>JAUMJK010000238.1:2572318-3858477 GCA_033558105.1 Coccyzus lansbergi
GGAAAATTTTTGACATTGCATGAGGGAAGAGGGGAACTGTTCAATTTTAATTTTTCTTTATTTTCTCCATAAATAATTTGACTCAAAATTATCTGCAGCAGGAATACAATTGATACAGTAGCAGGATAACAGATATTTTTTCTGTCTTTTGAACTCTAAATTCCAAAATGCTGTTGTTTGGTTTTGTTTATAAAAAAAAAAATAATAAACAGTGAATTCAATAAGGATGTCATATACAAGACCACATAACAGGTAAAGATGCTTACCATGAATTCTAGAAAAAAAAATTATCAAGACAGTGAAGCTTAGCAATATCTGACTTCGTGGATTCAAAGCATGAACTGGACAAAAGTATTAAAAATGTTAATTGTTCTATCACAGAGGAAGCTAGTTTGTTTTAGAAATAAATGTTCCTTTCCTCCCTTGAGAAAAATCCTTATTAGAGTTTAAAACCATGGTGGACTAGGAGGAGTGCATGCTATACTGTAAGTAACAATTTACATAAAAATATAGCTAAAGCCAATTTAGGTAAAGCTTTTCTACGCATCTATCACCAACGTATCTGAGTACTGTTTGTGCCAACATTTCATTTTTATTGATTAGTGGAATTTAAAACAAGTATGTTCAAAACATACTAGAGGAATTATTTCCCACCTGAAGCATAAAACTATTGGTAGATAAATTCACTCATTTCAATCCAGACCTCAGATACTATAGCCAGTTATCTGCTCTTCCTGTGTGAGTAAAATCATCTTTCTCTCAAGACGATTAAAGACTTGCCTATCTAGACTGTTGTGTTTGCATGCACTAACTGGGAAGAAAGGTGTGTTTAAAATCTGGCAAGTGACTTTATTTTTCTGTAACAGTCTCAAAAGCACGATAAAAGGATTCTTTCTATGGAGGGAACAGGAGTGAATGACAGAAGAGATGCTAAGGTAGTTTCAACTGAAGCATGCTGTGGCTTTACTGACATTTGATTGAGCCAATTTCAGAATTGGCTCTCTAAAATTCAGATTTATTTTAAGACTCATAAATGCTAGTGTATCTCAGCACAGAAGATATTCTAGAATCAAAACAAAATTTCATAGGGCTTTTAACATCAAACCTGCCCCCTCCCCCCTAAACAAACCAGAACCATAATGGTGTTTTGAGTAACACAGAATCATTTATTCTTGAAGCCAAGCCGTAGACAGCTGATTAAAAGGACTTTCTTGAGGTGTTCTCTATTCCATGTTTTGTTTTTGCTTTTCTTTCAGAAAAGTAACTAACTAACGTTTCAACATTTCCAGAGCTTAGTCTTGTTTGAACTGAGTAACACAGAGAGGGTTTGAATAATTCAAATAACCAGTGTTGTCTTTTCTGATGCTTTCTATGTGTGAATTTAGAGCTGAGTTTCCAGACTGACAGCTAAGATGTCTCCAGTTCTGTAGGTATGATCTGGGAATAAAGAACTGCCATCTTCAGGGCTGTCAATTCAGCATTGAACAGAAGCAGGACTCACACGTTATTTAAGGGACTATACACTGCATAAATTTTAAATACAATTTACCATGAAAAAGTCTAAAGGGCAAGCTATCAATCATTTCAGCAGCTCTCACATGACAAGCTAGAGTCAAAGTCAGGGTTTCAAAAGTGCTATTCTCTTTCTCAATATTGCTTATTTTCTGAGTCAGAAGAATTGCCAAGGGCAGATATCCTAGGCTGGTAAAATTCAATACCAAATTTTTTTGTATTATGAATGTATTTAGTTCTTATTTCTAACAATCATAGTTTTTTACAGATATTTAGTGTACTGCCCAATTAAGTTATAAAATTTCTAGCAAGCTGGCACTCATAAGCAGAGAAAACCTCTACCACTTGAATTTTCTCTTAACTGGCAAAGCTATAGTCATATGCCAATTCTAAACAGAGTTTTATGCTTAATATTACGATATAATTCATATACATTTCTTATCCAAGTGAAATATCAATCTGAAGTTAAAGTATCTTTATAATTCCCAGTGCTAGTAGTGTGATTCACTCAATTAACAGGGACAAACTTGTGCTAAGTTGTTCTCAAAGCTAATGGCAAACGATCATTTGGGGTGTTCACAGCCAAATACAGTCATCCTTTTGAAAGCATTGTGCATATCACCAATCAAAGCCATCAAGCCAATAAAGGCTGTGGCACTTTTATTTTCTGCTTGACGTTTTAAACATGTATTTCATTATCTAAATGTCCATTAAAGTCATCTCTTTTATTACTCTGAAATAGCACAGTTGCAGCCAACATGCTAAAATAGCATTAGAGAAAAAAATTAAAACCAAAACAAGGACATTTCTAGTGTAGGTCGTCACTTCGAGTGAGTGGAATGACAGTTTAAACTAAAATTTCTTTGATATTGTCAGTTCTTATTAGACCCTTAACATTAAATTAATGTACAGTGAAGTCATTTTTTTAACTTTCAATGCTTGAATAAAATATAACACAAATGGCTACCATGAAAACTGAAATGAATGGAAAAAGGAATATAATGGTTTTACTGACTTTTGCTCATAAAAAGGAGCAACTAAAGACTTGATAAAATTTCCATCCTTAGAGGCCATAGAACAAGTACTCCAACTGCTATGTCTTTTGTAGAAAAGACATGTGCCTTCCAAGCAAAATGAATTTGGACATCAATGTTCTGTGGTTTTGTTGCAGACTTTTCTTCTGAAACAATGACGAAAAATGACATAATTTGTTGTAGGTAATTTCAAAGAACTTAAACTCCAAAAAATTTAAAATGCATGTTAGCATGGTAAATGCCGTGTTCATCATTACTGTTAGCCAAATTATTTGTCTTAAGTAGAACTCATGAAGAAAAAAAGATATGTAATTGTGCTGATGTATTTGTAGCAATATTGCCCTGAAGAGGTCTTAGCTGGTGGTCTAAGTATTACATCTGATGAAAATATAAAGGTTAGGGTGCATACTGCAGAAAAGCTTCATACGTAATGAGATGAAGGTATTATAGCATGTGACTTGAACAATTTGTCAATACAGTTTTATTTAAAAAAAAAGTTCTACACTCATTTCTTAAAAGTTCTGTGTGAATGATTGTGGAATGTAACATAAGATTGGTGAAGAGAATTGTAGACATACTCAAATGACTTGCAGCTGGGATGTAGAAAAACAGACATATCATACTACTCTTGCTTAGTCTCACGTGCTCAACAAGTAGAAACTTTGTGTTTAGATTACATAGGCCGGTAATAAACTCAGAGGCACCCTAGTGAACATCCTGGAGATTCTTGCCCTTCTGTGGGAAAGATCAAAGCGCAGTGGAAAATCCTTGATATATAAGTGAAAACAGCAAGTTCAAGTCCCCTAGCAAGGACCAAACTCCATGCTGCTGGTATTCCTGCTTGGGTTTCCTCTGCCTGGATTTTGTTTTGGAGATGCCTTTGTTCATAAGGCAATGGAAAAAAAAAATATTCTTTGCATTTCATCTGTGGTTTGTGCTTGTTCCTGTGTCCTGCTTGTGTCAGTTCATACAGTATTTAAGGAACTTGCTGCATGATGTCAAAAATGTCAGCCTTCTACATGGTTGAGAATAATAAAGGTAAGATCATCCTTATGTCATTCTGATCATGTCAGACAACCCACTTTGTTATTTCCTCTTTCAGTTTTTATCTCCTTCTGCTCCACAGCTGAGATAACACATCTCATTTTCAAAGACTTGTACAACCAGAGGTTTATCCTGTAATAGTCTCAAAGTCAATTCTTCTTACTCTGCCCTCATTTTTCCTCCTAAAAACTCTTTTCTATTCCTTTCTGATTACGAACTATCTTTCATATTAACATATATGTTTGGAACTGCCTTTATATTCTCATATGCAATGTAGTCTTCCTTACATTTCTCAGTGTGACAAGCTCAGGTTTTTTTTACATATTCCTAGTAGTAAATAACATTCCTGAAATATAATCAGAGGCTCAACAAATGAGAACGTTAAAACACATTATACATTGTTCAAATGCAAACTTATCCAACATCTTTCTAGAATTGCTGTAGATACTACATTTAAAAAAATTACAGCTAGGTGATGGAATAGTAAAATCACACTTCACACAGTAGCTTTGACTTATGAGCAGAGTTACTTGCTTGTGTGAGCACCATTTGGGAATGGCAGAAGGAGCAAAGTATGCTGAGAAATGTATGTCCGTATTTTCTATTTAAATAGAGGAAACATAACAGATATTGTAATTTCCACTGTAGTAACAAAGTTGGACAATGAAGACTTAACTTAATTTGTGTCAAAATTTGTAGTTAGTGGTGTATTGAACAAGTATTTTAGACAAAACCCATATTTAAATAGAATTGCGACTTAATAGAGTTTGATGATAAGATCACACTATTACTGTATGGAGGAAATATATTAGGAGAAATTAGGTTACATGTGTTTGTAGCTAAAGAATTATATATGCTAATAGCCAAAGGATTGTACGTGCACAACCTGATCCCTATGTCACTTAGATAAGAGTTCACAGTGTCATCTTGCATCTCCACGATGCTCAGTTCTCATCTGGGTGTTCTGCTGACTGCTGCCAGGTATCATTTCACTCCAAAGCCTGGATTAGAGGTTTTGTGAAACAGACTTTCAGATGCCAGGTTTCATAAAATAATTTTAATGGAAGGATACAGTAACATACTTGAACCTGTGGAGAGCAGATTACACAAACCAAGAAATCTCTGGGCAATTATAACCTTACATACTATTTACATTATAGACACTTTGTACACACTGGGAAAATTTTTAACTCTGAATTCCTAACTTGTGACCTAATGCTTTAGATCAAACCTTGCTACTCATGCTGAAAAACTATGCAAACAGCATGGTAAGTCTTGATTCTTATTTAAGCTAATGGTGTACTGAGTCACACAATATTATAACTCTAATTTATTTATTCTATTTAAAATGTCACTTATTTAGAGTAAACCACTAATACCTGCTAAAGAGGAAAGTTGCCTGGTCATGCAGTCCAGCTGTCTTCTAGAGAGGATTCAAATGGGGCTTATTAGTGACCTTCTGTTGGTGAAATATATCATTGCTTCAAGAAGAATCCCTTGAGGGACATTATACTGCAAGGGTAGATCATTGCCATGCAGCCACACTGCTTAGAGAGCTCAAAGAAAGCTCACTTAAACTGTCATGTTTATGGGATAGAAGTGCTTAACTTGTAGTCAAATTATATATAAGGTTCCTTACTGGTATTCACTGTGTGGCCTGGCCATAGGTATGTCTTTACCTCCTCTGGATCCTGAAACTAACTGCGGTTAGTTTGGTAAAAAGTGGATGAGGGGATGGTAAGGAATACGTGTGTCAGAAGTGGAAAGCTCCAGGAGAGAGATTTTGCACAGTACAAGAAAATATTAAGAAAATGTAAAATAATCTAAGATGACATGCTTCATATTTTGTCAGTTATGGTAATAATTCCTTGTGTTCATATACAAAGGATATAGGAGAAGGCTGAGAGGAGACCTCATTACTCTCTACAACTACCTGAAAGGAGGTTGTAGAGAGGACGGAGCTGGCCTCTTCTCCCAAGTAACAGGGGACAGGACAAGAGGGAATGGCCTCAAGCTCCACCAGGGGAGATTTAGGCTGGAGATTAGGAGGAAGTTTTTCACACAGAGGGTCATTGGACATTGGAATAGGCTGCCCAGGGAGGTGATTGATTCACCTTCCCTGGAGGTGTTTAAGGCACGGGTGGATGAGGTCCTGAGGGACATGGTTTGGTGTTTGATAGGAATGGTTGGACTCGATGATCCGATGGGTCCCTTCCAACCTGGTTATTCTATGATTCTATGATATATAATTTTCCTCTATGAGATCATTATAAGAATAAATTTAAATTATAGTAATAAGACAAAGTAAGAGAAAAATGGGGAAAATGACACTGTACCATCATTGCAATTGTTTTGTAAACCTGAAGAGAAAAAATAGTGGAGTCTCTATAATGTTTTTACTGACTTTGTAGTCAGTAAACCAAATTAAGATAATTCATCATTTTTTACATAGGAAAATCTGGTTTATAAATTTTAAATCTCCTATACACTTTCAACTTCTTAATATTTCATCTTTAAACTTTTCTTAAAAATAAATGCCTTGGTATTACCAGACAACTAACAAGAGATACTTGATTTATCATTTTAGAAAAGGGTATAAAAGACCCCCAATACCAGCTACTTTTAAACTATTCTTCCACATTTAAGGATATCAGTATCATTTTTTTTTCAGATTTACACAGGACAGTCGGCTTTCCTTGACTGTTAAGAGTCAAAACTCCACTAGCACAGAAGCTCTGGTATTTCCAGAACATCAAAGGGTGTAAGAAATATATGTATGCCCCATCATATGTATAAATATAATATAAATATAAATATATGTATATCCCATCATAACTCAAGAGTAGTTTATTCAGGACTAATCTTTCAAACCAAATTTCATAATATATTTGAACCATATTTAATATGAAAAATAAGCATGAGAAAATGTTACCCCGATATAATTTGACTGAAATCCCCAAAAGACTATGCAAAAATATATCCATATGTAGCTATGCTATCAGGTATGGTATAACAGTGTGACTAGATTACTATCTCATGCTAAATCTAGATGACATTAAAGCTTCTATTCTACTAAATATTATGATTTTTATAGCATATTGGACAGGGATGTCTGGTTTCCAGAGAGACAAGGACAAATGCACATATTCTGATTTCTTCAGCAAAATTTCATACTTGAAATCAGTATATCACAGATATCATGACCAATCAATATGAAATGCTTCCGTCTTTTGCTATAAATCAGCAGAAAGTTTTTGAATCACATTGCTGCACAGTAGAAGAAATCTGGTCAGAATTTCTCTACAGAGAAGAGAAACCATTTCTTTCTAAGTTTCTCTTTGCCAACTCAAGGGTTACATATTTTTCCTTTTTTTTTTTTCTTAATGCTTGTACTTTGCAGTCTGTTTATGAAAAAAAAAAAATACTGCTGTTTCTTCTGGAGAAATAATTTGCTTTCTGCTTGCCAGAGTACCTGAAATAGCTTAAACACAAGCATGGTTCAAGAAGAAAACATCGCATAGCAAAATAAAGGCTTAAATTCTGACTATGAAACTGTAAAATTAAGTTATAAGGCCAAAAAACCCCAAACAAAATAAACCATCAAACCACAGTTTTAGATCACTTTTAACAGCAAAAAACTTCTTTAAAGAAGAAATATGAAATGCTCCAAAATAAGAATTTGATTCTGCACGTAAAAGGATGAGAGTTTTCCTGCTTATCCTGGAGCACTGACCAAGGGCACTTTGACTCTTTCTCAGTTGCAGGGGTATGATGACACTCCTCTCAACATCCATTTTGCACTCTGAACACATTTCCTGTGCACTGCAAATCCAAGTAGATATAAAGGCAGCAGAGGCCAGGAGCTGGTTCCAGGTCTCTTGATCTAGTTGTCTAATTTCAGTAAGGTACCATTCCTCTGTGATTCCTAATTTCCCTTTTACAGTACTGGAACATGATTTCAAACTTTTCAACCCCAATTTGCAGAAGATTTGAGACTGTGAGTATAGCAAGAGGCAAAGCTATTTGCAATAAGTTTCTTTTAGCAAACACTTCCCTTAAATAAAAATAATTTTCTGATTTCTTTGCCTGATGTAGCAGCAGTCACACTGAAACTCCATTTCATTTTTTGTAGAGACCCAAAACAAGTGATTACACTTTGTTTAACATTCTTATGAAGCTGCTGATGAAAACACCTTTCTTCATTTTCAATACCATCACATTTTTATTATATATAAAATAGAGACTATGTCTAAGTGGGATTTTTATCTCGGTCTCAAAAAGTATTGTTTTGACTTTAAGCCTAAAATATGAATTACGCTCTTTCTGATCACGAAGAAACAGTTCCTCATGTGAACATTTAAATGTTGTAATATTAGTTCTGCTACTGTATTTTTAAATGTCTGATTCCTTCCTGAGAGAATTCCACAACTGCAACTGCCGTGAGGTTGAAAATTTGATAATGCTGAGCTGTGTCTTTATAGCAAGGACTCAGAACATGCCAACAAGGAGAGAAAGAACCCCTTATGGTTAAACAGATAAAAGCAAAAGCCTTTGCAACTTCCTTTTAAAAAACCTCTGGCGTAAATTAAACTGAACTGATCTCCGTGACATATTGTCCATTAGTTCCATGATGAAATTTGATAGGAATGGTTGGACTTGATGACCCAGTGGGTCTCTTCAAACCTTGTGATTCTATGAATGTAGCTATATGCATTCTTAATAGTAATATTCTGTCATTTACACCATTTGTTGAATGTAGAAGCTGATTTTTTTCTGCCTAGTTTCTGCTACAGTACATAGATTTCCATGATGAGTTAGAGGGAATATTTTCTTTTTAGCTGCAAGAATTTATGTTTTTTAAAAGCATTCCAGTACTGTCAGGTAATTATAACATGTCTTCCCTAGCAGTAATGCGCACCACAGGAAATAAAACTGCAGTATAGACTTAATTAAGTCTGAATGACAAATGACAAGGTCATCGGAAAGTTAAATGCTGGTGCGGGTTTTTTTGTTATATTGATGTGTTCTGTAAAAAGAATTATGTTAAAATATAAGACAATATGACCAATCATTTGCTCATAATTTAATTCCATTAGAGTTAACAAATTGCTTCTTAATTACTAAAATCAGTAGCCATTCTAAAGTTTGCATTGCTGTGGTCTCTAGTGTTTTCCTTGGTAAAACCCTGTGGTGTCTGTAGTTCAATACCTGTGTGTTTATTTTCAGTTTTTGCCCACTAATATCATATACATATTTAAAATGTGTAAAGACTGTCTTCACTCAAAAGAGCTTCATTATTATAGCCTCCAAATTTAAATAATTCACAGAATTTTCATTCTGTATGTCTTCAGTTTACCTCATATCTTCCTTTTCTACAAACAGAAAAATGAAACCAGCAGAGCTCAAAGGCCTGGAGTCTTTGTTGGAACAAAACGATTAAAGACAGAGCAACTTCATGAAAGGTCAACTCTCCCCTCCTACCCTTTGGAGTTGGAAAAAAGGGTGATTTGAAGGAAAATCTCTATTAGACAGCTGTGAACTCCTTTTGAGGTGAAGTTATTGCTTGAATCTATGATTTGTCCTGAAAGAGTCTAGGGCAGTATCTTTTTGTCCTGGCTGAAGTAATCTTTTACCTCATTCCAAGGCCCTGAAGATGTACACTGGACAGAAAGAAAGGAAATAAATGGTATCATCCATGGTTCAGGAAGACTGGGCCTGTCTGGGCAGCGTAACCTAGAAACAAATGTATTTCATTTCTTCTCTTTGTGTTATTCTGAAGGCACTGTAGATTCTATAAGAGAAGGTCTTATAAACCACAATATTCCTGGCCATGACTCCCTGCTTTTTAACGAGGCAGACAAAATTGCTCTCACAGGCTCAGTGGTAAATGTTGAGAAATATCAGTAGAGGCTTGTATTTAGTGTCACAGTGTTCATGGTGTTTTGGACAGACAGGTCACCTATCTTCTGAATTAAAATGCCTTTCCAGCAAAGGTGGAATCAACCAGGGTAGTGACCCCCTTGAACTCATGCTAAAAAGTCATAACATGCTTAAAGTTTTTATTTTGCTTGGCTTTGAGGGGCTGAGGTTGGGTTTTCTTTTGATAATGGCAAATCAAATTCATTAAAAAGGGTTTGTTTTTTTTCCTAAAGAAAATATCACAGGATTACATTTTCAATGTGAGAGTTAAGACTGTATGAGTGACACCATGTTATACAGACCAGAAGGTGAAATGTGCAATATACTTGCCTTTCTCCTCATAATGTAATAGGAAAAGCTGTACAGAGGAAATGTGGGATGTTTTGCTCTGCATGAGCTGCAGTTAAATTCTATGATACTGGGAGAGACCAACGCTGGATTACTTTTTTTACAGTTATTTCATTTTCTGTGAACAAACAACAACAACAAAAAACAGTGTGATAAATGACAGTTACTCCTGTTCAAATATCCTTCCTATCTCATGCAAAGTAAGCAGTACAATGAGTCCTGGATCTTCTGGATGCTTCCAGATTTTAGCACAAATACCTTTCTAATTTTGTGAATCGATGACAGAGGACTGGAATATTTCTTCTTCAACATTGACAGTAAGAATTGATTAACAATTCAAAAGTAGTCATGCATTTTAATCTATTCCTTTGATATTCTTTGGTATAAGAAAAGCAACCCATGTGTCTTAATATCTAGAATTGACCTGGCACAAACCCAAAGTATATAAAAATTGTTGAAGTTTTACAGGCTGAAGAAAATTCCCAAACATTTGGAAATAAGGTTGCACTGTTTTTTTATGTCTTGCTAAACTTAGTTTAGTGCATACAGAATAAATAGTAGATTCTGCTGTTTAAAATAAACATGTAGCAATAAATAGCAGATGTTGTACTTCCATCCTTGCATTTTTAATTGTTTTCAGTTATGTATTTGTCAAATCTGTTCAGCTGTCTACAGATCTGCCAAAATAAGATCTCCCTAGTACTTTGGAAGTAAGAGTTGTTTCTCCCCTTTGCAATTCAAGGCACTTTTATGATAGAGTTATATGTTAGTAACCAAGATGTAACCTTTCAAAGTTATGCATGCTATGATAATGATCTCTTCTTATGTTCTGAAGTGTAGTATGTCTGAAGTGCATTGCTAGGGGATGAGTCTGAGCACGGATACATTATAGGTACAAACTAAAGAAAAAATATTTATGACAGAGAAGGAGACCTAGAGTCCTTTTCTAAAAAGCAAAAAATAATAACATTTTTTTGTCCTGCTGAAATCTGTAAATCAAGTTAAGAAAAAGATAATTTTTGAAAGGTGCTACTTTTGCAGGGAGTTTCTTCCCATCATGTAATCATTCTGGTAGTATCAAACGCAAAACCTATAGCTACATGGTAATGGTGTAAGGACACACAAAAAGACAAATGATATATGAGATCAAAAGGTGCAAGGAGCAGTGCAGACTAATTTCTGTCATGCAAACTGTTTTTATGACTTCCTGTTCATCTTACATTTCTCTGGCTGTTCTGATTTGAGCTAAGGTAGGTCTAATTTTCTTACCTTTCAGCTAAGACTTGTCTAGATGACTTCTTTTTCTGAAAGTTAACTAGATGTTTTTCAGACCGAGTATGTCTCTAGAAGTGGCAATGCTTAAAATTTTTGATTATCAAAGTAATGGGGTACTGGTATGCAGAAAACCCGCTGCTTATACTTATTTCTATTGAAACCAAGATTGTTATTGATTTGGTGGAATGTTGTAAGTCCAAGGGGTGCACTCTGCACTTGCAGAGAGAAGTGGACAGGGCAGGTGACCCAAAACTGACCAATAGAGTATTCCACTCTGTATACATCGTGTATATATAAAACTGTGGAAACACGTGAGTCAGGTCCTCTCCTTCATTGGCTGGCTTCTGGTAAGGACCTTCTACATCCGACCCTGATCCCAGAACTGTGGATTCCTGAATCCAATTTCTTGATCCAGCTTTGTCTGCCACTGAGCCCAGTCTGGGACCTTTCCCCTTATCTGCTCTGCAGCGTCAGTAGTTACAGTCACCAGCAGGGAGGGCGGTTTTGTATGCCTCTATAAATCTTACTATTCTATTCTTATTTTCCTTTTTATTATTATTGTTCCATTCATAGAATCATAGAATCATAGAACAACCAGGTTGGAAGAGACCCATTGGATCATTAAGTCCAACCATTCCTATCAAGCACTAAACCATGTCCCCCAGGACCTCATCTACCTGTGCCTTAAACACCTCCAGGGAAGGTGAATCATCCACCTCCCTGGGAAGTCTATTCCAATGCCCAATCACCCTCTGTGTGAAAAACTTCCTCCTAATCTCTAGCCTAAATCTCCCCTGGAGGAGCTTGAGGCCATTCCCTCTTGTCCTGTCCCCTGTTACTTGGGAGAAGAGGCCAGCTCCCTCCTCTCTACAACCTCCTTTCAGGTAGTTGTAGAGAGTAATGAGGTCTCCTCTCAGCCTCCTCTTCTCCAGGCTAAACAACCCCAGCTCTCTCAGCCGCTCCTCATAGGGTCTGTTCTCCAGCCCCTTCACCAGTTTCGTCGCTCTTCTCTGGACTTGCTCCAGAGCCTCAACATCCTTCTTGTGCTGAAGGGCCCAGAACTGAACACAGTTCTTCAAGATCTTTTGGTTTTATTTTCCAACATACAAGTCTCTTTCCCTTATTTCCCTTTCCCTTTTCCCTGTGTGCAGGGAACTGGGTTCACAACTGCTCCCACTTAGCTGCCGATCAGGTGGGAGGGCATGCTGAACTGTGGCACTGGTATTCTGGATAATTCTCAGTTCCTTCACCTATTTACAAGAATATAGAATAGATCACACTTCAAAAAAATTTGTTTTATTATTTGGTTCAGGAGGAGAATCGCTTTAATCTCAAACACCAAAACCTTTTATGACACAATTCACTTGTCTCTCAACAGAATAATGTGCTTACATTTACCTTTATTCAAGCCTGTGAGTAACCGTAATGAAGTAACAAATGTACAGATGAATGTTCTACTCAATTTTATTTGCAATTCTCATTAAGCAAAATTTTAGTCTGACTTCCAAAGGAAATGAAGTGTACATGAAAGCAGAGTGTAGATGTCTCTCTCTTTTCCCTACTAGTATTTGTCAACCAACTTAGCATTTTAATGAGGACAGATTTACAGGTAAGGAAAAGATACCTTATTAACATGAAATTGTGGCTTGTGTGTTTAACCCTCACCAATTCACCAGAAAATCCAGAAGAAGATGAACTCTTGTCCCCTAAATGCAAGAAAGATAGAGTTTGAAGAGTATGAGTAAGAAGCCAGAGAAAGAAATCTGCAGGAATATGTCCATTTTTTCAGATGCTCACAGGACTCCTCTTTAACAGTACTCATTAACTTGAATCAGGGTTACTGTGCACTGTTTCTATCTTAATTTTAATAACTTTTATGTGCAAAGAAGATATTGGGGATTAACAGTGCAATTTTCCCATATTTTATACTAAGTAGTATAAATCGAACTAATATTCTGACAATAATAACATCTTAAAGAAAACAAATAATATATCAACTGTGATATCTGACAAAGAATATTCCAAAATTTTATTGTTATGTATTTCACATGTGTATTTCTCCTTGCAACTTTTAAAGGCCAAACCTATCACTTGACTCAGCCATGCAAAAAAGTTAGAAACAGAGAGAATACCAGTAAAACACCGATAAATAATTTTTTCATTATTTCCATAATAGGATTATTAAGGATTATTAATCCATCTGATTTAAAATAAAAGGATTTCTAATCAAATTTCTAATGTCTCAGGTGACCTGCACTGTCATTTTTGCTGCAATAAAATGAAAAAGGATACCACATTTATGACAGTAGGACCTTAATACCTTCTGGCAATGTTTTTACTGTTAACATCTCCACTTGTATTTTTGGTGGTATATTCCAGGATTCCCAGTAGTGCATTTCATTTTGCTTATTGAATTGTGGTTATATTTAAACTGTTACTCTGTACTTCAGAAAAATAAGCAATTGTTTTTTGTGCTGAGATCTCCACTGTTTAAAACAAAAATGCAACACAACAAAAGACAAGTCAGAGTTCCACATGTTAAAAATTTGGCCCCAACACATTAATGTTTTTAATGTAAGGATTCTGGTACACATTGTTTAAATATGCAGAGGTAGATAAGGATGTCCTACTTTAAAGGCTGTTTGTGAACTCTCCTTGATTTCGTTCATAGCTGAGAATACACAAACATGATGTGGCCCATGAAAGTCTCAGAGTTCACAGTGAGCTACAGAGCCAGACTGCAGGATATTACCTGTTTTAGAAGTGAAGGAATAGAGAACAGAAAAAGTCTAATAAGGTACAATCAAGCTCCCTGGTCTGCACTTGAGAATTACAACAAAGAAGTGGGTCATGCAGTACTGTTTTAAGAAAAGTTAGAGTATGATAATTTAAAATTAGCTGCTGCCAAGGCTGAAGTGTGTATGCCTCATGTTATTGCTGTGAACTATCTCAACTAATATAATGTGAGACACATTCTTGGAGTGTTTTATAGGTAATTTACTGGAAGAAGTGAGTGTTGGTTAGGAATGCTCAAGGGAATAAAGGGTAAAAGGGTCATATTCACAAGTTGTCAGCAATAAACTGCCTGACAAAGCTTTTTCTGTCATGCTTGTTTATATGTTTGGGTAACACACCAGGACTTGTGAATGCCACTGCAGGTGATGTCATTACTTCCTCACAGCTATCATAACTGTAAGACACTCATCAAGGAGTGTCAGTTAAGTCGCGCTTTTCCACACCCACAGAGAAAAGGGACACATTTTATTTATTTATATACACATTTTCTTTATTTTATTTATATATAATATAATATAATATAATATAATATAATATAATATAATATAATATAATATAATATAATATAATATAATATAATATAATATAATATAATATAATATAATATAATATAATATAATATAATATAATATAATATAACATAACATAACATAACATAACATAACATAACATAACATAACATAACATAACATAACATAACATAACATAACATAATAAATTTTATTTATATTATTAATAGTGTAAAATAAGAATCAAGGCCAGGACACATCAAACCCTCCTAGAAGAGATTATAATCTTCTATTTATATATATAATGCAAATTAGATCCAGCAATTCAAACCAAGCTCTTCTGAGCTCTCCTCTCTGTGACATATTTACAAGAAGAGCTGTATGAATATCTAACTTTCCTCCTTAGTTTAACTAGCAGAGTGAATTAGAAAAAAATCTTGTCAAAGGAAAGAGGAGCTATAAGTGGTTTCATTTGCTCTTGCAGAGCCCTTCACTTCCTTTCATGCACAGCATGGATGAAATCCAGAACAAGGAAAGCATCCAACAGTTTCTGTCTTTACTAGAGACATGAGGCTATGTTTTTCTTGTAGTGCCCTTCTCTATGCAGACTGGAAGTGCTGAGGGACATAATTCAAAGGTGGTGGTACAGGTAACTCAGCTCAGCGACTTACATGCAGGCTGGGAGTCCAGCTTTGCACAATCCAGTGCAGGCTTGAGACACAAATATGCTCTTTCAGAGGGCTGTGTGCACAGTACTCACTGTTTTTACAGTACTTAGTAACAGCTTTCACAGTTTCATAATTTAGAAAATATTTGGAGAGTGAAATTTATTTATCAACATTTACACCATCACCTTCTTGTAGGTTGTTTCATTTATTTTTCTAGATTTTTTTATATTCAAGCTCAACTGTTTGTATAGCTTGTAAAATCATACAACCTGCCCCCTAATAAACAAAAGCAGCTGCCTACTGAAAATTTGCAAGAAATAAATGAGCATGACAGAAAAGCATTTCTTAGTAGTTATTTTTCTTTTTAAACTGATACATCTGTATGTCTCAGCTCAATTTTTTATTGTTAATTCCAGGAATATGCAAAGAGCTTCCTTGGGAATAACCATGAGGTGAAGTAGGTGAAATAGCAAAACTAACTGAATGGAGTATTTTGGACTCATTTTTTCATATAAATCTAGACATGAATTTATGTGATGCTTTTGCTGGTGTCTGTTCTAGGACAGGATGCTGCAAATAAATGAACTTCAAAAAGTTATTTAGTTGCATTAAAAATTGCTGAAAGATAGCACATCTCAAACTAGTAAGAGGAAATTTCAATTTGGCATTATTTAGATTGAAATACCAAGGTGAAGGAAGACAGCCAAGCAACGTTAAAAATAGTAAACTAAAATAGCTGAAATCCATCACCATTGGAACCAAGAGAACAGTAGACTCATCTTCAAGCTTATAAATCAATAATAAGTGGAGACTTCATAAAGTCGTGGGTCATACTGTGGTCAGTTCTACGAATACACCAGTCAAGGAGCATATAGTGATAAAAAGGAGACATAGAAGTAGCAAGCAAGCACAAAACTGTATATAAATTACAGGAAAAGTAATGATGGAAACAGCTAACACAAGCAATATGATAAACAATCAGGGAGAATAATGAAGTAAAGCAAGAGGATCACTGCAAGATATATGACCACCACAGGTAAAGATAATAGAAAGTCTTGGAAAGGAAAGTAAAAAATCCAAAATCTTCTCAGTCATAGTTGAACAAGAAGGGCAAAATCAAGGCCAGAAGAGAATAGGTAACTTCATTTCATACAAATTGTATCCTCAGAAATCTAGTGTGATGGAAATCTATTGCTCATGGATGGTAGGAGCATTGGGAATGATTGCTCACTAGTTACTCCTAATGCATGAAGGTTAGAAAGCTCAGCCAATGCAAGTAGGACGCAGAAGCTTTAGAGAGAACAAAGTGAAGTATTCTCTTCATATAAGACATTACTGCAATGTGGACCTCCTTACCTGAGATTGTGGAGAAGGTAGAAGGTCTAAATGACTTAAAAATAAACAAGATTTTTTTTGGAGTAAAGACCTGCAGTTTCACTGACTCCAACTCACTTGTCACTGGAAGCTTTTACAACATGGAAGAGCATTCTCTAATTGCCCTGATCCTTACTTTTTTCCCTCTAAGTACCTGCTATTGGCTACTGTAGGATACTGTGCTACATCAGTCTTTAGCTTGACCCTTTATGGAATTCTTTTTCAAGGGGAAATTTCAGGCAAGTAAAAAAAGACATAAATAATAGATTCCATCATCACCCTGTTTTTTTTTAACCCCCAGGATATAGATAACCCTTCAACGAATAATTTTAAATTAATGGAAAGGAGTTTCATGTTTATTTTTAAAACACAAAGTTTGGAATTTGTTATCAGTTCATCAACATTTGAGTAATAACAGTGAGGCTGGCACGTTACATTTAATTAATTGCCTAACTAGTAGGAAAATAAAACCCCACAACTTCTTTTGTGCCATAGAGAAAATCCAAGTGTGGTAACCTGAAGTGTAGAGGCCAGATGACAGGTTCCTCATTTATATTTCCCTTGAGGTGGGTATCAGCAAAGTACAGTAATCTTGGCATTCTTCAGTAGCATAATAAAGGGATAACAAGTCTTGTTTATGTCAAAAGTGGTATTTGAGTTTGTAAAAGAACTTCAGACTCAACAACAGTCTAACACTAAAATTTCAGACATTTTTCTCTAGGAGGTGAAAATATATTTAAATTACTTAGCAATAATAAAGCATTTCTGAATAAATTACACAAACAAAAAAGCAAGAAATGCAGTTATTTGAAATGAAAAATAATGTTTATGCTCCAGGTTTAATTTTAACCAAATATTTGAAGTTAATCTCTGAACAAATCAGCAACTCTATAAGGAAATCCAATGTTATTCCTATTCAGACAACCAAATGAATAATGGAGCAGAATAAAATTGTTCTTCACAAGACAAATGGCCTTGTAGATCAGGGTAATATGATATACAGGTTAATTCCACTGTGTGTTTGACCTACATACTTTTGGCCTATTTATTCATCTTGTTAAGTAAAATTTACTGCACATTAACATTACGGCATAAATGATCCCTAAATAAGCTTAATTCTTTCTTATTTTGATCATTCATGTCATTAATGTACTTTCTTAATGCAAGCTGAGTCAAGAATCCTGCTATATTTAATTATTTAACACCTACAGAAATGCAGTTCTGAGTCCCCTTTTGTCTATAATGAGACAAATATATTCTTCTTTGGTCAGAAGGTTTTTTTGCTCAACCGCAACATCTGCAGGACTATGTAAACTTCTGAATATCACTTTACTCACTGTAGTTTCCTCAGCTTTGATCATTTTTTCTTCAGGATTTAATGAAACTTTTTTTTTCCACAGGACACATGGAGAGAAAGGCTGTCAGAGCAAAAGGCAGCAGACAGCACTCTACTTTTTCTGATTATGCAACTGCATAGACTGTAAATGGGAACAGAACTCTAGAACTGTTATTAACAACGTAAAGGAGAGATCACACTACCTAATAACGTGTAATCTGCTGTGTATTCAGACCTCTGTACAAACAGATAACTACATTTAATACGGATTGACAAACGCATTTTGGTATCCAGATTTATGATTATCCAAACACTGTAGAAAGTTAGATCATCAAGGCTCCTCTGTCCTGTAATGAGAAATATTTTTACAATTCCCATCTCCCCCATCTCTCCCCATCTCCCCATCACCCCCATCACCCCATCATCCCCCATCTCCCCTATCACCCCCATCAGCCCCCAATCTCCCCATCTCTCTCATCTCTCCCCCAACTCCCCCATCACCCCATCTCCCCTAATCTCCCCATCACCCCCCATGTCCCCCATCTCCCCTAATCTCCCCATCACTCCCATCTCCCCTAATCTCCCCATCACCCCCATCTCCCTCCACCTCCCTCATCACCCCATCTCCCCATGGATTGGACTCTGTGGTCTGGTGGGTCTCTTCTGGCTTGGTGATTCTGTGGTTCTCTGGTTCTAAGCTACAGGACACCTGGGTTCTCTTGGAGACTCCTCCCTCGCCAGGTGTTGCTGCTTTGCCCTCTCCAAGGGATCCCTTTTTCTTCCCGGGGGGACCAACAGCCTCTAGCTGTGCCTAGCCGGGCTGTGGGCGAGGGATGCACCTCCTGGCATTACTGCTGCCCTGGCATCACCGGTGAGTCCCCATGGCACACCCTGCATCTCACAGGAGCGCGGGGGCGGGGGAAGAAAGGCTAGGTAGGCAGGTAGGGATGACTGGGAGGGTTGGTGGCTGCTCCAATCTCACTTCTCAGCAGGGCTGACTCCTCTACGTGCCCTCAGACTGGGAAGAGTTATCATTCTGGGGTGGGTGATGGGTCAGTGGTGGGACAGAAACTCTTTGGATTGGGGTTTCTTGCTTGGTGAACTGGGGGTCCCTGTTGTGTGCCTGCTGAGGGACATGGGTTAGTGATTGACAGGGATGGTTGGACTCGATGATCCAGTGGGTTTCTTCCGACCTGCTGATTCTATGATTCTGTGATTCTAAGAAGGCAAGTAATATTGTTTTAGATTGGATTTTATTTAGCACAAAGGAGTCAAAACAACAAAAAATCAAACTTCAAACAGTTGAGCCATTGAAAATAACTATTGCAACTGGCACCAAACTTTTACTGATTAACTGGAAATTTTGTGATGATTATAGATGAATGGTGTTGTGGTCCTTAAGGACACTTACAGGGAACAGGTTTTTTGAGCACATATTTCTGTGTTCAGGTTATGCTTATGTTTATGTGCTGCCCTCAGAGGGAACAATGACTACTTGCCATCACATTCAGTCATGTAGTGCAAACAAGAGTAACTTGCCTGCTCTGTGCGTGTAAATCAATAACAAGCTTATACAGCCTAGACTGGATCTCCTCTTGGAATTATAGATTGTTCCCAATTAATGACTCTTTTCTTACCAATAAATGTAAAGGATGTGGTAGGTATCTGTAATGATTTTCAGAGTCCAACATTTTCCAGCACTTCTAAGCAAAGCTCTCTTATACAAAATTATTTCTGCTGTGCTTTGACTATGGAACCCAAGTAAAAGCTTATCTATATAGCTCTCAAAGAAATAATTATTTAACAAGTACCCTCTATAGCCATCTCAATTTGATTTTTTTTTTTTTGACTAATACCTCAGATATTCATCAAGGATAAAAAAATTCCATTAAGATGATGCAATATTATGTTTCTTATTTTCCCAGTAGTTTCATATATAGGAAACTGTGCTTGTGTACATGTAGTTCTGTATGTATTTTTCACCAACATACACACACACGCACATATATATAGGCATATATACATATAGATGTATATATAGGCATATGTTTATTTATTTATATATAAATGCACATATACACATATGCTTCTGAAAGCTGTTGTTCAATGTCAATTGGCCGTGTAACTATGAAAACAAAGCTATCCTTTGTAGTTTTCTTGGTATTCTTTGCAGACTATCAGATTGATTGAAAGGGTATGGAGGACAACCATCTTATAACTCTTGGAAACAGTTCATGTAAATCTTAGCCAGCTGAGATACATTGGGAGAAGTTTTCCACTAAACATTGTGATTTCCCATTTTGTGTTTGTTTTGCGAGTAGACTACAAACTCCAGAACGATCAGACCAAATTCTTTCAGGAATTAAATCCAAATTAGTAGCAGAGAATGGCAGCTTTATTGCTGAGAGTGAAATTATTTTCTATTCTAACAGCAAAATTTAAAATAGACCTCGCTTGCTTCTCATGATCATGACTTTCATGTAGTCCACAGATATATATTTATCATAATTTTTGTCACTTTGGTGTATTGTATTGCTGAGGTTTAACCCCAGGAGACAGCTAAGCACCTCATAGCCACTCATTCGCTCCTTCCCCTGTGGAACTGAGGAGAGAATTGGAAAGGTAAAAGTGAGAAGCCATAGTATAATTGGTAAAGCAAAAGCCACATGTACAAATAGAGCAAAATAAGGAATTCACTTGCTCCTTCCCATGGGCAGGCAAGTGTTCAATGATTTCCAGGAAAGCAAGGCTCCACCACGCATAATGATTACTAAAGAAGACAAATGCTGTAAGTCTAAATGTCTCCTCCTTCCTTCTTTTCTCCAGCTTTATATGTTGAGCATCATGTCATATGCTGTGGAATATCCCTTTGGTCAACTGAGGTCGGCTGAGGTCAACTGTCCCGGCTGTGTCCGCTCCAAGCCTCTAGTGCACACTCGGCCTGTTCAGTGGTGGGGTGGGGTGAGGAGCGGAAAAGGTGCTGTGCAAGGACTCCTCAGCAATAACCAGAACATTCTTCTCTTATCAAGACTGTTCTAGTCACATATTCAAAACATGGCCCTGTACCAGCTGCTATGAAGAAAACTAACTTTATGCCAGCCAAATCCAGTAAGAATATTTTCATGTAATTTGGTAAAATAAATTCTAAAATACTTCCAAAAGAATCTGAAACTTCTGCAGATTCTCCACAGTGAATATGAGGGACAGATCTGGACCCTAAAATAATTATTGCTGGCTTTTATTTCTGCTATTATCCCTTCTGCATTAAATTTATATGTAACTTTGCATAAGTTAGAGTTGCTAAAAAGGCTCCTCTCTCTTTTTTCAGATAAGATTCTGTTCATTACTGAGTGTCCCAGTTATCATTCTATAGGATCTACTACTGCTAAGCTTTTCAGCTGCAGAAAATTTGTTTCAGTGATGTTGAAATACAGTCTTTCTATAATTGCCTTAATTCTTTTATCTTGTTTTTCCTTCTTCTTTTGTTCTGAAGTTTTTATTAAAGGAGATAACACCAAAACCATAAAGAATTTTCCTTTAAAGTATGTGTGTGAATAACTTTTTTTCAGATATTTTACATACAAGCTAAATTTGCAACTAACTTCTGATGCATTTTATCATTAAAAAGGAGGCTAAGCATTTCTTTTATGGACACTGAATCAGAAAGATGTTAGTTGGTATTTATAAATAACTTGACACAACTTCTCAAAAAATATTCTAAAAAATTAAAGATGGTGTCCTTGCTATGTGCAATTATTTATATTTAATTTCAGAAACCTCGGTGTCTTTTTCAGTTGCTTGGCTGTTAAGCATGGTAGATTGTTTTTTAGGGAATAAGTATCCAGGTAGCCCTTGATGTCTGTAGGCAAAGGCCATTAGGATGAAAGGGAAACTGTCTCACTGGAACAAATAGAATTGATATGTCTAGTATCTGGATAACTTTGAAATACAAACAAATTTTTACAGTTTTATGCTGAACTGGCTGATATTAAAATCCCAGAAAGTACAGATGCCATAAAGACACAGATGTATATTTGCCTCTGCTAATCAACATGATTAAGATTCACTGCTACATACACACTCAGTTTGGGGAAAACAAAAAATAACAGATTTAAGTTGCAAGACTAGCAACATGAGTGAGTATTTTAGCTGTACAGAATACCAGAGAATGTTTCCTAGGAATATTATGGGTGGTTCAAGATTGAATTGTTTAGACAAGCATCTCTCCTGAATTATATAATAAAAGTGATCCTGGTTTTGCTGCAGCAAGATAGACTAAATATTCTCACATTGTGATCCAGATTTATTTTCCATAATTCAATGAAAAGCAAATGCTTTTAATAGTATCGAGGCTTTGTTACTTTCTTTACTGTTTTACTGCATTTGATGTATGATAACATTTCATTAGGAATGTAATTTGTAGAAAGTTTTTTTTAAATGAATGATACTGGAGAAGGTAAATGTAGACTAACATATTTTGGAAAGTCATTGAACACAGATAGGGCAACAAATGAACTACTTTTAGTGATGACTCACCACTGCAACCAAAGCAGAGATCTATAAAACTTGTTTGCTTAGACTAATATTTTAATATGATAACTGCTTTATTTTTGTGCAATTTTGTGATGTTATATACATATATACATATTTAATTAAATCTTTATGTGTTGGAAAATTGCCTGCAGTTATTGAATGTGTATAAAAATAATTATTTTCTTGAATACATTATCACACAGAATAAGGCAAGCTGATTAATATCTAAAAGAGGAAAAAAATAAACCAGGATGAAATTCAGGCATGTCTCACTTTTTACAGACTCCTGAATCAAATACTGTAATTTCCATTCAAAACTGCTAAAATGTACACTTTCCTGAAAATTTTGTGGAAATTCTTGTGATGAACAAGAAACATTAACATCTCTGTATTGCAAACTGTGTGAAAAATTTGAATCTAGTGTGATTTTGACATTTCTCTGCTAAAGACTTGTAATCTAAGCCCTGAGAACTTCTAAGATCCCATCCTTCATATACTAAAAAGGAAAATAAAAAAAGAAGCTTAAAGAGCTTAAAATCCTTAGTAACTATATCAGAACAGAAATTCAGAGCATAATTGCTGTTAAATTTAATTACGTGGAGTATGCAGAGTGAAGAGGATCAGTGCAAGCAAAGAATGCGTATGGGGGATTAAGCTAAGGTCACCAGGGAAGCTGCAAGGGCAGCGAGGAAAAAATGACAGAAAAATGTTTCTGAAGAATATAAATGGTAGAGGATTGTGTTTGTCTCCACAAAAACTCCAAGACATAAGATGTAAAAAGGCAAAGGTATTTGCTGAAGCTGATATATCAATATGATATCAGCATCTTATATTTGAATTAATCAGAAGTGATCACAGGTCTGACTGATCCTGGTGGTTACAAGAAGAGCTAACACAGTTTCCCAACAGTGCAGATGGGTGAAGGTAGGTTTAACAAGTCAGGAGTCCCAAACCTAATAAGTATCAACTAAGTTTCCATTGGCAAAATAGATAAATGGTAGAACAATGCCTTATTATCAGTTATGTTAATAAACTACAGAAAAAAATGTTATACTCATTATGCAGGTTTCTCATTTAAATCATGTCACTTGTATTTCTTGGAGAAGAAGAGGGTTTTAAACACTCTCACAGTTTTCAGGAAATTGGGGAACATTAGAATAGATGAGTATCACAAAATAAACTTTTAATAGAATATAGTGGTGGAAAACTGCAGGAAAAGAACCAGTGTTGAAGATAAATGCACTAAACTGTGAAGAAAGCTCCTTGAATATCTTGGGAAGGGCTGAGACAAAGCTAGATCTGCAAAGGAAAGACAATAGAATTACATTTAGACTTCAATTCAGGACTCAAATAACAGCCTGAACTTAGGAGTCTTGAAGACTATGAGGTAATGGCTTGTAGTTTACAGACCTGAATGCATGTTACTTCATTTCTGCAAAGGGCTCCATCCAAATACATCGAAGAATCGAAGCATCGAACAACCAGGCTGGAAGAGACCCACCGGATCACCGAGTCCAACCACTCCCACCAAACACCAAGCCACGTTCCCCAGCACCCCATCCACCCATGCCTTAAACCCCTCCAGGGAAGGTGACTCAACCCCCTCCCTGGGCAGCCTTTGACAGTGACCAATGACCCTTTCTGGGAAAAACTTTTTCCTAATGTCCAGCCTGAACCTCCCCTGGTGGAGCTTGAGGCCATTCCCTTGTCCCTTGGGAGAAGAGCCCAGCTCTCTCCTCTCTACAACCTCCTTTCAGGTAGCTATAGGGAGCAACTGCTGCAGTCCAACTCACATGAGGTGGAAACACTGACACAGCAATGCACTGTGCCACCTTCATTACAAATACCTTCTCTGGGTGTTATGCTTAAAAACTTCTTAGTTGCCTTTGCAAGTAAATAATGTTATTTTCTGTTTCAGTATGGTGGGATCTCTCCCATGTTGCATATGTGGAAGTTCAGGTAATATTTCAGTATTGGTGCTAAAGTACCCTCAAAGTATGTAGCAAAAAGTTTTTTAAGGAAACTCTTTTAAGCCTTGAAAAGAAGAGTGTTCAAATAAATGCATTCTCTATGAAATGGTGCAATTAAATATGTCTGAAAAACAGAATGGTGTAACTAAAGCTAAGACTGAAGGTCAGGAAGATTCATCCCTTGTTTTTGTTATGGCAGAGTCCTGCTGGTGAACAGCTTCCTTTCTCCCACTATTTCCCATCTGTCAGTCATTCACATCCTGAAGACCTGTGAGGTTAATTCCTCCAGACTTTCAAATTTCCAAGGAGTCCATTAGCTAGGGTGAACACCATACATTCATATTGAAAACATTGTCTAATATAATCTTACTACTTTGGTACTGAAAACAGAGCACGAAGTAATGCTGCAAAGAAAATTTATGAAAAGAACAATCATTAGAGATTTTTTGGCACAGCTTGCCCGTGTAAATAAGCAAATCCCGTTTCACTGGTATTGCTGAAGTAGCATACACATATACAAACATTAGAGCAGAATCTATCTTTTCATTTAAGCCAAGGGTTTTTACTCTGCTACTAGGAATGCTGTAGAACAACCAGGGCTTACAATTCAGAGGAAAAACAGAGGATGCCTGCAGCACCTGAACAGCCGAAGGAAAGAGGATTAAATTTTTCTCTCACACACACATGCACATACACATGCTCAGTGTAGTCTGTAGCAAAATCATCTTGGGTTAGAAAATGGGTCAATATAGATGATCTTAAAAGTTATCTACATAATGCTTCTGTTCTTGGTTCTTAGGTTTTCTGGCAGGATTCAAAATCAGGAATTGTTTTCCTGCTGCTCTGGTGGAGCCAGTGTTCAAACCCAATGTGGAGAACTGGTCCCTTCTGCTGACCTGGTGACTGAAGACAGTAGCAGGCTATACTTGTTTCATTACTTAAAATTACTTTCCTTCTTGGCAACAAGTATTCTGAGTGAGCTGCTTCTCTAAATCACCTCCTTTAATTTCTTCTGAAGCTAAAGGTTGTTATTACAGTTATAAACTCCATTTTACATTAATGTACATGGGGTCTAGCATGAAGATGTTAAAAAGTAATATGAAATTTTGGGGTTGCTGTCCACCTTCCTAGTGTTCTCTGGGATAACTTTCAAGGGTTTGATTCAAACATGCTTCAATGAAAATACCAAAAATATTTTCTTAAAGTTTTTTCTCTGCTTTTACAAAGAGAAAATGTGAAAGAAGCGACATGATACCTCTTTCATTGTCACAGAGCTTGCACACTATGCAGGATCAATCATTCAACATAACATCACAAAACCATTACTATGTGGCTGCCCAAGCGGACTTTGAAGCACAACCATCAACTCAGAAAGCCACGAAAAAGCCCACATACAGTGTTATGAAAGCCTCATCTGTGTAAAAATCTTTTAATAGAGGCTAATCAACTGACAGCCTCCCCAGACCTAGCGATATTTTCATCTTTGTAGTCTTTTGTATTTGTATGGATGAAGCAAACTTGTTTACAATGTAAACAAAACCAGGAGGGCATCTATACTTCATATCATGCATTCTGAGTAGACCATTCCAGTCAATAGGTGCTCATAAGGTGCCAAAATGAACCTGTTCTGTAGATCTTTGCAGTAGAGGTGCATGAACTAATTAGACTTTAGTTGCAACTCTTTATTAACAGTGCTTTAGTGATTTCAGTGTATATTGGCTAGGATAAAAAGCTTAATTCACCTCTTAAAAATAATAAATAATCCCCATTTGGGCCTTGGAGAAATAAAAGGTAACTAAACTGTTGTTTCTCAGGTTTCTTGATGAGTGTTAATGAAACATTATGCATTTGACATTTCTATGTCATGAACTGGGAGGACTGAAGGAAGCATAAGAAATGATAATATTCTACATGTTCCTTTTTTTCCCTACTACCGATCTGTTGTGTCCCGTGATCATTTTAAAAGTGATCTGTGCAATCCTTATCTGTCATGGAAACAAATTAATTCTCTGGGTAGCCGAACAATGTGAGGTGAAATAAATTTCTTAGAAGCCTATCCCTGGAAGGCTGCTATCCATTACTGTTGCAAGTTTGAAATGGAAATGGTTTTACTGCCATGCAGAGAGCATGATAAAATTTAAAGCCCTGTGAAAGATACATTAGAACAATAAATAAAATTCAAATAATATATTAGTGACAAAATATTGCTGGATGTGATATGTTTATTTATTCTGACATTTTTTTGATTTTATCAAAGAAATATAGAACTACTTAAATCTGAATGTTAACCCAAGGAGTAATAAAAGTGAAAAATGATGCACAAATAGATGCATTCACATAGCATGGGGATTAACACTCTCTCATTTTACCTATATAAAGTACCTAGGTTTGCAGGCTCTCTGGCAGATGTGATCGTCGAAAGATTCATCATAGTCAGCTACCGATTTCCATTTAACTCTTCCAGATGGTCACTGTCTATTCTTTAAAAGCACACTATGTATCATCATCCTCTTTTTGACCAGGACTATCAAAACCTTTATGTCTGGTGCAATTATAATTAAAGCCTTACCTCACTATTCCCTGAGTAGCCTCAGCACAGAGGTTTGTTTAAAACAGATCACTTCATTATATACCTGACTTTGAAGATGTGTGATAAATACTGTTGCTTTAATTTGGACTTAAGTCTAAGCTTAAATGCAGTCATTGGCTTTTAAACCTGTAAAGAGTTGTGGGTTGATGGTAGTTATACTTCAAGCCTGTGGTTATTACCTCCTAGGTAATTTCAGCTTTATAATATTTGTCACTGACATATTACTTTCAAACACAGTGATTGAAAACCAAATGTATGATACAATACATTCTCCATTGAAACAATTTACTCTTTTAAAATTTTGCCATGTTATTTAAAATTCAGTTCACCATCGATTTCTAAATATGAAATAAGGAAAAATGTCACTTGTCTGAATAAGTAAAGATATTAATATTTCATCCATCAAAAAAGGCTTTGACCTTTCACATTTTCAGCAAAATTATATGAGAAGCTATTTAGATAAAGATTTAACCTTAAATAAAATTTCTCCTTAAGAAACAGGTTCTTGCAAAGTGGCTATTGTGGATATCAGTCTGTGTCTGAAGAGTGGATTACAATCCATCACATATCCTGAGGCTTTGCACTGTTTTATTCTTACTTGGCAAAGACCTTCAATGCATGATCCAGCTCTACCTTGAAAGAAAGCCAGATATTAGAGAAAAGATGTTGCTAGCATAATGAGGTCCACATGGTGTATATCTCTGCTCTTGGGTGTGTTCAGCCCAACTGGTGAGTACTCTCTATGTATGTGCTGCCATCCAGAGGCATCAACTTTGCCTTGTTGAACCTCATGACTTTCACATAGGTCTGTGTCTCCAGTTTGTCCAGGTCCCTCTGGATGACATCCTGTCCTTCTGATGTGGCAACTGCACCGCTTAGATTGCTGTCATCGGTAAACTTCCTGAGGGTGAACTCAATCTTGCTGTCTATATCATTGATGAAGATACTAAACACCACCAGTCCCAGCATGAACCCCTCAGGGACTCCACTTGTCACAGATAGTAGAATATGAAATAACATATATCAACTTTTTTTCCCCATGTTTATCAGACAAAATTGTCCAAGTTCATGCTTATTAGTTAATTGTAGTTTTACAAGTAGCATTTGCTTGTGAAATACTGCATGCAGGAAAAAGAAGAATGGCTGTAAAAATCACTGAGAAACTGATGTAAAAATTAAGTCTGACAAATACCGCAGAATTACATGGATGCTACTGAGACAGTCTTCTAACACTGAAATAACCCCTCCAATATAATTTCTATGCTCATTTGATATTATAACATTGTCTTATTATTCCCTCAATAACTTTTATTTAGAACTCTGAGTCATAAACTCTGAAGCAGTTTGCCAGGTATCTGTGAAAAGTGAGAAAACCAAAAACTCCTTTAAAAAACTCTTGCCATATTTGTCTTCTTTCATCTCTGTAATGACTTCTCTGTAGAACAAGTACCTCTTACTTTCAAATACCCTTGAAAAACTTAATTTTCAACAATGCAATGAAACAAACAAAATGTAATAAATTTCTATGTGTCCCTTGTGCCATGCAAGCTCATTGCGAATTTGAGCTAAAGTATGTTTTTATTAATTTCTGTCACTAATTAGTCCTGTTACTTTTGCTGTGAACTAAAAAATGCCTATCTGGTCAGTCAGAAGGGCACACCCTGTGCTACCTGGACTATTAAACTTGTCTCAGCCTTCACACTGCCCACAAGAAACAGAATAACTCATACAGAGCTCAGTAATTGTTAGTGCTGATAGTCATTGTGCAGCTCAGTCAGCCCCCTTTCTTTGAAAAAAAAAAAAAAGTATGAGCGTAAGCCTGTTTTTTTACTCCATTATATCTATTCACTAGCAGAGGAAAAGATGATTTTAAATTAAAAACTCATTAGAAATACCCAGAAAAATATTCATGTAAACCCCACCCAGGTGTCTCCTCCTCTGATTTTATGATTCCATGCAAGAAGTTTGGTCTAGACATAAAGTCACAGACTATTTCAAACCTCTTATGGCTACTTGGATTAAAGAAGAGTCACGTTTGTATATAAACCTCTTCATTAGCTTGGTAGGGCTTAAATACTATTACTTGACCTTACACTTTATTTTTGGTGTCCTAAGGACAACTGCCTTTCTGCAGGGTGGCATTTAAATATTTTGTAACCCACACAGAGTGCCTGTTGTTTCGCTGGCAGTGAATACACAAGTTCTGGCATAGATTTGAGAAGTTAGTATAAAATATGAAGGAAGGTTATGTTGATATATATCTCAGCTTCAGCCTGCTGGCGCTAATGGATGTTTAAAGATGCTGACATCGCTTGAAGCATCTTTTTCTGCTGCATAAAGCCATTTGACAAAGCTTGGGTTCCTGGCAATTGTGCAACTGTTCACCTCTCCCTAGTAAATTGCCCATCCTAAATCAACTGCACAGCTTTAAATACTCTACTACACTCACACAGTCATCAGAATCTAATCTGTATCTGCTTTCAGGTGTACTTTCTGTTCCTCGTCTAGATTATGAGATGTTTCCAGCACTGATCACCATTTACTACATATTTCTGCCGAGTTAAGCAGAGTGAGGCACAGAAAGGTCAAGTACTAGCTGACAAAATGTTAAATAGAACTATTGGTAATTTCAGAATGCTCATTTTGATCAAAACTGTACTGAGGTATAATATAAACATTGCTCAGAATAAAAAGAGCACAGATACTTTTTCACTTTGTCTTCTTGTCTTGATTTTAGACATCTAAATTGCAATCAGAGAGTTCTCCAATAATTTCAATCCATTTTCTTGAAATGTAAATCTCCTAGGTCAGACTGTCAATTGACACACAAATATATGAGTTTAAATGATTTTATAAGATTCTTTTTCATCCTGTGTGATCTTTTTTTTTTTTTTCCACATATGACAAGGGCTGGCAAAGGCCTTCAGAATGCTTTCAAAATACGTCAAATTCAGTACTTCTTCAGCCTACCTAGGTCTGGTCTAGCTCATCACTCGTTCACTACAACAGCTACTCTTCTTTTCAAATGAAGTAGGATGCACAAATGTTTGATCTGAGTAAGCTGACTCTCTTGTATTATGAGGTCCTAGGAAAAATTGCCTGGAAATCCTGAAGTATTTCCTGTAAAGGAAGGTGGTAACTCAAGATCTGACTGAGATCAAAGTGTCAAAGACCTCTTTCTCATCAGCTCCTACTGTTATTCTAGGCCTAGCAGTGAAAGCAGTGGTTACTTACTGTCAGACACCCTCCAGGACTGTACAGCAACAGGACAATGATGAATACTAACTTCACAGCTGTCACTGTAACCCGTGCCTTCAAAATCCTCCTCATTCTTTCTGAAGGAGACTTTGGGGTCATTTTAAAACTCTTTGTATTTTCCATGTATTACATTTATACTGGGGCTAGAAGACTTCAACAATCACCGTGGGAACAGACATCAGTGAAGACATTATTTGAACAGCTTGTCCAGAGGAGTGTTGGAATTTGCTTTATGGAAATATTCAAGATGTAGCTTGACAGGGCCCTGGATAACCAAATTTGATACCCTGCTCTCAGCAGAAGGTCATACTATGTGATCTCCAGAGTTCTGTTCCAAACTGGACTTTACTTTGACTCAAGGATTCAAGGAACTAAACAGGCAGAGCAGAATCAATTTTACACACCCAAGCCCATATCTCCATGTTTGACTCTACACGTATATAATCACAGACTTCATCCTGATCCTGACATTTTTTTATAATAAAAGCAGCTCATCTTTACCATTAATGTCAGATTGTGTACTACTTCACAAGACCTCCCACCTACTTGTGTGCAGTGAACACATTTGTTCAGCTGTCAGTTGCTGAAAGAGGCCCTGGAGAGTGCTCTCTGTGTCCTGGAAAGAACACTCAGTGAAAGGTAACTACAAGACATTTGTGTGTGAAAGACTCTGTTGAAACACAACCCTGATAGCAAGTATTTTTCCTTACCATTTTAATCTAGCACAGTAAAAATTCATTAGTAGCTATACCCAAAGCAGCAGCCCTTGGTAATGGCAGTCCTCCTTCTCTGCCAAAAACAAGGAATTAACCATTTCCCAGCTGAAACCAGGTCAAAAAGTTGTTAGGTTCTTGATATACCTTTCATGTTCAAATAGCCTCTGCTATTGAGGCAGCAAAAGCTGACAGTTATTATTGTAGTTTATGTGCTGGTTTGCATTTCTCCCCTTGCATGTCCTGACTCCATATAGAGAAGCTATGAAAATGTATGAGCTGTGTGTGGGTTTTTGCTTATAAATCAGTTCATGGACTAAAACACGGAGAAAAAAAATATCCTTAGGTAAAAAGATAACCTAAATATTTCATAATCATTGAAATTTTATTAAAGAATTAAGGAACACATCTATTTAGTCCATTTCACCTTATCATTTAGATATTCTTTGGGAAGCAAAAGACCTCTTACTGAGAGAGGCTTTTGGCCTTCAAAATTGCTTTCAGGTTTGGTTGAAGGTACGCAAAGAATATAAGAATGATGTAGCTAAATTAAGAAGCTGGAAAAAGACTGCTTTTGGCTTACCTATTAGTTTTCCTAACTAGCTAAAGGAAAACTTCACATCCATTCAGAAGCTTTTTATTTTCAGCCCGTTGATTATAAAATAGAGACTCTTTCCAGCATATCCAGTGCACTGCCTATAAAAAGACCTGTAACCAAAACTAAAGATATATGTAGTCCAGTGGTCTCTCTTCAACAGTATTTGAAAGAGGATACCTAATGTAGAAGGAGATACTATAGTATATCCGTTATTCTAGCCTCTAGCAATTTGCAATACAGAGACTTTCTGATTCAGGCATGGTTTATGTACATTTAATAATCCTCAGTACATCCTTTTGCATTGAACCATCAAAGTTCCTCTTTAATTTATTAAAAGTTTTGTCACCCAGAGTATTGTAAGGCATGGAACTCCATGGTGTAGCCATGCACCATGTGACCAGTCACTTCTCTTTGCTCTCTTGAATCTAGGTTTTCCCGTTTCTGGATGGTTCCTGTTATGTGAAAGAGCTCCTTATTTTACTCCTCTAAGTTTTAAGGGAAAAAAGTGGCTGTAGCTGTTGTGTGTTTCTTTGAATGCAGTGTTGTCAGCTTTTATCAGGTAAGCCCTTTGATACAGGCTAAACCACAGAAAGGCCTGAGCACCTAGACTGCTAGAGGTAGGTTCAGTTTGTCCTAAACACAGCTGTTTCGGTCAAATACTATTTTCAGGTGATCAGGGAGATTCAACTAGGCACAGTTTAAGTGATGCAAATGCTGTGTAAGGTTATCAAGTCTACAGCCTTCCATACCAACAATGGAGCTTTTAATATATATCCCATGGGATGCTCTATTAGGATATTTTACTTTAAACTCGAGGTGTTGGTGACCAGACAGGTTTCTTCAAACCATGGAATTCCATTGAAGAATTTTCTTTTCCAAAACAGAAAATCTATCTGAAAGCTGACAGATTCTGACAGTATCTATTTATACAAAGCACTATGACATGTATGTCAAAGTGATGATGGAATTTGTGAAAAGTTTCTGTGAGGACTGAAATGTTTTGTCATTCATTGTTATCTCCATTTTAGTGTAATTTTTCTAATGGCAAAGGGTTTTGTCTAGCCTTCTGTTCCTCTTGCTGAGGAACCGAGAATGCTTTGATAATAGCATTTAGCTTTTGCAGCATTTTTCCTGTGAAGTTTTAACAGGAATGGGTACTGTTATCATGATTTTCATAGGCAGAGGAAGGGATTCAGTTACGTAGTAAATACGCAGAAGAATTATGAGTAGAGATCTGATTTCTTGATCTTTAGATGAGTGTACTAAATGCCAGCTAAATTTGTCCTCTAGGAAAACAGTGGGAGGTGGGAAGGATCTAATAAAGTGGGGACATAATTTTTGAAGCTATCTTTCCAGTGGCAGAAGTCCTGTTGCGATTCAAAGACAAACTATAGGAAAATAATAACTGATCCATTTTTTAGCAAAGATCAGTGCAAATGAAAGTTCAACACAATGCATTGAATACTTCCTGCCCTAATGAGGAGTTGTACACCACTGTTCCTAATGATGAGCACGATAGAAGCTTGGCAAATCTTGAAAGGATTGGTTACCCTTTCCAGTTACAGAAGGGAGATGGGCTTCAAAGAGCAAAAAGCAGAACTTGAACAAAGCAAGAACAGCACTCGCAAACTCAAATTAGTTCAGCATTTACAGCACTCAATGAAGCGGAAACTTTTTATTGTTAGGTTTAGTCAAAGCAGATACTTATATCCAACAGGTGGAAGAAGAGTAATGAACTCACCAAGTGTATTTTCCTGCACAGGATCGGGAGTGATGAAAAACTGCAGAGTTTGCCATATGATGTTCAGTAGCTGCAGAAATGAAGTTATAGTATGTTATTACCAATTAGTTTATATTTTGTTCTGAGGAAAACAATCACTATCTATGTTTTTAATAGTAAAATGATACTATATACATTAGTTCTTGATGGCAAATGACAAATGCTATCATTGAATATATTTTTGTTTTTACTGCTAATTTTCCATATCTTTCTGCACCTCTGATCTAGTAACTGACTTTCATTTAATGTTTATTTATCTTTCTTTAGAATCACTTCTTTTCATGCAAAGGCATTTCCTTTCAAACAAGCAGACAGCATGAAATGGGGTGCATTTTCCATTACATGTATTTTCCCAAAGGAGTCATCAACAGCCACAATAACAAGGAGTAAAATTTGTGTCTTAGAGTAGAGATTGTGTCTTAGAATAGAGATTGTGTCTACACTACGAAATATACAAATTGAAAAGGAATTTGAAAAGACACTATTTGCTTCAAACCGTGCTGTTCTCAGGTTAAAAACATATTAAACTAGAATGAAAAACATTCTATTTTATCCCCAAAATATTGAGATTGTACTCAGACTGTATAGGTATTATATTATATACATGATCATAAGGGGGATTTGCATGTCAAATTGAGTAAACCAGAAAAGAATGTAAACTATGGCAAGTTAAATGTAAAAATATTACAAACCAATTAGGAATATTTTCAATATAACTTTCTACAGACATTAAAACTAACAATAAAGCTCTTTGAGTGTGACAGAAGCAGAAACAAGATGGAGAGTATGAAGGGTTCCTAAAGAAGCACTCAGAAAGCTAAAAATCTATTCACGACAGAGAATCATGAGAATTTTCCCACTTTAGAGCATTTCTTTTCCTAGGAAATGTTTGAGTAATAGTCTCAAATAAAAGTATCAAAAGCAAGCATTTCTGAGCAAGTCAATAAAATGAATAAAAATTACCAGAAGGAGGTTATAACAGTGACTGAAGCCAGGTGGTATTTACACAGGATTTTCAAGAACTCAAATGGGAAATTAATGAAGTATTAACTGAGATATGTAACTTATTGTTTAATTTGGTGAAGGAACAGAAGGCAGTAAGTGTTCCTGTATCTTTTCCCTAACCTTTCACTTCTGGCAGTTTTCAGAGATATTGGTATAAGGTATTGGGCTATGCAGTTCTTTGCTTTTAACTACTATGTTATTTCTTGTATTGTTACACGAAGCTAGTTATTTAGGAATTAGTGTATGAAACCAAAATGCTTGTTTTCTGTTCTTTATTCATGTCTTTCAAATATCGATGGCAATGAATGAGTTAGTCTTTGTCTTAATAGGACAGGAAAATCTAGAATCTAGAAGAAAGTTCCCAGTGACAAAATTAAAATTATTGTACTTCGGGTCACTAGACTGTGATTGAGATCATCAGTTATTTTCACTTCACTTTCGCATTCTTGCAACCACAAATATTTGTCATTTAAGTCTTTCTGCAATGCTACATTCTTAAGGACTCATGAAGTATTTTTCAAACTAAAGGTAATTTTTTAACAGGGAAATGCAGATTAATATTGTGAATTGGTTTGGTTTGATTTGACTTATTTAGGAGAATTTTTTAATGTTAGTTGTTTACATATATACACATATATACATATATATACATATAGTTTTAGAAAATTAAACAAAATAAAAAGGCTTAGCAAGAGCTAGACTTGGTGATTAAAAATTTTCGGCTTTACCAGCAGAAACTAGACAAAATTAGCCAGAAGATAATTAAGTAGAATTGCAGAGCATCTGTTCTTAGGGTAGGTTTGTGAGACTAAAATTTAAATTAATAGCTCTGTATTGCAAGAATTTCTTTGCTTGTCTAGATACAGAGGTTGTATGTATATGACCAGCCGTAGCTCTTTACATTTGACCAAATGAATCTTGTCATGTAAACACTAGTTTCTCTCCATTAACAGTAAGCTGTTACTTCCCCCAAGGAGTTATTTTTCAGCACAAGGATCTTTATATCAGAAACATACTGTGTAGCTCAGAACATTTTCTGTGGCTGGACACATCTGCTTCTACAACTTAAGATGAAAACAAGCCTCTACCAACTTGGAACAACTAGTATTGAATTGATAAAGCATAGGTTCATATTTTATGTGAAAGTAATGAAAAATTAAGATTAAGGTAGAGATATCCAGGGATTTTCCCTTCTGTTTTCAGTTCAAATATACAAGTTTTGGGGATTTTATCCAATGATAAGTTATGAATAGTTTCATAGGAATTTTGAAATTTTGCATCTCACGTAGGTCCACAGCCAATACACGTAGGTCACTTATGGTGTGATATAGAACACAGGCTTATTCTCCCATCTTTTCAAGCACTGAATAAACTGATGTCAAGTGATATAGAAAATGCCAAAAAACAACTGGCTTTGGTTTAGGTTGATTTGCATGATAATATTAGAAAACACAGAAGTTATTGCATCTGGTGTTTTAAACCTATTGTTCATAAAGACTGTTATTACAGAATAATTAAAGTCTGAAATACACTGAGCTGGCAGTAAAAAAAAGTCTTGTCATCTGGAAATTACTACATCCAGACTGCAGACTGAATCTGAGAATGGAGTGAATTACAATTGTTAACCTATTCAAGAGGCTCTTGCTAATTTCATTTGTGCCTAGCTTTTTTTTTTTTTTCAGCAGCTAATATACATTTTAATGTTTGACTAATTAGAAAGTCTAGCTTTTTTGATTGGGGACATATTACACAGAAAGAAAAGGGTTATTTGAGGAAACTGAAGAGGATCTTCAGCGTTGCCCCTGAAATATACAGATCACCTGTAAAGAAAAACACTGATTGCAATCAGAGTTTAAGAAAACACTCCTTGAGGAAGTACAGTGTTACAATCACAATGTCCTAGTGATCAACAGGTCAGTTCTGTTTAATTCATTCTGAATGGTCCAGGTCTGTCTGTCTAGTGTTTTGAAATTTCAGAGTTAGCGGATCCTGCAGTGAGAACTGTACAGGATAAAACCATGTAAGGGAAGGAAGTGCGGCTTTCCGTATTTTCTACTCATGTACGCATATTCTCTCCCAGCACACCCTAGTATTTTCAAATTACCAAAGATTGTCCCACACCAAATTCTGATACCCATAATTTTTCTATCAGCAATTTTTTAACCATACTGTTTAGAGTATAATAGAGAAAAGTACAGAAGATTTGAACTAGTCCAGATGCACACCCCTCCAGAATGAAAGAAATATATGTACAGGGGACAAAAATAAAAATAATAGTGACCTTTTTTCCCCCCCTTTTCTTGTTCTCTTCAGATGTATCCTGATATTTCTCTTACAATATTCTTCCTGCTCTTTTGTACTGCCAATGTACTTTGGTGGTTTAATACATCTGTATTATTAAAAACTGAATCGCTGCACATTTCAGCTTTTGTTTCTCTATAAATTTTTTTTAGTTCTCATTTTTTATGATAATTTCAGCATATTTTTTCAACATTATGCAATTTATATTTGAATCTATTATTTCTACCTCTTAGAATACATCGAGTGATTAGGATACATATCAATGTAGTATTAATTTATTTTAAGTAAAACAGGTCACTAAATATTACTCTGAGCAATAATTCATGTGTTCAGGTTAATAATTCCACCTTGCAAAAACATAAAAATATAAAGTCAGATTAGTATTATAAAGTAATACAATGAGAATGTAGAGAGCATATTTTCAATTATGTGCAGGAGTACCATCTGCATTTATGAGTTGTAGAAAACAAGAACTGTTGACTTGATTGGCAATTTGTAGTGATATACAAGCCTAATTTTCCCAAACCAGTGTTACAGGAGCATTACCTTATCTCAAACTGTAAATATGCAAACTTGTGAAATAATATTGGAAACCCAGTAAGACATGACATTAAGAGACCAATAAAAGTAGATTCATTAATGAGAAGTGTTAGTGTCAAAACATGTGAAGTATTACTCTTCGTACTGTTGAATTTTTATTAGCATTTGTCATTGTTCTTATTGTACCAAGATGATGTAGACCTAGAGTCTTGAAATTAAGAATTTTATGGATTTTTTAGAAACTAAATTTCTAATCAGTCCAATTATTTTTGGCTTTCTGAAACAAAGTGACAGTGGACTGAGTGAGTTTTCAGATGTATTTAGTCTTGCTCATTGCAACTACAATGCTGCAATGAACTGTCTGAGGGGTAAAATGAAATCCCTGATCCCATTCCTTTTTTGAACTTGGAGGTATGATGTAGAAAGCTTGTTCCATTTGGAAGGGAAAGAAAAATAAAAGAATTCTTACTCCCTTTCTCCTTTTGTATTTGGATCTTCTCTAAGAGCCTATACAGTACAATGTCTGTGTTTCACAGCTCTGCTGTGACCTCTTTCCTATACTAGGTCTTGCAAAAAGGTTATAAACCATGGTGACAAGATGCTGTGCTTTTGTAATTCTCACCTTGCTCTATAATAGCAGATCTATACTACCAGGTAGAAAGGATTATTCTGAAGTTTTTCCAGGCATGGGAAATATTTTAAATAATTGATTCTGGTGGTATAATAGATAAAGGATTGAAATAATAAGTGTGAACTATTTTGCTATCAATTCTCGAACATAAGTAATATTATGAAAGAGAGCTGCAAATGTACTTATATTTTTATTATAGGTCTGGGCTTATGATTAGTAAAACCTCTCAGACTTAAACTCACCTTCATCAGCCTGATAACCAACCATGAAAGATTTCTGGACATATTATAAAGATGGCATGTGATGATCTGAATTCCCTCATAGCTATAAAGAGATCATAGTATGTGTCATCCAATTCTTTTTACAAACTTAATTCCAGTTGGTAATAATCTATCCATATTTAACTGTTATGACCCAATACCTATAGCTAAATGGCCAAACTGATCTTTTTTTCTCATTGGTCAGCTATCCTCCTCTGCTGTTGCCTTCTTTCTGCTGCTCTTGGAGTCTACTGTTTTCAAGCAAATGTTTTAAAGTAAGGTTTCCAGAAGCCAGTCAGACTAGAAGACAACTACACAGTTAGTGAAATCAAATTAATCTTAAAAGATTTGTGTGTCCTTGATCTGGCTATTTCTTATTTGTGTTATTAAACTCTTTCCTGAGCTGCTTAGCCATGAAGAAAGCAGGATGTTTGGCCTTGTATCTCCTCACCATGTTTATAGGATCCCAGACCTGATAATATACAAACACAGACTTGATTTGAAGTCAGTTGTGACTTATAAAGGATTGTTTGTATGTAAACAATATCAGTGCTTTGGACCCATGCATTTCTTTTGGTACAAAGTGCAGTTAAAAGTGAGTTTTGTGACAGAAGATATCTGTTCCATTTGTTTGTTAGTTTGCACATCTCCTTCCTGGATCAGCTGGAGCATGTAGGGGTTTCCTTTTTCTGTGAAATGGACCCAGCCTAAAGGAAAGATCTGAGGCATATGAAGTAGAAAAAGCAAGAGGAAAGAGACAATGAGAGCAATGAGATGGGAGCCTACAGAAAAGTCTTTCCCTGTTAGACTGTGAAAAGGAGCAAAATGTAGAGACCCTGCCTTCAGTGGCCAAAGAAATCTTTCCAGTAACTGCAAGTAAAGTGCATTGTTTGTAGTGACTCCGAAAGCCACGAAACCAGCTTGAACAAATCTTGTCATCAAGCATCTTTCTGCAAGGAGAGAAAGCTGAAGAAAAGGTATTAATACATCCTTCTTGGTGTCAATACGTTTTTACCTAATTACTTTGAGATTTCTCAGTTTAAAATATTTTAGTGTCTGTTCCTGTGACCTATTAAGAGATATTCTTAGAAGAAAAAGCCTAGGCATGTTGATGTCAAAGTTCTGGCCACCCCAGGATCCTGCTGCAGTGTATAACCCACAATCTAGACTGCAAACCTTTGGTTCATCTCTGAGTGTTTTTTTTCAGGCTTGAGGAACTTCTGCAGTCTGTGCATTGGTATGATAGAACTAATGCATGATTGGCTGCTACTTGTATGCATCCATGATCTAATCCCTGAGTGACCAAGAAGTTGTCATTCTAGGTGTTTGGGCTAGCTTTCCCGAATACTTACTGGAGAGGCTTTTGTTGCAGATAATGCCCAATTAAGTGTTAAAGCTGGTATGAACATCATGGCACTGAATGACAGAATGATAAATCAATCACTGTCAGAATGACAATATGAACTGTACAAAGATTATAAGAATGGCAGGTGGTGTTGGCATCTAAATTTGACAGCAAATCTTCTTGCACATTTTCAGGGTCTCCAAAACAAAAATGTAGCCCAAAATCAGGAATGTCCTTGCTCACCTTGATTTACACTTCTTCATATCTGGATTAGAGACAGATCATTTGGTGCTTGTGGGTATGTAGAGAAAATAGTGGGAATGAAGGACAAAGATTTCTTTGCAAAGAAAAAAATATTCTCCTTTAAACTCTCTCATTCTTATTTGTTATATTTTTGTTATCATGGGTATTAGAAAAAAACTTTATAGCTAAGCTACTCAGAACTTTTAGGCTCATTTAACTGAAAAGGATAATGTTTGTTTGGACAGAGTGTTCATGTTCAGAATATGATATATGTCAATTGAAACATTACAAACAATCTGCTATGACATAAGATGAAAACACATTACTATTCCAGAAAAATTGTTGCATAAAAGGCCTTTAACACAGGGTCACCTTCATTAATGGAAAAAGTGTTCAGTACTTATAGGGAAATGGAGTATGACGTATAGTAAAAATTAATATAGTAGTCATTTGTCAGCATGAGCCTGAATTGGTGTTCGATCTATATTTAAAATGTGCCTGTGTGTGCTATGTAAATACACATATATACACCTGTATACATACATATAATATATAGCTATATAAATGTGAATTACTTGCCAAAGCTAGCATTATCTGATTGGAACGGGCTAAACTCAGTGACAGTATTTTTGGTTTCTTTATTCTGAAAAGACAGTTACTTGCTTCAGTTTAGGGTTTTTTCCCATTAAAATTCTCATCTTCTCAGCTTTTATATCTCATTAATTGTTAAGGGAAATTCTTACATTAATGTCCTACATTATTTGCTTTTTTCAGTGTACCCCCACTTGAGAACCTTCTGTTCTGTCTGTAACATGATTTTGACTGTGATGGAAAATATCAATTTCAGATTTTCACAGTGACAGCTGAGTTAAGTCCTTTGCAGAGTTCTCCATTTGAATACAGACTGTGTGACTTAAAAGAATAAGCACAAGTCAGATGAGTCTATTTCAGCAAAATTATAAGCATCATTCTCTGCTATGTAGTCAATTGCAATTTGTATCACATTCATAGCTCTAACTTTTTTTGTTGCTACATATGCAATGAGTAAGCCTTTGTGTAAAAATATAGGAAATCTGTCCTGGACTTCTGTTGAGTGTTGTTTCATAAAGGCAAACAAAATACACTTAAATTTCATAGGGAAATTTGAGTAATTGCAGTTCATCCGGACATTAACTCCAACATCTAAGTACAACTAATACTAGTGTTAGCAAAGAAGTAGAGAATTTTAAATAGCCTAGGTAGTGCTCACCTTCTTGATGTCAAAGGTTGACTATCTGATCAGTAGTGCCATAACTGTTTTCAAAAGATTTCCTGAAAGCATAAGTTGAAACAATTACTTTTATGGGCCTCTTCACTGGTTGTTTCTTCTCTGATCATTAACTTCTCATGTTTTCCTGGCAGGTAAAATGTGCCTCAAATTTTGCAGTACCCATTTTCTCTTATTCTCTTCTTGACAGATTTGGTTTGACTAGTCTTCAGGTTGTGACAGGAAAGCTATCCAAAGCTGTGATACACATTAACCTCCAAGAGCAGGTTATTTCCCATATTTTTAAAGATTTTTTTAATATTGCATGAACTCTGAATAATAATTATATAAAATATTTTAGAGCTGGAAATTTGCTTTAGGATGCAAGAAAGCAAAGTGCACTTAGTGCAGAGTAGTTCTTTTTCTAAGGTGCTCTTAATTAACTGAAGATGCTGAAGGCATAAATAAATGAGCCATCCTGCAGCACTTACATATCAATTTTTGAGATGTTACATCCGATTGACTTGATGTCCGTCTATTCTAATATCCTGTATCTAGTGATGACCAGTTCCACACACATTTGACAAAGATGCAAGAAACAAAAGAAAGAACACACCAGGATAATTTGGGCATAGGAATAATACCTAAATAAGTACTAGTTAGTTATGAATTGACAGCATTAAAAAAATTATCTGAAATAGAGATATTATAGATATCTAACCTATTTTGGATCTTGTTAAACTCTAGACATAAATCTATCAAAACGCAGAGATGTTTTATGAGGTGCTATGACAACTACTGAACAGTTTTTCCAGACATGATGTGGTTCTAGATTTATGTCACAATGTAGTTATAGATTGGTAAATTTCTCCATGTTAGTCTTTTCACTCTGTGATGTTTACCTTCTTAAAGACTGCACCTAGTTAAGACTTTATTCTTAAGACTCAGTGGGAAAGCCATAGAAGACAACACAGAGGATATACATAGGCTGTTACATAAAATCCATGGTTCACACTCCCCTTGAGTATAGTATTTAGATCTGAGTGCTTGGTCTCAAAGGAGAACTGCAAGCAGTTCATCATGGGTGATGAAAAATATAGAGAACAACTGAATAGCCTGGGACAAAATATAAGGTTTTATGATTACTTGCTGCCTTTTCCAATACCGGTATTAAAGGCTATCAGATTAAGCCCTTAGGATTTGCTAAAGCAAGGTAGGAGGTTGTTCATGTCATGAGCACTAATTTTGTGAAACTCCCTGTTAAAGGATGTTTTCTGCATTGAGAGTTTATTCGTGCTCAAGGACAGATTTGACATGCACTTAGAAGAGGCATCTTTTAGGATTTACTAAATGGACAAGCAATCAGACTTCCAGGAAATCTCCTGAGTGAAAATAGTAAAAAAACCTAGGAAAATTAATACTTACATCTGTGTTTTCTTTGGTTTACTTTCCTAGGATCCTGTCAGATCCTGCAGTCACTGTCAGAGACAGAATAATGAGCTGGATAAGCTTTTGATATAAATTAGTGTGGATGTTCATGCATATTTACCTGCTCTCAGCTGTACCTAATAAATCAGATATTTGTCTGCTACTTGACATTTATCCTTCTGGTCCAGAACAGAATGTTCCTACATATAAGGGCACAGCATTACACATACCTGTAAAGAAATAAAATTTTTAATTAAGATAATACATATGTATTTCTGTTGTGATAAGGGTGGTACTCAGAAGTCAATAGCAGTATTCCACAGGCCTTATCCTTAAAACTCCAGTCAGTAATGCAGGTATGGACCAGGAGAGTACCCAATCTATGGTTTATTAAGAAAGAAAAAGCTGAGGAGGGAAAGGAGAGGAGAAATATATCTTGGCTAATAAAGGGCAGACAGAATAAAATATACCATTACAGAGACTATAGAATTCATCAAACTGGCATCAGACAGGCAGGAGGACTTCTCCTAAGAGATAGTTCTAAGCTGATTGGGGAACTAGAACATTTTGTAGAAGAAAAACAGTTTTACTGGCATGTATGAGGTTTGTGGAGCACTCAGAGGAAAACTGCAGGGCCAGCCTCCTAAATTGACTTTCTGGTTACTAGCACTACAGTCATGTATACAGTGAAGTCCATTCTTCAGCTGCAGGGATTAATTTTTGCTTCTTTCTTTTACCCTCTTTCTGAAATGCATGGTATATACATTCTGTCACATTTGGTTAAAATTGGATAACAATTTGAGGAAACTGGTATATCAGACACACAATAATAATGCTATCAGTGAAGTAATAGTGAAAATAAAATACACTGTCAAACTAAAACTGATTTTCTGAGATATCTGCTGTGAGAAAAATGACAGACACAGGAATTCGAAGGAGAACTGATAATGGATTACCAAGAAGTTAATTCACGTAAGTCCATAGGCCCAGCTAGGTTGTATCCAAGTGTTTTGAGGGAAAGGACGTCTGTGCAAGGATGCTTTCTCTCATCTTGTAAGTGTCATGGAGATCAAGGGAGATCCCCTCATGACTAGTAGAAAACAGATGTTGCATCAGAAATACGCAGGAAAGACCTGAAGAACTAACTAGGAAACTACAGCGTGTTCAATCTTGCTGCAGTCCCTGAGGAAGTAATGGAACAAGTCCTCTTGCAATACATTCTTGAGGACAAGAGAAGGTGATAGGGATTAGTCAGCATGAATTTATGAAGTGTAAATCGTGCATTACAAACATGATTATCTTCTATGATAAAATTAACAGGATTTTAGAAGCAAGATCAGTTGATGTCATCTACCTTGACTTCCAGCACTAACTGCCGTAATATTGTTGCATGGCATTCTGATGTTACAGTCTGAATGTGTAGACAGCCAAATAGATGAAAAAATGTTAGGGTGTTTGGGCTTAGAGGGTAGTGATTAATGGGTTATATTCTGTCCAGAAAACAGTAATATCTTTATCAGTGACACAGAAGAGAATAAACCATGGGCTCTCATGAGGTTTACAGATGACAGCAAATTGGGAGGAGCCAGTGATATGCTTGACAACAGGCTGGAGGAATGCATAACATGAATTTAATTAAATTAATCAAGGACAAATACAAAATCCGGCATCTGGGATGGACTAAACTCTTACTTTATGCAAACTAAAAACTGACTGTTGGAGAGCAGGTGAAAGAAAGCATCTGGTCATAGAAAACCTGGAAAGAAGTGTCCTAGAACTGAAGACTAAGTCACAATTTTCAAAGGGAGTTCATTGCTACAGCTGAATATATGCGTCAGATAGATAGAGATTGCTGTAATGGGAATGTTTAGAAAACCCATAAACAAGGTCAGTTTTAAATTTCAAAACTAAATTTTACTAAATTAATTCATTAATGGTATAGTTCATTCTCATTGTCAGGCAACCCAACATGATTGCATAATCACTAATTATACAAAACTGTTAATCTTTAAGAGTTATATCCTGAATTAGCTATGGAAGTGATGTATACAACTAGCATTGATGTCTACTGTCCTTTGTGGGCTTAGTCAGGGGTGATCAGGAGTGATACAGCTTTTCTGCCTCTCAAGAGGTCTCCTGCTCCTGTTACTGTTAATCTGGTTATTTGTCTTTAGGATTTTCTTTTTGGATTTATTTTTTTTTTTTTTTTTGTGCGTTGTCAGTCATGCCTGTGCATCCAGCAGAATGTCTTGGTTGTCTGGAGTTGTTCGTGCTTATCTTTCTCTTGGCTTGACAGCTTTCTCTTTCTTTGCCCTTTTGGTGGTCACACTGATCAAATACTTAACTAAAATAATATATTGGATTTAACAGGATGCCCAGGGAGGTGGTTGAGTCACCTTCTCTGGAGATGTTTAAGGGACAGATGGATGAGGCGAGAGGGGCATGGTTTAAGTATTTGATAGGAATGGTTGGACTTGATGATCCAATGGGTATTTTCCAACCTGGTGATTCTATTATTCTATGGTTTCACAATTTTATGTGTTCTTATATTTGGATTCAAGACAAGTTAATACTGATTATACTCTGACTAGTGCACTTCTAATTTATGCATGTCATAGGCCTCTGCATTGGCTACATCAATATGTTACAGATTTACTTCTGAATTTAGGCAATATCTGCTTGATTATCATGTACATATATAACTAAAAGTCTACCACAGTAATCAAAATTTTAATGAAATCGATTTAATCCAACTGCTTGGTCTCATCTACTGCTGATAATGGAAGCATGTGAGGAATAGGACAGAAGATCCTTATGTGACACCAGCTGCTCTTTAAAGAAACCTTAATGCTCTTTTATGGTTCCCTGTGTTCTTGCCAGGGATTTCTTGCACAGAGAGCTTTCTGTGTTTACAAGTAGCAGTTGTGGTGTTTGTATCAATCTGGATAGTTTTCTGTGAGTTCTTATATGAAAAACTGGAAATGGGCTGCTCAAATTAGAAGCTAAAATACCTCTGACTTTTTTCCTTTCCTCCCCTCTCTTCTTTTCACGTTAGAATTATTGAATTTATTCTGGTTTACACATGCCATTGTGGATTGATTTTAGAAATATATGATTGACTTATTATTGAGAGTACAAATATTCTCTAATGGAAATTTTCATGGCAATATTTTCAGCTTTTTTCATCTACCTTACATTCTCATTTCTTGTAGCCCCAAAAGTGTCTCCATAAACATATCTTGATGTAAAAGTGTCCCTGCTATTCCTGCGTCCCCATTCCTCTGTACTTTTTGTTGCGTATTTTCTTCCTTTCTTTATTCTTGTCTTTGTTTAGTACAATCACAACATGCTGAATTAACTTTCTCCTACAATTTTTCTGCTTCCTCCCCCATGACTTTTCTATTTCTTTCCAAATTAATTTGCCCTGCCACCTGGTCTCCTTGGAATTTAGCAATTATTCAGTATATAAAGCCTGGCTCCTAACAGATGGAGCTTCCAGAATACACACATCAACAGTGTACAACCTAGGGCCAGAAGATTGTGTGTTAGCTGCAGTTTCATTATGACTTCAATTTTCTAATGGTTGTGAACATTGTCAAAGAACATTAGCATCGTTTGTGATACCATGTCTTCTAAATAGTGGAGTTTAGACCAAGTGCTGCTTCTTTGATTTAGAACATAAGTTTGTTTTCCAATTTCATGCTACTAAAGGCATATTTTTATAGCTACAGGGATGAGAAAACAAGATTTAGTAATTACCTATGTTTACTTTCACCTGTATTTTGCAGAAACCATTTTAGTGTTTGCATCCAATTAACTAGATCAGCATTTGTAATTTTCTAAAACTTTCTATACCTTCATAGTTAACTAATATTTCTCTTATATTTTAAAATATAAGAGAAATGGAGGCATGTTTTTTAGTTATGTAAGACTATATATGGAAAGAAAATTTTTCTGAGACGGAAATTTTTTTTAGACGCATAATCTACATTTGCACTGATCAGAATCTTCTAAGGCAGCTATATAATTTTGGGAGAATAAAGAAGATGAACCAGGGAGGAGGGGGGGGATAACAGTCAGAGAGACAGGGAAATTAAAAATATCCAGGATTTTTCAAGTGTTCTTGTTTCAGCTGTTCCATGCTGTTCCTCAACATTTCTTCATAAAACTTGTGGTGACAGGACAGGGGGTAATGGATATGAACTGGAGAAGGGCAGATTTAGCCTAGACTTTAGGGAGAATTTCTTTACCATGATAGTGGTGAGACACTGGAACAGGTTGCAAAGGGAAATTGTGGATGTCTAATCCTTGGAGGTGTTTAAGGCCAGGTTGGATGGGGCCTTGGGTAACTTGATCTAGTGGGACATGTCCCTGCCCATGGTAGGGGTGTTGGAACTAGATGATCTTTAAGTCCCTTCTAACTCTAAATATTCTATGATTTTATGATTTTTTAATGAATAATTGCTGTCCGGAGACTAGAGCTTTTTTTCTCTTGTCCTAGTTGTGGGCAGCAACTACAAGAATTGATTCAATATTTGTTACCTTCTTGACTTCTGCTTGAATTTTTCTCATCTGTATCAATAAAAATATAACTCCAAGTAAGCAGGCACTCAATCTATATCCAGAGGCAGTTTTGTAGAATGTAGGTATGTGAGATACGGCAGGCGTGATTTGAAAATGGGCATTGCAGGGCATCACGACAAATACTATAAAGGCCGAACTGTTGTAGGGTCTGGAGATCTGAGCTGGAATCTGAACAGAAATTTGTCCAGTGAAGTCTCCACTCCTATTCTTGGAATAGGGATTTCTTATTCTTGGAATCCTGTCTCTTGCTAACATTCTGTGTCCCAGAGATGATCATAGTTATAAAAGCCAAAGCACTAACTACAGCAACAGTTATGCAGCCAGCTATTAACTTGCAGAGTGCATCAGCTCATACCAGAACACTCCCAGCTACCTGTACAGCTGAGGAGGAGACCTAGACTCCCTTTTTTTCTGCCTCTGTCCAGGGAAATATGCAGTCCCTCATTGTTTTGTTCCAGGTTTCCCTTTACGGTGTAATTGGTGACCACATGCATGACCAATGTGAAGAAGCACTGTACTAAGTCTGTAAATTCAGATTTGAGGGCAGAGAAGGACTCTTCTTCTTGATTTGGGAAATGTCAACATTCTTGCATCTTGGGAGCCTCCACACATCACCAGACTGTTACCTTCCCTCCTTCATTGCACTGTGTAGCTCTGCAGTGTTGCTATGAAGACCCTGTTCTCACTTTTTTACCCTTTCCAATATTATTCAGTTTGCTTATCTCCTCAAACATCTCCTGTACCTGGCTCAGCATCAGCATAGCTCCTACAGGTCAGGCCACCAGCAACTCCAGCCCCGGGGAGTGGCACTAGGCAGTGCCTTTGGCCCAAGTCCTTTTTTGGCAGCCTCCCTCCTCTGGATTGCACCAGGGCCAAGGACTTTGACTTCCAGCCAGTTATGGTAATAGAATCCTCTGTCATGTCTCCACAGTCATCCAGTCCCTTACTGCATGGAACTGAATTTCTGGGACTCTTTCACGCCCCTAGCTGAGTTAACTGTCCTTCTAACTAGTGAAGTACATCCTAGCTGCCTCTGCTGTATGCCTTCTTGCCAGGTAAATAGATGTTCACTGCTGCAGGTGATCAGCAGTGTATTCCCTAATTGGCAGATGGTTACTAAACATTTTCCAGACAGCTTTGGTGATAAATAGTTTCTTGGGTCTGTATGTGGTAAGCTGGCTTTTGGCATCATGTGTATGTTGTAAAAGCTTGGTTATATTCCCATGATACCTTTTTAAAAATCAGTGTGTGTGTGTGAGAGAGAGATAGCTGTCTGCCAAGACTTTGCACTAATTGCCCTACATAACCAAGAAGAGATAAAAATGAACCAATGTTCTTTTTGTGATCAAAATCTATCCTAAAGGATCATTTTTTAAAAAGCATTATCAAGCATTTAACTAGTCAAGAGGCTTAGAAACAACAGAGAGATTATTTTGGAAAATGACTTTTTTTCAGTGTATGAACGTTATCAATTTTCAGGGCTTAGAACACTAACATCATTTGGATGTGATCCATGAGGAAGATAGGCTGCTGAAAGCTCTGTTATAAAGGTACCGGAATCGAAGCACTGATTTAAACCCTATTGTAATTCCACCTTTTTCAAATAGTGCATTTTTCTTGGTGTTAGAGAATGAATTGTTAATGGAACCTGAGGCAGGGAGGGAGTATAGTTTAAATGGTCAAACCTCTGCACTTATGGTATCAGAAGAGTTTGAAATTTTATACTAATGTGAATGGTATGTGAGTTTACAGTATTACAATAAAGCAACTTCAGCTATTGTATTTGCATAGTCATGCGGTAGATAAATAATGAGAGGCAAAGTTCAGTAGCACAGCTAGTTCTTCTGCCTGAATAGGGAGGTCTCTAACCTTTCAGCAGCAGCTGTGGAGAAAAAGAAGGTAAAAATAATTTAAGATAATAGCTGTGCCAAACTAGAAGTTTTGTTTCAATTCAGACATCCCAGAGGCATTGATGAGGTCACAGTTGAACACCTGTGACTGTAAAAGATTTTATTCACTTTCTGATATCTAAAATGATAAATTGCAAACCTCAAAGGATGTAAGTGCTGCTGGGGATATATTCACATTAACAATTCCCTGTGTTTTTCATAAGGCTAAAATTGAATTCGCTGCCTTCGATTTTTGTCTTTACATTGAAAATAAGTAATTACTGTAAGACCTTCTTCTCCATTTTGTATTATGTTAGTCTAGAGCCTTTTCTTGAACACTTTCCAGTCAGCATCCTTCCTATCCAGTATAAATAAATGTGATGAAGGCTAAGGTATTAGTTAATCGCTATTGAGTGCTAGTGGAAGTTTCCAAATTCTTTAGGGAGTCACAATCACAAGTCTCAGGGACCTCTAGTGCTCATTGTCTTTTGTGAATAAGGTCTTTTATATTCTACATGAATGAGTGGAAGTTCAGTTGAAATCATCTGTGCTGTAAATGTCTGATCATTCAGTCCATGCCTAGGTGTTGTTCATGCTCCATGCATTCTGTAATGTGGTATTAAGTGATGTGTATTTTTAAAATTGCATTCTACACTAAACAAAGGTTATTCTTACAGAGTGTGTCATCTTGGAAATCAGTTACAGTTACTTGTTTCTGTCACCATTCTGAAACATTCACTCTTTATAGCTCTCAGACTGGAATGAAAGTCACACTTTCATGATAATCATAGAATCATAGAATCACCAGGTTGGAAGAGACCCACTGGATCATCAAGTCCAACCATTCCTATCAAACACTAAACCATGTCCCTCAGGACCTCATCCACCTGTGCCTTAAACATCTCCAGGGAAGGTGAATCAACCTCCTCCCTGGGCAGCCTGTTCCAATGCCCAATGACTCTTTCTGTGAAAAACTTCCTCCTACTGACCTTCCTCCTTACTGACCTGTAAGTTACAGACACACTATGTGAATTAGCTGTAAATTCAAAGACTTTAAACAAGATCTTCAAACCTGTGTCTAGCTTTGCTATGTTGATTGCTGATTGTTGTAGTATGTACAGACAAGCAGCTGCTCCTCAACACACTTGTATAGAAGCTTAACTTTCAGATCCCATTTTGAAAAGGTTGATCTTTGATGGGTAAGTGTATGTATTTTGTCTTGGTTTTTGTTTCTCTACCAGTCATGCCAGTTTAAATGATCTTGCTCTCTGGTAATAAGTTTTTTTGGTCATGGTAGAAATTAAACTGGTTTACAATTTTTTGAATTTAAGACTTCAATTTAGATTCCTGCTAACATTTTAGTAGTTTTGTAGGAATGAAACAGAAATCTTTTTTTATTGATTATATATTCAAATATTTATATTAAATAATTCTTAAAATTCTTAAAAATCTATTCCAGATTTATGTAAATAAAACTACAGATGTAAATCTTTCAGAAGGCTTTGAGAAATATAAAGGCTAAGGTAATAGAACACCTTAAAGTAGTAGTTTAATTATTCCACTCAGGATGGTGTTGTTACTGAATTTTAACCTATACCCAAAGCAAGCAAACTGTGTAACTGAAGTCTGGAAAGGATTATTAAGCATGAATACACCATTTCTTACTTAAGATATCAATGAATTTCATATTTCTGAAGGCTGGGAGAGTGTTAGGGAATTAATATGTATTGCATGATTGGTTCTTACACAATCTCTAAACATTTGCACAGAGATTTTTCTGAGATTGGACAGGGGCATAAATGAAACTTTGGCTTAATTTAGCATCAAATATGTTCTCATGAATTATATCAGTCTTGCAGACAGATATTTTCTGGACAAACCTAAGAAAACATCGATATTTGAACATGCATCCACTTGTACTGACTGAAGCAATCAAACTGAGCTTTTTCTCACTGTAAAAGATTAGAACACATTCTATAGCCATCTCTTTGTCTCTTCCCTCCCACTCTTGGTTCCCAGGCTACGAGGTTAGTCTCCACTTTTCACAGTAAACCTTCCATTTTTATAAACTGAAGGTTACCTTCTGCTGGGATTTCTGTTTGAGAATAGAAAATCTTAGTCTAGTGTAAGGTTTATTCAGTGAGAATACTGGGAAGGAATAGACTTTTAGGAATGTAGCCTTTACACACGGTAAAAAGACTGAGTTGGTTTTGCTTCTTTTTTGAAGACTTTTCAGTATGTAATTCTCCTCTTTATGTGAGAGTTATTTGCATTGTTTAATGGAGGTATCAACACTGAAAAAAATAAAATGCAAGCAACCTATAATTGCCTACTACCCTTTGTGTATATTTTTTACTATCTTTTTTTACCGTGACTTATCTTTGAAAATAATTGATATCTGCTAAATAAGAAGGGCTAACTGAGACTGTTTCAAGACAACTCTACATAGTGCTCTGCAGAACAGGAACTCTTTTTTTGATGAAAGTATGGAAAAGCAGATTTTTACCTTTTATAGAAAGATGTAATAAAATGAACGATGTTATGAAGATCTGAAGAATTAAATTGTGCTTGTCACTAAGCTTATCAAATACTAGGTAATCAAATAAGAGCAGAGTTGATCTTAGAAGCTGGTAGAATCCAGAATCTCTATTGGTAAAAAATACTAGAGTTTCTTTCTATAGAATATTTTCAGCATCAGTCCTCAGAATAATGTGGTAGAAGTGAATTAATAAAAGTTTTCAACCGGATTCTGAACTTTGTAGCCATTTTGGTGTGTGTGTGTGGGTAAACTAAAGAAATAAAACAATTTTGTGATTGCCTCTCCATTTCTGGTCAGATTTTTTTGTTGTTGGTGAGTTTTGGGGTATTTTTTGTCTTTGTTTAATATCCCAGACCTCCTGTTTTAACTGTCAGCTCTCAGCCTGGAAAGTTCCTCCAAGTTTAACAACTGTGGTGGATTTTTTTTCTGTCATGTCTCTAACTATCACACATATCATCAACACACATCAACGCACTTAGCCTCATCAAACCAGCATTAACTAAAACTTCTTTTACTTCCCAGGGCAGCTGACAGGACATTATTTGTAGTTTTGGAAATGTTTCCTGTGGTTTCAGTTATTTCTTCCCAAAAGTAGAATAGTCACAATTCTGCAGGGTGAAAATGGCTGGTATGCTCAGCTTTGGTGAAGCATTATCATTCTGCAGTGTTAAAAAGAACAGTACAAAACATTTTAAAGTGCTAATATGCATCACTAAACAGTGAAAAACCTGATTGTATTGAGAAGTAAAAATAGCTTAGGAAATGACAGCTAGAGTTTAATTTATTCAAAGAAATTGCTAGCCACACATTAAAAGTTTTGATGTAAAATAGTTTTAAGCAAGGGAAGAATGGGAAGACTGTTACTGTGACTCTGTAAACTGTAATTAGAAATTGCATTACCAAGACATGTTTCCAGTTAAATTCAGCAAGTCTCCTGAAAGCACAAAGAGAAAAATCTACACTAGCCCAGTCCACTTTGATTAGTCTTTTTTTTCTGAAATACAAGATCTTCTGTATTATTCACTTGTCCATCCTGATTACAAAAACCGGCTGATATAGTCTATGTGCATATGACTAACAAATTACCTATGCTGATCCACTAGACCATCAGTTTCTTTCTGTATAATGAGATTGGAGATTCCATTTGAAAAAAGTCACCTCCAATGCAAACCACTCTGTTATGTCTCTATTGCACTAAATGCCTTGTAGATTACATGGCTACATGACTGGAAAAAGGGGTTAGAAATTGAGGTGGAAGATCTTGCCATATATTTTGTTTATGACCTCTAAGCTATTGAATTATTCAGGTTTAACTTTAAAAAAAAGACATTCTAACGTAGGGACTCACTGATGTCCAGAGCAATCTAAAAAACCCCTCCAAGTTTTCCAAAATAACATAGTGTCTATGGGATCACACTTCCTAATAGAAGCAATTTTGTTAATGCTAGATAGCAAGCATTCTCTTGAATAAAATTTGAATATCCTTTACTTGTGCTTTAACTCTGAGTCCAAATTAAGGAATGTTATTTTTGCTTTTGGTTTCTGTTTTCTCTTATGATGAAAAAAATTCTATTTGTTCCTTTGTCCCTCTTTGATTTCAGTATACATAATACCAAACCACTCATAGTTTTATTTTCAGGTTACTTAAGCAGCAATCGCATCTCTGGTGCTGTGCTAAGATAATCAGGCTATCGGACTGTCAGTACAAATTTTACTACACACTTCAATTACTTGAGTGTTCAGATACAGGTAGTGTTTACTGTGATGTGATCCCATTCTGTGAATATGCTACTTCCCTCTTGACTGTCACCTGCTGTTTCATTACTGAAGGTAGCAAAGAAGACTCAAACAGAAACTTTAATAAACTTATTGTTTAAGCTATCTGATATCAACATGAAATTTATTCCCCTCACCAGTGATAAGACCAAAGTGTTATATCCAGACAGGTACTTAGGGGTTTCAAAGCAGAGCATTTCTACAGTTCAGTATCAGGTACATGATTAGGCTAGAGATTAGGAGGAAGTTTTTCACACAGAGGGTCATCGGGCACTGGAATAGGCTGCCCAGGGAGGTGGTTGATTCACCTTCCCTGGAGGTGTTTAAGGCACAGGTAGATGAGGTCCTGAGGGACATGTTTTAGTGTTTGATAGGAATGGTTGGACTCAATAATCCCATGGGTCTCTTCCAATCTGGTTGTTCTATGATTCTATGATTCTATGAACAAGGGGAGGAGACTAAAAAGCAATGTTATGTGTCTAGCATCCTCACCAGAGCATGGAGAGGCATGATGCATGGGGTTTCCAAGTGAAACTGAAATGACTTACAGAATTGGTTGGTAGGAAACAGAAGGCACAGGACTAATAGTGACCCACTCTGCAGCCCCTCCACTGAAGCTATATTATTATGTCTTAAAATTCATTAGTATCTTGGGTAAAAAGTAAAAGTAAATATGACCAAAATGTACATATCATTGTTAGGATATCCTGGGTTCATCTCTCCTCTGAGACAGTTACATGCTTTAACACTTCTACAGGGAATTGAGAATTGTGTCTGAATTTCCTTAGGTTAAGAAGCTTCCAGGCAGGTTTCATGTACTGAAAGAGAGGCGAGTAGAGTCTGTGCTTACTGGGGTGGGAAATGGAGACTCCATTTGGATTTCAGACTGGAAGTTTGTGAGTTCTGGTAACAGTGGGAAATCTCCTCCTCCTATACCTGTAGATTTGCAAGTACAGAATACATTCAATACCCCAGTAGAAGGCGAGGTTCTGGGATGTATGCCCAATGAAGGATCAAAGCTGGCTGAACCTGAACTGTGCAGTAGCAACAAGATGAAGGGGTGAGTGACAGCAGTCGGGCATTTGCTGACATGGGGAATGGAGGCTCCCATCTGCTCATATGAGGATCAAAGACTGCTAGGTAGAGATGGGATCCATCTGACCAAGCGAGACAAACCCCTCACTGCCAGCAGGCTTGCTAAGCTGGTTATGATCTTTAAACTAGGAACAGTAAGGCAGGACAAACAAAAAGCAAGGAAATGGTGGATTGGATTGGTAAGAAATATTGGCACATCAAGAGAGACATTTATTAACTATATTCAGATATATGCAAGCTAAAATTTCTGCAAGCAATGCCCAAACTTTCCTAGAGGAAACGTCTCTTAAATGTGGTCTCACAGCTGAGAATACCTTTTCATTCCTTAGCAGGGCCTTCAGCTCTGGAAATAGTTCACTAATGGAAGATGACATCTATCACACCAGAAACACCTTTGGCTTTTAAAGGGCCATTTCTAATTAAATTTATTTGATATTTAAACCACAAATAAATCCCAGAGTACCCCAGTTGTGTTTAATTGTGCATGGAAGGATTGTAACTATTAGCCAAATACAGTTTAATCAGTAACAAAGTGTTCTTCATTCATGTCCTAATTTTAATGTACTTTGGAGGGGTTTGGTAATTCTATGAGCAGCAGAAAACTTGGAGTATAACTGAAATACCCTACTAATGAACAGTTAGTAGAATTATTCCTGAGCTAGAACTTTTTGGATTTACTTGGGAGAATTCTAATAAAGCAACTGTGAATCATTGGAATGATGGTTATGGATCACTATTCTGTGGTCAATTTTAGAGGTATGGCTGGATACAGATGATAATTATATGTTCCGCTGTCATATGAAACTTAAAAGGCATTGACTGTCTTGATGATAACTATAGACCATGAGCAGAAACCACGATTATGAGAACTGCTGCATCTGTCTCTGCTTCATGCTCTCTTCCCTGTGAATCAGTTCAGTCTTGTCATTTTGACTCTGAAGATGATTAGCATTCCCAGACAGAGGCAATATTTGCATCTGAATTTGAGAGAATGAAATGCTGTGTGTCATGATAAAGAGAAGAGTCCTAGACTTTGAATATGCATCTGCAGGGATGACTTATACTGCATAAAGACAGGCTGCAACCAGGTCCAGCAGCTTTCTGCCCAGCTTTGAGAGTAGCAAGCAGATCTGAGCTTAAGCCTACATGTAATTCCAGCTTTCATAAATTTTACTGCAAGCTTAGAAAAGGGATCTAACTGTAACTAGTTATAGTTACTGTGATAATTGTTGTTATCCTGAAGCCTGTTGGTATTGACAGTGAGCCTAGAAATTAATCACAATTGATGAAGACATTCTGCACTCTAGCTAGGCATTTTGTAAGGAGGAACCTGCCTGACAAATATATGTATTTGTAGATGGAGTTTATCTTACTGCTGTGCATCTTCAGCATGGGAAGTCACACAAACCCTGTTGCAATTCTCCCAGTAATTCTTCCTGGTTTCCTACACTCTGTTCTTCTGATAGTACATGCTCTTAGGAATAATGTACACTGATACCTCTGTGATCTACTGAATTAAATGTACCTAGTTTTAATAATTCTTCTAAAGACCAAGTGAGTCACCACTTGATTTACAGAGTTAAACATTTGCCACAAAAAAGGAAAATCAAAATTTTAACTTATTATTTGTCTGCTACAAAATATTATTCCTACTCCATATATTGTTCTTTCACAAGGCCATTTTACCTGTCACAAGGCAATGACACTACCAGTGAAAACACTGCTTTTGGAGGGTTTTTCAACAATTGATATTTTAGCAGCAGGTTCCAAGCCCAATAGGACCAGAGTGATTGGCAAGATATGGATAACTGGAGAGCAAACCTCAGGATCCAGCCCTTTTTGTCATCTATGACTGCTGATATCTGCTCTACATAACTACTAGAGAGAAAAGCGATTTCTGCTGGAATCAGGAAAGAAACCATCTAATCCAAATGTGACTTTAAAGATGATTTGGCAACTGATGCTTAGAAGGAAGGCAATCATATATTGTGGTGTCAGGAATAAGCACATCACTGCTATTCTTGTAGTGTAAGAAACTGAAGGCCACTGTTTTGCATTTAGCAATTCCTTACTCATTCTTCATCCTGCCTTAGTATCCTTCCTCATGCTGTTGATGTCAAATGATCTATTTATTCATTCTGTTGAAGTTTTTATCTATGCAAAGATTAAGTGAATGCAAATTAGAATGAACAAACTCAAAACCAGAATTTGAGGCGTGTTTTGTTACGGAATGAACACGAAAAATTAGCTCTTCATCACTCTGCCATCCTTACCACACCACTGAGCACATACTGCTGACATAAACATCCAGTTTCTGAGAAGTAAATAAAAGATACATTGCCTAATTATTATTAATGACTGTCAGTGGTGAAATTGTGACCTGATTGTGAACAGGTAAGAGTATATTCTTTTAGAGTGTATCAGGAATAGGCTTTAAAAAAAACAGTGCATGTTCTGCAGGGGGAAAAAAAAGGAATATAATGAGAAAATAATCTTCTAACATAACTTAATAAAGGAACTTACATAGTAATTACCTTTAGCTGAAAGAAAACGCACAAGTAATTTGACATGGAAATATCAGATTCCAAATGTTACTGAAGAACCAGTTCTCGACTTATGACATCCACCTGGAATCAGTTGGAGTTGTGCATGATGAAATTTTATTGTTGTGTCAAATCCAGAGATTAGTACTTGCTTCATAGGCTGCCTGTACTTATACCACTATGGGTAATGTTTAGAGGCAAAATAAAGGAAGAGAGCAGAATTTCCCCTAAGGTGTCAGGATCCTGAGGTTATTCAGAGGTGTTCCTAGGTGTGCTTTTGCTGAAGTGATGTTGGCTGTCTCAAATCACTTCCCTGCTTTCCATGTGCCTTAGCAAAGATTCTAGGAGGATCTGTTCCATGATCTTCCCAGCCACAGAGGGGAACATATCACAGAATGTAATCTGGTTTTGGTGTAGACCACGTATTACATGAGTAAAGTGATCACTTATGTAAGAATTCACCTACCGACTATATTAGCTAGGGAGGTACAAATCACTAAGGTAAAGCAACTGCAACTTCCACAACTCTTTAGAAATATGTAAAATTGGGTAAATTGAGTTTCCAAGTATGAGATATCTTTCTTTTTAAATTATGTATTTTTTATTATGGTAAGAACAGAATTTCAAGGAATTCTGAGTAACTATGGGTGATTTTCCCAGAACCTAAATCAGTTACACACAGAAAGAGAAGTGAGAACATCCTTCTTTAGCAGTACTGATTTATTCAGAATTCAAATTAAATAGGTTATGGAAGTCAGAAATACACTAATGAAAATTAACAATAGAACCCTAAGCATCGAGAATAACTGAACTGGAAGTAGGAGATTGATTGATACAGCAAAAGTTACAAAAGCCCTTCTAAGAAAACAAAACTCCTAGTGTTATTATGGAGAATGAGAAGGACAATGAAATAGAAATAAAACCTCAGAACCTCCAGGTCACTTTTTAGGCAGCTGTTGGAGGCAGCTAATTCTACACAAAGGCAAGAGGCAAGTCTCTTGGCTGACATTCTGTAATAGTGACTTGGATACAATTCTTTTTTTTTTCAAATGCTTTCAAGAAATTGATTTTCACAGTTTCAGAATTTTATTTTTTAATAATAACATAAGTACAAGCAAGTAAAAGCAAAGAATTAACTAAGAAAGCTCACAGTTAATAAGGAAATCACCTGTACTTTTCTATTACAAATAAGTAAATTTTCTGTACTGTTGAATTATGAAAAGCAGTCTCAGTAGAATCTAGAAACTAGGTATGATTCTAGTTCCTGAGGAACTAAGTACCTGTGTCTGTATAATGTTGCACCTAACAGTAGATATTCATGTTCAGAACTGAAGAATATGTACTAAAACTGAAGTCCTTCCTTGGATGCTCGAGTTTGGCTAAGGTATTATTTCTCCTGCAAAATCTTTTGCATCTGTGTTTCCCTTTTGTGCAAAATGTTCATAATCTCTCTTGTTTATAATTTTTATGTTTATAAAAAGCTGTCTTAATCCCTACACTGATGCAGCTGTCTTAATCCCTACGATGATGCCTTCCTTTTCTGAAAATCTAGGAAACGTATATCTACAGAGCACCACACACTTGATAGGTTGCCTATAGCTGCTGTTGAGGTATTCCTATTGAGCTACTAAAGTAAATTAGATTTACGCAACACCAAAAAAACTAAAAGACAAACTCTCTAGGAACAGTTTCAACAATTATTATATTTTCCAAATCTTTTTTTTAACAGGAAAAGATATTCCTCCTGGTTAAAAAGAAGATCATACTACAACACAGAAAATACGTGATAGAAATACCCCCCCCACTTGGAATTGTGCAAAACCCAAACCAAACCTAAGGTCATCCACTCCCACACTACCCTGAAGCTGAGATATATTTTGTTTATAGAAATAAAGTATAGGTCTTAAAATTATTTGACAAGTTTATATATTATTTCTGGAACCAGGATAAATCAAAGACATAATATATAGAAATAAACATAGCTAACTATAGTTCCTATTAAATAGCTATGTTTCTCTTCCAATGAATTCCATGTGCTAAAATAAATTTAGCACTTCATTACCAACATTATGTACAGAAATGACACTTTTTTTTTTTGTTTGCTTTGAACCACTGTCACAGAAAACCTTACATTATGAGATAGCCTGAAGGAGAATGTATTTCTTTTGATTTTAAAGGCCAACAAGGTTTATTCCTTCTCTAGAAGTTATTTCTTTGATTCTGTTATGATAGATATTTCTGTATTCAGAAAGTACTTATGTTTACTGTTTAAAACGCATTTTAAATAATTTGAATACCTTTAGGAGTGATTGTCGGAGAAACAACATTTTCTGAATGCTTGGGATATTAAGAACCACTTCTCATATAAGGGAGGGCTGAGAGAGTTGGACTTGTTTAGTTATCCTAAAGAAGAGAATTCTCCAGGAATACCTTATAGCAGCCTTCCAGTACTTAAAGGTGGCATAGAGGAAAGATAAACAGGGCCTCTTTGTCTGACAGTGTAGTGATAGGATGAGGGATAATGGTTTTAAACTGAAAGAGAGGAGATGTAGATTAGACATCAGGAAGAACGTCTTTACTGTGAGGTTGGTGAGGCACTGGAACAGGTTGCCTGGAGAAGCTGTGGATTTCCCATCCCTGGCGGTGTTCAAGGCCAGGTTGGACGACACTTTGAGCAACCTGATTAAGTGGAAGGGGTTTGGAGCTAAATGATCTTTAATGCCCTTTCTAATTCAAACCTTTCTATGGTTCTATGATTTCTAATTACTCTGATGGATATTGAACTCTTCAGACATACATAAGAGCCTCATAGGCATAGACGGAGGGGAAATATTAGCTCCAAGTAACATTAAAATTGTTAAGCTTACTGTATTTTATTGAAACTGTGTGGTGTATATGCAACCTACTTAATTTTTCATTTCACACTTGAGCCCACTTTCAAGCATATTGGTACCAGACAAACACCTGGTCAAAAATAGTTTGAAGCAGCATCAGCATTTTCCCCTCATTTTGAATTTAATTTCTATTTTGTTTTTATTAAATTCTATTATACCATTTATATAAATTGTAACAAATATTCTTGTAAAATAATATGTTTTTTCAGCATTTATTATTACAGTAGGTGATGGCCATGCATCCATATGGTTCTGTTAGACAAATATTCACTTGATTTACTCTGTGAGTTTATAACTTTTTGTACTACTGTAGAAATGTATAATCACTTCACTGCTTTATGTTACCATGTAGATATCTAATGTTCATCTATCTCACTGACTAACAGTTGTTATTCTGCTTCCTTTATCCTTAGACCTGCTTCATCACTACTGATTTTTTGTGTCAGAGTATGTGTCTGTTTTATTTTTGCCTTGCGTATATTTTATAATTTCCTCACCTGTTTTTACAACCTTTCAGTCCCCTACTGCAAGGGGACTGGGTTTCACTGTAGAATTTTTCTTTAAAAAGGCAACAAAAACCCTCCCAGTTTCCATACTTATCTTACTCTCTATTCATGATGACTCCCAAATTCTCCCTAAGTAGAAAACACACACCTCTCACATTCTTTACTCATGCCACTCTCATTAGAACTCCAGTAAATAATTAAGTATATATTCCTTGTTTGTGAAACTATTCTGTGGTCATCCCCCTCCTCTGTGTACCTGTACAAAGGAAAATGTCAGCTACTGGAGTTTCAGTTGCAAGGTTTGTGTTTCTAGTATTTCTAGTCCTGAAAAAAAATGAAGGAAAGGCATGAAAAGGAAGCAGCCATGAACATGAGCAATGCTTGATGGAAGACCTGTTCAGGAGAGCTAAGCAGCTGAAGGCAATGGAGAGAGACAGAACAGAAAAGTGGGAGTTTTCAACAGGGAAAAAAATGGAGGCAGTGGATAAGGTGTGTAACTGAAGCTGATTTTTTCAGTCTGCAACCTCTGTTTTCATTACATTAACAAACAAAAAGATTAGATCATGATTTAGAAAACTGTACAATGTTACAGAACATAGTGCTGAAACTTGAGCAAGAAAGACAGGATTCCAGAAATCTTCTGTTGCCAAGAGGAAATATGTAGAAGCATAGCTAGAGGCTCCTGAAAACACTAGATGACAGAATTGGCCATTGTCAGGCTGGGTGATGAAGAACAGTGTCATGTAGGAAGATTATAAAATTTAAAATACATCAACATTGTGGCTTAAATAATCCTGTTTTCCAATATTTTATAATCATATAGAGAGCTCATATTTACACTTGACCTTAACTTTGAAGACACAAGAAAACTGCCAACAGACAATTTCAAAGCTATGGGAATATGAGTATTATTACTATATAGTGTATTACTTAATAGGTGTCCAGCAACAATCCAGTAACATCCTGAAGATTGGTGCAGCCAATTTCATGTTTATGAAATTCATTTGGAAGAACAATTTCTGAATTATTCTGAATTCATGGAAGAGGGTTCACAGGTTTAGAAATGGGTTTTTATTGACTTGCAGATTCTGAGTGAGATGAAGGTTTTCCTCTCAAATGAGGTTGTCTATGACTTCTTGAGCAAAGTAAATTATATTAGTTGACACTTCTTATTTCAATTTTATTCATAATCTGTGTCTTTTGACAACTTGTAAACCAGCTTATTTCTGCTCTACTGAAGAAGAGAGTTCTGGTGAAATGGAGAACCAAGATGATCTTCACCTTCCCTTTGTATACGTAGCAGTCAGCAGTCTAGAAGGTGAGGCTTTGAGAAGCAAGGTAGAGTATGCAGAATTAACTGTCCAAATTAAAATAGCTGCCCTAAGATTAGGTTTAATGATAAAAATAATTAAATCAATACAGTAATTAGGTTAAAATATTAACATAATATCATTTAGCAATCATAATACATTTAACAATAAAAAAAATTACCTCTTTTTCCTCCTAACTTACTACCCCATCTCATGCACATAGTCGAAGATCCAAGTGCTTCATAAGATTATGCTGCATCTCTCACCTGGCCATTGGCTGAAAGCAAGTGTGTTGTACATTCAAGAGTACAAGATTTGGGTGGCGTTGAACAAAGAATTTTTGCTGCCTAAAGTGGAGCTCTGAAAATTTTCATAACTTATGAATTGTCCTCTGAAAATGAAGACAAAATACTCTGTCTATTGATAATTTAAAAGTGAAGCCAGCAAACAATAAATTTCAGAGATGCACAATTACCTGCCTTGATGTTATTAGGCTATCCTATGCTAAAAGTGCCATATTTGATCTTAAATCAGAGAAAGTAATTAATCTCTTAATTTCATCAGTTGATCATGTGTCTATCCAGTATAAAGACATAATTATACTCCAGAGAGGGAGAAAAATAAAATGAACATGGCCTGTGAAATGATTAATATTGTGTTCCGGAGTCAATTAAGCATAGGATAGCTGCAGTTCTCTGAAATTATGTTTAATGCCATAATGCACTGTAAGAAATGAGCTGGTGGGAGTACAGAAACAGTGTTGCACAAAGGAAAAATGGTAACATTTTTACTTCACTATGAAAGAGCTTAGAGCATTGAATAACCTTTGACTTTATAATTAATAACAGTGCCTAGATGGTGCCATTTCTATGTTCATTTCAGAGTAAAATACAAAGTAAAGGTAAATGATTCAAGATGAAACGTGTCAAATACATAATAGAAGTCAGAAACCTGGGCTTCTAGGTTCTCTCTTTAAAGTTCTGTGAACTAAATCACAGGAGTTCCATTGCACAGCAAAGGAATTTGGTGACACTTCTGATTTGTAACTGCCTACCAAAAATTGATCAAGTGGGTCAAGACATACATAATATCTTCTTCAGTGCCTATGCTTGCCCTCAAAATATGTTTCTAACAGGATAGTATCAAGTCTGACTATGTTAGGCAGGTGCTGAAGTGCTGTTGTGGCAGCGTTAATGCCAATGCCAATAGTGAGTTATACGCTGTATCTAAATATTCACTAGATGTCTCCAGAAGCCAGAGCATACTGACTGTGCTGAGTGCTCTATAATTAATATAATTAATGATCAGCCCTTCATCCCTCTATAAAACTGTCTCCCAAGGTCTTATTCAACATAGCACATGGAATGAACACACAGAGAAATAATTTACTTGAGACAAGTAAGTGGGAGAATAGAAATGGGGAAGAATAAAAATAAGAATAGAAGTATGAGAATAATAATGAGGAAAAATTGCATATACTAGATTGTCACAATGCAGTTTTCCAGTGTGCTTGATTTTGGGCCTGTAATGCATCTCCAAGTGCAGATAAAGTGAGTTGAAGAACAGAGAAATAACAAGAAAACTCTTACTGTACTCACTTAGAAGTATGGGCTTGGGTTATGGGGTTCTTTTGCCCCAGGATGAACTGGGGAGAACTGGCAGGAAAAATACTCATTTAGAGAATGCTTGATTGTGCAAATGAAATTTTCTTATAAATTCACCACTCTGTGATGGAAGAAGTTTTGTGAATTCAACAGACTTTTATCTAGCCTTGGAAAAGCAGGGGCTGGTTAGTGTACTGCCATTGAGATCTTGAACAGAACTTACCTGTCAATATTCATGATGTTCACGGCTAAGTTTTGCTGACCACTGAACTCTGACTTTGAACACCATTAATAATGTTACTAACAAGGAGGCTGATTAAAATGAAGTCTCAAGGTTTAGAAAAGACAGTTGATGTTTACTGCCAGTAACTGAACTTTAGTTTGAAAAATAACATTGCAACAATTTGCAATACATTGAAGAATGCCCAGGGGAAAGTGGAGTGATGCACTAATGAGCTCCCTTTATTGGCCAGGTCACACCTATTGAACTAATCAAAGAAAATCATGCTAAGATATGTAACTAGAAAACCAAGGACTTTGAGTGAGGCACACAGATTTGTAGTACTTTCAAGTAAAGGAGCGGAAACAAGATAGTTCACCATGGCAGAGGTTTTTTTTTTAAAGAATCAGGTATAAGCATAGGAGAGGCAAATGTACTATAAATACAGAATTTGTTGATTTTGATTACGAGCTCATTCCAGATTGCCACCTTTTAGTTGATATGCAACAATCTAGATACCTTATTAATATCTAAAACATTGGAGCAGACATAGTACATACAGATCATTAGGAAACATACAAAGCTGCAGAAAGTCTACCAAGTGATCCATGTTTGTTTTACGGAAGCTGTATTTTTAGAACTCATGTGAATAGGCTTGCACATTATGATTTGCTAGCTATACCTAATTTTGCAATATCATATTCTATAAAACATACTTTTAAAATTTTCAGCTTTCAGTATCAATTGCCTACGTTAGATATATTTGTATAAACTCAGGATCAGATAACAATATGTATATACAACATGCAATGAATATTTTAGCTTCTATAAATTCTCCTATTGCTCTTGTTGAAAGGTATAACATAAAAAATACAACCTCTCTTTAATACTAAAAAGATCTTCTGCCAAGGGACCCCAAAATGCCCAAGATTCATAACCACTTCTGCTGACTATTTCCCAGCTGGTGTAATTTATGGCAAGAATTCTACATGAGAAATGGTTCATTGCTTACTTCCTCCCTTCACATATTACTAGTCAGCTAGATTCTTCCTCATTCTGTATTGGACCTGATTGAGTGGTTTGATGCACATGAGTCAAGTATCGGTTCTCCATAGTTATTCCAGCTTTTTAAAGCTAATAATGGATTTTATAAAGGAGGGTTTGAGGAGTTCCATCACCACGCTAAAAAGCTAGCAAATAAATAACCCTGAGTGGCACTGACTGAAAACCAGTATATAAAAATGTTAAGCAAATTATCATCTACTGTCATGTAGATGGAGGAGAGAGACAAAAGACATAGAGATATTATTTGACTGGAGACCAAGGCACTGAGTAAAAAAAGATACAGAGAAGAATGTTTCATTACAAGTTTTCAGGAACTTTGCTTGCTTAAACATTGATTTCTTGTCTCTTTAGAAGTGATTACAAATATTGCAATAATATTTATTGGAAATATTAATTGTAATTTTTTCCCCTTTCATTTATCTGGTTGGGAACTAAAATTGGAGCAACCCAGACTACAATATTATAGAACCAGAAACCCCTGAATATTTCAGGTAGCTTGTACCACCAAATGAAATATTACTGCTTTACTAAATTAAATTTTAATCAACTTATAGTAAAATAAAACCAGTTGTTATAACTTATTTAATGAATCACTTGTAGAACTGGTAATAATATGAAAATATTTTCTCTATAGTCACATCTGAAACCATTCTTTTTATTACTTTATAAAAGGGAATATTCTGTACCATTTCCCTAAGGATATGTGTTATTTTTGAGATCAAGAGTAGAATATGTAGTCTGGAAGACTCTAGCATTCCTACTGGTGATTGTTTAGATATTTTTGTGCCTTTGCTCTGCATTTTCTTTTTATATGGAGGAATTTTGTATTTGAGTATTCTCTGTAACGTGTGCATTAAGTATGGAGGATCCATCTTGCAGTTATGCAAGTGCTTCAAACTGATATGCTATTAGAAGAGGGAAGGTGAGAAGTATTATTGCCCAGAAATTATGTTTTAGTAGATATTTACTTGCAAAAAAGGCTTGGGACTCCGGAGTGTATAGTTTGAAATTTCAAAAGTGAAGTATACTAGGTCTACCTTCAAGATAAAGTCTGAGTTTAAAGTACATGAAACAACTTCTGGGTTGTTAGTGTTAAAATCATGCTTAATATGATGAAGGTTTGTTCAGTCTTTCTCCAGGAATAAAAGGATTAACTGATATTTCAGTGAAAACATTTTTTTCTAAGATATCACTGTTCATTATGATTTTGGCTGGCATTTTTTAAAAATTCACAATTGTAAATAAATTAATCAATTCTCACTATGTATAGGGCACTACTCCTGCTACCTTTTTTTCATAGTCTTTGCTAATGGAATTATTCCGAAGCCTTTGACAAATTCAGATAAAATGCTCCTCCTGCTGGCAAAGACATGGTTACAAATAAGAGACTACGCATGTTGCCTGTAAAAAGGTAGATAGGCCAATTTTCTGACTACCCTAATTAGCTTTGCATAATTTGGCACATTGCTTCATAAAATAATGATTTAATCTAATTAAGATTCTTTAGAAAGATATCTTTTAAATGAATTAATTAAGGACTTTATCTCCAAAGCCCAGAAATTAATATCACCAAGAATAATATTGGCATCTTATGGTAGAGTATCATTATAGTTTCCTTATAAACTGACTCCACTTCTAACCTATGCATAGTCAAACGACTACATGAAAAATGTGCATTGATTTCCCACCTTTCTTCCTGGTAATCTCCCCTAGGCAAGGTTCTGCAGTACAACAACTTGTGTAGAGCTCTGGTGCGAAAATGCGGTGTGGTCTCCCCTGTCTCATAAAGTACCATGAACACTAAGAACATCTATGTGCAAATGAGGTATAAATTATTATTTGATATCGCTGAAGAAATGTAGCTCTTTCTGGGAAAAAAAAATTGAAAAGTTGCTATCGCTGATCTATAGTTATATGGTACTGCCTTGGCTAGATTGTGCATTTTTGTTGTTGCTTTGTTCTGTTCTTTGTTTCCTAGTAGATCTTTTAGGTGGCTTGCAATGACAGAATATTTCATAGCTTGGATATATTCTCTATCAATCAAAAATTTTTCTGCCTATTAAAGGGCAGCTCAACAGCAGAATGAAGAATGATACCTTGCTGAAGTCATTGGACAGTGTGCATTCGGTAATTGCTACTTGTTTTTGAAGAAAACTTTCACTGATGTGTTAAGGTCAAATTTATCTGACCGGATGAAGAACTGAAGAAGAGTTCATGGCTTTTAAAAATCATTATCCTGGGTGAAAATTTTCTCTTATTTACAACTTCAATCTGAGGTGAGAGTTCAGTGTACCTGCCCATATAAAAAGACTCTACTCCAGATTCACAGGTCAGTGGATTCAATGGAGAAAAAAATTAATTTCAACAAACTTTGAAGTAATAGAGGGAGAATGATGTTTAGAAGTTCAGACCATATTATTTTAGTCAGGGAACTGTACAGGTTGCCTCCTGAGCAAAATGCCGCCTTCTGTAAATGAAGGAAAATACACTCTGTTTCAAAAATGAGGTTTTGGGTCTAACTGACTATTATGGAATCCTTGAATTGGAGACATTTTGCAAAGAAGAAGTATTATGAATGTTACTTATAGAAATGATTATAGTTTCCAACTGTAATGCAGAGGTTGTGTCTCTGGAGGAGACCTAAACTGAGTGATTGTCAAAAAGTGTAGGACTGCAGAACACTTACAGTATTTGTAAAGTCAGAGTTCCAATATCTACACTGATGAGAGACTAAAATGTTTGTATCAGAACAGATGACTGCAGTCTTTGACATCCCCTGAGATGCAAATGAAATTCAATAGGCCTTTTTGATTTGTGATTTAATTTGGCCTTCTGGTACCTAAAGGAGGACTACAAGAAAGCCAGGGAGGGACTTTTTACAAGGGCATGTAGCAATAGGATGAGGGGGAATAGCTATAAATTGGAATGGGGAAGATTTACAGTAGACATAAGGAAGAAATTCTTCAAAATGAGAGTGGTGGACACTGAAACATGTTGCCACCGGAAGGTGTGAGTGTTCCATCCCTGGAGTTTTCAAGCCCAGGTTGAATGGGGCCTTATGTAGCCTGATCTGGTTGGAGGAGTTGCTGCCAATTGGAGGGAGGTTGGAACTGGGTGGTCTTTAATATTCCTTCCATCCTAAACCATTCTGTAATTCTATGATTATTCTGTTCACTTTGACCAGAACTGTCAGAAGGATCAATTACAACTACACAGTCTGCAATACTGTACCATTTTACAAGAATGTCACGTTTGATGAAGTAAATATTACACCAAGCTGTAATAATGTCAAAACCTAGGACAAAGTATTAATCTGAGTGGTGGAATAATCTTTGAGTTAGACGACAAGCCTGAATGTATTTTGTCTATGCTGATGTAAGGACTGGGATTTTTATGGAAAATTATTGCATAATTCTTTCTTCAAATCATACTCCAAGTTGTATTTTTCAGTCAGCACTCTGAAAAGGATCATCTACATTTATCTGTCTTCTGAGTATATTTCTAAATATTCACTATAAGTATTATTTTTTAAATGGATGTTATTACATATGAGTTTAGTGACTCTGGGCAATGCTTAGACTTATACAAGATGCAAAGGTAAAATAATTGAAAAATAAATATATTAATTGACATAACATAGCTATACAAACACCAACAATTTTTTAGATTTTACCCTGATGATAGTAGGATATAATCCACTCACAGCCTATATTAATTTTTTTGGAGGGGAACTAATTTTTCACCAACAAATGATGAACTGTTTCCTGCAAAAGTGCTGACACCAAAAGCATCTACTTAAGCACGGTGGAAAAAAACTGAGTGTGACTCTGTAGTAGCTACATTACTCTAATGAACATACAGCTCCACGAGAATAAGACCAGAGAAAAGATTCTCTAATGAAGCAGAAAATTGAAAAGTTGCCTTTACACATTGAATCACACTGCTGGTTCATCTTTGGTGACATGCTGTGCAGAGTGTTCACTCACAGTGTTTTTTTGTTACTGCACTTTGAAATAAAGATGGATTAGTTAGTGACATCGAACCCTATTCATAGCTATACATTCCTTTACTGTTCTTATCTATTTTCTATTGTAATCTTACTTTCCTGATAAACAAGAGTAATCTTAATGACACATCTGTACAGAAAACAGTATCTGGCATCCTGCTGTCATAAATAAAATAACACACATAGTCCCCCACCAAAAATCATTGCCACTGAAAGTGAATTTTCACCAAGCTGAAATTTTCAGCATCAGTCACAGAGCACTTGCTGTGTGAGAAGTACTAACCAGAGGACAGAAAAGATTGAATTTTGCCTCTCATACCTCATGAACACTAATTTCCTGGATGTAATTATACATTCACTCCACTACCCTCTATCTGACGTAGGAAAATTTGTAAATTCATGGATCATCCTCAGCAGCATGTTTCTTGTCTCAGTCAAATCCATCTTTCTCATAGCATTCTTCTTCGGAAACTCTCAGCCTCTGGCCTGGACAGGCGCACACTCTCCTGGCTGGAAAACTGGTTGGATGGCCGGGCCCAGAGAGTGGTGGGAAATGGTGTTAACTTCAGCTGGAGGCCAGTTCCAAGTGGGGTTCCCCAGGGCTCAGTGCTGAATCCAATCCTGTTCAACATCTTTATCAATGACCTGGATGAAGGCATTGAGTGCTCCCTTAGCAAGTTTGCAGATGACACTAAGCTGGGTGGAAGTGTCAATCTGCTGGAGGGTAGGGAGGCTCTGCAAAGGGACCTAAACAGGCTGGACCGCTGGGCAGAGTCCAATGGCATGAGGTTTAACACGGCCAAATGCCGGGTCCTGCACTTGGGGCACAAAAACCCTATGCAGTGCTACAGACTGGGAGAAGTCTGGCTGGAGAGCTGCCTGGAGGAGAAGGACCTGGAGGTGTTTGTCGATAACCAACTGAACATGAGCCAGCAGTGTGCCCAGGAAGCCAAGAAGGCCAATGGCATCTTGGCTTATATCAGAAATGGTGTGACCAGCAGATCCAGGGAGGTTATTCTCCCTCTGTACTCAGCACTGGTGAGCCTGCTCCTAGAATACTGTGTTCATTTTTGGGCCCCTCACCACAAGAAGGATGTTGAGGCACTGGAGCGAGTCCAGAGAAGAGCAACAAAGCTGGTGAAGGGGCTCGAGAACAAGTCTTGTAAGGAGCATCTGAGAGAGCTGGGGTTGTTTAGCCTGGAGAAGAGGAGGCTGAGAGGAGACCTCATTGCTCTCTACAACTACCTGAAAGGAGGTTGTAGAGAGGAGGGAGCTGGTCTCTTCTCCCAAGTGACAGGGGACAGGACAAGAGGGAACGGCCTCAAGCACCGCCAGGGGAGGTTCAGGCTTGACAGAAAAAAATTCTTCACAGAGAGGGTCATTGGGCATTGGCACAGGCTGCCCAGGGAGGTGGTTGACTCATCATCCCTGGAGATATTTAAGGTGTGGGTTGATGAGGTACTGAGGGGCATGGTTTAGAAACTGTTAGGAATGGTTGGACTCGATGATCCCATGGGTCTCTTCCAACCTGGTGATTCTATGATTCTATGATTTTCATGAAACTACCCAAAGGGAAATTTCATTTCAATTTGGGAGAGTTTCAGAGATGCCACAGTGACATCAACCTGATCTAAAGGGTAAGAACTGGGAGCAGAGCCTTGTGCCTTTGTAGAGCTCCACTGAGATCAGCGCAGTAGAAGGTGCTTGTCTGCTTGCAGTCCTATAGGTCTGACTAGGAACTCAAAGGATTCGGAAGTTTACTTCCGTGTATTACACAGTGGTTTTAGTTACTGAAATATAATCTGAGATCTTGCAGCATAATGCCTAATAGCTACTTCTGCTAAGAGACAAACAGTAACCGAATTATTCTCACCAAAAATCTATTGTTGAAATGCTTATATTGATTTGATACTTTTTATCACAAAATCTGCCCACATATTTGAATAAATTGATTTTTCTAATCTTGGCTCTGCTGAAGATTTATCCTAGTTGCTTGTCAGTGGCAATAATTGTTTTAAATTAACTTTGTTTTTTTTTTTTTCAAATCAGTAAACAGAGAAAATTAATTAGCAGAAAACTTATACCTCTGCTATAGATCAGTTAACTCTGCCTCATTTACACTCCTTGATTTAAAGAGACTCTGTGTAAGTACACAACTAACTCATCTCCATGGTTATCGGAACATTAATACACTTTCATATTAACAGATATTTTATTTCAGGGAATATAATCTGAACAAATCCTTGCAAAACTAGTTATTTCAGAAAAAAATATTTAATGAGAAGAATGACTTGAGTTTTTCTTAACAATTGGTACTAATTTCTATAACTAAACCTAATGAAAAATTGTTTTCAATTTTTTGTCACCCTTCCTCAAATAAAAATTGTATTATTAATTTTGTAGAATCACTTGTCTTGACCTGCTGGCTGTGTTTCTTTTGATGCAACCCAGGATACGGTTGGTCTTCTATGCTGCAAGCACACTTTGATAACTCGTATCAAGCTTCTCATCAATCAGCACCCCTAAGTCCTTCTCTGTAGGGCCACTCTCAATCACATCATCCCCCATTCTGTATAGTAATTGGGGACTGCCCTGGCCCAGGTGTTGGACCCTGCACTTAGCCTTGTTGAACCTCATGAGGTTCTCACAGTCTCACTTCTTCAGCCTCTCCAAGTCCCTTCACTCACTCCTGCATTCACAGAAGACCATACTCCTGCAAGTCCTTTCCTAAGGGGAAAGAAAAATATCTTGCAGTATTTATCATTTTCTTATACCAATCTATTATCTCTTTATGAACACAAATAAGCTTGTCTTTCTTAGATGCCTTGATTGCCGGTAATACCATAATTTAATCATTCGCTAAATTTTATATTTGTGCTTGAATGTCTTGGGTGTACAAATCCAATAATGATGTAATTCAGTGTCAAATTATAGTTTTTACATTGTGTATGTGAAAGACAGCAAAGCACAGATGACTTTGCAGATCAACTGTTGGTCCATAAAATGTATTTCTGTTCTCAGAAAGGTCTGTTTGTTTGGGTAATGGTACTTAAAATGTACAGGGCTGTTTTATTTGGTCTATATTTTTCATTCGTTTTTTGATACATAGCAGATCTTTATTTCATTCATTTCATATGTGTTCACCTATGCCACTAAAAATTTCTCGTAAGGATCACAGACAGAATTATCTTGGTTTGAACCTTAGTGATGATATAAACCAAACTGAATTCTAGATGAAGAAAAGAGTGGGATTTATAGTATCAATATTTTAGGAACTGCAAACTGTTGAAAACAAAATCTGAGTGCCTAGATACCTTAATAAATTTCATAGCAAATAATTTGCTTTGGAATATTTTATTATTAGAGGTACGTATTTAAAATTTTATGTTTTGTTTAAACTTTATATGACATAAGGACTTTAAAGGTACTTTGAATATATATTTTCAAGAGATAATGGGCACAAGCTGAGTCACAAGAGGCTCCATCTGAATGCAAGGAAATACTATTTTACTGTGAGCACGGGTACAGGTTGCCCAGGGAGGCTTTGGAGTCTCTGTTTTCCTCAGAGATATTGAAAAAAACATCTGGACATGGTCTTGGGCACCTGGAGAAGTTGGAGGAGATGACCTCCAGAGGTTCCTTCCAATCTCAATGATTCTGTGATTCTTTTACAGAAAACCTTATGAATTTTCTAGGAAAATAGCCAGATTAGCCTCAGAAAGAATATCAACTATCTTCAGTAGGTAAAGTCTTAAATATATAATTTCTAATTAGAAAGCAGAATGAATTCCATTCATTGTGAATATTAATGACAGAATGATTTCTTGTGAAGCCATAACATATCTGAAAGAACAGTTCATACACCGAAAGCATTTATCTGTAACAATAGTGCTGCTTTTGTGTACATTAACAATAAAACTATAAATATATAGCACCATAGTGATGGGCTAAGCTAAGAAGAAATCGTTTCTTCTACTTCCCCATTACTGTCCATTTAAATTAAGCCATATTTTCAGTTGCTTTCAAATATTATAAAGGATTATCTACATTATATTTAATGATTTGTCCTTTGCTCTTATAGCATATACTCCTATATTTCAATGATTACACAGGTGAAGACCAAGGAAGAAATATCTTCCTTGAGAGCTGATACTAAAGCCTTAGCAAGAACAGAATTAGCTCAATGCTGCAGCATGATAACTGGTAAGATGCTTCGTATAGAGTAAAAAGGGATGTTCTTGACCTTCTTTGATTACCGAAATTGAAGGAAACCTCATGTCTTTTTCTTTTCTGTGAATCATGGGACTTTTGTCAGGGAGTGCAACTTTCTAAACTGCTTTGCTAAGGAAAGAATCTCGAGTTGTGCTCACAGGAACATGAAACTGAGTTAAAAAATAGTGCAGTAACATGACCTTTAAAAAAAGAAAAGACCCACAAATAAAAAAAAAAAAAAAAAACACCCCAAACACTTCAAATGCTCTGCCGACCTAGAAAGAGGTAGGAACAGGAGAAACAATGTTGAGTATAACCTTAACATCTTCCTGAAATGTGAAAAGTAAAGAAGGGACTAAGAATTTGATCCCTCAATTTTTGTTGTATTTGTTGTTCGTGTATATGGGGAACCAGAGCTTACACCAGTGCTACTTCCTTTTGATCTACTGTATATAAGGCCAATAGTGAATAAAAAGGCTGTCACAATTTTCAGAAAGCCCACTGAGCAACAGAATTGATAGCATCTCCTTAAAGCAAAACGACTCAGGCTGAAAAGACAAGCTGATAGCTACAGTATGGGACATTCAGTTGTACAGAGACCATGCCGAGGGCAAAAAGGCTTTGTAAGCTTGGAATAAAACCCCTTAAATAAATACAGTTATTTTCCCTTGAGATTTCTTTGCTCACTTCAAATAAACTTTCTAATGTCACAAAGCCATGTGTCTAGCTTTCTAAAGATTTTTAAAGTTTGTCTTGTTAAGCAGAGTGAACAGATAGTGTATATATATATATATACCATACCTCATGTTGGCAGTTTTACACTCCTGCTTGAAGAATATTTTGGCCTTGCATTTCTGACTCCCTGGGTAGACACATATACACACTGGGAAGTGAGAGGCTGGAGAGCAGCCCTGTGGGAAGGGATCTTGGGGTCCTGGTTGTAAAAAGGTTATCAAGCTACTGAAGAGTGTCCAGAGGAAGGCCACAACGTTGGAGAAGGGTTTAGGGGGGAAATAGTATGAGAAGCAGCAAAAGTCACTTGGTTCATTCAGTCAGGAGATGGGAAGACTGAGGGGGGAAACACATAGTAGTTTACTGCCCCTCGTAAAAGGGGAGGTGTAGGAGCAGGCTCTGATCTCTTCTCTCTGGTGACCAATGATAGGACTTGAAAGAATGGCAGGAAGATGTGCCAGGGGGCGTTTAAGTTGGATATTAGGAAACAGTTTTTTGCTCAGAGGGTAGTGGAGCACTGGAACAGGATACCCAGGAAAGTAGTCATAGTGCCAAGCCTAACAATATTCAAGAAGCATTTGGACAATGCACTCAGACAGACAGTGTAAATTTGAGAGCTGTCCTGGGCAGGGATAGGAGTTGGACTTGATGATTGTTGTGGGTCTTTTCCAAGTCAGGTCATTCTGTGATGTCGTGATTTACACATTCATTAGAGAGTGGGTTATTGTTTATCATAATCTGCTTCTCAAGTAGTAATACTGAGGACCTTTCTGGAATAACACTGATTATTTGAAGGAATGTCTTCTCTCAGTTCTCTGTTTTAGTCTGCTCTTACACTGTCCTAGGTAGACAGTGCCTTTAGGCATCTTCTGGAACTATATTTATATGGAGATGTGGAAATAATAATAGATCTAGGAAGAACCAGCATACTGAGCGTTTTTCTGTATCTTCACTCCATATTTATCTGCCTGTCCTGAGGTTAAAGCAAAGAGGCTGCTCTTCTTTTTTGTTTCAGCTGACATGCTGTTTGCAATACATACCTCTGCAAGTGGTTAGGGATGGTGCTCTTCCATAAACCTAAAACTTTAGGCTTACAAAAACAATACACTGTTGCCAAAGAGCATGTGTTTTTGGGCAGTCAGTGTCTCTCACTCTTGCATTTCAACACTACTTGACCTTCAGCTGAAATTCTTACCCTTTCCATTTATTCCTCTCTCATATTTAAAAAAATCTGGTTTTTTAGGAGATAGTTTTTATTCCTCCACAGGTTATTGACAGGGAATAATTTTAGATCTTCTGTCACTGTTTTTTGCCCATCTTAAAATAACGGATTTTTCATATTCTTTCCTTCCCATTAGGTTTTTACTGGAATGTCTATGTATACATTTTTTTTTCATGCACTGAGTTTCATTTTTTCATGTAAGCATATAGCTAAACAACTCCACTATATGTAATAATAAAAGTAGTATTTTTAATTCAACTTATTACTAACTTTTGACTGGAACTACATCCCAAAAGTTCCTAGTTCAGAAATTATTAACCTCCAACATCATTCAAAGGCACTATGGTCCTAGCTTTAGTTGTGTGGCTGATAACAGTATAAATAAACAAATTGAGCATGTAAAGTACATAATAGTAAATGTCCAGGCAAGAGTGGATTTAATCCTTTTCATCAGGCAAAATATGTCATCATACCAGTCTGTTCTGCCATGGGCTGGAGCTGTCTGAAAACTCATATCTTCATAGAATCATAGAATCATAGAATCACCAGGTTGGAAGAGACCCATCAGATCATCGAGTCCAACCATTCCTATCTTCCTAATGTACTAATCAGATCAATAAAGTGGAAAGCATTGAATTCTCAGTTGAAAAAAGAAAAATAGTCCTATTCATCATATCACAAAGATCAGTAATCAAAGTGAGAAATTCAAAGCTATATTCAAGCCAATAAACAGATTTTCCTTTTCTACCTGGGAACTAAGCCTTCAGGAAGTATGTTTCTCTTGCATGTGAGGTTTGGTGTAAGGAGTTTGCTATTCTGGCCACCAGTGTTGTAAAATAACAGCTAGTGGAGGATTGTTGATGCTTCTGCAAATATATCAAAACTGCTATAGGAATGCAGATTTAAAGGTCTTTAGGGTAGTGGACAAGCCAGAAGAATTAATTTTTAGAGGAACTAATATGTACATATGGAGTCTGACACAACCCCTGACCCTGAGACTAACCCTGTTTTTCAGGAAACAAAACTGGTAGGGGAGAGGCAAAGAGATAGTTAAAGAACATTCTAACATGTCACACTGAGACAAGGCTCAGCTCTATTGCTTGACTCAGTGTGAGTGGACGTGTACTCAGGTCCAGGAGTTTTCTTACCTTCAATCCAAAAATGCCAGTGTGCAAGAGTGCAAGTTAACAATGTTTTGTCTGTGAGCTATTAACAACATAGCTGTGCTTGAGCACCCACCCTGTTTCCCACATCTGGCTCTCTGTGACTTTTGCCTCTTCCCAAAGATCAAGTCAGTGCTCAAAGGATTTTTTTTTTTAATGACTAGAAGATGTGAAAGCAGAAACAATGGAGATCCTCAACAGCCTTTCAGAAAATTATCTGCAGATTTGCTCTGAACATTGACAGCATCATACGCATTTATTTGTCAACAGAGAAAGGGACTATGTTGAAGGTGATCATAGCTGATATTCCTTAATTTTTTAATAAAAAGAGTTACAGGTACAGTCTCATCTCCTTTTGTGTTGAACCTCACATGCCTATGAGTATACATGTGTTTGTATGTATGTAATTTCTCAGTGAAGTAAAAGCTTGAAATATTTGTTATTTCATTCCACTATCTTGAAATGCTAAAGAGGTAGAACATTTTCTTTAACACTATACTGCTTTGCAATCACTACTGCACTGTCAGAATCATGCATTTTTTCGCTGTGCCCACACATTAATTTTAGGAGCCAAACAAGACGTTTACAATGTGATTTAAATTTACTCTTGTGAATTACAGTTTCATTGGTGTTAGAAAATAATATCTATGACAAAACATTTTTTCATTTATCAGATTTTATTCCATAAGTAACAGAAAACTGAAACTACTTTTGTCCCTGTATTGCTTTACAGATTTAATGCTTGCCTATAATGAGGATCTATCAAGATGTTTTATCAATCAATATATATAAATCACTTTCAGAACCTTTAAATCAAATGAGCTATGCTAGTGCAAAGCATTATTAATTATTGTGTCTATTCAGAGTCTGTGAATGATGCAAACAAATCCAACAGCTCTTTTACCAGGCAGTGTCTCCTCCTTCCTCCTGGCTGTATTGTTCTGGATAAACTGGTAAGCTGAGATGACCTAAACATTGGACAGAGTAGAAACCAGACTTCACTAAAGGGACATTTTGGAAGTAGCAGGAAATTTTCCAGTGGTAGAACTGCCTTCACTTGCCAGATGTATCCTTGCCAATGTTGCTAGGGGTGCAACTGTCTCTGCTGGGACTATTTCCAGAAGCCCTCATTGCTATAATCAGGCTCTTGGATGAGATCTATACCTAGAACATAAGGGATTTGTGTAAAATTCTCATCCAGGATTGTTAAAAATATAGCTATATACAGATATATAGTTATATTTAATATTGGTAATGATAGAGTTGCAGTGTTTACCTAGGATATTGGAGTTTTGTAATAATTTCAGGTCTACCCACTTTTTCAAGCAATACTGTTTGTATATCTCCAGCCTCGTGGTGGGGTCAAGAAACAAGAAGTCACGTTAAGCCTTAGAGTCCTTTTTCCTGCATCTGTTCAGGCAATGCATCCTTCATCCTAGAATAATTCTGTTAACATTTTATGTTATAAACATTCAGATCATATGCCTGGTATTCATAATTCATACAGGGGTTATAGAAAATAAAATTTAATGGTAGCAATATTGTTGCATATAATTTCTGTAGAGATAATATAAAGTATTTCCAGGGATGATCTAGGTCCTCCTTCAAAGGTGTTACCCAAGCATGTTGAAACAAATATGTTTCTGCCACAGATAGTTAAAAAATAAATGGTAGTAAGTAAATTCGTGCTTTATAATTGTCAAGACTTTTAATGTTTTTCTAATACAAAATAAAAATCATATGGAAATTTAACTACAGAACAAGTGACAGTCAGCTAACCATTTCACAACTACAGGTAAGTTGTTTTAAAGCTGTTGTGGTTTTCAGGATTAGTACTGACAGTCTCTGTGACACTTATGTTGAGAAAGACTCATAATTCATGGTAGTGAGGCTTGATCTTCTCTTGAAAAAAATCACTCCTCTTGAATAATAATGCCTGCACTGGAAACCATGTAACTACAATGCCCTTCCTCTATTTTATAGCTCGTTAAGTGGTTAGTCTATATAAGTAATCAATCACAACTTCAAACCACTGTTCACATGGACAATTAAAACTTAAAGAAAATGAAAAGAACTGAAAGTTTAATTTTACATCACTTATGATAAATCTGTTGAAAATTGATTTAAATTCTAGTAGCGGTCTCTGAGGGTGAATTTTTGTGCTTCAATTAATACACTTACTTCCATACAAACCAGAGACAATTTTCATATAAAGTGGATAGTAGCTAATGGAAATGGATACATAAGTATGTGTTCCCTTCCACACACCGACATCCACTTTTCTTTACAAGATGTATGCTATGCACACACACAAAAAAAAAAGGCATCAGTTAGTATGCATCCATTTGTATTTCTGTAAGGCTTAATAACTTCAGCCATATAGCTTTCCAAATGACACATCAGTAAAATTATTTATTAAAAAGGAAACTTTTACATACAAGAATAACAGAGTTTAAAGTGTGCACCAAACTGTATTGCAAAATGGACACAGTTCTATTCACCTGAAGAGTACAAATGCTGGGCTTCATGTAACTTCAGACATTTTAAAGACTTTACCAAGCTTACAGTAAACTTAGATAATTTCATCCTGCCCTTATTGTCAATAGAAAATGGAGCTTTAGGATTTCATCTCATCCTGATATAGACTTTAGAATAAATCAATAGACTCATTCTTTTGAAGTAATTATGCTTCTTCATCAACTAGAAAGGAAGGCTAAGTATGTTTGCTCTGATGTTGATAGTTATGATGCTGTGATGAATCTCACTTTAGGATTCATTGGTGGAAATGTAGGATGATTAAGGCAAATGACAGTATGCCACAGAACAAACATTGACTCAAAATACATGTTTTTTAAGTCATTAAATCAAACACCATCTCACTACTCTCCATTTGTTTGTCTGACATCTTGCAGTGTATCATCACTTCTCCCACCCATTTACTTCTCTGTCATCACAAGAATTTGTCTCATGCATATTTCTTTTCAGAAACCATCCTGTTCAATAACAAACATGAAACAAAAGAGTAAAAATGAAAAACCAAAATAATTAGCTTAAAAGGCTAGCCTTAAAAGTTTGCTTAAAAGGCTTTGTTCCTTATTCTTATGTGTCCTTTGTCTTTAGGATTGACTCTTCACTCTTTATGTATACCTTTTCTTGGTTCCAGATGTTTTTAAATAGCCACATATATTGTTTTATAAAGAAATAATCTCCAGTATGCTACTGTAATGGTAGATTCATTGTTCTTGTTCCTTTATCCCATTGGTAATATAGCTACACTTGAGTGTCTTTCAGCATGATGTCTCTGTTGCTGTTCTTGCCGAGACAGATCTGTAGTCCTCATCACATCTTTAAACTGTAAGATTGTCTATGGTGTATATTCAGTCAATCTCCTCGTGATGTCTTTCCTTCAAAGAACAGAGAATAGCCTGTTCTTTGTGATCTATACTGTAGGTTGTTTAATTTGTCTTATCACTTCTATAACTTTGGCTTAATAACTTGACCTAATAACAGTCAAAATTATTTTGACAGTTATCTGAATGCTCACAGAAGCATCTTGAAACTGATGCAATTCACATGCTGTATTGTATTAGCTTCTTAACTTTGTGCCCTTATTGACTAAGGAGAGATAAGAAGGCTTTTCTAACTGATTTTTCTTTGAAGTGCATTTGATAGTCAAGACTCACTTCATAGCTTATGCTCGTGTCAGTTTTCAGACCTGGTCCACCTTCTTCCTACTACTGAGTCATCCCTTTCATAGCCAATCTCTTCTCTGATGGGTTTTCCTGCCGAGGCTGAGTACTCCTCCTACTTCTGACATCCTTGCTTCACATACTTCAGATGGACTGAACTGATATTTCTACACCTTTACTTATGTTTCCTTCCTTCTCCTCTAACCTCTGTGTAAGTTCTCTGCATTTGTTACAGGTTCAGACATGAGGCTGACCACTGCTGAACAGTTTCTCTATTTTATTGTGAATTCCAGCAAAAATAGTAAGCTCACTCAGGTCCAGATCTTCTAATAGGATCAGAATGCAACTCCAGGCAAGAGAAGGGTATAGCTTTTCCTACAGATTAGGAAAAAGAAATGCGTAGAGAAAGATTTTTTTTAGATAATATGGGAGAAGTTGAGTTTGGTATTTAGGATTTTTGGGGTTTGTTTGTTTTTTGTTTCCAGAACTAATATTCTGGGTTTGTGTGCTGCAAAATGAGTAAGATTCAATGCAGAGACAATTCAGTCATGAGTAAACAACGTTAGGATGTCTAAATGTAAATGGCATAAGCATAATAAGAGATGTTTTCCAAAGAGCAGTTTGAGGCAAAGTGGGCTGATGTGAAAACATATAACATAACGATTTGAATGACTTACCTTCCATCTTTGAACTTGTGAAAATGATTTGTCAGAGATCTCCTCTGTAACACTGATTACCTATGATATCAATTGGTGCACAATTATATGTATTTTACTACATCAAGATTTGGGATTTCTACCAACACTGGAGTTCTTAAAGAAGGAGGGTAAAGTGCCCAGTTCATTTGAATTTCAATGAAATTTGTTCACTTGACTTCCCTCATATATCAATTTTTGTTTAAAATTACAGTCTTCTAAAAAACGCATTAAACCCTGGAGATGAATGCTTCTTTTGTTTCTGAATATTTCAGCACCATTGAAATATTATGGGAGGGGAAGGAAGGGAGGAGGGAATAAAGAATGGAAAAATGATCTGGGGGAAAATGGCAGTGGGAATAAGTATGTAAGAACAAACTTAAATAAAAGATATTTGTCCACTATTAACTCTATTCTAATTAAAAAAAAAACACTGTGGAGGTCAATGATCTAGCTCTAGAAGTAACCTTGGTAACATCAAATTGTATGTGTGGGAATTGTAATGAACAGTTTCTTTTATTCTAATGTAAAATATGAGTAGAACATCAGGGGCTTGGACCAACTTGAACTTTAACCATGAAGAAGGATATTGAATCATACTAAAATTAACAAGTTAACATGTTTAATAATTGTCTTTTAAAATGTGATTGAATTAATGAATTCTATTAAGATAGTTACATGCTTTATAAAAAAATATTCAATTGAACATGAAAATCTGTTAAAAATCTAAAAAATTAGAAATTGCTGAAGTTGCTGAACTGAATTACATATGACATCAGCCATTTTGATGTGGAATACAGAAAGATTCTGCACAGGTTTCTGTCTGACTTTATTTTCAGTTCTTCTGGTGCTTCAGCCTCCTAAGAAACCTTCTAGTAAAACTTTTGCTTCTGCAATCTAAATGGTTCTTTCCATCTTTTCATTTCTTATTCCTACTTTGACCTTGAAGAGACTGATGGGGTGAAGAAAAAAACTTTTATTCCTTAAGGATTGCATATCTCGCATAAAAACCTTTGTTCCCAGAACAGTCTCTCAATATTATCCACACGTGCCCATATTTAATATTGTTTTCTTTAGCAAATTTCATCTTAAAATAAGAACAAATGACAAAGAAAAAATTATTTTCATAAAGTTGCACTTATAAAATGTTTATTGTTTCAAGAAGCTTATTTCTGGATGATTGTATTCCATTTTTGTGCCAAAATAGAGAGTAAGAAAAGACTTTTTTTCTAGTAAACATAAAGTAAATGTTAGTTTGAAGCCATACTGAAATGTTTTATAGAAATAAAATCTTAATTTCATGGTTTTAGTAATTTTAAAAGGTAATCTCTTTTCTTTTAAATGATAACTGTTGAGAAGTAAAAAGCACTATTCAAAAAATTAAATATTCTAGTAAATGGAACATTAATTTAAAAAATATTAAAACAATTATTTTAAAATGTTTCTTTAAATTTTTCATAACCAAACCCGAGTTTAGCAAATGTGATTTGATTAAGTGATTTAGTTCACTATAAAAGACTTGGCTGTTTGTTGAAGACATTCACTCATCTTTCTTCGAAGTGTCAACTAAATGAAAATCAGTGTTTACCCAATCATTCAAAGATTATGTACAATGAGAAGCACTTTAGTCTCTGCACTTTATCTTTCTGTCTCATACTATCTTGCTTCTTGATGTGAATAAAACATAAAGAAGACATAAATGGTTTCATTTCCTAAATAGAACTTAATTTGGAAAATATTATGAAAGGTGAAGGGAAGGTGTTGTTCTCACTATAATGTTACTAAGTCTGCTTCAAAAAAATTTCTCGTGAAAATTTATCTCTAGCACCTCATTTTCCAGAAAGAAGGAGGAGGTGATGACAGAATGTCATTACTAATATGAGAAATGCATTCATTTCTTGTGAGATATGTTTGTGTTGTGTGTCTGATCTTGTATACACCGTTTCTTTATGTTAAGAAATGTCATACTCATCTCCATGCTGAACATGCATTCACAGAATCATAGAATAGTTTGGGTTTGAAGGGACCTTAAAGATCATCTAGTTCCACCCCCACTGCCATTGATATACACATGTATACACATGCAAAACAACAAAAATAAACACCAAACCTCCCAACAAACAAAACGGATTAAACAAAGATTAAAAGAGAAAGAGAATGAAGGTATTGAGATGAATATGCAGTGTTAGATACTAAAATGCAAATTAAAAACCTAGATGTTAAGAACATACAGTTCAAGTCTCTGACCTTTCTTAGCTGGCAAAGATGATGTATATCAATAAGTCTTTAAACAGCCAATAGCTACAATGTCTCCTGCTTCCACGATAACTACATGAGAACTTAAAATGTATATTTGCTATGTGAGATATGTTGCCTTAGATTACTCTGGTGTAATTTGTAATATATTATTAAAATCTGTCTAGCAGCAATACAGTCAGTTTTAAAAATGATATTTTTAGTGTCTATCTTTTAAAAAATTGCATTTGATATTAAAAAATAAAACTAAATCTGATGTGAGTAAACCAGAAAAAAATCTCTTAAAAGATTTTTTTTTCTGATGGCTCTCAGATAAAGCATGCATGAGAGAGAGGTTTATGGTGTTTGAGAAAAAAAACCCATGTCATCAAGACTGCATTTTAATAGATGAGTAGGAGCCATATGAACAACTTGATTCCTCACAAGTCACAGAGATTTGTTTCTGTAATTGCCCATCGTCTTCAAAAACCTCTCCAGAAATATCCAAAGGTCATTTTAAAATGTATTTATGTTGTTTTGGAAGGTTGCCCGTACTCAGGCATGCTGAAACTCAGCCTTTTACTGTCCCAGCAGCCAGACAGTGCTGGTACACAGATGTCATGGCAAAGAGGGAAGCATTTGAATTTAAATAAACTGGCTTAGATTCTACACAGGCAAAGAAGAAAGGAAGAGTACTTGAAAAATGTTCAGGTTAGCAATGCCTTGATGAAGTGTTAGTAAAGTCAAGGTGACACTGGATGGTGGATATGCCAAGGGCCAGTACTTATGTGTCATCAAGAGACCTTCCTTGAATGCAGAACATAAGGCAGAAGGACTAAATCTATGAACTTATTAGAATGAAGAAAGGAAAGGATGCATAACAATATAATAGAGGTAAGGAAAAAGATGGTACCAAATGAAAGGATACCATTGCAGTACCCAATTGTGTGATCCTTTTGGCATCAAAGATTGCAGCTTTCATTGGTTCCAAGGTCACATGCTTCAGGTCCCATGCACTGTTAAGTTGTACATGAAAGGGGAAGACATCTTAAATCTGAATCATTATTAGAAATGGTATGAAAGGCTATTTTTTTTTTGTTTGACACTGCTACTAATTCCTAGACTTGATAATAGCTTTTTTCCCCCTACGACACAGCATACTTTTAAAATGATTGACATTAAATGTTATTATACTGTTAGAAGACTCAGAATTAATTTTAATCAAATGCTATAGTGATGCTTTAGTTGCATTTCTAATACACTGTTACAGATTTCAGTGATATACCAGACTGGCAATTTTTCATTTACAACATATGCAAATTGACATGTTAGTATTCAATATCTTTATAGAAAATGTAAAAATTAATATCAGATCTGAAACAATGTTTATTACAAATATTTAAAAAAGAGTTTAAGGACTAAAAAAATGTAGGAAATGCTCTGTAAGTGAAAAAGTTATCTATCTCAGAGAGTAAAATAATGATTATTTCTCTTCTGGACTGTCTGGGATGGGTTTTGCATTCTAGTTAAATGATGCTCAGTACAGAGTCAGTCAGCAACAAAAACTAGTTCCTTATTTTTTTCTTTTATTTGGAATCAGCTGGTATACGGACCGACCTTTCATGAAGCTGTTCCAGTGGTGGAGGATCAGCAGAATGATTTCACATGTGGTTTATTTTGACTAGATTTATTGTACAGATTCAGCAGAGAATGCCACATATTATTTCTGTATGCTATCTTCATACATCAGTTATCCTTACAAGAACCCTGTAGGCAAGGTAATTATTCTCTTCATTAGTAGCTTCTTTCTTTTCCTCCTCTTCTCTATATTTGATTCAGATCTGTGATCTGGGGATTAAAAATTATCCACTCATTCCTTCAATTTAATTTGTCTACCTTTGCTCTATATGAGGTGTGTTAATAATACAGGGAGTGGCAGAAACAATGAGACTCTCTTTTTCATACATGTTCTTAAGTGAAACTACTGAAACATCTGGGGAAGCTCTCAATCCCTAATATTATGCTTTGCAGTGCAAAGAGAGTTAGAAGTTTCCTTCAATTTGTACAGGCAAGGGTTTATTCATAATTCTCTGCTCTAATCTTATTTAATCTATATAAATGACACATTTTAGAGCTCATTTCCCCCAGATTGACTGGTATGACTCTTCTAAATAAAATAGTGTAGGAGAATCTTGAGTCTCCAAATGGTAGATAGTAGAAAAGTATCTCTAGAGACACAGAAGTTTTGGTAAATCTCTTCTTTTCAGTGTTTCCACAGATGAGGATTTGCCAATATGAATAAAGTTATTCAAAATGACTACACGCATGTTCAACTTTTCCTAAAGGTGTAGAGATTTAAATACACATTCAAATTATTTTTTTTTGGATGTGAAATTATTAAGGAGACATAGTACTGTATGATTAGACTAAAAAGTAATGTGCAATTTCACCTGTTAAGAATGATCTGACAATTATTTTCTCAAAGTGTTCTGTCCTGCTATATATAGTAATATCCTCTTCATTCCTATTCACTGACACTTACTCTGCCCTATATAGTGTATTTCACAATTAGTCATATTAACTATGATTAAAATAAAGTTTGCAATATAGTGCTGTTGGATTATTTTTATTTGGTCTCTGGATTCTGTGTCCAGTAATTCTTTTTAAGAGAAATCTCAGTAGGCATTTTGAAACAGAATTGAAGGATAAAGATAACATGTTTGCTCATTTTATTTAAATAAAGTATTTTCTGATGGGAAAGTATCTAAGCAAGAAGTCTGAAAATTAATCAGGCAATCCACTGGCAAAACATTTGGAGAATCTTAAAAAAAATCCCTCTCTGGCATTTAGAAGACTGAATAAGAGCAGAGGGAATTTGTGGATTGTTGTCAAACTTTCAAAGCAGAATATTAGAACATTTAAAAGTCTTCTGACATTTGAAACTTTTAAGACATATCCGCTAGGGTTACTTGCTGTGGTAAGGAATACATTAACCAGAATAATCCTTAAAATAAATTATGATAGTCAATTGAATTTGATTATAGTTACTGAACTAAAATAATTAATTGAAAGAAAAATTGCACTCTGGAATACCAAGAGGAAGCTCAAAATCACTATCTTTCATGTAACAAAATTTAGTTTGCATAAATATAACCCAATGTTACATAAGAAGAATGTGATGGAGAATGCAGGGAGAAAAACTATGGTTTAAAATACATTTTCAAATGCTTGCTCAGTTGATGGATCAAAGAACTGATGATGTTTAGGTCGTGTGAGAGGCTGTGGGCTTATTTATCATTACCCAGATACTGAAATGCTAAACATGAGGACATTTGGATGAATCACAAAACCAAATGAACAGAATATTTGTCTAGATTCCAACAAAAATATTAGTAACAAAGGATGCTATCCTGATCGCTTTCAGCCATTTTGTTCTGCATTGCATGGACCTGCATTTTAGATTGTAATCATCTAAGGAAGGGAACTGCTGAAATGAATTGAATTTCATTTCTGACTACGCAACAAGATAGATCTGAAACTCAGTGAGTGAGTGATTCACCAAAGAGTAGAGTATTATTAAGGAAATATCAGAAATAATGTGTTAGGACTAAACCATATTTTCATACTCAGAATCCATCCTTCATATAACCTCACCCCTTTTACAAGTAGTGGTCCTATAAATATTCTCAAATACCCATACTGAGTGAAAGAGTGCCCATTGCCATTAGCTTTGCTTGTGCTGCAGAGTGACAAGGGACTCTGCTTTGTGCCAGAACTCTGCTTTATTTTGGGGAAAATGCTCTGTTCAATAAAATTTATCTTGTATTACCCACCTATACGTATAACCTTCATATAGTTGAAATAGATCTTTTTGGTACATAACCTGTAAGATAGTCATATGAAAATATGGTACTTAAAACAGTTTCTCATTTTGGAAATATAAAATTTCTTAATAAAATCCATTTACAGCTGTGACTTTTTAGTACTCCACAAGTTCATACAGTGACACTGAGTTCTCAGGAGCCTAGGCAAAAAACCCCTATGGAACATTAATATTGCAATGTCATCTTATGACATTAATATCCCATGAATTTTGGTGCATGATCTGCTTCAGATGAGCTGGAAACTCACAGGCACTTCAGCCATGACTGCTATCTCTAGTCTTGACTTGAGGCATACATACATGCATTAGTTAAAATAAAATGCAGGGGCAAAAAGGCATTGTGTGTGTCTTTCAACTAGAAGATTTTTGTCAAGTAACTTACTGTCACATCTAAAGTAAACTCTGGAACATTAGTAGTTCAGAAGTCTTAAAATATTTGTGGAGGCAAAATTTCTAGACCCATATAGATCCAAATTAAGTTCATCTTGAAGACTGAATTTACTGCCTAGTTTTCTTATGTTACATCAATATTCAGAGGAAGCAATTCAAAAAGGTAGTTCCTGTTTTGTTGTTATAAATCAAGGAATGGCACTGTACATACCTGGGGGGTGACCAGGTAAGATTTTGTAAAAAAGTAAATAGCAGAACCTTTTTTAAAAAAAAATCTTGTAACATTTAATGATAGGGAGCAAAGTCAAGGTAGCAAGCTAAGGGTTGCAAAGATCCTGTTCTGAGGATCATAGCTTGTGTGCTTGTCTGTGTAAAACTGCTCAGAATTCCTGCAGTCGTCAAACATCAAGAGAGGTTGTTCGTACTCAGATTTCTCTCATATGAAAATTCTCATAGGAAAAACAACCCCTCTTGACAGTTCTCCCTGCATGACCAGTTGCAGAGTTGAGTGGAACCTTAGCTTCTTCTTTGGTCATGCCAGAGGAACATTCATCATGTTCAGGTTGGATGTGGTTTCATAAGCAATCCCATGGAAAGGGTGATCTGGTTTGAATGGTAATGTAGTCTGACAGAGCATTATAATTCAAACTTTATTAAGGCAGTAAGGAAGATGAGCAGCAATGCACCCACACAGTGACTCACTCAATCACTGGCAGCAAACACAGGATTACCAGTGATGCCATGGCTCCAGTGGACTGTCGGGGACAGTTAATGTCTAGGTCATCTGACAGCCATAGCAAATTGTGCAAATGCCTTTTGAATGCACAGTGAAGTTGCACCCTGATTTGGCTTCATCAGTGACTGCGTGATTTGAGACAGTCATAATTTCCATGGCAGTAGCATGCTCTACACATCATTTTGGATGATAAGGGCAGCGTCCCGCCTACAGGTTTATACTGGTCAAGGGGCATGATGTCAAAGTTTTAAATGTGTATATAATATAATTTCAGGTGGTGTTTGCCTACAGCTACCACACCAGAGGTACAGAACTCCCTGCATCCTGCTCCTAGCTGTCAGCCCCTTGTAGGTGTTCTGCATGTAGCCAGTGTCTCTAGTCTTTTGGAGGAAGGGGTAGAGATCTCAGGGGGATTACAGGGATGAAGAAAGATCATGCAGAGGAAAAATCAGGAGGGATAAGGACCAACTATAAAGCAGACTGGCCAATTCTGTGAAAGATAATAATAAAAAAAATCTTTCTATAAATACATCAACAGTAAAAGGAGGACCAAGGAGAACATCCAGTCTTTGTAGGGTGTAAATGGAACAACTGTGGCAAAGGATGAGGATGAGGTGCTTAATGCCTTTGTTACCTCAGCCTTTAATAGTAAAGAAAGTTGTTCCCCATGTGTACATATCCAGGAGTTAAAGAAGTAGAACAAATCCCTCATGATCCAAGAGAAAGAAGTTAGTGACTTGCTTAACTTATTAGACCTTCACAAGTCTATGGGGTCAGATGGCGTCCACCCAAGAGTATTGAGGGAACTGGTGGATGTGCTCACCAAATACCTTTCCATCATCTTCCAGCAGTCCTGGCTGACTGAGGAAATTCCACTTAACTGGAAGCTGGGGGAAGTGGTACCCATTTACAAAGGTCAGAGAGAGAATCCAGGGAACTACGGACCAGGGAGTCTGATCTTAGTGCTGGGGAAAGTCATGGAACAGGGTATCCTGAGTGCTATCATACAGCACGTGCAAGAGAACCGGATGATCAGGCCCAGTCAGCACGGGTTCATGAAAGGCAGTTCTTGCCAAACTAACCTGATCATGTTCTATCGCAGTGACCTGCCTATTGGTTGAGGGAAAGGCTGTGAATGTAGTTTTCTTGGACTTCAGTAAAACCTTTAACATAGTTTCTCATAGTATTCTGCTTAGGAAACTGTCAACCTCTGGCCTGGACAGGCGCTCATTCTCCTGAGTGGAAAACTGGTTGGATGGCCGGGCCCAGAGAGTGGTGGGAAATGGTGTTAACTTCAGCTGGAGGCCAGTTCCAAGTGGGGTTCCCCAGAGCTCAGTGCTGAATCCAATCCTGTTCAACATCTTTATCAATGACCTGGATGAAGTCATTGAGTGCTCCCTTAGCAAGTTTGCAGATGACACTAAGCTGGGTGGAAGTGTCAATCTGCTGGAGGGTAGGGAGGCTCTGCAAAGGGATCTGAATAGGCTGGATTGCTGGGTAGAATCTAATGGAATAAGATTTAACAAGGCCAAATGCAGGGTCCTGCACTTGGGGCACAAAAACCCTATGCAGTGCTACAGACTAGGTGAAGTCTGTCTAGAAAGCTGCCTGGAGGAGAGGAACCTGGGGGTGTTGGTTGACAGCTGACTGAACATGAGCCAGCAGTGTGCCCATGTATCCAAGAAGGCCAATGGCATCCTGGCTTGTATCAGAAATAGTGTGACCAGCAGGTCCAGGGAGGTTATTCTCCCTCTGTACTCGGCACTGGTGAGACCACTCCTTGAATACTGTGTTCAGTTCTGGGTCCCTCACCACAAGAAGGATGTTGAGGCTCTAGAGCAAGTCCAAAGAAGGTCAACAAAGCTGGTGAAGGCGCTGGAGAACAAGTCTTATGAGGAACGGCTGAGGGATCCTGAGGGTGGTTGAGTCACCATCCCTGGAGGTCATTGAAAAATGGGTAGACAAGGTGCTCAGGGATGTGGTTTAGTAGCAGATAGGAATGGTTGGACTAAATGATCCAAGAGGTCTTTTCCAACGTGGTCGTTCTGTGATAGTCATCTGTGTTAAGACAAATGTTAACTCAATCTCTGAGAGACTGAATGGTATATCTTTAGAATATTGAACTCTTGTGGCCATAAAGGAACAGAAAAGCTAATGAAAGGCATAACTGGCATTCTATTCAGCTTTCTGTATACAAAATATTGCTTGTTTGTACATAGTCATGGATATAAGCATTACACATGCTTCTATTTCTCCTAGAACATCAACTATGAAATTATTAGACAGAACCTAGGATTTAGAGTTGCTAAAATGGTTTTCCAACCATCTTTATCTTATGTACTGTCTACAAATTTTAATTTATTTAATTTATACATGAAATACTTAAGCTTTTCCTAAATAAAACATTTCAATTTCCAGATCCTTTTCCAGATCTTGTAAAAAAAACCCCAAAAATCAAAAAAAGTACCCCCTAACTCAGCCTACATTTGCTTCAGCGGCTAAGATGCAGACTTGTCAGTCTTTAAAGAAAAAGTAAGATTTACAATTTTTTGAAGGCTATCAATTTGTTATATAACGTGCTTGGTAGATTAAGTGGCTTTCTTGATTCACGTGTTGAGAGTAAGACACTTCTTGCACAGACGCTGTGCTGTGAATTGGTGTGACCCAGTTATGCGGCCAAATATTCCTGCAGCTGAGAACTTGATTTTTTCTCTTTCTTATGAACTGAACTTGAGCAAAACTCACCCAAAACTGCAGTTTTCAGATAGTGACCCATTAATGGTGTCTCTGTCCACTCACAGCTCTGAACCTGAAAAACCAAACCAGCACTTGTGTCAACTCTCCAAACACAGTGTTTATATTACTCATGTCTTGAAGTATTGAAGGTAACTCTTGAATAATATGGGTTTGAATGCAATGTTTCAGTGACTTTAACAATCTCTGCTACTGAGATGACTGTAAAAAAAAATTTACACCGGAACTCAGTATATTGCAACTTCATCTATATGAAACAAAGTAAAAGGCAGCCCTTTAATCATTTAAATCATCAAGTATTATGATGTACAGCTGAGGGAACTGGGCTTATTTAGGCTTAAGATGAGGAGGTTGAGGGGAGATCTTATTGCTCTCTACAACTACCTGAAAGGAGATTGTGGAGAGAAGGGTGCTGGCCTCTTCTCCCAAGTGACAGGGGACAGGACAAGGGGGAATGGTCTCAAGCTCTGTCAGAGGAGATTCCAGCTGGACATCAGAAAAAAAATTTCACAGAAAGGGTCATTGGGCATTGGAACAGGCTGCCCAGTGAGGTCGATGAGTCACCATCCCTGGAGGTATTTAAAATGGGTAGACAAGGTGCCTAGGGACATGGTTTAGTGGCAGATAGGAATGACTGGACTCGATGATCCTGGAGGTCTTTTCCAACCTGGTGATTCTGTGATTCTGTGGTAGTAAATGCTAGTGAATAGGAGATGCTGGGGGACAGCAGAGAGGCAGTAGGGAATAGAGGGGTTGAGGGCACCTGACCCATCAGTTTCTCTTTACAAATATTTATTTTCTGTGTGTATCTCCAGAGTTCCTTTCAGAAAGAATTCAGGTCTTTGACCATAAACTTGACACTTTGTGGATTTTCTCTGAGGATCTTAGTCTCAGCTTGGACATGTGATAGAGGAATGTACCCTCTTACTCTTTGCTGAGAGGTGGAGAACAACATTATAAATGTCTTCACTTTTCTATTTGAAGTATCGCTAAGGGCTCCTCAGAGAGACAAGAATGTCAACAAGGTCTCCCGGTACTTTAAACTATTATTTAAATAAAGTCAAGTGGATCTGCACTACTGTTCTCTTTCAGACTCTGTTCCATAGTCAGATATGTGTTGCTGTTGTGACACTGAGGAGGCTCTCAAAGCTTTGAACCTTTGCAGTGGCACTTTGTGAGTAAAAACTGATATCTCTCAGCAAGAATTATATTGTGTGAGAATTCAGACACTCTCAGCTGTACAAGATACAGCTGGGTTGAATTTTTATGCTTTATTTCAAAATCTGTAAAGCATTAATTTTTCTTTTCAACTAAAACATTTAGATTTTAATATACTGTAATATACCAGGGGCCGTAAGTAGTGACATATCTTACCTATACCTTTATTTGGTGCCTTTTGAGTGGGCTTTTCCTTCAACCGGAAAGAAACTGTGACATCAAAGTGAACAGTGAAATACCAGAGTACTCTGGGGCTTCAAGATGTTGCAAGGCTATCAGTTACCTAAAATGTTCAGAGAACACCAAGTACTTCATATCCTACTCCTAAAGCTCTGTCACTCTGTAGCTGAAAACAGCATCAAAATATCTGCCAAGTGTTCATATATACCTTATCCTCTTTTAAGACTGTCAAGTACAGTCCACCCACAAGAAGTATAATCTGCTCCAGCATCTTCACACTACTAGATTTTCTTCAAGTATTTTACAACTAATAAATTTCTAAAGCCATCCAGAATAATTGTTTATACAGAAACCAACTTAAAAAATACACATAAAGTTGAATTGTCAGCATATATTTTGTTACAGAATGAAACATATAATTTAGCATTTCCCTGTTCTTCTTTTCATAATACTGTTTCTTGCTGGTTTTCAAATAGTTTTACATCCTTGCAATTGTCACCTAGAAATTGAAAATATATGCACATTGATGTCATGGAAATAAGATTACAATTGCATTAAAATCTAAGCTAATTTTATTATCTCTTATTTTGTTCTCCTGATGCATTTTTTTAAAAGACATATTTATGTTTTAGACACATTCGGGCATAAATAAATGTATTTATACATGTGCAAATGTATATATCTTTTTGCAATAGTTGTAAGTGGCATCACAAGACCAAAACCTCCACAAAACAAAGACATCTTAGCAAGGAATTATGCATAAAAAGCATTTCTTTTAGTTTTTGAGAAATTAACGCAGTCTTGCAAAAGGAACTGAATAAATAATATACTTTGGTTTTCAGTTTTTTGATAGTGTTAGCACAGTTTTTCATTGAATGAAAAAATAGGTCACATTTATTATTTGATGATTGCATAAAAATCCCTAGTGTATTTTTTTTCTTCTCCACTGAATTACTGACTGAGGCATATTATGAAACTGACAGGAACACCACTTGAAACATAATGGTAATGAAACCAAAATAAAGCATTATTACAACCTTTTCTTTTATTCTTTTTCTCTTGTCAGAAGAAAAGAATATTATTTAGAGCACTGGTGAGCTGTTTGTCACTGGTCCAGAAAAATCTTCTGACCTACATGATAAACCATAGGTTTCCTTCCTTTCAATCACCTCTTCATAACTAATGTTGTTTGTTTGTCATGTAGCAATAAATCTAGTCCCAATCCAATGTTAAGCTCAGGTTTCCAGTCTCACAACTTACAAAAAGGGCTCACTTTTTTTGATGGATGATTCTGAAGCTAAGGAAGAATTATGGGAGTGCGGTGTTAGCCTCATTCCTGTGCCTAATATCTAACGTTGTCAATCCTCCTTTAGATCAACTTTTAAATAAAGTAAAAGTCTGCTTGTTGAATATCCATATTCAATAAATCTATATACTGCCTCTAACTCAGGATGTATCAGTCCTAAAACTGCATAGAATGGTAAGACTAAATATGGATAAATGAGGTTAATTTATCCTGCGTAGTAGACACTACTAGGCATTTATCAAGTGTTCTGGATGGAATCAAAGTTGCTGTTTCCTAGAATAATACTTTAATGAGACTGAAGATAGAACACTGCCAAGGTTCCATCTGTCAAAGATTTTTTTGTGTGGACTTTATTGGCAGACAAAGATAAAAAATTTTCATCTTAAATTGAGGTGCCTAAAACCACAAAATTAATTTCACATCCAAGAACCACCTCAGAGCCAATTTAAGCAGATAAGCTCTGTAATGGCACTGTAACTGCATCATCTTCAGAGCATACAGATTCATATATTCCTTGTCTGGACATCTATTACAGCGTTCATGCATTTTACATTTCTGTATGTTCTGTTCACACCATACTATTTTCCTGCTAGCCTTTCGAAAGGCATTTTAGACCTGTGTTGCTGTTCTGGTTTTGTTGCTTCGATGCCTTAAGTTTATGTGCTTCTCTTGTGTGTTGAATAGCTTATTAAAAATACAGACAGTAAAATGCAAACCTCAAACTCTGTAGGAATGAACTAGTTTTAATACTTAACTCTTTTCTTCCATAAATAACTGTTTTGTTGACCATTAAAAAAAACTTTCATTCTTACTCGCTCTGTTTAGGTTCTTAAATTATTTGGAAGGCAGGTATTCATATGCATGAAAGAAATGATGCTTTTCTAACTCATGCAGTGGAAGAAGTTATTTAGTGTTCAAATAGATCTAAAGGTAGAAATTTCATGCCTACATTTAAATCTTACTATTGGATCTGATGGGATGAAACGCTGCATTCTTTTTCATCAGAAATGGTATCTTTAACAACTAGGCTGAAGACTTAATGTTGGTTATAAATGCTTAGTAAACATTAATTGTTTTACGTGATTTGGAACATGCTTAGTACCTCATTTACATTTTAGACATTTCTCTTTGTTCTCTTCCTCTCTCTCCTAATGCAATTTACATTAAGGTGTTTGTCAAGGATACAGTTTTAAGGACACTTTCTGCCAAAGAGGCCTCATTAACAGCTTTTGAAATATCCAATACTAATAAAATTTATCTGTGGCAAGACATATTGTTAAGGACTCATGCAGTTTAGGATGTCTCAGTTTAAGACATTACTGCTAATGATGCAGAAAGTCTCACTTAAGGAAGTATCAGTTTGATGTGTTCTGAAGAACCCAGTTAGAGCCATAAAGGTGAGACTCAACCAAATCACTCTTTCACAGGGAAAAAATCCTTAAAGTAACCCAACAGGAACATCTCTTCTTTACTTTTTTTTTTTTCCACCAAGAGGTGAATTACAGAGAAAATAAAGTAATAGCATCCATACACTGGGAAAGTATGCAAGTTTACTGTACCTAGTTAGAATTCCTGTTTACTCTGCTTTAAAGCAACTGCAAATCAGTTTAATATAGCAAAATTTCATGGTCATAAAACTAGTCTTGTTAGGACTTCCTGTAACATTTTAAGCCTAAATGGCCCATACGTCCTCATGACAGAGCAGAGCCTCAATGGGACACATGTGCTATGTGTTTCTGGAAACTATTCTTGATACAGTCCTGTGGTTTTATATCTATAATTGATCACTAGAACCAATGTTCTCCTGTGGGGTTAAGCAAAAGGATACTGGTGCTGTATAAATAGAAGATGGCTGTGCCTAAGTGCCAGCTAAGGTATTTCAGCCTTCCTTTTCATATCCTGGTCAGCTTTCTGATGCCTCTCTGACCCTGTCGCTGTATGAAATCCCATGTCACTGAGTATTTATCCTGTCTTTAACCTACCTCTTCACTCCCAGAGGTAGAGCACTATAGATGCAGGAAAATAGAACAGATTGGTCCTTCATCTGAGAGCATGGCTATTTCATGTTATCTTCTTATCCAGTACCTTTTCTCCTTATGCAACTCATGCTGCTACAGTGAAAGGTTCTTTTAATATAATTACTTCTGTTAAAGAGGCAGTGACTACAGATATTTACCTGAGATGGAGTCACTCCTCACACAGAAAAGATAAATGGATAGCACTAAGTATCATTTTGTTGCATCTGTTAGTTAATGCTTATCAGTGGTGAGCTTAAATACCTTTTTTTAACATTTATTTGCTTCATATAACACCTGAAAAACATTCCTTGTTATACCTTAAAGTTCTTTCACTTTATCAACCAAGCCAGTGTCTAGATCCTGGCCAAATGATTCAGAGTGTTAAAAAAATATACTCACCCTCCTTAAAATAGAAACTCTTCCCATAGACTGAAATAAAAGAGACGCTGAGCAGAATGTTTTACTCTGGCATCATTAATAGACAGGAAGTACTTCATAAAAACTAGCAGTTTCTGAGAAGCTTTCCTAAATGTATATCTCATGATTGTACCTAATGTTGTCATTCATTTTCACAAGTATTTTTCTTAACTACTTTTTTCTGTTGTCAGATAACAAGCATCAAATTTCCACAGCATATTTAAGATATTTTTCTCTTTTCTAATATGGTCAAAGCCAGGTGTGTTCTTGTACTATCAGAAAATCAAGCCCATATTTAAATATACTTTCTTCACTGACAAAAGGGTTTTCACTAGTGATGAAACGCCCTGTAATATTTTGACTCTTTCAGTGCATCCTGCCTCATCTGACCTGTGGTGTACCCTTGGCCTCTCTCAAATTCTTCTCATTCCAACTTAAAATGAATTCTAGTCAAGGGATGTTTGAGCAGTTGAGGGAAAGGGAGTTAAGGAGACCTGAGAGATGGATGTTCACTGAAAGTGCATGTACAGTTGTCAATGCTTGCATGATTTTCTTCCTAACATATAGCAGTGTCTGATCATATAGTACTGACTCTGTAACATATAGTAATTTGCTGAGGCAGGAGTTCTCTGCTATTCTTGATCAGCCAGCAGGGGTCAAATTGAAGCTAATAAATGCTGGGATTGCATGGTCATGCCTCAATAGTGTCTCTCACTCTTTTTCTCGAAGAGCAGGAAGTTCAAGAGAAGTCAGAAATGTTAGTGCTCCTTGCTGCCCCAAAACAGACAAAATACAGTGTCCTCTTGCTCATTAGCAGAAAATTCAGACAGTTTCCCAGACTAACTCCAGGCAATAAACACGTAAATCCAATACTTAGAGCTATGGGAGATTTAAAAAATAGGTTTGTCTTCTAGCCCTGGAAACAGACATCTGAAAAATTTGAGGTTCTGTCATCCCCAGTGTTCACAAATAATTTGTGCATTAGGCACGTTTATAATTGTTTAGTTGTGATATTATGTACAAGGCAGTTATATTAAGTTTTACAAATTCAGCCATTTGGAGCCGAATATGTTAGTCTATTTTATCATGTTAGTAAATACAGAATCCCAAAGTCTACTAATTTATCATGATGCTCAGACTTGTTCTATAGCTTGTAACAATTTACTAACCAAATAAAGTATGCATATGTTTTTCAGTTTCTTGGTGTTCCCAGGAGAGTGGTAAAACTGTTTTGGGCAACAGGATGGGATAAATAAGAGAGTTAAAGATGGAGGTTTTCTGGAGTTTCTGTAGAGATGTATTTCAGCTTGATTCACAACAATCACCTGTAGCATAAATGTACTAATGGGACGTATAAAGACTGTTTGGGTCATTTAAAAATTCTCCAAATTAACAAAGTATTGATTTTTGAATTAAGTAACAAAAAACGCACAAAAAGATACAAACCTTTGCACCTAAACATCAATTTTTCTGAACAATTAATTTACTAGTTCAATTACTCTCTTTCTGTAGAGATCTTTTAATCAGTGCTTCCCCCTTAATTTTGAAAAGTGAGTGTCTGTAGCAATATCCTTTCCATGTTTTCTGAACAGCTGGACCATTGGTTGTAACAATGCTTTCCTAGGAGCAACATAATCTCACTGTATCTTAAGCCAAGCTGTGTTCTTTGGAGAAGGGTTATGTAGGGATTTATTTGTCTAAATTTACCTTTCTTTCCTCAGCTCTCTGACTGTGTTATTTTGTGTTGGCAAAGGAGATCTCTTCTCACATTGTACACCAACTCCTTTCCTATAGCAGGCAGCTTTAGTCTGATCTGCTCATTTTCCTCAGAGACTCATGCTCTATTGGGTGAAATTCTTTCCTTAACTGGGCCAAAGATTCTGCCTGTTCTCACCTGCAGACATCCACAAGGCATAGGAAATCATCTGTTTGACATAACAAACTACTCAGGGAGTTTCCTCTCCCATTCTGGCTACATTGTAGGTGGGCACAATCTGAAAGACACAAAAATAAATGGTGCTGCTTTGCAGCAGCTATTTGATGTTTTTATGTGAGTGCTTCTGGCTGTATTGAAATTCACTGGATCTTGCAAACACAATCAAGTCTTATTTCCCTGGACAATGCTGTTGTGCAGCAACTGTATGCTGTATAACATCACTCATTTGTCACTGACACATGTTACTGAATGTTAATGCCTATGGAGCAGTAGATCCTCTTGGTCTTTTGCAGAATGATATACCTGTATGCTCAGGTATGAGTCGACTATGCAGTTATGCAGGACCTCAGTTGACAGATCCTGAATGGCCAAACACATCTTCTTCCAGTTGTATCCTTCAACCAGACCTGGTGGAAAAACAAGTGAAGTCTTAGAATGAAAAGTATCAAATGAAGGAAAGTCATAGGCATATAGGGATTTTGTAAAGACTTGAATTGTGTATAATACTGCACCTCTAATATTGTGTTCAGTCCTGGTCCCCTCACCACAAGAAGGATGTTGTGGCTCTGAAGCGAGAAGCTGGTGAAGGGGCTGGAGAACAAGTCTTAGGAGGAGCATTTGAGAGAACTGGGGTTGTTTAGCCTGGAGGGGAAAGGCTGAGGGGAGACCTTATTGTTCTCTACAAGTACCTGAAAGGAGGTTGTGGAGAGGATGGTGCTGGCCTCTTCTCCCAAGTGACAGGACAAGAGGGAATGGCCTCAAGCTCCACCAGGGGAGGTTCAGGCTGGGTATCAAAAAAAAAAAAAAAAAAAAAAAAAAAAAATCACAGAAAGGGTCATTGGGTACTGTAACAGGCTGCCCAGGGAGGTGGTTGAGTCACCTTTCCTGGAGGTGTTTAAAGGATGGGTGGATGATGTACTGAGTGGCATGGTTCAGTGATTGATAGGATGGTTGGACTTGATGATCCCATGGATCTTTTCCAACCTAATGATTCTGTGATTCTCTATATATCTAGTAGGAACAAGTGAAAAATGCCATTACGGAGAGCTTGAGGTTCTGTAGTTAAGTGCTCTTGATAACTGAAGACAGAAATAGTTGGATAAGAGGTAACCTGTAGGAAGGGGCTCCTTATAGAAAAGAAATACATTCAGTTTATTTTCCAGATCATTCTTTGTCTTCTTAACACTGCTACTAATTTTTTCTTGTTATTTGCATGGACAAAGTGTTTTGTATCTAGTGCAATTTTTTTTCTATTTACAAAACTAAATTTTACAGTTCACAAAAAACAATTTGAAAAATCAATGGCAATGTTGTGTTTTTTATAGAAGAATGTAGTCTCACTAGTTGCTATTAGTCTGCTGGTTCTGACATCACATAGTGGTGGGATAAATATATGAATTTTTCAATTGCCACAAATATTTGCATTCATCACCATTCAATAACAAATATAATTCTAGGTTATCTAAATTAGAATTATGTTCTAAAAAATCAGAAGCAAGAATAAATTAAATTTATTGTTCATGTCTTTAATTTTCAACATTTTTTCTTATTCTTGATAATTAATTTCTATTGCTTATGAACAGAAACAGAACTTGTACCTGTATTGCTGGGCAGTGAGATTATACTTTGCTGTTTATATGGAAAACAAAAACTTTAGTCAAATTTCCCTTCAAAAAAGCATGACAATGACTTTATTGTATTAAAGTAGAATTAAAAAAGTAGAAACTTAAAGCCTGTATATAATCTAGTAGTCAAAGCTATAATAGGTTCTTAATAGGTTTGGAAATGACTTCCAGGTTCGTTTGCCCCATCACCTTCCAAGGGATAGAGGTGAGACTGATCAGACTGCACTTGCCTGGATCCTCTTTCTTGACATTCTTGAAGACTGAAGTCTTTGAGTCCTCAGGAAACTCCTTTTATTTCCATGAACTTCCAAAGATAATCAGAAGTGAACTAGAAATGATATTGGCCAGCTCCCTTGGCACTTGTCAAGGATGCATCCTATCAAGAGGAAAGACACATTTAGACTCTAATGAAGGAACAACTTTCTGCAACTATATAAAGCAATCTCTGTCAGAAAAAAGAAAATCTGGGTATTGAAGCAAAGTGTTTTAAAGGAGAGTTTTAATTCAATCACAGATGTTAATGCTAAAATAACAGATATTATGGCAGAATGCATCATGAAAATCCTGTTTTGTCTTAAAATTAAGCATTTATTTGATCCTTATGCAGAAACAATTTGTGTTTATACCACAAAGACTAAAATTGGAATTTCAGGTTATTGTAAAGTGAGTCTGGATTCTTGGTGAGAGGTCTCTGACACTGATAGCACTGATACTGGATGAAGTGTGTGAAATTCTGATAACTTTTCTAATAGAATATAACACTTGGCTTTTGACCCAGAAGTGTCAAAGTGATTTTTGTTTCCTAAAAGATGTTTTTTCTACATGGAATGCTCTGTTGTAATTCAGACCATTAGCAGTTTTCAAATAGGAACACTTGAAAAGAAGTGACTGCGGAAGAGAAGAGAGCAAAATGGTAGTTGGTACTGGTTTGTTCCTCTCAAGTGGAGTAACGACATACCTCTGCCTGCTGCAGGTGTCCTGAACTAAACAGGTGATCAAAATTCTTTGATTCCCTGCATGAAGTTCTACCCAGAATTTGCACCTAAGATAGAACAAACCACCTTGACATTGATAGATTAATTCTAACATTGCTCTAGTCAATCTTTTGTCGATCACTATCATTGATCATTGCCAACTTTTCCTAGTAAAATAAGAGTCTTAATATGTTGAGTCATAATATATCATAACCACAATTTATACACTTTTGGCATCTTACAATCACAGTGCATGCAAAGCTTTATGCTACCCAGGATGATGGGAATCAGTAATCTACTGCACAGGATGCTTTGAGACTCTTGGAGAGAACAGTTTCGGTTCAGCGATACATAAAGGACTTCATGGTCTCTTTAGTACCTGTTCATGGTAAATAGAATCTAATGTAGAAAATTAGAAAAAGAAAAGTATTGTCCTTGATTTACCCTAGTAGTTTAAAACATTTTAAATAATGACTGTCTCAAATACTGTTCTAAATCTCTTCACTTAGCTGGGAGTAAATGTCTTCTTTGTTACAGCACCACACTCTTAAGTCAGAATTACTGGCACTGAATTTGGCAATTTAGTGCTAATGCGTAAGTGGCATAATAAAAATTAAAAAAAAAAAATCCACAATTACACTCATCTTGACTCAGTATAATGAAAACACTGTTGGGTTCCTAAAAGAAATATGAGGATCATCTATAGGTTCAGCATCTTAGATGTTTCCTAATGAATGAATTTGTGTGGAATCAAATGGTGTCAGTTATCTTAGGACTGAAGTGGCCTTGAGAAAACCTTAATATATGACTAGTTGTACACTGGCATTATGGCATCCAAGACAAGAAAAAAAATCTTAGTATATGGCATCTCTTCTCCTTACTGCTAGGGAAATACAACTTTCACCACATCACTCTACTCACTCCTCCTTTTACTTTGATCAAAATGTGTTGCTTTTATTTCTTTCTATCATGTGGTCAGACAATAAACTGTACTTCCTTCATTTTCTTTCTGCTTAGTATCTCAAGCCCTCAACCTATCTGTGAATCATTCTCCTCCAGCATTCCAAGGGAAGAACTAAATCTGCTTCCTGCCAGTATCTGTTTAAGTGATATACATCTTTTGAAAACAATAGAAATGTTTCCCAAAATAATTGCTTCTAAGAATATGGCAATAACCAGCTTGGTAATATTTGCTTGCAGGTATAAATGACACCGTAACACCTGAAGCATTGGCAATTCAGTGACTGACATGGCCTCTCAGCAGTTCACAGATAGTGGAAAAACACTAGCCTAGCTGAGAAAACAGTGCTATGCAGTTCCATGTATTAATTTGAAATAGGGCATTGCCTTTACACACAATATGTTGAGGTTTGTTTACAGAATAATTATTCTGATCTCATAAATTACATATGACTGTCATTTATTAATTTAAAATCACCTTATATTCCATGACAATTGCTTTTGAGTTATTGTCTAGCTCCCTGCTGAATGCCATCTCTGTTAATGAGACAGTATCACCTTATTAGAATGCACCTAGGAAAGTGTCACTGTGGCCAGGGTGCTTCTAAAATGGTTGAGACAAATTAATATTGTCAAACCCAAGAGAGAGATTGTAAATTCCCCTTTAAGCTGCTTTTGTATTTTTCAAGGACAAATTACCCCCTGCAGATTCAGCTGATGCTTTAAGTACCTCAAACTGTCATTCTGTGAAGCATCTTAAAATACTTTTTAAACTCAGATTTTTTTTTCTGCATACTATTTCTTTCTATATAAAAGAAAATTAAGTGTAACTGCAAGTTTTAGGTTGTCGTAGATAATAAATGTAGATGTAAAGAGCATTGTCAAGGGAAGAAAATAATTTTAAGGAATTTTGAATTACAATAGTTGCTTTTAGCTGATGCATCTGGGAAAGAGATCAATTGAATTATTGACCATTTAGGTTCAGTTTCATTGTCAATAATTTGTTTTGACAGTGTCAGACCTATAATTTAAAATATTTATTTCATTTCATATGGAAGTATTTTCAAATTCAGCATATAAAATGTTATAGGAATCCTCATGTCAAGTTCAAGACAACTTAAAGTATTCTTGCATAAGAAATTTGTCATGGATATAAACTACAATGTTTAAACACATCTCCTGCAGTGACACAATTCACAAAATTTCACCTTCTTCACCTCAGGTATGTGCAAATTCAAATGACCTTAAACATTTTAACAACTCATCTTCCCTCTTACAGCTCGACAACATGAGGCCTCTACAGATTAGGTGAAAGGCCACCTTTCACATACTGCGCCTCACTGAATGAACTCAACAAGAAGTGTTTGTTTCTCTTTTCTCCCAGCTGAATTACACCTATGTCTTCTCATAAAGCTTGAACTGAGATAGTGTCCCTGTTTGTAGATGGAATGCCTGCTCAGTGTACCTTCCTGTTGCTTGGGATAGTTTTCTTGAGCATTATTTCTGCACTTTCTAAAAAACTATATTTAAAAACAGATGAGTCCTAAAGAAAGCCTAGATCACGAGACCATTGAATTTGTCTTCTGGATTTTTGTCCTTCAGTATGAAGTTTGATCACACTACTAAAATTGATCTCCGTAGAAATTCTACTGAGAAAAAAAAAACATTCTTCAAATGTTTTTTCTTCAAAACAACTAAAAAAACTATTCCTCTCTATATTTAATATATCACTACTGAAAATTTTATATTTGAAATCAAATACTTCTCTTCATCTAAATGACTTCTAGTAAGTAATTTGAAGTCATTTGGAGAATGAGAGAAATTTCAAATATTTAGAAATGACTAATTAGGGCCATTGGTATATTTCAAAATACCAATAGAACAAAACACTGAATTTTGACAGAACTACACCATCACAGTATTTGGCAACACTTCTTTTCTTCTTCTTTTTGTAAAGCAAATTTAACACTGTCTAAAGGGAATAAAACAAGATTCAAGCATGTAAATAGGCAAAAACCCCTTATAAAGTAAGCAGTCAAACTTACAAGGATTACAATTGGTACAGTTACTATATTTCATTTCCCCTAATACTTGCCTTTACCCAATATCTCATTCCTCTTACACCAGTACTTAATTTCAGTATATACTCAAAGGTTCAGAAATGGCCAGAAAATGCTCTGCATTATAATACACAATAAAAATTATACAGAGAAAGATCACAAGACCTAACTACAGTGCACTTTCTTCTTTGTATTTCAAATAACGTTGATTTATTGAGGTCGTAAGTTCAATGATATTCATGTGTGCTGATCTTCATCGTGGTCCCATCTTACTGATGGTCACACTCTCATTTACATTTTTGATTTTTTGCTTTTGAAAACCCCTTCCTGCTTTGTTACTTGGGCAGTGAAACAGTTAAATTTAAAAATGTGCACTATTACCATTAAGACTATTTCAAAATATTTCTGATTAGTCTTTACCTTTGCCCCAAAGGAGACTTTCAACTAAATTTAGTTTCAGCCTAATCTTGAAGAACAGCAGCTCTAATGTACTTTGCATTAATGTGTTTCAATTCAAAATTAAAACAAACTGACAAGCTCTGTCAAAAAGAAAACTATCTTTAGCTTCCAGAATATTTCTTCTGTAGAGGAGGATTCTGTATTATTTAGATGTAAATCCTATCAAAGTCAATATTTGTTTAATAAAAAATTCATTATGGTACTGGTGTTAAAAGTGATAGGTATAAGAGAACACAGACAAAATACCCAAAGGATTCTGTTTGGGCTGTTCAAGAATTTTCTGCTTTTCAAAAGTTACTTGCCGACAGATACATTTTATATTATTTAATGTAATTCTAGCTGAGGAAACAATGGGTTTGTAGATGAAGATGAGGGTGGAAGTAAAAGCAATGGACAAAAATACTTTGAAAATGTATGTTCCTTGCTTTTTGTTTGTTTGTTTCATTGCCAGCTTATGATTTACAACAAACCTGTCTATTATTTTCCATAATTTCATGATCAGTAAGTTTTCTGATAAAAGTAACTATTGTACCTAATGATTCAGTATCATATCCAATCTCAGACTAGGCAACCGAGGGATAGTTATTTCACAACAATATGTGTATTTAGTCTAATCTTGTCAGGATATTTGTGAAGTTCAGAATTAACTAAGAAAAGCAAGGAAAGATAACTTAATGTCCATCTTGAACTGAAGACTCTTCAAACTAATGAAGAAGACTTCTTCAGTGACTGTAGATTTATGTCCCAGGCAATTAAAAGAGGTATCTTTTAGACAGAGGAATACTGGTTTGTATATAAAAGACAAATAAAAAGACTGCTTGCATTATACCTGAATACCAAATGAATCCCTCCATCATCTTGTCAAACCAACGAGGGATATGTAGGAAATAAAAGTTTCCGAACACTTTATTTACAATGTACAGTAGTTTATTTTCTAAATGTAAAAAACTCAATCATACAATAAATTGAACAGTTCATTCTTAGAGAAATATTCTTTACATTCTCTTATCTTCATTCATTTATTCAGCACCAGTAAAGATAATTTTAAGTGGATTTCAGTTTCATACTGTTGAAAACGTATTAACGCATGCTGTGTGAGTAAATTTCCCTTGAATTATTCAGAATCAAATAATAATGCATCATGAATTCAATTTTTTTCTTAAATTTCCAGAAGTTTTCTACTTAGACTGTCATATCTGTGTTACTTCTATCCTCTTTCTCACAGAGAGCAAAAATGAGCTGTGGCATAGGGACAGTAAACTAAGAGCCATCAGAGTGGACCAAGAATGCCTGATCTTTTAATGTGTATGTGAACTTGGGTAAATCTTTTATGACCAAGTCTAAAATAAAATTTTAATTTGAACATAGAATCATAGAATCATAGAATCACCAGGTTGGAAGAGACCCATCGGATAATCCAGTCCAACCATTCCTATCAAAGACTAAACCAAGTCCCTCAGGACTTCATCCACCCGTGCCTTAAACACCTCCAGGGAAGGTGAATCAACCACCTCCCTGGGCAGCCTATTCCAATGCTCAATGATCCTTTCTGTGAAAAACTTCCTCCTAATCTCTAGCCTAAATCTCCCCTGGCAGAGCTTGAGGCCATTCCCTCTTGTCCTGTCCCCTGTCACTTGGGAGAAGAGGACATCACCCTCCTCTCTACAACCTCCTTTCAGGTAGTTGTAGAGAGCAATGAGTTCTCCTCTCAGCCTCCTCTTCTCCAGTCTAAAACATATTAGCAACCAAGAAAGCAAAGAAGGCATTCAAAGCTCTATGTTAAGTTTACAAGATCAAGCATAGTGCCTGAAGGATCCTTTACAATGCTGAGGACAGGGGAATAAATCTTTCGCTTCCACACTGCTAAAGTACCAACCCACCTTCAAGACTCTATTTCTAAACAAAATTTTGTAATTAAATATCTCACATATTTCCTGTCAGTCCAGGGAGTCCTGTGTTAAATATTTCATCCCCTCAAGCAGATAGGAAGCCATGTCTCCCAGAAGTGTTTAAATCATTAGGCTCCATCAAGAAGATGACCGGAGGGACCCTCAATCTGTATTCTCAATGTTGTTCCACTTTGCATAAGAAAGTAAGTATCTTCCAAAGAGATTGATTTTATTGCTCACATTAGACCATCCATCCTCAAGAGAAGAATCAGGGTTCCCGTTCCTTCTTCCACTAAAACTCTACTAATTTATGTTGAAAAGGGAAAGCTATGTTTCAATTCTAATCTGCTTGTGAACTGACCAATTATATAATCGGCTTCTGATGGTTTTTGGTTGAGTCAATATTTAATTACTTTGTGCAATTTGAATAACTTCAACAGAAGAAGAAAATGGGAACACACAAGTTATTAGCAGTTACTGGTAGCTACGAGTACTTTGTATTTGGGGTTTCTGAATTCAAAATGAAACCTAAGGCTCCACAGATTGAGAATGGAAAAGAACAAAATCTTCTGTAACCTGAAAATGATGTCTGTTTACCTGTTAGCTGAAAGCCTTTCCAGGCACTAACTTTAGCTGCAATTTTTTTTTCTCTGTGACCTAATCTGCAAAGTGTCCTCTGTGAATGTTTTGCCTAAGGTCAGTAGACAAGTGCTTAGCATACTTGTCTTGCCAAAGTATTCAAGACAGACAGGTCTGAAACAGTTTTTGGCATGATCAGAAGTCTAGAGGCATCTAAGGAAATTGCCGTTGTGATGTATTTTGGCTACCTTAAGCATTAGTATGAGGTTTTGGGATACCATTGGGAATTTAAATTAACTAATTATGACCAACTATGTCATAATATAATATGACCAGGAAGCAAATGGAATAAACTTTCAGAATAGAGATAGCAGTCAGATTTTACTTTTTGAAGTAACTCAGTAGTTCATGCTTTATTTCAGTGCAATGTGAAGATATTGGTAGGATGGTAGGATGTGTAAAGTTAGACTAGTCATTTGGTCTCACAAAAGGCAACTGATACTCAGTTTGTTCTAAAGAAAAAAGAACAAATGCAGCACACCTGCATTAGTCAAAGGCATACTGGTTATAAGAAGATAATACTAGAACCACTATCCAGAACCTTTGTTTCAAATTTGAAGTTAAAAATGGGTAGAGCTATGTCTCTAGAAGAGGTGGCTGTCAGAGGGCAGAGATGATCATGGGAGTTCTGCTCTTGGCTTTAGCTGTACCAGAAAGCTGAATCATTGATTACTCATCTTTACAAGTGAACCATAGTCATATCTCACAGAAGAGGCCTTGACCAGATCAAGGATGTCCATCTTAACTGCCCCCAGTGTTCATGTCTTGCACCACTACAAACACTGGCAATAGCTGATAAGGAAAATTACTAGTAAGTGAATGTTGAAACAAAATGAACTTGTTACCTGGACATTGCCACCTTCCTTAGAAAAGATTTATGCTAACTATAGAGAAAACTTCACTAGATTTATAGACCTAAAGAAATAAAAGGTGGTTTCTCTTTACTGAATGAAACCACTATCATGAAGATTTATATCAGAAAACCACTTCATCAGCTTCTGATTAACAATTTATTAACAACATGGACTCATTCAGTTATTTCTAGTATTTTAACACTTTTCTTTCTCCAGCAAAAATAAAATTCATTATAAAATGCTGTCAAAGGTGACTGATGTAATTGAAGACTAACCTTTTCAAAAGAAATATAAAAGTCTTGTTCAAAAAAAGACACCAACTTTCATACCTACAAGCTAATGACTAATAATGACCCAGAAAATGACTGATAATTATCATCTTAAACCAGTAGTTGACCATCCACTATTAGTTACTGAACAAAAATATCAGTTTTTAAAGGGATGAAATAGTTTATTATCCACAATATAATCTGTAGATATAGAACTTTAACACCTCATAGGATTAACAGGACAGAACTAAGGATAAGATTTTTTTTTTTCTGAATATTGAAACAAACATCTTAACAGTGAAATCTATTATACTGTGCAGTCATTTCTGGGAGCACATTGTTCTCATCTTTATTTCACCCTCAGTGTCCTACTGATATGATATTTCATATCATTAAATCATCAAGATATGATGATTTCTACCAAAGCACTTCATGGAGTTTAACTTTAAACATAGATGATTGAAAAAGAAAACTGCACACATTCCAAGCTAACCTTTCTGTGATTGCTTCTATTGTCATCTTTTTTTAAACACTTGCTTACCAAGAATTCTAAAGCTTTGAATAAGAAGTATGTCTGCCTGCTGTGCTAAAACATTACTCATATTTTTAGCTCCACTTATGAAACATTCTTTCAGATGTTGTAGTATTGTCAAATATTAGACAACATGCCACTTCTACTGTCTTTTTTTTCAAAACAGATTTTGACATAAGAAAGGGATTTCTCTACATACTCTGCATTCTGCCATTTTGTTTATTATTTTTTTTAAAAAGTCTTAAACACACTTGGGAAGGAAGGAGAGAATAGTACTGTAACACCAGTTGTTTACATTCATTTTTTTCCCTTCATTGTCTGTAACTAGTAAGACAGTTCACTTAAGTCATTCATGATCCTAGGGATCATCTTTTTTGAAACAATTAAGAAGATATAAAAAAAAAACCATTTGGGGAGGGAAGTTTCACCAATGAGTATCAGTAGTGATTTCTTGGATTTGTTACCAAATATATGTATATTATATGTAGTTATAAGAAAATCTGAACTAAATTTCTTACTTTTTTTCTCTGAAATCATCAACCCTCAGCCTCATAGACGATGATGAGCAAGAAACCCAGAGACATTTCTAGTCATTATGAACAATATCAATCTTGTTAGTTAATTTCACATAAAGCTACATGTGACCAGCAGTGATTCTGTACATTTGTCTATTTATGCTGGATGTGAGCAGATTATTTTGGGATGGACTGTCTCTATGATATAGACAATATTGATTTCATCCAGTCACCATGAGAGAGATGGGTATGAACAGGACGTAATTAATGATGAATTTATTGTAAACAATGTTAGGTATTTTTTTCTCAAATATTCATCAGAGGAAAAACAGACATTTTTCAATTCATACAAGTATTCGTTATAAAGGGGTTTGTACATAAAATGTTAAGAGGGACCTGGGGATAACAGTAAAAAAAAAAAAAGTTATTCAAGAATTTGTTACACATGACTTAGATGATACATTGCCTCTCTTCCTATATTATTCCTCCATAGCTGAGGTTCATAACTTAGAGGTTATATTCATGTTGTGATTTTTAATACACTATATACTGCTGCTTTCATTTCTTTAAATAAGCATCTGTAAGAGAGTAAAACATATCGGTCAGATGGTCAACCTCAGCCTGCAATCTGGCCAGCAGGAAACACTCTGAGAATCTCATGTGTCAAAAAGTGACTTTTTTCCCCCTGAATTTTCTCTGGGACTTCTGTATTGTGTGGCTTAGAAAGTTCCTGGGCTAGAAACGAAAGGGAAAGTGATTCTGTTGATCTCTATCATACATCCTTTCCATCACCTTCATCCTAGGCTGAACAATCCTACTCATTCTTTCTACAGAGGTGACACACCTATAAATAAAATGTGGAATTCCTATTAGTATTTTTTTGGCTTGTGTGGTTGCTTCATCCTTTTATGTCTTTGCTGATTTGCCTTCAGGTTCCTTATCTGCTTTTGGTTAAACCAGAAAGAGAGCTCTCAAACCATGATATTTAGTAGTATATACTATGTTTAATTTATATTATCTTCTTTTTTAGACATAAATTCTTCAAATTCCTTGGATTATAATTACTTAGGCAGGTGTCAGCAATCAAGAACAACCTCTAGAATTCTTTTTGATCTCTAAGTCCTTAGACAATCACAGAATATTGCGTACTACTTTATCATGCTAATTACAAATGCAAACCAAAATTCTAGTACATATATTAGTGTTATTTTTCTCTATTAGAAACACAGAAGTGACATATATTGGAAAATCGTTAAGACTGATTTATCTTCAAAGCTAACTTGTTATTATATGATAATGGTTTTTCTATTTCCAAGCCTATTAAGGGGTGTGACATAATTTATCAAGCTAAACATTCTTAAAGCACTACTGGAGAAAGCAGCTGTGAGTTGTATATTTTCTGATTATTTTAAAGAACAAAATAATCTTAGCCAAAAATACATTAAAAATATTTTATTATGAGTTGTTCCTGTACTCTTAGGAGACATAATATTTAATTTTGATGGTTTGTTACCTAAAGACTGAAAGCCTTAAAATACTGAATCTCCAACATGTGTGCTTGTCTAAGAAACTAGTTGCACGTTGGGTATGACAATAACAAGCTTCAGCTTAAACTAATGCCTACATTAACTCTGGTGTGAAAAAAGTGTACGAATATTTCATTCAGTAAAAATATAGATCATGAATATTTTTATTCAGTGAGTATGTAACTACACCATGAAATCTTGTGTAAGGTGCTAAGGAATCCCCTTGTGCCTTCAGTTGTGTGAGAGTGATAATCATTCACCTTCGTATTCTTCGCCTTATTCAAATTCACATTCACTTTAAGTAAAAGTTTGCTAAAATATGAGCCACCATTTTCATACAGACATTTTTGCTAGCTCAGGATTTCTGCTTACAATATTACTAGCTTCTCAGTATTTTTATACTCCTACCAAGAGTAAAAAAGTACCTTCTGATGACCATTTGGAAAAGCTGTATCTAGAAAAAATGGCTGAAGTTTAATGCAGATTATAGCCTGTTGGCCAAATGGAGTCTGGGAAAAGAGGTCTCTGTATGTGAAGGAAGAGGATTATATGTATGTGGAATTAGATGCCATTCAATTCAGGTCAAACATTTTCTCTCTCTCCCTTTTATTTATTTATTTTTTTAAATAGTTGAAATATAATTCTACCTAACCGTGTATTCTCTCTTTATATTGCATCTTGTGCCTTGGGCCATATCCTCCATTAAAATAAATTTTTAGTATGATCTCTGCTGTTGATTATGCTAGAGAACTAAGTGATATCCTGGATCAAATAAGATATTGATCACATTAAAAATCACACTGGACCAAAATTTTGATTGTTCTACCTCAAAATCACTGAAATCTGCAAGAGACTTCACATGCAATAAATTTAGTATACATGAAACTATTGTTAATATTATTAAAACCAAAATTCCTGAGAACATTGGAAATTGTGAGGTATCTTAACTTTCCAAATACTCATGAAGCCAAAAATGCAATATTGTCTGGAACCTAAGCTCAGACCTGAGTGGGGAAGTAAAAGAAATTGCACAAAAGGATTCTGGTGATCATCTATTTTTAAATTGTGCTAGGATTAAGCAATATACCAAACAAGGAGTGTGAAAACTATTCTGTTCAATGAAGAAAGTAATGTCTTGAAGGTCAGAGAGCATTCAAATAATGTAAGGGTTGCCAAAAGTCAGGCAAAGCTAGACCCATGAAGGTAAATTATCGAAGAAGAGATTTGAGTGCATCCATAGGTTAAGCTTTACACTTTCGATACTTTTAAAAAATAGATGTTTGAAGCAAATAACTAACATTTACAGAATGAATATAAATTATAAATATATATTTATATATCTATATATCTATATATAAATTATATATAGAATATAAAACATACAGGGAAGATTTATTTTGTTTTGGGTGGTTGGTGTGTTTTTTTTCAAGTTTCTTAATGATGTGTCCCTCTTCTGCTTTCTGGGTTAGAAGTGCTTGGGTGGAGATGGCATGTAAGAATTAAAAACAAATTGCTCAGCTTCCATGAGCAAGATTTTGAGGGTAGGATTTTTATATTTATGAAGTAATATGTGTATAAACAATGTCTTAAAAAGGCACATAAGCCTATCCTAAGGCATATATTCTGCCTTCTAATGTCCTTTCTCCTCAGTTCTTATCTCCTACACAGGAAACTGATATGACTACGGATGTCAGTATATCCTCCAAGACTAGGTTTTTCTTTCTAATGCTTTGGAGATTCAAGCATGGCATGTCAATGTAAGGGCTGCCAGGACCCAGGTGGCAAATGTCTGCACCATGTCAGAGAGCACAGTCCCTCATACACCTGAAGATTTTTGATTGAAATTCTCCCTGTTATTTCCTGTTCAACCATTTCTATTATGTAATTTGAAAGTAACATAACATGACATAAAAACTGAAATTGAGAGTTACAGATTACCGTAAAATGTTATTTGAAAACCAAGAAATGAAATGGTCTTCTGTGAAATCAACAGTATGGAAACAATGGCTTTCAGGATAGAAAGGAGTGTTTTTTAAGAGCTATAAAATATTAAACTTTCACATTTTGTCCAACTTCAGAAAGTCTGGGGTTGGTTCAAAGCTCCATTTAGCTGCCATGTATTTTCCCCTTTATTTCCTTTTCCATTATTTTTGATTACCAAGATTTGATGAATTGTTATCAAAAAACCCATAAGTACTGGCCACTTGAATCAACTTGCTTTTCTGTCAAGAATGTCTCAGCAGTAGCTTTCATTCTTTCTCTGAAAAATTCTCTTCAAGTCAGATGGAAAGCATTAGCATTATTTTATAAAGTACCTTACTGCTTTATAGCTCAATTTCCCAGTGCTTCTGGAGAGAGGCAGAAAGACTTGGGAGCTGAAGGCACTTGGCACCCTCCAGGAGGCACTTCTCACAGCAGAGGATAGAGTCATTAGTTACGGTACTTTTTATAGTGCACATACAGAAAGTATTGGGTTTCAGTTCTGTTTTGTGCATCTGTACAATGTTGCACTTTCCTGTAATGCATTTACAAGTGCTGTATTTGCTATACTGTAATCAAGGATTGTTCGTTTGATTTTTAACCTGCTTCTGAAAATATTATAGAAGACCTATCATTGCAAAATGCAATATTAAATATGACTTCTTTAAGTGGTTTCAGAAGGATAAAATTTATTCCTTAATCAGTTGAGTACCCTCAATTGGAAGTAGAGTGAATATTGATTATTTGCTTGTATGTTTTCCAATATATCTGTAAAGTGTTTTACATTATTATTATTATTAGGATGTGGATCAGAATCAAAAGGAGCAAAGGAGTGCAAAACTGCTGTGCATTCAGATCAGCTTCAAGAATACTGGCATATAGGTGTGAAATTTAAGAGTATGGTGAATGATGTGTGAACGATGCGTGAATGATTTGTGAACAAGTGGAAAAGTTACATCAAGACCAACTGAGGTGCTAGGAATGGAAATTAGTGAAAAGATAGTTACAAAGGCTAAGAACAAAGAAGAAAGAGGTGCTTCTAAGGAAGCCAATTGCAGAAACCCTGTTGGGTGCATTACACAACTGTAGGTAGACTACAATAGACAATGGCTTAATATGAAAGGAGAGAAACAAAAGGTCTGGGATAATGGAACAGAAAGCTCACAAGAGGGAGTAGAGAGAACCTGGGCAGAGAAAAATGGTGTAGAGTGAAGGGAAAGATGACACAGGCAGGGAAATTCCCAGAGAGGTTGAGGTACTTTTCCAGCAAGGCTTACTTGCTACCAGGCAGCCTACAAATGCTTCATCTTCAGGGACTTGGTGTCCATAATTTACATTTCCCAGATACATGCAACATTAATGCTCACGGGCTACTGTAGTTTTATTATCTGATACAGAATCTAAATTTTTAATTTTTATTATTGTGATGTCATTGGACAGAAAGGGAAGAGGTATTATCACAAATGAGAACATGATCAGGTAGTTTTTAAATGTGTGGAAGAGAAGGCACAGAAAACATTACACTGAAAGAAACTGAAAGAAAAGAAACGACTAGTAACAGAGTAAAAGAGTATAAAATCTAGAAATTAAACCCATAAAGTAAGTTATGCAGCCAAAATACTACTAAAAGGACCACATGGATTTATGTATCAGATAAGTTAGTACAAATTTAGACGTTTTCTTCAATTAAAAATGTTAGAGCATAATTGTCATTAAATTTTGTGATGAAAAAATAGAAATTCTGAGCTATCATATAGGAGAGATATTTAAGAATGTATTTTGGAGGGCAAAATATAAATGTTTCTAATAGAGAATTGAAACACTCAATGTTGGTTTCTGGAAATCTTTAAAATATATATTATGAAATGACTGCATTTGAAACATCTACATCTTCATTTTAATATCTTCAAAATAATGTTTTAAAAGTAACATTATCTCAATAGAGTTTTGTTTCCATTTCAAGTTTATCTTGTTACAAAAAAGTTAGTTTTGCTTTGTTTCTATTTCAGTTTCCAGTTGTTAGAACTGTTTTTAACTCTAGACATCAGCTTTTTCTTTTTTTAGTGTGTTTATGAAAGTGTCGCTTGTTTGACATTACAATGAAATACATAAAGAAGAAAACCAGACAAGTACTCAGGATGTTTGTAAAAAGTTACAAATCTTATATTAATGTTAAATTATTGGAATAAAGTGAGACAGGCAGGGAACTTAGGCTTCTTTTTTGTTACTTTTCTCTGGTTTCGTATTTCCTAGGAGAACATGTGAAGGTACTACACAACGAATTAGACAAACTGGATATGGCTGAGAAATGGAGACATTCAAGAATAAATAGTCCAGGACCGGGTATTGTAGTACCAATAGCAGCCTAAGTTTAGAGGATAAAGGAAATTGCTTCACCTTGCTTGGAGTAAGTGTGTGCAGATACACCTCTATGTGTGTCTAGAAGTTGTTGAATATGTCATACTTGGTAATACGTTTTAGGAAATCAGAAGACATCCAGTCAAGTAGGCTATACTGCATAGTCTGCTTTACTGTGTTCTTTTACTGATGACTGCCAAACAGACATATTCAAAAATCTTTTTTTTTTTCTTCTTTCGTTATATCATGCAGTGTTTTCATGAAGATTTCATGGGCTGGAAGCCATAGAAATCATGGAATCGTAGAATAGTTAGGTTTGGAAGGGACCTTAAAGATCATCTAGTTCCAACCCTGCTGCCATGCGCAGGGACATTTCACTAGAATGGGTTACCCAAGGCCCCACCCAAACTGGCCTTGAACACCTCCAGGAAAATCCATTTGATCCTCAATAAATTTCATAAATAATATTGAGTCAGAATGCTACACTATAAATCCAGAGAGATTTCCTAAGCTGAATATAGAATAAAGGGCTTCACATTTTCACAATCTCAGATATTTCATCATTTATTCATATTACATGAAGTTACAGCTGCAATTGCCCATTATATAAACGCACTAGGACCATTTGGGAGAACAAAAATAAAAACAAAACACAATTGAAATAGACTTGCTGAATAGCTTCACTTTAGATGGAAGTTAAGTTTCCATGCTTCAGCAATAATTTTTCATTTCCAGCTCTTACATTAGGACTCTAGAGAAAAAACTTATGAATTTAATTCAGTTTCTGTTCCGTCTTTGATTATTTTTCTCTTCTTTTACTGTGCCGCAATTCATGACTAAAGGATTCAGTGTAATAAATTAAACAGAATACTATATTCAAACATAAAAATTCTTCTTAAAACAAATGAGGTAATTCAATTGGGTTAATTTGTTTCACAAATTCAATTTTTTGGCAGTATAACAAAATATATGAAATACTACATTCAATTGGATTATGCTCCATTAAAACAATTAAGTGAATATAGCTCAATAATAGCATGACAGAATAAAGATAAATATTAAAAATGATGAGTTTTTACTTTGCCAATTGCATGAGAAGGTGACAATTCATACAGCGAAAAACATAGTTTGTATTAGGCGAAATTGTATTTTTAAATTGTCAGTTCAATATCGTGAGGCAAAGACTTTTAAAGGTATCTTTTATATGAGTCTTAAAGATTGTTTTGAGCTGGAGAGAGCAATAAAAAGGAACGTCTTGATATACGGTGTCCCACAGGCACATATATATAGTACTGTAATCTCACTATATGTGTTAACAGGTAAAATCATAATGGCACTAACGTGAACATTGCCCATTTCTTAAATAATTCATTCTAGCGGCATAATTGCTCCTGTCTGTTGTCTTGTATCTATGATTTCAGAAACTCTGTTTTGACAAATATATGAAGTTGATCTCCTAGCTTTATTCTGGAATATCACGGAGATTACAGGACCCTTGAAACTGTAGCAATGATCAGCAGGAAATATCAGCATGCTCACAGCACTTGCTTTGGCTGTTGAGACCTTCCTAATTTTCAACAGTTACTTCACCATTCAGAATCTTTAGTCTGTAATAATATAGTGAAAATCTCTCAGAAGCAGATTTGCTGGGTTTTTTTACATTTCTATTCTGCTACTATCCCTTCTTCTCACAGATAACGTTGAAGCATGTTTTTCAAAACTACTTTTAGCACTTCTCATTTCTGGAAATTAAGCTGAAAAAGGTGGAATGAGATATTTCTGAACTTCTACAAAAGGTTGGAGTTTTTACTTCACTATCAAAAATGTTTAAATGTTTGATCATGTTTTTTCCTATGGTTTAGTGTTTGATAGGAGTGGTTGGACTCGATTATCTGATGAGTCTCTTGCAACCTGGTTGTTCTATGATTCCGTGATTCTATGATTCTATGTACCCATGAAATTAATGTTTCTTAACAGCTCATATGAAACATAACTGCTAATAGAGACTACTTGCATCTCTACAAACAAAACAGGGTTGGTAGATATTACTTTGCATAAATTACTTGGTGCAAGTTATGTAACCCTCTAATCAATGACACGTTATCTACAGAACTTTAATTAATTATACATCATACCTCACCAAATGAGGAAAATATTTTTTCAGAGCTTTTTTTGCTGTTAAGCTGGTGAAGGAAATATGAATTCCAGATTAACCACACAACAAAACATCAGAGTTCACACATCACAATAACAAGTGAATGGAAATGCCTACATTATTTTGTTTCTGTTCCATCATCTTAAATGCTTGTTTTCTTATTCTTTTCAACTCAATGCATCAGAATATCAAAGACTGGAATTTTCAAACTTGCATTTGACATTTCCCACTGGGCGGGGTTTATTCTTGCTATTTACTGGTGTCTACCAGGTTTCAGTCTCATGCAGGGCAGATGCTTTACTAATGCTTTCCACAGTGGTTAATCAAATATTCATGCAACACATGAAGGAAATATACTTACATTTCACTGCAGACGATTGAATAACTTCTATAGCATTTCCCCAGTGAACAGAGTCACTTCCAAACACTTTCAATTATTCATGCCTTAATTTGCAAATATTGCATGATAGTCCTGGAGCTGAGGAGAAAGAATGGAATAATTCCTTCCATGTATAGCAAATATATGACAATGAATGATTATGTTCTCTCGATATTGCATATTTAGCAGCAACTCCTGACTAATTTAGAAATCAATGCTAATCCATAAACATATGTAATTTTTCTTTCCTTCTGGAACATTCTGACACTTTGCATGCTCTTGTGTTTTGAAATGGGTGGGTGATTTAATCCTGAATAAGATGGAAAAATCATCAGAATATAATATATGAAAAAGTAATGTCTGCAATATCTTGCCTCTGCTGTCTAAAATGTGGATAAAATCATTTTGAGGAATTTGAAATTGTGAGAAAGGAAAACCAAGGTCCTGATTTGGCAGACTCCTAGTTTAGTGAGTCCTTACTCTTGCAATCAGTTTCATTTAAATTTTGCTGTATTAGGCACTAATACATGATGTACACTTTATTAGTTTTCAGATGGGTTCTTTTTCTTGTGACAGGAAGAATAGTTGGACTTGATGATCTGGTGGGTCACTTCCAGCCTGGTGATTCTATGATTCTATGAATGCTTGATTTAAATCATAGATAAAGTATTAAACATGAATTGGAATTCTATATGTAATTAAGATAAATGTACAGTTAGATTATACAAAGTATTGTTTAAGTAAACAATGTACATATATATATTAGAAAAAATAGGAAGAAAATATTACTCCTTAAGACTGGGCTGCCACCAAGCTCCAAGGAACTACAAACATGCTAGAGGAGAGAACCGAAAGACAAAATGATCTTGAGAAACTGGAGTTTATTAGATAAAAAATACAATTTTTTGGCTTTGACATATATGGTAAGGACAATGAGGTTTCAAAATATAGAATGGGAATTATACCAAACTTTAAAAGCAGTTCTGGAGATGAAGATGAATCCAAACTGATAACAATTGAGTAGCATTACACTCTGGGAAACAGGCATAGGGATATTGTCAATGTATCAGGTAGTCTTTCAGCTCAAAGAATTGATAAAACTTCAGTCAGAATACTTAGTTCAGATTTTGGTGCTGTGCTCTAAGTAAGAAATGGGCCACCAAAAGAGCCTTGAGAAGATAACAAGAACCAGTACTGGTATGACCTGTAAGATGGACTGAAGAAGTTGTAATTTAGGGAGGAGAGCCTGACTCCAATTTCAAATGTGTAAAGGAGTTGTGTGTAGACAAAGATAATCCAGCTATGAAACTAAAGAGTTTCGTCTGTAGTAACTGAGGTTTACAGCAGACATCAGGAAAATTTTCTAAAATAGAATGTCGCAAAAGCTAGGAAATGTGGAAAAGGAAATTTTTAGGAACACCTTTGGTTAATTCATGTCAGAAATATCTTATGGAGTGTTGATCTCACTTTTGGGTAGCAGATCAACCATATCTGCCCAGAGGTCTTCCCAGCCCCTCATTCTGTGATTGTATTCAATAGTTGTACCCTACCTTACTATGTGTATTTTTTTTTTTATTCTCTTTTCCTTCTTCCAGTCTGTATTTCTAAATCTGGTGGTGTCCTAGGCATGAAGATGAGCAGTCAAGACTCCTAAGGCTTTGATTTTCAGAAAACAATATGCAGACCTGTCAGCCCCATTAAGTGGTTTATAATTCAACATTTTTTTTTCAATTAAAATGTAGGCTTTTAGATAGCTTAAAGATGAAAATACTTAATACCGTAAAAGCTGAAGGATTGGGGTAATAGTATGCCTGACATGGGAAGGAAAGTAAAGGCAAAAATCACAAAAATTAAGAATGCTGGATGAAAAGAAGCTTAAGAACTATGTTGAATATAAAATATAGCATATAATATGTTCATGAAAGCAGATATAAAACCCATTTGGCAGTAAACTATACCTACTGCCAAAAGAGCCTTCAGATTATAATTCAGAATTAGAAAATAATTTTAGTACATATTAAGCTACTGTATCACTAACATTTCAGTTTAAAAGTCACATTTCATAGAATGGGTGACTTTAGTCATCCATCCAAAGGACAACAAGTGTTAGACTAAGGCTAGAATACAGTTTGCAATAAATGGGTAAATTATTACCCTGCTTTATACATTTGTATTCACTGAACACACATCATTATACAGAGAGGTTTAAATTATGTCTTTTACATTTTTAAAAAAAGGCTGATTTTCTTCAAACATAGCTACTGCTAGAACTAAATAGAATAACTTTTTATTAATCAAAGTTTATATGAACATTTTATTTATTCTGATTGGTATGACTTAATATTCAGCAGTGATATTTTTCTATAAGCTTCTGAGTCAAATATTTTTACTCCTTTCTGATGGGAGGAACTTATTTCATGCAAGACCACCATCAGTTTTTACAGTTTTCTTTGACAATATTACGAAGAATTCACTAAGACCTGCAAAAGACATTCTATGTCTTCAGTTTAATCCAATAACTGCACTTGCTCAGAGTAGAACGAATATTACAGGTCCTTCCTCACAGTGCAGTGTGTTACAATGACCTGAGCAGTCAAGAGACTCCTATATGCTCTATTGCTTTCATTTTGACTGGTGCATGGCTCTTTGTGATGGCTCTTCTTTTTCTATTGCAGTGAGAAATTTGTTCAAATGAAGTTCACTGTATAACTCTTGCTATTCTCAATAGAAATAAGATATTCTAACTGAAAATGTGTTCTATCCTCTTGCTTTCTCTTTTCTTTTCCATTTGTTTATGGAATGAGGATGCTACTGTTAACTAACTACTAGTTTCACTGATCCCGAGTGTTGTGTACCACTACACACTGATGCTTGAATTCTCTATATACCTACTCTACAAATTATTTTAGCATAAACTTTGTAGTTCCTGAAAAAGATAAAGTTGAGACCTTGTTTCCATAGCAAATTCTTTCTATGCCATTTCTCTCATGCTATTGGTCTCAACCCAGCAATCCAGCCTGTTCAGATCTCTTTGCAGAGCCTCCCTACCCACCAGCAGATTCATACTTCCTCCCAGCTTAGTGTCATCTGCAAACTTGCTAAGGGTGCACTCAATGCCTTCATCCAGGTCATTGATGAAGACATTGAAGAAGGCTGGACTCAGCACTGAGCCCTGGGGAACCCCACTTGTCACTGGCCTCCAGCTGGAGTAAACTTAATTTCCCACCACTCTCTGGGCCCGGCCATCCAACCAATTTTCCACCCAGGAAAGTGTGCACTTGTCCAGTCCAGAAGCTGACAGCTTCCTAAGCAGAATGCTGTGAGGAACTGTGTCAAAGGCCTTACTGAAGACCACATCCACAGCCTTTCCCTCATCCAGTAGTCAAGTCACTTTGTCATAGAAGGCAATCAGGTTAGTTTGCAAGACCTACCTTTTGTGAACCCTTGTTGACTGGGCCTGATCACCCGGTTCTCTTGTAAGTGCTTCATGATAACACTCAAGATCACCTGTTCCATGACTTTCCCTGGCACCAAGGTCAGACTGACAGGCCTGTAGTTTCCTAGATCCTCCCTCTGACGCTTCTTGTAGTCTTAGGGCAAGACTGATCATTGCACCAGTTCAGCTCCTCCCCTTCCCAGTAGAATTGTCACTCAGTGAATATGCTGCCATTGAGATTAAATCTGGTTTGAGGGACAGCTGTTCTTGGGGATTTGTCGGTTTTTTTGTTTGTTTTCTTTTTTCAAAAAATACCACTTTAACATAAAAAAAGTCCTTGTGTATTTAACACAGCAGCTAAGGAGAAGTTGTGCAGCACTTAATGTGTTAATGAACAGCAGTTCATCACAACTTTGAAGTATTTATTTGGAGTTAATGTAGCCTTTACCTGATTTCCTACTGTGTATTCACTTCTGCAAAGATCCGATTTTTTCCTGGCTAGTACTAGTGACAGCACTTGCACTGAAACAGGTAATGAAAATGGACTGCTCTCTGATGTGAATTTTTTATAATTGCATTTTTCTGATCTTGAACAGTAGTTGAAATTTTTCTGCAGCTACTTCTCACAATTTCGCAATTTTTTCAGCAGTCCAAGTCCAGGCTAGATAACTGGACCATACCAATTTAGGCTTTGGACCCTTGGACTCAGACAGCTAAATTTCTGTGGAGATAGAAAGTTTACAAGAAGGGGTTGCTTCTGGCCTCTCACATAACAAAATAAGATCATTTATGAATTTGGAATCAAAATCCACTAAAGATGGTTCCATCTTGGTCTGTGAAATAATAAATTAGAAGTACAATGAATGACATATACCTACCTTTTTTAGATTTCTTTTTCTCTGGGGGAAGACCTGGCTTATTAACACTGGTAAAGTCACACTGGCCTTCTAAATAGTTTCTTAGTTATTTAATGTCATTTACAACAAAGAAGTGAAGTTGTCTGGAACACCAGCTATCTGAAATGTGAATAAGTGAATTCTCGTTCAGCACTCTGGAAGTCAGTCTGGCTTCTTAATAGAATTCTCCAATATAACTACACACAGAAAAGCATTCTCGTTTGACTCTGCAATCAAATGACCTCAAGATTTTCTGGAGAAAGATTAAAATCCAAATTACTGACCCTTGTTGTCTGCCTGCCCCTCTGACTAAGGTTACAGGGATTTCTGGTCCTCCTGTGTGCCAGTTCCTTTCAACCTGGTTCACCTTTAGATTAAATACCTCTCAGGACTGGACAGGAGAAGTTGGCCTCTATCAGAGGGACTGGGGGTGGCCAGAGTCCCACCATTCAGTTTTAAATTGCCTCCACAAATCTGTCAAAGGACTGATTTAAATTCTTAATCCCATACCCTTCCAACCTCTTTTGTCTCAAAGAATTAATGTAATAGGCCTCTAAAAGCTATTTGTTAATAACTGAAAAGTCTCTAGAGGTCGGAAGTTCAGAGGCTAAATTTTTTATGTGTATAGTGAAGAAGGCAAGGTAAATAATACACATTTTTAGAGACTACAGTACATTTACAATTAGATTTTATTTCATTTGGAGTGGAAATGCTTTTCTTCTTAGTAAATAAAAAATTAGAGTAGGGAAATATTAGTCATTATTCTGTTTGAACTTTAAGGTATTGTTTCTTTTTTTGTATGAAAAATATTGTTCGATTCCTTGCAAAATATTTTTCAAACATCAAAATATTTTTTATGAAATAAAAATAGTGAATGAATGAATGGAGAAGAGCAGAGAGATGTAATCTGTAGCACAATGCAGCACAGATCTAATTCTCTGGCTGCTGACAATGCATCGTTACTCAGTGTGTGTTCACACACACTTGCATGAATCATTTGCTCAGGTGAGAAGCAGTTGTGCTGACTCACATGGCCAGGAAAATCAGAGGCTGACACAAAATGGCAAATATATTACAGCATAAAAGGTCACTTCAAAAATTTCTGACAGTCTGGAACATCAGAAGGTCAAAAATCAACAGCATATTGTCCTGTTTGGTTAGACAGTGCTATTACACCTCTCTATGGAGTCTTATTATCTAAAATAATTGCATGTTCCTTTGAAATCAGACAGCCATTCAAAGGCTGTATTTCCCATTTTAGTGAAAGATGAATCAAGTGTAGTGAACAGCTTGTTTCATTCCAGCAGTCCTTTTAACATGCAAATAGAGGCATCTTTCTATGAACACATTTCTGTTTATGCCATTAGTGTTAATGTAGGAATAATTGATGATTCTTTGCAAAGTTGATGAAATTCACATAAAACTACAATGCATTTTGAGTAAATGATTCTGTAAAATCAAAACAAACATGTCTTTATTGCATGACCAGAACAATACTCAGTTACATTTTTTTTCATTTACTGGAATGAGGGTCCTACAATACAAAAACCAAAATGAAACAGGGGTGTTCTACTGCTGCAACTAGGAACACAATTACATATCATTCTCACTGATTATCAAATGGTCATTAAATTACAGAGACATTTAAATACAAGCATGATAACAGGTGATAGTTAACAAGGATTGCCTGTCAGCAGAGACAAAGTTATACCTCAGACTTTTGTCTGACTGGATATTCAGCTTCATTGTGATTGGTAATATTTTAGTTGTCATGATTTTGTAGTCCACTCCATAAAAGTCTTTAAAATAGTTTACAGAAAAATGTGATACTTATAACAGAAGGAAAGCAATTTTTTTCCTCTGTCATGCTAGCACAATATTTTGGTAGTTTTAAGAGAGAAATGAGATAACATCTTCAGGGAGAAATTACATACTTTTCCAGACAACAATATACAGAAATTAGAGTTAAATGACTACAAGCAATCCTGACAGGCTTAAATATGAATAAACCAGAAAAAGAAAAAAATGATCAGCACAAAATGAGAGACTTGAACACTGTAAGTTGTTATGGCAGCTTGCCACTGGCAGTTCAAAAGAAGTGGGGAAAAAAGATATATTTTCCAGTTTAGGAACTGTATGCCTAAAGCTCACCTGCATTTTCACCTATGTAATAACAAAAGATCTAATCAAAGAAATTTTTTTCTAATTTTTCCTTATGTTTCTTCCCTATATCTAAAATAGTAACAGAACCTCTGCTGATTACTGATGTATCAATCTCCCTATTTATCATTTATCAATCTCAGCCAGATAAACCTGTGGTTTTTTCCCTATCCTATCATGTTTAGGAAAACCTTAGAATATTTTATTAGAAAACACACTGAAGAATACATAGGCTGGGAAAAGTCTTGTGGATTGTTGCTGAAAAAGATATGAAATGTCTTTCCACAGCTCACCCCAATACTTAATGAATGAAATAAAAGCTCTTCAACAAAATGTAGAGGTTCCTAGAAAGCCCTTTCATTTTCAAAAGCTCTTTCAGTTTCAAAAGCTGCTCTTGACAACTCTTTAAAGTAAGGATTTCTTGGAAACTATTATGAGCCCATCCCTGTTTCAAAACATGCAGACTCTGTACCTCACAGAGACCTCTGTAAGTGTATCCTCCTGTGTCCAGAGAAACACTGTGAGATTCATTTTATCAAGATCAGTGTAAAAGGACCCACAATCACAATCTTAGCCAAACCTTAAAAAGGCTTTATCAGCATCATGACGTCGCACAGTGCATAGAGTCATATTAGTGAGCTTTATTGAAAGTTTTGATGTGAGTTCAACTGTATTTCTTAACATTTGAGAAATAAGTGCACCAGGACTAGATTTGCAAAATATAGCAAAAATGAATGGATAGTATTTCCTGCAAAAGTGACTTCAGTTATTTAAAAGCAAAATGTATTGAATTAATGTGAATTTGTGAACATTTTCCATCCATTGGGAATATAATTTTATAGCATTATTTAGCTCTGAATAGGTTTATGGAGATATCTTAAAGTAACTAGTGTGTATAGTAGCCACAGCAATTTACAGTCATTGTGAGTTATGTTTTGGATTCAGAGACTGGATATATTTCAGGGTATTTCAACAGTTATTGTAATTTCTATTAGAGCTAAAGAGGAAGTGATTGACTTCATTTTTACAAGCTGGACTGCATAGGCAAATGAAACATTCTTAAGATATGAATCAGATCTTTAAAGACATTGTTTAGCTGTGGAAACTGTGGTACAGTCACTGGGAGTCAAAAAATCTTGGCTTAATTCTCTGCTCCTAAGTCATCTTACTTTAGAACTTACCAGGAAAAGGTTTCTTTTTCTTTTTCTTTTTCTTTTTCTTTTCTTTTTCTTTTTCTTTTTCTTTTTCTTTTTCTTTTTCTTTTTCTTTTTCTTTTTCTTTTTCTTTTTCTTTTTCTTTTTCTTCCTCTTCCTCTTCCTCTTCCTCTTCCTCTTCCTCTTCCTCTTCCTCTTCCTCTTCCTCTTCCTCTTCCTCTTTCTTCCTCTTCCTCTTCCTCTTCCTTTTCTTTTCCTTTTCCTTTTTCCTTTTCTTTTTCCTTTTCTTTTCCTTTTCCTTTTTTAAAATAATTTTGGTTGTTACTAGTGTGACAACTGACTATTCTATATCCTACTGCTAATTTGTAACAATGACATCTAAAAAGTCATCTGCTGGGATGGAAAACCTTCAGTGGTCTGAATCTTGTTCCAAACCTTGTTTGTTTGTAGTAAACGATAAGGATGTGGTCCCTGGGTCTAAAATGTTAGACTCGATGTAGTAGTAGGAAGTTGTCTCAGATTCAGGTCATTGTTGTACACAGATTTTGAATACAATAAACAAGTTCTTGGGTTTAGAAAAGAAGATTTTGTTCCTGCAGAATAATCCAGAGTACTCATCTGTTTTGCTTTGTGTTTTGTTCTTTTCAGGGAAAATTAATTAAAAGATTGAAATAAATAAATCCTAGGTGTTCTCTTGAGGCTTTCTCTTTTTGGCATTTGAATTGCTAACCTCTCTGTTGCTACAGACTTAAAATAAACTCCAACATTTCTGAGGAGAAAGTTTATGCAAGAATCTAATTCTAACCTTCTATTCTGACTCCTGTGACAATAGTCTCATCTCTATGCAAGCAGAACTGTCTGACAGGAAACTTCTCAGATGTTAAAAGTCAAACTACAAACATTAGTGAATATAAGTTTTTTGCAGCGAAGAGAGATTAGAATAATTTTGTGACCTTAAAATTAAGTCATGCATAATATGTTTGCTTGCTGTTATCCTCAGGGTTCTTTTTCTGGTTTCTGTGTGTAGGTCAAAAACTTGTTATGCATCAAGCTGAGGAAAATAAAATATAAAAGATAGTGTAAGAATTGTTTTTATGCTACTTTATAGAGTTAATTACTGTAACTTATAGCTAGGGTTTGTATCCATAAGAAGGTTCTCACCTGTTTGAATCTACTAGCTAGCATCTACTAGGCATTTTTAAAGGCTTTTGCTCTTTGTTGCTGATGGAAAAAGACCTATAATGTTTTTTTGTTAAAAGTAATGACAGACTTCCTTTCTTCTAGGAAGTATACCTAAAATATTTACAGTAATAAAAAAAAATTTCCTTAGGTAATATTATGTAATATGCAGTAGTATTACAATTTCCCATAAATAGTGTTAATAAATTGGACGCCAGAGGTAGGATAAATTGCACTTAACTTTAGAGATATACGACACAGATTTTTCTAATCAAGCTGAGGTAGTGTCATAGTTGGTGGAGAAGACTGAGTATTTTTGAACAGTGATTCATCAAATCCCAGACATTCACCTTAGGGTGAGAGTCGTTGTGACCTGGCTATTTCTCTCTAGCTGTCAAGGAAGTGTAGGATGGCTTTTCTAGTGTAGATGATTACCAAAAATAGGGGTCTGCATTTCTCACATGAATCCCATATACAACAGTATGGGATAACAGACTACCATTTGCTGAAAAGTTTCATCTAAGGTCACAGTGCACAAGGCTTCCTAGCATAAGAGACCACACAAAGGTAGCTGCAACTTATTACCAAGAAACTGTGCACCTCAGAATATTTAAATCTCTGACTACAGAGATGCCAAACAGTAAGGCACTGGAGCTAGATTACATCCAGAATGTTTCTTAAGCCTGGTCTACACATGTACGTTTCCTACTGGAGGATGGATGTGGCAGTAGTCCAGATCATCAGGCATCCAGATGAAATCTGGTTGCCTACAATTCAAATTACCTTAGCAACAGAATTATAAGGACAGGTGGAGTAACTGTGTGACATTGCTGTAAAGGCGGCTGACCCCTGGAGTTATCTGAGTCAGGAATAGTTGGCCCCTCACCTAAAAAAGGCAGGGTTTGTCCTCATTGAGAGTCATCCATACTCAGTTCTTCTCTAAATGTCATCTCAGGCTAGAGCCTTAATGTTGACTTGCATCCACACAGTGTGCACGCAAACAAACTATTTATAATGAACTATATACTCAAGTCTGTCATCAAAATGGTGATGTTTTCAATCTACTTGGTCTAGAGTCAAAAGCGACAAGAATTTTCCAGTTTTCATCCCTTTAACTACTCTTATTCTTCCATAACCTATAGACTTTAGAAATTATCTATTATATTTCAAAATATCTTCTTAACAGTCCTTTTAATAGCTTTAAGATTAATTCAATTTATTCTCAAAACCTCACATATTGCCTGTATGAGAACAAACCTGTAACTTAGCTCAGGTCACTTCAATAAAAGTAATAACTTTTTGTATGCAAAATATGTAATTCCTTTTTCACCTCCATTAATTTTCAGTTAATACTGCCCATTAGGATTTAAAAATGCTAATCATTAAGAACATTTGTTCCTCCATTACTCAGAAAAAAGGTGGATTAAATTTCTGAAACTTTTTTTCCAAAAATGTACCCCTAGACTGAAGCAATGTTGAGGAAGTTTCAGATTCAAAGACAGTTTTATAAGCTTAACAGAATGCAAACCCAAATGTTATAATGAAAATATTAACCACAATGTTTTGCTAAGAAAAAAAATCTGAGAAAATTAAGATACATGCAGATAACAGTACTAGTTACGTTACTTGTGAAAGAAAGAAATTAGTACTCAGATGCCAGAAAAAAGGTATTCAAGAATCACCATATCATGCGAGTTCGATTAATTACACTTATTGACCACTCTTTACACAGAGACCAACTAGTATTTACCTGTTGTTCTAAATGCTATAATTAAAAAAAAAACCTCTATGTGATACTAAAGATGGGTTAATTTTGTCCACTGAAAAGAATTTTAGTCTTTGATAAACGTGAAAAAATCCTATTAGCTTCAGTGAGAGTTGGACAAACTTGTAGAATTTAGTCTTTTTGCTCGTTTTAGAAAAGAAGAACAGAGCAAATGTTTTCCCAATGTTAACATTTTAAAGGTACTTTCTATTTAATCCTGAGATTCTGCTAGGGCTACATTACCACCTTTACCTTCAAATTAATCTCTTCCAAAGAGTATGCATTCTGAATACCTGTCTTCCCACTATGCTTGATATATCACACAGCAACTATTATGTTTATAAGATTAGAGGGACATCTTGCACATTCCTTACCACTTTTCTACTCTTCTTAGAAATTATTTTTTTTCTGGAAGCAGTCATTCATTCAATTGGAATAAGAAAAAATTTGTATGTGTTTTTCCTCTGTGAGACTGGTGTTCCAGTTCCTGGTAGACTCAGCACATTTTACACAAAGAGGTGCTAAGGCCCCATTGTGCAGGGTCAGGGAAGTGTTTAAAGAATTAATAGAACATCATTATTGTTATATAAAGATGCAAAACAAGGTACTCCAGCATAACTGTATGAAATAACACTGGGAGGCTGTTGGTCAGAAGAACAGCAAATGAATAGCATTCACCTTTAACTTTTCTTCTACATTAATGGGAGGATGTTTAAAGCTTCTTGATCTTGCCTCAGCTTCCAAGTATTTTGTTTTAATGCCACATTTCATTCCATGGTGCCAACAAAAGGAGTCCATGTTTTAAAATGTTTTTGTTTAACTAGACACTGAGCACATTAAGATCAATAATTCAACTAAAGTTTTCAGGTTTACAAAACTGTCCAGAAAAAAAAATAAGTGTAAGACAGAAGAGAACCAAGAGGGTATCTATGCCACAGATACTTCGTGTTCTAGAAACTTTTTCACTAGAGTAGCTGTGTAGAGCAATGAGAAAGTGTACTTCCCCATATATTTTACATGCTAGGATCCACTGCCACATCATCCTAGAGTTCCAAATGAACCGGAACAGACCCAGTAAAAAGTAGTTTTCATAAATTTGCCGTGCAAACTAACTGAAGGCGACTTATTTTTTTTAATATCTACGTGTAAGAAAAGATACTCAGTTGTGTTTTGCATCAGGAAGTGCTGTTTCATTACAGTCCTGGTAAAAATGGCAATCGGACTCTGCAAAGTATAATTTAAAATACACTCATGTTGTGTAGAAATTCAAATCACTTTAGGTAGTTTGCAAGAATTGCTACAAAATAAAAGTCCCTTTCAGGTACCAAGGTAGAAACTAACTCAGAATTTGGGGGTATCAAGGGAAATTCTTGAATTATATACTGAAATAAGAAACCTGTAAATTGCTAAAGTGAGTGTGCCTTACCAATCATTCTTTCTTCCACCTATAGGATGCAGACATATAGCTTAACAGCATCACCATATTTGGAAGATAAAAGAAAAAAGAATAGTGTGGAGTCAGGATCATAGGATGAAAGGAAATGGTCTGAAGTTGTGCCAGAGGTAGTTTAGGTTAGATACTAGGAAATATTACTCCACTGAAAAGGTTTTCAAGCATTGGAACAGGCTGCACGGGTAAGTGGTTGAGTGCCCTGGAGACATTAAAAGATGTGGCACTTAAGGACATGGTTTAGTAGTAGAATTGGCAGTGTTGGATTTATGGTTGGACTCGATGATCTTTCTAACCTAAATGATTCTGCAATTCTCTGATTCTGTGAACCATAAAAAAGTGTGTGTTTCCTAAGTGTTACAGAGCGGAGGGGCAGAAGTGAAGAGAAATGCAAGTCACAATTGCCTTTCTTCCTAGAGCAAAAAGAGAAAAGAAAGCACATTAAATTCTTAGTTGCTTCCTGTAGCAACCAGCATAGGTATACTCCCATTCTCATCAAGGTTTTTGAGGATTTTGTTTAATTAAATGATCTGAGATGGGTTTTTCCCTGTAATTTGACAGCAATTCCATCTTTTTTCTACTTGCCAGGCTAACTTAGTTAAACTTATAAGCTATTCACAATTGACATAGAAACCACAGAATAGTATTTATGTACCATATTTTTTCTGATTAGCAAGTGCCTTTGATTTCCTGTTGCCATTACCTTTAGCAGCTAAGGAGAAAATGCTCTGAATATCGAACTTACCAATCATATTGTAAATGTTTGCACATTTCACTACCAGATGAGAAAAATATTTGTCACCAGAATTCTTGAGACTCCTTTGACATAGTAAAATCATTGTTTTGATTTGAGAATTCACACATTTGAAGACTAAGTAAACACACGTTTTTGGGAGAGCAAATAAAGAAAATTACTTTTTATTCATATCAATGTGCAAAAACATGGCCTTCTTTATCTCTGAATTACATATCTTGCCTGACTATTTCCTCCTCTTTTCAGCAGAGTTTGTAAATCCAGTCATAGAGTGGCTCCAAAAGTAAATTAGATTCTCTAATGCTTTTACACATAGATATGTATTCTTACAGACATAGCTCTTCCTATGGATTTTTTGAGGAGAAACCTTCTGATACAACATGAACCAGAACAATTTGAGAGGAAAACCTAGAACTCTGATGTGACACAACAGGTTGTCATTGCAGGACTGAAAAATTTTCACCTGTCCATTCTCTGTGTGTAATTCAAGACCATGTTCCTTCTGTTCCTGATGGACCAATGCATGATAACTCTGTTAGTGGTGTTGACTGTTACAATGCCAGCTTTTTTAACAGTCTGTGAACTATTGAAGGGAGATAAAGCTTCCGAAAGAATTTCTGAAAATCTCTTCATGTCAGGTTTAGTCGATACATACACTGACTGAAACTAGAGTTTTCCCACTTGCCTGAAGCATGTCAGGGATTTCATGCCAGGGAGGATCTTTCCCTTATTAGTGTACAATTAGAGAATATTTGACAGAATCAGATTAAAATCAACTATTAGTTTCAATTGTTCCATACTCAGTCCTTCAACATCTTGTCTATATAGCCAGAAATTCTCAAGAGATGTGGATTCAGCATGAGGTATTTCTGAAGATGTTGTTAGATAATGAAATACTGCAGGGATTTTCTGGTAAGTCAGTGTAACTATTTGAAAATCTCCGACAGAAGCACAAAATGGGATTAAAATGAGAAAACAAAAATAGAGAAAGCCAAGGACAAAAAGGAAAGCTACAGAAATGTAGGACATGAACAAAAGAGTGGATTGATATATAGCAGAACTGCAGACAAGCAAAAAAAAAAACAAGCTACAGTTAGAAAGCAGAGAACATCCAGACATTACAGGATTATTGAAAAACACGAATTGCACAAAAGGAGGACCAGAAGCTGAAAATAAGGATGATGCTCTGATTCATTTGAGATCACTGTCAAAACATCAGTTGACAGCAGAATTAAGCTATAAAATAACAGAAAAAGAGAAGCATACACTTATATATAGAAACATATGTGTGTGTATGTCCTAGTTTAACTCTTAGCCAGTACCTAAACAATAGGCAGACACCCTCTCATCTTCCCCAGTCAGGAGGAAAGAATCAGAATAGGAAGATCAATGTGTTGAAATAATAATAATTTTAAACATTGTCCAACTGCAATTAAAACCAATGTGCTGCCAGCCTTATTCTCACACTAAACCTAAAATACTGCAGCTACTGATGAGTGTAGCTAATATGAAAATTAATTCTATCTCAGATGAAACCAGGACAATATGTTAAACACTTGTATAGACATATATATGTATCCACATGTATATATTCACATATTGCTGCGAAACCTGGAAAAATATATGTATATTCTATATATAATTATTGCCACAGATTTCCCTTGGTCTGGACATTGATGTGCTAAATTTTCAGTTTGAATAAAGTTTTACTTGCTTTTGCCTGAAGATTTAATCAAATGAGGATAAAAAGCACAGGAAGTTTTCTGTCGAGACTTGCTCTATCTACCGCAAAGTGGAGATTTTTTTCGGACACCAAAAAAATGTTTGTAGGAAACCTGTTTCAGAGGATATGTTGAGAAGTGAGTTCTTAATGAGATGAAAGGGATTTGTGTGTCAGTTTGAGTGTCTGGCAAACAGATTGTCATAAACGGAGCTCTGCAGTAGTCCTGCTGTGCTATCTTGCAGAGCTTGACTGTGGGAGGTTGTCAGGCACCCTTGCAGGACTTTCAGCCTTTGCTCACCTCATGGGTGCCAAGGCAGCCTCCTTCTGCAGCCTTCCTCTCAGCTCTGCATACCCATGATTTGTCTACAGGGCAAATAATTTGCCTGTGGAGAGATGTGCAGTCTATCTAAGAACATGTCTTAAAAGGAAATGACTCCACATTACACTTAACAGTGAAATAAAAAATTCTCTCAGGCAGGATTCAATTTAGTTAGAACAGCCTCTACAGGTGATTTCTCCCCTGGGATATAGTTCTGCTAGAAATTTTGCACTGTACATGTACATGATGAGGCATTTGTTCAGAGATGTTTCATATTTAAAAGACATCAGCAGAGAGCTCTGGTCAGCACTGTCATATCATTGCAATGAAAAAAGAGTTGTACAAAGGATGAAAAAGAAATGTTATTCTGGCATCACAAATAATTACTTCAGTGTGTTTTGCAGCAAGTCATTCAGGTTTAACAGTTTTTGTGATCTATAAAAATATTACCTTATACAAACATTGATACACAGACTTTCCTGAAAAGCAGTAATTGCAAACAAAATCAAACCAACCAAACAAATAAAACCCCCAAATAAAAACAAAACAAAAAATAAAAAAAAAACCAAAAGCAAACCAGTTTGATCTAGTCACACAAGCTATTGCAGACTGTTGATTTTGTTTTACTTTATTGTGGTTCCCAATGTTTTCTGTCTTACTGAGATGGCTGTTGTGTATGTACACTTCAGAGAGAAATGATAAAAGATTTTTTTTTTCTGTTTGAGAAGTAAAGCCTTGGGATTTTTTTTTATGTGTTGCATTACCAGGTAGCAGTGGAAACAGACAGCAAAACAAATGTATCCTATGTATAGCCAGACTGAAATGCACTGCAGCAGGATCATGTCTAGACCAATACATTTTACCCTCTGAAAGGGAAAAGAAGAGCACCGAAGACATCAGACTATGTTTCTAAAAAATAAATTTTAAAAGTTACAATGTCCTGCAGTTTCCATTTACTGTTTCTCCTTTATATTCCTGCTATTTGAACTTCAACTGAAATAACTTTAACAATTGTGCAACATGCTTGGTTTTTGTACATAAAATACAGTTTTATTGCACACAGTGCACACAACATACCCTTACACGAAGGTTCAATTTTGTGAAAAGTGAGTAAAAGAGTAAAGGAAAGTAAATAAAAGTAGAATACAAAGTAATTAAAACAGCTTCAGCAGATAGATCACACTAACAATTCAGGTACTTGAGTTCTTTATTTCTAGCAGTTTAACCAATGAAATAATTTTCTTCTGATTGCAAGCAGTTCACAATAGAAACATGATTTTTAAAAATGTCCTAGTGTCAGTTGCAGAGAATGCTCCTGAAGTTCCAGGTCTTAGAGATACTCTGGGAGGACAGAACTTTCTGCTGCTGCTGCCCTCTATTAGGCATTTTTTCATCAAGTAATAGTTTTTGTGCTTGGTTCATCTTTCTCATCTTTACAATGATAAAATCCATGACAATGTCTGAATAAAATTAAATGGAGGAATTGCCGTCTCACGTTTACTTTGTGTGCTGTGATGAACACACATTCTTTCTGCCTGTGCTGTTGTGGAGCTAGTCATTCTCTGCCTCTTATCTGTGCAGTTGATTAGTCCTCCTTGCTTCACACTAGTCCTCTTTAAATTGTGTTATCTTGTTTTTATTAGTCTTATCAAAAACTAAATGGTATAAACTATTATATCTTCTTACAGCCAATTAAGAGAAAATAAGGAAATAGTGGTAGATAACTAACATGTCAGATAACATACAAACACTTCTTCTAAATGAGCTATTTTACAAGTTCTTAAATCCTTATGGCTATTTTCTATCTGATTTTATATATTTAAAGGCCAGTGATGCCTTTCCAACAAAAACTGCATGACTAATTCACAAATGCCATGCAGTAATTAGTTTAAGATGTTAGTTTAAGTCACAGTGGTAGAAGTTTATCCAAATTAACATGTCCCCTCCAGCCCAAACTCAGAACAAATATTTGTGACAAATATATCTGAACCTCAACAACATACTACGCAAAGTCTGAGAATGTTTAGCAAAACACGTTACCCCAAAACATCATGTATTCTTGACACATTTTGGTTTTGAAATGAACAATCATAATCTGAACATGAAGCAGAAGTCAGTTGTACAATTAAGGCTTTTCTGAACAAAAATCCATAATTAAATTTCAATGATGAATGCATACTGATTGCAAGAGAAGAATCCTACCCATTTTGTTGAGGTATCATTTATTTTTCTTTCCCAGTCTGTGTTATTACTATGGATCCTGCTCCTCACATAATCCATTTCTGCTTTCTAGAATTGTGCAACACCACTCTTATAGTTAACCCACCCAATAAAGATGCATTATTTTTTAAAATAGGAGGCCAGAATGAAATGCAATGGTAACTACTAGCCCAAAATAAACTAGGTAGATAGAAATCTGACATTTATTAGGGCCTTTTGGCCCAGATTCTCACAGTGCTTTACAAATACAATTCAGCTTAGCCAGTGTGACACTACTGAAGCACAACTACCCTGGAGTGGAGTTCAGCAGCTATTTCGCTCTTGCTTGACAGCTGTTGGTTATTATGACCTGCTTATTTTCTACACTTATTTTTCTGGAAAATGTATTAGGGAGAAATCCACCCACCAGGATACAGGCAGAGACCATCTGCCATGACTAATTTCACTTTTATTCCCGGCATCAGATGTACCAAAATCCCGGAAATGAAAACCCAGTTGCTATTATAACCTGAGCCAGATGAAGAAAAATGAAGCAATAAGTTCAGTGTCTTTCTATGATAATATTGATGAATACAGATATCCATTAAGATCATATTGATATGTAATACCTTTTCTGATTCAAGATGAGGTCCTTAGAAATGTTTAGAGTTTTAATCACATAACTCAGGATCCTACTTCCTGTGCAAGTTAAGTGTACTTAGGCTTACAAACTTGATTAAAGAGATCTATGTAGTAGCTTGACATAGACAAAGGGAAATGGGAACATGTGATCAGTAGTCAGAACATATAGATTATTCTAACTTTACACATTTAACTGAAGTACCTATTTTATATTAATAAAATAGTTACTTTTCCTTTCTGCTGTAGTCAATGGAAAGAGATAGATACCTTACAGGAAAATACATGATTTATTCTCTGAAGACATGTTTTGCTCTGTCTTTCTTACTTTACTGATTACAGAGGAAACATAGTGTGAATATGTTCTTAAATTACGTTTTAGCTTACATATGTGCCCATGATATAAAGCTGTGGAAAACCAGATTGCTTAGCTCAGCCCTTTGCATTGACTGAAATGGATTTACATGGTCCTGCCTATCAGAATGAAGATCCTGTGACCTTTTGGATGAAATCTTGCTCTTTGAAAGAGATTGGGACTTCTCTGCCTAACATTTCTAGCCTCAGAATTTTATGTTTTTTTTAATAAAAACAGATGGTGAATAGTTCTTGGATACCCTTAAAATAATTCTTCCTCAGAATTCCTCAGAAATGTGCTTTTGCTGCTGCATATTGCATAAACTCTTTGTTTCCTTCTTACTCATGCTAGTTAACCCATTCCCACTTGCCAACCAGCTGTAAGACTAATTTAACTAGTGTCTATGTTGATCTCATTAATTTCCTTGTTGATCTCATTACGGTTTTAAAGTTTCTCTGCTTTTAGGTAAAGCATATCTTTGTATATGTAAGATAAAATATTTTGAAGATGTGAACTGAATCTTACACAGCAAATTTAAAATTGATCAGACTCTTATCCAACACATTTTACATGAAGTAAATCAATTAGAGCTAAACCATAAGCCATTCTAAATGCAGTAACGTAGCAGCTCAGATAATACATGACCAAATCAATAAGAACAAGTCAAAAATTTAAGTCAAGTTGAAAGTTTCAGACAAAATGGATAAGAGAATGATCATTTAGGTAAAGAATGGAAGAACATAAATACCTTTACTATACTTTTCCAACTACAGACCTATTTCAGTAAAAATAAGGATAGCACTCCCCTCCCAAAAAAAAAGAAAAAAAGTTAAGAGAATTAAAAGGCTTTTGTTTGTTCATTTGGATTTTTATAAGCTAATTGGGCCAAACTTTTCTGAGCTACATCAAACTTTCATGCTTTGATTTCCATTACCTTAATGCTGATCCCCAAACCACAAAATTAATTCATCAACGAGAATGAGACAGGAACCAAGGGGAAACTATACAGAGAGTGGATTATGATCAAGTAGGTCTACATTCACATCCCTTAAGCTAGTCTTTAAATCATTCACTCATGTACTATACAGGTCTTAAAGGTAAGAATTCAGCAGCATGTGTCACAACATTTTGGCTTCCTGCCCTTCTGTAACCAATGTTTATATAGTCCTGTAGTTAAGAGTTGAGTCTGGAAGGAGCAAGATTGATTACTACTTGATAAAGCAGCATCAAGTTTTAGGTACAAATTCTGAGTTAAGGTACTTCTGGGAAAGAACTTTTCAAGTGATTTGAGAAGGGTGATCTTAGGTTCACTTGTGTTACCAGTGCAGATAGAAAGCACTAAGTATCTTGAGTCACGCAGTCAGCAGACAGTATGCTGGAAGAAAGTAATCTTGAAGTAAGTTTGTACATATTTTGTTGTCTTCAGTTTCCGTTGCTGTTGAGTGGAAAGAAATTTGACTCACATGCTAACTCTTAAATTTACCTGCCTTTAAAGTGGCCTTTGAATTTCTTCCAGGCACAACTTCTTAAGAAATTTCTATGAGAATTTTTTCCAAAAGAAAACTAGCAACACCTCTTCAAAAAACTACTCAATTTAAAAATTGAGAACATGTTAGTGAAAACTAATGGAAGTGAAGTTAAACAATATTTCCTTTTATGAATTAAGAGTGTTAAATTTTTATTCCAATATCTCAAATATTTTAAACAATTATTACTAATAAACTTTAGAAATTAATAATAATAACAACAAAACAACCAACAACAAAACAACCAACAACAACCTAAACCAGGTTCTTGTTTGGCATAAAATGAGGAAAAAAATCTATTAATTACATTGAAGCAAAACATTTTCAAGAGGTTACTAAGCTGAGGTTCTGTCCGTGACATTTTAATACCTCTGAAAACAAGGTCTTTTTTCCTGCCTAGGCCTTTCAAACCACTGGTAGCTTACCTCAGTTTTAATGGGAGCATTAACAGGTCTTATTATCCATGTCAGTGTCTGCTTTTTCTGACAGAACAGTGGGAAACATCTCTACATAAAAATAAGATCAACCTCCTTGATAACAGCAGTTCTCTTGAAATCCAGACAAAGAATTTGAAATGAGCAAACTTACTTATGAGGTGATATGTATCTTGACTTTAGAACCTGAGAGGTGCAGAAAGAGGAAGGTTATATCAACCTTCATGCAACATCTGACAGTGCGTCTCTCTGTATGTGAAAAGTGCCTGGGTTCTAAAATGATTTTGTTAACATTAACCCTTGAAATCTGCTGACATAATAATAGAAGGAAGCAGTCTCATGGACTCCATATGCATGAGATAGAAGATATTGTTGACAGAGGAGGTACTGCTTAAGCTAAAGCGAATTGCAGCTACCAAGGACACATTAAATCAAGGTCATTAGATCTAAAAATATTCTTTAATCATCCATTAACTTTCACATTCTTCTTCTCTATAATAAGAAAGCACTGAGCTGACTAATTGTACATGCAAGCTGAGCAACAGCACTAAGAGATATTCTAAACAATTTCTGGAGGCATAATTAAAAAAAAAGAAAAAATTCCTACATAAAATACTCAGAAGGAATTTACCTGAGTCTGAGTTCAACTGCAGCACAAAGGTCACAAGTTTGAACCTGCAATGAATGTGGAAAATAACAAGATGAATCACAAATCATTCTTAGTAATGCTAATATGCATCTAACATTACTAATACATTTCAGCATGGAAAAACTTTATATTCCTGGCTATGACACACCCATTTATTCAAAAGCTTTTCCTCTTCTCTTTGATTCTTTGTTTTCTTCTTCTAATTACATCCTTAGGACTTTGGTTAGTTTAATGTAGGAAAACTTTTTGGATCTTCATTCGATACTTCTTCATTACCTGGATTATCTGCCTATTTTATTTTGCAGCTCTTTCAATTTCAGTTCTTTTTTTGTTTTGTTTTGTTTTAATGCAGGTGATCAAGCCAGTATAAGACTGCAAAACTGGAAGCAAAACTGTCTAAACAATGTTTTGTCCAATAGCAGTTTCCCACATGCCACTCCGAACATCATATCTACGTTTTCATACAGCTGTCATATTGTCAGTTTTTAGTAACACAGAAAACTGCTACTAAGCCAGACACTTCTATTTTTAACTCATTGCCAATTGACAAATTTCTAGTTAATGGTGGAAAATCTTATTATTAGTTCCTCTTCACAGGGCTTCATGCTTCAGTTAAACTCCATTGCATTTCTATTGCTATAGTCCTCAGGATCATCATATACGTCTGCATGATATGCCAATTCTCCTTTATATTTATTTGCCTCTTAACTTTGTGTCATAAACAATTTTCATCAAAGCTTTATTTTTTGTGCCAGATTCATTAATGAAAACATTAAAGATCCATTGCTGGACTAGTCCTTGAGGAACTCTGCTACTAATCTTCCACTAGTCTGATAGCTTCACTTTTAATACTATTTCAGTGATTTTTCTTCCTCTCTGCATGTCTTCTATTAAGTCCCATGTACCCCATCCTAACAAATCATTTCCTACAAAGAATCAGGTCACACATTCTTTTTAAATCATGAAAAAAAAAAATTAATTTAAATTTTTCATTTAACAAATAAAACTGTAGGATCAGTGTCGTATGATATATCATAACTAATCTATTGTTGGACTATATTTTAATTTACCTGAATGCACTTAATTAGGTTTTCCTTTGAAATATTCTTTCAAAAAATTAATTCTGTTGGTGGAACATAGGTAAGCTTGATAGTTGCCTGGATCTCTTTCCCTCTTGTTTCATAGAGATACTCTGCTAAGCGTTGCTCAGTATAATATCATAGTAGTTGAAAAAGAAAAATATGCATTCCAGACTTTCAGGTTGAATTAATTCAGAGACTGGACCTACCTGGTATTTAGCTAGAGTGTATCAAGTACTTGAAGTTTTAATTTCACTTAGGCTTGAGCAATATAACAGCTGCTGTCATATAGATATCTGCAACCTTCTTTAACAGAGACAAAGGATTTATCCAGCATTAGTCACGTGTAGATTATCTTCAGTTGTAATCATTTATTCACGGTATCAATGTTATCTTCCTTCCTTTCTCTCTTTGCTTTTCTGAGTGAAGAAATGTTGAGATTTCATTTTCTCAAATGGTCTGCTATAGATTTATAGCTAGCATTTCTGATCTATTTTACATGATTTCTGAGATAGATGTCTTTTTTTTTTTCAATAACAGGTTCATTAAAATACTCTTTGCCTCCTACAGCTTTTGCAAGTAATTTTTTTATTTCTCAAGGGGTTTATACATTCATCTTTCTGTAGCCTTTAATGGATTTTCTTCCCTTACACACATCTTTTACAAATACAAAAGTCAGAAAATAGTTCTCTGTCTGGGTTCTAAACTAAAGTCCAGTTGACTTTAATTACTAAATCCCTTAATTTTCCTAAAGAAGTTTGAAACGCAAAATTCTTAATTTCAGAAAGAGTTTTTGATTATAGTTCCAAGTTAAAACATGTTGGTTGGGTGCAAATTTGGCTTTTTATAACTGCATGATAAATGTTCCTTACTATTTACCAAATAAAACAAAGAAAATGTTACATCTTGCAGGTAACAGAAGTATGCAGGGCACAGCTTTATCCATTCATATTTTGTTTTCAAAGTACATGCAATAAATTAATCTAATTATTTCACTATACTGCGTTATTACTGTTATATTCAGAATATTGTTTATGGTCAATGAGTTACAGGACCTGCTGTCAGTATTGTTGAAATCTTCACTGTTTAATTGAAGAAGTGTTACTTAGATAAAGAGGAAGAATATGTTTATACAGAACAGTTTAAAGTAATAATAATAATAATAATCAAAACATGGTTGAATTTTCTATGCACACTTAGTTTTTACCTCTTTTTCTGATTGTATGCACACTTTTCACCTGCTCACCTCAGTCCTATGGTCACTAGATTTTATTGGAATCATAAAACTATGGTGGTATCATATGTAGGAAAAGAAAAAGGAAACAACTACAGCCATGTGCCAACTAGAAAAGTAGCTGCCAAAGTTAAATCAAGAGAAATAAATCAGTAAGCAGGTCAAGAGCAGTTCAAAGGGAACAAACTCAACAAGCCTTGGTCCTGAATGATTCCAGTATTTAGTTTGTGGCCTGTTACTAGTCATGGCAATACTGCACTAAGGGTAGAGAAGGTTACATTGTGTTTATGACAACTACAGTTACTAAAGTGTAAAAAATTACTAGGGCTCCTTACTTCCTTGTCTTGATTTAAAGCATATGGAATGAATATAGGTCTTTGTGATAATCTGCATTTCTTAAAGAGCTAGTCAATCACCTTCTGTTTGATTTGAAGCTTTTCACGGAAAGTGTCATTGGGCATTGGAATAGGCTACCCAGGGAGGTGGTTGAGTCACCTTCCCCGGAGGTGTTTAAGGCACGGGTGGATGAGGTCTTGAGGGACTTGGTTTAGTGTTTGATAGGAATGGTTGGACTAGAAGATCTGATGGGTCCCTTCCAACCTGGTTGTTCTATGATTCTATGATTTCTTTTTCTAGGTACATTGCAAGTACAAATGAATAAAAAATAGACAAAATTTACCCGACTTTGATATGGTTGGCATCCTGAATTGCCCAAATAAAGCCTGCTTAGGATACAAATTTGTATCTTAAACTGAAGGCTGTGATTTGATTTTAATTTTCTTCTACAAGATTGGAAAAAAAAGGGCAATTTGAAACTCTTCTTTCAATCTGGGATATTAACTTACTGTATTTTATTAAAGGCTACTTTGTTGCATGTAAGTTAATTTAATCTATTAATCTTGTCTAAAGATACCCAACTTAGTAAAATGCTTTCAAGAGAGTTATGATCTATTTAAACAGCATAATCTAAATTTCATTAAAATTTTAACCCTCATTAATTTCTAATTTTTAGGTTTCAGTTGCTTTTTCACGGAGTCGATATTTTAGAATTGTAATTATTATCACATGCTTCCTATAGAGGCACACAATAGAAAACTAAATATATCTTTGTTATCATGTTGTTCTACGCAGAATTAGCTGAAAAAAACCTGAAAAGTTGTCTTCCTGCCCTTTAATCTGTTTTACTGCTTTGTTGAGGTAATGTTTTCATATTCATTTTCAGTGTTTAATTACACACAAACATCCAGATACTCAAATATTTGAACATAATAAAAATTACAGGAAAACATAATTTTTAAAAAAGAGTCAAAGTATTAAGTGTTAAGATGAGTTTTCCTGAAAACTGAAGTATGTGTGCTAACAAACATTTTAGTATCTCCACATCTTCCAGCTTCTTAAGCAGCCTAGTCCACTAGTAGCTGACAAATCTTTAAAAGATACAAAATGCTGGTGGAAAAAAATGTGGGAGCAGACGAACTTGGAATGGATAAGAGGCAGTTTCAATGTGATTCATTTCCATAAATCTTTTATATTTGCTGCAGGACTCAGTGTGGAAAAATTATGCATTTCTTGTGGTTCTTACAGGGTTGTTTTTTGCTTTTTCAGTTGTTTTAGATTTAGTTATTATGTATTTTAGATATGTTTGGACTTCTTTTCAGAATTTGTGAAATAAAGTAGTATAATAATGCTCTTGTATTCAAAGTCTGTTTTTTAGAGGCAAAGAGGAATCACACTTCAAGTAAAAGCAAGGTTTTTTTTGTTAATGTGACTGAAATCTTAATACGTACTGATTATTAGTTCAGATCTAATTATTACAGAAAAAAAAGAATGTAGTTAAAAATCTTATACATAGTTGCTAGCTCTTTTCCTAAAGTGGTGTGGTGACAAGAGTGTCAACAGCTAGCATAACTTTCTGGGAGGAATGCGACATTGATGTTGGTTTTTCCTCTCTCTATGGTCCATTAGGTGTCATTTTTTTTGCTAGCACTTTTTTACACTTTTTCTATTTCTTCACAGGTCTGCAGCTCCAGGTAACATCCTAATTTGCTAAGTTACCTTTTAGTTGTGTGAGATAGTATTTCTCTCCTTTCTTTGCGACCCCTAAAATCACTTTTGTCTAACTGTTGTAATTTATGTAATTGACTGCAGGTGAGTTGTTTATAGCTGTGGGGTCTGCAGTACAAAGCTGGGACCTCATCACTTGTCATTGTACTCCTCTGCAAAGCATCCTATGCCTCTGCTTCTTAAGGTCTCTACTGTCCTACCAGGACTGTATTTCTTTATACTTTAATCGTGTAAAGAGTCATAAATATCTCATTCTGCCTATAATAACTGCTAGATCCTGTTAAATAGCTGAAACTAACATGTTACCACTCAGAAGTGAACAGACATAAAACAAATTAGCCATAACACCTGACTAGTTAGAGGAGTTACTGTCACAGCTAAACCAAGTTATAGGTGAAGACATTTGCAGACAAAGAGAGCAATCCTGACAAATCTTCTCAGTGTAGACAGTGTAGAAAGTGTAGAAAGTGTAGTGTTCCTGGCTTGTATCAGAAATGGTGTGACCAGCAGGTCCAGAGAGGTTATTCTCCCTCTGTATTCAGCACTGGTGAGGGTGCTCCTTGAATACTGTGTTCAGTTCTGGGCCCCTCACCACAAGAAGGATGTTGAGGCTCTGGAGCAAGTCCAGAGAACAGCAACGAGGCTGGTGAAGGGGCTGGAGAACAGAACCTATGAGGAGTGTCTGAGAGAGCTGGGGTTGTTTAGCTTGGAGAAGAGAAGGCTGAGAGGAGACCTCATTACTCTCTACAAGTACCTGAAAGGAGGTTGTAGAGAGGAGGGTGATGGCCTCTTTTTCCAAGTGACAGGGGACAGGGCAAGAGGGAATGGCCTCAAGCTCCTCCAGGGGAGATTTAGGCTGGAGATTAGGAGGAAGTTTTTCACACAGAGGGTGATTGGGCATTGGAATAGGCTGCCCAGGGAGGTGGTTGATTCACCTTCCCTGGAGGTGTTTAAGGCACAGGTAGATGAGGTCCTGAGGGACATGGTTTAATGTTTCATAGGAATGGTTGGACTAGAAGATCCGATGGGTCCCTTCCAACCTGGTTGTTCTATGATTCTATGAAATCTCAGTCCTGAGGTTTTTTCAACTTACTACAGAGCTAATGACCTCTTACTAGCACTGTCTTTCAGGATAAACAGTCACACCATGTTTTGGTAAGATATTCATTAATGGTACTTAGTATCTTGATTTAACATCCTTAGAAAGCTATATCTAATTATGCCAGCTTTTCCCTTCCATTTCATTACAAAACCATTTAAATCAACATTAATTCATTTTAGATGCAGCTCTTAGAATGTTGGCACAAGACAGTCAAAATATTAAAAAATACTTCTAATCACATTGACAGATGGCAACACTTCCCATGTACCTTAGTGAATGGAAGTGAAACAGGAAAAATTTATTTGGCACCCAGACCTTATGTATTACCTATTTAACATATTGCTTTTAACATTTTCCACTGCATTTCCTCTATCTGATCTGGTATCTGGTAGAACAGACATCTGCGAAGTTCCTATCCAACTCACGAGTGGACCTGGCTCCCTAGAAATATGATTCCCTCTGACCTGTATCTGTACTTCTTGGCTTTTCAGCTGCACTTCATCCCCAAATCGTTTCACTTCATGGATGAAGGTGATACTCCACACTTGCTGCAGATGGGCTGGGACATATCTGGGTCCACTGGTAGGTAGATCATTCTTGTATATTAAAAGCAATTCCTGTTTTACCTTCCTAAGGAAAAAATCTTGTTTCAGACTCAAGTTGAAAACTGTTTGGGGTTTTGTATGTTTTCCAAAAGCATTTAAACACCATTAACTGAAGGTTAAAAAATTCTACTTTACCATATGAGTTCAGAGAATTAAAAATTGCTTACACACATCTCATATAATCAAACGAACATTTGGATGCCAGTAGTAGAAATAAAAATGTGAGCAATAAGCATGTGTATATTCATCTCACAAGTGCCAAATATTCCCTCTCTTCCTCTGCCTGTCTTTTGTTATCATCTGTTTGGTGTTTCAGGTTCAGTTTGGTAGCATTGGAATACAGCCCATTGTTCAAGGCTCCACAAGAGAACTTTACAAAATGTTATGGGAGTTAGGAGCATCTGGCTGGTTTGGCTGAAACTCCCTAACAAGATTAGTTACTGTGGGAGCTAAAATAAAATAAGAAGCTGAAGAGAAAGATGATCTTAATGAAGAAAGTTCTTGGCTTTTGCACAAGCAAAACAAAAACATAGCCCATTTCAGAACTTTGCAGTTTTACCAAACAAGATGCTAGAATGTCTCAGCAAAGCAGAAATACCCACTGCATGTATCACCAAAGTCACTGAGCACTACAAACAAAAACTTTCATTTTTATTTCTAAAATTTGCTTCCAATAGTGCAAAGTTGCCCTGGGTTTGTTCTTTCATTACAAAAAATATAAACTTTTCTATGTCACATGTGTACCTTCATTTTATGGTTTCAGATTCTGAAGTTTTAAGTGAGAAACCCACAAATAAATAGCCATAGTTATGGTAGGTATTAGTATGTGGTTCAGTTTTAAACCCCAAAATGTATTTTTTTGCTGCGTTGTAGAAATTTCTCTGTATATTTACATATTAATATTATCAGTCTGACTGGGCGAAGGTGGATAAAGGTGTCAGTAACTTTCTGCTGTTTTAACACTCCAGGCAGTATGTGTCCCTTCAGCTGTATCCTTAAGTGTAGTCCTGTGTGTTTAAAGCAGGACAAGGGAACAAGGGTACCAAAAAGAAAACAGATAGAGCTTTGTCAAAGAAATGCAAGAACTGATACTCCTGAACTAACTACTCCATGTTTTATTATAGTATTTTTACAGTATTGTCCTGGAATAGAGTTCATTCTTGTCCTAGTAAATGGTATGGTGCTATGTTTTGGATTTAGGTTGAGAATGAAGTTGATTACACACTCATGTCTTAGTTGTTGCTAAGCATTGCTTAATAAGTCAAGTACTTTTCAGCTTCTCATGCTGACCTGTCAGCAAGAAGGCTAGAGGTGCACAAGAAGCTGGAAGAGCACACAGATAGGACAGCTGACTTGCTATAACCCATAGGAAGGTTTTCCCATGGCATTGTCACCCTTCTAAGAACCATTTGTTTCATATATTTCTGATGCACAGTGCACAATTGCAATGAAAATGAGGCAGTGCTGTTGATTTTTGATAGAATGATAATAATTCATTCTTAACACAACTTTATTTGCATTTTTCCTGCCAACTGCACGTTGAGCAGAAGCAAGATTTCTGCATTTTCCCAGATCCCTTTTGAAAAGTGCCAGATAATATCACTTTCTGAAGCATACAAGCCCTTTATTTTTTTTCCTTGTGGTAAGAGAAACTTAGCATTCATTGATAGTAAATCACATTGTTATCCTCTTATCTTTGTACATCTCTTATGTTGTACTCAAAAATTCCCTGGTTGTCTCTGCTTCCAGATTGATCCAAGTCACAATCATTGCTCTGCAAGTGTCTCTGCTTCTGTAATCACTTCTGTTTTAAGATATGTAATATGCATACAGAAAACCAAATCCCTTATTGAAGAAACCAGTAACATATTTCTGGTAACTTTTTGCCTTGATGAAAATCAGACATTGACCCAACCTTTTGTTTTCCATCCCCTAGGCAAGTTTGCTCCCTGTTTTATTAGATTTGATGGTGTTCAAGGGTTGTTCAGTATATTAGAAACTTGCAAAACTATCAACTAGTTCTCCATTATTCTGAACTTGTTAGTGTAAGAGGTTTGTAAGAAGTTTTTTCCCTACAAAGCTGAAAATAGTCTACATTTTGCTATAGAAATATTGAGATATGGAAGTACCGATGGATGAGCCTCAATTGGGTCTCTCAGGGAGTAGAGGGACCAATTCCATAAATGACTGACTTCCACATGAATACAGATAAGGACCAACGATGTAGGTCACACACAGAAGGCAAAACTTAATCCCTGCTCTGCCTTGTAAACAGAGCTTATCTCTCAGCAGTGACTTTATGGACACTTAAAACAATCTCTAAGAAGAACTGTCAAACACTATAAATAGTGTTTTCTTCACCCAGACTATAACCTCCTTGGATCTTTGCTCTTTTCTAGCTTTTCTCAGACTTCACATGATTTTCTGAAAGAAGTGAACCTGGAACTTGACCAGAACACAACAATGTTAACCCTGGGCTTTTGCTTACAGCAAATGACCTTTGCCATGATTTCCATAACTAAAACTTGTGGCAGATAGAGATGAATCCAGCCTCTATTCAATCAGAAGTTCTTATGTTGACAAGGGGATGCATAAGACCTCTATGAATGTTTAGTAATAAACAATAAAAATGGCTTTAAACATGGAGACATCTTGACAAATTATTTCACCTTTAGAGTAATTTCATGGAACAGTGCTATAAGAAGGAATAATACGAGCTTAGTCTAGTTAAAACTTAAACTCATGCAACTTATATTTACAACCCTTCCGACAGAGCAAATAAAGAGAAGGGAAAACTCAGAACTGAGGAGTGCTATATGAAGTCTTTTCCGAGAGCTCTGTACATCCAAGAATCAGTCCTCTGATTTCACCAGCTGAAATGGGACAGCCTAAATGTGATCACAAACCATTGAAAAATTCCTGTCACGTATAACAACGACATTAAATGGTATGTTTCCTGGTGATTTTTTAAGTAAATGAAAATGTTTTTTTACTGTCAGTTGGATGGAGACTGTATTCTTACAAGGGATGTTTAAAATGTCATGCATTCTACTCCCTGCCACCCACATCCTCTACATGTCTGGGCACATTTGGGTTTTGCGTTGGTGCTTTTCAACTATCTTCTTGGATGAGAAAACCCGCGTGTCACAAAAAGACTGATAACACACCCAACCTACACCAGTGTGGACAATATACTAGTGTAGTAAAAAATTGTTTAAAGGTTGGTAATATGGAGAGCTCCTCTAGAACTCATTCTATTTTAATGGTCTGCAGTCTTTCAAAGCAATCTAGCAAATTATGCCCTTCCTTCAGCAGTCATGTGATGCTCAGTACAGGCAGATTACTGTGATAAGCCACAGCTAGTGATCTGTGAAACAACCCTCTCATTCTCTGTTAAATCCACATATGTTATATAATTTTTTTAGATGCTTTCATAGATATAGTAACCCTTAATAGCCAACCTGAGATAATTTATGTCCTTTCAAACATTTGCAAAGAACGTGAAAATTGTTATTTAGTATTCAGGAAACTTTCTGTGCATTCATTGTACAGGAAACTTACACAAGAGGTCCACATTCTAACTGTGGAATAGTATTGATTCAAATGAAAAAAGCTCAAGGTGATTTGTTAAGGCCTTCTGTCAGGAATTACTTTCGCCACACTTCTCTCTGTTGCTGGGCTCTTAATGACAGTCTCTAAAAGTTGGTTGAGGTTAAGCAGGGTCCACTGAAGCCCTGACCACACCGTCACTAGTTCTCCGTTTCTACTAGGTAGACATGTTTTGTCTGTCTCCCTGCAGACTCTAGAGACACCATTGAGATTTTCTTCCCAGATACTATCTATAGCACATAAATGGGGACTGTGTGAATGGTTATCTAATAGCACAGCAAATAGATACTCATATTGCTGTAAGCAATAAAGGGAAAGACAAAGAGGTCAAATGACATGCATCTTCTAAACATATAGACTGGTTTAAAACTTACCTAGAAGATTGGACAGTCTCTGCAATCTTACAAAAGTCAAGAGTGACAAGGATACTCCATTATCCACTCTTATCCTGTCCCTACTTCCAACATAGTCATCCACTCTATCTTTGTCAGAATGAAGCGACTGCCAAGCTTCTGAACACGACAAACATACACTTTGTTTGATAAACAACATTTATCCAGCCAAACATTTCTTACAGGACAATGAGGGACTGAAAAAATCAAACCACTACTAGAACCATCATAAAGTTTTAACGTCTGCCATAACATCACTGCACAATACTTTTCATGTGATTAGACATCAATAATCTTCCAGAGCTGACTCAGGATCCCCACTTAGAAGAGGTGATGCAATAGCAGCATTTAGACACGCTCTGAATTCATATGAGCTATGGATTTCTATGAAAAACAATTTTGGGAGAACTGTACTGTGCTTATGTAGTCTGACCCTAATGAGACAAGCCGACTCTTATTCTTCATAAGAAGAATCCTCTCTGTTGATTCTTCTTATCCTCAGATTCTCAAGCCATAGGCTCACAAGGACCTATGGCAGCATTGTAGTCACCCACTTCAACAGTTCTGACCAATTTCTAACAAGTCCCAATCAGGAACAGAATAATGAAACAAAACCTAATTGTTTCTTCGTGCAAAGCAGGCTTCAGTTACTGAACAAGGCAGAGAATAGCAGCAAAGAAGTGTGGGTTATTGATATGTTAGAAGCAATGGAAGCACTAGACCATGGTCACATAGGAAATAGGGCTTTTCACCTCAAAAGGACTGAGAGATCAGTAGTCCAATTGAAGTGCACCTACACCAATGCATACAGCATGTGTAACAAACAGTAGTTGGAAGCCATTATGCAGCAGGAAAACTGTGATATAATAGCCATAAAGGAAATATGGTGAGATGAGTCACAAAACTAGGGTGCTGCAATGGATGGTTTGCAAACTCTTCAGAACAGATAGGCAAGGAAGAAGAAATGGTTGGGTAGCTATGTATGTTATGGAGCATTTTGATTGTCTAGAGCTTAATGATGGTGGTAATAGGGTTGACTGTTTATGGCTAAGAGCCAAGTAGAAGGCCAGTAAGGCAAATATAATTATGAAAGTCTGTTATAGAGCACTCAGCCAGGATGAAGAGATAGGTGAAGAGTCAGATGAATATTCTATAAGCAGCCTGGAAAAATCTCAAAGTCACTAGTCTTTTTTCTCATGGGGGACCAGTTTACCAGATGTCTGCTGGAGCTACAATACAACAGAGGGGAAACAGTCTAGAATATTTCTCTGGTGTGTGGAAGGTAACTTCCGGACACAACTGGAGAGCGAGTCAGCTAGGGAAGGCTGGACCTATTGTTTGAGAACAGAAAAAGACTTGTGGGTGATGTGATGATTGGGGACCATCCTGGGCACAGTGATCATGACATGATAGAATTTTTGATTCCTGGAGAAGTGAGGAGGAAGGTCAGCAGAATTACCAACCTGGATTTCCAGAGGGCAGACAATGGCCTGTTTAGGAGTCAGGAGGACTACAAGGATGTTATGAAGATATGCAGAAGAAAATTAGAAAGTGGACAGGAAGGAGCAGCCTAAAGTTGCATCAGAGAAAGTTTAGATTGGTTATTAGAAACAATTTCTTCACTGGTAAGATTATTAAGCATTAGAATAGGCTGTCCAGGGAACGAATTGAGTCACTGTCCCTGGAGGTATTTAAAAGGCATGTTGATGTGGTTCTTAAGGTTTAGTGATGGACTTGGCAGTGCTATGTGGATTATTGGATCTGATGATCTCAAAGGTCTTTTTTAACTTAAATGATTCTGTGTTTATATGAAAACATCTTGCATTTACCCTCTAGCACTAAACATCTTTCTCTCTCACATTGACCAGTTCTTTCCCTCTCCTAGATGCCTCCAACTACTTGTTTTTCCCTCCACCTTTACCAGCAACATGCCCCTCCACTCAACATCAACATTATACATTCTCCACCCTAATATATTCAGATGGTCTAATTCACATCTCACTTTTCACTATAGTAGGAAACATGAACTTGAGAAGACAAGTTTGGGACCTAGAAGAGCATTGAAAGTGTGAGATTTGTGTCTATCCATTTTAAACATTATAGGGAATTATTTTTAATAATTGGACAATTTTAATTCTGAGTATTATTATCAGTGAAACTAGGCTAATAATAATACATTGACTAGACCATCAAGACCTTACCTGGACAACCTTTAAACTCTTGTTTTCATATATTCTATGTTTTCCTGTAGTTCAGCTATATTGTATGCTATATATGCCCTGGACTCTATTCCTGTGGATTGGCTGTTGTACTACACATTCAACAACCAGTGGAGAATATAGGCAGGCTAGGTTGTAATTTGTAGTGCAACAACTAGCTCCTTGCCATCTGCAGATTGTCCCAAAGATATCTACACTGTTTAAGACAGAATATTCTGAAATCCATTCTCTTGCAAAGGTCCTTCTAGGACATCCTTGTGCATTATACACACCCATCGCAGCACTCCAGTATCTAACACAGAAACTGCCATTAAACTGCTACATTCAGTACTCAGACTGAACTTGTTGCACCAGCAATTGAGACAGAGTGAGTGCAGCAAGAGGCTGTAAGAACAGAAGGCAAGTAGACACAGACTCTCCATATCATCAGACAGGTATGCGTTGTGTTAAGGTCTGGATTTGAAAAGAGTGATTTGCAGTAATCCAGCTAAATACATTCCCTAGTTCAAACATAAAGCACAATAAACAATTAATTTCAAAGGATTTAAAGTTTCAAAAGTGAAAGGAGAAAGAGGCTACATTATCTACTAATAACTATTGTTACATATTTTACTTCATTCAGACAATTGGCAGATGGATAGCATTATACAGCTCTTAAAATTCTATAGGGGATTGCGACAGAGGGCTATTTCTTAGAATAGCAGTTTATTGTGGAGAAGAGGTCCTGAAAATGGAGACAAAAGGGAGACTTTTAATCAGAGTACTAATATGGGCTGTCTGTGATGAAGCTCTTATCATTTCACCACAAGCAGTGTATGGCACTCAAAGACAGATTCTATGAAGCGGTAATAGAGGCTTTTAAATCATTATTTGCACTTTAAACGTAGGGGGATATTTGATTGCTTCACAAATCTTTATTCAAAAGGGAAAATAACTGTGAAGATGAGTTATGACCTTTTTTATTTTTTTTCCTGGACACCGGAGCCTGTGGTTATTTCTTACTAAAAGCAAATCCAGTAGTTCAGGTACAGTTAATTTAACTTCTGTCTGCAAGAATCCTTCTAATTAGTGACAGTTTCATTGTTCCAATTACATGGATTTATTTCTATAATGGAAAATAATAAAATAAAGGGAAAGTGACTGATCTAGTAGGTGGGCTAGTCCCAGAATGGACTTTGAATATCAAGGCAAAAAAAACCTGCAGATAAGCAGGGGTCAGATTAAGGGAAGCATAACTGCCCATGGTGATACTCAAATGTGAAGAAATACTTAATATCTCTGCAAGAAACATAGGGTTAGAAGGTTTTCACTGACATATTCTGAAATAGATTCATTATATTAAGAAAGAGAATATTGTACTTTTATTGCTGAAGGAAATAATCTGTTGCTATTAAAACAAGATGCCGGAAAAATTAGTTTTGCCATACTCCAGTTGCAACCTTCTAGTCACCTTCAGATGGAGGATAGACTTTTATTATTACAGTCTTTTCAATACTCCAAAACAAAACTGAAGTCTAAGGGATTCCAGCCCTGGGTTCATGTAATCTAATCATTAGTGACCTTCACTGGAGGTCATATTACAGAGTAAGTGTTTAAGCTGCCTCTTCATTTGTCATTATCATCACAGTAGGGCTTTGAGCTATTACACACACAGGTGCTGATTTTGGCTAGGTAGTAGAAAACATGAGTGATGTTTGGGGTTTGTTTGTTTATTTATTCATTAATTTGTTCATTCATATTATTTCAGTTGAATAGAAAAGAAATACAGTATTTGTGATTAAATCAATAATTCTCTTGTATTGTTCTGAGATCTTGCAAAAATATTTTGTACAGCCTTTGATTCATACAGAGCAATGCTGAATCCAGTTGAACTGCAAGGGTGACTATGGCAGTTCTGTGCAAAACTGAAAAGGGTCCACGCACTTTGCCTGTAGCAACATGCCTGTCAGAATTGTAATTTCATGCAAATGGAAGTGCACAGGGTCTGTGAGAGTAACAGTTCACGTGCTGATCCTTAAATGATATTAATTAACCCCACAAAATATCCCACACAATATAGACTTACACACAGTAAGGCAAAGCACAATTAAATAGGCTTATTTATCTTGCAATTAGAAAGATTTTTTTTTTTATTAACAGAGCTTAATTTCTTCCAAAAAGCAAAAAAAATGAAGATGAGGATCCAGTTGCCTAACTGCAAGCTTCCATATTACTTATAAGCAGAATATATCACTGTAAAAGTATGATTTTGTCCATGCTAAAAAATGAAAAACAAAAAAATGCATAAGATAACATGGGGGAATCTGAGGTTGGATTATTTTCATAATGAATTTTACTCTTTAAAGAATGATAAATAAAATTGTTTTGTATAAAACTGAAAAACAATTAGTTTCTCCCACTGGTATCTTGAGAAGTATTGCAAATAATAAATGCTTTGAAACACATCAAAGATACTGTAAATGTTGAGAAGGGTGAGGTTTTTACATAACATTTATTTCCTCTGTACTTGTTGTCATACCAATGAAAATGAAACTGCTTGAAAACATTCCCACAATCTAAGAAGTATTCAAATGTTTATAGAGAATGTTTCCATTCAGTCTAAACTTGTTTTTAATATTATTAAATTTCAAGAACCAGAGGAAGATGTTTGAATTTTAATGCAAACAGATCTATGATTGTATCCAGGCTCCCTTTGTCTTCAGTTTTTATCTCAGATTTTACACTTTCACCGATTACTTTGTCTTACTTGTGTAGTGGAAATTTCAATACATTTTTTCTGTTTAAATATTATTTTAAGTGTCATTTTGTCCTGCTAAGATAATAAATTGTGTGAGAAGGTGAAAGGCATAATTACAATGATTGTGCATCACCATATAAATATTCCAAGCAGTGCTGCAAATCTATATCAGTATTTAGTAACAAGGTCATATGACAAGGTTATGCTCACTAGAAAACAAAGTAGAACAGAGAAGTATAAAATAATTCATATACAAAACACATACATTTGAATAGTTCTAGTTTGAAGCTTATAGTGTAACAGATCTGGTTTATCACCTTTTTCAAGTTCTACATAATTATGAGATTTCTGTTTCTGAGGATTGCTTGCTTCTTTAGTGCTTCCAAAAGTCAGAAAAAACATGAAAAATTACCTTTTTGAGCATGATGGACAATAAAATAATTTTGTTGGGTAAAAGATAAAGACTTACACAGGCAAAGATTGAATGCTGATACCAAAACTTACTGTAGTTCTCCCCTGATCTTTCAAGTACCCTACTCACCATCCCCCTGCACCATCATCTTTCTTTCCAATGCCTGATCATTTCCACCTCTTTGTTTATGACCATCCAAAATACACTACTTCCATTTCAATGTCATCATTCATTCTTTTTCACAGAATCCCAGAACTGTTTTACTTGGAAAAGACATTTGCAATCATTTAGTCCAACCGTAAAACTAGCACTGCCAAGTCCACAACTAAACTATGTCCCTAAGGGTCATGGTTGCATATTTTTTGAACACCTCTAGGGCCGGTGACTCCATCACTTCTCTGAGCAGCCTCTTGAAATTCTTGACAAACCTTTTGATGAAATAATATTTCCTAGTATCTATTTTAAACCTCCCCTTGTGTAATTTGAGGCCATTTTCATTTTTCTGGTTTCTTATTACTTGGCAGAAGAGACCAAATCCTGCCTTGCCACAAGCTCCTTTCAGGTAGTTGTAAGGAGTAATAAGTCTCCCCTCAGGTTGTTTTTCTCCAGATTGAACAATCCCAGTTCCCTCAGCTGCTCATCAGGTTCATTGCCCTTTTCACACACTCCAGCATCTAAGTGTTAGTCTTGTAGTGAAGGGCCTCAAAATGAACACGGTATTTGAGATACTATCTCACCAGCATCTCATTGTACAAGTGGACAATCACTTCCATGACATGTCAACCAACATCCCTAGGACCTTTCCTGCCAGGCAGCTGTCTTGCCATTTTCCCACAAGCCTGTAGCATTGCATGGGGTTGTTGTGACAGAAAAGCAAGACCCAGCAGGTGGCCTTGTTGAACACCACCCTACTGACCTCAGTCCACCGATTCAGCCTGTCTAAATCCCATTGTAGAGACTTGTTCCCTCAAGCAGATCAACAGTCCTGCATGACTTGGTGTCCTGCAAACTTACTGAGGGTACACTTGATCCTCTCATTCAGACCATTGGTAAAGATATTAAACAGAACTAACCCCAATGCTGAGCCCTGGAGAACACCATTTGTGACTGGTTGCCAACTGGATTTAATTCTATTCCCTACAACTCTTTGGGCCTGAGCATCTGGCCAATTTTTTACCTAGAAAAGATTACGCCCACTCAAGCCATAAACAGCTACTTTTTTCCAGTACAATACTGTGAAAAATCGGTGACAAAGGCTTTACTGAAGTCTAGGTAGATGACATCCACAGGCGTTCTCTCATCCACTAAATAGGTCATGTTGTCATCGAGGAGATTGGCTTAGTCAGGGAGGTCTTGCGTTTCATAATCCCATGCTAACTGGGTCTGATCACCTGGTTATCTTTGATGTACCACAAAATGGTACTTAGGATGATCTGATGCATAAGCTTCCCCAGCACTGAGGTCAGGCTGACAGCCTAGTAGCTCCCCAGATCCTCCCTCTGGCCTTTCTTATTGATGGGAGTGACATTTGCTAATCTCCAGTCAATGAGGATCTACCCAGTTAGCCAGGACTGCTGGTAAATGTTGGCAAATGCCTTGATGAACACTTCTGCCAGTTCCACCAATATATTTCATTCTCAGACTCCCTGATCTCCTTAACGTTTCTACTTCTTCTCGTAGCTCTGTCACCATGTTGAGCAGGTTTTTCCTAGTTGGATTTTTATTTCTCTGCTCTGTATCAACAGCCTTAAAAAACCACATTAAAGTCCCTTCAGGTATTCTCATCTATACTACATTCAGACTTTAACATACCTCCAAAAATTGTTTGAGACAGCTAAGAACTGGGTAAAAAAACTGTGTTAGTTATCTTATTGGTTATACTGAATTATTGTATTGGAAGTGCAGGTCTATTATTTTCCAGCATGTAACTCAGTATTACTTCAGACAGGTATATTATATTCAGTGAAATTAATACGGGAAAATAATAAAGTCTACTTTATGCTGAGGCAATACATGAAAAAAATCCGTTAGTTTTTTTTTTTTCCACGAAGAATTAGCAGTCTAGGAACACAAGAAGATATAATGTACCATTTTATCACTTTAAGACTTTGATTAAATAAAGAGGAAAAAAAGATAATGGTGTCAAATGATGTATTTCTGGCGGTGGTGAGGATAAAACGCAGAAGTAATGGGATAAAAATAAGTCAAAGTGGCCTATTAAGAATATGTTTCATTGTGCTCTTCCCAAACAAACATTGCAAGCTCTTATTCAATAAATAATACTGGGACAGGAGACGACTTTGCACAGTAATGTTTGACATGAACTACAGAGATCTCTTCCACCATAAAAGATAATTAAAAGATATTAAAAGATAATATTCTCTGCAAATGTACACTACCTAATAGCAACTAATTCACAAGTGTAGACTAAGGGTAACACTTCGAAATGCAATTTCACTAATTTATGCAGACACTTGTGTCCCTACTTAAAAAGTGGGAGACACCTGACTTGAGTTGTTTAAATATAGATTGGACAAAGCCACAGTAACATTGCCAGGACCAAATTGCAAGGAAAACGACTAAAAACATGTGTGCTTCTGTCTATTTGTATGTATGTACATATGCATGCATGACTGTGAGTATATATGTCCTGTTAGAATTATTTTTATCCAGATGTAATTTCCATGTTACTTCTAAAGATCTTCAAAGCAGATAAAGTCTCAGACCACTTTTTATTTTTTCTTGTAATGTAGTCAGAGGAAGTAAAGTTTAACATAACACCATGGTAGATAGAAAAGTATAAGAACTTTGTGACTTCTGTCATTTGGCCTTAGTAAAGATATTAATTATAGAATCTTTCAGAATTACAGGAAAAATAAAGATATGACAAAAGCCTAGGAGGTACTAAAGGAAATAAATGAGTTAAAAAGTCTAAAAAGAAATTAATTATTATCCAAAATTCATTGCTTTTTTAATTGGTTCAAATTATTTTTATAATCTAGAACTTAAAATGTATTTTTTTTTTAGAAGGAGAGTTGTTTATTTGATTTGGTATTGCTCTTTTTTTTAAATTATCATTTATTACTATCTGCAGCAGTGTCTTGTACATAAGGCACTTAGTACATTTTAAATTCTCTCCACATGCTCTTGCATTTCTGAATACATTAGGGTGACGATTCTATCACTGGTAAATGTTTAGTTTCATTTTTCAAATAAAGAATCAGTTAGAGCCTTGTACGTAAGGGGAGACTTCAGTCAGATCCTTAGACTTGGCTAAATCAGAGTGCAAAACACCCTCCAGGGTGTTACATGACACCTTGACTGAACTTTTACTTTATCATGTCTCACAACTTTATTTCTACTTAATCAGTATAAATAGTGAAATTTATTCTTTTATCATATCTGGTATCATTCAGGACAACTATTACATCAATTTTATTGAAAAGCAGACAAACAAATTTAAAAAGTTTTCAGTTTTAGGGACCTCTTTTAATATATTTGAGAGGGTAGTGGTCAATAGCTAATGTCCCAATGTAGACCACCAACAAGTGGTGTCCGTCAGTGGTCCATACTGGGACCAGTACTGTTTAATAACTTCATTCATGACATAGTGGGATTTAGTACACCTGCAGCAAGCTTACAGATCACACCAACCCGAATGGTACAGTTAACAGTAATGGTTACAGTTAGCCTGAGGGGTGGGATGCCATTCAAAGGGACCTGGACAAACTTGAGAACTGGGCTCATGTGAGCATTATGAAGTTCAACAAGGCCAAATAAAAGGTCGTGCACCTAGGTCAGGGCAACCTGTAGTATCAGTAGAGTCCAGGGAATAAAGGGATTGAGAGCAGCCCCATGGAAGAGGACAAGGGAGTGTTGGTGGAGGAAAAGCTGTTCATGAGCTAGAAATGTGTGTTTGCAGCTCAGAAGGCCAACCGTATTCTGGGTTGCATGAAAAGATATGTGGCTAGCAAGTCAAGGGAGGTGATTCTGCCTCTCTACTCTACTTTGGTGAGACCCCACTGGGAATATTGTATACAACTCTGGAGCCCTCAGTAAAGAAAAGACATAGACCTATTGGTGTTGTCTAAAGGAGAGTCACAAGAATGATCAGAGGGATGGAACAGCTCTCCTATGAAGAAAGACTAAAAGAGTTGGGGTTCTTCAGTCTAGAGATGAGAAAGCTTCATGGAGACCTTATTGCAGCTTTCCAGTACTTGAAGGGAGCTTATAAGAAAGATGGGGGAAAATATTTTAGCAAGTCCTGTTGCAATAGGACAAGGGGTAATGGCTTAAAACTAAAACAGGGTAGATTCAGACTAGATATAAGGAAGAATTTTTTTTACAATGAGAGTTGCGAAACATGGGAAAATGTGCCTCATCCCTGGTAACTTTCAAGGTCAGGTTGTATAGGGCTCTGAGCAACCTGATCTGGTTGAAGCTGTCCCTGCTTACTGCTAGGGAGTTGGACTAGATGACCTTTAGAGGTCCCTTTCAACACAAACTATGCTATAATTCTATGGACCTCATGCAGTTCTTGAAGGTCATTATTATAGATTTTTCATTAGCAGCTCTTCTCATCTTTGAAAGACACTCAGAATACATTCAATGTCAATGACCAGCTGGAGTGCATGGAGAGGGGTAATGAATGAGAAGCCTATTCATTGAGAGCTTATGGGTCAATATTAAAAGGAAGGCAGGGACAGATGATGTTATAGCCTGTTCTGTTACAGGCTAACCAACAAAGAAGAATGAGTGGATGAAGCCCTTTATAGGCCTCTATAGCACCCTCATGTTCACAGTATTTGGTCCTCATGGAGAAATTAAACCACCTAGACATCTGTTGGAGAGACAACACAGGCAGGGCATAAGCAATCCTGGAAATTCCTGAAATGTGTTGATGATAAATTTCTCCTCCAAGTGACAGAACACCCAAATTGGAGAGGTGCTGCGAACATAAAGCTCAAGGGCAGCCTCAGCTGCAGTGACCAAGAAATCATGGATTTCAAGATCTTTAGTGCAACAAGAAGGGCACACAGCAAGCTCACCACCTTGGTTGTCAGCAGAACAAGTTTTGGACTTTTCGGGGATCTGCTCAGTAGACCACTATGAGACAAGGTCCTAGAGAAGACAGGGGTCCAAGAAAGCTGATTAATATTCAAGGATTACCTCCTCCATACTCAGCAGCAATACATCCTAACAACGAGGAAGTCAGGCAAAAATGGCAGGAGGCCTGCATGGCTGAACTTGGAGCTCCTGGACCAAATTAAACACAAAAAGTAAGCCTACAAAGTGTGGGAGCAAGGATAGATAGCCTGGGAGGTAAAAACCAAAATTGTTCAAGCAGCCAGGGATCAGGTTAGGAAAGTAGACCCCCAGTAGAATTAAATCTGATACATCAAGAGGAACACAAAAAGTTTCTATGTCAGTGAGAAAAAAAAAAAGACTAGGGAAAATGTAGACCCTCTCTCAAAGGACACGTTAGACCTAGTTATCCAACATATGGAGCAGGCTGAGGTATTCAATGATTTTTTTGCCTCAGCCTTCACCATCAAGTGCTCTAGCCACAGTGCCCAGTTCACAGAAGGCTAAGGTAGGAACTGGGAGATGAGGAACAACCCACTGTAGAAGAAGAACAATTATGAAACCATCTAAGGAATCTGAAGGAGCACAAGTCCCATGGGACCTGATGAGATGCACCTGCAGGTCCTGAAAGAACCTGCAGATGAAGTTGCTAAGCCACTGTCCACTATATCTGAGAAATTGTATCAGTCATCTTTTATCACTTGAGATGCCCTGTTGTTTCCTGCCTGGCACATACCTGATGTCTATTTCCAGGCGGCACAAACAGGTATAGAGAAAGGTAGGGCTAATGTAATCTACTTTGACTGCTATCTTCAGGTTACATGGAACAAGATAAAACTAACTCTGAAAAAAGAAGCGTAGAAAATATGGGACTGTGTCCCTCCTATTGTTTGGAGCTTCTGGGATCTTCCCCACCTTTTGTTCAGATTAGGCTCACTTCTGTAATACCAAAGAACCAATTCTGGACAGAATGACTAAAATATAGTAACTATATACATATATATATATATGTATATCAGCTCTTAAATTATATAAAATATAAATAATTGTATATTCTGTGCAATAAAATACAGTGGGAAGATCAGAAAAACACAAACATGACTATGAGACACAGATTATGTTACAGGTAGCTGAATTGCACTGTGAAGCTACTGTTACACTGACTAGCATGAACTTTCTTCAAGATGTCTTCAGTTAAGGGAGAATTCTTTATATGTGATACGGTCTTCATGAAGATTTCTCTGCCTCTCACTTTCCTCTTGGGGAAGGTATATCTTTCAAATCATAAAAGAGTATTTCACTATCACTACTTCCTCTCAATATGCTTAGTATTTCTCATGACACAACCACAAACAAACCCAGAAACTCATCTTAGGTTATTTTAATTCTACATTTGTACTGGTTTATGCAGGAAACAATCAAATGTAGCAGGTGTATAAGAAATAATTAAATGACAGAACCCTAGCTGGACTTCAGTCCCAAGGGCTCGGCCCAGTGTCTGAAAATATTTTATTCCACTCCAAACAAGAACTACTGTGTTAATCTCCATGGAATGCAGCATTTATTACTTATCTGGCTGGTGTGGACTGTTGCATGCTAAATGGATTATCTCCCTCTCCTTCTCTCCACCTGCCTGCTTTGCTCAGGCAAAACAGAAGAGGAGAGGGAGGAGATTATCCTCTTCAAATGGAGCATTTATTACCTTAGAAGTGAGCATGAAGCACTGCTTTCCAAGCAGAGTTAGCACAGGAGAGTCTGCTTATACAAGTGTTAAACTCTATTGTAAACAAAATAAAGCTTCATACCAGTCTGACCTCTGGTTTCTTCAGAAAGTTCAGACTTTTCACTGCCCTTTACATCAGTCAGAATTCCCCATATTTAAGCCACATCCCAACTGGTTTATTACTGCTGGGACTTTTGGATTACAGATATAATCAGTTACAATTCTGTTAAAGCAAAGTTGTGCTTCTTTTTTTTCTTTTTTGGTTTTTTGGGTTTTTTTATGACAGTTTCAGATTGGCCAAAAACATGTGTTGGTTGAGATTTAGACAGGATGGATTTGCTCATTTCAAGAGCATCTATTCTTCCTTTTGTTTCACAGACATCTGCCTTTGTAAGTGGTTCTCCATGCTGTTTAAGTAACATTTCTGAGCACTTTCTCAATCCTCATCAAGCCCTTCTGTTAAGAAGGGCAGGATGAAAAATAGATTTGGCTCTAAATATACAAAGATAAACCTCAACAACAAAAACAACAGAAAGTGGTTTTTTTCTCTACAAAAGTATTTTCTACAGAGGACTTATGTTTCAGAAGTTTTCTGACATGTTACATAGTCAGATAACAGCAGCACTCTAGGTATATAGAGTGAACCTCACACTTTTGGTTCTCAGAATGTAGCCAAGTTAGCGAATCATTGATTCAGACTGGTTTAATCAAATTCAGGACATGCCCTAACCAATAAAATTTTGTGGAATTCACAACTCTTTAGAAAATAACAGAATTTCTTAACATGTTTTATTTTCTATACTATATCAGAAGTCTCGCTTTATTCATCCAAAGCAGAGAGGAAATGAATGTGAGAATAAACCAGGAAATAAATACTGAAGCTAGAGTCTGTCAACAGATGTGCTCTTCTAGAAGAGCTTAACTCTGCAGCTGTTTTTCGCTCTCCTTCTTTAGGTTATTTTAAATAATAGATGGCTACCCTTTTCTGGCTTCAGCTTTTATAGCAGTTTATTACCCTCAACCCAGGTGCAGCTGTTTGCTCCAGATCTGCTGGAAGACCTTCTCCTGTGGGTAGTCCCTCCTTCATTTCAGTCAAAAATCAGGTGGGTCAGTGCTGGGCCATGGCAGCCTGAGTCATCCTAAATCAACCTTGTTTATGCCCCTACTCTGGATCCCACACAGTTCTTTCTGCCCTGGTGTTAGTACTGGTATTATTCTGTGCTTGTTCTGAACAAGCTTGGTATGTCAAAGCTTAAAAATATAGGAAAAATGATATCACACATCACAAGGATGAGTACCAACACAAAGGATAGAGAACACCTGTGTGGTGGTAGTGCAGAAAGGGGTTATTGTGGCTCCAATTTAGGTTGGTCTTTTGTATTTGACTTCAGCCTGTTTCGCTGAAATGGAGCAACCAGTAGAGTCTTAATCAACAGACAAGCAGTTCAGCTATTTCCTGTAGGAAAAGAGAACTAAAGCAGTGGAGGCAGGGGTTACTGGCTGTAAACAGCATAATCTCTGGAACTGGGAGAGAAACGCAGAAAACCTGGTCTTTTCCTAGCAGCAGACAGAATAACAAATATGATAACACCAAAGGCTGTGGTTTGCAATTATAATATTTATATCTAGACATGAGGGTTATAGAGAAAAGTGATTGCTGCAAGTAAGTAAGAGAGTAGTCTGATAGAAATTGTTCCTTGAAGCGAAGAGGTTGATAATTCTGTGGAAGCAACTTTGGGGAACATAACTCTGGCTGTTTCTTTGTAGCCTCATGCAATTTTATTGAGTCCTAAAATTTCCTACAAGGTATCTACATTGCCAGAAGAATTCTTCAAGAAAAAATATATCATTCTGAATGTTCTCATGAAAATTGAGCTGCAGGAGCAGGTTTGCCAATTATGAACTCGGAACAGAGTCTGATACATACTTAACCTAGACTTCATTACAGAAAGCTTTAAGGACAAAGTCTCAATATGTCTGCTCCTATTTTTAACTGTCATTCAGATGTATAAAATGCAAACAGCACTGTGGGTGTTTCCAAAGTAAGAGGAATTGCCACACAGACTTACGCCAGCTGCAATGTAGGTGCTTGGTTACATCGATGTTGATTAAATCACTCTCTTGTGCAGAACCTCTGATGTTTTGTACTTTCCATATCTCTCTCAACTGTGTGAAAACTTTTGTGTGTGACTTACTTCTATTATTCCTTCTTTTGAGAGGATTTCTAATTCATTTACTGCACTACTAGCTTTTCAGGATTCATGCAGAGGTTCAGTAACTATGCTTGCCTTTATTTCCCGTTATTGATGATGTTCTACTGAAGAGAATTGAGGATAAATAGCATGTATAGTGCCGAAGTGCCTAAAACACCTACTTTGTTCCAGGAATGCTGTTACTCTGTGTCACTGCATGCTTTTTATTCAATTCTGAGAAAAAAAACCCACAGCCTCCAAGCTGATTTAGTGTTTGCACTTATTTGTTTTATACAATTGAGAATGTTGCTGAGGAAAATATTTATCCAAAATGTACCTCTTTGAGGAACCAGAACATTCAAGAAGCTAGATGATTAATGCAAAAAAATGATTCGGATGTATGCGATTGTGTTCATAATGTGAATATATATATGAATTTCTTGTATAAGGCATTCAACTCTGTATTTTGCTGAGTCAGACGATCCGCTTAAATGACAAGGGGATTCAATGATGAGAGGATACTGTTTGAATTCTGCTTTTCTTTTTTATTTTCATTCAAAGGGCTAAATATTGTGCCTGTGAATACAGAGCAATTTAATAGCTAAGGCTCATTTTGCTTTCAGTAGATATTTTGTGAATCCAGATGTTTCATTAGTGTATTATTTGCTATTTTTTCACTCACTTTTCTCCTGCTAGTAAATCTGTCAGGCAGTAAAGGAACAGAAATACCATAAGATCAGTAGAACTAAATTGCCAATGTAAACTGTCTGTCATTTCTCTGTAACACATCCAGGGCATTCAGAAAATGTTTATGAATTCTAATTATGTTCACAGCCAATCTGCACGCCTAATAAATGTTTTTTTTTCAAATTAATGAAAAAAACAACATTTGTCAAATTTTCCTTTGATGAATATTATTCAGTTTGTATTTGTTTCTTCTCCAGCCTGTAATTATTTTCTTGCCTGTCAGGAGAAAAAGAAATTGCATTAGGATCTGAAACCAATAATTGAGGATGCAAGAGGGACTCTGTTATATAACTGTATTTAACAACACTGTTGATAGGTCATTTTGTATTGATTTGCAGGCAAAATGTAATGTCTCTATGGACAAAAAAAGCTTTTATTTGGTGTTTTAACAATTCAGTATACCAAGTACCTTCTAAAAAGCTGAGTGACTTACACTGGTGTTATGCACACTTTACTGACCGGTAGGCACACAAGATGATTTGATTACTTTTTAAGTAATCAAATATAGTTATCAGATTGCTGGTGTGTAGTTTACACTGAGCTCCTTTACTCCTTCAACATGCCTTTTGTGGGGTTTTTTGAAGCAAAAAATTGCCTTACATAGCAAGAATTTAAGTAATCTCTTAGCCTTCTAATAAGATCATCAATACAGCTTTAGCACCCCGGACACCATTACACCTTTGTTGCAATTGGTTTTGAGTACTGTGGGACCTGCCAGATTTTACAGAAGATTCTGGTAATGGAAAGGCTTAGCTGTGATTGACTGTATGATGTGGTTGGTATATGCAGTGGAAATCAGAGTGAAGGGGGATGATGAGAATGCAAAGATCTGAAATGAAGATAATTTTTTGTGTGGTTTTGGGGGTTTTTTGGGTTTTTTTGCAAATTTCTACTCATCTTCCTGGCTTTTTAGTTCCTATTTTCTGTTGAAAAAGCAACATTTGAAGGAGAGAGATGGGAAAATCACCTTAACCTATTACCAGAGTGAAGATATTTTCCTTCTACTATGTTTAAAAGACTAGCCTATAATTTGTTTGTATAGGTCTGTTACAAAGACTGTCTGATAGTAATACATTAAAAAAGCAAATATTCTACAGTATTTTTCAGAGAATTTCCACAGAAAAAGCATTTTAGGAGATCATTGTGTTTGGCTTGATTTCTTAGCACATTTTTCATACAAAGTATTCAGTCAATAATCATCCAGCATGCATTCCATAATAATTCTATATAGTTGTTGTTTACTATCGTTTCAGTACAGAAAAAATTCCTCTGTGTTTCATGGCAGAGGGTTTTATTCTGTCTCTAAGTACAGTTATGCGTGATGAAAGCTAGCTAAAGGAAAAGCAAATCCTCAGTCATCCTGATGTCAGCAGCACAAGCAATGAAAATGAATGGACTGCAACTGGATTGCTACAGTGGAAAGTGGCTGAATACAACTAGACTGGACAATTTATGGAGGCTGGAGCTTTCATATATTCATCTATAAGAGTGTCACATTGCAAAATGCACCGAAAGAGACATAAAATAAAAAAGAGTCTGTTCATGCCCTCAATGAACCATTGGGCAACATGGTTTCTTTACGTCTTTCCGTATATGAAAACACAATAATTTCTAGTACAATCATGCTCAGCTATCCATCACATTCATGACAAATGTGACAGTTAGCAATTCAACAGCAGGAATGCAATTTTTCGTGGAAGAACCAACATAATTCGTGGAAGAATCAACATAACGGGGGGTGGCAGTGTTTTTTTAAAAAGATCTGAGAAATACACCTGATCAGAATTTATATGGTTTTAAGAATAGATACAGGAACAGGGCTATCAGGATCATCAGACAGAGGAGATATTGGCTTTTTAACATCTGACTTTTTTTGATCCTTCTGTTAAAAGGATCCCAACTGCTTTGTCAGTAAAAACTGAACACTTAAAGTGACAAGGCCTGATGGACAGCACTAAAACATTGTAGGTGACCTACGGATGATTCATATTGGGTTGCTCTGTGTATTGTCTAATCTGTAACTACTTACATTGCTATTATCAGTGGAATTGTGCCGTGCTAGTCTTGGTGCAGATAGTGTAAGAAAGTCTGTCACATCCATATTGTCAGTAGAACTGGACTGTACCAGGGAGGGGAGCAATGAGCAACTGAGACCAGAGATCCTGTATTTTTAGAATTATGTATGTTGTTTATTCAAAGATGTAAAAGCTAGACCCTTTCACTGCAATCTTTCAAGAGCCCACCTGTGCCCAGCAATGTAGGGTTGGTTTTTTTCTAATTTCTCAAGAAAAAAAGAAACAAGCACATCAAAGATTCCCAGTTATCATCTCCCTTTTCTGAAATAAAATCAAAACAAAAACCTAATCCATAATTAAAACTAAAAGGGCATACAGAAAGAGATGATAAATGTAGTTGAAGCTAACATAGGATTTCCAGGACAAGAGGAAATTTGATTTCTCCATCAAAAAATTGTAGCATAGGCAATTAAGTGTTCCCCAGCTTGAAGGTTCTGGATCCAGTTCTCATCAAGATGCTTTCCAATAATAGGTCAGAGATAATCTTAAATATTTGATATGAGTTACTATCCCTCCTGCCCACAAACTCAAGAAATGAAAGTAAACAGGTTAGCAAAGAGTTGAAAATTCTATAAGAATTACAACTTAGTTTTCATTTACAAATATTCAGTTAACTAAGATGTGAAAGGAAAAGGGTTTTTTAATGGGTTTGAATGGGAGCTTCCATGAAAACTGGTAATGGCTGTTGAGTGATATCACTGAACATGGTAAAGAATCAGAGAATATTTCCACCATATAAAGCTACATTTGAGAAGCTGGTAAGAACTTAGATTCAGCATTCCTGATCTTATCAAGACCTTCTTTAAAATTACATACCTAGTCACAGTGTAAGAGATCAAGCTGGAAGGAATGTATCTAAAACACACTACAGGACCTCTATACTAAAACTATTTATCTTTCCCTATTCTCTGTTGAAGTTGTTTCTGTTGTTTCACTGAGCCTGATACATTTGTATCATAAATCTTAAAACACATGAGATGTATGTCACCCTTACTGCTCAGTTGCATCCCAGGTACAGTGTACAGTCCCAGAGAACAAGTGGTTTAATTTAATCCTATGTCAGAAAAATAAAGTCACCTACTGAATTATAAACAGTAGTTCCCTGAAATATCTACATGTTCTTTAAAGGAGTCTTATTCACATACTGGCTAGATCTGACACTTACTATTTTATAAAATGTGATAGATTTATTGCAGCTTTGAAGGGATTCCCTTTTCTCTTATAATTCACATTTAGACTTGCTGGAGAAAAAAAAATCTACACCTTAAAGGTTAGTTCAAGGAATTCTGTGCCACTGTTTAGTGCTGTTCCACAGAGCCACTGTATATGTTTTCAAAACTCAAAAATATCCCTGATGAATTTACAGAGCCAGGATTTTCTGTTAACTTAAAACTTCTCAGATGTTCTTTAAACATTGTAGGGAAATCAGTCAGTGTGAAATATTTAGCTACATTACCAGTCAAAAATCAGACCAAGCTATTTCCTAAGCCAGAAAGAAAAAGCAAAGTTTGTGTCAAAACACACTTTTGATAATCCAGATGATACTTTGCACAGAAATGAGGGAACTTCAGGTAGTGAGGCAATAAAGCACACACTGTTTTTTACAGTATTACTGCCCTGCTTACACAGACTATGAAAACTAATGTTCAGTAGGTATTATTTTTCTGCTTTGGTTGCAGTTTCTATTCCTTTCCTAACATAAAGAACATAGATGAGGACCATTAACGGGGCAGCACAGAAATGGCTTTGAACTGGTTTAGTCTCTGTCTGCCCATTGCCTCTGTTTTTTTGGCAGAATAGGCCCCACCTTCCACCTTCTGCCTTTCCCAAATTGAATAAAAAAAAGTTACCACAAGAGGTGGAGATATCACCCTGGTCAAACATCATGGCATCACCAGAAGTATATTAGGTGTATTATTGGAGCCCCAAAACAGATAATACAACTATCTAAGGGGAAGACCCTGGACAATTTTGTGGCAGAATTTTTTGGTGTTCTTGAAGGTAAATTTCAACGCTTGTTTGTACTGGTTGAATCAGCTGTTGAAATAAAGGTTGAAGGTTCAAATCAAAATCCAAATACTTTACTAAATTACTAATTTACTGTTAAACCATCATGTAGTCAAATGAACTGTGTTGGTATGTATGACTATATTATGACCAAAAGAAAGCCCACTTCATTCTTATCCCCTCTGTGCCCATGAAATACTAACCAACCTTTTGTAAATAGCCCATATTAAACATAAAGGTGAGTACTAAAGTGTCATACTAAGTAATAATTAGTTGGAAACTAGATAAATAATTGAGATTTTTCTGGAACCCACCACTGTACTATGTACTAATTTGAGATTTTTACTTAATAGTATATTTCAACAGGGTCTGTGCTATTCTTGTGATTGTCAGTGTATCTGTCTGCACAGAGAGCTGATACATACATTTTAATTGTTCATTGTTCCTTAGCTTGTTACTTAGTTGTTTTGTATTGCCATACTGATTGATGTGAATGTCTTGGAACATTTCTACCCTCTTATTCATTGGCAAAAGAAACTAAAATTCATCTTTTGCTCATTCTTTACATTAATATTGTGGCAACTCCAGCCTCTATCAAGTGTCTCTGTCAATTTTCAGGCAGATATAATACGAACCAGAATGGATAAATAAAGACATACATTTCAGCTGAAGCTAGTCTCTGATCAGGCAATATGCCATGAAAATACTTGAAAATCTTCATCTTCTGAAGAAGGAATCAAATGCAACCTTCAAAGTTGGTTGGATAAAAAAGGATCAGGAAAACAACAGACAGAAAATGGAATTTATGAAAAGTTAGGGGGTATATTTATTTCAAATGATAATGAGTATGGTGGAAACTGTCCTGACAATAATATATCTAGCAGCCTTTGAGCAATGCTTCATAAATACAAATATTTTCAACTATTCTGACAATTTTCAGAAAATTATAAAAGAAATACTTTTAAAAAAGTTACATACCCCACAACCAGGATATTTCTATACATGCATGTTTATTTGCTTTTGACTTTAGTGACTCTATGAAGTGGAGAACTCTGATTAATTCTATATCAGTTAACTCAATTTGCACCTTAAAGTACAAACTCCAGGTTATAAACAACTATTGTCATTCTCACTTTGTTTTATTCACTACACAGAGAAAACTACCATAGGTGCCATATTTACAGAGGAGCTAAACTATGTTGTAAGCTACATATCATTAAACTGGTAAAATTCCATGTCTCTAATGCACCAGACAGAATGGTTATCTGGCAGTATAAAAAAAAGTATAATCACTGACATAACCTGATTCTTATCTTAATGTTGCTCAAAATCCAAACTCATAAGCCTTAACTGAAATGACAAGAAGAGGCCTTAATAGTTGCAACTTCTAACTGATAGTTTATCCAGTAGAAGACTGAGTAATATTGGTGAGATTAGAACTCTATAGAAAAATTATTAGCTCATGGAACTTAAATAATTCATATAGGCCAACTTTTGAAAAGACTAAATATTATTACTTGTGCTTACATGTAACATTTAGTACAAATGCTTAGTACATTTGCAATTTTCTGAAAGTTGCTATATTTAGTGTACAATGACAATCAATACCTGAAATAGTAGGAGAGTCCTTGAATTATCTGTGATTCTGATACTTTGATTTCTTTGTGTTCTAAGTTTATGGTTATATCCAACGACATGTACTTTCCCCACATACAGGGCTTACCCATCTCTTCAGCCCATTACAAAGCCAGCTCCATGTTCTTAAATGGCCCCAAAAATGTTGTTGAGATCACTCCTGTGCCTGGGATAACATTAATCTTCCCAAGCTTAGAGTTAGACTTGTGAATCAACCTTTAGCCACTTTTTATAGACACTGCAATAAGAAGGACAGTTGGTTACAGTGCTGCTCATGGTTGTAGATGGACATATTGCTAACCCTTTCTCTGACCTATAGGAAAGTTAGCCTTTGAATCCTTCTAGGAGATGATCTGCAAGAGGTCAGCTTGTCCATGAAAAGAAATGATATATTCCTCATATTCTGGAGATATGTAATAATGCTGTAATTGCTCTGTTTAGATCCTGCTTTTGACCTTTGGAAAGATGGTTGCATTTTGCTAGCATACTTCACAAATTTTCTATTTGGTTACTAATAAAAATAAAGTTAAAAGGTTAAGAGAGCAATTTCTGTCATTTTACTATAAAATCAGATTACTTCGCATTTTGTTACTTAATTACCTGAGGGATCTGTAAAGGTCTTACAGGGAAAATTACATTTATGACTTCACAGAGACTGATGAAGTACTTCATGGTACTGAGAAGCAGAATAGCTAGAATAGCAATATATCTACACTAACAGACGTGCAAGTAAGAACAATGCCTAACTCCTTTCCCTTTGATATTTCAATGTTATAAAGGTACTCCACATTGCTGTATCCTTGTAGTACTACTATGGTAAGCTGAAAGAAGAGGACAATGTTGAAAAGGTTGCATTTACAGGGAAGACCAAAAAGAGGAAGTGTACCCATTGAATTTTCCGTAGCTTCTTCAGAAAGTATATGGCCTTCATAACCTTGAATGTACTCATTTTCTTCCTAGCAATTATACTGTGCCTTAGAAGGACTAGACTTTGAAATTGATAGAACCATCTTTTTAAAGATGCATTTTTCATGTTTAGACAAACTGCTGGTATATTGCAACTCAATAAAGCCTACAATCTTGATTGTCTATCTGATGTAACCATGGAAGCAAGTGAAGAAAAATCACAAGGGCAAAATACTTCATGGAAAAGAAAGATGAGTTCTGTATTTTCAATTAATCTCTGAAAGCCATTTTAAGGAACTGAGAAACAACACAGAAAAAAAACCCCAACAAGACTGAGCAAACAGCTCAGAGAATATTTTTAAACTAATTTTAATATAATCCCCTTCTAGTCATCTTTCTTGAGGGACTTGGTTTAGTGTTAGATAGGAATGGTTGGACTAGAAGATCCGATGGGTCCCTTCCAACCTGATTGTTCTGCGATTCTGTGATCTGACATTCCTGCTCCTAATAGGAGTGGGAATATTCTTTCCTGTGGTGCTTTTATTCAAGCCTTCCTTGAAGTGGTTGTATTGAAGTCGACTGCAAGTGTACCCCACTGGAAGTACCGAAAGAATGATATAGAATCATAGAACAGTTAGGGTTGAAAGGGATCTTAAAGATCATCTAGTTACAACCCCCTCCAGCCATAAGCAGGGGTATCCTACTAGATCAGGTTACCCAATGCCCCATCCAATATGGCCTCGAACACCTCCAGGGATGGAGAATCCTCAGCTTCCCTGGGCAACCTGTTTCAGTATCTCACCACTGTCATGGTGAAGAAATTTGTCCCAATGTCTAGCCTAAATCTACCTCTCACCATTCCCACTTGTTCTATCAACACAAGACTTTATGAATAGCCTCTCTCCAGCTTTCCTGTAGGCTTTCTTCAGGTACTGGAAGGTTGCTATAAGATCTCCTCTGAGCCTTCTCTTCTGGAGGCTGAACAACCCAAACTCTCTCAGCCTGTCCTCAAATGGGAGGTACTCCAGGCCTCTGATCATCTGTGTAGCCCTCCTCTGGACCCATTCCAACAGTTCTGTACCCTTCTTATATTGAGGATTCCAGAACTGGACATAGTACTCCAGATGAAGTCTCACAAGAGAGGAACAGAGGTGCACAATTGCTTCCCTCGACCTGCTGGCCACACTTCTTTTGATGCAGCCCAGGATACGGTTGGCTTTCTGGGCTGTGAGCACATATTGCTGGCTCATTTTGAGCTACTCATTGACTAGTACCCTCAAGTCCTTCTCTGCAGGGCAGCTCTCAATCATGTCATGCCCCCTGGGGTACTGAAAAAAGGGACTGCCCCGACCCAGGTACAGGACCTTGCACTCGGCCTTGTTGAACCTCATGAGGTTCTCACAGTCCCACTTCTCCAGCCTGTCCAGGTCCCTTTGGATGACATCCCATCCTTCTGGTGTGACAACTGCACCACTCATCTTGGTGTAATCTGCAAAATTGCTGAGGGTGCACTCAATCTCACTGTCAATATCACTGATGAAGATATTGAACAGCATCAGTCCCAGTATGGACTCCTGAGGGACACCACTTCTCATGGATCTCCATCTGGTCTTTGAACCATTGAACACTACTCTCTGAATACAATCGTCCAACAGGTTTCTTATCCACTGTACTGTCCACCCATCAAATCCTTATCTCTCCAATTTAGAGAGGAGGATGTTGTGGGGGACTATGTCAAAGGCGTTACAGAAGTACATATCATGATTTTAAACATTTAATTTATATGACCTTGAAAAAAAAGCACATTTCTTGTTTCAGAAATGCTACATTTTAATTTTTGAGGTTGATAAGTAGCATTTGTGTTTGGAATTGGCATCTTATAAGTCTATAATCAAATTCACAACATAGCTATGGAAAAAGTAAAAGTCAGAGCTCTATTTTTCAGTGATTATAAATGTACTCTCAAACACATGAAGTTTGCTGTAGGCTCCAAAGAAAGTTCCCTGATTTTTTTTTGAGAAATTCTTTAATAGACTAGCAAAACTTTAAAAGAAACATTAATCTGTAGAACCTGTGAAATTCAAACATTAAGAATGTGGGCTCATCTTAAAAATAAATTCTATAGTCATGTATGCCTTGTCTCTGAAGCCAGAACATCTCTATGCCACAATTTATCAATGAACATTTTTACTCAAGGAATGTCATGTTTTAAGTAGTTCTGAATCTCAAATATTTACTCATATTCCGTATTAACTGAAAAACACACTTAAAATTGGATATTTATGGCCCATAGTTCAAATTCATAACTGGATACACTACAAAACATTCTGTCATTTCTTACTTTGCTACTAGTTCATAAAATATATGTATATCATTTTAAAACAGTAGAATCCACGATTATCAAAAAGCTGAAAAGACAGACGTGACATGAATTTGTATTTATGCATATGTGTTTAGATGAAAGAATGTATTTATATTTTGATCAATAATGATATATATTTAAAGGTAGAATGCATAAGATGTATGAATTTCTAAAAGAAAGATTTCTGAAGCAATGTCTCATTTCTCCTTTCCTAAGGATTTTGAAATTTGATGGAAATTATGAATACTTATAAGCTCATTTTTATATTTAGCAATTTATAAGAAACTCACAAGTTAATTGCCAGCTTTTTATCAAAGAGGACTATGCTAAACAAATAAATACTCTAGTCAGTAATTATTGTGTAAACAAAGAAATGCCATCTCTTGCCTGGTTATGGTAGTTATTTACTTGTGTTGCCATTGTCTTACTTTAAAAAGCTTTATGTGGACTCATCTACCATAGGAGAGTTAACTGCTGTATTTTGTCAGGCAGCACAGTAGGAGCTGGGTTTTGAGCTGTGCGTGTTCAAGGACTGCTTTGCTTAGACTTTCTTAGAGCCTGGCACTAAGCATTGGGGTGGATACAAACAAAGCAGTTAATTCTCAGCTCAGCTGTGATTTAGATCATATTTCTAGTATAGAGACTAGCTGAAAAGACGTTGTCTTCATCCATTTTCTGCTGCCACAGAAATAATTCATTCCAAAGCCACAATAAAGGCAATGGCAATGCAATATATCTAAGTAATAAGCACATTCTGGTTGCTGGTTAAACTGGTATTAGCAACCCTCTATTTTGTGAAGTCATGCAAAGCAGTCAGTGTATTCATAGTTTTGAGCTTTCTGAAAATAAGACTAGGATAGGATTTAAAAACTGCTTCCTCAGGAAGGTTCAGTTGTGTGCTTAGGTACACTGCATCTGGAACAACATACCCTTGGTTTTTTAAGAGACATTATAGCTCCTGTCCAACTGTAATTTATTGACAAAGTGTGGTGATCATAAATTGATTTTACTATTTGTCTTGAGATAGAACAAAGAGAGTACTTGCAAACTTCTAGCCTGTAGCCGGTTCTCTGGGTCTTCCTATGAATGTTTTTAACAGATACAGTTTTGAACTTATAGTGGTACAATTTTGTCAATAAATGCATAATGGTTTAGACAGCATAGACTTGTTTCTTGCCTTGTTTTCCCATTATATAAAAAGAATTCTTACTTAGAAACTGATAACTCAGTATATTCAATAAAAATAGCACACAAAAATGATTTTATTGGCTAGATACATTGACCTGCTGTACTCCTTAGTATAGCTTAGTAACAAATTAGAAAACAAAATAACACATAAACAAGCATTAACACATAAGACAAATGCCTTCTACACTACCACAATTTCAGAACTCTCAAATGCCCATATGGGCGTCTTATGTGCCCCATTTATTCAAAGACTTGCGTATTTCTATATCGTGCTGTAACTATGATAAATGAGATAGACTGAAGATCAGAAATTCCAGTTCTAAGCCGTACTAATGCAGTCATGTAGATCTGAACCAATTTTGGTTTTTTCAGCAAATGTTATTGCCATGTCTGTCAGTATTTCACAGGAAGAAAACTGACAACATACTTTTTTCTGATATGTTCATGTATTATGTGGATGTTGGGTCAACCTTTTCCTTTCCTTTCCTTTCCTTTCCTTTCCTTTCCTTTCCTTTCCTTTCCTTTCCTTTCCTTTCCTTTCCTTTCCTTTCCTTTCCTTTCCTTTCCTTTCCTTTCCTTTCCTTTCCTTTCCTTTCCTTTCCTTTCCTTTCCTTTCCTTTCCTTTCCTTTCCTTTCCTTTCCTTTCCTTTCCTTTCCTTTCCTTTCCTTTCCTTTCCTTTCCTTTCCTTTCCTTTCCTTTCCTTTCCTTTCCTTTCCTTTCCTTTCCTTTCCTTCCCTTCCCTTCCCTTCCCTTCCCTTCCCTTCCCTTCCCTTCCCTTCCCTTCCCTTCCCTTCCCTTCCCTTCCCTTCCCTTCCCTTCCCTTCCCTTCCCTTCCCTTCCCTTCCCTTCCCTTCCCTTCCCTTCCCTTCCCTTCCCTTCCCTTCCCTTCCCTTCCCTTCCCTTCCCTTCCCTTCCCTTCCCTTCCCTTCCCTTCCCTTCCCTTCCCTTCCCTTCCCTTCCCTTCCCTTCCCTTCCCTTCCCTTCCCTTCCCTTCCCTTCCCTTCCCTTCCCTTCCCTTCCCTTCCCTTCCCTTCCCTTCCCTTCCCTTCCCTTCCCTTCCCTTCCCTTCCCTTCCCTTCCCTTCCCTTCCCTTCCCTTCCCTTCCCTTCCCTTCCCTTCCCTTCCCTTCCCTTCCCTTCCCTTCCCTTCCCTTCCCTTCCCTTTCCTTCCCTTCCCTTTCCTTCCCTTTCCTTTCCTTTCCTTCCCTTTTCAAGATAGACCTCCTATAACACCAAAAATATCTTGCAGTGAGTATCACACCAGGTTTTACTTGATCTCCATTATCTGGTCTGATTTTTTGTGTCATTGAAAACACTATCGGTATACTAGTTTATTTCCACTATTAAAGTGCTCAGGCCTAAACCTTGTCAGATGAGTTCTTATCTGATTATCGAGGCTTGAAGGGTTTTTTTGAATTTTAGCAATTTGTCTCACTGGAGACAGAGTTTCCAAACTGTGAATCTTCATACAAATTTGTGTCTTACTGTGTTAATTTATCTCCAGCTTTACTGACTGTCAAACTGAGAAAATATTTAGTAAGTGTGAGAGAAAATAGACCCTTTTCTTCCAGATGTTAACTTATTTCCCATGCCTTTTATTACTAATTGATCTTGTCACTTAAATACTATGCTATTACAGTTTCTACAGTGTAATTACATGAAGGAACTAGGCATTCTGTTTCATTATTTTGAAGAGAAAGTCATTAAACTTTTGGTCAGTTCAGAAAATATTTCTGTCATTAACTGTACTCCTTTTTTTAATACTCGTCACTTTAAGATTTACCTTTTGTCTACTCCTCTTTTGCAATGAGCTATTGTCTTATTCAGCACACATTTTTATTAATACCTGTAAATTGCAAATATGAAATTAAAACTGTAAAAGTTGTAGTAAAAACAGTTGTTTTAGGAGGAGTACTAGAGCGATCAGTGCAGGCATGGGAGAGCTCACTAAAATATGTGAGTGGGAATATATGATAGACAAGCATTTTATCCTGTTTAGAAGTAGCTGAGTGAAGAGTGAAAAGTAAAAAACATGTCATGAAGTTCATAAATACTGGATTTAAATGTATCTTTACTCCTTGCTTTCCTTGTTAACAAAACACAATAACATTTATACTACATCATGTTTATATAACTTCCAGCATGTTGAACTCTTTTTCATACATGGTTTTATTTATTTGAAGGTTGTTCTGCACCAGGATGTGGGGTGAAAAGTGGAGGGACAGAGATGGTGCAGGAACTGAACAAGAAATGCCGCCATGTAATTTACTGACAAAGTGTAGTGATCCATAAATTGAATTGAATATTTGTCTTGACATGCAACAAAGAAAGTACTTGCCAACTTCTAGCCTGTAACCAGTTCTCTAGGTCTTTCTATGAATGTTTTTGATAGGTATAGTATTGAGTTTATAGTGATACAATTTTGTCAATAAATGCATAATATTTTAATGCATAATGTAATAAATGCATAATGAAATTAATTAAATTGCTTAATGAAATAGTTTTTCTAACAAGGCAGAGTAAGGCAATATAGCTGGCAAGTAAATCTTACATTCCTTCAGATATTAGGAACCCTGCTTTCATGCAGCATTGGACAGATCTCAGATAGACATGGCAAATATTTCACTTTTAATAATTTGAACTATAAGATTTTGTTATAGAAAAAAACCCTATACTAATGATTTCTACTGTCAAACAAGAATGACGTTCACATGAAAACTTCTTGCTGTACTGTTAGATAGAGGAAAGGCCACACGAGTGATGTAAATGCCAGCACCAAGTAGTAGCTGCCTGTGGGCTCCTCCATTACACTGAACTGGCTGAGCTCATACTACAGCCAATCATTTGTGAAGGACACAGTAACCGGAAGGCCACAATGGACACAACACAACACAATATACAGTCATGTCCAGTCAGAATAACTGAACACCCCCCCCCCCCCACTTCATCTCTCTTTCCAAGATATTCACATCAGAAGCTATGCACGCAAGAATATATTTCACATCAGAAAGACGAGCTGTCATCCAGAGGGACTTGGACAAAGTGGAGAAGTAGGCCTGTTCAACATGGACAAGTGCAAGATCCTACAGCTGGGTCAGGTCAATCCACAGTTCCAGTGCAGGATTGGGGATGATGTGATTGAAAGCAGCCCTGCAGAGAAGGACTTGGGGGTGCTGACTGACAAGAAGCTTGACATGAGCCAGCAATGCCCTCTGGCAGCCCAGAAGGCCAAACATATCCTGGCCTGTATGAAAAGTCATGTGGCCAGCAGGTGGAGGGAGTTGATTCTGCCCCTCTACTCTGATTTTCTGAGACTCTTCCTGGAGTACTGTGTCCAATCCTGGAATTCCCAGCATAAGAAGGATGTGAAACTGTTGGAAAGGCTCCAGGGAAGGGCCATAAAGACGATCAGGGGGCTGGAGCACCATTCATATGAGGACAGGCTGAAAGAGTTGGAGTTGTTTAACCTGGAGAAGACAAGGCTCTGGGGAGAATTTATAGAAGCCTTCAAGTACCTAAATGGGGGGGTACAAGAAGACTGAGGAGGGGTATTTTACAAAGGCATGTAGTGATAGGATGAGGGGGAATGGCTATAAATTGGAGAGGGGAAATTTAGATTAGACATTAGGAAGAAATTCTTCACAACGAGGTTGGTGAAGCTCTGGAACAGGTTGCCAGGGGAAGTTGTGGTTACTCCTTCCCTCAAAGTGTTCAAGGCCAGGTTAGTTGGGGCCTTGAGTAACCTGGTATAGTTGTAGGTGTCCTTGCTCATGGCAGGGGTGTTGGAACTGGATGGTCCTTTGCAATGCAAAACATTCTGTGATTCTAAGATTCTATGATTCTAAGATTCTGTTGTATTTATAGATATGTAAACTATGTAAATACTACAGGTTTCTCAAGCTCTATGTACAAAATTCAATAAAGCATAAGTGGCCTGTTCATGGTCACTATCTTCATAAGTACAAGGTCTTCAGCAAGGCTCCCAGTATCCTGGGGTATTCTGGTCTTTGTCTGTTGTATTGTACCTCAGATAAACTCAAAAAATAAGAAAAATCCCCCAACTCTCAATGGTTTTACTACTTGTTTAAGTGGTACAGGAAAAAAAGCCAAATTCTTACTATAGATTTACTGTGAATAGAATGAATATTATGACTAATAACAGCTGATTTAATTATAATTCTCCTAAGGTCAGAGGCTCAGTGCTGCAATTCTTTATCAGACAACTTCTTACTGAAATTAGTGGTACCTGGAGAACATTAATTAGAAATAATTCAGCATCTTCAAAGGGCTCCTTCAAGTTTGTATTCCAACATAGATCTGAAATTAATATCTTTAACAGCACCGAATTTTGTTATGGGACTACAGAACTCTGAATTTTATTCATACTTTGTTGTTTCAGTTCATTTTATCTTTCTTGTAAGTCAATTCCAATCTCTTCACACATTCTCTCTCCAGCTGTTTTCATGTTCCCTTCCACCATAAAAAGGATGATCAAGCCACAATTTGCAATGTTCACTGTCCTTTTTTTTTAGCAGATTTGGACCAACCCACCAAGTACACACATTTGAGTGACACCAGCAAAAGAAATATAATATCACTTTTTCTATAGTGGTTAAAATTGGTTGCAGTGTAAAACATTGTGACGTTGAAAAATGATCAGGCCATGTAGTATTAGAAATGACATTGTTTGATGAAGGTAAAAAAGTTCGTGATGTGAATCTGCAAGATAGGTGAGCAGTAATTAAAACTAAGCTTCCAGACATCAATCTTTTCTAAATAAGTCAAGCAAGAAATCTATGGTTATAACATTGAAGAGTAGCATGGATGCCACCTCCCCTTTGCTCATTCTTCTGTGGCAGAACCATGTGGAGCAGAGAGCTGAGGAAGCAGATGTTGGAAAATGACTACCTAGTCTGTACCTAGTATTGGAGTAGCCAATGGAAAAGATGAGCACTGAAAAAATATTTACTTCCCTATCTTTTAGTAGTGTGTGAGGAAAAAAATCACCCTGATGGAAGAGATAGATTAATTTCAACATATAGAAGTAAATCAAATAAACTGTTATAAAAAAATTATAACTTGTATGTCTGACTTATCTTCTTAGTCTCAGTCATGTAAATTTGGTGTACCTCCTCCAAATATAGCAGGATAACAGTCGCTTTAACTGGGAAAGAAATCTGGATACCTATTTTAGGCCTTGCACTTTGTAAAATCAAAATGCTCAGAAAGATAGAAAAGTCATGCAGAGTATTAGCAGTTATATGCTTTCTGAAATATTCCTTGAAAGATAATCAGCAATGTGTTAATTGCTTTCCTAGGGAAATATGTAATCCTACCTCTTCTACATATTAAATACCAAAGCAAAAATGCAGTACTTAAAAACATTCTACTATGTCTTTTCAATTATTTATTATATATTACTTATAATGTTCTTAAAATTTGCTTGATACTAGAAGTAACTATACTCATGTTTGACATATTTGATGCCCTAATGTCCAGGCTCACATCTTAGTTTTCTGTCTTTATTGAAATATGGTAAGACAGAAAAAAAATCATAAATAATAGAGGAACCACAAAGAATAATACTTACTGTGGAAATAGTTGTCACAAACCTGTAGTGTAAAAGAAGGGAGAAAAGGCTAAGTGCCTAAAAATTCTAAATATATTTAAATATGGATAATATTTTAGCAGGAGTACAACAACTTTAAAATGTGACAATACAGATAATTGATTGCATGCTTCCTTCTTTATTGTAATCTAAAAATATTTTCTCCAGAAAACATATATTCCCTTGGATTTTTGTTTATTTGTTTGGTTTCAAGTCACCAACCAACATATATTTAGACCTATCATAGAATTACTATGTTGAAAAATACCTTTGAGTTCATCAGCTGCAACTGTATCTGTCTACTATTAAATCATATCCCTAAGCACTTCATCTACTCATGTTTTAAGTACCTTCAGTGATGGTGTCTCAATCACCTCCCTGGGCAGCCTGTTCCAATGCCTGATAATCCTTTCAGAGAAGAAGTGTCTAATCTGAACCTCCTCTGGCAGAGTTTTAGACCACTCCCTCTTGTCCTATCACCTTTCAGGTGGTTGTAGACTGTGATAAGGTCTCCCCTCAGCCTCCTCTCCTCTAGGCTAAACAACCCCAGTTCCCTCAGCCACTCCTCATAAGACTTGTTCTCCAACCCCTTCATCAACTTTGCTGTTCTTCTCTGGACATGCTCCAGGACCTCAATATCTTTCTTATGGTGAGAAGTCTATTGTACAATATTTACTGCTGGAGGTTTTATGTAAACTTGATCAGCCTATCTGCCTAATCTCTTTCACGCACATTTCTCTATCATTTTCTCCAATGACAATGCCATACAAATCATGAGTCATTCTATGCAACTGGATAACTCTTCCTACTGCATTAAAGAGCACAAACTCCATAAGCACATATTTTTCTCCATTTCAGTTTTTCATCAAGATTGATCATTGCTAATGCAGTGTTTCTTTTATAATATCCACTTCTCCTGGAAAATATGTCTGGAATATTAGTTGTCTTACAATATAACAGGTTTTATAGAGGACAAATAGCACTACAGCAGTTCATAAACTGTGGCAGTGCCAGCAATGGTTATTAGACGTCCACAGAACAGGCACAGATTCCTTCACTCACCCTGTATAAGATTTCTTTTAGAAGTTCTCTTATACAGAGCTTTGCTTTTGTAGAAGATAAGTGGCATTATGCCCTTAATCGTTCAGACTGTTTTTTCATCTGAGAAATTTTCACCTAAAGAAATTACAGAAGAGCAACTAGAAGTATTTCAAGTAGGTTTTTGTTATTTAAAATATGAATTTCCATTAGTAAATTTCTGTTTCTATTTCATTAACATTCCCATTTGGAGCAAGAATTTATATATAGTAGAAATAAATCTGACATATTTTAGTGATTATATTTATTTCCATATGACAATATTACTCAACATACCACTCTAACTCTTTCCTATACGTATGTCAGAATTCAGACAATTTCACATCTGCACTTTAATGAAAAGTAACATCTGATTTTTACATACTAAGCATTTCAAAATGCCAATGTGACCTTTCCCACAATACAATTTCAGTAAAACAATCCCTTTTCAAAGGGCCTTGATGTTGAATCCCTAGAGAAAAAAAACTTCCAACTAAATGATAGTAAAAGGATATATTTTCTTTGCAAAGACATTTGGAATGTAGAAATGATGTTAATTTCATTGTAGAGCAACAAAACATTCAATTAAACCACTACTAAATAGGTGGGATAAAAAACAAGGAATAGCTATTAGATGTTTTTCAATATTATAAACTCCAGAGTGTTTCTATCAAATTTGATATTGGACTAAAGGTATACTTCATACTAGGCTTATGTTTTTAACATGTATTTAACCACAGAGACATTAATAATTTCTTCAAGAGAAAGAAGGAAATAGAAAATGGCATTTTATTATAAACATGAAAAATGCCATTTATCGACCTCTCAGTGCTAAATTGAAATTAGTTGAAGTACTGGTTCAGTGTATTGAAACACTTCTTCTATGAATATGTAAATATAAGAAAAAAATATTAATCCTTTTCAGATCAGCTTTTGTGGAATCTAGAAATGTTGTATTGCCCCTACACACAAACCCTTTTTCTCAGTGCCCAATCTGAATCTGTCAATTATTTCACCCTCTGAATGTTAAACTTAATTGGACAAAACATCTTTAAAATTTATATGTATTTTTCCCCATTTTCTATTTTCCTCCAGCTTCAGATAACATGTGAAATAATTAATTGTATAGATAATTTTGATGTGCATTTTTTAAATAGATACATATTCATTTTCTACTGCAATTACTATATTAAAACAGCACACAACATTAGGAGGTATGTTGTTTTCATATTATAATCAAATCCTAAGTGTTCTGTGAGGCTAAAAACACAGCTGTTATGCAAGAAAGGGGAAAAGGGGAAACCTATCAATTTCTCAATTTTCAATTTTATCTAAAGACTCTAACATGGAGGAAGTGAGACAAGTGTACACTCTTGTGTTCTGGAAGTGATAAATTTGAATATTTAGAATATGTATTGATTAACATTCTAGAATGAGCTATGAAATTTACATGTTTTTATCTGATAAACCAATGAAAAGTCATTTCTTAAGCGGCTGTAGAAGTTGACTGAATGACACCACTAAGATGCTAAAAAAAGAAAACATCACATTTCTTGCAATTTTAGCTTTGTAGCTCTAAAAATGATCTATATATTAAAATCCTGGTCATGTTTTATGTTAATATTTATGACAAACACAATTTTTCAGTATGTTTCCTTACGAGAAAAAGTTGCCTTTCAATTCCCTATTCAGGGATTTGGATTTGCCATTAATATAGCTAAAACCCGAGTTTGACACCATGCATCTGTGACTAGGAATGAACACAAGAAATTCACAGAAGGGCCTTGCTCTTTACCCTTTGTTCTCTGCCTCCTGACAAGCAGCCTTGAGAGGGATGTTCTTTGGGACACCATTCATCTCCACAAGCTTTCTTAATAATATTCTTCCTGAACTTCACCTTTCCATTCTTACTCTGTTACCTTGATTGGTACATTAAGATCTGAAGGAGACTAGTGATACACTAGGTCAAATAAAGAAGAGAAGTGAGATTTTCCATTATGGTCCTACAATAGCCATTCCTAGGCCTGGGACCAGGTCACAATGTCACCTACTGATTTCCTTCTAAAGTCTGTGTAAGTTTAAAGGATGTCACATGTTTCTTATGATGCTCTCTACATTAGATACCGGATATTATCTCACTGCATGACAAAAGCTGTCACACAAAACCTTTAAGTTCCATTGATCAGAAATCTTACTTGTTTTAGACCTGGCAAAAGACAGATCAGCATTTTTTATGACACCACTCCCTGCAGAAATTAATAGATTAAGCAGGGTTTAGCCGTAGAAATCTCCTTTGCTTCTTTGTTGTTTCTGTCAAGATTTCCCTCTTCTGTAGTTTGGAAGGAGATGTAAAAAATGTAGTGTAGTTTCAGAAAATTTTCACTGTGAATCTTGTTCAGGAGTAATCCAGCCATCATCAAACTTAGTTCAGAGAACTGGACTGCACTTTCAGACTGCTGTATGCCTCTTGGCAAGCACATAAATATCTTTCAAACTCAAACTTATTTAGAATTATGTTCTTTTTGATGGGGTACTGTAGGACTGCCTTTCTTGAAAATTCCATGTCTTGCTATGGTAGCCTCATGTGGAGCATACAATACTACTTTGGGATTATTTTTTTCCAAAAAAATAATATTTGTTTATTATTATTATTTATTTGGAGAACAATACAAGCAAAATCTTTGGAGACATAAGATATTCAGCCCTGTGACATTTCCTTAGCCACACAATAAGGAAGAGGTCTCATATATGGAACAGGAAAAGATATGAACTCTGTTGCTATTACAGGCAATAGGTTGGCTCTGACAGAAATATACACAAACTCATCCTTTTGGGTCCTTTTGCCTCTGACACAGAGGCAAAAATGCCAATGTAGTGTCTGGGTACTACTGGGGAAAAATATGATACATTCTGGAAAGTATTTCTTTTGGAATAAGAAGTGAAGGACCGAGGATTCTTTAAATTTTTTATTTCTTGTTCTACATTATCATCTCTATGCATTTTTTTTTTGCAGTGTAACCCTTTGTTTTCTGAAAAATAGTAGCTACATTCTAATGGGATGACTGCCAGAGAGTTGTATTACAGTGTTCTTCAAAACAGAAGAGACACAGTAATTACAATGAAGAAGCCCTAATTACTGCTACTGTGTGTTTGTTAGTATAAGACTATCCTCTATCTGCTGCTTTAAGGTAAAATGATATTGTGACATACTTATGATATGTCATTTCTATGATGAGTATACTCCTGCTCCAAAAGGTACACTGGAGACAGTTAATTGTAAATATTACCAATTACACATTTTGCAAAGCATGAGGGAAGAACTGAAGGCTGTCTCCTGTCTCTGAACTGAACAGGAAACAGCCAGCTTGATTGTACAGTTCATTCAGTGTAAGGGGTAAAGTCTCTTTGGAAATTCAGTGGGATTTGCTGGTGTTCTCCTCCCAAAAACGTTTTATAGGTTTACGGTATAATGAGATGGATGTAAATTTCACATTTAAAGAAGGTTTCATCACGTAGTCAGAATGGTAATGAAAGAATATGCAACATCTGTTTACCCTAAGGTTACTTCAGATTAATCTGACATCTGTCTTCTAAGACAATTGTCTAAAATTGGGGGGGAAAAAAATAAAAAAAAAAACACCAAACCCAACCTTATCCCAGAGTTAGCTAAGGAATGAGGGGAAGGCATATGTCTGAGCCAAATGCCCAGTGTGGGATTGTTTGAAATTTTGCCCTTCACATCACTCCTTCAGAACCTACAATTTCTTCTAAGACTTTGATACCAAAGTAAATCCTGTGTATGATGACATCAGTGAAGAGTAGGTAACCACTTTCTGTATACTAACCTGGTAGTTGTAGGTTGTAGACATGGCCCAGGAGGTAGGTCCTGGTCAACAAATTATTTATACCACTTATGTTCATATCATTGTAAGGTACTCAGTACCAGTAGTGTCTTGGGACTTTGACTACTCCTCTTCCAGCTATCTCATAAATTATTTTTGATGAATTTTCTTTTGTTTTTTTCTCTGAAGGAGGCACTTTTGGGAATTCAAAGTATCAAAGCTAAAAGCACTAGACATGGTGAAAAATTTATAAAAGTAGCTATCATTACAGACAAATTACACCAGATGAGGAGTGGTATTCTGAACTGCTTTGTTAAGAGCTGAGTACACGTATCTCACCTGCTAAAAAGTTTCTCCTTCAGAGTCCTTGTCACAGTATTTCTCAAATTGCAGCTAGCTTTTATTCCTGTATTCTAAATAACTCTTACTCCTAACAGTTATAACACCAAGTTTCTAATGAAGGCTAGTTCTGCCTCATTTGCATTATTGTCATGGTTGCACATTGTTGTATGATTGCATAAGACATGAATTTCCATGTAAATCATATCACTTATGTTGCTCCAGAAAATATATGCTGCCTTCCTACTAAGCAAAAAGGACTTTCTCCATTGTAGCTAAATAGTTTGTTTCTAGACCCAGTCTAGTACTGTATCGGTCCTATTCAGTGAGTGATTTGTTTGTAGTCAATTACCTATTAGTCTGAGCTGTATATGAGACATCAAAGCTGTGGCAAACAGCACAGAAGTTCCAAATTGAGTCGAATGAGCAGAATCATTTCTCAGGTTGGAAAGCACCAGAAAGCTCCTGAGGGGGATATTTTCCATGACAGAAACTGAGAGAAGGACAGGTAAGTTATGGTTCTGTTTATGGAAAGCCAAGTTAAAGAATGGCTCTTGTCTGAAGGTCTGGAATTGAGACTGTGGGTTATGTTAGTCATCCTGGGAATTAGCTAATTTTGAAAGTTAGCTACTAGAATGTAAGTAGTTGCCTTCAGTTCAAGAGAGAGTAGGTGTAGCTATCAGGTACATTTTTAAAAAATCTTTTTCCCTTTCCTAAAACATTTTCAAGCTTAAAAGGTCATTTGACTTTTACCCTTGAGTTTTCCTAAGAAATATTTCAGGTTGTCTGGATGTCACTGGGTGTACAATTTCTGAAGCAATGATAAATTCTTTAAGAGAACATGTCTCTGAGATAAACACTTAACAAAAAGGGGGGATTCTCAGTGAGAGCACCTGTCCACAGAGTTGGATTTTGATTTTATTTATTTCCTAGCATAATTATCTAAAATTATGCTTATTGTTTACTTTAAGTGACAGAAAAAACAAAGTTCAGGTTTGTCATTGTTGACCTGTTGTAATCATCTACTGCTAATGCAGCAGGTGAATATACATGTGTATATATATATAATATAATATAATATAATATAATATAATATAATATAATATAATATAATATGATATGATATGATATGATATGATATGATATGATATGATATGATATGATATGATATGATATGATATGATATGATATGATATAATATAATATAATATAATATAATATAATATAATATAATATAATATAATATAATATAATATATGTGCTTTTATACATATATAATTCTTTCACATATTTCATATGTATAATATATAAAAACATATATATTATATGTAAAAGAATGTATATTAATATTTTTCTTATATGTATATTATATATATATATACACGCACTTTTATATGTTTTATATATATATAAAAGAAGTAACAATTGAAACTCAAGTGAGCAATTACCTTTCTGGGCAACATCCAACAAAGTCAGAGGAAGGCAATTCTTAGCAAAAAGGCATCCCACTTTAGAGTGGAAGAGGAGTAGGCCAGTCAACCCATCCTACCTATCCATCAAGTAAGGTGGTCATTTTTCCTCCCTCACAAAACAATTTTCAAGTGCCAATTTTATACTTTTTAAAAAGTCTTTGGTGCCTCTTGGCAAGATGGGACTAAGCCAATTTTAATGCATTGACTGGCTCTTGACAAGACCTCCTTTGTCATCAGCAGTAGGATTTGGCAATTTAGCGCAACCTTGGGGCAGGGAGCTCACTATGTGCTTTCAGGGGTGTTTCTATGATTAACTGAAGCAACATCAGGCTGTGAGGCCTCTGATTTACCCCAGGTGTCACTCAGATGATTTGAGAGACCAGGACATGATCCATCAGTCTTGCAAGACAAGGTCGTTGATTGTTCGAGTAGAACCACTCCCTTTTGTGAGGTTTAATAATTACCACCCACAAAGCCAGCAAGTCCATTACACTACAGGCACAGCTGTGAATAAGGAATAAAGTAACAACATGATGTGCTTTTGGTGATTCTCTTTTCCATAATGAGGGGATGAGGTGCTAGTTGTATTTAAAGCTCAGAGAGGATATTTACTGCTACACTCATAACTATATTTACAGTGATATCTTTTCAAAATTTCTCAGTTAAAATCCCTGATGGAATGATGTTCCATTGTGTAGCAATATATATGCTACGTGAGTTCAATATTTCTACTCTTTTTCTTATTCGCATTTGAAATGCTACCATGCAGCCCTTTGCACATATAACCCCAGTGTTACTGTAATTACTTTCATGTTGTCATCAAGATGAACAGATCGCAGTCAACGCTTTCCTTTTCAGTCTTCTTCATACTGGGCACTAGTGCTGCTTTTTGAGCTCAGGTAGAAAACATCCTTCACTGAATGTAGAGCTGCCATGAGAAAATTGCTTTTCTTTTGACTTCATTGATATTTTTCTACCCTCACAAATTGGGAACAAAAGTGTTTCTGAGCTCCCCTTTTTTCCTTCTTTGATGATATCCTTCACTCAAGGCTTTGGCTAAATGCCAATATATAGCTACACTTTCTTTAATTTTATTTTTAATCAAGCTACATATATTTCTGTCATCTTCTGACCTATTTTCTATTGGTAACTGCAGCTGTATCAAAGAAGTCACCTGTCTGTTTCTCTGTATTGTCATGTAACAATAACATTTTTCTTCTTTATTGTGAATGTGGATAGAGTATAACAGTTGGCGTTTCCTTGCTTTTGGAGAAATATTGACTTCATTTTGGTCTTTCTGTCATTTACTGGCTAGTAGTATTGAAATGAACCACCTAACTAAAGAATTCCCAATGGACTGTCTTCAAAAGGATATATAAAAGAATAAAGATGCTAGACTGATACTGAATATGGATGTATTAAAAGCAGAAACATGCCTCCTTCTACCTCAAAAAAAAAAAGAACTAAAAGAAGCAAACAAAGCCCTAAACAAGCCCCCATTTCTGATTGTATGGACTGATGTTCTATTAGTAATGCTATTCTCAAAGATCATTAGTAGAATATCTTAGAAGCTTTTTTTACAACAGAGATGACAGCTGAAATGATGATAATCAGAGTCAGAAGGATCACATACCTACAAGTTAATTGTGTCCTGTCCTGACCTGACATAATCTAAAACCACAGCAATTCTTCATTGCTCCAAATATTACTGCACCAAGGCGCCCAGAACAGCAACTGTGTAACTTGTTAATCAGATAGACAGACAAGATGAAAAGTATCTTTGCAATACAAAAGTTTAACATAATCTGCAGGTCCAGTATTTATTTCCCAGTTCAACAAAATTCAACTTAGAATTCTACTTCTGTTCTACTGTTAAGCATAAGAATTAAAAGTAGCATTCACCTTGAAATTCTACATTAAAATTTCATATCATAAAATAGATGCAAATAGAATGTGTAGAATTTCAGATATATTTGGTTACAAATCTTTCCTTCTCAGATCCTTTGCCAGAACTTTAAAATGACTTGTTTTCTTCTTCTACCCTGTGTGACCTTGTGAACTTATAAGTCAACAAGTAATTTTAGGAAACAGACAAATAGTCACACTAACTGTGAAATATCTTAGAAATATGTAAAGAAACTCAAAATATATATATGTGGGGGGTTGAATGAGCTACTAATAAATGTGGGATATAGAGATTAGTTCATGGAATCTCAAATTTGACAAGAAAATTTAGATGCTATGAACAAATCTTGTCATTCTTTTCAAGATATATAACAGACAGACTATTTAATTTCTAAGAATATTGTGGTAATATTGCAATCTGTTATGAACTGCTCACTTGTCTTTACATCTTCTAAGTAGACAACAGGAAAGGCTCAGTTTTGTCTTCATTATTCTTCATTTTAATCAGAGAAACTGTTCGTAGAACAAACTCCTAATACATTTGAACAAACGACCTTATCTATAACATTAATATTGTATCGATCCCTGACACACATATGAAAAACATGACTGTTACTGTTTTTCTCTATTTTTCTTTATTGTTTGATAGTAAAATATTATGGGTTTGAAGATGGATCAGGGCTTTAAAGGTCATATGTACATCTAGATTTTATTGAAGTACAGAAATAATTGAAAACTATTTGAATTCTGTGCTCTTTCTTAAAATAATCCATTATATTTTGTGTTAAAAAATATTTTTCTGCATTTTTTATATCTTTGCATATGTGAAAATGACACAAACCACATAGTGGATATTGAAAGGTGGTTAACTAATACAAATGAAAACAAAAATACCAGCAAAACCTAAAAGAAAATAGGTAATATTTCCCTGAGATTTTGCATATGGGATAACAAATATTTCAATTCAAAATATTTTAATTCATTTAAAGTGTGGATAAAACTGAGGGAATGAGTAACACTATTGTGTATGAGTCTACTTTGCTACAGTTTTGTACTCTGATTTTTCCCTTCAAAGAAAATGCATGCCCAGACCCTGCTTAAATAGTGTAGGTCTCAGCTTGACATGCAGAGAAATCATAAAATGTATTTTTCTTTTCCCAGATTAAAATGAGGACTACAAATTCCATTAGCTAATGAAAGTTTTCTTCTAGATGCATTTGAGTTCATATCAGACAAATTAAACTCTGACAATTAATTTTAAGCTACACACAGATCCTTTCTGTAGTCATCGAAAAGAGATGTGAATCTTCAGATAATTATCCAGCAGATATCACACAGAGCTGTCCTTCCAGTAACTTTGAAATGTATAGTTTAGATTAGACACTTGCTTTTTTGAGGAATGGATTGAATGAGACAAATACTAATCATAAAAAACTTCATTCAGTAAATCTACTTTTATATTTATTTATACATTTAAGAATTTCACTATATGAGAAACAAGGTTAAAAAAAAATAAAAAGGAGTGAAAGCCAGGACAACACCATCTTTTTACTTGCATTATTCATAATGTGTTTGGCACAATACTTACCGGCAGCTCCTATTAATATCAGAACCACTTTGGTATCCTGGTGAGGACAGAGAAATGTGTGAGGCTTGTGGAACCGACTAATGATGAACCTCAAAAGCATGAATAACTTATACTCATTCCTCCTAGCTGCCATCCAATTATCTCCATCTTTGTACTGTTATTTTTTACAACACATTTACTGACCCTAGAAGTAGTTTTGTACTAAAGAAAACATGTAAAAATTTTGCTTGATATTTGAGGAATTAAAAGTAGCCACATTTTAAAATCATTGAAACAGTAAAACATGATCCTGTCAATAGTAAAATAAATGGAGGTGGGTTTTTTATGGTTTTACAAATTGAGAATAGATTTTTTTTCTAATAAAGTAAAAATTTCAACTAATGCTGTTCCTGCATTTGTAGTGTTGGTGACTTCTCTGCATTACATCTAATGACAAATAGAAATATACTAAACTTTTCCATCTGTAGGTCATGGATAATGTCTCTTGGTTTACATCAAGACATTTGTTTTCACATAGTTTGTATTACTAGTTTGTCTTTGGGATAACAACCCTGTGACAAAACATGAATGAAATTGCCTATGAACTAGATAACAACAGACTAAAATCATTAAATGAACTCCATTGTTAAATGGAATCCTGTTAAATTTGCTTTGACTCTATCAGATCTCAGTATTTACAGCTACTGACCTTCACGCTATTGTTCACTGTGGTTGAATATTGATTTTAGCAATAACTAGTTTCAAAAATTCAAGGAAAATGAATGCAATTTGTTATAACATCAAGGTGGGAGACTAAAATAGGAAAAAAGAAAACCTTCATATAATAGTTGTGGGTATGGCTGCATCATAAATCAGGTTGTGAAAAAAGAAGGTCAATACAGATACAACTATATCATGTTTTATCCAAGGCATGATAACAACTGCATTGTTTCAGCTCTTTTATGTCCTCTGACCCTTTTAAATCCATTTGGTCATACTGCCCATTCAGCTGTATGATTATTATTGTGGAGCAAACCTCAAAGCACATCCTAACAGAAACTGGTTCACTGAGAATTCACCTTCCCAACAGTCAAATCAAAATGTCGGAAAGAAATAACAAAGCTTGGATGCAGCAGTCCTTGACAATTTTCCAGAACATTTGCTAGCCCGACTGCAGTCCATGATTGACAGGAGTCCTGCAGCCAAAATCCCTAAAAGGTTAGTAATAGAACATGCGCCAGAATCAAATGAATGACATGAATTATTAAAATATGTTGGTGAAGTCCTTACACCATAACAAATTCTAAAACTTGACTAAAAGTTAATTAAAGCATCATCACTTTTTCTGAACATTGAAAAATATGCTTGTTAAAAAAAGAGGCTAAAAGTAGATGCATCATCAGAAGCATGAGACTTTTTTTTTTCATGTGGGGTGCAATTTTAGGCATACAATTAATATCTTCACAAGCTAGTTGCATCTTGTCATCTGATGGTCTAATTATGTTCTGTTTTCTCTTAAGTAGTTATCTTTGTATTATCCTTACTGTAGCTATCTTGCCAATATACATTACTTCATAAGCATTTCTTTTAAACAGAAGAAAGCTGAATATGAAGAATTCCTCTCTAGAAAGTTAATTGTACCATACAGAAAGAAGTCGAGGAGGAAAAGGAGGACATATAAAATGGCAAAACCTGACCTTTGTTTATGAGAACATTTTCCATTTTGTCTTAAAAATCAGTCAGACAACATTGCTTAACACATATTCTTCCTTGTCAAACATTTCACTGATGTTTCATTCTTTAGACAGCTTAATAAAAGGTATTTCACCCTTAGCATGTTGCTGAAGTTGTGTGTCATTTTCTTTCCATTTCAGATGACATTTCTAGAAGCAAGAAGCCCAGATATCTTATAAGTAGCACCACTATTAGGATTGTTAAATCTTTTCTTGCTGTCCGCCTTACAGAAAAGAGAAAAGGGAAATTGCATACAATGTTTTCTCTTGTGAAGATGATGGGTGATAGCTGAACAGGTGTTAACAGTCAGTGACATTTAAGATATGAAAACTGCAGATTTTCCTCTCCTTTCTGAGGGTAGCTCAGAAGGTCCCAAGACATCAATATGTGGGAAGAAGTTATTAACCATATTTGTGGTTTTCCTTTACATATAAAAAGAAAACTGTACACTTCTAAAGTTTTATATGCTATTTTCATAAACTACATATTGCCAATTGCCTTATAAAACTAATTCTTAAGGGTGTTTGAAAGCTCAGAGAAAGACTTTCTGGGCCTGTGTTATCAACAGCTGGAGGGAGCAGGGTCTCGGTGATAGACTCTAGAGCTGGAGGGCTCTTGGACCAATCATTGGAGTAAGAATTGTTTGAGTGAGAATGGAGTATGTCCTAAATGTCAGCAGTTGGGAGGAACTAGAGTGAGTGAGGTGAGCGAGTGTTGACAGGAGCATCACGGAATCAAACGCAGAGGTCAATATGATCAGTGAGTATTCAATTGAGTGTTGAATTGATCTTAGCTGTTTCTTTATAAACCCTTTTTGGTTACATAACTGGGTGCCCACAAGGGTATCTCCAGAGTATTATTGGTTAAAGGTAGCTGTCCATAAAGCTGTTATTAACATATTGGCTGAACTACTGCACATGCTAAGAAACCAAGTTACACTAAAATTAACTATGTTGATAGTTCTCTTTAATTGTTTTTCTTTCAACTGGTACTCGTTACCACTGAACCAGCTCCTGCATTCCTCCCATCAGATCCCTGTTTATCTTTCGGCTCTCTGTTTCAAAGCTTTGTTAGAATTGTTCTGTTAGAATTGTTCAGTATCAATCACTCTAACAGCATCCAGACCTTGTTTTCTGTAAAATGTTCCCACAAGTGAGAGGATCTGCACAGGTTATTAAAAAATATTAAAACACAATGAAAAAAAAATCAGTAACACTGACAAAGTCCCTGTATTTTGTAGAAATTACTCTTTAAAACCTTTGAAAACTCAGAGTTTAAAAAAAATGCAGTCCTTCCCACTCCTAATACAAAATCATCATAGATGTTTACAAAGAGAATCAGAACATAGAAACTTAATTCTTATTTCTGTAGTTTTCATTTGTTTTTTTCCTCCCAGATTCCATACCAGTCTCCTTTTAACTTTATTGACTTACAATAAAAGACTGTGATGAAAAGATATATATTTTAACTGAAGTTTCTGCATTTTCATATGTGACCAAATTATTTGTATTGTTATCTGCTTGATTTGATTTCCTGAGTGTCATTTTCCATATGCAAAATTTGCTAAACCCTCAGTGGCATTCTTTGAAAAACAAAAGCAAAGAAGTAACAAAAAGGAGTTAATGATAGGAATGACAGGACTTTTTAGAGGAAAGGCTCAGTCAAGCTGCCACGTTTTCATTGTCTCTATTTGTTTACATATTGGTAGTGTTCAGAGGTCTCCACCCATAACAAAATCCAGCAGTGCCAAGGATACTGCTGTACAGCTTATTCTCAAAAGAGCTTAGAATTCAAACAGTCAAAAGACAAGAGGAAGAATGGATTCATTCACAAAGATCTGAATCTGGAAATAAAAAAGTAGATTTTCTTACCATGAGAATACATGCATTTCAGATGGCATGAACAGCTCTAAATGAGTATGTTGCTCCCACACTTACCGAGGAAATGAGTCCCAGGTCCCAGGCCAAATAATGTAGTGTGGCCTGGGCCCATGGAGTTTGACGATAACATTACATCAAGTGGAACGGGGCATTAATAATACAATACCTGTCTCAGTTTCCACGTGGTGGTCTGCAGCTAGTACACGAAATAACTATCCTATTCCAAACGTCCTACCATAGACACGGACACCTTCTACTAGATCAGGTTGCTCAAAACCTCATCCAGTCTTGCCTTGAACACCTCCAGGGATGCAACTTCCACCATTTCTCTGGGCAACTTGTGCCAGCATCTCACTGTCTTCACATTAAAAAAATTCTGCCCAGTATCTGATCTAAATCTTCCAGCTTAAAACCCTGACTCCTCATCCTATCACTACACTCCCTGATAAAAGACCTCCTTCCCATACTTCCTGTAGGTCCCTTTTAAGTACAGGAAAGCTGCTGTAAGGTCTCTCCAGAGACTTGACTTGTCTATCTTCTCTAGGCTAAACAAGCCCAACTCTCTCATCCTGTCCTTGTGTGGGAGGTGCTCCAGGCTTCTGATCATTTTCATGGTCCTCCTCTAGACTCGTTCTAACAGATCTACATCTTTCCTGTGCTGAGGGTTACAGGGCTGGGCACAATACTCCAGGGGAGGTCTCACAAGAGTGGAGTAGAGGGGCAGAATCACCTTCCTTGCCCGGCTGTTCAGCCCTGGGCACATTTGGCTTTCTGGGCTGCAGGAACAAACTACTGGATGATGTTGAGCTTTTCATCCACCATCCTTTCAAAGTCCTTGTCTTATGTGCTACTTTCAATCCATTCTCTGCCCAGCCTGTAACTATGCTTGGGATTGCCCTGACCCAGGTGCAGAACCTTGCATTTGGCCTTGTTGAACGTCATGAGGTTAACACAGACCCACTTCTCAAGCCTGTCACAGTCTCTCTGGTGTCTTCAGCAAACTTGCTGAAGGTGCACTCAAACCCACTGTCCATGTCTCTGACAAAGACATTAAGCAACACCAATACTAATACCAACACCTGAGGAATACCACTTGTCACTGGTCTCCACTTGGACATTGAGCCATTAACCACAGCTATTTGAGTGCTACCATCCAGTCAATTCCTTATCCACCAAGTGATCGATCTGTCAAATCCATGTGCCTGCAATTTAGAGGCAAGGATGTCTGCAGGACAGTGTTGAATGCTTTGCGTAAGTCCAGGTAGATGATGTCAGTTACTCTTCCCTTGTCCATCAATGTTGTAGACCCATTGTAGGAGACCACCAAATCTGTCAAGAACAATTTGCTCTTAGTGAAGCCATATTGGCTTTCATCTCCTTATTTTCCACGTGCCTCAGCAGAGTTTCCAGGAAAATCTTCTCCTTGATCTTTCTGGACTTAGAGGAGAGACTGACCAGCCTGTATTTACCTGGGTATTCTTTTTTCTTTTTGTCTGCTCAAGATTTCTAGAATCAGTGATTAAGGTCACCCTTCCACTGCTTTTCTGGCATTTGAGGTCTATGGTTTCAGTGTGAGAGGGAGGGCTATGGAAAACTTCTAGCATGCAGGTCATACACAGGAATAAGGGTGATCTTGTGTAGATAGTTTCTTTCTCTCCATTCAAGGATCTGCCTTGCATCATTTTTGCTGACGTGACTTACATTTTATTTATTGGCTTGCAAGTAGAGTGTACATCCAAATTTATATCCACAGCTACTATATAGCTGTTTTACACATGCTTTATGATTATTCTTTGGTCTCTGTTCCCTTCAAAACTGGCTTTACTCAGCTCCTGATGTTGCACTCTTTTTGTGACTGGTTAATTGGAAATTGGTGAGTAGTTTATAGCCTGAGAGCCACCTGATTTCAGTGAAATTGCATAGGGTTATTTTTGTTTCCATTTTTATATCACACATTTGACTCAGTGCAACTTTTCTCCCCTAATACACTACTTTTAAAAAGCTTATCAGAGAAAGTACAAGTGTGCAGAGTAGCATTTATATGACTTAAACCATTTCCTCTTCAGTAGCTTTGACTTTTGAGTGAAGTCCATCTCAAACTTAACAGTGTTCAATAGCAATCTGTAGCTGTCTGAAAGCTACATTAACTCATTGGAGCAACCTATTTTGGCAGATGTGCTCATCCAGAAAATAGATAACATAAAGTCAATGACTTTTTTTTCCCACAGCATCAGACAAATTTAAACCACTTATAACATCAATTTACAGAGAAGTGACAGACTTATAAATTACTTTAGCTTTATAGGTAACATGAAACAAACATATGGCAGAAGGTATTTGAAAAGACATTTATGAGTCCTGTAAAAATCCTATAGTAAAGTTCTAAACAGTTTATTCCAGGGTATTTTGTCATTACTGATAGTTGTTACTAACTCTTGGGTCAACTTTCAAACACTGTTCACAAGTACCAATGGATTTCTCAGATTTCTGAACTGATTTTTGCAACCTTAATTTTTGTTTAACTGATACTTTTTTTTTTAATCTTTAGTTTTAAAGATTGAGTTAAGACAAGTCTCTTATTAGCTGTAGTAAAACTATTAAAAGTCATGTTCTTAAAAATTTATGAAATTGCTATGTAAAAATGTAAACATTTTATAGATTACTTGCTACAGAATTAGACAAAATTACAATTAATGTATATCCAGAACAGTAAATACATTGCTGAAAATAAATATGAGTGAAAGAACCCATTGATCTCTCTCTTTTTTTTTATTTTTTGATTACATATCTTTTGTTCTAACCAGGCATTTTAGCCCGTTGATCTATTTGTCAAGCACTGCATGGGTCCTTGCTTTGCAGGGCTGCTGATTACCTTTCATCATGGCAATACCTTCACTATTTAATCTTCAGCCTTACCCAGGAATGAAACTCAGTTTTTCAGAGCTGTCACATAAGCTTCTCACTTCAGGAAAATATAATAAATTACAGTCCTAATAGCAAGTATGAGAAAACAAACCAAGCTTAGGAGGTCTTAAGTGTCACCTCGAATTTTAAGCAAAGTGTTGCATACTTCCTTAGGATTGCATTGGCCTTCATCCTTTCTCATGAAGTGACAGATTAGGTAGGATTCTTGATAGTGGTGTGTGCTAAAGGATATGTATTTTGATTTTCATTCTACTTAATTTATTTCAGAATTAGATAATTAAACTTTCTATTATATACTTTGTTTATGAAATATGTTGCTCTGAATTTCTCCTTATGTCCCTTTATTTTTAATCATGAGTCCTGTTGAAAGCTGGTGGGATGAAGAATTTTTCCATTCTACAAATTCGAAAGTAAAACCACATACCACAACAACCACCACTTCTCAAACAGAAACTTATAAAGATTAGTGAAATCTTTCAATTTTTCTTTCCATTTTAACCTGATGTAAGTCACAATCTCTATAACAGCATGAACTCTATTGTATTGCATGCTGCAATAGCAATTGTTTCCAAGGAACTTTGCAGAAATACAGTTTAACAATACTGCACAGAGAAGAATATAGACAGAAAAAGCTTATGTCATGATAGGAGAATTACATCAGTAACAATATGAGAGCAACGGTCTGTCTTCTTGATAATCTCTCTATGCTGTAAGGGAAGACAGAGAGCAGAGTGGATTCAGGTGCGTATGACACTTCCCCTAATGCTCTTCCAGGCTCCATTATACTTGCCAGAGGATTCCTGAGGCAGTTATATTTTATATAATGCGTGTTTCACTCTTTAAAGAAGCACAGACTTCTTGAATGTCACAGAATCAGTTGAAGTTTTTGGCCAGATCACCACCATTGCTGTTGTGTGAATGGAAAGATAATAGTTGGTTCCACTTCTCAGCATTAGAAATTCTCTACCTATGATTTCTCATTTCCTATAGAACTTTAAACTGAAAATTGCTTCCAAGCAAGATATTTTCTATAAATATGTTCTGCCTGAGTCTTAACTGATAAAAGCCTTAAATATTTAATGAATATAAAGCCCAAAATATTTGGTCTGTATTTTATGAATCACAGAATCACAGAACAACCAGGTTGGAAGGGACCCATCGGATCTTCTAGTCCAACCATTCCTATCTAACACTAAACCAAGTCCCTCAATACCTCATCCACCCATGCCTTAAACACCTCCAGGGAAGGGGAATCAACCACCTCCCTGGGCAGCCTAGCCCAATGCCCAATGACCCTCTGTGTGAAAAACCTCCTCCTAATCTCCAACCTAAATCTACCCTGGCGGAGCTTGAGGCCATTCCCTCTCGTCCTGTCCCCTGTCACTTGGGAGAAGAGGCCAGCTCCCTCCTCTCTACAACCTCCTTTCAGGTACTTGTAGAGAGTAATGAGGTCTCCTCTCAGTCTCCTCTTCTCCAGGCTAAACAACCCCAGCTCTCTCAGCCGCTCCTCATAGGGTCTGTTCTCCAGCCCCTTCACCAGCCTCGTTGCTCTTCTCTGGACTCGCTCCAGAGCCTCAACATCCTTCTTGTGCTGAGGGGCCCAGAACTGGACACAATATTCAAGGAGCGGCCTCACCAGTGCTGAATACAGAGGGAGAATCACCTCCCTGGACCTACTGGTCACACCATTTCTGATACAAACCAGAATGCCATTGGCCTTCTTGGCCACCTGGGCACACTGCTGGCTCATGTTCAGTCTGCTGTCGACCAACACCCCCAGGTCCCTCTCCTCCTGGCAGTTTTCCAGCCAGGCTTCTCCCAGTCTGTAGTTCTGCATAGGGTTGTTGTGCCCCAAGTGCAGGACCCGGCATTTGGCCGTGTGATGAAGACAAGGTGATGCAGCAAAAATTCAGCTCTCTATTCAATAGTTTCTCTCTGCAAATGCTAGATAGTATCTTATAGTAACTGCAGTAGAGTACATGAGAAAATCAGTTTAGGTTCAGTTGAAATGCTTTATTAGCTTACCTGCTTCCCTTTTGCCTACCTTTGATGAATCTTCTCCTATCTGTTTTTTTCTCTTCCTTCTCAAAAGCTTTGTCAAACTCTTGGACTCTCTAAGAACTTTATTCTTACTGAATACTAAGGTGTCAACCTTTATTTAAATTTAGCTTGTTTTTTTTTAAATTTCATTTATGCTTCCAGGGTCCATCACAAATGCCTTTTGCTTTACCAAATTCAGGACATATATTAAGGAGGTGGTAGTATTCTGGAAGTAGGTAGGGATTTAAAAGTGTCTGCAAGTGTACAGGCTTAAAATAAAGAAAAACAAATAGAGAACCTGAATTCTGTGACTCAGAACTGCAGAACATCCTGACAGGGTCATAGTAACGTATGTCCATGTCACATGAGCAAGCTGAGGATCTAGCTAGGTTAGGGAAATCACTGTTGAACAGCTATCTGCTGCTCACCCTGATGACTCAAAATTACTATATTAGAGGTTAAGTTCTCTTCTGATTTTATTTATGCAGTTCTCTAAGTCTAACCACTTCTCAGTCGGACATGACCTACACAAGTCAGTTATCAATTTCTCAGAAACTGTACGGAAAATGCCACCTATACGTCGTCTTTATAATGGTAACACTCCTAAGGGTATTACCAGCTTATCTATTCTCTGAAGTCTTTTTGCAAAAAGAGACTTGAACAGAGAATAAAGGCTGCACTTTCCTTAGCAGAACATGTGAAGCAGGATAAGATTTATAAGACATCTCTAAATAAAACTTCTTCACCTTTTGGAATAAAACACAGAGATATGAAAGGAAAGATGAATAATTTAAAGCAGAGACATCTTAAAGATGGAATGACTTGCCTTAAAAGCCTCTTTGGGTTATTACAGCAGGAAGTCTCATCAATCATCAAAAAAAGAAGAGTGAGGCTGTAAAAGTAAGTACCCAAAAGTAGGAAACAGAAGAAACACTTCTCAGTGGAGACATTATTTTTTGTTTTGTTTTGTTTTTTAAACAATGTGTAAGATAATCCTGACAGGAACAGTTATGGTTTTACCTCTGCAGAACAGCTTTTGCCCCATCTTTTGCTTCTCTCTACTTTGATCAACAGGATTTACCCTACTTCAGTGCTGCATTTGAAGAGTGGAGCGTGGTAAAAGTTGTTGCAATAGTTTGATAACCAAAGCTATGAAAAAAAGAACACTACTTATGTAGTTGCTGTATTTTGAATAATTTTACAGAAAAATAAACCTTTTTGGCTGTTGTTTAAATATGATTTCCAGTAAAGTGACACAGAAGAAAACAGATTTTTTTGAAAGATAACAAAGGAAGCATTATTTACTTTACTGAATCAGAAGTATTGATAGTATAAATACTGTCTATTTTAGGTCTTTACTATAGACATAAAAGTGGCTATTGCAAATAGCTGGGCACTGTTTACAGAAAATTAATGTCTTTATTGTAGTTCCATAAAAAAACTATTTGTAACATTTGTTTATTTATCATCTTTAAAATGTTTCCTCTCTGGAAAAGCTGGTCCTCAATAACATTGCAAATAGTAAAATAGAAAACTCTCTCTGCCAAAAAATATAAAAGCAAGAGGATACACATTTTTCTATTGAATATATTAAGACTGTGGAGTTCATTGCCAAGGATGTTGTTGGGAGACATGAAATGAGAAAGATTTAAAAGGATATTAAAATTTTATGATGATGCTGAGAATTTCCAGAGTTGTAACACATAATATACCTATATAAGATTTCAAATTAAACCCAAGTTAGATTAGGACAAAAATTCATGGGGGCATATTTTGCTATATGATCTGTCTTTGGCTGAGGTAGAGTTAATTTATCTCATAGTAACCTGTACAAGGCTAAATTTCGGATTTCTGCTAAAAACTGTGTTGGTAGTACAGGGATGTTTTAGGTACAGCAGAGCAGTGCTTACACAAAGTCAAGGACTTTTCTGCTTATTATAGTTTGAGTTAAAGTAAGATCAGTTTCTGACTCTTAACTCAGTCGCTCTAAGTAACTTCATTCTCTGAAAACTAACTACATATTTTTGTGAGTGTTCTCCCATAGTGATAGCCTAGGGCATTGGTATGAAAAAAGGTCAGTGCTTATACTTATCCCTATAGTAATGAAAGCCATTCTAGAGCTGGTAGAAAAAAGCCTGCACTTGCAGGGAGAGGTGGACAGGACAAGTGATCCTAAACTGACTAATACCAGGCTATTCCACCCCATATACCTCATTCTCGGTATAAAATTGAGAGATCACAAGGGTCTCATTCTCTGCTGTAATGGTTAATGTCCAGTGATGACCTCCTCTGTATTATTGCTCCTGATCCTGCATCCCTGTGTTCCTGAATCCAGTTCCTGAGTCCAGCTCCTTCCTAGTATGGACCCATTTCCTCATGTCTGCTCTCAAGTATTTGTGGTGACATATAGTCACCAAGGTGCCATCTCATATATTTGTGTATTTTTATTGCTTTGTTGTTGTTGTTGTTGTTGTTGTTATTATTATTTCTTCATTACAGCTGTAATTTTAGTTTCCAACCTGCAAGTCTCTTTCCTCTGATTTCCTTTTCCTCTTCCCCTGGAGGCAGGGTGGAGTAGGGATTTTGGAAGCTCAATTGCATGGTTTTAGGGGTTTAGCTGCTGAAATTTAGCTGGACTGGGGCTAAAATGGTGACGCTACTCCTCACACTGCCTGGAAGTGTGTAGAATGGGGATGTATAAAAAGCTGGGAGGGAAAACAGCCGGGACAGCTGACTCAAACTGACCAAAGGGATATTCTATATGATATGACATTATACTCAGCAATAAAACTAAGGAAAGGCTGGGGGGGCAGGAGGGATATCAGCCTGCTGCTCAGAGACTGGCTGGGAATTGGTCACTCAGTGGTGGGCAATTGTTTTCATTTGCATAATATGTCTTTCTTGGGTTTTATCTCTCTTTGTTATATTACTTTTCATTACTATTATTATTACTGTTATTACTACTATCATTATCATTATAATAATTCATTTATTATAGTGTTATTTTCTCAGCCCATGAATTCTCTCACTTCTACCTGTCCAATTCTCTTCCTTCCATCCCTCTGCGCAGGGTAGTGAGTGAGTGGCTCTGTGGTGCTTGGTTGCTGGTTGAAATTAAACCATGACAACATGGTGCTCTAATAGTTTTCTGAACATTCTCTACTGTCCTTCAAAGATGACAAGATGTTGAATCAAAATGAGAATGGATTATGCAGCAGAAAAACATTTCACAGAATCACAGAATCACTAGGTTGGAAAAGACCCACAGGATCACCAAGACCAACCATTCCTATCAACCACTAAACTGCGCCCCTCATTTATTTAAGGTGTTTTAAATTTTAAATTAATAAACTAAGATGGTGAACATTACTGCACAATGATATACAACTTTAGGTGTTAGACAGCTGGAGCGAAATCCCACCAGATCTCATCTCACGTAAGTGTTCCCACAGACCTTCCCAGCTATAGGAACTTATGCTGGGGAACAGATTCATATCACTGAGCTCTGTACAAAACAAACAACACACACACAAAAAGGCTTTTCTTCCTTTAATGGTTCCAGAGAGATAAATGAAAATGTAAAATTTCCTGACATGTGTCCTATTGAAGAAAGAAAACTTGAAATAGGCTCACAACTCTCTTGTATGTGAGAAGTATTGCTAGATCACTCCTCCAATTCAATTCCATAAAAAGTTATTCATATTTAATACAGTTTTGTTCATGAAGTCTGTTAAAATTATGAGACAAGAATAGATATATATGAAGCCAGGTCTCACAGCCACTGAAGTTTAATTAGCTGTTTATTAGATGATACGTCTTTTATGGGATGTTCCCAATATTTAGATTTGACAAGCTATTATACTAATGCTTTATAGATTATTTCAGCCATGAAGTTGTTTTAGAACTAAATTTAGGATCTATTACTAATGGGTTTGTATGACAAAGGGGAAAAGATATGCATCTTTTAAGCCTATTAAACTAGAACGGAAGATTTCTCATTGCTTGCAGTACACTTTGGATCAGAAACCAAATTTAGGTTGGTTTCTATTAACATGTAATAAAATAGGAAATCAAGTATATCACATTTGACATTTTTGACATTTCTTAAGAACTTTATAAGAAAATTTATTCTGCTTGCTATGGAGTGTATTGTTTTATTGATGGGATTAATACCAGTTTTCAGGAAAAGAAAGACATAGGGATTTAGGTAATATTTCCACATGTGTTAATTTTAAGGAATTAAAGACCAGATGTTATAACTTAGTTTCCTACTCTCCCCAATAGATTGCAGTACATCCTGTTACGTGTTACTATGAACAGTGTTAATAGTGACATAATTTTTTAGTAAAGATGAGAACAACCTGTACCTGTCATATGAGGTGACATCCAATATGCCCAAATTTTACTTTATTAAGAAAATATAGTTTATTTTAACTAAGGGGGAAAAAATGTCTGTGTAGTCCAAAAGGTGAGCAGGATGAAAACAGATCTGTTTCCATTCATGGAAAATAAAAGTGTTTCAGACTGCTACTTCTGAGTTGGCTGAGGCCAACTGTATAGGATTTAACAGGGCCAAGTGTGGCGTCCTGCATTTGGGACAAAACAACCCCATACAACACTACACACCTGAGAAAGAATGGCTGGAAAACAACATGGGAATATTATTTGATAGTCAGCTGAATATGAACCAGCAGTGTGCCCAGATGGCCAAGAAGGCCAACAGTGTCCTGGCTTGTATCAGAAAGAGTGTGGCCAGCAGGAGTAGAGAAGTGGTAATCCCCAGTAGTCACTGCTGGTGAGTCTATACCACAAGCACTGTGTTCAGTTTTGGGCCCTTCACTATAAGGAAAATGTTGAGCAGCAGGAGCATGTGAAAAGAAAGACAATGAAGCTGGTGAAGGTTCTGGAGCACAAGTCTTGTGAGCAGTGGCTGAGGGAACTGCAGTTGTTAAGTTTGGAGAAAAGAAGGCTCATGTGAGATGTTATTGCTCTTTAAAAATACCTGAAAGGAGGTATAGTGAGGCAGATGTTGGTCTCCTCTTCCAAGTAAAACATGATAGGACAAGACAAAATGGCCTCAAGTTGCACCAGGGGAGGTTTAAACTTAGGAAGATTAGGAAATATTTCTTCACAGGAAGGGTTGTCAAGAACTGGAGCAGGCTGCCCAGGGAAGTGATTAAGCCACCATAGCCACAGGTGTTCAGAAAATGTGTAAACATGATGCTTAGAGACACATTTTAGCAGTGGACTTCTCAGTGTTAGATTTGCAATTGGACTTGATAATATTAAGGATCTTTTCCAACCTTAAAGATTCTGTGATTCTGTAGAACAAAACCATCTAATTTAAATGACATATTAAAGAATGTCCATGTTTTTCCAGCCCATGAGTGAAGAAGCTACATCCTAGTTAAAGACTGAATTTAAATATCTTTTCAGCATGTTCTTGAAATAAATTTGGTTTCTTGGGACTGTTAGCCACTCTTTTTCCTGGATTAGTATCTCCTAAGCTAAAGGAAAGTCACAGTAACTCAATTAGCTATTAACAAGACTAGTATTGTAAGTGACTGCATTTTGTAGTGAAGTAGTTATGGCTATATTAAGCACCATAAACAAAAGAATGCACTAATATTGTCCTTGGTAATGGGAAAAAAAGGCAAAACATGGAATCCATTATTTTCCTCCTGGGGCAAGAAATGTTAATATATCTGTCAATCATTTTAAAACTATGACCACTGTACAGTCTCCCTAGGCAAATTTTTAATTTATATGCAATTATATTACAGATGTACTTTTCATATCTTGCATAAATAAGTTGCTAAAGTCTTCCAAGATTTTTAGCAAATTGCAGAAAATATCTTTGATTAATACTTCTGTTATAATTTAATGGTTCTGCTTGTCATCAGGTCATAGCTTTCACTCTATTCCCTTAGGGAACAAATGCTGTAGAAATTCTATGCAAATTACTTTAAATTAAAACAAATTAACATTGAATTATACAAACTGACCTTTACCCATTAGCTGTAATGCAAGAGTGCTAGCTGTAACTGAATAAATACTAGATGATATATTTTTTAATTCAAGCTTTATTCACATCAGTATGGAGCAAATTTTAATTCAGCAAAATATCCTGAGTAGGTTTCCTTGTGTGAGTATTATGTGTGGAAAGGAGACATGAAAGTCAAGCAGTGGAAGAGAAGATGTACTAGAAAACATGGGAGAGATACAGGGCAGAACAAAACTGATGCATACAAGTTCGCAAATGCATGTATGATCTTCAGGGGACACACGTAAACATCTAAGGCTTCTGTTCACAAAAAATCAGTGATTCTGTTAAAATAGTGATACCTTGGATTAGCTAACTACTGTTACTGTCAGGCACTTTGTGTGTACCCTGTCAAAGATGGCACACCCTAAAAATCACAGGTGTTTCTGAATTTGAAATATGCCCCTAGAAGCTGTGGGTCCTAGGTGTGGCAGAGAGAAAATGTGAGCGAGTGCTTTACTAGTTAACTGTCATCCAGTGAATTGTGTCTCAGGATTATGATAACAGTTATCAATGGTACATGAAGAATACAGAAAATTTTAGATACTGCCTTTTTCAGAAAACCCATGTCGGGCAAAGATGGTAAGCACGTTTATAACAGAAATGGAGAAGTGAAAGGCACATAGACATTTAAATAATAAAAAGTAAGTAATGTTCACTATAGCTTATAAATGTTTTATATCAATAGCATTATGGCATTTCTGGTGTGTGAGTTTTGAGTCCAGACTACTATAAGTGACATGAGCTAGAATCTGACCAAAAAGTAGGGCTGAAGCTCAGTAGTTCTGGATTGAATTTTTTGTGCAGCTAAAGAAATGAGGCCATCTTTACATGTCCTGTCTTCTTGTGCAAAGAGGACAAAGGCATCTCTTTTTCTGTCTAGATGACAGAAAAGTACTAACTCTACGGACCATTAGCTTTTGACATTCTGTGCTTGCATAGTGCTCTGCCAGTCAGAGATCTGATTATGAAGAAGGTACATAGGTGTTGTGATAAATAACGAAGGAAGAATAATAGCAGGAAGAATGATGATAATGTAGTATCAAAAACCATATTCTTCTAGGGTTTAGGAGAGTGTAACTTCATACCTGTCAGTGTAGAAGACTGTTTTTCATAACAAATAACTCTGTTGTAATGAAAATTTGCCCTTGTGCCAAGTAAATTTTCTTCTATGCTAGTCGATGTACTGGTTTAATCTATGAGGTTGACAATTCTAAGTAAATTTATAATGTTCTGAGAGAACTGATTTGTTATTGAAACACACTTTCAACTTCCTTTTCTGTGATTTTTAGGATTACAAGGCTTCCCTAGAAATGTGGTAGGGAATACTTATTAAGAAAATAAGACAAGATACTTATTTCCTTTTCTTCTAGACTATGCATTTCTTCCGCTGATATAGTCAGAATAAATTGTTCTCTTAGTCTAAATGTCCATACCATTGACATTTTCACTGTTTTTTTCTATGGAGATTTCTATGCAATATTTAATTCTTACCTGATGATGACTTTCAAGTTTTTCACCTGGCACTGCCTTTTTCACATTTGATTCATCCCCATAACATCTAAAAATTTCTTAAGTAAATAAGATTTCTTGCTCATTGCAATATACTGATTTTTACAGAACACATCATTATGCTGTTGCCTAAAAAATTAGTGCAGATTAACCTGGTCACATTTGCATGTCTAACTCTTACTTTTTGTATAATTCTAAGAATAGATTTTCGGAGTCACTGAGAAAATCTTCCTTTCATAGAAGTACTTTGCATGTCAGACTCAGGGTCCAAAGAAATCTATTTATTTTATTAGACCAAAAAAAAAAAAAAAAAAAAAAGTCTATCCCATCTTTTCTGTACTTTTAACTCAAGCATACTTCCGTTTGTGCTCTTTTAATTGAAGAGAGTGGATAAGTATTTTAATATCAGAAACTTTAGAAACATCTCATGTATGTATGTCCAGACCACAACTGTGGCTATGTAGCCTTTTCAGCTATGATTCTTTGAGCAAAAAAGTACACAATATATTCTTTTTGTCATATGCACATGACATCTACATACTGTATGTAAAAAGAGTAACTTTTAAAAACCTTGGCTTGGAAAATATGCCTGAATAGCAGACATTTAGTCATGATGAAACTGAGAACTGATCTCTCAAATGCTTCAAGTACTTGGGCCTGTTTTGTCTGTTACAGAATTTATACTGAGAATAATTTGGATGATCTGATTGTTGTGTATTCTTAGTCCATCTAGGATTCATTTAGCAGATGGCATTTGTAGTGGAAGAAACAGGTCCAGGAATTTCCTGACTGACATGGCAGTTGTAACCTCTTCCATATTATTGGTCACTTATACTCACAAATAGATTTCAGCTGCTTTGATGAAGGAACAGAGATATGAAGGTCTATCATAGTTCTGTCTTTGCCTTATTTAATTTTACAAAGTTTCACTACTAAATAATTGTGATTTTGCTCTGTAGCATATTTTAAGTGCTTCTAGTAAGTGGAAAACACAATTTCATGGTTCCTGAGACACCACGAAAACAAAACAGGATAGTTTCCTCCAAACACCTCAATATTTTCATGTTAGGCAGATCAAATCACCACCTGATTTTACATCAGCCTAAGATATTGCAGCAAGTTATTTCCCAAGCTGATTTAACAAACCATGAAAAATAATGCCTTTTTCTCCTCCGATTGTCCACAAGACAATTTCATAAGATGGACTGCATTAACTTTGGTGCCAAATTTTTCTTTCTTATAACTCTGACATCAATGGTATTTCTTCTAGATTATATAATATCAAACAAGTCTCATACAAATAAAAATCCATCAGTAGCAATTATTCTTTGCCAGTGTACTTCAAAATGATCTGAAGTAATGCTAGATGACAGCAAGAAAATTCTGAGAGCAAAATAAAACAATTGATATGTACAGCTCATGTTCAAGGTCTTGAAACTAGAGAATGTAATTTTATGCCACTCCTTATTCTCTTTCCTTGCCGAGAAAGAAATTATTCTTCTCGTAAAGTCATGATCTGCATCTACAGTATTTCTTTAGTTATAGCTGCTTGCATAGTGCTCTGCCAGTCAGAGATCTGATTATGAAGAAGGTACATAGGTGTTGTGATAAATAACGAAGGAAGAATAATAGCAGGAAGAATGATGATAATGTAGTATCAAAAACCATATTCTTCTAGGGTTTAGGAGAGTGTAACTTCATACCTGTCAGTGTAGAAGCACTATGCAGTATTTCTTTAGTTATAGTATACATCTCCAAACAATACAGTCTACGCTTTGAGTTAAATTCATTATCACTAAGGCAAATGCCCTTGCTTTCTTAAGTCCTTATTTTCCAACTGACATGCCCATATATTCCCTTAAAATATATTTATTGTTATTGTAAAAGACTAAATACAGTCTGAACAAATAATTGAATAATTGAATTTTTCAAATAACCTGTCAGACCAAGGTTTAATTAATTTCATGTGATTCACAACAGCGTTTTTCCACTTGAATTCCTAAGCTAGCAAGACATCTCCCTCAAATACTGGCAGTGTGTATTAGGTAGGATGTTTGGAGGGATGGTAGGTCCCCTTTGGCTGGATTTTGGGACTTTGAGGAGCTGCCTGTGTGGCAGGTGGGGACTGATGGACCAGGTGAGTTGAAATGGATTCCTGATCTATAGGCAGGAGTTGGGGAAGGCTTAGAAATGGTTCTAAGGGAGGCTGGACTACAAAGACCTAAATAAGAGGTCTGATTTATTTGACTATCATTGTCTTACAATGGCTAGAACACACCTAAAAAATGGTGGAATTAGCGTCATTCTCCTTTCTGGCAGCAGGATTTTTAGACTCATTTACGTAGACCGTTAGATTACATTGTGTTTTCAAGTGAAGACTCTCTGTTATTGATGTGATGCTATCCTTAGTACCAGCCACCATGGATGACCTCTTCTGCCAAAATTTCTTTTCAGTGTTATGCTGATTTTCCCCACTGTCAAAGGTATACAGTGAATTAACCTTGAATTTGTTAATATTTCTGGGAAAAAAAATAATGTTCATAGATTTTTTTTTTTTCCTGAGAAAGTCCAAGTCTTAATTCTATTATTTTGTTTCTTTGCAATGGAATACAATAAAGATGTCTCTTGTATTCAGGTGTTACATTCAAGTTTCAGTACATTTGACTGGAGAATCACAGAATCACCAGGTTGGAAGAGACCCACCGGAACACTGAGTCCAACCATTCCTATGAAACACATGTCCCTCAGGACCTCATCCACCCGCACCTTAAACACCTCTAGGGAAGGTGAATCAACCACCTCCCTGGGCAGCCTGTTCCAATGCCCAATGACACTTTCTGTGAAAAACTTCCTCCTGATGTCCAGCCTAAATCTCCCCTGGCGGAGCTTGAGGTCATTCACTCTCATCCTGTCCCCTGTCCCTTAGGAGAAGAGGCCAGGTCCCTGCTCTCCACAACCTCCTTTCAGGTAGTTGTAGAGAGGAATGAGGTCTCCTCTCACCCTCCTCTTCTCCGGGCTCTTCTCACCCTCCTCTTCTCTAACCCCAGCTCTCTCAGTCATTCCTCATAAGGCCTGTTCTCCAGCCCCTTCACCAGCTTCGTGGCTCTTCTCTGGACTCTCTCCAGAGCCTCAACATCCTTCTTGTGGTGAGGGCCCCAGAACTGACCAGGCTCAGAAACCTCTTGTAAATATATGTACTCACTGCAAGTAAATGACTGGGGTATTAACCCTACTGACAGCAATGATTCATGAATACATTTCTAGAAGGAAAGATAAGGTTTTATTTTCTTCTCATTTTCTCTTAGATACATAAACAGGTTAATCATATTTGAATTATTCAGAAGTTAATGACCAAACAATGTAATTATATAATGGAATAAATAATGGACTTTTCCTGAATTTCTGTTCTTATGTGATGAGTATCTTGCATAGAAAAGAATTTGAAAAAGAAGTACAAGCAATTTTTGAAGCTCATTAAAGCATTCCATTGATGTGAATTTTCACGATTTTCTGTTAATTCTTCCTTTGTTTTCTTTAGTTATTACAAACAACTTAATGGTGACTGAAAATCATAAAAGAAACATGCTCAAAGTAGAGAAAAATATTACACTTATTTTCTTCTATGATAATACAATTTTCATGTTAACACTACAAAGTTATACAGGAAAAGAACAATTGTCTCATTCTGAATTCATATCTACTGGTATAAAATTGCATTACTATTCTTTTCTGCAATGATCACATTGGCTCTGTGTGGGGAGAAATTTGTCTTTTTATATTTTTGTCAATCTAAAACTTTCACTAGCTTATGTCAGAAGAATGTAAATGAATGTCAGACAATGAGGAGTTTTGCAAAATAAAAAGGCAGTTTTATGGTAGCTTTCATTTTCTTTCAACCTTTTATTATATTTACATGTCTCTGTTATTTCATCAAATCACATAATCATAGTGTGGTTTGGGTTGAAAGGGATTCTTACAGAAAGTTTATGATGAGGATGTCTGAAAACCTAAATTAAACTCCTTTCTTACAGTATTTTAGTTGAACTTCAGCTAATATAATTGGTTTAATTCTACCATGCTTAATGGACCTATGCTAACTTATACCTTTTCCAAAGAACAAATTCTTGAGAAACTAAGAGATTTATTCAGATTTTGGGGTTGGTAAAGTAGCTGAAATATGCACAAGGACAAATACCTTTGGTTCCCCAAATGAAAAGATTTGTATATTAAAAATGTTTCAGCTCTAAGTCTAAAAAAATTGTATCCAACCATGAAACTCACCTTAATGATTCTATTTTATTTTTCCTAAACTATACCATGAAAATCAGCAAATTTAAGTATAAGGGCAAAACAAAGGAAAAAAAGGGTTTATTTTACTATACAGAACAAGTAGTGATAACTATAATATGTTGATTGGAATTTCAAACAGAGAAATATGTATTTTTTTCTATTGTAACTGAACTGTCATTATTTACATATCGTGATTTAGTGAAAAATTACCATGAGATTTTTCTCACCGACAGCATTGTGCTTCATGTCATATCAAAACATGTTAAATTATATTTTACTGAGATCCCAGAGAAAAGAAAGAAGAAAAAAATAAACTGGCAATGGAATTACCACAATAATCTTTCAATAACTTTTATGCAGAGCTTCTTATCTGAAAAAAATATATATTTCACTGAGAGAGCAATTTAACAGAGACAACTGCAAAACTGAATGGTTTCAAGGTGAAAGCAAAAAATGAGATGATGTGTTTATCAGATAAGAGGCCCCTAAATTTCTGTTTATAAATATATTCCACATAATATCAAGTACAAACTTATAAAATGAGGATTTAGGGCCTGATTTTGAAGAATGATTTATCTTTTTGCAAACATGCTGTGCTAAGGTACTTTGGAAGAGCAGCCAGGATTCAGAATTTTATTATTAATGTTCATGTATGTAAAGAACAGATTGATGTGGATGAATACAATCAGTGGAATAAATGTTGTTATGAGAAGCTCACTCAAATAGACTACGGAGCACAGAGACTCTGAATTAAAGAGTACAAAACCTTGTTCTTTGTCCTCGTGCACTTTAGAGTAATATCAGAGATTTGCCTTAACTATGTTTTACTAAATTGTTGTCTGTAAAATTGCCCATAGGTTTATTTATCTATAGATATACTTTTATATGTTCATTTAAAAAAATTCCACAGAAATATCCATTTTATTCAATTATAAAAAAATAAAATTCCATGATTCCTGCCCTATTTCCTGAACAAAAATCACCATTAAATCTGGAAAGTTTTCTGAAGAAAAAATAAATAAAGGAATGGATGCTGACTCTTTGCACATATTCATCCTGCTGTTCTTATTTCTAGCCTTGGGCTATTCTTAATGCGAACATGCTCGCTTCCACGCAATTTACTCTGATTAAAGTTTGAATATGATAAGCAAACTCTTCCACCAATACTCTTGAGACCTAAATTGTTAATGCAAAAAAAAAAAAAAAAGAAAAAGTCTGAAATAAGCAGCATAATTGTATTTCATATGAAATTTGATTTACATCTTTAATGAAAGAAGAATTTGAAAGGTTTAAATTAGTTGTCGATTTTTGTGCGTGCTGAAAATTGCATCAAATATTTAAATTGACTGGAACACCTGGGGCTAAATCTGCAGAAGGATAGAAGTGTCACGGTTTGTAGAAATGCAGCAAATATTTAAGCTAGATACAGAACGCTCTATAAAATATTTGGGGACAGTCACATAAAAGAACTAATAACAAACATTGTAATGAATGACTGACCACTAGAATAGATTATAGAAAATGCCAAGTGGAGGGCCATGGCTCAGCCTCTGACACTCTTGTGGATGTAGATTACCCATTCTACAAAGCAGAGAGGGAAACATCTTGAAGTGAGAAGTGGAAGTTCCCATTTAAAATGAGACACCATGAGCACAATAGGTCAATGCACTAGACTTTCTGCAGATGTGCTGCTTGGTTACACTGCAAGCTCATAAGAGTCTCACTTAATTGTGTGCTCTGAGTGCAAATGGGGAGTTATGTCTTGAGATGTAAAATAGAGTTTACCTGTGAATAATTTAAAATGAATTTAGGAAAAACAGTTTTCTATAACCAAGATACAAAAGCCAAACTTTCTTCTTTCTACTATCATGTGTGTTTTGATAGTTTCATGGTTAAGGAACAAGGCAAAGACAGAGAGGATAAATGGGGATAACTACTTCTTCTGGTTGCAAAGATTTAAATCACGTCTTCCATTCTTCTATTACTGTATTCTAAGGTATTCTGAATACCTTCCTGAAGATAGCTCTTCATTATATGAACTAGTTCAACACTCACAAGACCAGAGAATATGAACATGACTTTAAATAACATTTAAGAAAATCACTTGCAAATTCTCTGATTCTACATCTGGACCTTGCCTAATTAAATACTTCAGATAAAAATACAGGCCTTTGGAATCAGAAATGGGATTCAGCTTTACCTCTCTTAGACAAATGTTCTGTTGACCAGGTTAAAGGAGTGCAAGTTCATTCTTTGGCTTGTTGAACAAATACAGGTATATTACCCTGGTTTATCTGTAAGGAGTAAGCTTAAATTGTATCAGGTGGAATAAGGAATGAACGGAATTACCTTACATCCTAAATTGTTTGTCGACAGCCGACTGAACTGTTGGTCGACAACCGACTGAACTGTTGGTCGACAGCTGACTGAACATGAGCCAGCAGTGTGCCCAGGTGGCCAAGAAGGCCAATGGCATCCTGGCTTGGATCAGAAAGAGTGTGACCAGCAGATCCAGGGAGGTTATTCTCCCTCTGTACTCAGCACTGGTGAGGCCGCTCCTTGAATGCTGTGTTCAGTTCTGGGTCCCTCACCACAAGAAGGATGTTGAGGCTCTGGAGCGAGTACAGAGAAGAGTAACGAAGCTGGTGAAGGGGCTGGAGAACAGACCCTATGAGGAGCGGCTGAGAGAGCTGGGGTTGTTTAGCCTAGAGAAGAGGAGGGTGAGAGGAGACCTCATTACTCTCTACAACTACCTGAAAGGAGGTTGTAGAGAGGAGGGAGCTGGCCTCTTCTCCCAAGTGCCAGGGGACAGGACAAGAGGGAATGGCCTCAAGCTCCGCCAGGGGAGATTTAGGCTAGAGATTAGGAGGAAGTTTTTCACGGAAAGGGTCATTGGGCATTGGAATAGGCTGCCCAGGGAGGTGGTTGATTCACCTTCCCTGGAGGTGTTTAAGGCAAAGGTAGATGAGGTCCTGAGGGACATGGTTTAATGTCTGATAGGAATGGTTAGACTTGATGATCTGATGGATCTCTTCCAACCTGGTCATTCTATGATTCTATGATTCTATGAAATCAATGTCCTAGCCCTTCAAGTGTTCTTTAGTTAAACCTTCTCCCTCCTAAAAAAAATTACTAAACCTTTTTTGATATTGAATAAAAGAGGAATTGTTTAAACCTAACAGAAGAGTCCTAAAAGGTTAGTGAAGACACACTATTTTTCTTAGGCTTTCTTAGTTCCTAGCTTAATGTGACTATCCTAAATGTAGGTGAAATTAAAGAGTGACTGAACCAGATGGAAGATATTGTCCAGTTCCTCTCGGAAAGGAAATTAATTCCATGTTCCCACACCCTACACAAAGCATTATCCTCTCAGGTTTTGGGTTATATGGGACTACACTGTCTTTTGCTGTTGTGCTCTGTTTAAGATCTATTTAATTTCTTATTTGAATTTATGCACACTTAAAAAATCATCCCACAGATTTTACAGTGATGAAGGTTTAATTAAAAAGTTATGGAAAAGGTAAGTAGACAAAATTTCAAATATTTATGTTCAACGTGAATCAGTTACTAAGCTAACCACAAACCAGAAAATTGTGATCTGATTGTCTACTAATTCAGTTAAAGAAAGAGTAAAAAGTATCATCTAAATAATTTAAAAATAATTATCACATATATATGTCATTATAATAATTTTAAACTGTAAACAATTTTGGGTAGGAAAACTGAAATATGGGAAAGCTGAATGTGAAAAGGAATATTTGGTGCCTGAAGGAACTCTTTAAACTAGGTTAAAAGTTGACAGAAGTGAAGAAAGGATGACTATAAAACACCAGGGTTTCTTGTGTATTGCATTATGGAGCTGAACAGGTAGAAGTGAGATCAATTACTTCAATAGACTTTGGATCAGGGCATAGATAATTCTAGAATAAATTATTTGAATGAAGTACTACTGAAGTATTTATCATTTATTCTTTTTCTGGGGAGGGTGAGAGAACTTAATATCTATGGTTTCTTTAAAGTTTTGGGATAATATGTGCATGAATAATTTTTCCATTATTTACATTCCTCTAGCAGCACAGCTTGGAATTTATCATACTGACTGCATAAAGTATTTCTGCACAACTTGTTTGACTTCAAAAGTTAGTAAATGAATGACTTAGACTTCTTTGGAAAAACAAATCGTGAAGTACACTGGATTTCTAGTATGTTTCTAAAAGGAAAATGATGAAATAGCTTTTTTCATGAGTGAAAATGATAGCAAATGGGAGAGTGAGATTTTACAGAGCAACAATAGAGAGAATATGTTACAGAATACTTTTAAAATGGAAAATAATATAAGAATCATTCAGCTTTTTCAACTTGCAGACTTCATTATTCTACTGTAATAAAGTATATTTGCAGGAAAGAAATGACAGGTCAGGTGGGCCATGGATTAAGATTTGACTGAATGAACGTTATAATTACAATAATAAAAAAGTGTTGTGGGTTGACCCTAGTTGTACACTGAGGTGATCACCGATGTCTTTCTATCTCTTCCCTCCTCGGCTGGACAGAGGAGAGAAAATATAACAAAAGGCTTGTGGGTCAAGATAAGGACAAGGAGAGATAATGCAAGAATTTCCAACAGGTAAAACCAGGTTCAACCTGGTGAAACTAGTTTAATTTATTATCAACTAAATCAGAGTAGGATAAAGGGAAATACAAAAAAACCCAAACAAACTTAAAATACCTTCCTCCTACCTCTCCCTTCTTCCCAGATCTGACTTTAATCCTGAATTCTCTACCTCCTCCCAACTAGTGGCACAGGGGGACAGGAAATGGGGTTATAGTCAGATCATCACACATTGCTTCTACCACATCTTCCTCTTCAGGGGAAGGAATCCTCACAGTCTTTCTTTTCTCCAGAAAGAGGTTCCTCCCACAGGAGACAGTCCACCATGAGCTTCTCCAACATGAGTCCTTACCAAGGGCTGTGTTTCTCCATGAACTGCTCCAGTGTGGTTCCCTTCCATGGGATGCAGTCCTTCAGGAACAGACTGCTCCAGCATAGGTTGCCCACGGGGCTACAAGTTCTACTGCAAACCTGCTCCTGTATGGGTTCCGTTTTCCACAGGACCACAAGTCCTGCTAGGAGCATGCTCCAGTATGGGCTTCTCATGGGGTCAGAGACTCCTTTGAGCACAACCAGCTGCTGTGACATGGAGTCCTTCATGGGCTTCAAGTGGATATCTGTTCCACCGTTAAACTCCATGGGCCACAGGGGGACAGCCTGCATCATCATAGTCTTCACCAGAGGCTGCAAGGTAATATCTGCTTAGATGCCTGGAGCATCTCCTTTTCCCCTCCTTCTTCACTGACCTTCAAATCTGCAGAGTTGTTTCTCTCACGTATTCTTACTCCTTCTTCTGTCTGCTGCTGTTGTGCAGGGATTTGTTTTGCCTTGTTAAATATATTATCCTCAAGGCGTTATCTCCATCGTTGACTGGCTCGGCCTTGGCAAGTGGTGAGACCATCTTGGAGCTGGCCGGCATTGGGTCTGCTTGACATGGGGGAAACAAAATTATTTTGACAAACTGTTAGTTTTAATAATAAAGACTGGGAACTGAATATGAGTTGAAAGACCCAGAATGATTATTTCTGTTTATCTTATTTATTTATTTAATTATTTATTTATTTGATTAATTGTAAGGTTTCAAACTGATCCAGCTACTAGGATGTTTGATTACAGAAGTATGATTAGCAACCATACAATGCATGTATGGTTCAGTAAGTCTTTGTGGGGATCATTCATTCACCATAAACTAAGATACCAAAAGCTTCCAGTACTTCAAGTCTGGAGAAAAAGTGCTATTTATTGGCCTGATGTTTTTTCCAGTCATAGTTTCAAACATGTGTCCTTAATAAATTGTCCATAAAATAATAACAAAAGAGAAATGCTGAGCTGAATTTTGCTTTTTGTCTGTATAAAGATCTATCACTTGATATGCTACAACTTTTCAGTTAGCACAAGGCATGATAATAAAACATATTGCTAGTATAATCAGGATTTGCCTATTGCTTTCCTTAACAAAGTATTGGCAGGTTTTGGAGAAGCAGGTACCCTGACCTAATCACAGAATCAGAGAATCATAGGATGGTTGCAGTTTGAAAAGTTCTTTAACATCACTGAGTCCAATCATTGACCCAGCCCTGCTAAGTCCACCATTAGACCATGTCCACAAGTACAACATCTTTTAAACAGCTCCAGGAATGGTGACTCAACCACCTCCCTGGGGAGCCCATTCCAAGGCCTGACAGCCCTTTCAGTAAAAAATTCCTTCCAATATCCAACCTAAATCCCACTCATGCATCTTGAGAATGTTTCCCCTTGTCCTGTCACTAGGTACCAGGAAGAAGAGACTAGTCCCCACCTTGCTACAATCTCATTTTAGGTAGTTGTAGAGAGTGGTAAGACCTCCCCTTGTTCTCCTGTTCTTCAAACTAAACAACCCCAGCTCCCTTAGCTGCTCCTCATACAGTTTGTGCTCTAAACCCTTCATCAGCTTTGTTGTCCTTCTCTAGACATGCTCCAGCATCTAGGTGTCATTCTTGTAGCATACTCTAGTCATTCTTATGATGTAAGCAGGAAAATCACACATTTGATAATTGCTTTGTATTTTCTAGCATCAGTGTCTATACTGAAGGTCTACAGTGTCTCTCATACTTAAGTCTGCTGATTCTTGGCATAAATCCTTAGCTATCAAGGAGTTGCAGTGTTGCTCATCAGTGGCATTGGGCATGTCACTAAGCATTCAATATAAAACTTTGCATTCAAAGGAGAATCTAGACAGAATATTCCCAGACAGTAGTCTAGTGTTCTAACATAATCTGCTACATGACCTAGAATACTTAGCCACATATTGTTCCTGTGACCCTTGCATGCATACACTGTACTGGAGTTATTTCCCCAGGCTTTGGCCTTATTAGGTATTAGGTAAATATATGGTGATCTACACAGAAACAATGCTCTGTTTCAGTATGTTTGTGCTCCTGCATGCTGTTGGAAATTGACAATGAGGTTCCTTCTATTAATTTCTTACATTCAAGTTTGCACCTATAGATGTTCTTGTCGTCTTACAGCCTGTTATGAGAAAGTTTTAATACTGTCCTCCTTCTTCTTCCAGATTCTGGTTTGGGGCATGTTACATTGTTCTCCCAGCCAGTCACTTTTCGTTTGTGCTTTATCTCCTCACTCTGAACCAATATATGACACTGATGTGTCATGTTGAGATGTGTTATCATGTATGTGTAACCAAATGTGACATAACACAGCGCTAAAGGATAGGTGGAATTTCTCCCATTTCCAAACCAGGAAATTCTTGTCACTGTGAATATGCATTCATGGAACATGCTTCTGACCTGCAATAATTGCCCATTCTAGTTTTTATTCCTGTCTCATGTAAAGATAAAGAAGCCAGAGAAAATTTAGTCACATATGTGTCATCCTCAGATGATCCTTCTCCTCTTTATGATTCCAAATGATACCACGGTTTCCATATTTTATGTTAATCAGAATCTACCAGTTTAGATGTGAATCAAAATTGTATTACAGCTATTTTGCAAATTCTGGAGTGCAAATATTTATCATTAAGCACAAAGAAGGAGGAACTGATCTGCGAGTCTGGATATAAAACACTTGAATCATGATCCATTGAAGAAACCTTATGGAATTTTAAGAAAGTGACATAGTATGGACTTCATTTTACTGAAGCAATTTGTCTACCTTAATCCTGTCTACTTTCAGAGAGAAGAGACACACAATTTTATGGTGCTTATCATCTTTATAACTTGTGAAGTATCTGTGTTCTTTCTGCTTAGCACAGAGAAAACATAGATGACTGGACATGAATTTGTGCCTTGGACTCAATTGTTCAATTTCAATTTCCTTAATGTGAAGAAAATACCTTGTGTCTTTATGCCTTACTTTTACTTGTCTTTCAAATGGATATAATAGTTACTCTTGGCTCTAGAGGGGTGTTATCAGAATATAACAGTGGCATTCCAGATTACAAATGTAAAGAGACTAATTATCTTTAATAGATAAAAAATACGCCCATTAGTATGAACATAACTAAGAGTTCTGAGATCTTTTCAAGATATGTTATATTATTTTATTATGTTATATTATGTTATATTATTATATTATATTATAATATATTGTATTATGAGGAGTGGCTGAGAGAGCTGGGGTTGTTTAGCCTGGAGAAGAGGAGACTGAGAGGAGACCTCATTACTCTCTACAAGTACCTGAAAGGTGGTTGTGGAGAGGAGGGAGCTGGCCTCTTCTCCCAAGTGACAGGGGACAGGACGAGAGGGAATGGCCTCAAGCTCCGCTAGGGGAGATTTAGGCTGGAGATTAGGAGGAGGTTTTTCACACAGAGGGTCATTGGGCATTGGAACAGGCTGCCCAGGGAGGTGGTTGAGTCACCTTCCATGGAGGTGTTTAAGGCACGGGTGGATGAGGTCTTGAGGGACTTGGTTTATTGTCTGATAGGAATGGTTAGACTTAATGATCCGATGGGTCCCTTCCAACCTCGTTGTTCTGTGATTCTGTGATTCTGTGATTATAAGAAAGTATCTTTTTAGTCAGAAGGAGGTATATAAATGCATGTAGGTGCTGCTTCATTCTGCTCATGAATTAGACAGCCGGGGGTTCAATTAAAATAATTAAACCAGGTTTCTTTTTGTTTTATCAAGTATAATAGGGGAATTTAAAACTATTTTCACCCAAAGAGTACTCTGACAGATACCCGTCAAAAGAAAAAAATGTAAAAATTAATAAACATTATTTACCTTTCACTTGGTAGGGACCTGAGAGAGACCGCTCTCTGGTCTTTCTCTCTGAGCGTGCACAGTCAATAATCTTTCTTTCTACCACCAAAAATCCTATGTTAATTCATGTCTTTGCATAGGATGCTAGTAACAGAGAGTATCCTCCCTGCTATCACTCAGTGCATGCATTTGAATCCCTCTTCCAAGCTGTTACATGACACATGAGCAGGAACTGTCAGTCTGGTGAACGCTCATTTCACTGTGCTTTGTAAGGATAAAAAAATGCAGATTTGGTTGAAGGCATTCCTAAAATTCTTGTTATATGCAGAACGCTTTGGACCATGCAGGATAAACTTGTCATTCCAAAATAAACCTGGAAATCATGTGCTGCTGTTAGCTGTGGCTCCTTATACTGTAGATAAATGATGGAAGATATACTTTAACAGCGCACGTTACATTGCTTACATAAACAGGAAGTTCAATAAAATTGTGTTCTCTGAATCACAAGAAAAGGAATAAAAGCATATGTAGCAGGTGTCTTGATTTCCAAAAATACCAAAGTTATCTCATGGCTTTGATGAAAATCCTGCTGTAAAAACTCTTTCCAGCTTTTTCAGCACATTTATTTGAATAAGGGAATAGTTAGAGTGAGAAGTAATTTATTGTCTGAGATATGCTTAAATGCATAATGTAATGTCTTTTGCGTTTAACAGGAATTTGTGTATATGTGCTAAAGGTAGAAATATTGATAACATTTTCTTCTGCCTTTCTAAGACAACATCTTACGAAAAACCATCTTGAAAGGAGTTTCTCTTTTCTTGTAATACTGGAAGTGGAAGTCACACATACTCCTGTCTGGGACTATGTTAAATTGCTTTGAAGGTTCCACTTTGAAACCTCAAGCCAAATAAACTCCAAACTGAAAAGCTTGGCATTATTCAAAGAGACGCTTAGGGCACTCTTAGTCACAATGCTAAAGCATCTGTCAGGAAAGGCACTGTCATTTGCCACCTGATCTCATATTTTCTGACAACAGATGTGAGCTAACTACAAAAACACAACATCTTTAATACACTGATCAAATTTCATTAAAAAAGCATGAATACTAACAAGATTATAAAATACAGTGCAGTTTGTGCTTAACCTATAAGTAAAAATGTGATTACATTTAGTAGGGTGAAAGGGCAGGTTAATTGGAGTCACTTTGCCAGTCATCAGTATATTTAATTACCATGAATGCATGACACCAACTGTTTATTAACAGTCCATAATTGTACAGAAGTTATGGTAGTTAGTACTCCAAAAACAATACCTCCCCTCTCCCCCCATATTGTAAGGACTATCTCAATCAATTTGCTTTTCTGTTTCTGCTGATTATTTAAAATTTGAATTTAGAATACAAATCAAATACAGCTGTACTATAGGCTTTACAGAATGTTCCTTAAAGATACAGAACCTCAGACAGGCAAAACTGAAGTTTTCTTCTAATCTATTCCAGACTATAATTCCAGGTTTAGTTTAGGAAAATGATAAATGCCCAGAAATACAAAAATGTTTATTCTTTATTTATCAATTGTATGCTTAACTCAGTTTTATTATAACAAGCCTTCACTTATCCAAGCACTGCTCTCCTCTACAAGCCCTTCAGTTTAAAAAAAAAACCCCAACATAAAACAAAAACTCTCTTTGTAAATCCTTAAAATTACAACACTGAGAAATTGTTTTTGCAGTAGACCTATTTGATATATATCCAAAGAAAAGTATTTACTGACATCACTACTCACTGAAAATATCTAATATATGTTCCTGGTTCTAGGCAAAATTTTATGAAAAATCTCACATTGCATGCATCCTTTATGTAAATATTAAATGTTTGAGTTTTTTTCAAATGATTGACTGTAGCTTAGATGCTTATGAATGAAATCCTTTTTAAGAAAACAACCAGTATGTTTCACTCAGTCATTAAAATGTTACAATAGAGTAGAAAGTGATTCACTGTGGTTTTAAAAGAGTTTTATGGTGCATGCTTCTATATTTCTGTTCCTTTGTACTTAATTATTATGTACAATGTACAGAATTGCAACTTTCATTATAAACTGCCTTAACTGTTGACACTGTAATAAGTACTGTAGATTAATTCAGATTAGCTCATGTCAACTTTTGTAATATTCTCAAAGTTACTTGAAACAGTTATGTTACAGAGCTGGCCTGTACTTGATTAATTACATTAAATTAATATATCCACCAAAACTGTGTCTACAAAAATTAACTCTCTGAAAATATAATAATGTTTTTGTGAGAACAATTGCATGTGTAGTACGCGCTTTGCGTCTAAGCATTAACAAATTACCTACTGTGTCATTTTTCAATTTGTCTTAAAGATTCTGCATCCAGAAAGTCCTGAATACCAAACTGTGAGAATTTGACAGGCTGTCAAGTACCTTGAGAATTACTAATGATAATAAAACCAATGTCCTTCCTTAACATTTTGTTATAAGTAAGGGGGCTTTGGTCCACTTTGATTCATATTTCTGTTCTTTAAAACTTTTTAACAAAAAGACTCAATAGCTAAAACTGAGAACATACTGCTAAAATCTATGATGGAATCAATGTTTTGGAATGTTTATGTAGTCATTAAAGCCTCTTATTTGTGCTGTGTAAGTTGTAGACATAAATGATAATCAAGAAAACGTATCTGCTCAGCTGTGAATGCATAACTTCAAAATCTGATTCCGACCATTCTTAAAAATAAGTGCTGATTTCTCACAGCTTCCTAGTCAGTACATTGAAAGAAAACAAGTTGCAACAAATGCGAAGAACGATGACAGCTGTAGAAGCTTGTTTGGTATCAGGCCTGCCTTTGGCAGGCTTCCAGTTAAATGTGAAATATTTTGTCAGTGTTTTGGTGGAATTAATTTAGAGAAGTATTTTTCTTAATTCTGTGTTAATCTCTCTCATGAATAAAGTGATAATTTGTTACCGAGAAATATGAGTTAAAAGTGATAATTTAAGTCCCTTTGATTTTGTGGCATTGTAGAACATAAGTAATAGATTTACTGTATAAAACCATTGAGGATATAATACAAAATAATGCAATATATATAAGTACTTTTGAGCTATGTAGGTCAGCAATGGAGTCTAACTGATCAGATCTGTCCAACTGCCATGCAACAAAGGTGCAACACTGGTACTAAAGACAATGTTTACCCTCTAAAGCTTGAATAAATCTAGCAATATAGCTGCTTTCAGTGAATTTTTCTTTGGATGCAAAATACCAGTATCAACAAGGATAATCTCAACCCAAGTCTGCAATTCAGTGTTGAATTGAAACATCTTAAGCATTGATGTCAATATCAAAGAAATTGCAATGGGACTCCCACTACTCTTAAATCTTGATTTTCAGCCTCTCTTACTTCAACTCTCTTACTTCAGCAGCGAGTTAAAATCAGAGGAGTCCACAAGAAGGCAGATATTTTGATGGGAGTCTGTTACATACCACTCATCCAAGATGAAGCTGATGAGTAATTCTATAACCCACTGGGAGAAGTCTGAAGATCACTAGCTTCCTTGTGGAAGACTTCTCAGGGGCAAGCTGTCATCATGTTCCAGAAAAGAAGCTCGCAGGGAAAAAAACAACTCGGTTGTGCAGGGAAATCTTGAGGGACGTCAAGAAGAAGAGGAATGTTTATGAACTTTGGAAGAAGGGACCAGGATCTCGGGTGGGCTACAGGGAGGAAATGAGATTATGCAGAGGAAAAATCAGGAGGGATAAAGCCTAACTAGAACTCAGATTGATCGAGTCAGTGAAAGATAAAAAAATCTTTCTTTAAATACATTAACAATAAAAGGAGGACCAGGGAGAATATTCAGCCCCTATTGAATGCAAATGGAACAACTGTGACAAAGGACGAGGACAAGGTTGAGGTACTTAATGCCTTCTTTGTCTCAGTCTTTAATTGTAAGGAAAGTTTTTCCCTGTGTGTACTTACACAGGAGGTAGAGGAGCAATACAAAGCTCCCATGATCCAAGAGGAGGTGGTCAGAACCTTGCTTGCCCAGCTAAACACCCACAAGTCTGTGGGGGTGAATGGGATCCACCCAAGTGTATTGAAGGAGCTGGTGGATATACTGGCCAAACCCCTTTCTATCAGCTTACATCTGTCCTAGATGAATGGGGAAGTTCCACTGGACTGGAGGCTGGCTGATGTTGTCCCCATCTACAAGAAGAGTTGCAGGGAGGATCTAGGGAACTACAAGTCTGTCAGTGTGACTTCAGTGCCAGGGAAAGTCATGGAACAGGTGACCTTGTGTGCTACCATGAAGCACATGCAAGAGAACTGGGTATCAGGCTCAGTCAACATGGGTTCATAAAAGGCAGGTCTTGCCAAACTAACCTGATCACTTTCCAAGATAAAGTGACTTGGCTGCTGGATGAGGGAAAGGCTCTGGATGTGGTCTTCCTGGATTTCAGCAAAACCTTTGACACGGTTTCTCACAACATTTTGCTTAGCAAGTTTATGGATGACACTAAGCTGGGTGGAAGTGTCGATCTGCTGGAGGGTAGGGAGGCTCTGCAAAGGAATCTGAACAGGCTGGACCACTGGGCTGAGACCAGTGGCATGAGGTTTAACAAGGCCGAATACCAGGTCCTGGACTTGGGGCACAACAACCCTATGCAGAGCTACAAACTAGGAGAATTCTGTCTAGAAAGCTGCCTGGAAGAGAGGGACCCGGGGGTGTTGGTTGACAGGTAACTGAACATGAGCCAGCAGTGTGCCCAGGTGGCCAAGTAGGCCAATGGCATCCCGACTTGTATCAGAAAGAGTGTGACCTGCAGGTCCAGGGAGTTATTCTCCCTCTGTACTCAGCATTCGTGAGAGTGATCCGTGAATCCTGTGTTCATTTCTGGGCCCCCACCACAAGAAGCATGTTGAGGCTCTGGAGCGAATCCAGAGAAGAGCGACAAAGCTGGTGAAGGGGAGGAATGGTGGAAAGAGCTGGGGTTGTTTAGCCTAATAAAGAGGAGGCTGAGAGAAGACCTCATTGCTCTCTACAACTACTGAAAGGAGGTTGTAGAGAGGAGGGTGCTAGCCTTTTCTCGCAAGTGACAGGGGACAAGACAAGCAAACCAAAATGGCCTCAAGCTCTACCAGGGGAGGTTCAGCCTGGACATCAGAAAAAAAAATTTTGGAGAGGGTCATTAGGCATTGGAACAGGCTGCCCAGGGTGGTGATTAAGTCATCTTCCCTGGAGGTATTTAAAATATAGGTGGATAAGGTGCTGAGAGGTATGGTTGAGCGGTTGATAGGAATGGTTGGGCTCGATAGTCCTGTTGGTCTTTTCCAATCTAGTGATTCTGTGAACTCTATTCTTAACTTTCCCTTGTTGTTCTCTGTCTTATATTTACAGGAATACCATGCTACTTAACCATGTCTTCTTTGCTACAAGTAGGAGTTCGCACCTTGTAGTGAGAAAAGCAGGTGTAAGGGAAAATGGAATTCTTACTCATTAGTTCAGAGGAAAGGACATATATTTTTTTAATGTGATTTAGTAGTATTCTTGAGATACGTAAAAATATTCTCTGTTCCTGAAATGGTGTAGATTTTAAACACATATTTATTGGTTTTCAATACCTTTCCTTCTTTGTGCCTAAGTACACTGTCAAACTCTGTTTCTGGATATGAAATCCAGTGTCAGGTATATTTTTTTCCCCCTCAAATTATGACTAATTTTTAGTCAAAAATGTTTAAAAGTAGACACAAAAAAGGTTCTCTCTTGGAACATTCCTTGGCAGCTAAAAGCAGTACCCTTTCTTGAAAAATAGTGATATCTAAATAGTAAGATCTCTCTTCCACATGGTCACAGAGGTATTTATAGAAGAATTTGCCTTGCATTTCCTTGTTGTTCCTTCTTCCTTCTATGTGAATATGCAATCAGATCACAGATCAACTTGTAGTTTATGCACATTGCTATAAACTGTGGTTTTTTTTCCTAGAATTAATTGTTGATATAATAAACTTGCCAATAAGTCAGAGGATTTTTCATATCTTTTTTTCAGCACATCAAATATCCATGCATTGTTGGTCATTGATTTCACCTGACTGAAGCAACCTTTTTCCATATTCTTGTGATGCTTGTACTAGATCAGCAAATTAAGAACAAGTTATGTATTCACCCATCCTTCTGTTCTACTGTGCATATGCAGCAGTAACATCTAGTAAAATTGTCTGCAAATGTTTTACTAAGCACTAGTTTAGAAAATATTGAAAATAAAAACATGGAAAATACTTATACTTGCTGCGAGAAAGAGTTTTGTTTTCTTAAAAGTGCTTTTGACCTCCTTCATTATGTTTTCTGTTACTTTACGGACTCCTCACTGTTGTTGTGTTCAACCAGTTTGCCTGTTTATGACAGGCAAATGACAACCTTAGATAAAAATTTAGTGGACTTTTTTGATTGCCTTCCATTATCAGACCTCTTATTTAGTTAACTATTTGCTTGTGCTGGTGGGAATTGGAATTGTTGTTGAGCTTGATTGGTTTCCTGTATGTTTTGCATTCTCATTATGCATTATTAGTAGTATTAGTTAAAAAGAAAGTTAGAACTGATTAAGAAGCATAGATTAAGGTCATTTACAGAAACATATTAAGAAAATAATTGTTTTATTTTTACTTCGAAGAATTTTTCTTCAGTTTAAAAATAAAATCATATTTACTTTTCCACTATTTTAATAAAATAGTGGTAAAGTGGTAAATGTCTTTGCAAAAGTAGTATTTGTTCTTAACATTTAAAGATATTTATTTTTTATTAATCATTATATACACAGAGCTGCAAGGAAATAATATTTTTATGGACTATATGATAAAATATATGGTGCCACCAATTATAGGAACCAAATTATTGATGTTATTTCCTTGATTATATATGAATCTGGCCATTTTCCAAAAAGGAAAAAATATGTGGCTATATTTAACTTCTGTGTTTCCCTCTAATAAAAAATGTGAAATTATTTCATAACGGCTGCAGCTTTCACTTAAAAAAGTAAACACTAACACATTTGCCATCTGGTTTAGTGATTTTTTTACAGCAGTTAAGAGCTGTCATCTTCTAGTAACTCCAGATTTACCGTTTGAAGTGACACTAAACTCCAATTAGCTTAACGTTTGTTATCTGTGCTGTAGAATAGCAGGCCAACATTTCAAAGGAAGTCAGTATTCCAGCATTTATTGAGAAAGAGATAAAATTAGACCATGGAGTGTATTAAAGTGTATTGGGAATACACTTTGTATGACATTTTTCTATCACTTAAGGCTATGTACCACTATAGATAAGAAAAGCTCTACTACAATTATTACAAAAATATTATTATCAAAATAATATTATGAAAATAATATTATCAAAATAATATTAAGTACTGGATTTAGCAGACCATCAAGCTATTTTAAGCTCATTATGAGGAAAGTTTGTCAATACATTTGTCCATCTGGAGGATGGTGATGGTGGGGAAAGGGCTTGCACCCTTACATGCATGGGAGTCCTCCAACTGGCTACCTGATGTACTGTGGAAAACATTGGCCTAAGGATTGTGCTTTACATTATTAAATTGAGAATTTTGGAAATTAATGCAAATGCATGCCTGTCTGAAGTACTCTTTGCTATTCTTATTGAAGACATATCTTCTCTGAGTTCGATGCTCTTAGTATTATAGAGTCCCTGCTTTTCCTTTCTCTAAGTGTCTTTCATAACTCCTGCTGTGCTTATAGTGTGCCCTATGCTTTTGTTTTATACATTGACTCTATTTGCCAGTATATACCATAGCTTCTCGGAAACCATTCATAATTAGAGCAGCTTAATACCCATAATAAATATTTGTAGTATAAATCTTTTGATGTATGATCCTGCTTGCTATAAAATTTTCTTCATGCATTTTTGACTAGCTTTAGTGACAGAAACACCAAAATATTCATGAAATGCAGTATGCTATAAAACAGCATGTTACACTGAACTGTGAATTGCTTAGAGACATAATCATGGGAAACTGGCTTCAGGTGACCCTGTTTAAGCAGTTGAACTCCAGAGGCCCCTTCCAACTCCAAGCATTCTGTGAGTCTGTGAATCAAACTTTATAAAAATTGTTTAAGCAAAATAACTTTCTGCTAATTCAGTGACTGAATTTCACGTCTAGTACATAGAAGAAATAACTACATAGTGATATAATTACAAGAAACAGATTCAAAGAAAAATATGAAATTATTATATAAATAAATCAGAGAGTTTTTGCTTCCACCGGAGATAATATTATTTTCACTCATACTCATCATCAAAGTTGCTTTGTTAAAAAAGATTTTTCTAGTCACAAAACCTCCGCAATTTTGCGACACTGGTTTTGTGTTTGTATTGTGTCTATATTAATCATTCATACACTTTTAGTCTTTCATATATTAGATATTTGTGACATGGTCTGCACTTAAGTACCTGACTGATCACCACCAATTTGCACTATTATTTTTTCTTGCTTCTTTTAACTTCCTACTAAAACAAATACTCTGATTTGCTTTGGTTTGCTATCTTTTTCTTTAAGTGGTACATTCTATTTTGGTATTATTTTAAAAATAATTATGTTCTTATTTCTGATCTTATTGCTTCTTATTGATGGTGTATGTCATACAGTACTATTTGTATTTCAAATGTATACTTCTGGTTATTAGTTGCCTTGGTGATTAATGTGTTCTGTATCTGGGGGACAATTGCATGCATTTTGCTGATGTATTTATGTAGATTATAATCATCAGGAATGTTCTATGTATCAGACCTTTTCTGGAGGAAAATGCCAATAATCAACATAATGAAAAAAACAAAAAATAAAAAAAAAAAAAAAGACATTCTTTTAAGTTTTTATTACAAGTGTATTTTTTCAAGACTAGTTTGTTAAAAGGTCCGCATCTTTGGCTCAACTTTAAGTTTCTTTAAGACAACTTACCAAGAGAAGCTCACTGTGAAGATGGATGCAAAAATACTTTCATCATAGCGAACAAAACTGAGATTTACTGCAGAGGTCACACAGGATGAAAACCCATGTAGTTAGTTATGATGCTAAAACAGTGTTACAACTCCTCAGTTAGGAACTGTGGTAAAGGCAGCTAACACATCTGTCACTTATATTTCCAAGGAAAAGCACTGAGCCATTTTCAGGCCTCTGGCAGTCCAGTATTCTGAGCTCCCATTTCAAAATTGAGTAGAAACAATCAGGTGACTAAGACTGAGGAAAGAATTTTAGGTACATCCTTCTACATAGCATTCAGCCTGGACTGACTGATCAACATATGTTTTGAAGTGATTTCTCTGAACAGCTAAAGTCTTTCAGTACCTGAACAGAAAGACTAGGGACAGAACTTTCTGCTCTGCATTCTATATCAGGTCCAAGGTATTTGAAACATTGTATGGACATATGTATTCTTACCATAATAACTTTTTTATTATTATTATAAGTATTTTCTCAGATGCTATTTAAACAATTCAGGAACAGCATCCTGTATATACCCCACCCTGTTTCTTTCTGGGTAATAAACTGATCTCCATATTCCTATCATTAATCAGTTCTTTTCACAAGCAGTCACCGTGCATTTAACTGTTCACAGCCTGGCCCTCAAAAAGGAGTACAATAACAAAGTCCTAGAGTTCAACTAGAATTGAGTTTACCTGCCTTTATAAGGAATTCTCTTGTGACGCATTTCTATATTACAGACCCATTGCTCTCAAGAGACTACAGGTTTTATAGTGCTGGCTCTGATAATACGAAAAGAAACAAAAGAGATGGATAGTCGATGAGTAAGAAATAAGTATAAACAGGATAGTATTGTGAAAAACAATGCTCTCATGTAACTAACATGAGATACCTGTTGCATGAACTGACAGAGCCACTGAGCAGAGCTCTTATCTCAGCTTATCTCATATGGGTCAGATCAAGTGTGCTCACCACAGCATGAATCTATGTTTTGTGGCTGTGCTATGGAAATCCCTCTAATGTCATGTGCAACCAATTTCATAAATTTCTTAAATAACAACAAAGTTTCTGCTGCATTTTCTTTAAACTCCCATCTCTTGCCCACAGACAGCATGATCGACCTTTTAATTCTACTTGTAACTTAGGTCCTAGATTAATAACTTATATCATAACCCATCAACAGCCAGGACAGTGGTATGCATTAGCAATTTCTTACAATAAACTTAAGACTAATCAGTATCACAGGACCAGTGACATCAGTACTGACATTCTCTTGAACTTATACTTTCTCAGGCAGTGAGGGTTGCAGCTGTTTCTGTTAATTTGGGAAATGCTTCTGTGTTTTAGAGGCATTTTTTGTTTTGTTTATACAAAAAACTGCCTTATTACCTTTTTATTTTCCTTGTCTTGTACCATTTCCTCTTGCATCTTACTGAATATATAAATTAATGCTGAATATTAGTTTATCCCAAATAGCTCAGTAGCTTATGTGCAAATTAAACTACAATGCTCTTCCTTCGGAAGCCAATGCTAGGGGGAACCATAGTCTGCTAATGAGCACTGTGGGATCATTTGTAGACTCTCAAGAAATTTAGGGCACTGTACAGTTTAAACTTGTGTGTATAATCTTCATAAAGGGTTATGAGCTGTTGTGTGTATTGGGGTAAATTAAACCTTAATACAATCCTTTTAAAATCACTGGAATTACTGTAGGAATGCCTGTAGTCTGTTGTGCATGATTTAGGTGATTCTGCACTTAGAAGAAAACCTTTACTGTTATCCATTTGAATTTCATTGAATTCACAGCACAAATAAGCAAAGGGGAATTGACCTATGGTGATTATTTCTCTTCTCCTTAGCACATGGTTTAATATGCAATTATATAGTTAGCTATATTTTTTGATCTATTCCACATTTTTATAATAGGAAAGTTTTATTCTTAAAAACCTTCTTGTATTTTGAATGGGAAAGCAGCTCATTTTGTCAAAACCTCACTAAAGAAATCCACTTTCGGATCCAGGGTCCACTTCTGTTGAAGAAAAATGGATAGCGGTACATATCCATTGGAAACATAAGGGAGGTAAAACAATTTTTCCTGCCATGCTGCAAGACGTGGTTTTCTTCAGCCAGTCTCTGCTGTGAAAGTCTCTTTCAGTCTCACTAACTGAAACATTCATTTACAAAAATCTTTAATTACTTTCAGGCCACAAAGAGACCTTTTAACCCAAAGAAAAGGGCACCAAGAAAAACAAGTTTTTAAATTCTTTCTAAACCTACTACGTCAGTACCATTTTGCCCTCTTCAATCTATTCATTCATGTGTGAAACAGCTCTGAGTAAAGTAATGTTTTGGTCTGTAACTCTTTGACCTGACCCTTAAAATGAGCGCCAAAGCCCCCACCAAAATATCCTGTAAAGCCTCCACTCAGTTTGTTAACTGGGTGCATCTAGTGCTATTTGAGATTCCTTAGGGACTTGAAATATTTATTAAGAACCATAGAAAATATAAAACAATTATTTACTCGCTTTCATAGAAAACACAAATCTAAAATTTAAGAATCTGTTAGCCTAAATATCAGTGTGTTCATGACTTTTACTAAGAAGTTTTACCTCTTATTTTTTCCCTTTAGGGTTTTATGCCTTCAAGTGTAATGTAAGGCTTACATAGGGATTTTTATAATAAATTATATTGTGATATCAAGAATAAATCACTTAATTGTACAAAACTATTGGGAATTTCTGTAGACAGCCTGGTTTGCCAAACAAGGAATTTCCTGATAAACTGATTACCAAAAAGGGAGCATAAAAAGGTAGTATCGGAAACAGGTAAAGAATAGTGGTGTTCCCCAGGGCTCAGTGCTAGGTCCAGTCCTGTTCAATGTCTTCATCAATGACCTGGATGAAGGCATCGAGTGTTCACTTAGCTAGTTTGCAGATGACACTAAGCTGGGTGGAAGTGTCGATCTGCTGGAGGGTAGGGAGGCTCTGCAAAGGGACCTAAACAGGCTGGACCGCTGGGCAGAGTCCAATGGCATGAGGTTTAACACGGCCAAATGCCAGGTCCTGCACTTGGGCCACAACAACCCTACGCAGAACTAAAGACTGGGGAAAGAGGGGCTAGAAAGCTGCCTGGAGGAGAAGGACCTGGGAGTGCTGGTTGACAACGACTGAACATGAGCCAGCAGTGTGCCCAGGTAGCCAAGAAGGCCAATGGCATCCTGGCTTGTATCAGAAATGGTGTGACCAGCGGGTCCAGGGAGGTTATTCTCCCTCTGTATTCAGCACTGGTGAGGCCGCTCCTTGAATATTGTGTCCAGTTCTAGGCCCCTCAGCACAAGAAGGATCTTGAGGCTCTGGAGCAAGTCCAGAAAAGAGCAACGAGGCTGGTGAAGGGGCTGGAGAACAGACCCTATGAGGAGCGTCTGAGAGAGCTGGGGTTGTTTAGCCTGGAGAAGAGGAGGCTGAGAGGAGACCTCATTACTCTCTACAAGTACCTGAAAGGAGGTTGTGGAGAGGAGGGAGCTGGCCTCTTCTCCCAAGTGACAGGGGACAGGACAAGAATGAATGGCCTCAAGCTCCGCCAGGGGAGATTTAGGCTGGAGATTAGGAGGAGGTTTTTCACACAGAGGGTCATTGGGCATTGGAATAGGCTGCCCAGGTAGGTGGTTGATTCACCTTCCCTGGAGGTGTTTAAGACACGGGTGGATGAGGTAGGTCTTGAGGGACTTGGTTTAGTGTTAGATAGGAATGGTTGGACTAGAAGATCCAATGGGTCCCTTCCAACCTGGTTGTTCTGTGATTCTGTGATTCTGAGTGAGGAGCAGAAGCATAAGAACGTTGCTCATGTATTTTGGGACAAAATTGGTAAAATAAGAAATCAGTTGAAGCTAAGATGATTGAAGGTAAAGAAGAGTAAAAAGAAGAAATTCTAAAGATATGCAAGTTGAAAAAAGTAGTCCAGGAAAAGGAGACAACCAAGCAAAAGAAATTATAGAAAAGCCTCAGATATTTTGACTCCTCTTTTCTTTGGCTTTCACAAGCAAATATTCTTCTTTCATAGCAATTTAACAAGGCTCTAAGGCAATCATTTGGCATGCAGAAGATTGAGGATAGAGCCACAATTTTCCTTGAATTATTCCTTTACCGGCCTGGAGCACAATTTCTGGGTGCCTTTCATGTCCTCAGATGAGCAAACTGCCCTTCAGTCTATTAATTGCCTTTGTTGGCCATGCTTCCACTTACCAGCTAGAAAGGTGTCCAGACAGATATTGCAGACAGACAGGAAACTGCTACTCTCTAAAAAAAAAGTCAGTGAAAGACCATCAGTGCAGAATTTTCTTAGAACAAGAATCTGTCCATGAGGAAACAGCTAAGAAAAACCGTTAGCTGTGGCAGTCCCTAGAAGCTGTAAAAAGTGTTTAAAGATCTTTTTTTAATAAAAATGACAACATCAGACAAATATATAAACATGAGACAAATAAGTGGATGAGTACAAAAGCTTCAAGTGTGGTATTGGGGAAGGAGGAGAAAATCTGTGAAAACCCAAATATGTAGAAAACACATCCTATAAGAAAGCTTTGCCTAAATAAGTAATTACACAAACAAATCACAAAGAACCTGCTGAACTATTTCAGGAGAAAAAATATCTCCACTCAGCCCCCACAACATTTTCTACTGAAAAGCAGAAGAATGAACATCACAAAAAGCTGCCCAATCCCTCAGTATCAACCACTCCTGCCACAAAATATCTTCAGTTATTTTACATAGTTTAAGACAAAAACTGTTTTCTTTTTACAATACTTCAAGCTACTTGTTTTTGGAGGATAGATTCTATAATATTTCAGTGTAAAAAAGAACTGGTATTGTCTTTGTTCATTGCTACAAAGAGTTTCTCAGCTGTACATCACAAGCAGAGTATCTTTGTATAGCTAGTGTTTCATTGTCACACCAAGCCGTTTTCCTTTTCAGTTTTATCTGTGGTAAATAATTGTTTGGGAGTGCTATTGACCTTCTGACATCCCTTATGCTTCTTTCAAAATACTAAGTCTGCTTCTGAATTCATTCTCTGCCACCCCAGACCAACTGCCTACAAGAGCAGTGCTGACACTGCAAGGTGTCATCTTACAAGGTTGGTCAACATTGAACAAATATTCACACTGGGATTTGCACATACACGAACATAAGCCAAGGTGTGAATAGTCAATGAAGGGAGGGTAGGTCATGGAGGCAATCTGACCCTGGGGCTTCCTTGTATTCCACAGTAAACGGCTGCTTTTCAAACAAAGCCTGTAGTGTATCTTAGGTTGAAGTTTGGCTCAGCTGTTTAATTAAAAAACTGCAATTTGATCTGCAGAAGTTTTGGCAATAGATTTTAATGATTCTACAGCCATACATAAGTAAAGCTTACACTGAAAACTCATTTTGTACCTATACACATCTACTTATGTGCATGTGTATATACGTGGATGTGCATATACATGTATGTGTTTGCAGCTGTATATAAAAAAACTGTATATACATATACATTTATATGGAGAAACATACCTTTATCTTTGAGACACTGCAATAACAGAAACATTAGAGACAATCCTGGAGTTATCTGGGAAGACATCATGAGTGCTGGTTTAGTGGTCAAATGTCTGCTTATTGCGTATGTGATTATTACTTGTGTTCTGAAAACAACACAATAACACACTTCCTTATGATTTGCTTGTCCTCTCCTTTTCTTATACTTGTACTGTGCTACCTGCACCACAACTTTCTCAGCCACTGATAAGCATCCAACTTATTGGCAAACAACTTATTATGACATTGGAACATCACAGTCTGACTGCAAATCACATATGTGTCTGGAGACACTCCAAAATTAAATCCTCCTTATTCTGGTGTTGGTTTTTATATACAGTCAACAAAAATCAACACCCATTTACCCAAATTTGCAATTTCTTTTTCCTTTTTCATTAGGTATTTTGGTTAAAAATTACAAACATCTAATGGTTTCTTTGACAGACTCTCCCACTTCTCACATGGTCCTCTGACCTTAGCCCACTCATGGGCCAGTGAATTATCAGGAGGGTCTTCCTACGCTGGAACATCAGGTGGATTTGATGCATTAACTTGGGCTTTAAAGAGTGATATTTTTGTTCACATCCCATTTCTGACACCAATTTTGCTTTGCTGCAAGAGGGTGCTAATTATTTATGTTTATGTTGATTGCAGATGCCAATTAAATTTAGACACCAGAGTAAAGGGCTAAACTTATTTTACTGTCAATACTCAAATATATGATTACACACACAGCCAACAAGCAATAAAAAAGTACAGACTAATGCACATGAGACAGACAACATTATAAGGTAATGATATTTAAATTAATACTCTTCAGAAAGATAACACTACACAGCAACACAACCAAACATTGTTTACAATGTTAAAACAACTAATTAAATAATGATTAAGAAAAAATACATCATCACTTCCCTTAATCAATACATTACTTTCATCCTGTTCCAAAATCACCAGGGGGTTCCAGGATATAGCAGAGATTTGATGATTCTTCCACAAGTGGGAAAGATCCTATCCAGGGCATCACACTAATAGGCAAAATCTCCAAAGACCACTGACCTTTGGGTCCAGCTTATATCCATTATCAATCAGCATATCAGGATGAATTGCAATTTTTCTTTGTGTGGAAACATCTGGTGGTGTACCCTTGACCCAGCTGGGTCTGGGGCTTGGCCAGGGCCCAAAATGTTGCTGGTGGGTTTTCTTAAAATACTTTTCCTAGACATTTTGTCAGTAGGGTATTTCAACAGTCAGTTGCTATCAGTAAAAATATCTCTAAAACGTGAAGAGTTGAGTCCAATTTTGTTAGTCCTGAAAGTGTCAGCAAAGAATATATTTAGTCCTTAAATTATTAGTGGAGCATGATACCCCAATGGACTGTCTGAGTGGGCCAGGGTTCACCTCATAACTCAGTCTTGGCCTGGGTCTTATCCAGAGTCAGCACGTCAACGTTTCATTGCAGAAAACACTGCAACAATATTTATATTTTCTACTGTCAATGTCCTTGGTGAGGAAAATTCTGCTAAAATTGCACATTTGTAATGACTAGAGCGTAGAGCTGGGGATAAAAAGTCATTTTACATGAACTATTTTGTTCATATAATTCACTAGTGCATTTCTTAGTTATCTTACAAAATTTTTAAGTATTGCTTGCAAGATTCAACTGCTTGTGCAATGAATGTTTCTGTAAAAGCAAGAGACCTATTTGATAACAGAGTTCAGCAAATAACACTCCTGTGGTCTATATTTCTTCATCCAAAAAAGCCTAGAAATGAGAAAATTCACCCTCAAATCAGAATGCCTTTGATACATTCCTTGCACGGACATTGCATGTTCTCCTCAGGGAAGAGGAAAGTGGACATAACGCACAACATCCATAATCCAGGCAGTGCAGGACTAGTATCTGAGGGAATACACATTGTCTCACTGTGGAACCATGTCTTCTTTTGATTCGTATTCATTCTGGGCTACCTCCCTACCAGGACAGCGGCTTTGCTGCCACCACCACCTGCCATGCTGAAGCTCCTAAGACACAGTCTTTGTTTATTCTGTTGGTTAAATACACAATCTGTTGGCTAGAAAACTGAAGTGGAAAGCAACAAGTGGGCTGTTTTTCTCCTTTTGTAACTGAGATTATGTTATTTATGTGTATTTGGACAGAATAAAAGGGAAGGCAGAAAGTTAGGACAGACTTTCCCTTCAACATAGTGCCTGAGTGTATTCAACCAACTTCTTTCTTTTCCACTGTTTTGCTCTCATTTGGTTAGGAAAATCAGATGAAGAATAATTGTGGTCCTATCTGTGCTGAGGATATAAACAAGTTTTCTGTTACTTCCTGTTAGATGTACCCACCCTTGTCTTCAGGAAGTACAAAGAGAAACTTTCATTTCACTTGGAAGGAGGTGCTGAAGAAAGTCATCCATATCAGCATCACAGCTGTATACTTTCTTTCCTTGCTGCAAACTCAAAGCCACCAAGTTGCCTTTTAGGTGTTGGCCAACCAGGATAACTCCTACTTACCCTAGTTAAGAATGTCACCCAACTGCTTATATAATTATATCTTCCAGTGTTTTTACATAGTGGAGTTTTAGTAAAGACAGTGGAAATCAGTTATGTTAGGACTTTTGTAATTAAAATATTCCATTTAACTTGTGAAGTGTTAAGTGATAAAGGAAGGCTTGGTAAAAATATTTGAAGAAATAAGTATTATTTTAATATCACCTTTTGCTGCAAAATAGAATTCTTAGTCCAAGTTTCAAGTTAGTTAAATAGATTTCTTAAATTATGTTCCTCTGATTTCAGATCATCTGCCAGACCTGACAACCTGACCCTACAGATCTATCCCTTAGTTCAGAGCCTCCTTTAGGTTACCTGAAGCTAAACTGCCTAAATAAAAATGAGCTAAATAATTGACAGTTATTAAATTTGAGTCAATAGGAATGGTTGGACTAGATGATCCGATGGGTCCCTTCCAACCTGGTTGTTCTGTGATTCTGTGATTCTGTGATATGAAAATATGTCCACAAGTAATCATAAGGAAAATGGTAACTTTTTGGATACAAGGTAAAATACAGAAGATAGATAAACTAATTTGAAGTACTGTTCAAAGTCTATGCTAAGGTAACAAAATGCACAAAACCAGCAGTGCAAAGCAGTGGCTGAAAAAGCCATGCTAATCAATACAGTGTGTGGAAGGATCAAGCAGGATAAAGTCAGAACAAAATCTGTGCTGGAAAAGGTCTTATTCAAACACATATAGTTGCAAAAATAGAACAGACTACAGAGAATTATTGGCAACCCCAAATCAATTTGTTGAAATGTTCCCATTTATTTTAAGACTGACTCAGTGTGGAAACCATTTTAATCCCAGTTCCCCATTCATGGACATGAAGTGTCACACAAGCAAGATCTATAGTATCGCTTTATTTTAACCAGCAGCTTTCTTGAAAATTCTTAAATTCCAAAAAAAGCCAGCAAGCTTCCAGTAACATTATCCAAACTATCAATCCTTGCTTTTTACCAGATTGTTTGTATTGATTTATGAGAATGGGGTGGGCATTTTCTACAGTACCTAGTCATTCTTGCCCTTTCCAAATGCAATTCAATGGGTAGAAGTGCGATTTACCTAAACCAGGGCAAGTAAATGTAGGAGTTACATAAACAGAGCAGTATCTTGAAATTTCAAAGTGTCATACTTCCTCAGGGTCTAAGTCCCCTAGAGTTTAGAAGTAAAGAACTCTCCTTTTTCTTGGTCAAGGAATCATTTGCACGGGTACAGTTATTTATCTGGTTTGAAAACTGGAAGCTGAAAAGCTACTTTAAATCCAATGTATTGACTTGGGCATCTGCGGTCATCCAGCCACAGAACACTCATGGCCTGAATCATGATATCCTTACAGTACCATGTAATGTAATTTTTCTCTACCAAGGTGTTAAGTTCTTGTTCATGAATCTAATCTCCATATTAAATTTTAATTTTTCAATGTATAACATTGTTTTATTAAACAAGGCCAAAAGACAGACAAAATCAATATGCAAACCATATTGTCCTCAGTAAATAAAAGTATTCCCCTAACAAAACTGTTCTTATGTTTCTTGGGAAATTACTGCACAAGTCTGTTTGTATGAATTCAGTCCTTGTCTGTGTGTTGAAGGGTATACAGAAAGTAAGACAAACGAAGGAAAAGTATGGCTATTACCATTCTTAAGGTGTTGCAGCCTATACCACTCTCAGCCTGCTGGGTTGATCATCCTGACTATAAACTTCAGTGCTATGTATAGAAGATGCAACTTCCCTGTTTTTGCTGAGCAGAGACAGCTTGTAAACAGCCTCTGAATTGGTGTACAATAATAACTAGGGGAAGATTTCTTAAGCATCCAGTTTAAGAAAGCAGATTTCCTTGACTAAAAATGACTAAATATGTTTTTCTTTTGAGTATTTTAAATCAGAAAATTTAACTTATGCAGTTCTCATTAGTTTGGCAACACCTGCACTTCATTTATGACCTAAGGTTCTGTGATTGTAATGACATTTCAGCTTTGCTTTAATTTACAAGTATCTTTCCTGATTTCAGAGTTTTGTAGGATGTAAAATAGTATATGCTTACAAGCATGAGGCATCTATTTGAGAACTATATTGAGACTAAATCTGTTTCTGAGACAAAGATTATGATTTATTGTCCATGCCATACCCATTACCTTCTGTGAAGACAAAGTGAGACAAACTGATATGAACTAAAACACTTCTATTCCTTTTTTCTTAGGGTAAAAGTCTTGGCAAAAACTCTGCTACTGCAAGTGAAAAAAAAAAAAAGAAATTATGAAAAAAATCCCATTAGAATATATTCCATAGTACTTTCTTTGCTCTATGTGTCCTTTTTAGCCTTCTACTTGCCTGCATTTTTGATGATTATTCAAAAAATAATTCTTAGCTTGCTTCAATGCTGTGATTTCCTCTATTTTGAATTTTTCTTTCATTTACTTTATTGTATGTGTGCTCTGTCAATCAATGAGCTGATTTTATGTTACTTAAAAATATAATCCTCTAGTCAGCAGCTAATACAATTAAAGTGGAAGTTAACTCTTCCAGTTTTACTTGCTTGATATGGAACAAAATGTCTTTGCAGGGATTCAAAAATGTCTCACAAGCAAGAATTTAAAAGTTAGTATGGTTTAGTCCGCAATTTCCTTTTTGCTGCTTGAAAGAGCAGAACAGGCAAAAAGACCCTAGTGAACCACAATAAGCTGCTTATCCATGCTTTTCAGTAAAGAATTATGGAGACCTTACTGGGACTTTTTTTGCATAGACAGATAACTTGTCAAAACTGATATTTTATAGGAAACTACTAGCAGGAACAAAAATATCTGTAAAACTAATCTCAAAGTGAAAATTTTAAATCAACTTAATATGCTCTTTCTAATAACAAATAAACCAGAGTGCTATGTGTCAACATATAATATTCATTCTTATTTCTATTTGGTTTAATCCTTTCAGAAATAAACGAGAAATAAGTGATCTCCAAGAAATTTAAAAAAAAAAAGCATAAAAAATTTTGTGAATATTTTACTGTAATTAAAAATCTTTGAGTAAAGACATTCTCATGAACATTGATTTTATTTCATATCTCTGTGTGTTGTATTATGTGTGTGCAGACTGAGCTAGAAGATACATCAATATTCAATATAAATTAAACTGCACTGCAATGCTGGGGATACCAGTTACAAGGAAAGAACATATGGATGCATTTCAGTTTTCCTAAGTAAATGTAATGCACAATGCTTTTAGATAACAGAGCTAAAATGCAATGTGTTTTCTCAAGATTCTCTGAAGGGCTTAAAAAATCTGTGCTAGAGCACCTCAGTCTTTGCAGGACTTTGTCACTCTAGAATTTAAAGAACTGTTTATTTTCTCTGTAGCTATAGCTGAGAGTAATTAGGAAAACGCAGCCATCACAGAATTTTTGAAGGAATGTCATCAACCATAATACTGAAAGTCTTAAGCTATATTTTAAAAAGAAAGTACCATACAGAAGAGTAAGATAGCTAGTAAGTCCTAACACAATCTAAAACCAAAGATGCCTTCAGGGCTCTTTACATCTCTGTATTCTCCCTGCTATACTGCATCCTAGTCCATTCTCAAATCTTATTCAGTTCTCATCACTCTCACCTGATTATTGTCAGTCACCGCTCCAACTGATGTTGAGATTCACCATTTGCCTTGTATATAAGGTCCTTGAGGTCACAAAGCCCCAGTTTCTACTTCCTTACCCAAACTCTTTTCTACATAGCCATTTACCTGACCTCCAAGTACTTTTATAGCATACCTCTGATCTTCTCTCTTCCCACTGCCATTTTGTCATTTTCTCTCTGCCACTCAGTCATGGTCTAGTCCCCTCTGTATTGATTTCCACTTAATAGCAGAAAGGCTTTTTTGTTATTACAGCAAAGCTAATCATTGCCACTTTCCTTCAGATAATGACACGGGAAGACATCATCAAAAATTACCACAATATTGCAGCAAGAATAAATCAATGTATACTGCAAAGCCTCATTCTTTGGAGTATCTCTTTCAGCTGCAGCTTTCAGACAGAGATAATTTTCAAAGGAAAACTTAAGACAAAATGGCACATTTAGTGAACCTGTAAGCAAACATTTTTTTATTTTTTTCCAGACTGACATGGAGAAGTTATAATATCTTCCTCATCTGCTCAGTCACAGATTTCCCATGGATTCTTTACGCCCATAGTGTGGGACTTCTGACCCCAGATCCATTATCACAACACTCAGAAAAAGTGATGAGTTCCTAGCAGGATACTGTGAGGTCTCTAGTGTTTCACAACCAATCATGACAGATGCAGAAATCTAGAGAAGCAACTACAGTAACGTGGAAAAGGAGACATTGTAGTAGCAGTGTGTTATGGCTGTGCTTGAAGCAGTTGCAAAAAAAAAAAAAAATTAGCTCTGGATATAATAAAATAAAGTATGACTGTTAGCAAGAAGTAGCAAATATGAAAGGAATATTTATTTTATTTATCGATTAATTTTTATCGTCTTAGGGAAGGTGTTTCTACCAATATTACTGTATCATTTCCCATGGAATCTGTTCATAGTGTAATTCTTGGATATATGTCTTTGATTAAGTGTGTTTTGCAGTACTTTATTTTGTTTCAGAGTTTTTATTTCAATTTGTTTGTTGGCATTTTATACAAAACAACAGAGGTTATGAGACCTTGTTTTTTACAAAAGCCTCTTTCACCAGGCAAAAGCAGACTATTCTTCATTTATGCAATTTCACTTAGTCCTATACAGTGTATATGGATAAACCAATAATATATATAGTTATATCTGTGCATGAATGCTATACAAGCAACAGTTTCTCATTCCAGCATCCTCTTCTGTTACTCATTTTCTTTTTCTAAGTTCACTGCTGGATAAACCTACTCCTTTCAGGTTAATTTCTCTTTTCTTTTGTCAATACAAATTTGAAAGAAGCTTTTGTTCTTTCCTATACTTAGATTTTCATTCCCCTAATCCTGACACTAGACACTGTCATTCTCTTATTACCTCATGGGAGCTGCATGTTTGGGTTTTTTGGGGTTTTTTTTGATTTTTGGAGGTTTGTGTTAAGTTGTGGTATTTTTGGTAATTTTTTTTCTATGAAACACCAGGTGGAAATAAATTGTTATTGTAAAAAACATATTAAAATTTAAATCCAATGACTAGAGAATTTCCTTAACAGTTGTGCTACCATAGCCACGATTTTGATTAACTGCTGTGTGGTTGAGTTTTTTTTATTCAGCTGCTTCTATATTTTCAGAAAAACAATTTGCAAGGTTCTATTGGTTCTTCCAGTAGTGTCCATGAGAAAATTATTCACTTCTTGATTTTCAGCTCTATTTTTGCTTATCCCTCAGAAGCAAGCTTCAAACACAACAGAATGGCATATAGCGCATGTGGCAGTCACCTAATGGCTCACAATGACAAACTCATAAATGAACATGCTGGGGAGGGTTTTTTCTTTCCAGAACACCCTGTCAGAGGGATGTCTTTCCCTATCTTTTTTGTTTGTTGGGGTTATGTACACGAAGTAGAGGAGAGGTACTTTCACAGTTACTTAGATTTTGAAACATGTCATCCATTTTCAAATGAACACAATACCTGGCATATTTGATCAAGAAAACAAAATTACGCTTTTCAGGTGTGAATCCTCCCCTCCATCTGGAGTTTTGGTTGGTGGTAGAATAAACCAGCAGGAGAACTGGTCTCAGCCCTACACAGACAGATCCGTGACAACCAGACTCCCTTTGGTTCTCTTGTGAAAGGAAGACCATAGCTGCAATAACACCTCACAACTGCTGCAGGAACACACATTTTAGAATGATCTGCAGATAAATTGTCCCAGTAATTCATTGACCAACAGATGCGCTGAATCAGCACTGGTATGCATAGTGAATGGAAAAACTGTTGAATGTTTTCCAGGTACTGTCTTTATCATATATATCATGCAGTATCCAATAGTCTGTGGCTGAGCACGAGACAGGAAAGCTGCCTAATTACTTTTTTGTTCCTCAGGAGGAAGGAGAAATTGTACCTACCTAGGGAGTGATCACTTTGGTACAAGCTGTATGGGCACTGGAAACAGCACCAGAGGAAAAGGGGTTCCCAGCAAAGGTAGAATAATTAGCAAGAAAGGTTTGCTTTCTTTTATTTTGGTCTATCTCCTCAACAGAATCCATTGCTCTTTATTCTTTTGTGTTTGTATTCTAGCAAAATATCAGTTAAAATATTGAGAAAATTATTTTGTTAGTTTTAGTGTGTTCACTTCAATGAAAAGCTGCAAACCTTTTGCTCATTTAGGGTCCTCTCAAAGAAAGTTGTTTGGGTACTAAGAGCCCAGAAGCTTTCAATCAGTGATACAGGGACTTATTTTTTCTGATAAAGAAAAGTGTTAGATACTGATAACAGGATCAATAGGCTTTCTCGGTATGTTGCTTCCTTCGGTAGAGCTAATATCTGTAGCTGTTATTCAGAGGAACAGATGGAAATTTGAAGATGACTTTTGCAAATCAAATCCTCACTAAGTTAATCATGTTGAGACTTAACGTCAAGTAACATAAATTCATGAGATTTGAGCTGAAAACATTCATAATCATACAAAAATATAACTTAATAAAGAGTACTAAATGGCACAGAGGATTACCTTAGGAGTGTTCAAATACCTTTTTATCTCTCTGAACAAGAGGTATTATGGAATAGACAGCCAGTTTTCTGATACTTTCTATGTGGAGTATGCAAGGGAGAGCCAGATGCTTTATCATGTTCTTTTGCTGAGAGCCAAAGCTTTACAGAATTAAGGTTTCAATGTCAGGAAAATAACCTCTGAGCTATTTCTTTTTCTTTTTAACAGAGCAGTTGATCATGCCTAAATAATTTCAGTTCTGTCTTCCTTCATTGGTGTTCTGTCTGCAAATAAAAGATACTGCCCTTCCTAGCAAAGGCCTTGAAGATGAAAATGTGCTAAGCTAGTGAAAAAAAAAAAAAAACAATTTGGAGGAATAAGAAAATTGAATCAGGGCTACAGACAAGGGGAAAGAAAGGATGTGATTTCTGCCTAGGCATGCAGGGAAGTCAAGTTCGTTGGAGATGAATGTGAATGTGAAAGCAGAGGAAGAGGTGGGACCTGTCTAGGGGACAGAAGACTGTAATAGAAAATGGGAGAGGAAACAACCGTGTAGAGTGCTGTTCAGCAAAGTGCTGCTCTGTGTGGGCAGAAATGAAAAGCAGAAAAATTCTAAGAGAATTCTAAGAGAATATCCTAAAACTTATACCCAAAATTATGATCCAGTTATAGAGCATGAGAAAAGGAGTAGGCTTAATAAATAGCAGCAGCTAAAGAGACAAACCGAAGTACCAGAATATTTGGAGGCCACAAGTCAGGAGGGAGCAAGACAGAATGTGGTGGTGCTGGGCATGTTAGTGTTGTCCAGAAGGAACAAGTTGAGGAATGGAAGAGACATGGAGAGGAGTTTCTGAGTGGTAATGGAAGGGTGGAGGTAATAAATGTGTATGGATGATATACAGAATGGGGAAAGAAGGGAGTATCAAAGCTGTGGCAGATGTCACCAGGAGTATGAAAAGGATGTCAGACTTGTTTATGTAAGTGGAAAAATGATATACAGAATGGGGAAAGAAGGGAGTATCAAAGCTGTGGCAGATGTCACCAGGAGTATGAAAAGGATGTCAGACTTGTTTATGTAAGTGGAAAAGTGTGTGCAAGGGGTAGAGAGAAATGGGATAGACTTGTGAAAGGAAGAAAACAAAGCTGGAAAAGTCCAGCATGCAAGGGGAAACAACAAAATTAGGTATTAAGAGGTAAGGAAGCTTAAGAATACAATGTAGAAAAGACTTGTGGTGAGCGGCCAGTGATATGTGACAGAAAATCAAAGAAAGTAGGTGAAAAGTGCTGTGAAAATACAGTTGTAGCACTTCACCATACAAGTTTGCATTATCTAAGACTGACAGGGATAGGGAAAAAGAGGACAAGTTAAGTTGGAGAACAGGAACACATGCAGGGAGTGCCCTGCTTGTCTCTCACCTACCACCACACAACTCAGGAGGCAAATAAATGCCATTTTGCCATCGTTGCTTACCAATGCTCTTACTCTCGGAGGACATTTCATGGTTGAAAGTCCTTATTTGCCTTAGAAAAGCCAATATAGAAGTCAATAAGTACGATAAGACTTTTTCTGCCAGTGATGGACAGATTTTTTCTTAGTGTCAGCTTGCATTTATAAAAGAATAGGAGATGTTAAACCTCTGTCTACTTGCTTTTCTGTAAAGAGAAAAATTATGTCCTTTAAAAGGACATCTTAGAAAACTACACAGTTGAACTCCCATCTGTGTTTTTGAGTGTTTGAAATCCTTACTCTTCTGCCTTCCCTATCTCTGTCACGTTCTGCTCCATCATATTAGCATTTTAGCAATGTATATAGATATTGTTAATATGTAGCTTCATGCTGCTCTTTAATTTACACAGAGAAGACAGGAACAGAGGTTAAACTGCAGTATGCATTCTAACAGAGTTTTCTTTCCTATGAAACTATGGAAATTGTTGATTTGCATGGAAACAATGCAAATCAAACCCTCAGTAAGTCAGACCCTTGAAGTTGGTAGTCCCATTCTCTACTGGGACTTATTTGATTAGTGCCAATCCTGTGGTATCTCTGGATGTACCTGTGTACATGCCTATTTATCACAGCCTATATGACGTTTAGTGTTTGATAGGAGTGGTTGGACTCAATGATCCGGTGGGTCTTTTCTAACCTGGTGATTCTATGATTCTATGATTCTATGTTTTTAGTTAAGAAAGAATTATCGTAGCTCCAGTCTAATATTGTTTAAAATCAGCGCGTTGTGACTAAACATAATGTTATATTATCCTACTTATTCTGCAAGATCTAAAGACAGAAAAATAACCACTAAACAAAGCAAACAATGCACTTAAAAGTAAAATATTATTGCTTTATTGTGACCTTATTCAAAATGCCTTATGCACAGCAGCTCAGGTGAAACATAGTATAAAATCAGTTCCAAATAGTACGTGTTCAGCATGTGGAAGGCCACATGACCATACTGAAATCCCAAATAAAAATATTTTGCATCATTAGGCTAAACACATGATATTAAATAAATACAAAGAGAGAAGAAAATATTAGACCTATATAACTATTCAAAATCTGCTTGCTATTACACTGGAAACCATAATGCTCTTTCTCAGGAAACAGTTCCACAGTTTTCCATTTATGAGCATATAACTACTTTAGCAAATTGACTGCTTATTCAGAATTTGAAACTTCTGAGGAAGCAGGGGCTTGTGCACCCAGGGAAGCAGTTTGGTGGAATGTTAGTCAAGTCTGTTACTATGTGTGACTATAGCACTATGTGAAGTGATGCAGGAAGACTGCCTTTTCTCTACTTTTGATGTATGCATCCGTACCTCTAACAAACAGAGAAGAGAGAAACCTGCTTTGGGATTTGAAAACTATTCAGAATAAAAAGTTCTAAGGAATGGCAAACCCCGGCTTTGTAATACTGGTTTCCTTATGAACATGTATGTACTGTTCAATGTCTTCATCAATGACCTGGATGAAGACATCGAGTGCACCCTTAGCAACTTTGCAGATGACACTAAGCTGGGTGGAAGTGTCAATCTGCTGGAGGGTAGGGAGGCTCTGCAAAGGGACCTAAACAGGCTGGACCGCTGGGCAGTGTCCAACGGCATGAGGTTTAACACGGCCAAATGCCGGGTCCTGCACTTGAGGCACAACAACCCTATGCAGAGCTACAGACTGGGAGAAGCCTGGCTGGAAAACTGCCAGGAGGAGAGGGACCTGGGGGTGTTGGTCGACAGCTGACTGATCATGAGCCAGCAGTGTGCCCAGGTGGCTAAGAAGGCCAATGGCATCCTGGCTTGTATCAGAAATGGTGTGACCAGCAGGTCCAGGGAGGTGATTCTCCCTCTGTACTCAGCACTGGTGAGGTCGCTCCTTGAATATTGTGTCCAGTTCTGGGCCCCTCAGCACAAGAAGGATGTTGAGAAGAGCGACAAAGCTGGTGAAGGGGCTGGAGAACAGGCCTTACGAGGAATGGCTGAGAGAGCTGGAGTTGTTTAGCCTGGAGAAGAGGCAGCTGAAAGGAGACCTCATTGCTCTCTATAACTACCTGATGGGAGGTTGTGGAGAGGAGGGAGTTGACCTCTTCTCCCAAGGGACAGGGGACAGGACAAGAAGGCATGGCCTCAAACTCCGCCAGGGGAGGTTTAGGCTAGAGATTAGGAGGAAGTTTTTCACAGAAAGGGTCATTGGGCATTGGAAAAGGCTGCCCAGGGAGGGGGTTGATTCACCTTTGCTGGAGGTGTTTAAGGCATGGGTAGACAAGGTCCTGAGGGCATGGTTTAGTGATTGATGGGAATGGTTGGACTTGATGATCCGGTGGGTCTCTTCCAAACTGGTGATTCTATGATTCTATACTGATATTTTCTACCTGTATATATGCATGACTGACCCAGCCATATAGACGGTTTCAGATGCAGAAACATCTGGGTTTCCTTAATTTAGCCTAAGCATATATTAGCAAGTCCTAAAGCAAATGAGATGTGAGTTTGAGTACAGTCACTTTGTAAGCATTCTTAATGCTATTATTATTAAGATATATGACCAAAGATAAGCACACAAAAGAACAAACCCAAGCCCATCAGTAGATTTAGATTATCTCCTCAGAAACAATTGTAGTCTTTGAATTAAGTCTCAGGAATTGAAGCCTCATACTTATATACCATTGAACACATGGAAGTTTTCTATTTGTTTTAATTTGATTTGGATTGGGTTCAAGGAATTAATTTTCTTGTCCTTGGCTATTGATGTGCAGCTGTTTACAAACACTAGATTTGGTTAAAAAAAGCTATGCCTAAACAAGGATACTATGGAATCCAGGCCAGAACCAATTCTCTGTTTTTCTCTTCATATCTGCCACTGCTCTTGATGTCTTAGCTGTTACTCTCTCACATCTTACTGTCTCTATGCTTCTAGCACGGCTTAAGCAGAACAGATGCAGTTCACAGGGGGAAACTGAGGTTTCATCATTTGTATTCATTCTACAACAGAGCAAAGGACATCTGAAACTTTTAAAATTTTTCAAAAAAAAAAAAAGGAAAGGGATCAAGTCTATCTCAGAGTAACTAATAATTTCATAGATGGGGAATCACTTATCTTGCTGACTTGCAGCATTCTGAAACTGAACAGAGACTTAAGCCTGCATTTTCTGTAAAGCAATGATCAAATCTCTATTTTCAGTAAATTTTGTTCTTGACCAGAACTCTCATCCTTGACCTCAGAAACCTGATGGATGAATATATCAATACCAACTGTTTTCCAAGAAATGTTCCTATTTCAATCCACTGTAATTGTCAGTCTTGTCTAGAACGGGGAAAAATAGAAGAGAGTTTTCCCACAAGAAATGCAGACAATAAACAATGCAGAAGTAAAGAAGGTTTTGCTAAGGATAAACTGTAAGAAGTATTGTATTAGGTATATTTTTATTTGTATTTTTGATGTCAAAATATGACCAGTAAGACTCAAGATTTCAATACTTCAAGACACTGGAAAAATATAGAGTTATGTTATATTCTTCATTTACTCTTTTAAAAAATCTACAGTTCCATAGCAAGATATTTCAGCTTGAAAGTCCTTTCCTGAATTTTCCATGATTTTTTCTACTGATGTAACCTCAACAGCAAGTTCTTGTTGTCTTAATGCTTTGCATTCAGCAACCTCCCCTCCAATTTAGTTTTGTCTTTCTCAAGTTCAGTCCTAGAGCTCTTGCCCACATTTGGTTCTTCTTAAATATTCCACCATTGCTTTTCAACTGTTCCCAAAAGGACAGATCTCAGATTCTGAATATATCCTCTTTGTATATGAACTTGTTTGATAGCTATAATCTTTTCACAGCTTTCATCTCTAAATGTGCTTGTTCCTTCTCTTTCTGCTTGTCTATTTCATCATTGCCTTTTCACTGTGAAAGACTAACTCAATGCCCTATTCCAGCGGTGCCTTAGCAGTGCTGAACGCAGATGGCTTCAAATGTGTCTGATTTCACATTCAGCACTATTCTTCAGATTACTTTTCTTGTTATCACTATATGCTAAACCCCAAAGGACCAAATTTTGAGCTGGTGGAAAGTGAACATTGAAACTAATACAGTTCTGTGATTTCTAGCACCATCTCTGTGACATTGCTATTTTTTCTGAATAGAGAATATTTTCATAGCTAATGGAAAATCATATCTAAGAATATGAGCTCGGTTAATTGCAGAATGGTCTCATCAATAGTTTTTATCCTCTGCAAGACTGTCCCTCAGCTACAGAAAGTGTGCGCTGCAGAGATTTTAGAGCTTTCTCATGGTTGTTCATTGAAAACTTATTCCAGTGAAGCGTCCTGAGTAAAGGGGATATATGTTCATGGTGCATGTTGAGATACTGATTAGTAATTCTGCTGTATTAAGGCAACTGAAGAAGCTGCAAATGTTAACAATTTTGAGACTGAGGGTAGATAGGATTACAACTCAAAGGCACATTCTGCTCAGTAGGAAGATGGTAAAAAATTGAATATTTTTTGCAGCTTTTGTGACAGAAATAGGCTACAAAGTGACCGAATTTCCAGAAATTTAAAGTTGGTCCACAATAAGCTATCTTTTTTTGCTAAGAAGGTCTTTCACTCTCTATATATTGTGACCTTTCAGAGGTCAGAAAATGAAAGGAGCAAAATTTGACAACATCTGTTTTTCTCATTGCTGCTGCAGAACTAACAGAAGGATTATTGTGGGTGGTACAGATAAGAAATTAATGGCATGTTTGTACAGCATGGACTTTCACACTTCTATGCTCAGTCTTCCTCTGATTCTCTACCTCTTATGTCTGATGAGAAAAATCTCTTCAACACATCAACTATTGAACTTCATGATCATGCAGAAACTGACAGAATAATGTCAACAGCATTTTCTCTGGGCACTCTAAATGTGAAGGGATAATAGTAAGGAAAATACTCCATATTTTCTTTGAACTGTTGACACAGTGTAACAAAAATATTCAAGTCCAGTGCCTGATACTGTGAAAAAATAAAGCAGAAGCGACCCTAGATACTAACTGGATTTTGAACTAATCACTCAGCTTGTTGCCTTTTATACTTGAATAAGTCAGTGGCAATGATCTGACAGAAATGTTCAGGTAATATCTTGTAAATGTGCTTATCAAAATTACAAAATCTTGTAAATGTGCTTATCTTAATCAAGACTATTTCTTGACTTAGAAATAAACAGAATATTAGGAACTCATAAACTGCAAAAGCTGTAATTCAGTGTAAGAGTGAGAAAAAACTTAGTTCACTCACTGTGGAATAAGTTGTTATTGTTTTGCTTTCTGAAGGATTTTTTTTCTTCTAAGGCTTATTAACTGTCAAAGAACAAAAAAACCTTAAAACTGGAAATATGGTATCCCATAATGAACACAGTTAGATCTTAAGATATCATTCTATGAAAATCCAGAAAAAAACCACATCCAGGCCACTTGAATCAGTCACATTCTGCATTTTTAAAACTCAATATTTTTGGAACTATTCTGAATCCTCATAAAAAATTGAATGCAATAAGCAAATTTTAAGCTGCAGTAGTACAACTACCAGAAGTACCACATCACTGATTTACAGATCTTTACTCTTGGACTACTGGAACACTATGAGGCTTTTAGAACTTCTGGGTTTTTTTAACAGCTGTGTCTTACCTATCCTTCCATTACCCACAGATTCTTCCAAGATGCGCCTGAGTGATTAGGCATCCTGGAGAAAAGAAAGAGGGTTAGGAAAGGAAAATTTGCCCTCCGAAAAACGATGCAGTGTAAGATCCATGGCATTATGGATGTGTAGCATGAAGCTTATGCTGAGAAATTGAGATGGTACAAGGGAGATATAAAGGAACTAGTCGGCTTGCAGGGTACAAGTTAGTTTTGAACTCCCATAATACTTTATACCTAAAGAAATAAAAAGTGCACAAAAACATCTCTACACATCCACACATAGAAAACCTGTTAATATATGTTATCTGAAAAATAATTGGATTTGAGCAGGATACAAGTAAAATCACACATTTATCTTAGAAAAAAGTATCTGAACTTCTTTTAATCCTTAAGGTATTCTTGGTCTCAGTATCTTTCCCCCAAGGAATAGGCATTTTTCATATTTTATTTTGTCAAGTCAATGAGAGAGTGGGAGATTAAAGCCTAAAAGAAGCATGTTGAACTACATTTATTTTGAATCTAATTTGCAGTTTTAGAATTGACTTTTACATTCATCTCATCATTGAAAAGTTACCATTTTAAGAAGGTACAAACCATGCTCTGTCCATTTCTTGAACTGTGGGCAGAATCAAGATGCTCCCTCTAGTTTGGATAGGATATATAATGTTTAGACAAGCTGAAGTTAAATGATATGATTCAAATCCATAGATGTTTCACCCTTTGCCATAAAGGAAGTCTAAAATTGAACTCTGTCCTACAGGCATAATAGGGATTCCTAGATATAAGATCATATTTTCTTCCTAACAGCATAGGTAAGAATATCCAGGAAAATTTTATCTCTGGCACTACTCAAAGTTTGAGAGTTAACCTGAAGTTAACATTTATCTTACAATAAGCATTGTGTAGGATTTTGTGTGGGTTTTGTTTTATTTTTTTTTTCTAATGACAGAAAAAAGAAAGACCAAACATAAAAAGATGGAGCTATACTCCCCAGGATCTGAAGATTTTCTAGCTTCTACAGATCCTTAAAAGGAAGGATCCTTGGAGGGATCCATTCTTTGAAGTTCCTAACAAAGTGTGATGATAACCCTCCCAAATTCTTTGTAGAGTATAAATTTTGTGTTATATTTTCCACTACAAAGCTGAGAGAGACCATATATTGTATACTATTGCCTTCTCTTTGATTGCTTCACATATTTTTGGTCTTGTGTAACCATGCTGTTCATTTTGCATTTGTAATATCTCTGGGGGAAAAAAAAAGTTATCTTCGACCAATTTCCTTTTGGGAATATACATGAGTTAAGTCATGTGTATGGAAGTCCTTTTCTTCTGCAGTGTAGTACATTGACTCCAAGGACTTATACTAATCTTCAGTGGAAAGAAATTTTCAGCATAAATTTAATAACTAGAACAGGGACATGTGTGCTAGATAATTAAACAGCGCATTCTGCACATTTATTGAGATATGTTATTTTTCTCTTCAAAACTGAGAAGCAGTTTTAATATTTTGTTTGACTATTTTAAACATTAATTTTTCTACATATCAACTACTTCTTTTTATCTCCACTTCCAAATAAAAATATGGGAAATATTTTTCACTTCCTTTCAGCAAAATTATTCTTGAATATACTATGTGTTTAAGATTAACAGATTATTTTTTTCCAGAATGGTCCATTTTTAAGTTTATATTAAATTATTCTTCAAAAGCAAATAAATATTTTTTGTCAGACACAAGTTCCTTAATGATGAAACTCAGAATATGCTATGACTGCTAAATAATCTAAAACAAAAGAGTTGTCCTGTTTCAACTGTAACTATTGCAGTCTTTCCTGCTGTACAGCAATTAACAACTGACATATCTTTCCTGAGTAATGTTAAACGTCTTCTTTTTCTCTCTTACAAGCAAGGAGATAAGTTGAAAGATGCACAGAAATTTTACGCAATGAGAAAAATCACTGAAATATCATGGTCCTGGTTTTAATCACTAGACTATGCCTAAAAAAGAAACAATTATAAGCAGAAATATTCATTCTTCCTCTTGGCATACTTTGGAGGGGGAAAAAGCAGCCAGATTCAGAATGCAGGGACAATAGAGGTGTTATGCAGAAGGCACTGGGTCACAGGCTCAAGAATCCCTTGGGGATCGTGGTTCTTTGCAGAAGTAAATGAGTGTCCAGCAGGCTCTTTTGTAGTTCTGAGCTCAGATATGCCAGAACTGATTTATTCTGCCAGCAACACAGATCATTCTCATACTGTGGTAGCTGAAATTTTTAAGAGACAAATATTCTTTCAGCATCTTCAGTTCTAATCCAAAGAGATTTTCATGTATTTTTCACTATCCTTTGCAAACTCCCAGGAGAAGGTGGAGAAATGGTAGGAGTTCTTGAAACTCAGACATTATTGAACTTCAGATACTCAGTATGTATCTGTAACGCTCACTTGGCATACGTGTGTTCATTTTTGAACTGCATTTGCCTGAAAGGTAAACAAGGGAGTTCTAATAATAAGATAGTTTAACACTTCTGCCTTTGCTTAGACTTCAGTTTTGTGATGAATGAGCCTACCTGTAATCTGACAGCATAGAGAAATTTGTTGAGAAACATGTAGTCATCAAAACTTGTTGTGTGATCACCCCAGTGGATTGATTTGAGTATTAATTGGATAAATCCCTTCACAACTAAAATTGTTAGTATTACTTTATTGGTTTGATTCCTCTCATTATCAATACTGAGCCTGACTCCCTCACAGCAAAGGCAAACCAGAAGCAATTGCACTTACATAATCAAAATGATTAAACATTAATCCACACCAAATAGGCTTTCATTTCTTAAAGGCCTCGTTGAGTCATAGAATTTTCTCTGCATTTTAGAGGGGATTCCAGCACCGCTGTAGGATACATTGTGAATGAGCAGCTGTGGATAAATTTGTCTGGAATCATCTGTCTGTCTCACACTAGTAGAAGGCTATTCTGACTTGGCTTACTATTTTCCTTGATTCCTCAGTAAGAAAAGAGGCATGGTGAAAGTAAATCATACCTACAAAGTCATTTCCTCCTGTGGTCTGTCAATCAGTTGTAGCGGAGTTTTGTGCTTCTTCTGCCCTGCTGACTGTACCTATATAGTTTTCATTTAATATTGATATACTAGGAAAAAACATGCTGCAATTCACTGGTTGTTTCTCATTTCTCTCTTCTCAGAGAAAACCTGCATGTTTAAAAAAAGCCCATGTAATCTTTCAATTCCAGGGAAAACCAAACCTCTGTCTTACACAGACAATATTCATTAGGAGAAAACCGTTGAATCTGCTGTGCTGTGAATGACTTTTCACTGCCTCCTTCTTAAGGATCCTGGTTGTGAACTCTTCTTTCCTCATTAAAATGATACCATCTCCTTTCCTAAGTGTGACCTGTTTCAATCTTGCAAATGTTGCTAGTATTGATCTATTTCTGTCTTGGAGATAATAAGGCTTTTGCTTCCAATCCTGTGAAATTCTGAAAGCATCCTGCAGAGTTTGATCTTCACCTGGAGCCAAGGGAGTTCTCTCTGTGCCACTGCTCCTTGCAAATGTTTTTGTCAATTGCTGCTTTTAGACATATTCAGTGCTTTTAAGAAGTGCCTTTAGTTTACTGGTGCTTTATTCCTAATTATATGACCAAGCCATATACCTTTACTTTTAAAACACATATATTGGCATCCTGTCAGGACACCCATTGATATTTATACTTGAATTACTTGGTTTAATGTATGACTTGGCCTTGGCTCCAGTTATCTAGAAGAAATATTGATTCTGTTTGAGCCCCATTTTACTCCACAGTCTTCAGATACAAGCTTGTTAACTGTCTCATATCTTAGATCAACTACTTCAATAGAGTTTGCCTAAGGAGAAAAAAGAGGGTGTTACAATTCTTATGCCTTGAATGTTGTGCCTTTGTAAGTTATAGAAGCCTTGATGGTGGTACTAGCTGTTTCTAGATTGCTGTAAAGATAAATCAGTTACAGACTTATATTGACCTGTATTAAGATAAAAAAACTAAAACAAAAGAAATTCTTTGCATTACCTTAGATAATTGTGGCATTCCTTCTCTTACTGTTACTGCATTACTAATTGAGGATCATATCCCAAATCAAACAATACCAGAGCAAGTACTTTGGTCTGTTCTGTCTAAATCAAAGTTATATCAGGTTTTGCACTACAGAATCTTTCTCTTTCAGGTCTGTATGCAGGAACTGCAAAGGATGTAAAAGGTGAGAGTGCTTCACAGATGTTGTCTGACTGGGGACTTACTCAATGCAATTGCAGATAATAAGTAAAGAAGGGAAGCAACAAACAAAATATTCAGCCACAGACCTGGCACACTAACAATGGAGACATGGACAAGATCAAAACCTCATCACTCACATTAATTGATGATCTATCAAGAAACTGTGGGTAAACTGAGAATTTGTGACCAATAAGGTTACAAACTTGAGGATCCAGAATATTGCAGTTTGGAGGGTGATGTTCAGTGGGACTATGAAAACTGTTTGAGGAATGTTCAGGAGAAGGTGACTGGGAAGGATCAAAGGCGGAATAGATAGTAAGGGGGTTTTAAATAGCTCCATTTTCTGTCACATAGGACCACTCTGACTGAGCCCTGCGCCCAATCTCCATAGTCTGTACAATTTTATGTAATTTTTTAACTCAAATTAATCTCACTCTCTGTCCCATGTGTGTGAGTGCTGGAAGGACTAGTGCCAGCTACAGGGGGCACTGAAGTGAGTGAACACAGCAACTGGACTCAGACCACAGATGTGGGCAACCACTGGCCTGTGATGTAATTACAATAAAGCCTGGGTGTGTGAGTCTTGGCCTAGACAAAGGACAAGAGCGCATCTTGAAAACCACACTAGATGAGTGAGGCAAATGAGGGGCTTAGTGCCAGTGGCTGGAGTAGGACCATATATCACAGCCCATGTGCTTGGTGCCAGCTGCAGGCTAAGAAGTGTCTGTATCTTCCCTAAACTATTTGTACATGCGTGTCTGTGTGTGCCATTCACCAGGAAAATTCAAGCTGAACTAGCTGGTGAGATGACCCATGGTGCAGGTAGGAGGAAACAGGATCCATGCAGGGATGTCAGATTGACCAAGGGAACTTACTGGTATTCAGGGCACCACAAATGGGCAAATGTGTGAGAACCTATAGAGTGTCATTTTTGTGTGCCTTCACAAGAAAATTTCAGCCTTGATCAGCTGAAGAGGAGGAGGGAACTTGGCTGTCTATGTTTATGTTTTTATGAGTCCTGTATGTAGGTGTTCTTGAAGGTAGTGCTGAGTCTGTTTGTGTATGTCTGGGATATATGCTTCAAATCAATACTGATTCAAACTGCAAATGGGAAAGCAGTAGACACATTCCTCAGCCTGGGAAGGGACTTCATGTCCCTGTTTGCTCCAGCTGGGTTCCAATGTTCAGCCAGGAGCAGCTTTATTACCCAGAGCTACTGGAAGTGGCAGCCCATCCCTTAATGGGAACTGTTCCGATCCTTGTGCACATGTTTTGTAATGAAAAAACTCTGCAACTGTTGCTAATGCTGCTGTTAGCAATGAACTGTAGGACTTTCTGAATTTGTGGATTTGTTCTGCATCTTTGAATTCCCTAGAGAATTTTTTTTGCAAGAAATAATCAGAAAAGTAATAATGAGAAAACTTGTGGACTGAGGTAAAGATGGTTTAATAAGCAAAGCAAAAGCTCTGTGTTCCAGCAGAGAAAAATAAAGAATTAATTCACTACTTTCCATTGGCAGGTAGGTGTTAAGTCATGCCCAGGAAAGAAGGGCTCCATCAAGTGTAATGGTTACTTTGGAAGACCAATGCCATAATGCCCAGTGTACATCCTTCATTCTGCTTCCTCCAACTTTATATGATGACCATGAAATCTTATGGTCTGGAATATTCTGGACATGGTTTAGTGTTTGATGGACATGGTTTAGTGTTTGATAGGAAAGGTTGGACTCGATGATCCGATGGGTCTCTTCCAACCTGGTTGTTCTATGATTCTATGATCCTTTTGGTGAATTGGAATCGGCTGTTCTATCTTTGTTCATTCCCTGCTTTTTTGTTAAAACAGAGCATGCAGTTTTCCTTTTGACAAGCAAATCCCAAGAAAATGACTGTTTCTTCATTTCACATCATTCAGTAGTTCCTCTACCTTTAATATTTAATCTCAGTCTGCCAAAATTTTGATTGTTCAAGGAAATCTTCCAAAACAGTTTGCATATAATTTATTTCAAAACCTATCTTCATATTATGGGTTGATGCATATTTGGAAAACACAATCACTGAGCTGGAAGGACCAGAGCACAATGGCAGGATACTCTACAAAATCTAAGTGTAGATTAACTAGGTGTGCCAAGTACGATGGAGCCTTCTGCATTTCACATTTTGCAGAATACTCTTGATGCTGGGGTACATGGCAAGGCTGCGGTCCCGTGCTAAGAGAACTGAGAATGATTGTGTAAAATTACACTAATTTTGACAATAAGATTTTCATCTATGTAAAACCTATGCTTAGTGGAAGGTTTTATCATAAGGACTGCATTTCAACTATTACACTGTGCAAAGACCCTGAATATTTATTAGCTCTATTTGTAAGAGAAACCTTGTAGAGAGAACTAGCTTAAAAATAGCAATTTCTGACATTAGGCCTACTAACTAACATCAGGTCTATAGTAACAAGGTTATTTATTCCTTCTTTTATAACTTGATGGTGGTAGAATGGAAATTGGGAGACTGGCATCATGATTCTGAAAATCAGAATATGAAAACAATTCATGGTTCTACATATCTACATATGGAATCTTTCTCCAATGCATTTCAAAGGAGAGTTTGTGAACTGGTACCTAGATATTTGCGTGGAAGAAACTTTCTTGTGTCAGACATTACAGAGACACCAAAGTGATGAAAACAGTCTTTCGTATGAGCAATTTATGGCATTTGGTTGCAAACTTTACGCAGATAAGTGCTTAGGGTTTTTGGGTTTTGGAAAAACAATGAAATATCCCTTATTGAGGAGGTAACTATGTGAATAAAGTACAAAACCAGTTGTCTGTAAATTCTGAAGGGGTGGTAGTTCTTTTCTAAATAATTAATTTCTTGTTTATAAACAAGAAATGAAGTATTGCTTGCTGCGCGAAGGAAAGGTTTTAATTCAACAGAGATTAGAAACCTGAGATGATGCTCTTCTTGAAGTATCAGTGAAGAAGCAGCTAAGCTAACATACATCACCACAAAAACTTGATGAAAATGTGCTATGAGAAGCTGAAGTCTAAACTTCAAATTAAACTTCAAATTAGAAATTTAGTTTGATTTTTTTTATATCTCTTACCTATTTTATAGCATAAACATGTTGCTTGATCTTTATTATTCCAACAAACATAGCTTAAAATGATTGTGTTTTGAAAATAAATTTAGGGTACTGATTTAATTTTGAATAAATGCTTTCATAAAATACAAAGTAAGCAGACGTGAGAGATTAGTTCTAAGGGTAAATTCATTTACTGTAAATAAATAAGCATATTTCTATTGTCTCCAGGGATGTAGAATCAACTATAATTGACTAAATTGATATTGTTTTGTTTTTATTTTTCACCTATTTCATAGAATCATGGAATCACCAGGTTGGAAGAGACCCACCAGATCATCGAGTCCAACCAGTCCTATCAAACACTAAACCTTACCCCTCAGTACCTCATCCACCCACACCTTAAACACCTCCAGGGATGGTGACTCAACCACCTCCCTGGGCAGCCTGTTCCAGTGCCTAATGACCCTTTCTGTGAAGAATTTTTTCCTTATGTCAAGCCTGAACCTCCCCTGGTGGAGCTTGAGGCCATTCCCTCTTGTCCTGTCCCCTGGCACTTGGGAGAAGAGGCCAGCTTCCTCCTCTCTACAACCTCCTTTCAGGTAGTTGTAGAGAGCAATGAAGTCTCCTCTCATCCTCCTCTTCTCTAGGCTAAACAACCCCAGCTCTCTCAACCGTTCCTCATAGGACCTGTTCTCCAGCTCCTTCACCAGCTTTGTTGCTCTTGTCTGGACTTGCTCCAGAGCCTCAAGATCCTTCTTGTGGTGAGGGGCCCAGAACTGAACACAGCATTCAAGGAGCAGCCTCACCAGTGCTGAGTACAGAGGGAGAATAACCTCCCTGGATCTGCTGGTCACACCATTTCTGATCCAAGCCAAGATGCCATTGACCTTCTTGGCCACCTGGGCACACTACTGGCTCATGTTCAGTCGGCTGTTGACCAACATCCCCAAGTCCCTCTCCTCCTGGCAACTCTCCAGCCAGACTTCTCCCAGTCTGTAGCTCAGAGGGAGAATAACCTTCCTGAACCTGCTGGTCACACCATTTCTAATACAGACCAAGATGCTATTTCTATATTTAAAACAATATTTTCAAGCTGTAACTGAAAATAAAAGAAGCTTCAGTAACACATTGCATACAGAACGAGATGTTAGTCAACAGGAGAAAGCATTGTCAATGCTATCTTTGGAAGCAATATAAGCAATTCTCTCCCCTCTGTTCTTCCACAGGGTGGTACCTAACACTTTTACACAGGAAAATGTTTCTGACTCAGTTTGTTTACATTGCAGATAAAGTGGGAAAATATTAAGAAATAAATGCAGGAGTTTATTTGTTTTGTGAAACATAATTAAAAGGAAGATTGAGGGAAAAGGACATGATCTTGTGAAGACTGAAGAGACGCAGCGTCTTCTATGATGTAGCAAAGATTGGTTGCTATAGGTGCAGGGTGAGCAAAATGACCTTTGACAGAATGATAGAACAATGATATCTACAAGAATGAAACCTCTGGCTAAAATAATTGGAACTGGTAACTGCAGGTGAATTTGTAGTCTCAGTCAAAAACCTACTCATTCAGTTAAGCCAGAATTTCAACCAGTGGTATTCCACTCAGTATTTCCAAATTTTCTTCTCAAACTGTGTCTCAGGAAGAGATACAATTTCAAACCCCTAGACTGAGTGAGTATTTTGAGTTGAGGAACTGCTCTATCTTGAGGTTGTGAAAAAGGTGAAAGATACAACTGTTCTTGGGTAATTAACAGTACAGCTACAGATCTTCTGCCACTGCAGACTTTGGGCTAGGTAGGACAGAAAGTTTTCAGTCTCCTTTAAGTTCCCTGTCAGCCTGGCAATTTTTTGTGTACAGAGGTCTTGTAGGTATGTTGTAGCCACGTATAATAAAGTATATTAGAGTTTTGTATAAGTTAACTTAAAAGAAAACTGATAGATATTTTCATCCATCAACACTTCTCCCCTGAGATTTAGAAGCATACTTTTGCCACTGTGCTTCCAGCTACTCAAATGGTAGATAAAATTGCTATGAGTTTTTCACATGCTTAAATTTAATTTACAAGATAGATTATCAGTGAGAAGAAATATCATAAATACGTAGAAATGGAATAGATTTTTTTATTACTTAACCACACACAGTCATTTATCTGAGGCATAAAAATGTTTGTAAGACATGTTATGGCAATAGTATTTTGAAGCAAGAAAATTTCAAGTGCAGAAAAAATAAAAGGTGTCATCAAAAAAAAGAGAAGGAAAACAATGGTACATTGTATAAAACAAGCAAAGACAGTTTTGAGAAACTGACAATGAGAAATAGAACAAGAAATATGATAAAGGTGAGATAAGGTGTAGGACCATTCTTTATTTTACATTTACTGATTGCTTCTATGTCAATAAAAGATAGAGTCAAAGTTTCAGATTTGCATTCCAAGTGATATTTTTTTTCCCCAACAAACAGATGATCTATGACAACATATGGCTCACCCAATGTCTTTAAATGTCATAAAAGATAATTTTTAGTAATCTTAATTGTTTCCTGTAGTCTCAATCCCTTGATCATTCCATTCAGAGTTTGTTTAATTTAATTCTAGGTATCCATTGAGAGATGATAGTGTTACTGTCTTTAGTTCAGTGACTTTTGTCCCAAACGACATTGAAATACTCTCCAAACTGTGTTTACTGGGTTAAAATTACAACGCGGTTCAACCTTCTGGAGTTGATCATGGGAATTTCCTCAGTAGTCTGGATAAAGAGGAATACTGCATTCCTCTTGCAACCTTTGGCTTTCCTGCCAAAGGGGAAATTGGTGAGCGGTTACTCACCGTTTGCTCATCTTTTCACTAGTCATCTCTCAAACCCTATAGAATGAGCAGAATAACTCCAAGACACTTTAGTTTCTGTGGGCTGAAGGTTTTCTTATGCACAAATGTAATGCTTAGTGCAGCTGATGTCCAGGCCAGTTCCATGACCTGGTGTTTATCTGCACCTTGCTCTAGTCATAAGGACTTTAGTATTGAGGTTAAGACAGAGGATTGAGTTTGTTATTCTAATACTACAAAACAATCCATAAGAAGAGAGGAAAAGCATAACATCTGAAAAGTGTGAACTGTCACATTAGAACACAGCCCATGCCATGAAGAAACTGCTCAAATAAATCCTGAGAATGTTTAAGAATTAAATACCATTTAGGAAATAAGTGTAAGAATGCCAGATTTCCTGTATTCCCATTGCGGAAGTTGCCCAAGTGGGTCTGTAATTTAATTCTTGCTACCCTGTGAAAATAGCTAAGAAGCATGTGACTTTGTGTTGTATGTGTGCTGTATCGTAATAGGCCTTATTTATCTAAAGCACTCAGAGAAGAGTTATGAGCTTTTTCTCTGCACCTTTTCAAAGAAATATAATTAAAATGAAATATTACATGGTGCTGAAGCAGGACCTGGACTTCTCAAGTGTACAATTTTGCACATTCATCAATTAAATGTGGACAAAGGGAACTTTTCTATTCCTGACTAGAGGAGGGTCCAAAGGGTCATAAAAATTATCAAAGAGACAGGAACACTCGTCGTAAGAGGAAATGCTGAGGGTTTCAGTTGTTCAGCCTGGAGAAGAGACTTTGGGGAGACCTTGTTGGAGCCTTTCAGTACTTGAAGTGTGCCTATACAAAAGATGAGGACAAATTTCTTACCAGAGCCTATTAAGATAAGACAAGGGGTAATGGCTGTGGACTAAAAGAGGGTAAATTTAAACTAGATAGAAGGAAGAATATTTTACAAGGGTAATGAAATGTGGGAAGAGGTTACCCAGACAAGTGGTAGATGCCTCATTCCTGGAAACACTCAAGATCAGGGTGGATGCCTCTCTGAGCGACCTGATGTAGTTGAAAATGTCCCCCAGCTTCAGGGGTGTTGGGCTACGTGACCTTTAAAGGTTCCTTCCTTTCTTTGTTTCTATGGTTACATATACATTTATGATTCTTATGTTACTAGTAACATAATGACATAAGTGTCTGAAGTAGCCTGAACCTCATTAACAATGTTACAAATAGTAGCAAAATAGAAAATTAAATAATAAAATAAAACATTTATTTTGACATTACTAATGTTTTCCACATAGGTATAAAATTCAGACAAGGCAATATGTGCACTATAGTTATTTGAACATGGATTGCAAGTAAATCTAGATATTATTATGCAACTCTAAGATGGATTCTGTACTCGTTATATTAGTCAGTGTACAGTTGGTGTGAAGAATGTAGCGATTACAAAACATGTACTGATATTGCTATTAAATAATATATAGCTGGTTTAAGTACAGTGAGATATTATAATATGTCTTATTGTGCCTCATACATTATTTATTCTACAGTAGTTATCCTGATTAAATAAGTGTCTGGAAATAAAAATTAAGTTCATCCAGAACTATCTTATAATGTTATTTACTGAGAGTAAATGTTTTTATACCATTCCATTCAGCAGTCATGAAGCGGTTCAGTGCAAAATAGCAGTGCTTTAAATACTGGCAAAATCTATAAATATAAGGATAAGTTGAAAATTAGCCCAAGAAAAAGATTGCGCTGAGGGGCTACAAAAGAATAATAGATTTTCTAGTACTAGTATTTTAAAATCTTATATTTGCTGAATGGTGCCACTTGCTTGAGTCAAAATGGTGCTTATTTGGGATGTAAGTAATACTAAGTCATCAGATAGACCCTCTGTATATAGACAAAAATTATATTGAATTGTCAAACCTGTTAATTTTTTTTTTTCCCTAAAGCTATAAAAATATGTGTGTTGACAAAACTCACCTCTCAGAACTGGAATCATTCTAAGCTTTTTTTATTAATCTTAAGAAAGCTATTTAAACCTGAACAGGAACAGGGCAATTTCTTATCCAAAATGTGATATATTCATCTGAGGATATTTTGGCGCTCTCAGCCTCCCTATATATTAAAAGGTAGGAATAACTGTGGCACCTGGAAATGAATACTGCAAGTTGTTTTAACCAGCAACTACAGCAGCTCAGAACATGTCATCAAAGAATTCAGTAGATTAAAGCAACGCTGCACAGTGAATATTTCTTTGATTATTGTCACAAAGAGAAGTCTGTGGTGCTGCCTCTTCACTGCATTTGCTATTTGTGACACTATGTTAAAGATGTGCCAAGCTACAGGCGACATGGAAAGAGTACAAAAATATTTGTAAAAAAAGAAATTGACTTTGTGAAAAGTTTCCCTTACTTGCAGGATTACTGAGAGTTGTAGAGCATTGCATTTTTACTCTAAAATAACAAGTTAACTTAGCAATATACTCCTTTAAGAAACTAAATTCCTCAGTGGTAATTAAAAGAACACACTAATGTTAAACTTTCAGTACTAAGACTTTTTCTACTAGTATATAAATATGAAAAATATTTCCTCTGGAGGCAAGTGACTAGTTTTACCACATTACATAGGCGCTTAGAAAATCTCTTTATAAATCAGTGAATCAAACCTCCAGTCTTTTTTCAGACAGTGTAAATATTTGATGTTTGCAGAATTTCTTATTAAGTAGCATAGGACTGGACCACATTTCATTGACTGTTTCATGCAAAGAGGAGTTAAAGAGGTGTTTAACACTGATGCAAGCTGAAATCACCAATGACATGAATCTGCAAAAAAAAAAAAAAAAAAGATTTTAATCTAGCTAATATTAAGTACAAATCAGCCATTTTATAGATTTACTGGTAATACTTAAATATACACAAACCAAGCTCAATGCTATTCTCCTGATAACTATGACTCGTCTTCATACGTATTGAGTAGCATATTTCATCTTATTCATTGAATTTATTTTACATGTTTTTATTGCAGAAAGAGTTTTAATACTTTTTCTAATCTACCACTAGCAGATTAATTTATTCACAGTGCAGCACTCAGTTTGTCAATCTTTGTTTTTGTTTCCAGTGATAAATTATTTAGTTCAAGCAAATCATTGACACCATTCATGCTTGAAATCAGGGCATACATTACATGTAGAAATCTTAAAGAATGATAATAAATCACCATATTTTCTCTATAAATCCCCAATAATGATCTGATATGTAGAGATGGCAGATCATTCATAGAGGTTAGAAATAAAAACTAAGTCCAGTCAATGGCTCACAAAATCCGTAATCATTATTTAGAGCATCAAAATCGTTATAAATTATGGTATTTCATCTACATTTATTTCAATTAGACAATCACTGTCTAAAATACAATATTCAAAATAGAAATACTTCTTATATAATAAACTCATATCAGCATTATAGACTCTTTATTATTCAAATTTATTTTTCATTTATTTATTTCTGTGTTTAGAAAGCAAATGTTTGGAAGTTACACTTCTGGATATGAGTGACTAAAATTTCTGCAGAACTGGTAAGAAAATGGAAAACACTACAAACCACAAGGTATGGACAAGGAAGTGGGAAGATAATCAATGGATTGGTCTCTGCTCTGATTTATACGCTTTGAAAACACACAATGCTGGATTTCAGTGCTTATAAATCATTATGTCTATGCTGGAATCAATGCAAAAATCCATGTTTATGTTACTTGAAACTCTATTAAACACGTAGAAGTAGAGAGTGTCTAAAACAAGCAGACAGACTACTTTGGTCTTGTCAGTTTTATTTAAGGCCTTGGATGTTAATCAAAGTACTGGCAGAAAAATAACACCTGTGTTTATTTTTATTCCTTTGCACTGATGATGATCAGTGGATGTGAATGAAAGGCCTGTCTCTTTTTCTCCCAGTAATTTAATATTACCTTACTTGTAAACTCTAGCATAGTCAACATAGAAGTATAAATTAATTGCTTAATACCATTTGTTCACAAATTATGATAATTCTGCTCTGTTAACAGTCTCCTTCTTTCATACACTTTCTTAAAAACTGAAAGAGTTCAAAATAAAATAGGAAAGCAAGAGGTTTTTACCATGGCGTGGCAATTCAGAGTTGTACCCATCAATAAAAACATTGCTTCCTAGGGTTATTGATGTTTTATGTCTTTTCTTAACTTCACAGCACAAAAACCTCTCCCACCATAAAGCTTAGAAAGGTTTCTTTTCTTCTTTCTACATCTCTATGCTGAAAATAGGGAAAATAGTATGTTCCCAGATTCTGACAGACTAGCAATTTGTTCTGAACAACTATGATCAAGTGGCAAACTGAAGTGAGGGCAGGGTTTACCTTACAGGATGTGAGAGTCCACATAGAGAACACTAATGGTTTAGCACAGTGGCAACCTAAGGAAAGAGATCCATACTCAAGGTCTGAAAGAGGACCTATGATTTCAAGTCCAGAGTTCAGAGTTAGCTCTATGAGAAGTATAAACTGAGACTTTTTAGGCTAGGTACAGTAAGAAAAATAAATTCAAACCCCCAGGGAAACATACTGAGCAGAACTGGTGTAGTGCAAATATTCTCATCTATAGATTGCTGGCTTTATTTGTTGTCTTATACCTTGGGAGTGTTGGTTGATAGTCAAGTGAACATGAGCCAGCAGTGTGCCCAGGTGGCCAAGAAGGTCAATGGCATCTTGGCCTGTATCAGAAACGGTGTGACCAGCAGGTCCAGGGAGGTTGTTCTCCCCCTCTGCTCAGCACTGGTGATACTGCACCTTGAATCCTGTGTTCAGTTCTGGGCCCCACAACACAAGAAGGATGTTGAGGCTCTGGAGTGAGTCCAGAGAAGAGGAACACAGCTGGTGAAGGGGCTGGAGAACAAGTCTTATGAGGATTTGTTGTCTTATGAGTTTGATAGGACTGGTTGGACTCGATGATCTGGTGGGTCTCTTCCAACCTGGTGATTCTATGATTCTATGATTTTATTTGCAAAGCTTGACCAGAAGTCTGTGGTATTGTGTGTTTTATGTTCATCCCTCCTAGGGCCCAGCATTTCATCTAGGGTAGATTAAAGGCTGAAAACAAGCAGTATTGTTTTTGAGTATTCAGACAAAAGGTCCGTGCTGGACTACACTAAAAGCGGAAGAGCAAGAGTCAAAATACAGGTGTTACAGACAGCAAAGGAGTAGTAATGTAAATGAAGCTGGTCAACCCTGACTAGTGGCTAAACTAAAGTGACAGCAGCATGAGAAATGGTAGAAATGAAAAACTATATATAAAGAGAGGTATTAGCTTACAGAACTGCTGACCAAGGTGGAATTTTATGAGAGAACCACATCGTGAATAAAAAATAAATGTAAAATGTCAGAAAAATCAAGATCCCCAACAGAAAGTGTAAATAGGACTACCTGGATTATTGTGGAGGAAATGAAGGTAGTAAGGATGAAGAAAATGGGCTGTGAGAAGAGCTGTAGAAGGAGTGGTAAATAATGTGATAGGGGCTGATCACTAATATGCCATTCAGCCCAGTGCTTGATCACCACAATTTGGAGCAGGACAGTAGAACTACGCACTTTCTATTCTGCTGATTTCTGACTCACTTCCATGACCAGAAGGGGCGCAGTGTGATTTTCCCTATCATCAGTAAAGGTATATCAGGAGATTTCTTCCTAACATCAACAAAGGGATGTCTGAAGGGCACTACTTTCCAAGGCCTTTTCCTCATTTTAGTGCTATTAGTTGAGTGCTTGGCTTAAATTTTAGAGATCAAGACTCAACCTCCCTCCACCAGTTTCATGCTACCTTTACTCTGGGGAGGGTGTTCATCCTCAGTGCAAGGGCAGCAATTCAAACCTTTTAATACAGAGAAAGCTAACTGATAGGCTGCAAGATTATTTTGCCAAAAATTTATGTATTTTGCAAGGGAAATGGCAGTGATCAGTAAACTGTGTACTCCATTGAAAGCCCTCCTTGATAATTTCTAAGTCATGGTACAGGTATTTGAAATACACTGTACTGACCTGTCCTCTTATGTAGACTATGTTTACTTTTGTTTTTAATAAAAATTCTTTATTCTCAGCAACAGGAGAGGATCAAACTCACTCTTTTTGCTGTTGCAGATAAAGCCCTATTGTCCAAGCAAAGCAGTTGAAGTGAATATTCTGGGGAAAGAATAAATCAAACTGAGTTTTTAAATGTGGTTATGAAAGAGCAAAGATAATTTAAGTGGTTAAATTCAACAGCTTATATTGGAATGTGCAAGGCCAATAGCTGAATGTTAATTTTGAACCTGTTATTTAAAAATATGGTTGTTTGCACTCTGATGTATTGTAGCATGTAAGAAAAAAAAAAAAAAAGCAGTGTATATTTTACCATAACAGCCTGCACCTTTAATTATGCCGTCCTTACTTAATAGTTTAATTTTGAGAATTTTACAGTATTAAAGAGCTTTAGCCTATCAAAAAGGCTTTCCTGAGCTACTCTCACTCTACATCATAGAAGACATCAGTGTCACACCAGTCCCTAGGGAATTCTCAGATGTAGCTACCCTAAACCTCCTCCCACAGAGATTTAAAGAATTACTGCTTAGAACTTACATTCAAGCTTTGTTCTCCATATGAAATATTCAGCTCTGTGTGACTGTACATAAGTTGTTAGCCAACAGGGCTAGATTATCAGAAATAGTATTAGCACTGATTATAAGAAGCAGTATCCAAAAGAAGAAATTTCTATCAAAGTTGAGCTTCAAATAAACTTTTCTGTATAACTAACTATTGCTTACACCATGATGAACACGTTTTATTGCTATGGTTCTCCATTATTAAGTGAAAATAAACTCAAAAGCTGTAAAAAAAATATTATTACACATCAGACAACAGAGAGAATCATCTATATTTTCCTAGTAGTCTTAGGCACAATAAAAGCCAGAAGTTGCATATGACATTTTTATTCAGATCTGCCAATCTCACAGTATCTTGGTAGACCCACACATATTTAGAGACTTCAATCATAAGCTGTTTGCTATCTAGGTTCACATATGGAAGCGTGGCCAAAAATCACAAGTATCAGATGACAGACTGAGTTTCCTAATTCTGGATGGATTTTGAGATCTCAGTCTTCAAGAATGACCTTGGCAAGACAGAACAGCTGGGGGACAGGACATTAGTTTTGTTGTATAGTTTGGCATGGAGTGGATTTTTTAAATCCTCCAATCCAAACACCTACTTAAAGTAGTTCTGATTCTGAAGCTAGATAAGGCTGTTCAGGGCAAGTCCTGCAAAGTTTTTAAATTCTCCATTTATGTAGGTCATATAATCTTCAAGGACATATTTTTTCTTTTTGTCTTTTATTTTGTCTTATAATAAAACCTTTTCTTTTCTTTATCTTCTCCAGTTGAACAAAACCTACCTTCCTCAGCCATTTTTAGCAAGCTGGGTTTTGAAGGACACCACTTTTAATAGACTGTCAACTAGATGTAAAACTGTGACTTTTATTGACAAGTCAAGTTAGATTTTCAATCAACTTTGATACTGTCCATTCAGTCTCTTTCTTCTTAATTCAGCTACAGTGATGCTGAATGGGAGTTATAATATTCAATCCTCACACAAACATCCAATCATCATGAGAGGCACTTACATGGTTAGGCACAATTTTACCCTTGGCACCTCTGTGCTGACTGTTCTCTGTCACCTTCCTGTTCTCATGCACTGCAACATGTCTTCCAAGAAGATACAGTTCATAGACTTCTTTGGTATTAGGGTGAGACTGACCTACCAACAGTTCCCTCAGCCTTCCTTCTTACACTTTTAAGGCCAGAAATTCTATTTGCCCTTTCCCAGTCACCAGAAAACTTCTCATCAGAGACCTTCCCCAACTAACATGACTTTTCAAAGATGTTAAAGTGGTGTTGCAACAACATTGACTGTCTCAGATATTAACCATCTTCCCCTTCCCTTCTGAGTTTTAATCCTAAAAAGATGGAATGATATAATAGAATTTGCCAGCCTAGTAGCTGAAATATTTTTATCATCACAGATGCCAGACAAAGTTCTCTACAACTGACCGCTTTCAACTCTATACAATACAGATAGAAAACTCAAATATCAACCTCTTGGAAAATAAAGGCATTTGTTCACTCACACAAGGTATCTTGTCTTCATTAATAGTACCACTATCACCCTAAACAGATGTCTATTTTTATGTGTATATGTTTGAAAACATTGACCAATGATATAATGATTCACTTCTACCAGAAAAAGTATATGCTCTAATGAGCTGCAGAACCAAGGCATGCAGTAGACCCATATAATTGGATGTCATCTTGATAATTTGGCATACATTGTTAGTGACCAAAAATATGATCACAACCGTCTGGTTAACTGACATGTTGGACAGTTATTAAAATGGGTAAGTGCCTGTGCTAGAATAAATATTTCACATGTGAGAGTGTGAAAAAGAACAGATAATGAGGGATTTTTTACTGCATCTCACAGTAAAACTTTCATGCTGCAGTAATCTTAATGTACAGCATACTATACTGAACAGAAATAGTCCGAAAATAATCCCCAAACCCCAAATTATTCCCGGCTGCCTTTAAGTGATTCCAGGACAACAGAAGGGAGGATTCAAATACTATGCACATTGTGCCCATGTAATGGCTCTGGATACTCATCAGGAAAGAAGGAGAAGTAGATCTCTTCTCTCTGATGACCAATGATAAGATCCAAAGGAATGGCAGGAAGATGTGCCAGAGGAGGCTTAAGTTGTATGCTAGGAAAAGTTTCTTCAGTCAGAGGGTGATAGAGGATTGGAACAGTTTCCTCAGGGAAGCAGTCATGGTGCCAAGCCTAACAATATTCAAGAAGCATTTGGACAATGCATTCAGACACATCATGTAAATTTTGGGGTTGTCCTATGCTGGGATAGGACTTGGACTCAATGATCCCCATGGGTCCCTTCCAAATCAAGTCATTCTCTGATTCTGTGATTCTACTTTCATCCACGTATGAAAGTTTTCAATAGATTTTAGCTGACATATGTTAAAAAATAACTTTTCTATTCATATTTTTCATACTCAGTTCAAGTGATTATGTTTTTTAACTTGTCAGGTACAATTAATAATTTAACACAAGAAAACCAGATCCTGGATCTATTGATGTCAGTGGAAAAAAAATCACTTGATTTCATTGTCAATGGTTACACTTATTTCCTAATATGAAATAAATCACCTGCACAGCAGGTTGGTAAACAAGAGAAGTGTGACCCAGAACCATGAACAGGAGCCACAAGCTCCATATTCTCATGGATATTTTCCATTATCTGGCAAATAAGTGGTTATTTTATTTAGGGGATATATATTAATCAAAGATGTTATAAATCACTCATTGGAAAAATTACAACTTTTGTACAATGCAGCTTTTAATTTTCTTAGAATAGAAAGAAAATACAAGGTAGCCCCAAGGGAAAAATCAGTCTTAGTTAAACTCTTGAAAATTCCTTCATATATTGCAAACAAGATTTTCTCAATGATATACAAGTCAGTCAGGAGGAAACATGTCCTGGACAATATTTTGTCTTTGAGAAATCAAGTCTGCAAACAAGAATGGTTTGGAAAACTTAGGTTTATGCAGAAAGTATCTGCCTTATAATATGGAGACACTGCAGAATCATGAGTTTCCCATGTGAACGTGATTGGAAGTTGCATATTCTCAACCTACCTACCTATATTTGCTGAAGGATGACTAAGGCAGACTAAGTGAAATCAGGTACTTTAGACCAAATTTCAGGTTTACAGGATGAAAAAACCGGTACATTACTCAGGCGTGAATAGTAAGACATGATGGTCCCTCCCTTTCATAACTCACAAGTTCGATAGATGAGATAGTTGTAGGGTTGATTGCACCTCTGTTGCACTTACTGGCAGGGTGTACCAAGCCCAGATTCAGTGCTTTATTATCATGCCTTAGTTGAAAACAACATGTAATTTGGGGAATGATTAATGGGATGAAATTGAACAAGTCCAAATGCCAGATTCTACACTTAAGATGGAATAATACCAAGCACAGGTATAAGCAGGGACAGGAAGAAAATGATATATGAAACCAATGGAAACCTGCTTCCAAATTTGGTGCAGGTAGGATTCCACCCTGATGTTTTAGATCTTTTAAACTCCAGCTTTTCAATCATGAGCAGCTATTCACTCAACTTCTAGTTTTGAAGAGATATTTCTAACCAATGTATTTTTAAAAATTTAACTTACTCAGCAAAGCCAAAGAATTTGGTTTGAATTTGTGCACTTTCTTTAAAAAATCTAAAAAAATCTGTCCCTAGAAAAAAAGTCTTTAGCCAAATTCTGTTTCGGTGTCTTATTTAATTTTTAACTTCTGTTAGGCAAACTTAATCAAACTTTCTCCAGGCTCTCTGGGAATACCAGTGAAATAAATTGTGGGGTCATGTGTTTATGTCTGCTTTATCACCTCTAATGTTCTACTTTTGCTTTTGCAATGTACAACAGGCTTCACTCACCTAATATTAGTATTAGTTATTATTAATTAACATCACGTTACTATGAATACAATAAGGGGTACACTGATACCTCCTGTTCTGGTTATGTAGTGTTACTTAGATGATGGAAATTCTTTCCTAAATTATATCCTTAGATGTGTAGAAGATGTAAACAAATATACAACTCAGGTGTTAACAATTTCTATCTTAAAGGGCATTTCTGAATAATTGCTGGTACAGATGATTCTGACATTGAAAACAGTCCTATGCAGACAAAGTTAGCTTATTTTGCAGAACAGAGCTTAACATATTTTGTAAGGTTGGTTAAGAGCTATTTTGTTATCAGCATATGATTCTGTTGATATTGCAGGTTACTCAGAAAAGGAAGAATATCATGCTCCAGTGAAGACAAAGGCTACTTCTTAGGACACAAATATACCTCTATGGAATAATCAGAATGAAGGCTTTACAACTTTCTCCCAAATAAATTGGCAAGTGCTCAACAGAACTCTTCATTCTGTCTCATTACTGACTGATCATAAAAGTGAATGTATTTTTATACAGTAACCACGTGAACTTTGCCTGCTCAAGAATGACCTCATAAAAAATAAAAAGGAATCCTTTATATTATGGAATTTTTTTAGGGTAGCACTGCCTCTTTTAATAAATCACATCACATAGATATCTCTTATAACTACAATTTCACTTCCTTTAAATTTAAAATTCTGATGTCATAAAATATAGTGTATTGTTTAAAAGTGCAATCATTTTTAATGTATTTCAGTATTTTAAAAATCAGTTATTTATATTTTAAATATAAAATTGGAATTTAATTTAAAGATTATACTTGATCTCAAGAAGTAGCAGACTTCTCTAATCTGTCCAAATCTGTTTATACACAAAAACATATCATTTTCTCTGCTACTTCTGAGAAGGGAACAAGTATTATAAATTCTACAACTTTGAAGTAATTTATACAACTAAGATTTCAAGATATATTTTAGGCCTAGTACAAGACTCAGAAGTATGTGTGTATATTCTGTTAATTCTTTGAGTATGCAATTTATACTTCATACATTTTCATTTTCAGAAATGAAGTGGTAGCCATTTTCTTTTTTTGAACAATCCGACTCAATAAGTTGATTCAGTTTGCTGACATAAAAACATAAAATCAGGCATTTGAATTCCAGTGCATTTCACAGAATAAAATTCCTTTTTGCTTATTCTGCTTGCCATGATGCAATTTTATGACCAAGAACTGTAGCGAATTCTTTGCGTGTTAGCATGCACTACTACAGGATGCCACAAGCCTCAGCACATGCAAACATAGACAGTTGTAAATAAAAGACTATATAATGAAAAATTATTGCACTTTCTGAAAAGAAATTAGTATTTCATCATTGTGAGGATGACTCCAACCAGCACTTTCGTGATTCTTATTAACATAACTGGATGTAATTTCTATAGCTAAATAATATTTTAACATCCTTTCAACTGAAGAATATTGAGTGGCATGCTTGACCGTGTCTGTGTATTTACATATGAAAAATGCATTATCTCCTATAATAATAAAACATTTTTACCAAATGAATAATAATGATCAATGACTTGTGTCTTCAAGATTAAGTTATGGCTCACCTAAATCTTGTTTTTCAGTATTGTGTGGTATATGAAGTGAATAATTGACTGGAAATTTATTTATATTAATTTCTGATTAATTTCTGGATAGAATTTTGCCTCCTGGGTTTATCAGTAGAGTTATAATCCACAAATAATGATACTTTGTTAATATTTAAATCATTTGACTGTAGCATATTTTCCATGTTTTCAGAGTTCCTGTGCTGCTTCATTACAATCTAGCAAATCATCAAGCGAAGAATGGACTATTACAATTCCAAGTGAGTGATGATTAAGAAACTTGGAAACATCTTGATATTTGCATGTATTTAAGGCATCAGTGACTACAGAGAAAATGACATCCTTTTCAGTTACGTCTCAGTCTATAAAGATGGCCATCTCAACTCAGAGCTTATACATTGTTGTCAATGTCGGCAAATGTTTTAGTAATTTTGTTCTCAGAAGCTATGCTAGAATTACTTTAATAGTTCTATCCATTCACATGCTGTCTTATATCTGACAGTCCATTATAAGTAGCTGAAAACCTTCTGCTTCATAAAGTACAGCTCATGATACTTATTTCTATCATTACTGAACTGAGCCACGCAAAATCATTTCTCTGCTCGTTCTTGAAAGTTCCTCCTCCTTTAGCAACACTGCCATCACAGTCACTGTCTGGGTCACAGTCTTTGTAGGATGCAATCAACCAAATAAAAGCATGTGGATGATACTATATGCAACCACGATCAAGATTCTTTACCTATTTCTAGCCCTGCATTTATTGTATTGAAAGGCTATAGTCGCTATATCTTTTTTAGTCTCTTATTAGTATACTATATAAAATCTCTGAAAACTGGAAGACTTATTATTAAAATAAACTTAGTACAAATACTTTAGGATAAATTGGATCTGTTCTGGAAATATAGTTCAAAGATGTGTTCTTATTTCAATGACAGTTAATTTTTTTTCTATGTGAAATTTTTGAGTTATTTTATATAGGTCAGTTATATTGAAATTGATTGTACAGGACTTGATCAAGAAACTGGTAAGTGGGAAATAAGAACCTTTAGCAAAGACACCAGAGATTAACATTAGAGGATTTACAATTTCTGTCTCAGTCATTCACAGTCCTTTCCTTGACTGAGGATTTATTATGTAGAAGTCTCAGTGTATTATTTGATAAGTTTTGTGCTATTTAATATTGTATTCATTTCAGATGTTTTTTGAAATTTTTATCAAGTTGCAGTACTAAATGCAGTATTACAAAATTCACCATCCATGATCTCGTACAAGTACGAAATGCACTTGTTGTACAGTAGTCTATATGGAAGTCTATAAGAAGTATGTCTCTCATCCATGTATGCATTGCTGCATCTGGATGAATACTTCTGGAGAGCTGCAGTAAGTCCTTTCAAGCTTATTTCGGAGGAAGTTGTTGAAATACTGTTATTCAAGGCTCAACTCCACAGATGTATTCAAGAGTTCTTGCCAATAAAACATATTAGTGCAAATTAAGGCTTAGCTTTTATTATTCACATTAACGCATCTTTCTAGCTGGCATTCAAGATAATAATTACTATATTCTACTTTCTTACATAACTTCACATTACCAAATGACAGATTTTAACTGACAAACTCACGACAATATACTCACATCTATGTTTTTTATTTGAGATACACTACACAACAAGAATTATATTATAAGATTCACAGTAGTATAAAATTACATAATCTTAACTTGGACTTTCTTGACCTCAGTTAAGAATATTTCACAAAGATTACCATGTTCAATTTAGAAAGATTTGATTGGAGTTGATAACTTTTTTTGGTCTTCTAAGCCTTTTCAAATTCAATAGAGAGTAGCTATGTCAATCATCTCAACTGAGTAAACTTCAGCAAGCAAAGCTGCTGTCTAGATGTTGTAGTTAAAATGTTGTTGCTCTTTATCTCAACAGCTTCCAAAAGCATAAACAATTTGTTTCCGGGTAACTGAGGAGCATGCTGGGATGTTCACTAAAAACAGGTAAGATTATAGGTTGAAACAGAAACAAAAATAAAAGAAAAATTATGCTGTCCACCATGAATTGTAAGTAGGCCTTCTGAACCCCTTCAGTAGCAGTATTTTTCCTCTGCACAAAGAGATAATGGCTTTTACAGTGACTTTCTGCTACCTTTTCCTTGAATACTTCTATCAATGTTTTTGCTCTTCGTAAGCCTCATGTCATTTTTGTTCTGTTGTAATTGGTGACTGAATGGGCTATGCAGGTCCAGTTAACCTCCACTGCTGTCAGATGACTTCTCTTCCACCACATCTGTGGCAGTTCTTTCACACAGGTAAGCTTTGGCTTTCAGTTAATGATACTTATTAAATTCCACGAGGATTTTCATGGTCTATTGAAATACTGACTCCAGAAAAGGAAAACAGACGAACAAACAAGATGCTGGTAGTTTGCAAACATTTTTTCTATTCATTGACCTCTACGCCACAATTTCTCTAAGACTGAAGTTTCTGTAGAAAACCTCTGATTACAGGACAAATCAACAATAATTTCTCAGGAAGCTGAAATCTTTGATCTTGACATGGCTAGATCTAGAGTCTTGCTGAGAGTTGCCTGGAAAGGATAAAGATAAAAATACAATTGCAGGTAAAAGTAATCTTAGGACTGGTACTGTTAATGGACAAGGTACAGTTTTACCAAGTAGACTGAAGATGTGGCAGCTTGGAGAATGGCTGGTATATTGAATGAGGAAAATATTTTGTCCTAAAGAATAAGATTAAAGAACGTGAGATTTGAAGTGGAGATCATAGTTTCAAATTCAAGTCTTTGAAAGTATTTATTTATATGCAATAATAAAAGGTACATGAAGTGGCTCTCAATATAAGGTCTGATGACTAACTGCTTGGCACTTTCTTTGGGTTGTTGCAGTAGGTGTCTTACATTTTTTAATGTAGGAATGAATAGTCGCACATGGGAATTGCATCCCTAGTATAAAAAACTGGACTAGAAAACAGTCCCACTCTGTGCTCATAGAACAAAATTCATTTGATGTAACTTATATTTGTCAGAGGGAATGGAATTTCAAAAAGGAATGTTGGAAGAATATTCATATGACTACAGGAAGTTACTGCTGTACACCTGTAAATTGCTGACCCTCAACTGAATAGGAGTAAATCCTTCCTATACAAATCTTAGTTTGCTATAAATATAAACATAAGAGAGCTGTTTGAAAGCAAGTAGGATTTTTTTTCCCATTCGTATATGAAGGTACAAATGCAAGGTCTTTTGCTAAGCTAAGCAGCTCAGCTAAGGATGGAAATTTCTAGTGAAAGAACTATGACATCTTAAGGACACCTTATCCTGACCAACCCTTCCCTTGTGATCATGCTCAAAAGTTTGTCGATTTGAGGTTTGAAGCTTCACTGAGAACTGTTTTTCCTTTCTCGAAGTCTTGAGATAGGCAGTACTGTAAGAAACTGTCTTTCTTTGACAGGAACAAGTGTTTATAAAATAAGCAAGATTTTACCTTATCAAGAAGCAGTTTGGATAAGTAATCTTAACTTATTTGCTTTTCAGTACTCATATCTGTGACGATTAGTATAGTGACAAGACAAATATATTAAAACAAAGGCAGAGAATTAGCTTTCAAAACTGAGCCAAATGTGTTTGTAAAGAGCACTGGAAAAAATTACTAGTACCTGATGGATGAAGGGAAAGGGAGAAAACGTCCTGAAAAGAATGGGTTAACTCTGGTAGGCAGCCTGTCAAAAAATAATTTGTTTTCTTGCATGTAATTGTTATATCTGTTACTGTTAAAAGATCAGTTAATGGGATTGAATAAAAAGCCATTAACTTCATTGGCTGTTATTATCTACACAAGATTTCTAGAAAAAATAGGTATTTCAGATGAGGTCTAGACCTTTTGAGTAAAATATAAATGCTTACAGAATGTGTTTTTGAAAGGAAAGCTACTGAACTCTTACGGGAACAAAATTCGTTGAAAATATTAAGAAAAATAATTCCTGTTTTTTACTTTAGTGACTCCAGAGTTCACATGACAAATTAAGACTTGTATTTATGTTCAACAAATACATTAATATAATCACATAAATAATAGTAAAATTTTGCAACTAGAAATTAAACCGGCAATGTTTAATAGCACTATATGTTCTCAAATTATTTACACCTATGCTTGGTCTATTTACACACAAAATAATTTTCTGAAAAATATATTAAATATTTCAGGTAAAATAAAATACTGTTCATCAATTGTTTATAATTATGTGAGTAAAAACAAACATTAAGCAAAAACATCCAAATTAGTTAATTCAACCCAACCTGAAATAAAAAATGTCCTTATTTTTCATTCAAACTTTCCACAAATCTCTCTTCTCTACCTCCTTCTTCTCTACCTCCTAGCGTCTCTGAGCTATGTTGTAGTTATTTCCTTGACAGCATCCACTCGGAAAATGAAGAAAAAGAAACAAAAGAAATAAGCATTAGTTTGAAAAAAAAATCTGGAAGAAAACAAAAATGAAGACAGGGACAACACTGAATCTTGAAAGCAACATTTTCTGAGGCTAGAACACCTTTCAAAAATATTTAATGTTATCATGATTAGCATTTTGCAAGTCACATCATCAGTGATATAATTACATTTGATTTTAATATGAATGAACTGTATTCATTAGCAACAGGCTGTAACTTTGCTTTAAAAGGCAGCTCATGAGACTACAGTGTTTCAGTTCTGCTTTAGTCTCGTCAAGAATCACTTCTGGAATCTTCAGGTTTTTAAAAAATAGAGGGGATTTAACAACACATGCTAAATGATAAAATAAGGAAATGTTTGAATGTGAAGGTAATCATTATTTAACATTTTTTAATACTACTAATATGGGCATATCTCTTATCTAACATGTATTATGATTTTCTAAAATGAATACTCACTACAAAGCCAAAGAATATGCAGTTCTAGAAATTACTGAAGAAAAAAGACACAAAACACCTCATTTTAGTACTGTTGTTTTTTGTGAATACTGGAAGTCCACAACATAGCAAAGGAATCAGCTCAGTTAGAAATCCTTGAGTTATGTAAAATATAAATCATTAGCATAATCAAATCTCACCAAATCATGTTTAAGGCATGGGTGGACGAGGCACTGAGGTGCATGGTTTAGTGTTTGATAGGAATGGTTGGACTCAATGATCAGGGTGGATCTCTTCCAACCTGGTGATTCTATGATTCTAAGAAAGCCTGATGTTTGCAAATTTACTGAGGATACGCTGAATCCACTCATCCAGATCCTTGATAACAGAACTAGCCTCAGTGCTAAGCCCTGGAGATCACCATTTGAGTCTAATTGGCATAGCAAGTCACTAAGCATTTCCCCTTGGATTATGAGGGCTTCATTCTACTCCGTTTTCCTGTATGCCAGCTCTAGGGACTAAGTAGCCCAAGAAAAGCTGTTCTGAGTATAGAAGTCTGAGGTAAAGGATTGATTATGTACCTCAGACTTTTCCTCATCTGTTGTCACTGATTCCTCCTGCATTCAATAAATGATGGAGATTCTTCTTAGCCCTCTTTTTGTTGCTAAATGTTGTTGTCTTTTATGACAGTATCCAGATTAAGTTCTAGTTGGTCTTTGGCCATTCTTATTCTCTCCTTGCATAACCTCACAACATTCTTGTAGTCTTTCTCAGTTGCCTGCCCCTTCTTCCAAAAAAACATGAGTCCATAATTCAGTTCTGCTGAGAGTTAAAATATTTGTGGGATCATAGAACTGTAGAATTATTTGGGTTGGAAAGGTGAAATCCAAACCTTTCTACAATCTATGATTAAATGATTGGAAGCACCCAAACCATTCCACGATTCTATCATTCTGTCATTCTATCATTCTGTCATTGGAAGGGTCCAACCCACACTATACTATAATTCTAAAATTCTATGATTCTATGACTTAAATGTCATCTAGTCCAACCCACTTGCAGTGAACAGGGACATCTTCAGTCAGAATAGATTGCACAGAGCCCCATCCAACCTGACCTTGAAAGTTTCCAGAAATGAGACATCTAGCACCATTCTGGGCAACCTGTGCCTGTGTTTCACCACATTCACTGTAAAAAAATCTCCTTATACCTAGTGTAAATCTACCCTCTTATAGTTTAAAGCCATTATTACTACAGGCCCTGCTAAAAACTTTGTTCTCATCTTTCCTATACCCCCCTTTAAGTATTGAAAGTCTTCAATGAGGCCTCCCTGAGTCATCCCTCTGATCATATTTTGGCCTTCCAACAAATCCATGTTCTTCCTGTGCTGAGGGCTCCAGAGCTGGATAAAACATTTCCACTGGGGTATCACCAGAGCCAAGTAGAATGGCAGAATCACTCTTCACATTCTATCCTTTTCTTTATATAGAGAGCAGTATCTTTCCTCCTCTTTTCTTGCCTGACCCTTTTGAACAACCTGTAGCCATTGATATTACACATGTTCTGATCAGTATAAAGCATGTTATTTAACTGATTTCTTTTATTTTCATCCTAGACAGATTCTTGTATTTGAACCACATAAATGCCAATCACTGGACAGAATGATTGTCACTGTCTGCATTTGGTAAGACTTCATAAAAGCAGGTTTAGCTTAAGAACAACCTTTCCTGAATGCAGTCATTTGTTCTCAACTATACCAGCCCAGAGAAGAATCTTCACTTCTTCTAGTTGTGACAGCTCCCAGTTGCAAACATCTGTTCTGAAAAGCTGCAGCACAAACAGAACAGTGACAGCAGATGAAGAGTATATAGGCTCTTTGAAAAGCTTCAGAAGCATCAAAAGAAGTGGAAGAGAGAGCCACAGAGCACATGAAATTACTATATTGATTTAGATCAAAGATAGAATTAGCTTGTCTGTATTAGGAGCTAAAATAATGACAAAGATAGGAGACTAGATTCAGCATATGCAGTAGTTTTCATGCATAGTCAATCTACAAGTATTTGTGTCTTGGAGACTTTCTGAAACATGTCACTTCTGTGTACCATTGTAATTTTCTTCTTTAAACATCCCTGAACTTGTTTAAAGTCTTGGCTTTCTGGAGTGGCAAAGCATATTTTCACGGAAAGGGTCATTGGGCACTGGAACAGGCTGCCCAGGGAGGTGGTTGAGTCACCTTCCCTGGAGGTGTTTAAGGCATGGGTGGGCCAGGTGCTGAGGGGCATGGTTTAGTGTTCGATAGGAATGGTTTAACTCTATGATCTGGTGGGTTTCTTCCAACCTGATTATTCTATGATTCTATGATTCAAAATCGTTACTGTGTGTTGTAGGAGGAATACTTTTTTTAATGTTTCATTTTTTAGTATTTCCGATAATGTCATTTGATGTTCTCAAGTTTTGCATTTTTTTTCACTCTTCTACAACCCCCTTGACTTTGTAGACCTGTATTATAGCTCCCTTGATTTCTTTTTCTTTCAGACTCAAAAGTCCTTGTTTGTTTAATTGTGTCTTGGACACAAGGAGGTCCATTTCTATGATCAATGTAGAGACTTTCTTGAACCTTATCTTTCAACCTACCATGATATCATTGAGATAGGGAACCAGTGTTTAAGTAGCAGATGAACTATACATTTATTCAAAGACATAGTCACTTTCTATGTTTTAGCCTTCATTTTTCTCCTAATAAGTCCTGACATACTATTTATAATTTTTTGTACTGAGTTTTCTTTCTCTAATGCCACTGGAAAAAGGTTGACAAAGAAATAAAATACTGAAAGAATACAGAAGAGAATAGAATGAGGTCTTTGTTACAAAGCAAAGGCACCTTTGGCTGGAAGACAATGAGAGGTACAAATCTAGAATTTTTAGATTTCCTGGCAGAAAATGAACTAGTGGACTAGTAGTTCTGAAGACTTAAGATCATACTTGAACTTTAAGCTTATAGGTTGCAACTATGTTTCAGATTGCTGTAGAAAAGGAGGGCTGCTACACCATTTGAATGCAGAAACAAAAGGACTAATGTATCTGGTCTGACCAGGACAGTCCCATGGATTACTTGTGGATCAGGAACCTTGATGTCTGCCTAGTATATGCTGATATTGCTTCAGAAGCTATCTGACATTAACAAATTATAAAGTAGCCCAGATAAAATATTGAAGTGCTATTGTATTCCAAGGAGTTCAAGCCTGTCAACAACCAAACATCATCAGAGAAGAATCAGTCTTAAGCCACTTTCTTAGAAATGATGCTGCAGTATTGGTACCAGGTGTTTAGAGAAGTGCTCCAAGACCTCATTATAGTGATTAAGCTTCAATTGATTTTTAGAAGTGGTTTCCTCACCTATCCAGTAGAGTACATGACAATAATGTGATGATGAAAGTGTATCTGAGATGGAAATGCAGAAAAATACTTGTTAAGAACGACAAGGGCATTGTCAGAGTAAGCAGAGATGGAGTTAGAAAAGCAAAAGCTTATTGTGAGATGAAATTGGTCAGAGATGTCAAGAACTACAAGAAATGGTTCATCAAGTTCAAAAAGGATAAACTAATGGAAAAAAATTGGCACAAAATTAAAAGACAGAAGGAAATTAGTTGCCAACAGTGCTGTAAAGGCAGAAATTCTCAACAATTTATTCACTTTTGTCCTAACCAGCACTGTTGGCCCCAGCCTTTGGGAAGACAAAACCAGAATGATGCAAACACAAACATTTTGGTCTATATTACCTTCATGTTGGCTTTTTGGGTTTGTTTTTTTTTATTCCTTTCTTCTTTATTTTAGGAGGATACTGGCCTCAGAATATTCATTCAGACTTAGATGGGTCAAGATAGTTTTTCAGTCATAAACTAGGAGTTGTATTCTGGGTACTTAGAACTCTAGGAAGATCAGGCAGAGAGTATGTCTGATGTGAATCTATCTATGAAAGAAGGGACCGTCTGCTATGAGGGCATCAGCTGTTGTAATTTGAGCTGATGACAAATTTATGTGAATCAGCTACAGTAAATGGATATGACACTGGCTCTCCCTGTGAGCAATCTGAGTTGATTAGGCAGAATACAGAACACGAGAGTCTCTGCCTCTTTCAGAGCTGTGTGTGATAGACTATTCCAAGGTCAACTAGAAGGGCTATAAACCTGGTGAGGAGCTTGCAGGAGGTTCATCTTTCTACATGGTAAATTGCTTTTTTGAGAGAAGTAATTAATAGCAATCACTTCAAAACCATCAGAAAATTATTTTTAAAGCTTTGTTTTGCTAAAACTATTTTTTATTCAGCCTTTTGAGGTTGGAAAAACATCTATAATTTGATATATAAATCAGGGCTTTTCTTTTAGGGAGAATGAGAAATAGCATTTTTTTTTCAGACTACAACTTGGCACTTAGCTCCTGCTGCTGTTTTGCATCTTGTTTGGCTTTCTGGCAAACTGTTGTATAAGAAAATAGCTCAGCGTTTCACATTTAAACAAACATTACCTAATGGAACATTCAGGTGTTATGTATTTGGACAAAGTTTCTCCCTTCCTTATTTCTCAGTCTGCCCTGGGAGAAGATACCAGGGTCTGTTTGTAAAGTAAGCATGCCAAGCAGAACACACAGTTGACACTGGCATCAGACTGTTTAGTTCCTTCTTTTCTGCTACTACACCAGTATTCTAATATAACAGAAACTTCTTATAATAGAAAGAGGTATGCACTCTGGTCTTCTCTTATGCCAGCTAGAATTTCTTCAGTGTTCACTGAGAATGTAGAGATATTTCTGTACCCAAGCATTTGCCTATCCAAGCTAAGTAATTTGTGACTTCACTTTTGACAGGGGACCATTCAAGGGCTTCACTGCTGCTGCCACCCTATTTTGAGGTATGAAATCAGGGTTGTAGACACAGTATCATGTACATGTTTATTCACTGGGTCTATATACTGAGGATTTTGAGGAAGTGTTTAGCTCTATAGATTGACCTGTATTATTAATTACAGCAACACTTCATCTTTTTTTTTTTTTTTTACTAGCATTTTCACCATTATCTCCTAAACTAGCTATAAAGATTCAAAACAATATGTATTCAGGCCCTTTAGCTAGGAAGCAAGATCAACATGGAATTATGGGGGATTAATATACCTTCCTAATTAGTTCAGCAGAGGATCTATTTTAAACTAACACACTTAATCAAAAGAAAAGACAAGCTTGGTGGTTTTAGTATTATAAACAATGTACAGTCTTGATCTCAGTCAGTTGGTGACATGAAACAAAAATTCTGCTTTGCAAAAATATTAACAAGCTAAGTCTCACAACCCCATTATTTGACTTCATTGGGAAAAATAGAAATTAATCAGAAAAATTCAAGTTATTTCTCTTAAAAGGAAATGTCATGAGTTACATTATTTTGAAACAAGCTATGACAGCGAAGTTGCATGTGATGTTTTGCATAGTTTTGATTAAATTATATTAAGATGTTTGAACCAACAGCTACGATTATTTGCTGTAAAGTCCAACATTTTGTGATCGATACTTACTCCCATAGCAGAAGAATGTTCAACACTGTGTAGTTCCATAGTAATTGTGCTGTTCTCATTGGTCTAAATGGATCACAACTATGTACTATCTTAGCTATATAAGCACTAAGGTCTTGCCTAGCCTTGTCTAGACACTTCTATTTGTATTTTAGGTATTCTTAGCTGAAGCAGGAACTGTGAAATAGTGAGGTGACTAGAGTTTAACTTGATTTAACTAGCTTTATTTCAGCTTTATAAAAATAAATTTTTATCCTGAAGAATTCATACCCTATACAGTAAATGTCTAAAAAAGCCAAAATTTTGAGTCCAACAGCTGTTAGACATAGACCTAAGAACAGCCAGAACATTTCTCGTCTGAGCAGATGCCTTTGACTCAATGAATATTTCTCCTGTTCATAAGAATAAATTTGGTTTGATGTAAAGTTTGATAGGAAAGGTACACAGCTGAAGCTGTTGTGATGGTTGAATTCTGCCAGAGCATGTATCCACAAGACATGGTTGATAATGCTTTAGACCATGGCTGTTGCTGAAATGAAATTTCAAAACTACACAGCTGCTGGTGTGTCCTTCCAAAAAATCTGCAGAGTGGGAACAGTGGGTCTTCTGGGCAGATCCTCTGGCTTTTTCTGATGCAGTCCCTGCTCTTCCTCATCTGGTCTTTGTGGAACTTTATTTCCTGTGTTCCTTAGGCAGCTGTAAGTGACTAAACATACTGGAATCCCCTGATACTGAAGAGAGAAATACAGGAAGATGAAATTTTGATGGGAGAAGGGCAGGTGGCAATGGGCAAAGATAGTTTACTTTAATAAATTTTCACAGTCATGAAGGACTGAGCAGGAGAGAAAGAAATAATTGCCTTTGCTCTGAGCAGATGGGTTAAATCACATTGCCTTGCTCACACATTTTTCAGCTACAAAACCAGAATCCTGGGCAGCACTGGTAGCCTTGTAGTGCCAATCCTAGACAAAACAAACACTCTAGGGATATTTGCTGTGTGCATAGGAGTTCACTGTGCCCAAAACAAAAAATGTATGCATCTCTCCTACCCCTGGCACACATAGCAGTGAGTCTCTTCTGGTGAGATATGAGAAGGACTGGTGATCTAGGACGCTGGAGGTGAGTTAAATTGCGGAGTGGGAAGGAGATTATAGATTCACTCTCACCTCTTCTCTTACAGATTTTTTTTTTTTAAAGACTTATTTTGAACAAAATTATTTCGGATTTTGTGAGATTTCACTGCTCAGCTCTTCCTAAAACACTCCATGCCAGCCATTAATCCAGAACTGATACAGATATGTTGCCAAGCAACCAGATCTGGTGGACCAGAGTTTCTCATGAAGGGCATTTCCTCTACCCTTGGACAGCAGTTACCCACACCAACTAGTCCTGTATCACTGCTGCAGTCTGAAAACTGAACACTTGCAGAGTCTCTGGCCATAGAGGACTTGGGAGCAGCCAGCTGCCCCCTTCAGCTCTCATTAATTCTTGCTTCCTGAGAAATATATAAGTAGTGTAAATAAAACAGATGTAGTACAGACTGCCAAGAGGTTAGTTTTTCAGTGTCTGAGAATTTTACGTGCAGAAGAGGCTCCTCTATCTTTTAGTCTTCAGACAGACAAATGCACTTTACTTCCTTCATTTATTTTCTTCTTGAATTTATTCCTTTAAGTGGTGCACATCACACCCATCATTCAGGACAGGTTACCTACAACTGTCTGCAGCACAAAGAAACGGAGTATTTGGACTCCATCCTAGCCATATCTGGGATTTAAGGATGTCCAGTATCTCACAAAATATATCCCAAATCAGATCTTCTAATCCCCAGAAATCATCTCCTTTGGCAAGAACAACTCACCAAATGTTTCAAAGTGCTGTTCTGGCCCTACTAATGCAGAAGCCCATTTAGCATGATATATTGTTGGGGTCTTGTTTCACAAAGAACTGTTTTCTTACATTTTTCTTCATTTTAAGAATTGATATTAACCAGTAATTGCTATTAATAAACATATAAACCCCTTCCAATTTCCTTCTGTCTTGCCTTCTGGGGAAAAAAATAAAACGTTGCAGTAAAAAAAAAATATGTAGCATTTACCTTGACATTTTGCATCTACCTTCTGTCATTGTAATGAGAGACAGGAATTCTGCAAGCAAGAAAGAGGTGATTTCTCTAGCTTTGGAGAGCTCGAATCAACTCTACCTCAGTGTGGTGACCAGGTAATAAATCTTCCTGAACCTGTAGCTGCAATATTAGAGATCTTGCACAATTCTCATTCTTATCTTTGGGAACTTCATTTTACTCCTTGTGCTTCTTCATGAGACCCTTTGATTAAGATCTGACATGCTTCAAGCTATCCAGCACATAACAGGGCATCCTCAGAGCATTCCTATATGGGGCTGTATTGTGATATATTGTTATGAGTTACACAACCACGCAAAACACCTCTCATGACACTGGTAAGTTTATGACTATGATTGCATCTCCCTTTATGTTCTTTAGTCAAGTGAGCTGTGAAGATAAAGCAGATTGAAGGTGGAACATGTATCTCCAGCTTTCTCACCAGATAAATGATTCTGGGAGTGCATTACTGGTGGACATGGTATGACTTCTGCATGCAAAGCATCTGAGAGGAGACCATTCTGTCAAGTATGAACCAGACTTTAAATTTTGACAGAAGTTGTGAATTAAACTCTGAGTTCTTCTGTCTAGGTTATCTCTGCATATAAGCAGAAACTTTATAAGCTGCCCTGAAAGGATTAACTAAACTGAAACAGGTAATGACAATCAAGAAACCTGCCACAGAACTCAAACCCAAGCTGGTAGATTCAATAAGGTCTTACTTGAAGATCTGATACAGAATTCTTTGGAATGATGCTGTTTTAATGATCTCAAATATTGCTGTTCTCATCTGTAAAGCCTTTTGTTGAGTAGAAAGACGTCTCAGTAATGTGAGTTTCAAAAAATCATTCTCATCTTTGGATTCCTGAGAAAATGGAAGAAATACCTCCTTTAGGGTTCACAGTTTTAGGATAATGTATGTGATCATCTATCCATGGTCCAAAAATATGGACAAAGATCTTGAACTTTGTTGTGGGTATAGAAAGAAAGTCTTTCAAAAACATTGAAAGTACTTCTAAAAATGAAGCTTGGTTGTGGTAGCAACTGGAAAACTTTTAAACTATCAAAGCTGTTTTTCTCCTGTGATAAGAAATGCATAGAAGTACCCTGGACACACTTTGAGTTTGCTTTGAGTAAGGGGTGACAAAGGCATTTCCTTCTCCTTTAGGAAGGAACGAAACTATGTCTGTCTGCCACAGAAATAACACAGCATTGACCTGTGAATTTGGCTTTTTCTGCCAGCAGCTGAGTCTCTTGTTCTGTTGCTGGAATTGTTTCTTGTATCTTTTCCTATGTATCAGTTATAATAACTTCCTGCACTCCAACACATTGTCAAATTGCCTAATGCTTTACTGAGCAGCTGCCCAGTAGGGGTACCTGTTTTGAACATCTTAGATCCTAAAGCTCTCTGAGTCACTCTCAAAATACAGACAGAGTTGGTAGGCATGTTGTTGTCCTAAATAAAGACATTGAAAAAGAAGGCTATCTGAAAAATATGTGAGTGAAAAGGAGAAGATAAGGTGAAAATCTCCAGATACTCATACTACACAGGCTGCATTGAATTGCAGATATGCTGTGAATTACAATATTTACATGGGTATTGCAATACATTCTAATTTCAGCTTTCATAATTTTAAGTGTTTCGTTTCTGCCATTCAGAAACCAGTAAACAGAAATGTGAAAATACTTTAATTTTACTTGCAAGTGTCATCTTCTTCTTGCTGTGTATATAGTAATAAAACAGAACTTATTCTAATGGCATTATCTCCCATAAGCATTACAAATTGACACATTTCCTAGTAGGCTCAGCATCATAATGAACTTCAACATCCTGAATATTGACATTCAACCACTATAAAAATACTTCTATTACAGGAAATTTTGTTGTGCTTTCATTCATGTACAAATCTAACAAAGAACAATCTACAGACTTAGTTTTCATTTTGAAATGTCAGTTTCTGTTCATAAATATCAATGAAATGTATTTGTCCTAATAGCATTAGGAGGCAGCAAAAATATAAGGCATTCTGTGCTTCATGATGCTACCATTAAGAAATGATCACTTAAAGAAGGCACTGAACACACCATATACTGTAGATTTGGTCTTTATTTTAAGATATATACCTTTGAAGCTAAACTTTGTTTTTTGCCTCAAGACTTATAAAAATGTTCAGATATAAAAAATATATTGCATTATTAGGCCAATCAACAGAGCAAAGCTCCAAGCAGTCATCCTACTCTTGGTCTACCCTCCCTTCATCTGAAAAAGAGTTCTATTTCATCTTTCATGGTGGCATGTTATGTTCAGTTTTTATAAACTTTATGCTGGAAGAAGACTTACGAAACAAAGCAAAGATTTCTTGATTTAATTTAAGTTTAGGACCTTATTCTACACCCAGACATCTTGAACTGGTGTAGTAACAAACTGAGTGGTGTACAGGGTTTGTGCCCTAACCACAACACTTTGTGAAACAATGGGCTGATGACTACATCTAAATTTGACACTTACCTAAGTAATAGCTATGGTGAAATTAAAAGGCATATTTATTTATTTATTTATCCTCTAAAAGCAGCCTGATATTTAAGAAAGAAAAGGTAAAAATATCACATTGCCTTTTTCTTGAGAACACTGAGAACTGACAAGTTAAATCAAATTCCCTTAAAAATAATATCTTTGCCTTTAAAAATATTTAATTACTACTTACAAACATTGACTTTGTAGACTTCTAGAGGGTATTTTCAAGAATATAGATCATAAAATTACTTTGCTAGTATAATGTACAATAAGAATCTGAACAAGGTGATGCTAACCAGAAGACTGGTTTGTAATGATTCTTTTTAAAGAACCACATTCAGATAAAGAGAAAGGGTGTGAAATTAAGAAATGTGACAATAGTTCAGCTGAGTTGGCCGTTATGAACTGTACTGGGAGTGGGGATGTGGAGGATAGAAACAAAGATGGATGGGATCGTCACTATGTCTACTTCTTTAATTCTTTATTCTTTTACTCTCAACAAGATGCTTGAAAGCACCTCCTCTTCTCATGCTGCTGCTTCAGAATTAAATGCTAACCAACTACTGCTGTCACTTTTTTTTGTATAATAGTTTAGACAGAAGAAATCCCTGCAATAGGTCAGATGCAGGGAGAATTATTGCTATAAGAGTACCTCTTAGGGACCCAGCACTCACACCTTCTAAAGGTATAAACAGAACAAGAAGCAGAAACTCTGATTGCCAGTGGGCTGTCTTCACTACAGACACACATACTTTTGCTTGCTTATCTATTCCTAGTAGTTTTGTAAATGCTTCTCTCTGAGACATAGAATAAATAACTTCATAATGGAGATATTCTGCTGGATCAGGAGATCTACAAGTTTAAAATCCCATAAGATAGAGAAGGCCAAGAATGGAAGTCTACCTGGACACCAAGATTCTTTATAAATAATAGACAGCACCATCGTGTTTATCATCATTTTAACCACAAAGGACATGGTGCTGCTCACATCAATACACGAATATTAGTCTTTCCTTGCCTTCAAGGCACAATGCAGAGGCATCTCAAATGATAGATCTCCCTCACATTCCTGCTGCAGACAAAAAGAAAACTGAAAGACTGATTGCCATATGAAATATTTTGTTGTTTGTTTTCAGTTTATTTGGGTTTAAACTACCTTTTAGGATCATGGGAATTTTAGCATTCATTTTCTGAGGTGCTTGGTTCTCTATCCATTCTGGTAGAATTCCAGATTCTGAACCCTGAGTCTAGATTCTGTCTAAAGTACCTTATGGGTTCCTTTGCATGAGATGTTGACATTCCTTATTTAGTGCTAAATGCCCAGCAGAACAGCTAAATAGATAAGTTCAGAAAAATATTAGAATTAAAAAACTTCTTATGCTAAAAAGTGTTACTGAAATCTAGCACAACAAAATTTAACTTCAGAAGGGAAAACCATGTACATATTAATAAAATAGTTACAATAAAAGTTAGAAAGAAGCTGAAGATCGTTAATATGTCTTAATTCTCTCAGGCAGGCAGTATAGAAAATTAAAAAAAATCTACATATGAGACAAAGTCTCTACAGAATATTTATCTAAAAAAGATAAAAAGATAAATTACTGAATTAAAGTTACTGAATATATGGGGCAATTGCAAATTAAAAAGAAAAAAGTCAATCAAAAGATAAAAAGTTTGGTCCAAATGTAGAAAGCAGGGAAAAGATGATACATGCTGGTGAGTTAAACATTGAAGGTTTTAAAAAGTGTTTAGGAGTGGATTATTTACAATATTAAAACTTCAAATAGAGCTTTATTAAGGATAGTGAAGTAAAAAAGATTGTCAGAGAACTGTCAATGGTCCAAAGATAATGCAAGTGGCAAAGAAACACTTAAGGAACAAATGACCATAGTAGAACAGTTAAAATTGTATTGAGTTTGTGTTGTCCTAATGCGTCTCCATAATGGTGGATTTTTTTTTTTTTTTTTTTTTTTTTTTGTGAGGGGACACCTATTGACTGTCCCAAATTGAAGGGTCAGTAAATGCCTATTAAGATAAACCAATAAAGAGATTGATGAGCAATTGACATGATGAAACAATGTTCAGCCAGGAACTCTAAAGATAATCAAATATGAAAATTCTAACTACCAGCTAAAACCAGAAGGATGGAGAAGATCAAATAGGACATCGGTTTTAAAAAGTATTCCAGGAGAGAACTAGATAATGAACTAGTAAATCTGATTTAACTTCAGGCAAACTGTAAAGATTGAAACTGTCTGGGGAGAAGGAAGACAGGGAGACGGGCTGGGGGATGCGGGAAGAGAGATGGGAAATGAGGAGGAATCAATGCAGATTCTATAGAGAGCAGTGTTTCCATCCAAAATCAATATAGTACTGTAAAAAAGTTGATGGTGTCTTTGGGAATGTTCTCAGACTGGAATTTTATTCTATTTGTCAATAAACCACTAGAATACTCTATGGCAGGTGCTTGACCCATGTCAATTATTACTGTCCTGCTTACAATTGAAGAGCTGATGCAATCTGAAGACCATTCTCAACACTCAGTGACCATGCTAGGTCCCTGCTAGTGAGGTCAAGCACCGCAAAACAGTTTGATCTCCTCATCAAGTTCATTTATAAAGACATTAAACCATAACTGGCCTCCATTCTGAGCTTTGAGGAACACAACTTGTGATTGACTACCAACTAGATTTAACTGCATACACCACAAGTTTTTGGGCCCAGTCTTCTAGACAGTTTTTGAATTCAGACAAAAATAGATAAATAGATATAAGTGTATAAATCTGTATAAATCTTATCTTTTTCCTGAACCCTGAGAAAGATATGGGGATCCCTTCTGATGACCTCAAGAATTATAATTAGAAAATGACAAGATGGATTTTCAGTCTGAAGAGGAAGAAACTCACCAAGGGGAGCAACTGAAACATGAAATGAATGTAATACAGAAAAGAATTACCCACCATTTCTCAGAACACAAGAAACTAATGATTTAAACAGTAAGAAAAATGTTTATTTTGCCAAAAGGAATTACTTTCTCACAACTCATAATTAAACTGAAGAACTTCTTCACACAGGAAGATACCTAGAAAAAAAAATCTAAAATTAAAAAGACCTTAGAAAAAATTGTATCGTCAATGTGCAGTAGGAGGTTTTTTGTCCAGGTGACACCTCAAAACAATCAAAAACCCGGAAGTAAAATTGTCTTGCACATGACATTACCCTTGTAATGCAACTGTGTTTGGAAGAAAAATTCCAGAAGTGATAGAATTCTTTTTCTGGGCCAGTAGAGTCTTTGTTGATTGTGCAGCAGTCTGGCTCCAAAGGAAAATAATCTACAATTTTTAGGTAAACATTTTATTATTGTAACACCAGTATGGTTGTCAAGTCAGGTGTGGAGAAGTTAGGAAATTTTACTTGTTTTTTCAAAAACTCCTCACTACTGAATTTATTCACAAGATTTAATATTGAATGTGAAGTTTACTGGCACTGTTTTGTGCATTACTACTCCTCCTCAATTTTAATTCAATTTCATATTGCGTAACTCAGCTCTACTTCAAGTACTGATACATAACACTCTTTTACATTTTCCATTATTCTGAGGTTTCAATAGCAAGTGTGTAGCCATCTGTGCTTCAAGCTGAAGTAACATTACTCCTTTAATGTTTATTGAAGATGTCCAATTGCAAACAGTAAATATAATTTTCTTCTTGATGATCTTTGTAAGTAAAGTTAATGATAATGGCCTATTGGCCTAAATAACCTTGTTACATGCATCACTGACTTGAAGTTTCTTTGGAGAAACACATTTCTCATGTGGAAATATTGAGTGCTCTTTTACATGTGATTATTAGCTTTTTCTTAGAGGATTAACTACTCCTACAGATCACAGTCAATTATTTGAAGAGAGCAAAAGAAACCTTAAGCCCACTCTTCCATCTCTGTTGACCAAAACCAGTGCATCATTGATATTTTGGGGTACAGCAGATAAGGATTAGTAGTGAGTGGTAACATAGGTTCAGTTCAACCAAGACAACGTAACACGCTGTGCAGAGATTCTGCCATGAAAGTGTCTTTAAAGGTTCCTTTCAAGACCTTTTTGCATTTCAGAGAGCAAATGGTAAGGTAATAAGGTGTTTTTTTTCTACATGCATGTAAAGAGAAACTGTATATTAGTTAAATATATGTTTATGCAAAAAGTGGCTGAATTTTCAGCATTGGTTCCAGGGACTGAAATCTGTTGTCAGATCTTCATGCCAGCTAAAAACACCAGACATTGAATCTGTTCAGTTACTCTGGTCAAATCATTAAATAAGAACTATTCTCTTAATATTCTATGACTATTTTCTTATAAATATATTGAAACACCAACATTTTGAAATAAACAGTTTGGAAACTAAAAATTGATTCAACATGCTGTTGATGTCTTTGCAATGCTCTATGGTTTTGTTGGTTGTCTATGACAAGTTGCCAGAAAGTGTATTATAGATATGTCAGGATAATTCAGAATTAAATTCATGCATTGATGCCCTGAATATTCTTCTACTCCGTGAGAGCAACAAGAGATATGAGTAAAAATCAGTAAGTTTTTCATAATCAGTTTTCTGTGATGATAGTTACAGTCATACAAAATATGAGTAATTTCTTTTCAAAAATTAAGAGCATATCTTGTATTGACTGAATTAAAAGCACAACCAGTAGATAATACTTTATATTTCTGCTTTTTAAAATAGGAGATTTAGTGTCCAACCTACACAACTGCCTACATTTCTCTACTTTCTTATCTTTCAGCTATTTTTGGATACGTGTTTAAATGTATTTTTGTATCTTTTTTAAAGTTCTGTCACCCTTCAGATGTCTACTGAAGTGTCACAAACAGTCAGTGCTGGGAGTTAATAACTGCAAGATAGAAAAAAAATTAATCTGTAACATTTACACAGATCGTAATTTTTTTTCCTATTTCCTTCTATCATGTTTCTGAAACCAAGGGCAATTTCTTTTATTTCCTTCCTTATGTTTTCATCTTACTGCAACAATGACTTTCTTTCCTCACTATAACATCTTTAATTGATCAGAGCATGGTGAATCTAATCTAATTGAATAGTGAGTCTCAATCTTGATCTCAGGAATATTTTGTTAGCAGTAGACCTTGCATTATTTTGTCTAATTAGTTGATGTTTACATTCTTTCTCCAGTACATAAGTTGCCAATGCATCTTCCTGGAAGCAGTTTCTGAATAATTTCGTCCAGTATGGCACTGAAATAAATGAAGAATCTGGTTTTTGGATATCACAGGCAGCACTGAGAAAAAGTGGAAGATAAATAAACTAAATGGTAATATCTCTCAGCCATGAAGGACAATGCAAGACTTGTCATTTGACATATTTCACATCATTATCCTCATCATATCCATCTGTCACGTGTTCATCAATAATTAGCTTTAAAGCCTTCGGACATTAACAATGAAACGTAACCTTTAATGATATGCAATGAAATTGCCTGAAACTATTTCACAGCTATTAAACTTAGGACCAATAGCTTCTCTTCCAATAACTTTTGCCTTCAAAAGACATTGTATAAAGGGTATATTTGGCTCATTCTGGTTTTATTCTTCTGCAGATGATGCCTATCATTTTACTAAAATTCAATGATTCATCCTAAGACAACTACAAACTTTGTAGAAACAGCTCTTATATTGAGAATATTTTGCAATGATAAAAAACTGATAGACCAATTACAGTGAGCCTTAGCTGTTATAGCTAAATTACACAAAAAAATAATATCAATTCTAAACTAATGATTGTTCTCTGTCCTTTTGTTATCCCATGTCTGCTAAGTGGCATTCTTCAGTTAATACCTCCAAGTTTTCACAGACATATATAATCTAAAACATAAGAGCAATACCAGCAATTTTCAGATAAATGCAAATCTAGTACTAATATAAGATGCTAAATTTGTTACTTATACAATGTTTCAGTATTAAAAAGAGAGATTCAGAAACTAGGACAACATAAATTAGAAATTAGGACAACATAAATTTTTTTATTGCTAATGTAATAATAAATTAATCTTAAGAAGTATTTCAGAAGTCACAAAGTCCTGTCTCTGACAATGAAAGACTCTTCTTAACAGGAAATTGCATATTTTTTTTCCTTTTCAATTAAAATTAATTAAGTTTTGGACAGATTTCCTTACTTCCCACAGAAATAGTTCCAAAACATAGATGTCTGTTCAAATAGTAAGGTAAATGTGCATTCCTGAATCACGCAAATTTCAACTGACACTAAAAAGGCTTCTTTTGGTTCAGTCCAAAAAGTTCATTAAGTACTTAAGTTACAGAAGCACAGAATCACAGAACAGTGCAAACTGGAAGAGGATCCAGTCCCAGGAGAGGGGTCCAACTCTCTTGCTCAGAGCAGGGTCAACTACAGTGGGTTGCCCATATCTGTGCTCTGTCAGGTTTTGAATACCTCCAGAGATGCAAAGTTCACAACCATTCTGGGCTTCCAGTGTTTGATGAGGTTACTATGTTCATATGAAATTTTCTGAGTTTCAGTTTGTGTCCATTATGTCTTGTCCTATCAGTGGGCATCACTGACAAGAGTCTAATTCCCTCTTCTTCATTTTCTCCCATCAGGGATTTACAAATGTTTATGAAATATGCACCCCCACTGCCACCTCCTTGCTGATGGATTTGGCTTTGGCCAGAAACAACTGATATCGGCTCTGCTTGACCTCGGAGCAGATCCTAGTATTTCCTCACAGAAGCAGTCCCTGCAGTCTTCACTGCTACTAAGACCTCATCATATAAACCTCTTTAGTCAAGTCCCTATGTAGAAATGGGTGCCTGCTTGTCTATTAAATATCTTAGAACATTCTGGTTAGTAAAATAATATTTTTCATAGAGTGGGTTACCTATTTAGTCTAACCTATATCTTTCTCCAGTGTCCTTGTAGGAACAGAAATACAGCTTTTAACGTAAAGTAGGCCACAAATGTATCTGAATTTTGTTAGCACTGGCAAAGAAACTTTGAATCAGGTGAGATGTTACCTATGATACAAATTTGGGCATTGTTTATAAATGTACTTGCCCCTAGAGCAAATTATCTATTGATTGTTGAAGGGAAACAAGCCATATTTGAAGATAAATGAGCCCCAGAGTTATAGTCTTACACAGAGCCTGTTCTTCCTCATCCCTTGCAGGCTGCAGGATGTGGTCTGTCATATTTATTACACACCTCAACAATAAAAATGTTTGCTATTAAAGTGAACCATAAAGCAGATGTATGGAGCCTAGAGAGAGAGCAAGCACATTTTATAGTATTACTTTGAACATATTCTCTGCAAATGAATCAAGTTGGAAAGCTATTTGAATATTGTTTGTACTAAGTCTTTAAACCAGCAGCATGAAAATGCATCTTATTTGCATTTCAGTTGTAATAGCTTCAGTGTAATCCTGTTAACCTTGCTGTATTTCAGGATAACTAAATTAGAAGTTCATTTACATACATAATTAATTTTTTTTTATATTCAAATGCTGGCTTTGTCACATTTATATTAATGAAATAGTAAACTAAGGAGCAGCGTAAGGACTTTGCCTACTGTATAGATTTCTTTCAGAGCAAAATAGTCACTCTATTAATACTGTGTGTGTATCAGAGCCACATATATACTTTGTTTTGAAATACAACCCTGAATCTCAGTCTCCAAACTTTGAAGGAATCCAGGTTTGAGGAGTAACTATGAAGTGTCAGGACAATTGCAAATACAAGTGCAGCTGCAAATATTTCTAGTTAAAATGACTGAAGCTCTAATGTGGTTTTGCTTGTGGTACATGTCTTCTAGCTATACAGCTTAATAGAATATTCCTGAGTTTTACTTGTATAAGGTAAAGTGAAGAAATAAATTTTTGTCCTTAAGTTCAAAGTGAATGGGATTTGGAACCTGAATATAAGAGTAGAAAGACCAGCAATATAAAACACTAGGATTGGAACAACTTTTGGCCCAGAAAGGGAAATTAAGTCCTCCAGCATTTACCTGTGTCTAGTCCCACAGATAAGGTAGAAAGGTGAGCAGAATAGGTCCAGGTAAGACCAGCTGTGCAGTTACTTCATCAGCGATGCATTGATGACAAAGAATTTACAGAGAATTGAAGTAAATCAAATAGAATTTGTCAGATGTGATTACTGAGGCCACCAGAGAAGCAATTAAATGAGACAAATAGAGACTTGACTGGTCATTTACAATCAGGCCACCTTCTACTATATCAAAATCTATCCAAATAGAAATCGTCATAAAATTATAGGTTAAAGAATAAAGTAGGAGATTTGATTAAAACCATCTGCCTTATGTATGGTGAAGCAAAAAATATACTTTAAGAGTTTACACAGAGTAGAAATTAACTGAGGCATAGGAAGAATTAATGCTTGTATTTTTAACCCTTTACAGCTAAAAAGAGCACTGTTTCTGCTTTTGTCACCTCTTGTGGTCTGAAGAGTGCCTCTCAAACCTGGGTTAGAGTATGTCTTTCACAACACACAAAAGTTTTGCTTTAGAGATTCCAAGTCATGTTGAAGTTACAATCTTCACTAATGAGTTGTATAAACATTAATTATCGTCATCATGAGGAAATTTTGTCTTATTTAAAGTTGAATTTTCTAAAATCCCTTTCCTATTAGGGACTTCTATTTTTTTTCTTAGTAATGTCAAAAAGTCTTCCTCTTTCCATCTCTGTATTGGCTCCATATTTAACTATCCATATTCTTTGATCCAGTCAACTTCTTAAACATTTTTTCACATAAATTACTGTATTAGATTATTAAGCTATGCAGCCAAAGTCTTTCTCACACTTCTCTGGATAATTTTTTAGCTATTTTGCATTTTTGCTAATGATTTGTTGAGGAGTGGGTGCCATGGAAGTTCATAATATTCAAGCAAAAGTCTTACTGACATTGTGGAGTGAGATAATTCCACTTTTGTAGGAGTTTGCATGGCAGATTTTACCAATACAAATTATACCATGAGCAAAAGACAGATCTTAGCATTAGCAACTTGCATGCAATATTCCCACACAAGTTTGACCATGTTTTAGCATATATTTGTTTGGAGTTTCGGAACTTGGAGATCACAATGTTCATTCATTATTTACCTAAAACGATGTGAATAGGTCAAATAAATTTGTGGTAATGCTTGTATATGTGAAGCTGTAACCCACAGAAATTGATAACCCTTTGTATCACTAGTATTTTCTAAGAGTAAATCTTTTTCATTCAATGTTTCAGTCAAAGTTCACTCAAATCAAGTATTCTGAGAGGGAATGTTACAAGGTTTAAGTTAATTTATTTAACTATGTTCTCACCACCATTCATTTTTTATGGATATTCTGTCAGCTGAATACACTACTAGAAGTGTTTGTGGAAGACAAAATAAAAGATCCCTGCAAATGTTAAAGAAAACTCATAGAAGGTGACTTCAAAATTAATAATAGCAAATATGTGTTCAGTAATTTGTGTTCATTGAGTCAGAAAGAGAAACATGTAAAACACAAGCTTTTTGACCAACTAAAGCATGTTGAACTTCAGCTATAATAGAAAAAAATCAGTAACTTCGTCATGTGTAATAATTGCATAGAATTGCGTTTAGGTCACAGAATTGTTTGTCAAAAGCTGTAGTCTTGATACCAAATTCACTATATGCTCTTATTTAATCTGATTTTGTCCTCTTAGGCTCATCAAGTCACTTGATTCCTTCTTTTTTTTCACTTTACCACATCTGAAAATAGACTGATGATGGTTTCTTGTTTATCTAAAGCTGAGATTGAGATTAATTCAGACAGAACATTCTTTAGCTGTTTTTGCGGAAGACTTAAATTTGACTGAGAGTTCTTTAAAACTTAAACTGACTTTCACTATTTGCTTATATTGCTCCTCACAATCTCGTGCCCTAATTTTGATAGCATGTGGAAAATGGAAAAGCCAATACATTTTGTTGTTTAAATTTTTATGTTTGTGGTATGATAAGATTAAAATCTACTTGCAATTTTTTTTTCAACTTGTAAAACTTGACTCACTCCTGAGGAACTGAACCAAAATGTCACAGATTAGCACTGTGATAGCATGTGGGACATATTTCCCCTGCTCCTCACATGGCTGGCCCTGGTTTCTGATGAAAGCTTCATTTCAACAAAAGTGATATTTTTCCAGTGGGAAAAACCCTTTTTTTTTAAGAGGGAAGTTCCATGCAAACCTGTTCATTCCCTCATAGGACTATTGAAATACAAGTTACAACAATGAATATATGAATTGGGTATTCTTTGGGTGGTAATTTCAAATATCATACACATTCAAACAGTATTATGATCTGTGAGATGATCATAGAAAGAAATATATTGTCAATTAGGTTGCGATATTTAGCTGCAATCAATAAAACCTTTCCCTCTAAAACAAAAAACTATCAGATATCCTATAGACAATTAAGAATATATTTCCTTTGCCTAGGGATATTTTATTCAATTTATGAGCAAGCTAACATTTTTAGTACTATCATACCTAGAAAATTCTGCTGCGATCAACTGTTAAATTGATTTTGCCTACAGTTCAAGTAAGTGTGATCTTTATTCTGGGGAAAAATGCTTGGAAGATATGTTAGGTTTTTATGTTCATATGAAACAGGCATTCATCTTTTCTCACTGTCTACAAAGCAGTTAGTATAAATTAATACCTTTCTAGCCAATTAATATGTTTTGTATTTTAATATCATTGACTTGTGTGTCAAGATCTTTCTTCAAAAAGCTGATATCTGTCTTTTTTTAAAAAAAGTGAATATCAAAATGAGGATCAAAAGTAAAGAGGAGAAAGTAACAGTTACATTTTGCAGTAAGGAGGTACATCTTTAAACTATCAGTGCTGTAAGTTCAGATAAAAGTGGTGAGTGGGTAGAAGAGACTTATATGGTCTTTTTAGTGGTTTGACAGGAAATTAAGCACCTTTACATCTGCTCATCTATCATGTGTTCACCTTTATCTCATGGCATGTCCTTGGTAAATGGTGACATTTGTAAGCAGTTCAATTAAAGTCGCTGTGTTCTGGGTAATGCTGCAATCTTTGTGTATAAAAAAAATAACAAATTACATTGCACAAATATCACTTCTCAAACAGCAAGTATTGCCATAACATATATGTGTGTACAACACGTTGAAGTAGTTAGTCACTTATTTCATTATTTTCTGTAGTCAAAGGTCATTGTAACCTTGCAATTCAAGACACAAAATTTATGTCTGTATTAGAAAGAAGTCTGGAAAAATTGAACAATTCTGTTTGCTGAATTATGTTGAGAGCTAAAAGAATAAAATGAATACATGCTGCTTTCATAGTTTCTTTTCATATTTAATAGTAGAATTTTCCATTCTTTATTTTAGTGTTATTTTTTTAAAGGTAAATTCTATATGAGGGGAAAGTGTTCCACTCCTTTTTCCAAAGGTGACCTGTGAATTATAATCAAAGCAAAGTTTGGAGAGGGGGCAATTTTTAGATATTAGTATGTACACTCAACTCTCCCAACAGATATCCTTTCCTGTGATATAGGTAAAGGTCTTGGCACCTGTAATGATCAATGAAGAGGAAATACAAAAAAATATTACAGGCAGTAGGCTGACTAGGGGAATTAAATGGAAAGTAAAGTGTGAGGTACACTGAACTAAAAGCCCAAGGAAACACAGCTACAGAATTTCTAGATCAAAGTATTATAGTTTTCAGTTCTTTTTATAAAAGACTTAGAAATCCTTCCTTGGGTGATGGGGGGAAAAAAGAAAGAACTTTTAAGATGTTGAAAGTGACAAGTGACATTTTCTAACCAGCTCAACTTTTAAGACTGTATGAAAGAACACTAACAAGACTTTTTTTTTTTTCTTTTTAATGCTCTTCATGGGGCAGGTATCAAGATATTTATTAAAAGAGGAGTACATACTATAGGATTTCTAGTGTATTCATTACAGAATCTTTATAACTATCTCTGATTTGCTTGATTCATAAAGATGCTTTTGACCAAGTCAACAATACTAAATTCAGAGAGGTTTTGAACTGAGCTATGTATTCAATAAGGAAACTACACTGAAAAGATGATTTCCTACCACGGTCTATAAAATTACTTTTGCAAAGAAAGTTCCAGTTTTACAAGTATCACAGCTTTCTTATTTGCAGCTACAGTCATCTGTTCTCCATATGCGCAGAAGACTGAAATCTAGGTTGTTGGATACAAAGGTGATATTGCAAATTGCTATATCACGTATGGATGGTTCTGGCTATCCAGTCTTCCCTGAACTTGATATAGGCATGTGCAGTAGTGGTACAGGCATGCCAGTTGTCACATATTAGCAGAGACTCAAAACACTGGCTCATGATTCATACTGACTTTCACAAGAAAGAATATACTTTACACATGACTGCATTTGTGTAGCACTCTTAAAACCTCTAACTTGATGGGAATTTGAGTTGACATTAATGGTCACCTGGCTCGTCAGTGTGAAAAACAGACACATGTGTGCATCTACCAGCATTGAGCATCTACCAGGATCCTGAGCTGGTTAGGTTCTTCTTTTTGGCAGACATCCCAACATCAGTTTGCACCTGCCTGTTTCTGCTTATGTGCCATTATGCTATCTAAATTAGCAAGTAAGTAACTTTGAGATATCTTGGGTTAGAGTTAGAGCTGATCTCTATGGGGCTCTGCAGCAGTAAGAAGCATCTCTTCCAGATCCTTTTGTTTGGTTAACAGAGGAGGATCCTGCATAAGCAACCTTCCATTTCGCTCCGTTGTTTCACACTGTGAGGACCACTTATATAAAAAGTCTCTATCAGACAAAATACTTATTACTTACCAAGAGCCAAAAGAAGAGTAAGAGCAGTTGATGAGGTATAAAGATCAACACAGATATGATTGTAAAGCCTGTGAGCTCTAACGTGAACACAAGCAATGTTGATTAGGTCCATGCTGACAATGCTTGTGTTGAGAGGAGATTACATGTTAAAGTGAGTATCAATCATTACATAGTAGTATAACATATAACATGTACTTCCTTCCTTATTCTGTCTCTATATACATACCTCAGATATAGTTTTTCTATTGGACTGTTTTTGTGAAGATATTTAAGTATGGACTGGTAAGTTGTTGTTTTGGATAACTGCCCAAAAGAGAGAGGAAGGACAGTTCCCAAAAGAGAGAGCAAGGACAGTTTAGGATGCCACAAAAATACTGAGGAAGATAAAATAAAGGGCACATTTTTAACTTTCAACTTAGAGGAAAGTATGTGGAAAATATACTACAACAAAAACTGTGAGCAGATTTCTTTCAGGAAAATTACAAAACTTAGGTCTTCTTGATTTTTTAATATAAGTGTAACATTTTTCCTCACTCACTCTTTCTCCCTTTATTCAAGTCTCACAACTTGCTGTGAGTTTAAAATTAGACTATCTTCTAAAGTCAGAAAAAGTGTCATTGCATTTGATCTACAAAGCATCCACCATGCTTCAGAATTTTGTATTAATAACATAGGGATCTAATTCTATGCTCAACCTCTTGAGAGGTGCCAGAAGGAGCAGAAAGATTATTTAAAAATTATTTTTATACTGCTCAGATTTTTCTTCAACTGAGAAAAGATTATTTGTATTAACTACTTTTTTTCTGATAAGCTGACTGTCTACAGGTTTGAAAGTTTATGGTAAATCTCCTTGCTGAATTCTACATGAAGGAGTGCTGAAGAAAGAACTCTGCAAGTACAATGTAGTTTCTGCACTAGGTGAATCCTCTGCTGGAGTGTTAAAACATCTGCACTTCACTGGAATGATCTACACAGGGAAGATTATAAGAGGCCAAGAACTCCTTTAAAGACCGAGAAGGGCAGCTGACCCTGTTTGCCAAGACAAAGAAGTACCGGAGATGGGAAACCACATGGGAGCCTTGTTTTCTAGCTGGCAAATTTAAAAGTCTTCCAGCTCAGAAAGAGGATTCATGCAGAGAATAGCTTATTAGCTAGAGAACTGAAGAGACTAGCTGCATGATTTGAAATATTCTAGAAATTTTCTCTTTCCCTCCTCAGAGTGGATGCATTTCTCCTTTTGTAAACCTGATAGCTAATGAAACTCTTGTGAATCCTGTAGCTGAATTTCTCTGGTACTCATGTCATGCCAGTCAACAAAGACTGCACCACAAAGTTTTGAATCAGTATATTTGACCTCAGAGGATATTAGTCACAGAAGCTGTGTTTACTGGTTAGCTACTCTCCCTGCATTTTCTTTACAGTCAGTCAACAGAAAAAAAATCTTCTTCCAGACAAGACTTAGAATATGAAAGTTAGGCTGGTGTAGCCACCCCTGATGGAGTTTCTTTTATTTCTAAAGAAGGTCATTAAATGACTTGTCACTTTCAACTGAAGTCTGTCCTTTTGGATACCTCTCTCTGTATAAGCTGCTCTCACAAATGTGATGTTAAATATTATGGTGATATTATGGGTCATTGAAGCAAAACTGTGTTAAGTGTAACCCTTCTAAACTGCTGTCTGTATCTTTGTGCTCAGATTCATGGAAAATCTTCAATTTTGTCTAAAAAACCAGAATTTAGACAAATCAACATCCAGTGTATGACTATGGAAAGGGACTATGGAAATAGACTGCAACCTATTTTTAATGTCTGTATAATCTACAAAAGAATTGTGTTATGAGATTTTTTAGAGGGAGGAACTATTTGGTTCATTTTTGCGTCTCAGTGATAATAGAAAACATCAAAACACTTATGTTTTAAAATAAATATATTTTGTTAAATGTTATTTCTTTGTTAAATCTGGATGGATTCAACTGTATGACTGTTACATATGAAAACAAAAGATGAGTTTCTTTCAGCTTAGAAGTATTTGTTATGACTCTTTCTGCGGTAAATATTTCAAAAAGAAAAATACATTATCCTCCTTTTTTTTTTTCATGTGGTGACCTGACGAAATCAGTTACTTCCTTTAGTTGAAAGGTTTATACGATGAATATCGCTATTTCCCATACTGTATTGGGCTTGCAGCTAATTACTCTTATCATGTTTACATCCAACAGCAGACAGTACTTAAAGGTTATGAGAGGTATGAAACAAACAAAAGGACCTGGGAGAATCAGCTACCTGACTCCATTCAATTTAACATAATTTCTCTTCTCATCAGTGAACAACTCACACTTCCAATGTCAGGCTCTATGACATTTGCCTCTCTCTTTGTCTTTTGATAAGCTTCCTTTCTGTGGATGCCACAAAATATTTCTTTCATAATAGCCTTCTTGTGAGACTGGCTCTTCTGTGCACAGCTTACTATTCATCCACTGTTACTTCAGCAGGGTTTTCTGGAAACCAATACAAGTCAGGTTTTCTGGAAACAAATAAAAGTCAATTTATTGGTTTCAGTGGAATTGATTACACCCCAACACTGAAATGTATGGTGTATGCCTCTATACATATTCCACTCTTCTAAACTTCTCCATTAAAGATCTATATTTGAATAAATGAACTTCACTCTTTTCAACTATTGCAACAGGAATCTTCCAGAGATGCTAATTCTGATGTCAATTGCCGTTAGCATTGCCTTCTAGCATTTGAACCAAAGATTTATAAGAGGGAGTAGTGTCTGAGAGCCATTCTTTCTGAGTGAATCTTCTTCTCAGATAGCATCTGACAGAGCAAAATTCTCTGATTCCCTGAATTTACTTCGGCACTGTGCCTTTTGATTTTCTTCCTTTGTGGTCACACATACAGAATCATAGAATCATAGAATCACTAGGTTGGAAGAGACCCACTGGATCATCGAGTCCAACCATTCCCATCAAACACTAAAGTATGTCTCTCAGGACCTCATCTATCCGTGCCTTAAACACCTCCAGGGAAGGTGAATCAACCACCTCCCTGGGCAGCCTATTCCAATGCCCAATGACCCTTTGTGCGAAAAACTTCCTCCTAGGGAAGTTCTGCTGTTCCCTGTCTGTGTAGACCTCAATTATGTCTCATGCATTTCTCATTCTCTCTGCAAATGATTCTTTCTTTCAATTTTTCCTCATGGTGTTGCAGTTTCTGATTGTCTCCGCTATCCTTTTTCTCCACAGGTCTTTTAGTTGTTTTTTCTTTTCTTTTTTCTTCTTCTGGTCCTGTCATTCGGTTCTGCAAATGTGCTTTTGAACTTTTTGTCTTGTAACTATCTCTTCTTCTGCCATGCATTCACGGTTAATATCTAAGACTAAAAGTCTGACATTTATCTGCAGCCTCAATATCTTCTATATCTTTAAATGTGAATGAGTTCCACAATCATTTATAGCTTTGTCTTTACTTCCTGAATCTTTACTTTTCTAAGATCTGCCAGATGATACCAAAAATGCAGGAAGCTTATAAATTGTCTCTGAATAGAAACTTACATCACGCTTATTTTTTTACATCAATTTATATCTGTTGCTTTTCCTTCCTCCTTAGGTCACTGCCAGCATTGTTTGTGAACATCATCACCTCCCCTTTCTAGCAGATATCTTTAAAGGGGAAAGGTAACAATTTGAAAAATTATCCTCTAACTTCCTGCTTAAAGGACTTCTTTCACCACTGTGGATACCTGTATATCTACTTTGATGCACTAAAGCTGAGAATAACTTGGCAGGTAGTCATTTGATGATCCAAACTCTGAGCCAAATTCTTTTTATGTGAACAATTTCAGTTGCTTCTATTAATATTATTCCTGACTGGTATCAGTAGCCATGTATTCAAATCTCCTTAATGGATCTGTTCAGTGAATCAACAATCTTGTTTACAGTGAATTTGGAAATGAAGGATCTCAGCAGTTAACCTATACTGTTAGGATTGAAATATTTATGCAAATTCAAAGTAACTTTAAAAGAAATAATCTTGAGGATTTCACTGTTTTTTTGCCTAAAGAGTTCTAATCCAGTATTTTTGACATATAACCGGAGATAGATATAATGCAGTTGCTGGAAGAAATTTCACACACCAGCTTTTAGGACTTCATTTTTATAATTCCTTCTACCCAACTTAGTTTAAACATCTTAGCAAAACTTAATGTGAGAACTTTAGCTATCATTCTTTTTTTTTTTAATTGACTTTCCTTCAAACATGGCTAATATCTCTCAAAACAGATAAAAGACTCCAGAAGCTATCAATTTTATTCACAATGTCGACTAACATATAGCCTGCTGGTGGAAAAGCTGGCATTCTCCACTGTGTTATTTAGAATAGATCTGCTAGTATTGGCAATGCCCAGTAAAGACCAGACCTTTATTAAAACTACACAAAGCATTACAAAAGTTCAGTCCAAATGAAATCATTGTACATATATAAATAGATGTATGGATACTCGTGTGTGTGTGTGTGTGTGTGTATATACATATATATATATATATATATATATGTAAGAGACAGTCATTTCATAAGCTAAATTTCAATAACATTTTGGTATCCATTAGAAGTCTGAATTCCTTAAGGTAAAGCATAAAAGAGGAGGAAAGTAAAATAATTGAAAATATTACACTTATTGAGAACGTTTATGCTTAGGCTTTTGAGATTTTTAACATATTTTTTCTCTCTTTCAAGAAAAACTATGTTTCAGATATCATCCTTTTCAAAGATGAAGAGTAGATTAATTGGTTGATAAAACCATTTATGTACAATGGGTCAAAGTTGCAAAAATTAAAGTATATATTACCATTGATCTTCCAGTTACACAGTACAGAAAATAAGATAGAAGAATAGAAACAGAGTATTCTTTCTTTTTTTCTGTTACTTAAGTGCAATGTGTGACATTTACGAGGTATAAAGCTTTCCTGGGCAGAGGAAGAGAGTACTTAAGTTGACAGAGGGACTTTAATCTAAACTACTCCTCTCACATTTCCCTTACTATTCTTCTAAAGATATTAATAAAATCTGAGGAAAATGTCATGCATTTATGAAAAAAATAGTTTTTTAGTGAAGACTATTTTCAGTAAGAGTATAGCTATGAGGAACTATACTTTGCAATAAATCTCAGAAGCATTGGAACTCATGCATGACAGTTCATGTAAATTCTGCTTTTGAAAAGCTATTTTTAAGCAAGTATTCTGTACATTACTATTACAATAAATTCAGGTTAATCCACAGAGCAAGAATATCTCATATCTTATCATTAATTTGTTTTTATCTTTTAATTTCTTTTTATTCTAATGGAAAGTAAACAGAAGCAGAAATCTGATTAACAGATTGTATATATAGAACTATATTTTACATCTGATCTACTACCTGTGAAGACCTATTAACTTCAGAAGTATTATACAAGGCTTTGACTCACTTCAAAATTTGATTCGTACCTTCTCTACCCATCAGTATATGTGTTGCCGGCTGCTTAGAAACAAGGTAGAAATATTTGGAATTGAAACCTTTTTGGAAATTAGAAGAACTCAATAAATGTGCCTGGAAGAATCAGCGAGCAGCCTTCTGTAAGGTGCTTATTTGAAAATGATTCCTTCATTTTCACATTCATGAAGAATGTGTTAAGCGAGTGAGAAATCATGTTTCAGACAGGTTTTTTGCTACCAGTGACACTGAATTAATGTAAAGGGAGATTTCCTTCAGCTTGAAAAACTGCAAGAGTTTTACCACCCGTTCCAAGCACACACTCCTATCTCCTTTGTAATTGCAGTGTTCTTGGCCTGTTTGCACAGTAGCAGGAGCATTCCAGCTCATTCTCAAGTGAAAGTGGACTGACATCACAGGAGAGAGATTCTGATGATATAGAGAGATACAGTAGCCTCTGACTGTATACCAAATTTCAGTGATATTCAAATGCTAGTACTTATCGAAGTCTTCAAATGGATTTATTAAAATGAGTAATTAAGTCTTCAAATATAGTAAAAATCTTTTTGCTAGTTAAAATTATGAGCAATAACACTAATTTGTACGGAGATTCATCACATGATTTTTCACAAAGAGAAAGGTTAAGGGTTTTATTTGTCTGTGCAACTCCTCTGGCAGCGTTTTTTTTTGTACATTTCGCTTTGCAATGGCCTGTTCTGTTATAAAAACATACTCATACTAAGATAGAACAAAGTTGATGACAAAGAAGTCATACCGTAATGCCAATTTAAATATCACTACTTCAACCAGCTGGTTTAGTACCCATAAGAAGAACTCGAGAACAGAGGTTTTGGGCATGGAAATAGAGCAAAGAAGTTTATTTCTCTTTTACAGGCATATTGTCTAGCCAAAAAGATTTTTTAATTCTTCTCTTTGTAACTAATTCAGCTGGAAAGCCTCATCTGAGTTTAATTAACTGTCCTGGGCAAAGTCATCCCAAAAAGTCAAAGCTCCAACTTTCTGCCTGATTTGGAGGTAAAAAAATGCCCATATTTTCACTTGGTATTTGCTTAACATTTTTTCAAATGTTCTTTCTTCCACTGAGGGAGAAGGTCAGAACTGAAATGTTAAAATGGATTTGTTAAAACTTTCAGAGAGGAAACCTTGGTCCTGTGCAAGGTCAGAAAGAGAATTTCATTTGCAAAATCCTAGTGAATCTAGGCAAAACTGAGGACTTTAAAGGGAGGTCTATGAAAGATCTTACTGTTGAAGTACTAAAGAATTTTAATCCTGTCTGATCTGGACAATGAGATTATTGGCCTATTATTAACTTTATAGACTATAAAATAAAATAAAAAAATATTCCAGTGTTATAGTTAATGATAGCTAAAAAAACCCCTAGCTGCTGCACTGCTAGGCTCACTAGAGAAGCAAAGTAAGAATTGTAGGTAAAATGGCAAAAGATTAGTCCCAACAACGAAAACAGAGTATTAAAATCGCAAGCCAGTTAAGAAGTCTTTAAATACAATTGCAGAAACTATCTTTTCTTTATCATAGACTTCACTAAAGGTCAAATGATGTATATTTCTAAAACTATGACATGCCTGGAAAAACATTGTCTTTTCTGTGTTATAAGAAAGAAATTCTGCAGGATTAAGTATAATTAAGAAGCATATCAATAAATCTGACTCGGTCTTTAGTCTAATAGCATATTTAAATTTTTCGCTGGGAGAAGCCCAGGAGAGAAAATTAGGTAAAAAGAAACATTTTTAAACTTTTTAAACTTTGAAGTAGTAATTAAGTCAGTTTCCTGTAGACTGGGGAATCATGAACCTGATTCTCAGAGGACTTTTCAGTCAATTTAAAAATCTGTTTGCTGTATCATCTCACCAGAAACGTGATCATCCCATCAGTGTCCATGAAAAATATTAAGTTATTATTCTCTTATCTAAGATTCCACACCAACCACAAAGATGCTTAGAGGAATGAAGCACCTCTGTTATGAGAACAGGCTGAGAGAGTTCTAGTTGTTCAGCCTGGAGAGGTGTAGACTCTGGGGAGACCTTAAAGTGGGTTCCAGTACCTGAAAGAGGCCTACAAGAAATGGAGAGAGATATTTTAAAGGGCATATAGTGATAGGATGAGGGCGAATGTCTTTAAATTGGAAAGGGGGATGACTTAGATTAGATATTAGGAAGAAATTCTTCATGATGAAGGTGGTGAGACACTGGAACAGGTTGCGCAGGGAAGCTCTGCATGCTCCATCCCTGGAGGTGTTCAAGGCCAGGTTGGATAGGGCTTTGAGCAGCCTGCTCTGGTGGGAGGTATCCCTGTCCATGGCAGGGAGGTTGGAACTTGACGATCTTTAAGACCCCTTGCAATTGAAAATATTCTGCGATTCTATCATTCTGTGACTCAGTTTCAGCAGTGTTCCGTAACTAATTTGTCTGCTCATATTCTGGCACAAGGGGACAGCCTAGTCCTGCGCTACCAGGATTTCCTTCTTCAAGAGCATCCATCCCTCTTGGGCTTCATTGCCCTTAAGGACTATCTCCCATGGAACTTTATCAATGAGCCTTTTCAAGAGCCCAAAGTCTGTCCTCCTTACTTCTCTAGAAATGAGAATTGTTAAAATCTTCATCAGAGAGATGAACAGTGGGAAGACACCAAGCTTTGTGATGTGGTTGACACACTAGAGGGAGGGGATGTCATCCAGTGGGACCTTGATGGGCTTGAGAGGTGTGCCTGTGCCTGAATCAACAAGGCCAAGTGCACAACCCTGCACCTGTGTCAGGGCAATCCCAAACACATTTACAGGGTGGGCAGAGAATAAATTGAGATTAGTGCTGAGGAGAAGGGCTTGGATGTGTTGGTGCAGTGAGAAACTTGACATTCCTCTACTCTGCTCTTGTGTGACCTCAGCCGGAATACTGCGTCCAACTCTGGAATTCTCAGCAAAGGAATAACATGGATCTGTTAGGGTAAATCTGGCGGAGGGCCATAAAGGTGATCAGAGGGCTGGAAACCCTCTTCTATGAGGAGAGTTGAGAGATTTTGGGTTGTTTAGCCTAGATATGAGAAAGTTTTGGGGAGATATAATAGCAGCCTTCCAGTACTTAAAGGGGACGTAAAGGAAAGATGGGAAGAGGCTCTTTAACAGAGAATGCAGTGATAGGATGAGGAGTAATGGGTTTAATCTATTGAGGTGCTGAGGGACATGGTTTAGTGTTTGATAGGAATGGTTGGACTCGATGATCCGGTGGGTCTCTTCCAACCTGGTTATTCTATGATTCTATGATTCTATGATTCTAATCTGAAAGAAGGTAGATATAGATCAGATATTAGGAGGAATTTTTTTGCTGTTAGGGTGGTGAGTCATTCACACAAATTGCCCAGAGAAGAAAAGGGTGCCACATCCCTTTGATGTTCAAGGCCAGGTTAGATGAGGTTTTGAGAACCCTGATCTAGTGGAAAGTGTCCTTGCCCATGGCAGGGAGATTGGAACTTGGTGATCTTTAAGATCCCTTCCAACCCAAACCATTCTATGATTGTAGTTTATCACTCTACACACCTACCTTTCAAACAATTACAGATAGGCAAATTAGTCCCATCATCATATAGTGAGGCAAATGTGGCTTGCAGTGAGGGGAAGAGAGGGAAATGGAAAAGTGGTAAAGTGATCTCTCAGCCTGTACCACACGCCCTACCCCAGGATCCTAAAGTATTTATTTCTGTTGCTTGTTTCTCTGAAATATTTGGGTAGATCACTTTAGAATTCCCTGACTAGACTGTTTATTTATATGTTACTTATTTCCTTAGTTTACAGTAAGATGCAGCATTCCTGCAATCATCAAGATCTGGGAGATTTACAAATCTCACAAGCATCACTCTGCTTAAAGCTTTGTTCGGCACCTCAATCTTTTGGATAGTAATGTAACATTTCATGCAAATGTTTTGTTTATTTACTTCTTAATATAGAATTACTTAGCAAGGAAAGGTAGATACAAATGTCTTTGCAATGAGGTGTCACAAAAATGTCCCTAGCTGGCTAATAATTGCTAGAGTTGAAAAGAGAGGCTAAACTAGGCATAGTGTGACAGGTGGCAAGGGCCTCAGGAGCTTCACCTTGCATCTGGCTAGCATTTTAAATCTGTAAAGGCATGTAGTCAGAAGTGTTTGCTTTAGGGAACTCTCTGCAGTCAAATAATCCTCCACGGAAATTAACGGGCTATAATGGGAGCTAAAATGCCAGTGGCTGTCTGATATTCTGGGATTCCACTTGCCAAGATCATACATGAGTTTTAGACCTCCATGATGCCCAGTAAATGGGCTTATGGAAAATTTCCCTCTTGTATTGCATTTCCTTGCTTAAAGGCGTTCCTATCTCAGGATATAGAGATCTCTACTGGCTTGTCAGTCCCTACTGACTTCACTGAAGTCACATTTAACCAGTACACGATGACAGCAGCATTAGACTCTGTGTAAACAGAAATAAGTAAATGCTTCAGCCATATGTACCTTAGTTTAAGATACATTATTGATCACAAACAGTCCTGAAGGCTACATCTGCATTAGTAAATAAAATATGATGATTCTTTGACACTAGAGCAAGAAGCAACCCACAGCCATATCTGTATCATTAAAAATTCTTAACCTATGACACAGAAAAGTCATCTGCAAAGTAACCTAGTTTCCCTGAATTACAGCTATGCTAGGGATCATCCAAAGAAAATCAAAGTGGGCAATAAGCAGCCTGCTGGAAGAGGTGCTCCTAGTCAAGAGCAAGATACAAAAGTGGCTGTCAACTGCATCTTTCCTTTGTTGTAGAAAATGAGAGGGAACTAGTGGGTGATTGTGAATTAAAAGGAAGTGCAAAAGATTTGACCCTCTGAAATGGTACATATAAATAGACTCTAACTCATGACCGTGGCTTCAACAGACAGTTCGGGAGTGGTTCCTGGCCAATGACTCATGACTATATTTTCATTCCTTAAGATGTACCAGTACACCAGTGCATGTTTGAAGCCAGTTTGCTTGAATGGTTACTGACAGTGCAACTGAGGCTGTCATTACAACTACCAAATATCGATAAGTAACACCCACACCACTACTATCACGTTAGGACATGCTATTATACCTACTGATAGGGCCAGTTAAATGGCAAAATGGCAAATTTTCATGAGTTTTCCTGTATTACAAAGCAAGTTGGGAATAAAGTTCCCCTCAGTTTTGTGCATTAAAATCCTGTTTTTCATGAAGTGCAGAATATTCTTAAAACTGTTTGTAAAGGTATATTTAAAAACTTTCTTCTATATATAAGATTTTTAGTTCTCATTTAAATTATTTAATTTATTTAAATATGTTGTTATCTGACTATTCACACTCCCTCTTTTTTTCTAATTAGGACCAGTAAACTGACCACTAGAAATGAAACATTTTTCACTATTTACTACAGTGACTGTAAACAATACAGCAACTAATTAAAACTTCTTTCCTACAGCATACCATCCTTTGCAAAATCAGTATGTGGTTTACTTCTGCCTAGCAATTTAGAAGGGATTGAAACTTCTTTTATTTTGTGGGGTCTTCACTTGTTACGATATTTCCAATAAAAATGCAATTCAATTTCAATTTCAGTCTTTTGTTGTTTTATCTGTATCACTGTCATTTATGTAAGATTATTAGGTTGCAGTACATGGTACATGTACACCAGTAAGGATATTTTGCAATACTATACTTCCTCAAAACTGCTGACATCAGTAAAAACCTAGTTTCTAAGGTAGTAAAACCTGATGAATAAAGTGAAAAAAAAAATAAAGCATGAAAGTAAGTCATCCGTTCACCATCAGAGTTTTGCATTCACTGTTACAGTTTACACTCAGTGCAAAAGCATGTACAGAGTACAACTGGAGCATGACAGGGAAAACTGGGAATCCAAGAAGCTGCACAAAAAGAGAATCTAAGAAAACCGTTCATTTTAGAAGCATTTTCTGATCCTGTGCTCAAAGTCAGTTTCTTTTTATGTATGTATATGTGTTTATGCACATATGTGCTTGTGTATGTGTCTGAGGGTACTGGATCAGATCATATGTCCTATTGTATTCATGTGAGGACAAAGAGAGAAAGAAGCTATCACTTGGACACAGTTAGAGCTATTTTTCCTTGGCCTCTGTTCCCATCAACTTTTCAACCTAAACATAGTCAGATGTTCTGTGCCCCTGAGTAGAAAACTGAATGACAACACTGGGGAATTCTCTTATTTGAAGACCCTAATGACTCCTGCTTATCATGTTGTTCTCAGTTTCTCAGCTTTTCTTGTACTCTGCTGGCATATTAGACATCTAATGGAGGTTATGCATTCCTGTCCAAATGGTAGTCACCAAAACTTACATGTTACAATGCTAAATTTTAAGGAGGACAAGTTCTGTGGTGGAGCAGGTCTACAAGGATCTTTGACATTTTAATATTAAACTGAGATTACCAGCCTAGGACCTAACTCATCTTGTGTTGTGAGATAGGCTTCAAGCTACTTAGAACAATTAAAACAAAGATGCTTTTGGCATGTTTCCACAAGCTTTGGTCTCCTAGTAACTTAGGAATTCCATATCAGGAGACAAATAGGGGTACCCAACGTAAGCAGCAGTTTTCAAGCTTATTGCCTGCAGATATGAGGAGTTTGTCTTGGAGCTGGGGGCTCCTGGCAAGTATGTATATGATTTGTCTTTAAAAGATCTAGTCTGCAGTTCTAAACTGAAGTTCCATTGAATTTTCTTGTGCTTATTCCAAATAAAAATGTTAAACCCCCTAAAATATAGCAATTATTTTGTCTCCGCATGAACTTATAGAAATCATTTTCACATTTTCTTTGTTAGTTATGACAACTATTTAACTGGTATAACTTCCAATGTATCTACATAAGGTAGTCATTTAGTATTCATAATCCTATATGTATGTAATTTCCAACTAACAGAGAAATTAGAAAAATATTAGGAGGTTCTTAATTGAGTATACTCCCTTCTTTTAAAGGGTGTTCTTTGTCTCCTCCAGGTTAAGTATCTACTTTCCTTTTCAAAAATCCCCCCCAAATGACTTTCCTGGGTTCTATGTAGTTAGAAGTATAATACAATTAAAATAAATATAGAGATAATTTATTTATCTTTTTATGGTATCAATAGCTTTGGACTGATGGCTTGAGAAGAGTGCAGGGAGATGGATGAAAGAAATCTGCTTAAGGAATTATTCACAAAGGCAATTATGATTTGGTCTAAAGTCTATACTTCCTTAATCACATTCCAAATTCTGACCTCTTTAAAGGCGACATTTACTTCTCCCCCTTTTTCATCCAACTCTATCTCCACAAAAATTCATTTGATTGTTACACTACTTTTGTGCACAGCTAAACAAAATGATTGTTCTAAATTTTATCCTGTTACACCCTTTCTGCTCTCCTGCCTTTGTGCCATACCAGATGAAGTTTTACCATGATTGTCAGCTTTGATGATGTATTATTTTCGTTGAAATTAGCTCCAGGAGACAAAATAAACTAAAATGGCCCAGGTATCACCGTGGTCACAGTGATTAAGAAATATTCTGGAAATAATGTAAAACAATAAAACCAGACTTTTTTCCTACTTTATAAAGAATATGTAGTACAAACAACCTTTCCAATTTTGTATTGTTATATTTACAATCTAAATATGAATCTTCCCATTTGTTGATGAGTTTTCTGATAATCCAGGAGACTAAATTCCATGTACTTTATTGCTTTGTTAATGAGAAGCCTACAAATAACTGAATTGTTCCTTTCACAATTATACTAGACCACTTAGCAGAAACCATTTCCTTTTTTATTCTGCAAAATAATGCAACTACTTACAAGAATTAATATCACATTGTCAGTTTTATTGTTGTTCTTGGCATTTTACAGTAAAACTGAAAGTTTAATTTAACGTAAATTTAAATGCTACTCATGGGAATGATTTCCAGATTTCCCTTTCTCACTGAAAATGTTGTTCTAATTAGGGCTTTTTTCTTGTGTCAGCTTTTGCTTTTCCTGAAGTCAGTCTTTGCTGTCTGATTTATGATCATGTTTTCAATGTATTTTTTTCCTCATTTTTTACACTTATCTGTCGTTGTTAGAGTTTCCACTGTAAAGTTATTCAATCTTATGCACTGTAGGATCTGTACTCCTTACTTAAAATTCAAAAGATAAAAACTGTGAAATTAAATGGGAAAGATGTGGAGACATGTAATGGCCATACCTTTCATCTGGCATCTACTTTGGTTCTAGTGCATGCATTATTTGACAAGGTACAGAGATATTCCTAAGTGCAGCCCAGGCCATTCCCTCCTGCATTTCTGCATAGTAGACCATCTTTTGAGATATTCCCTCCGTTTTATACTGGAAGATGTTCTGTATCATTTGCAAGATCTCTTGAACCACAGCTCATCGTGAGGTGGGAAGTAGCTCTTTTGCTTTAGTGAGCATCAATGAAGTAACACAAAAGAAGACATTAGGTTATAACTTTGGAGACAGAAAAGGATATACATACAGTGTCTGGCAAGTCTATGAGCTGGGCATCTTACCCTGCACATTGCAGAGCCAAAATTGCCACATGGATCTTCTAAGTTCATACTTCTTCAATGGCCACTCTGCGGACTTGCCCTTGACTTTTTTTTGTCAAACAACAGAGTCAACAAAGAGACGAAAAATAAATAGAATAAATTCCTTCCTTTGAACAAACACTTCTAAGACATATCCAATGGTCTTTAACAGATACTGTGTGCTGTGAGTTGGTTGTGAGCGTGCTGAACTGCAGTCCAAAAATACTGACAGTACACTGTAAAGAAGTGACAGGATGGTAAAAGAAGTCTGCCTAAAAAAACCCAGAAGAAATGTCTCAAAAACTGGCATGCATGTTCAACAAAAACAGCTGGTTGTCCAATTTTTTGCCAATCCACTTTTCATAATCACTCTCTCCTTCTATCTACTGAAACATTCTTTATAACAATTGTATAGCACCACAGGTGAGATACAGGAGTTGTATGTTAGGCAAAATTCTATTACAACACCCAGTCCACCTCTGTTATGCTTTTGCCTCTAGAAAACAACAAAATATTATTCCCTTTTATAATTTTCTTGTCTTTTACACTCCTATATTACACAAAATTTTCATAGTATAGTAATTAGATATGTATCTGCAGAAAGAAGATTATTGTGTAAGTTTCATTTTTAAAATAACAAAAAAACCCTACAAACAAAACAACCCCTTTTAAATCCTGCTGGTGACAAATATTCTAGTATTCTGGGTGAACAAAAATAATATGAAAGCATTATTACCCTGTTTTCTGACTACCTGAATATCAGAGATAATACTCTTGTCATTAATATGTCTTATTTTGAAAACACTAGTAAGAGAGCTGGTTGAATGCTAACCGATAGAATGGTACTTGCCTGTTTAATAAGGATGGATGGTAAGCTTATCTACCATGAGGACTGAGAGGTGCTTTGTTGCACCCATTACAGTGGCTTGTGTGTTCATCCAAAAACCAATGACAAATGCCTCAGGTTCAGTAATATTTCCACCAAAGACGTGTGGGATTACAGAATACATTTTCTCGAGTATAACTGGAGACAGTTATCTTGCAAATACTTTGTCAGTGCTCCCCCATTTTGTTAAAATAACTGCTTAAGTTGCACACCTAGAAGACCTCTATTCTTTGGAGTATCACCGCCCAAAGTGGTAGCAGTATGCAGCAAGGAAGCCTATTCCAGTCCAATCCAATCCAATCCAATCCAATCCAGACTTCTTTCTTCTTCCTTCCAGAAGAACACCTAGGTAGGTGTACTCCAGAGAGCTCCATTTTTAAGAAAAAATCTTTTTCATAGAAAATGAACAACAGAATAATAGAAGGAAAAAGTACTTCATCACTGGTGATGCCACTTCCAAATTATTTAAATACATAAGCATATCATCTCTGTTCAGAATTTTGATTTCACCCACGTTCTTCCACTGAAAGAACTGCAGTTATGTTTAATAATTCATCTGTCTTTTTTCCTAGTTAAGGATGAACCACTGAACTGACATTTCAGAGACAACAGTAGAAAGGAAGATGATTATCTGGAGAAAAAATGAGGACTCTAAAGAGAGAAACTGTTCAAACATCCCTGCATAATGTCAGTGCAGAACATTACCGGAAAAATCCCTTACGGTGGCCAAGACTCAATTCAGCATGACAAGCAATAAACCCTATATAATATTTGAGCTCTAACCTTCTGCTAAAGCCCTCCTTTAATTACCTAGATATGTCAGATGATAAGTCTTGCCACTCTGAATAAACCTGACATCAACAGATTTCTCCTTCTAATTTTCATTTTTAAAAGTAAGCCATACAGCAGCTGTGGAGTTACTGATAATGAGTGCTAGGAAACAGGATTACTCAAGTGAGTTAAATCCTATTTTTTCATTATACGCTACATAATACTCAAAATTCGTGTCCTGAATAGATGGAGGACAAGTAACTGGAACTTACATACTTGATCCCTCTGCCTCTAGCTGAGGCACTAAACAGCTGTCAGGTAGCATGTTTTTCCAAGGGCTACTTTTATGAGAAAACCTGGGACAACAATAGTATCTAGATGTGCTCATCTGCTTTGCAGTGTTCAAAAAAATTCCAGAAGTTTGTGGGCATGTGTGTGTGTGATTACATGTTTAAGATTGCCTTATTAAGAGTAGGCTAAACTTGTTTTGACTTGATGAAGGCTATTTTTTTATCATCTAGTCTCCAGGATTCTGACACCTAAAAATCCTGTAGTTTCCTTTGGGCCACTTCATACACCTGCTGAACTGCCAAGTTGAATTAACTGTCATTCTGTCATGTTTTCTCCTGTTACAGATATGCTGCTATTAGTCTTTTCTTCCCAAGCCTGCTTGATAATGGTACTGGACTGGATCTATTATAACTTCACTTCAAATTTGACTACATATATAAATGAGTTTGTAGGTTAACAGGGAGCCTTGATTCAATAAAAACAGTGACTTCTTTTCCCTGTTAAGTTCTGCTGGGTTAAGTTATCAACAAAGAGATCAGAGTGCTATTATACAAAGTTTGTGGTTTTACCAGCAACTAAAAGTAGACTAGATATGCAACAAATTAAATTGGATTCAATTTCATAAAATTTCATCTGTTAATTATTTATTTATTATCAAGAATACAACTCAGTCTGGTAAAAATTTGAGCCTTGATATAATGATTAGTCATTACATAGCATCATACCACATCTTGATTTAAAAGTTGCAGAAAATTATCATAGCACGTAATAAATGGCTTAAAATAAGCTTATAGACTGAGTATTTTTAGCTAATGAGACAGGTAAGTGAGGCTGATTCTACTGGGGTTCCATAGACATTGTTATGTTCTGTATTGGACAATGTTATGAACTCTATGCTAGATACATTTAAAGATAGAATTGCAACTAATGACGAGGACAAGTATTTGGTTACCTGAGTCAGTCTTAAACAAAAACCTATGAAAATGCATTTTAATACACCTCAGTAAAGGTAATACCAAAGGAGCAAGGAACTATTTCTATACCTACAACAGAGGATACTACCTCAGAAAACAGTGATTCAGAAGTTGACTAGAAATTGCCACAGAACCTGCTTAACATGACCTTTCAGTCTCATGAAGCAAAAGGGGTAATACTGTCCGTGAATGCAAAAAAACCCCACAAACCACTGTCAAGTTAACGTAGGGAAATGAGGTTGACTTAGAATGCAAGAAACAGAAAGATCTCTGCAAGTATGTGTCTACTTCCGGTGTCCACATCCAGAGAAATATGGAAATGCTCAAGATAGATAGTTCAAAGAAGGGACAAAAAACTGCTCTGGAAGTCAGAAAACCAGTCTTATTATTTGAGGCTTAAGGACCTCAATCAACTCAGCATATCTGCAGAGAAGGTTAAGAGGTGATTTAGTCAGAATACAGGTGCTCATTCAAGTAAAAGAGATGTGATAGAGGGGTCGCTCAGTCTTGCAGAAAAACACATTAAAAAGCTCCAACACTTGGAAGCTGAACTTGGGTGAATTCAAGCTTGGAAAAAGAAATGAATTTTAAAGCAGTAAGAGTAATTAATATAAAAATAGATGTGAGTGAGATCCACATCAGTACATAGACATTTTGTGTTACAGTTTAAGGGTTGTTCATAAATCTGTTCAGTTTCTAAGAAAACTGAAAAATATAACTGACTTATAACTGAAAAATATAACTAACTTTCCTTCTGGAAATTCTGGGTTTTAAATATATGACACTTCATTACTACTTAAAGGAAGGAATGGGGTTCTGTATTTTTAAGAGACAGGCCAAAAAATGCAGCAGTTTGGAAACTGATAGGAATGGGTTTGATACGAATGGTTGGACTCAATGATCCAGTGGGTCTCTTCCAACATGGGGATTCTATGATTTTTTTTAAATATACCTAATTAAAAAAAATAATTGAAATAGACCTAATTATATATATATACACATACATATATATCTTCTTTCCAATAATGATGGTGAGTCAAGGGAAAATGTAGTTCATAGAATCATAGAATCACCAGGTTGGAAGAGACCCATCAAATCATAGAGTCCAACCATTCCTATCGAACATTAATCCACGTCCCTCAGGACCTCATCTACCCGTGCCTTAAACACCTCCAGGGAAGGTGAATCAACCACCTCCCTGGGCAGCCTATTCCAATGCCCAATGACCCTTTCCGTCATAGTTCATTTAAAGTAAGAATATTCTCTTTGTACTTTGGTCACAGATCTCAAGGGAGAAGAGGAAGTGACTATCCACCTTCTCCAGTGTATTTTATCAGCATGGAGAAATGTCTATCTTACATACAATAATCTAGTTTACTATTTATCTTTCAGCTGCTCATTACAGCCCTGCAAATTGTGAAGGCAACTTCCTAAACATGAAGTGAGTATGAATGGATGTTGTGTTTAGTCTGTGGAAAGCAACCAGAGAGCAGTATGACATGAGAGATCATGCTGTGGTGTTAACCCTTTAAATGTTTTCAGCGGAAGTCAAGTTAAATGTCACTTCTGTGTTTCAGAGGGTGATTTACATATCTGTTACCAACAGAATATTTTACATGCAGAATTTTATGGGAGTGGAGCAGACACATAATCTGCAACCTAGTGATTTACGCTAAGAATCTAGTGATTTGTAAATTTCCTTATGCTTCATCTTTGCTGATATTTTTGGCACTGGTTTGATTTATTTGCTATTCGACTCAAAAATGACTGATATGAATGTGTATACTTTGTTAGCATACTTAGTTCCACTCTACGTTTGGGTGTGTTACCACAAGGAAGTAGTGATGCAGTTGAGAGAAATAAGGGTTAGCAGAATTTATGTAATTTGAGCATTGATCTCTCTCCTGTTTGTGTAAACCAGATGAGTTTAACTGTTTCACTTGATTTATGTTACACTATATTTTACTTGTTTTCAATCATGAGCTGCACTTGCTGCCCAGAGAGGTCATACAGCAATATTTCTGGTAGCAACAAAAGAGGCTGAATGATACCTGAGATTTGACAGATAGCCCTCTGGAAGGAGCATCCCCCTCCTCAGTTTCAGAACTTTTCTAGAAGAAGCATTGTGCTGGTCCACCAAAAAGATTGTAAATATTACTCTCCAAGAGGGTCCATTAGCATGGCTGCCACCTGGGAGGAGAAGAAGAGGATGGGAAACTGGGTGGAACCCTTGCACTTTCCTCTCTCTCTTTCCTCCTTTTTCTCTCTTTCTTTTCCCTTAACACAGTTTTAGAAAGCTAGTGCCAATCTTATCCCTAAGAACAACTGTAAAAGTCAATTCCTCCTTGGATCAATCTTTTGACACTGTTTCGCCTTAACTTAGACTGGTGGGTACTGCACAGACAAATTTTATGGTGAGACCCAGGGTCTTACCTCAGTGACCTTGGACTGTCCACATTTGGGTTGTGACAGTTAAACAACTAATCTTTGTTAAAGATTTGGTGGTGCACAGTCCAGCTGTTGTCCAGGGAGAATTCAAATGGGGCTCACGGGTTGTTTGTCATTGGTAAATGACCTCATTGCTTTAACAAACCCCCTTGAGAGTTGTCTCAGCTCAAGGGGAGATCATGACTATGCAACTACACCATCTTGCAGGAAGAGCTCAAAGACGTCTCACTTAGGCTGTTATATTTATGAGATAGAAACGATTGACTTATAGTCAAATTGCATACAATAAGATAGGTAGGTGTGAGATTCCTTATGCAACTTACAGGTGTCCACTGTGTTGTTCTACTCCCAGAGGGTTCCCTAGAGGAGTTCTTGGCCCAGTTATGGCTAAGGCCTTTGCCTCTTTTAAAGCTGGAAGCAAACCACTGCTGGTTTGGCAAGCACAATGATGGGTTGGGTATTGCATCCATTTTAATGTGGTGTTATGGGTCACATGAGTCACGTGATATTGTTTCTGCATATTAATTCAGTGAATTTTTCAGAACAGTGAATGATAGATTTTTACTACAGGAGTTTTATTTAAAAAAGATACTATATTATACTATATATATTAAATTAATATTTCTGAATCACCTCACTAGGTATCCAAGGAATTTGAAAACTTGCATAATAATTTCAGGAATGTAATATATGTTAAGTTCTAATTCACAGATACATATGTATGTTATAATAAAATTATCTGTACATCTTAAGATTAGTAAATTCAAATAAATTAGTAATTTATTTGTCAGTAAAAAGTCAAGCTGAAAACCTTTTTATATTTGCACAGTACTAGGAAAAGTCCTTTATGCTTTGCTTAGAAACAAGGTTTGGGAAACACCTAGCCAACATCCTCTTGTTTTACTTTTCAGGGGTGAGAAGGTATTAAAGACTGAATGGTATTCCTATTTTTCTTTTGTACTGCACTAGACATTAATTTATTTTCTATTAATCACAAAGAGCAATTATACGTAACAAGTAAAAAAAACTGTACAGATCTACAGTGATCACTGTCAGTGGGTCTACATTCTGTGGAAAGTTCAGAGTGACAATATGTAATTTCATCATTAGAAAAAAGTTATTTCAGCTTTCAGTGAATATAAACACTGTACTAGTGCCGACTGTATATTGAAATAGTTATTCAGAGAAAAAGCATTTGAAAAGTGCTCAGACTCAGTGAAAAAAACAGTACTTTTTGAGAATTCAAAGCCAAGCACACATAAAAGAATGAAAAAGAATATAATATGCTTTTTGAATTCATGGAGGTTTTTTATTTTGACTTTGTGTATGCTAGAAATTATAATTGTGTGTTATGAAATATGGGCATGCTTCTCCTCTTAAAAACATTAATTTTACTCCAATGTACTTCCACATAAATCTCTGGGAATTTAAATTGTCCTAATAGACTATTGGGTCTTTCAAAACTAATTGCAAAGTGAAAGTGTTTCAAATCATGTCAACATGCTCAACTTTTGTTCTCAAATATTCAATGGGTTGATGCTAAATATTGTTGCAAGATAAATATTTCTACCTATAGATAGATATTTTTTAATAAATATGAGCCAAGATAAAAGTTCATCTCTATCTGTGCACCTATATAATTGTGGACAATTAAGATAAATATTAGTATCCAGTACTAAGATTCTGATTTGATAGTATTTTACATCAAGTTCAGAAAATTATGTCATATTCAAAAATGTTGGACCCAATGACAAACTTAGTTGGTGAATTTGCATTCTTTAGGTAACTAATCTGAAAGAATCAAGTGTATTCATAAGAAAACCTCAGTGCTGGGCAGCTAGATGTAACCTCTAGGGAAGAGGACAAAGGAAAAAAAATGTTTCTTAGGGCTCGTCCAATATAGTATGAGATTTAAAAAAATTATCTACTGTTACATTTCACATTTTTTAATGTGACTTTGTAATGGTTATAATCATAGAATCATAGAACAACCAGGTTGGAAAAGACCCATCAGATCATCGACTCCAACCATTCCTATCGAACATTAAACCACGTCCCTTAGGACCTCATCCACCCGTGCCTTAAACACCTCCAGGGAAGGTGAATCACCCACCTCCCTGGGCAGCCTATTCCAATGCCCAATGAGCAGTTAGTTTTAGAATTTAAAGAAATTAAGGGTTCTAAAACCATAATTGTTATGTACTGTAAAACAAAGATATGTTCCTGCCTGTTTACTCCCATCCTTTTCTCCCCTTCAGATTCTGGAATTCTCTTGAACATTTGCCGGATTTATCAGAGGAATACCTCTGATAAAATATCAAAATTCCACAGAATGCTTGTGCAGGGCCACAGTCATCGGTTTGACATTCAGGCAGATGCAATGTGAAGTGTTTTGTAGAGTTCAGACAAAAACCAAGAGCAGAGGTCAGACAAGCAGTCAGCACATTTTATTAACTGGCCAAATTAGTATGTGCAAAATTGGCAGAATTGCAGAAAGCAGTGCAGAAGAAAGCTTAGAAGGCTGGGGTGGAAGGCAAATGTAACATGGCAGATCAACTATGAAATGCAGAGACAAATGAAGCCATACTTCACTATTACCTCAACAGAAAATAATTGTAGTAACATATAGTCATCGAGGGGTGAGGGAATGATTTCCAGCATTTTTTTTATTATTATTATTCATTAAAACTCTAGTTTTAGTTTCAAACCCCCCCAAGTATTTCACCTGTCATTTTCCTTTCCCTGGGGCTGGTGAGGAAAAGGAACGGGGAATCCAACTGCTTAGTTTCAGCTACTGAAATTGGCAGGGATGGGGCTAAACCGTGACACTTTTCTGTCACCTGGCATTGTTTAGAAAAAGAGTTACCTTCCTAGATCTGTATAAGATTGCTTAATCGTAAAACTACAATAACCTGTTTAATAGTTGGTTATGACTCAATATATGTCAAAAAAACCTGTTTATATGGGAGTTGTTTAAAGTGCTCTTCTAGCCTTATAGAAAGACAGGAATGTATGGGGCAGCTAATACAGAAAAGCATTAATTCAACTTGCGTAGACTCGGTCCAGTGCTGAAATACTTTTCAATAACAGCCAAAGAGCAATCCTTGGAACTATCCAATAACATAGTGAGTTAGTAATTGGAAAAAATCAGGTTTGAGAGGAAGGATAATATATTGATAAGAAAGTTTAATGAGAATAAATCTGCCTTAAGGAAAATTTCATGGCTATTAATCACCATAAATTTTATATTTCCACTTTGTGTCCTGTCATCAGAAGCACATTCTATAGAGGTGGAAGTGCAGCTCCCTGTTTGATGAATGTGTTGTTTGCATAGTTATTTTTCTAATCAAGAGATTACTTGCTATCTCCTATTCTGCTTTCCTGTGTTCAAAAAAAAAAACAAACAAAAGAGCCAAGTGATAAATTAAAATTTAAATATTGTCAAAAAAAAAAAAGTATATTCTTTTTCTCAGCATGTGGGATATGAAAAAAGCAAGACAAGACTGGCCATATTGACTTCTTTCTGTATGAAAGTAGAGCATAGTAATTACATTTAACAGAAAAGACTTTTTTTCAAAGCCAACTCATGCCTTAATGCAGACCTTTTACTGACCTTGATTTAGGTTGAAGGTTCAGGAATTTCAGACTCCATACTCTATTCAGTAATGTAATGAATAGCATGAGAGATACAGGTGACTGTTGAAAGGAAAAAAATCTTTCAGGTTTGATGAAAGAGGGCCTAGATTTAATCACATAAGATGATCACACTGGGCATGGGGCTCCTAAGTTTGAAAAAAAAAGATCGCTTACAGATAAAATAAAAGCAATTATCTTTATTTCTAAAGGTTCTTATGTGCACATATTAAGAGATCTGATGTGCTGAACCAGCTGTCAGAACATCAGACAATTGCATTCTGAATATTATTTTACAAAAGCAATCTGATTTATAGTCCCCTTTTCAGGTAAACCTGAAGCTAACTCTACAAATCTGGGAAAAGAGTTGACCTTTGGGCAGGGGTAATCTTTCTCTGCTACTCTCTGTTCCTTTGAATAGCAACTGCAGTCCCTAAAACACTTAGAGTTATTTTATATGATTTGTTCTCAATTGCTGAATGTGATGATAAAACATGTCCCGGACTTCAAGGAAATTATTCTGAACTAAGTGAAATCCAAGACAACTTTGACCTCAAGAGGGGGGAATCAATTCTTATGGGTGACATGAATTTGAGATGTTTATGTGAAGATGTTTGCACACAAGTGCAGAGGTCAAAATGTTTTTACCTTAGGCAGAAACCTAGGAACTTAATTTGCCCAAACACTACCATTTAAGAATATGGGAAATGCCCATGGATATCTGAGATATTCGTGCAGGACTGGTGAAAGAAGAACAGAATCTACCACAGGCCCACAGCTTTATGGAAAAGGCAGTTACAGGCCATACCAATGTGGAGGCAACTGATTTGAGCTTATACCTACTTTGACAGATTGTCCTGTAGGCTGAGTCAAATTTAGGTAATTTAATTTGGGGTTGAATCTCTATCTGCCTTTTTACAGCAGCAGAATTTCCTCTGTGTCTGAAGACAAAAATACAAAAGTATTCAAATTCAGCTTCTCTTGGGTTAAGAAAAAATGAAGCACATACAAAGCTGGTAAATATCAGCAAGATAAAGGTAAACTGAATTCAGTTTAATTGATTGTTCTGATTTCAATGTGACAAAGCCAGGACTGGATTTTCATTAGAATTTACAACAGAATGGCAAAGGTTACAAAGAGTTCACAGCACTAATACACTCTCATTATCAAATTCCTTTTATATGTTTAACCATATTCATTTAGAATTCAGTTATAAAGAACAGCAGGGTTCTCTTGAACCTGTCACTAGTGATTTATTAAGTTCATTTTATATTCATTTGTTTATAGATCAAACATGGGGAAGAAAGGCTCAGCAGTATTGAACACATTTAACAAAAAAAAAAAAAAAAGAAAGAAGACTGGATATTTAACTTTGTATCATGCTAGGTTACATTTTTTAGGAGGGGGACAATTAAATTTAAGCAACTGGTTTGATTAAGAATAAATGTTCTCTGCCTCTTAAATGCCTCTGAAATCAATATGCCTATTTAGAGCAAGACAGTAGTTCCTGAAAAAAACAACATGGTATTGTGATGGTAGTGGACTGAGATTTCAATATGTGTGTGGCTTGAATGGTGAAAAGTTGAAATCAGTTCTGTTGAAAACTCATTTCCTAAATACAGGTGATACATATCAGTGAATTAGACATTATGCATAATAGAATCATCCTTTGGCTAAAGAAGTACAAATCAACATCCAGAAATGTTGAGTCTCTCAGTTACTACTGAAGCACTTCTGCCTCTTACTAGAATTATCCTTCACTTTAGAGCAACGACTGGAAAAAACTGCTAAACTTCCCTTTAAATATCAATGGTAAAGTCTATGAAAATTAGTTAAAAAATGGTCTTAATTTTATAAGGACTTGCATGGTAGTGAAAAAATAAAATTCTAGAAGAATTTAAAATTTCCATAAGAAAAAACACTTTAGAGGATTTTTTTTTTATTATTTTCTTACATGCTCAGTTCTGCTTCTAACAATGATTCCTGGAGGGAAAATTAATTTGCAGCTACAAAGAACCAAACTGTTCATCAGGAGAAGTTGATGACGTGGGCTCAACATTACAGAAACAAATTTGTAAACATTTGAGTTTATCAATTGGATACTATCACACTATATTTCTTTTGTTGTTGATGGGTAGACTTTTATTTGTTTGGTTTGATCTTGCTGGTATATTTCATGATTTAGTGAGACAATAACAACAATGGGACATCAGAGCAGGTATCGGCCTTATAAGAGTATGTTGCTCATTTGGGCTACGTGTACAGTTTTCTCATGGTATTTCCTCTGAAACCTTATGGAAATGTAATCCTCTCACAAAGAGTAATACAGCACTTTAAAACAAATACTATTTATAAGCTAAATCATTTTAATATATTTGCTTTATTGTTGTTCTGTCTTTACTTATGCATAGAATCATCTGTGTATTCAATTAGAAAATAGGTAAGTATTTTGGTGTAAAAATATGAGTATTTTAAGATTAGTGCAATAACAGCTAATTAAAATTATAGTTCAAAACAAGCTGAAATAAAACCCCCTGACTATTTTTGCAAGATTTGACATAGAGGGGAAAAAGCTACTTTGAAATACATCCTTAAATTAATGCTATTAGGAAAACAATATCTTTAACTATATGGAGAGAAACTATTTCTTAAATTCTATAATAGATGCTAGTATATAGCTAGACCTTTCTCCTGCACCATGTAATCTAACAGAGTAAGCGTAAAATTACTTTAAAGTTGATCTCTAAAATAGATTCCAGATCACTCATACAGAATAGCCTAGTGCCTTCTTGTGACACGTTGGATATCATTGCTAACCCGTCAAAAATATCTCCTCTACCCCTTCCCATCACACTCCCAATATATCAATAGTAAGATTAATGTCAAATACCTAACCTTGCTACTTTTTTCTCTCTCCAGTGTCCTGCACATAAAAAAAAACCTGTTCTGGCTTCTTCAATTCTGGGCAAATTTTGCAGCAGTACATGCCTTTGAGTGTGGCTTTATTTTAAAGGATAAATGATTCACCATGTTTCTATCTCAAAAGCACTTCAAGTTGTTTTTAGAATTATTCAGATATGTCCTTGTTTGAATGTATACCTGTGGCTTTTATCTCTGTATTTCAGTGGGATTCTTAGCTCAAAGTACAGTGATATGTATTGTAGTGCTTTATTAGTGTCATAAATTTTACTACAGGGAGAAACCACTTCAAAGAGCAACTACTAACAGCACAGAAGTTTTAAAAAAATGTTATGTGCTCTTGCTGTTTATCTCAGTTTGAATTACACTGTAACAGAAAAGAACAGTCAGTGATTAATTTAAAAAGAATGAGACCTCCTGGAGAAATTATATTTTTACTCACCCTATGGCAAAATGTAAAAAAAAAAAAGAGAAAGAAAAAGAATGTGAAAGCAAATACAAATGTAAGACCCATGTTTTTGAAAGTATACAAAAATACAGCGTGCAATGTTGTGAAAGCATAGAGCTATTTTTAAAAAAAAATCATAAGTGCTCATTTACTTCATGAATAATGAGCAAAGGAAGCATCATTTCATAACAGCTCATTCAAATAAGGGCTGAAGTTAAACACAGATAGAATATAGAATATGCTGTTCTTACAGATGTCGTGAAATTCACTCATTAGAAATAACACAAGCAATAACAGATTATAACTCATATCCAAAAGGGATAAAAATTTAGGTAAGATTAGGTAAAAGTTTGAACTATAAAGACATGTGAAATCCACTTCTGGTGTCTGAGTGAAATGAGGACCTTGGTTGCAGCTTCTCAAGTTTTCACATAAAGGTTGTATGGAACTTGAAAGGTTAGAAAGATTGTTGTAATTGTTAAGGTTGTTGCTGATGTCTGTCAAGTGATGTGTTCATCAGCTTCTGAAAAGAAAAGAGAATGAGTCTCATTGGGAGTGGCTGAGGGAACTGAGATTGTTTAGCCTAGAGAAGAGGGGGCTGAAGGCAGACCTTATTGCTGACTACAACTACCTGAAAGAAGGTAGTAGTGAGGTTGGTGTTGGTCTCTTCTCCCAAGTAATAAGTGACGGGATGAGAGGAAATGACCACAAATTGCAACAGGGGAGATTTAGATTGGAGATTAGACAGCTTCTTTACTGAAAGTCTGATCAAGTATTGGAACAAAACACACAGGGAAGCGGTGGTGTTTCCTTCCCTGGAGGTATTCAAAAAACATCTAGGCATGGCACTTTACATGATTTAGTATGCATAGTGGTGTTGGACTGATGTTGGGACTGGATGATCTTAGAGGTCTTTCCCAACTTTAATAATTCTATGGTTAAAATCTTCAGAGTAGCAACACTGGACTTTAAAACTCTGGCTGATGTTAAGCCTGTGGTGGAATGGACACCTTTATATTCAGCAAACTCTTTGACTTCTCACAGTAGTTTTAGCAAAGCTTTTTCACTTAAGGAGTTCACATTTTGGTCAATACTTCAGTAGCTTCTGACCACACACTCATAAATAATCATCTATGAAATATGACTTAAATCCTATAATGGTATTACCCATACTGCATAGTCTCCTTCTGTATTTGCTAAATTGTCAGCAGACAGTAAAATTTAGAGTTGCATTACTTTGTCTTCTTCATGTCAATGACTGAGTGTTAATGATAGGATAATGCTGGGAGATACTTTGACTGAAATTTTCAAGATTACATTTGCTTTACAATAATTTCCTTCATCTAATGAGTTTTTTTTTTAATTTAACTGTGTTATTGGATGTCTTGAGAATCTGCGTCCATACAATTGAAATTGTTCTCTTAGGAATATTAAGGCAGTTAAAAATGGGAAATAGAACTATGCTCAGTTTCAAGCTTGCATTTATCCTGTAGGATTTAGCCTAAACAGTTTAACATCTGCTAATGATATTTTATTAATGATTTTATGTTATCTACACTCAACTTCATTGCAGAGATAGTCTGGGTCATTGACACTTCATATTGGAATACAGAATACCTTAGCTCTTCTTCAAGGATTCCTGCAACAAATTGCACTATTAGGTTGTCATTAATTATGCACTCTCAATGTTCATTTTTTCACTTGTGTTGAGGTGTTCTTCATTGCCATTGTTGAATAGATAAGTTTAGAAATCTCTCAGTTCTTGGGTAAAAATGTTTCGTGAAACCATACACCTAGCATGTTAATCTTCTTTGAACTTGGAACAAAATAAAAAAATAAAACCAGGGGCTTTAAAACAATGAACAAATAAAACTCCCAAAAAATAGAGAGACAAAATCAAAGAAAACCACCCCAAACCATTTTGTCTCTGTCCTAACTGAAAACTTTATTTAACTATACATTGAAAGGTAACTTCTATTGTTGGCTAATCCATGCTGTCCTTAAAATTACTACTTATGTCTAGGTAAGTTGTAAACTCTCTCTCTGTCCTCACAAATGAAGATATGAGAAGCTGCCATTTTGTAGGGGGCAGAAGAAAAAATAACTAATTTCAAGAAAAAAATCTCCCTTTTCTTTTCTTAGTTTCCCTCAAGAAAGAAAATTTCAGAAACCAAGCAAAGAAACTCAAGCCTTTTACCTTATTAATTGGGGATAACTGACACAGGACTGCATAAGGACTGTATTACATAAAATATTAACATATTAAAGTTATGTTGCCTGCTGCTAACTCGATGCCATTAGCAGTCAAGCACTCTGTGTTTAATGAATAAATTTATTTGTAATTCATACTTGTAGCATTAGGAAAACTTGATTCCTTTTTCCAAAGCATAAGACACTATAACAAGGACAGAAGTAGTACAACATGTTATTAAAATGAATCACGGACTTAGATGAATAAGTGATAACTTACATGGAACCTGTTTTGATGATTTTCTAAATGACATTTGGAATCTGTCACCCATTTTTTTTATTACTTTTAGGTTGTTTACAAAACTACTTTCCAGTTACAAAATTACAGAGTAATTCTAGTTGGACGACACCATAGGAGGTCTCTGGTACAATCTTCTGATCAAAACAAGATCAACACTGAAATAAAATCAGATTACTTAGGACTTTCTCTAGTCAGATTTTGGAAACCTTCAAAGACAGATACCCCATGATCACCCATGACACTCCATCACAATGTTTAATTACTATTATAGTGATTTCTTTTTTTTTTTTCCATAGGTAGCTGCATTTTTGCTGTTGCAATTTATGACCAGCACCATGTTTCCCTCCTTCAATGGGTTTATGTTGTCTGGTCCTGTCTTCTCAATGCTCTCTCCGTAGGTACTGGCAGATTGTTATCATGTATCCCTGAAGCTGCATCTCTCCATGCTGAACAGAACTACAATCTTAACCTCTCTTGTTAGGGTGGGTGAATGCTCCACCTCACGAAGATCTTGGGACCCTCCACTGAAGTTGCTCTAATTTGGTGATATCTTTCTTGAATTGTGGGAAGGGACCCACTACACTGCCTTTTTGCTTCAGACTTTGATCATTTGTGTTTAGGTCTCTTGCCATCCTAGCAAGTGAAAAGAACTTTCTGATTTACCTGATCTGCTGTTTGGTGGGTCTGTTGAATACTTAGGTCAAAAAAAAAAAAAAAAAAAAAAGAAAATCCTCTTGCAAAAGTATTTTAAGTACTTCTTGGCCTTAAGAAAATCTTGAGTCATGAGGCACTCAGATAGTGAGGTTTATCCTTCCGATCATCTGCAATACTTATAGCTGTATATGCAGGAATGTGCATGCAACTGAGACAGATCTCCTCAGGCAACACAAGTTGGTGTGGAGTTCATGACTGGCACAGCAAGATCCTCCTCCCACCTCCAGCATGAAAATCAAACTCCATTCATGGGTCATTTAATATATGTGTGCAGAGATAAATATATTTTAAGCATGACTGAGCCAAAGTTTAAAGTAACAAAATTTCCTTTCCATTTCAGACAGCCTCAATCTCTTGAAACTTGTATTATGCACATTATATTCTGCCTAATAACTGCAGCTGCAGGTTACAAATGATTAAAATAAGCCTCAGTAACTTCTGGTTCATTAAGGCAACCAAAGTACCAGAAAAATATTTGGCTTCTTAGACACTCCTAGAATATTTTTTGGCTTTGAACTCCAGCTAATATTAAGAAACTGTAAAACAACCCTGTTCATTTTTTTCATTATTCTGCATTAAATAATGAAATATGCAGATAGGTTCTGATATATTCATATACATACACACACACATTTATCTTGGTGACCCACCTTTTAATTGAACACCTGGCCAATTGAAAGACAGCTTTCTTTGGGATCTTTCATTTTCTTTAAAGTGCACTTTAAATTCTCTGATTTATATTTTCTGATTTATCTTTTGTGTTGCAGAGGAGAGGAAAGGGGAAATGCAAAGCTAAAACCCAAAGAACTTTGCCTACATAAAAATTGTCATAGTTAGAATATAGAAATATTGTAAGGTTGGTCAAAAAATCCTCAAAAGCTATATCTGTATCTGTCTAGAGTTAAAAAGGCAAGTGTTTGTAAGACCTTTTCATTCAGAGAGAGTAAAAGGTCTTTTTTTTTTTCCCAGAAATGTGAACTTAGCTTTGAAATATATTTAACATGCAGGTAAGCTCAGAGCAATATTATGCTCCAGTCATTTTTACAAGGAAAGGAAAAGTTGCTAAGTTCTTTCATAAATGCCAAAGCAATCTTACTATCACATGATTGCAAACTTCTCCCTCTGTCACTCTCGACTTCCTCATTTAAATAGCTTTTGCTTATAGGTGATATAGTCACATATCAGAAAAATTTCCTAATCCTGAAAGGTAGCTTTTTATCTGCTGTTTGGCCACTCATGAAAATTTCATTTGAATGTAAATCATGCCATAAGGTTATATTTTCAATGTACATGTTTAAATAAAATCAGGATTTTTATATCAGCGGTCTGTAACCCATTACCTCCATACCTGAGAAGAATTGGAGTAAAAGTAGCTCTTCTATGGCAGGATGCTTCTGTTGGTTTATGTAGAACTATATATGGTGGAATATGATCGTTCTACTGAGCAAACACAGTGAAGTTTAATGAATGTCTGGGACAAATACAGAGTGCTGTGATAATTTCAAATAAACATAACAGTATATAAATGGCTAATGGAAATAACAAGGTGCATTTTCATATAATCCTCTAGAACAAAAGAATGAACAATTACCCTTGTAAGAGACCATTAAAAAATAAAGTCTTGAGAAATAATAATCCTTGAATTTTTTTTGTCTTACACTACATCACGTTTCCTTCTTTGCAGAATAAGGTATCTCTTTTCAGTATTTAAGTAATCAAGCAATGTTTTACGAAAAGAAGGCAATAGTATAATATATGCTATTTTTTACTGTAATGCTAATGATGAACTGTATCCTTCATTAAGAAATCTGCGATGGAAAGAACATAAACTGCTCTGAAACAGAGGTGGTATAGAACAAGAAACTCTTTCTACGTCCCATCAAAGACAAGCCTTCAGATTTAGAAAAAGATTACCATTGAATGGTACCAGTACACACATACACAAGAAATCTGCTTTTGGGGGGTTGTACTGTATTGAAATATACAACACTGATTTCAAGTAATGTTTTTCACTAAACTTCTGGAATATTAGAAGATTCATTCAATGTATTATTCTTTTCATGCTTATAATGAATATCAAAGTTGCTTCAGTTGCATATGTTTCCGTAATTTCTGTTGAAAACACGGTTGTGTAAGTAGATAGGTGTACCCACACTACATTAAAGTTTCCTTTAGATGTAACTTTTGACTTCTTAGGGTTTTCCTGGGATAGATGTCTGTGAAGAAAGCAAGGGGTGCTAAACTTTATTTCACTGTTTAACTTCCTTTCTTGTATTATACGTGTTATCATTTATTGTCTCAGTTCTTTGTCTTTAAAAATTTTCAGAAGCCTACAAGTCAGGCCTCTTTGACTCTCCCTCTCTTCCTTTTTTCTTTTATTAGAAATATTATGTATCAATAGCAGCCAAAAAAAAGCTACTTAACAGTGTTGTTATACAATTGGATGACAAAGTACATCACTTCCCATCAGAAAGATCATTCAGCTTTGAGTGAATTAATATTAAGTTAAACTCAATTTTTAGTTGTACTAACATTTATCAAACCAGGCATGTTTGTCAAATCTGGACCTCCTAAGTAGCTGGACAGATGCAGTAAGTACTTTGTTTGAGACAGACTTGGATATAGTAGTTGAGGAAAGGACTAAAAGGACTTTACCTTTCCCCATTCACCATCTGCTGCTTCACTGCTGCAATGCTACAAACTCACAAGTTTTCCATATAGTGTGCAGCTGCTAACCAACTCCTTAGTGCTAGAATAAGACAAAAGATGTAGCACTGGGCAGCACTCACTTCATTCTGTTTGTAGCTCTGTCAGACAGTGCTGTGGTTCATTTTTACTGTTTTACTACATCCAGCCTGCCTTGGTATTGAACACGTGATAACTAGAACACCTACCAACTTTTCATATGTCATTAAAACAGTCATTTTAGCAATGATTTAGTCCATTTTTTAATAGTTCTTTTTACTTTCATAAATGTTTTCCTTTTTTCAAGATCCTCTGTCTAGCTCTAGATGAGAAATTAATTCATCTTTTCCATCTTTAATTTCTACTTTAGGAAAATAAAGGATTGTTGCTAACCTTTAACAAAAATAAAGGAACTAATAACACTTGATTTTAAATAATAATAAAATGTCTTCCAGTAACTTGAAATGTATAGTTTACCCAATGCATATGTTCTGGGTTTGAGTAGATGGACAAAGCCCAAGCTGCTTCTGCACGCTTAATGACTGTTTTCTGCATTTATCTCATTGCATGCTCAGAAAAGATTTTTCACAGAATCACAGAACAACCAGGTTGGAAGAGACCCACCGGACCATTGAGTCCAACCATTCCCATGAAACACTAAACCATGTCCCTCAGGACGTCATCTACCAAAGATTTATAAGAGCGAATAGTGTTTGAGAGCCATTCTTTTCTGACTGAATCTTCTTCTCAGATACCATCTGACAGAGCAAAATCCTCTGATTCCCTGAATTTGCTTTGGTACTATGCCTTTTGATTTTCTTCCTTTATGGTCACACATATAGAATCATAGAATCATAGAATCACCAGGTTGGAAGAGACCCACCAGATCATCGAGTCCAACCATTCCCATCAAACACTAAAGTATGTCCCTCAGGACCTCATCTACCCATGCCTTAAACACCTCCAGGGAAGGTGAATCAACCACCTCCCTGGGTAGCCTATTCCAATGCCCAATGATCCTTTACGTGAAAAACTTCCTCCCAAAAATTTTTTAAATTTAAAAATATTTTGAATAGGTGAAGACCAGAAATATACCATGCAGTTTTCATGCTGTATTCCTAAGTAAAATGGAGGATAAGTATAAATAAGAATACTAAGAAGCTCAAACCTTAAGAAGAAGCAAAATATTCAAAACTGAATTCCTAACCTACCTTCAGAACTGGGAAACTGTCTCCAGGTTTAATTACAGATTAATTAAAAAAGAATGCAATGCAAGGCTGTTCAAAATCCAGATCCAAATGCCATGGTCAGTGCCTGCTGATTATTATATATGGTGACCGGTCAGCCCAACTTCCTGCAAATTTTATGAGCTAAAATATTGGCCAGGGCCATAGTCATTGCCAACACCATTGCATGAAAATACCAAGAACATAAATATCATTATGGTCTTTTATTTGCAGTCTATAAAACCAGAAGAGCTTTCTAACATAAATGAAAATTAATTGTACAATTACCTTTCTCCTGTGTTGGTTCCAAACAACAACAAATAAACTAAACCACCATCAAAAACGTCAAAACAATGACGACAGCAAAACCTTAAAACTTTTTTCTCATCTTCCTTATTGCCTTTCTATTTGTCTCATACAAGTTTAACAAATCCAAAAGATTTAGCAAAACTTATCTTTCCAGTTCATGTTACCAGTTGTCCCTGGACATTTCTCAACCAACTTAATTTTTCTTAATTTACTTGAAGTCTTCAAAAAAATCAGTATTAGTAATAAAGGTGTGATATCTTCAGTTTATTCTTTTAGAAGTCATGAATTTCAAAGGCTTCTATGAGTTGCAGTTGTTTCTTTCGCACTGAAAATTCAATATATCCTCAATTATTTTTTTCTACTTACCTATCAAATATTCAGAGATATTTAAAAGATGAATAGGTGAAGTGCTTGGGGATGTGACTTAGTGGATAGGTATGATTGGACTTGATGATACCAAAGGTCTTTTCTGACCCAGAGATTCTATGATTCTATAGTAAAATACTCTTGTTTCATTGATATTGTATGAGAAGCAGCAAAGGAAGGCTCTTTCTTACAGCCCTCCTCTGAGAGCAAGGTTGGCAGAGGCAGTCATACAACACACAGAGCAGCAAATCACATCCAGCCCAAGGATCACCTGGCAGGTCTGGGGTTACACTGGGAATTCAAGTCTGCAGTCCAAATAAGCAGGTACACAGCTAGTCATATTCATAGATATATCATAGCTGACACAAAGACTATGATTCAATACGGCTTCTGAGCAAAAGTAGGGAACTTGTGCCTCCCACAGCTTTTTCTCATGAGAGTGTGATCCAAGACCATACAGCTGCATCATTTGTTTATCCATGACTTTGTTTTTTCCAAATCTCTCTTTTTAAAAATCTACAACTTCTTTAAAGATACTCAACAGAAGTAGAAGTTCATGCATATTGAATCTTTTCAGGACCATTTATCATCATGCATGCAATTACTTTCATTGGTTTCTCTAAATATATTTGTTTGGGCTCGAGATAAAGCTTACTTTGGAATCATGCACAGCATTGGATTCTGCATGATACTGGAAAAGATGCTGAAAGATCTAGAAAGATTACATTGCATGTTTTTAACTTGTTCTGAGCTAACAGATTACTTTTGAATTATACACTGAATAATATATTAATGTACAGATTTTTGCATGACCAGTTCTTTTGAAAGAAAATCATACTGCACTGCAATAGTTTTACTTCATACTATAGTAATTATATGTTCGTTTTTCTAGAAAGTGTACAAGTTTACTTTTCTCTGTGGCTTTATGTAGCATTTAAAAACAACAGCAAATTTTAAAACAAACCTAGATGATTCTTATGCTTTAAAATCATCGAGTAATAATTCTATCAAAGATTAATGCCACCATGATAGTGACTGGAATTCCTGGAAACCTCATGAAACAGATATGTGTCAGGGCTAGTCTTAAGGTGGGCCTTAAAGTTTAGCTTTATTGCTAGTATATACAACAGCAATACGTTCATTAAAGCTTTTACATAGTTATTCTTAGTTGCTGTGTAAACATCCTCCATCCAGTTGTCAGCAAAGGATGAACAAGAGTCTAAATTAACAAATGGGATAGAAAATAGTATGAGCAATATTTTAATTTGAATCAGTATATCATTTTTATACATATGAAATATTTTAATTTTTTATATGATATACATAAAATGGGAAATGAATACTGGAGAAACTGCTGAGGATAAAACTGAACTTTTAAAAAATTGTAAGAGTTGTTAAAAATATACAAAATAATGTTATGGAGAATAAAAAATCCCTCTATTCATCCCAGCAACTTCAAACAGAAACATGAATAGGAGAATTAAAAATGTGTATTAATAAAGCACTTCTTTACATAGTAGATAACATCATTTGCTTCATGGAGATGTCATTTGAAATGGTGAGAGCCTCATGCTTGACCTCTAGCTGTTTCTCCAGAAAAGTGTGGTCCTTTTGTGGATCTCAGTCCGAAATATTTGTCTTCAGTGTACTAGGGTGTCAGAAATTATATTAAACACCTGAGATTCATTCGTTACATGTCACAGAGGGAGGTAAGCAGGGGATAATCTAAAAATGAGTGCTGAAAGAACTGAAAATGATTAAAGAAAGCAAACAGAGCTTCCTGTTTAGTATTCAACCCAATTTCCTTTTTTTTAGATATAAGATTATCACTCAGAATTTTAGTCAATATTTACTTATAAAAGCACTTATATAAATTTATAAAAGTGCTGCTTTTTTTTATACCTTCCCTCAAGATGCTCACTGTCTGCTCATGTGTAGGAACTCACAGCTAGATGAAGCTCAGATCAGATCCAGTGCAAACATTTCCATATTCGGGTCTTGTTTTCTGTTTCCACTCCTTGAGATACATTTTATAATTCCTTAGGCTATGACTGCAAGCAAAAAATCTTATTTGCCATCAGGGGGAAGTTAACAGAAGTAGTTCTTCATCTTTCTGGATGACAGCAGAGAAGACTGGAGAAAAATTCAATGTGTGGGCCTGGAATCTGATACGGGCAGTATATCCCTACCCTGAGTATCCAGCTGGAGAGTGACATTAATCATGTGCAGTCTTATCTAAACTCAGCAAAATCTCTGGGAAGTGTCTTACGGATGTCAGTAGCTAAAACAAGATTAACTCCAATGGGAACAAAAAGATGTATAGAATGACTTGGAAAAAAACATTTTTTTTCAGCTTCTTTGCCTGTTACAATTGGTCACATGTTTTGAAATGATATACCAGAGTAAACTTTGTTATGTCTGGTGGGGAAAAGCAGAGATAGATAAAGAATATAATCAATCATTCTAAAATGTCATATTATGTTCCTCTAAGAATACTCTTTATGTTGAAATGTCAATTCCAAGCACAAAATACCCTGGAATTTGCATCAGAATGATGCTCTAAGATATATTCTGTTTCATTACCCGGCAATTTGGATAAATTGGTGTCTCTAAGACTAAACCATGAGATGCCCTAGGATATTCTGCACCCTTATTTCCTCCAACAACCTAGGAAGTCACAATTCCATTGGACCTTGAGTAGACTTATGCCCCTCAGGTCTCATTCAACAATTTTTCTGTTATGCTATGCTCAGATGCTACTGATTTTTTTTCGAAGACGAAGGATCGCAGGTACCAACTGACTGGCTGTTTTCATTTAATGAAATAATTTGAAATGATTAGCAATATGGCGTCTCTACATAATCTGCTGTAATGTCCTGCAGATAATCAGCAAATGAAGGGTTTTCTTCTATATGTAACTTTTATTAGTTTCTTTCTCCAAATACATTGCATGAATAGAGGAAATTGTCTACTGTGTGCACATTTAAAGATAAAATATTTTCTGTAATTCTCAAGTCTCCTTACATTTTGATTCTATACCATTTCATGAATAGTAACTATACTCTCTCCCTCTCTCTGTTTCTCTCGTTTTATATATATATATATTCTGTCAGGATCATCCATGAGAACACCCTTTACTGTTCTGAAGTACAAGAAATTAGCAAACTCTTGCTTTCAAAACACAACTTAGCGGTAACATGGACCATGAAAAAAAACGAGTTACACACTGCCCTATTTTTATAATGAGTTGCTATTTATTTCATTTCTGTTTTAGCAGTCTGGTGTTTACAACCTATACTGACCTTCTCACACTGAATTTCTCACCATTTGTAAATATTTCCTGTATCTGACTCTTCCAGGCTGTAATCTGTAAAGTCTACCTGGATTCCATTGAACAAAAACCAACCAGATATTCACTGACTGTCCTCAAATGCAAGTTTGTGTGATTAGACATTGGTATGATTGGGCACACGGTGTCAAGGTAAAGTATAACAAAATAATTAAAAGTTTATTTATATGAAACCATCATTCAGATGCATAGATACTGGCATGAAATATTTCAGTTGTCATAGAGATAGGAAATATTTTGTCTATCATAGAGATTTTAACTTTTACTTTAAGATACTATCAAACAGAAATGGTATTGTTGCAACATTTAGCAAGTAACTGTTAGTAAAAGAAACTAAAGTCACCACTTTAGAGTTGTGGAATAGACTATTGTGTAGGATTGCATATGTGGAATCTATTGGATCATACGTGTATGTGCACGTCTAATGCACAACACCTTAGTCCGAACTAGTCACCAAAGTTTTCCTTTAGGAACAACAGAAAGACATGAATGCCTACTGGGTACAATACATCTCATTCTAAAACTGCAATTTAAGACATGTCAGAAGAATTGCCAATACATTTTTATACTTTTTCAGAAACTGTAAAGGATGAGTAGCTCAAATGCAGATAACCACTTCAGGTCAGCAGTTGGTAGAGGAATTGTAGTCAAGTTGATTTACACTAGAAGAGTAAGTTATCACTCAGAGGGACTTCGACAAACTAGATAAGTAGGCCTGTGTGAACCTCATGAGGTCTTGGGTCAGAGTAATCTGTGGTTTCATTACAAGATGGGGGACGAGGTGATTGAAAGTAGCCATGTGGAGAAGGCCTTTGGGGTGTTGGTTGATAAGGGGTTTGCCATGAGCTGAATTTGTGTGCTCACAGCCCAGAAGGCCAAACCATATCCTGGGCTGTATTGAAACAAACATATTCAGCAGATTGAGGTATGTGGTTCCTCTATTCCTCACTCATGAGACGCAACCTGGATTATTGTGTCCAGTTCTGAAATCCCCAACATAAGAAGGATGTGGAACTGTTGGAACAGGTCCAGAGAAGGGACACAAAGATGATCAGAGGAAAGGAACACCTCTCCTGTGAGGACAGGCTGATAGAGTTGGGGTTGATCAGCCCAGAGAAGAGAAGCCTCTGGAGAGATCTTCTAGTACCTGAAAGGGGCCTACAAGAAAGCTGAGGAGAGACTTTATGAAAGGGCATGTGGTGATAGGATGAGGGGGGATGGCTTTAAATTTGAAGGGGGAAAATTTAGATCAGATATTAGGAAGAAATTCTTCATGATGAGAGTGGTGAGACACTGGAACTTGCTACCCAGGGAAGCTGTGGTTGCCCCATGCCTGGAAGTGTTCAAGACCAGGTAGGATGGAACCTTGAGCAGTCTGGTCTAGTGGGAGGTGTCCCTGCCTTTGGCATGGGAGTTGGAACTAGATTATCTTTAAGGTCCCTTCCAATTCAAACCACTCTATGATTCTATGAACTAGGATATGACAAATAGTTAATGAAGTATATAACTGGGAAAACTGAAGCATTTTAGGATGGAGATATGGAAGAAGAAGGAAAGATAGATGGAAAAGAAAATTACCTGCAATAACCAATATCAGTTACTTCATTTTAATTCCATGGGCACCAGCTGAAGAGGCAAAGATATGAGTCTGGACAGCTTTGTATTATGGCAATTATCTGTTCATATAATTCTACCTCATCACCTCTTTACAACAAAGTACACAAACTCAGAATACCTGATATGCTATAGCATTTTCCTTTGAATCAAGTTTTCTGAAAGTCAAGCTCATAGCAGAGTCTAAGGGAGTACCAAGAAACATGTTAGTTAGTTAGGTATTTGCACATATATCATCACCCAAAATAAACCTCTCACAAAAAAAAAACCCAAAAAACAAAACAAACAAACCCCACAACTGAAGTTTATGGTGTTACTGGTTTATAATTTGGAATTCTGTAGTGAAACAGAAAACATCGTAGCATCTTTCGTGTATGTGTATTTATGAGTAAGCTAATATGTAGATCTCTACATAACTTGCTTATTTTAGTGCATGTGAGCTCAGCTGGTAAAATTCTCACAAGGAACTCCACACAGGGAAAAGAACTGCAGCTTCTCTGGGAGCTACCTTCAAGTTACAGTACAAATGACTGCTTGGTTACTTGTACCCCCGGAAATTATAAAGTCAAACAAGACAATGACGTAGAAGCAAAACTAACAGTTGGTTGAGTAAAAAATACATTAGAAGACTAAAATTAATTTTCTTTAGAATTCAAACAGCAGAGCTTGAAGCTATTGCAGAACAAATTAGTGGTAGATGAACTGATTTTAAATGTCTTTAAGGAAAATGAGATTTTAAAAAAAAAATAAGATGCATATGTTATATAAAAACTATGCCAGATATTCTTGGTTATTCTGGCAATGAACAGCTAGCCTTTATCCCTAGGGTGGAAGTCATTGGTTTACAGAAAAATCAAAGATTTTGTTCCAAAAATTCTTCAAGAATTTATAGAGAAGAGATGAGGGAATACAAACAAACAATAGTCAGATGCCAAGTCATATGCCAGACATACTCCCTGGAAGATCTTAATCCCATATATCCATAATATGTGGAAAGTATAAATGATTGGAAGAAAGAGAACAGATACTGTTAAAAATATAAAAGAAGAATAAAAAAGAAGGTCTTCAGTGATATTCTTAATATTGATTATCATTGAGGAAAAATCATATTCACAAAAATCATTCTATTCCTAATATATTGATATAATTTCTGAGTGGTATTCTTAATATTGATTATCATTGAGGAAAAATCATATTCACAAAAATCATTCTATTCCTAATATATTGATATAATTTCTTTCCTAATCGTACTCACTACTGTATTGGTTAACTGATATATCTAATTTATGTAATCTCCTAATTAAAGCAAAATATCTGTTATTTAATTCTGACAAACAGAAATTGTTGACTCTGCTCAAGCTTGCAACCCAAGGGCAGAATGCAGTCTCTTTTTCTGAAACCACTGCCAATGAGGTTGGCTTAACTGGTGTTAAAAACTATTCCTGATTTTTTATAATCACAAAATATGTTAGTAAAAAACATTATATCGCAAGATGATATTATTTTTACTTTTATTAGGAGTTCACATTTGATGACTATTATACCTATTATACATTTGTAAACTTATACTAACCCTTTCAAATCTTCATTGGCAAAATTCACACTGATTTAAAATATTTAATTGATATGTTTATTGTTCCTGTCAGTGGAACTCAGTGACTCTCAGGTTTAAACGTGTAAACATCACAGTTCTAACAATGAGAAGTAGCAAATAGTCTAGTTTATGTTGAGTAGTGTATTCACTGAATTGTGATTTTTGTCAGTCCAAAATAATTTACACATGTGAAAGAAATTCAGAAAATATTTTAGCTAAAATGATAATTAAAATTCTACAGTAGAGAGTTTATTTTTTCCTTTCCTTTTTTCCCCTCCTTCTGTTCCTCTCCTCCATCCCCAGGAATCAAGGGAAACTGAGAAAATAAGAAGATGTGTCACTTCTGCATTACACGGGATACAGAATAAGACACCCTTAGGCAGCATGTAAAAAGGTAAAGGTGAAAACCCTTATGGTGTTAGGGAATAACTGATTATCTCAGTTCCCAAGAATATTTACTGTGCTTCAGGGTACATAGGGGTGATTTTCTTTCCCATCACAGTTGTTTGTTTCTGACTTAAATAATTAACTATTTTGTGGAGAATGGATGGGAATCACAATATGTCATTTATCAGCAGACTGCAATAACCACCATTATGGAGGAATTACCTTTTCTTCTTTCCAGTCTGGTAAAGATGAAGGTGTTCTGAATTATTTGGCAGTATTTATTGCGCAGGGCATTTTCACTCTAATATTTATTTAGTAAGCAAGTACTAAAGTATTTCAACTGCTCTCACTGGTAATTCGTATCCCAGAGCATTAGTCTTTGTCTTGTATACTTTTGTGGCAAAAGACAATTCAATTCTGCTTCTGCCCTAACTGACACAAAACAGAGGGGCTTGACCCTGAATTTTTCTAAGAACTGGTTTCAGTTCAGTAGCTCCCACTGCAAGGAAACAGATTGTTTTTCATTTTAGGAAGCCCTCAGGAAAAAAAAACCAGTTCTCCGTGCCAATTAATAACAAAGCAGAAGAAAGAGGCATTTACAACATATTCATCAACGTTAATTTCTATACAAGGCATTAAGTACTATCTTCAAAGCGTATAGAACAATTTACTAAATGCCTAACTGACAAATGAATGTGGAACCCATTGAAAATTATTAGGATTCTTGTGAAAGTCTTGAGTGGAATCAGGTTTGTATAACATCTTTAGACTGTAAGACTGCATCCACATATTCAGGGTGAGTTCCAAACAAAAGCTCGAGGATTTATAGATTGTATTGAAGAAGCTATATTCTTGAAGATAAAACCTAAAATATTTTTTAAATCCTGATTTTCCATAATGATAAGAATTTTCTACAACACTCATCTGCTTGAGCACAAAAAATCTCACACCGCTTTTCACAAACAATGGAGAAAACACAAGTAAACATTTCCTAAGAGATAAAGTTTTCAATATTTTTTTAAAATCATGGATGATACTGCACTTGTATAAAAATGCTACAAGGAACATATAACTGGACAGGATCTCCTGGACTAGATAGTCTCTTGCTCTTTTATGAAGTCATATTATCACTGTGTCACGATCCACCAAGAAATCAGTAAGTTGCCTCACTTAAACTTTTTGGTATTCCAGTACTTCATGCTCTGACAGCTCTTAATTGTCTTCTAAAGATACTTACTTTGCCACAGACAAAGAGGTAACTATTAGTAAAAAGCAAGGGATGCTGTGAAAGACAAGAAAGCAACCCTTATTCGACTGCTGTTTTTCTTATCAGGTATGACAACTTTCAGTTTGTATTACTTTAAAAGTTTCTTTTATATTATCCCTTCAAAAGATGTACAAATCTCATGATTTTCTTTCTATGAATACTTGCAAGCAAAGGAAGACAAACTGAGTAACTGAAGCATTTCAGTGAAACTTATCAGTGGAGGGTTTGTTGTTGTTTTCTATAGTGTGTAATGTCATACTAGCAGATTATGAAAATGGAAGAAAATGTTGAGATGCTGCAAAATATTTTAAATAAAAACTTCTGTGTTTCTGCATAGAAGACTGGTAAGGTTCTTTTCCTCTTATTACTTTTGTATTTGGATCTCTGTACTTGATGACAAGATATGATTATTACTTAGTGCTTAAGGAAAGAAACACCAGAAAAAAGCTATGTAAAATCAACATATAATAGCAATGCAGAGCAGAAACATTTAGTGTATGGACCAAGAAATGTGTCCTTTAAAGTAAATTACTTGGAGTAAATGACTGAAAAATATGGGAAGATTTTTCTTTAATAAATTATGTGAATTCAAGTGCAATTGTGTTAATCTTCTACAAATGGAAAATTCATATTATATTACTCATTTGAGAAAGAGTTATCTTTTCCTCTGACATCAGTGCAGATGAAAAATTCACTAAAACAAATGAGAATATATGCTTCTAGTGTTAGTTTTATCAGGCAGAGTGACCCTGTCACTACTCTTCTTCAAGGTGAGTTGCTTTGGCAGATGGTTGCCTAGTGAGACAGAGAAGATTACAGTAGTGTAGATCATGCCAGAGGTTCTCAGGCCTGTCATACTCATATCTGGCAGCTGAAACATAAAACGATGCAGAGACAGCATAGCAGGAAGTCTGTGACAAGGGTATTCCATCATTTACCTATATTTAAAAGATTTTAGGTGTGAAAACCTGTTGTATACTTTCACAACTACATCACTGAGAACAAGAGATGGGTTTGCTGTGCTATGGACTTGAGAAATCAAAGAAATCAAAATGACAAAATAATAGTTTTACCTTAGTTTTGAGAACAGCTATACTAATGCTAGTGATGTAACAAGGGCGTGCCTACTGTAAAACACACATAAGACATAACAAATATTTATTTTTCTAAAGTGTTAATATGATGTACTCATCCTATATTAATTAGGACTAGAAAAGATATTTTATATTGTTATTGCGCATGTTGTCTGAGAATCTGCGAAAGAAAAATATTCTTTTAAATTTCCACAATGGTAATATAATATCGTCAGCATTGCTATTATTTCCCTTGTAAATCCTCATATTGTCTTTCTTCTTTTTGATTGACACTGTGCATTAAGCAGACATTTTCATTGTGCTGACTAATGACATTCATTTCTTTCTCCTCAGAGGTTACGAGTATTTATTCCAACATTTATTCTGTTTAAATATAGTCAGGATTTTTTGATAAAACTGCATCTAATCAGAAAATGCTGATTAATTCAGCCAAATTTTAAGGACAAACACTAGCACTGAGGTCCATGAGAATTAAGTAAATCCTTAATAAAAATAGTATTAACCATACATTTATGTTCCATGCCAAAAAAGGACTTGTTTAATGCTTTTTCTGAAAAATTCATATTTCTTTATATATTATTTGAAAAATGCATAGCATCATCTCATTAGAAGTTCCAATTAAATAGCCAATCAAAGAAGGAACATAGTTTTCCTTAATTGCTTTTATTCTCCTTAGTTGTTGGCAGTTTTTAATATCCAAATCCTTAATATATGTGTGTGAGTCTGTGTTTGTCTATGTCTATATATGTAGTGGTTTTTCTCTTCAACAATAGCTAAATTCATTAAATTTTACTAAGTCCAGTTGACTCACCTCCTACAGTTCTCAGTAGGAAAACTACAGTTATATCTTTGAAAGCATATTTATTTATATAATTCTATCTTAGACATTATTGATAATCTAATCAAAATAACTATTAGTCCAATTAAACTGATGTTATTAGTGACAGTCCAAGTTATGTACTCATTGCAGCTAATGTCCAGAGAGGACTTCATCTGTCCTTCTGCTTGTGATCCCAAAATAGATAACCCCAAATGCACTTCCTGAATCCAGTTCCTGTCTGACACTGAGTCGAGTCCAGGACTTTCTCCATGCTTGCCCTGCAGCAACAGTCGTGAGAGTCATCAGGGAAATTTCATTTAGTGTCATGTAGTTGTATATATTTCATTATTTTCTAACTAATACTATTATTTTCCTTTTATTTACTATTGTTTCATTTTGATGGTTTAGGGTTTTTTGACAGTATGCTGGTTTAGTTTCTTTTCTAACCCACAAGTTTCTCTCTCTCATTTTCCTTTTTCACTCTGAAGGGAGTGGAAATTGGGATATAAATGCCACAGTTCAGCTACTGGCCTGTCCAGGGGGCGCTACAACATCAGATCATTTGCCAAGTGGATCAAGGAAGTGCAAAGAAAGCCTGACAGCTCCTGAAGTCTTCTCTCTTCATATAAAGACTGTGACCTGTTGCTAGCATTTGTAGTGCCATTTCAAAGTTCCATTTTCCTTGGAGCCGAGATGACTTCTGGGAATATGTTAGGACATTTAGTTGAATTAGCAATGTCCTCATTATATACATTTGTGTTTTAGGATATTATAAAATAATTTTCTCATATTCATCTTCCAATTTATAGAACCTTCTTACTTAATTGTCCACAGTCCCTGAGCAGGTAATGCAAATCATTATAAAACTCACATCTCATTTTTGTTTCTACTTGGATTTAATAGTAAACCCATTACCAGTTCTAAGGCACTTAAACATTATGCTGATCATTGCCACTTGTAGTCCTAGGGACATATTTACATAGCAGGTGGAGAGATGCTTGGGCTTATTTTGTGTACTATGGCCAAATGAAAACGTAGTGTTGTAAAGCAATGCAAAAGTCCTTCTCCTTGGACATGATTACACTGTTGAAATGTTAAAAGGCATCTCAGATGAAAGAGAAATTTGAAATAGGCTCAAGACATGCATAGAATAAGAGTAAGCCTAGTACAATATGTAGCTATAAAAAGCATTCAGAAAAAAAGAAGGTATTGTTGGAGTTTGGAGTTTGAAATAAATTCCTGAAGAAATGTAAAAGTAAGAATATATTTCTCAGAAGGCTGTAAGACAATATATTTCAGTTCTATCAAATTAAAAAAAAAAAAAACACAGCATAGTTTGGCACATCAGAAACCCCAGATTGTCTTATTAGGCATTTTCTAATGAGTGAATTTACACAATTTTATCTATCGAATACATGAAAAATGTGATAGGAAGAATACAAAGGAGTTACTAAAATGGCTAAAAATAGCTGAAAGGATCAGAAGCGTATCCATATAAGCAATGACAAAATACTGTACTGCTATTCAAACAAAAACATTCACAGTGACATGACCACTATGTCTTCTTGAATACATTGGTAATAAATGCAACATTTAGTAGAACCTGTTTATGTTAAATGAGATTTCTTGTTAGTTTTGTTGATGCTACCATTAGGATGTAATGCTATGAGAGACTATGGCAGGCATTATATAACTTTATACTAGAAGATCAAAATTAATGGAGAATATTTGCCTGGTGGATATGATAAAAAGTAAAGAAACATAACACTGTCAAACTTCAAGGACAACACAAATTCTCTCCCTGAATAAGAGGAAAAGAAAAACATGGTAGAAGCTGTTGTTCAAGATCTGCTGTCTGTGTTCAAGAGAATTTCTTCAGTTCTGGGTTTGGTTAATCTAAATTGAGTCAGTTGGGGTTCTGAGGAGTGACAGCCAAATGGCTAAGAAGAAAAGAAGAGGTTTTAGAGATCCTAAAAGACCTAACAAGACTCTGATTAGAACTGAGATCATTGAGTATGCTCCAGACTTACATTAGGATCTTTTTTTCCTTTTCTTTTTTGTGTGGGTTTGTAAGCCTCTGGGTTTTTTTTTCTATGACCAAAAAGTTTTACTTTATGAACTTACTTTCTCGTATATGAAAATTCCTTAAGGCACTTCATAGAATCATAGAATCATAGAATAACCAGGTTGGAAGAGACCCACTGGATCATCAAGTCCAACCATTCCTATCAAACACTAAACCATGTCCCTCAGGACCTCATCTACCCGTGCCTGGTTGGACTCGATGATCCGATGGGTCCCTTCCAACCTGGTTGTTCTATGATTCTATGATTCTATGAAATTGTATTGGTGATTTGGTGAGTATGCAAACTGGTTGGGTTATGGGAATACAGAGCTGTTCTCCTTTTAATTCAGGTGAATTCTTTCAAAGATAACTAAGCTGTTTTAGAGTCAACATAAATGATCGAGGAATTTCAATATCTTTGAAGCTTGCTTAAGTTTTCAGCTAAAATTAGTTCCAAAGTAACAGTTAACCTAGTTTTGCTTTCTCATATATTTCTTATGATCACAGGAGGACACACTGGTTTAAGTCAGAAGGATTATGCTGGCAGCAGGCCCTCAAATGTAAGGAATACCCTGCATTCAAAGTTCCATAGATAATACTGATGCTTGTGCAGGATATGGAAGCTTTGGCTCACTTGAACAAATTCTATTTTTTTTTTTTTTTCATGTATTGATGAGGAGGGAAATTATTTGAATGATGTTTTTAGAACTTCTGTGATATATCCTTTTGTGCTATCTAAGTATTTTAAAGGTTAACTTTCTAAAGAACAATCTCACTTTCTCTACATAAATAATAAGACTGAATTTCCAATATCAACCTGCATTTTCACATGTAACACCAAGAAAAAAACCAAGCTAACAAATTCTTTCTTGTAAAAGTCTTCAAATACTAGTTTGTTCTAAAATGTGAGGTAATAACCTACACGTACAGTAACTAATCACTCTGTGCATGTGAGTATCTCAGTCTGAAAGAGGAAGTTATGCAGAAAATTTATTTTCCAATGTGCACACAGTGTGCTTTTCTACTCGAACAACCCTGTTTTGATTTTATGGAATACACAAATCTTCTATGTATAGACTTTGAAACTGGGCTTGTCGTTCTGGAGTTGAAGAAGTTGTACAATACACCTAAAAAATGAAGGCTACATTTAAATTCAGAATTCATTTGATGGGTAATTTTCTGTTGCAGGATTTCTTTACTAGTGTTTTGGTACTTTTAAAATTGTTTTTATATATAAATCTGGTGTCATGGTTTATTTTTCTAATTTTGGTTATGCTGTTATTAAAATCAAAAAAAATTAATGAAAAATCAGATAATAATTTCACATTATTTTGAGGGACTTCTGTGGAAGTATACTTGTTGAGGTGAAAGGAAAATGCTCAAGATTCTCACGGAGACAATGTACAACATTCGAAAAATCCTTATGTAAAACAAGTCTCTTTTATGAAAAGTTCCTTTCCTACACAAAGTAGTGTCACTACGTGACTTGATTTAGCTATTCTTTGTGTGCCAGTTTCTGAGAAAAAATGACGGCTTTTTGTTTTCTGTATTTTCTGTTGTATTTGCATGCAAAAAGAATAGCAAAGTCTAGAAACTAATATCAAATATTTCATACTCATTCTTGTAAGGCATGCTGATATTGTGAATATAATATTATCAAGATTCATTATGAAATTACCATGACAATTAAAGTTAACTGTTAAACACCAGTTCAGGAGTAACTCTCTAATTTAAAAAAAATATCATTAGTCCTTGTCATGCAGAGCAATGTAATTAATGTAAATTTAATTTGCATATTCTTTGCTTAATTTATTTTCTTTCTTTAATCTTGTAACCACAACCAGTAATTTTTTTGAAAAGGTGACCTTATTAAGTGATTAACATTTTTCTTAAGCACAAACTAACAGCATTTAATTTATTATTATTAGTGTTACAGTAAACAAATAAAAACTCTGTTCTGAAAAGAGATGGTTTAAAAGCAGAAAACTTTAATAATGGTAAAATGTGCATTATTTCATTTAAGAGGGCTGAAATTATAATAACATGTTAAAATATACACACAAAATACACGTGCACAGTTCACAGCTATTGTGAATCTGCTTCAGTGGTTCTCATTGACCAGCAATTACTATCATGCTGCCTTAGATATTTTTTCTAGTCAGGCAGAAAACACTGAATCTGGGATTAACTATTTGTAATAGACATGTGGGCTAATTTTTCTTACTTCTTAAGTATGAATTATTCACAGTCATATTTCTCAAAATCACTAATTATTCAAAGAATATTTTCTGTAGACACTGGTGAATAACACTTACAGAATATTTCTTGTGAGTGTATTTCAAAGATAAAATCACAATTCTGCTCTAATTTCTATGGGTATAAAACTGTGGAAATAAATCTAACATCTGTGAGCAAAAAAACAAAGCAACCGAAGCAACTGGGACACACTAGGAATTCTCTGACACGCAAAGAATTTCCTAGGTTGGAGAATGCCAGAACTGAAAGCATAAATTTTTAAGTTACTGAATTTATTATTTGTTTTATTTGAATATTTTGTGATCGCTATAGAAAATTTTTCTCATTGACACATCTTCCTTCCAACAACTCATTTGCAAGAATATTCACAAAAAGGAGAACATAAAGCAGTAAGTACAAGGGAAAGGATTCATTGAGAAGCAAATTTTCACAGGAGATTATTTGCCCAGACGGCAGAAATAACTGTGGTAGCTAGAAGTAATTACTGGATATTTGAGCTACATAGTTTTAGCCAAGACTCAAGAGCTGAATTTATCAATGTAGTAGGGTATAATCAAAGTAATAATGTTTCTTTCATTACCGGGTATTGTATTTCTATGAGAATCAAACTTTTTTTTATAAACTCAGAGTTTTGAAACCGAATGCTGCAGGCATAGACTTATACTTCAGTCTTAATTTTTTAAACCAGTGATGTGATACATGTCAGCAATATTTTACTAATAGGAAGTTAGGTTTTTTAACAGTAAGCTTCATCATATTTATAAGTCAACATAAGCTGCAAATTATTTTCTTTCCAAAGTATAGCCAAGGTTTTTTGTTTAGTTTCACTTTTTTCCCCCCAAAGATCTAGGATTTTCCTTGTGATCTTTCATGCTGTGGACCTGGAGGCTAATGTTCTAATGCTATGTATTGTTCTTATAACATTTTTTTACAAATTGCATGACTACTCTATGTTGTTTTAACTTGGTCAAGCAGATTTCAATAATAAAATTTATAATTACTCAGTATCAAAATGTACTCTGTGACAGTATTAGACTGTTCCTTGCCGCAATTAGTTGGACTGTTAACAAAAAAGATAACAGAAATGGGTTTTCAATGAATTGGTTTGAATTATATTAATGGAAATTGAATATTCAACTGCTTTCCATGATTTGGAATGAGATTTTAAAGTCATGACATTATATCCATCACAATAAATTAAGATATGTAAAGTTTTCCTTTGTCTCAAGTTCCTGTCTTTCAAAATGCCGTGTGAATATGTCAATATTACTACAGCATTTTACAGAACATGTTTGTTTACATAGAAGTTGATCTCAGTAACTTGTGCTCAAAGACACCTTTCCTTTTGCCCCTCCCTTGGAACAAGATGTGTTGATGTAGATACAGGTAAACTATTATGTGTCCTACAAATTACGTATACAATGATTTATTATTCCTGATATTTTATATTACAGAAATTTTAGTGAATATTTCTAAGAAACTCAGACATGACAAGCTGAAGGCAGCTGAATCTACAAAATGTGTATTAAGATATCATTTATCACTTCCACTGTTCTTCATTTTACATTATATCTTCTATGCTACAACTATACTACTATTCCACGCTGTGGACATGTTACTGCATTCTTAATCGTATATCAACATTTGCTTGCATTCTTAGGCAGTAATTTTTTGTATGATTTATTTGAGTGTCAAAACCCAAACTGCCATGTTCCAGATACTATTCTAATCAGATTAACTGTGTCATTATCCACAGGTATGAGGTATTTCTCTTCTAACACATTGCTGAGTCTAGATAATGAAGTTGTCACTGCTTTAAGTAATTTATTACAATATAGCATGCAATTGTTTTATTATACATGAAAGCCTTTAACAGGCAGGTTACCATCAGTGGTTTGAAACTTGATTATGTGGATGGCTATGAAAAATAAAAAAGCATGTCACTGGGAAAGAGAATGGAAAGAACTATTTACAGCATTTCTAGTTATTTTTGATGTTTTCTTGGAATTACAACGTCTTCAGCTAAACAAATGTACAGCAATTTTTTAATTTACCTCTGATTCTACATAAAAATTGTACACTTAATAAGTTAGTCTGTGTGAATTAAACAATTAATAATAGAATATCCAAAACCACATTGATTTGGTTTTGGTGAGATTTTCTATTTCAGCTAATGATTTGTGAGAGAAGAATAACATAAGAAGGAAAACGTTTTCATGACAGAAATCATTGTCTGAATGTGCTGACCTCATGAATTTAAGACTGTCTTTTCCAGCAAGAATTCAAGCAAAGAAAACTAGATCCATATCATTGGTCCAAATGCACAATCATCACCCTTAGCTTCTTTGGCCAGTGGTATTTTAGTAAAACTACATCATTTTTTTAGTAGTCTATTCAGGTTTTTTCCTTCAGAGCAGATTCATATTGTCATATGAAACCAACAGTCAGCATAGTTATGTCAATGGTTGCTCTGATAGGAAATTGGGAAACAGTAAATTATTTATCATTTGTTTTGTTACATATAGGTCAAATAGCGTATTTCCTAAGAAAGTGAGGAAAATGCAGTTCAAATGAAAAGGAACTCTTTCTGAGAAAAAACAGGGTTTTTTCTCAATTCTTTACTAAAAGCAGGTTAATCCAAAGGAAATCGTATATGGAGCTGTTTCAGCATGATTTCATTCCACACTTAAAATAGTATCAGTGCAACATAGAGACAAACTGGCTATAGGCACTTCCATGGCACGCAGAGGTTCTCTAGGACAAAGCTAATTGGAGTCAAGATTATTACACACATTCAGAATGATTCTCTGAGAAGAATTCTGTAAAAAAAATTAAAGAAATTATTCCCCTCAGTGCTTGGAAAGCTTCATCTGCAATAATATATCCATTTTTGGGAACAACATTGATGCAGATAGACTGAAGAAAGTATAAAGCAGAAAAAGAAATCTAGAAGATATTGTCTAAGACTTGTTTTGAATAGATTTTTAAATTCTATAATAGGAGACCATATGGAGAACTTCATAATTGCCTTTTATTTTGTCGTATGTTATGAACAAGATTATGATGAAGGATTTTCTGTGTACACTTAGGCAAGTTCATAAGGATAATCTCTTTCATTAACAGTAAAAATATCTTGCTGGATGTCACAAAAAAAAAACTTTCTTATATTGTGACAAGCAGTGAAATTGTCAAACTAGTAAAAATTTTGGAAGACTTTTAGCGGAGATTTAAAAGATATAGGAGAATAAGAATGGTGGAAACAGTCTACTCTACAGCTATCCAGGACTTAAGGGGAGACAGTATGATCAGTTAAAAGGTTTTCATGGGGTGAGTAGGGCACTGTTTTCATATGTCCTGGAGGGATAGCTGGAAGGGAGTGTGTGGCAGTAGAGATAATCATCTTCCTCTTCTCCTTAGAGATAAAGCAGAACCCAACCTCTAAACTTTTCAGCTAAGTCTCTTCTAAGCAACTGCATTTTCTGAAAAAGTTAAGAATATGTTTTTTAGGGACTGTCTGTCTCTTCAGATGATAATGCCTCATGTTTCTAGTTATCACCAAATCAATGGGGCACTGGCATACAGAGAGGCCATTGCTTATACTCATTCCCATAGAAACCAAGGCCATCCTAGATCTGATGGAATGTTGTAACTAAAAGGGTGGAAAATGATTGCACCTGCATGGAGGAGCACACAGGATAGATGGTCCAGAACTGACAGTCGGAGTATTCCCTTCCATATACATCACACTCAGTATAAAGCTTAGGGATCATGAAGATCAAGCTCTCATCTTTGAAGGGTAGCCTCCAGTGAGGACCTGGTCCATCTGTGTGCTTCTGATCGTGATCATTATGTTCCCTGGTGTATTTCCTGAATACAGCTTCTGAATCCATCTTCCACCTGCTGCTGCTGACACCAGTATGGGAATGTCCCCATGCCTGCCTTGCAGCAACAATAATGACTTACAGTCATTGGGGAGTTCAACCTGATTTTACATACTGGTATATATTTTATTATTTTCTTATTAATATTATTGTCTTTTCTTTTATTATTATTGTTTCACTAAAGCTGTTCTACTTTTAGGTTCCAGCTCAGAGGTCTTTCTCCTTGTTTTCCCTTTTACCTTTCCTTGGGCTGAAGGGCAGGAACTGGGATTACAACTGCCTCTAATTTAACTGCCGATGGAGCTGGGGTGGGAGCAACCTGAAATGGGACACTTCCCTAGAATACACACCAAACCTCTGGTAATTTTGGACTGAGGAAATCATAAACCAGAACCATTTTTCTTGTGTTTAACAGTCTTGGGTGGACATTTTTATCTGGATTTTTCTCATGAACTGATTTAAACAGTATCCAGTGTAAACAATTTTCACATCTTTGTACGAACTATCTCCAAGTGATTGTTTTAAGCCTACCTCCTTTCACCTCCATTGAATGTCTATATACTCTTTCCTAAAAAATATAATGAACTATGTGCCATTCTCCATTTTCTTTGACATCTTCTCTCAGTCATCTCTTTAGCCTGAAAAGGCTAATAATGTTGGATAAATGTTTGTGAGAGACAGTCTAAGTTACAGAGAGTCTTCTCATGAGGCAGAGGGTTAGAGTAGATGGATAAGCTGAAACTCTTTTTAAACATCACAAAACAGAGTGACATGTATGATTCTTCTTATTGTGGCAATGTCACACATTTTCTCCTTACTGCAGTCTAAACGGTATCTTAACTAGGATGTAATTCATATATTTACTGGGTTGTGATTAAGAGAACAAGAGTGTTACAGAGCAGCAAAATGGGGTAAATGGTAAAATGGTAAAAGGACTTGGTTGGCATAATGTTGACTTGAAAAGAACTTTTGGAGGATCTCTTGATCTTAAAAATCCCAATACATAACATGTTTTTATTTTTAAGAAAGTAATGTCAATCATGGATCGGCCCCTGAGTGTCTTTAACATGCTCTGTGAATCTTATCATTCCAGAAAACATAATATCATGTTGTCAAAGGACTTTGGTTGACAGACACAGAGAAAGGTACAGAAGCAAAGCCTGTTAAAACTGGGCTGTAGTGTTTCTCTTATGAGTTTTGAATCCTTATGAGTATTTATGGGCAAAGCTGTACTTAAAGAAAATGCTACAGACAAAGTGTTCTGATTCTCACAGAGAGCATTAGGAAGGTTGAAGCAACACAGAAGATCAGTCTGTTTATACTTCCACAGAGAAAATGAAAAAACAAAAGAAATATTCCCTACTAAACAGATTTTATAATAGTTACCATCTTCTTAAAAAGCAAAGCTTCATTTAAATAATCTTTACAAAATTTACAAGTCATTTACATCACTAGAGGTAAAACATTACAACTTCTTTAATTAATTCTTCAGCATTAAAGTAGAGTATTGCTGCAATGACACTAATGTGTTATTTATTTGCTAAGTTTTCTATATATTTTATTGTGCCTACATGAGTGATATCATAAGGCTTACACATAGTGATTACATGTTGTTGTTGATAGTATGAATTTATTTTACTAAACCTATCCTTTTCTACTTTTCCTTTAGCAGTATCTTGATAGTCACCTAAAAATAGACTATTTTAAAAAAAGCTTAAAAAATATTCATGGCTAAGTACCTCATAATCATTAGATTCTTAGCAACACACCTATTTGATAGCATATCTAATGATAATAAAACTTAATTTACATGAATCTGCAATAATAATTATTTTTAGAACCCTGTTAGGAAAATATGTGCAATAATTTAAATTGTTTTCATTATTTAAATTACACATGTAACTGTTTGGTTCTATTGGAAAACTATACTCCTTCAAACCGTCAATCTAATTTTAAACATTTTTTTTTCCCTCAGATTGTTTATCTTCAAAGAAATTCAACTGGTTTATCATTTGTATTTTCATTTAAGAAAGTCTATTATCATCTATTTTGTGCAAATCCTCAGCTTTGAAACAATGTAAATGAGACCAGAATGTGACCCAGTGAAAATGGTTTCCCATCAAAGCACTCACACTTCAAGCCGTGCTATGTAGCTTTCCAAAAGTGACATCTGGCCTCTTGGCAGGTTCCACAGGCAGCTGTGCTGGTGGTTCAGAAATTGCTGACGGGTCTGCCATACGCAGTACCTGCAGTTTGACTGCTTCAGGCTTGCTCCAATTCATTGCCCTCCTGAATAAAATTTTCTTTGAATTATCTTCTATCTGAAAGTATTGGCACACTGTTCCATTTTTTTCTTTTTCTTTTTTTTTTTTTTTTTAATTTTTAAATCAGATAGTTGGTCAGAAAAGAAGGTTCAAACTTCTGCTGGTTTGGTTTAGCTAAAGAAAACAACTCTGTGATATAAGATTATCCCCATGCTGCCAGTTGCCATTAAAGATATCTCCAGAACCTGACCAAGAGATCTGTATAACACATCTAGTGCTCTCAACCATCTAGATTAATTTGTTTCTCCATACAGCCTGTATAGCTCTGGGGTGGCCTGGAATCAACTAATTTTGTTTCCCATGGTAGGATTTGGTGTACTTACTCATCATTTCATGAAAAACTTGAAAGCAATGAAATGTCAATAATGCTGACAGTATTTATAAACATAGGTCGCATTCAGGGAATATTTGGCTGTTTGTTATGTTAATAAGATGAAAAATGTGACAACAGTTCAAAAGACTGACAACCATGAGACCACAAAAAGAGCTTTTTATTCTTTAACAGGCTGCTTAGTCAAACTGTTTTTCTTCTTTGTCTGCACATCTGTACACATAAACGTCATTTAAGAGTTGCATTCTTTAGCACCTGGAGACCCATTATTTAAAAGGTATCAATTGTGCTAAACTCTGTACACTCATAGAAATGAATAACAGCAGCACCTAGCAACACTTTGCCATATATTAAGATGCTCTCCTCTCCCATTTCACTTGGAGAACTAAATACCACACCCAGATTAGCACAGTAGAGATGCAGGAGACAATACACAACTGCTTTGTATGTGTTCTCGGTGTCAGTAGTATAAACTCTGAAATAATCTTTCTAATCCTTAAGTTCTTGAAAGATTCTAATTGTTATTACATATTCAACAGTATATGTATTAAATACAAAACCAAAGAAATTGCTTTAAAAATTATTTCCAAGTCAGCATGTACTTAGATACACACATTAGCCTGGAAACAGAAAATTTAGATCATACATAAATTATAAGCCCTGCCACTCTGAATAAGGGATGACAGTAGAGACTATTAGAAGTAAGTCATGCAACATAATGTTTCATGTATATCCTGTGTGATGGATGGAGTGTGGTGGGTTCACCCTGGCTGGTAGCTAAACGCCCACTCCGCATTCACTTATTCTCCTATTGACACGCGGAATCAAGACTCCATAACTTATAAAGTTATAAAGTAGGTATGTTTATTCAGCGCTGAGATGCACGGGAGAATCATTTCTCCAAAACAACGTGCGTACCCATCATGGCAACTCCTCTCAGCTTTATACAGTGAACTGTTCCATATTCCTAAAATGCTTATACATATTAATGAGTTTGAGAAGAAACCTCTTCTTGGTTTTTTCCAGGAATAGGGGCAGTTATCTTCCTTCTGCATCCGTGCTCTCAGGAATCCAGTTGTCCTTATCAATGGTGTTTCCGCTCTTATCACAGGTCCAGATGACTTGTCCTGCTTCTCAGAAGTCTTTTAACAATAGGCTCCCTTCCTACATAAGGCTTATAGAGATATGTTGTTTTAGCTAAACAACTGTCATCCTGGTGTATTCTGTAGGTATAAGCAGTTTCTATTCCACTATCCTTCAAGTGTCAGTTGCTTTGCTAAAATAATTTTCATCTGGGGCTGCTAAACAATGGTTATCCTGTTAGCACTTCCCCTAGACCCCAAATCACTATAAGAGAATAGAGGGAGAACTAGAAGGACAAAATAAAATTTGCCTTATGGATTGAGATAAAGACAGTTTGTGAAGTAAAGAGGAAAACAAGAAATATAAAAACAATCACTCAACACTTCTGACAAGCAGACTCATTTCCATCCATTTTCTCAGCAATGGCTACTCTGAAAAAGTATTCATTGCCAATAAAATGTTCCCTTAGAAATCAGCTATTGAGTTTGCCTGTGCCAGTATTATAGTAAGAGGGGAGAACATGATGTTTTCCTGAAACTGAGAATAAAAGATGGAAAAGATGGAAAAGATGAGAATAACAGATGGAAAAGATGGAAAACTGAGAATAAAATATGGAAAAGATGGAACATGAGCCAGTAGTGACCCAAGTAGCCAAGAAGGCCAATGGCCTCTTCTGCCAATTGACAGGGGACAAGACTAGAGGAAGTGGCCTCAAGCTCTGGCAGAGGAGGTTCAGACATGACATCAGAAAGAAAAAAAACTCACAGAGGGGTTCATTGGGCACTGGCAGGGGCTACCCAGGGGGGTGGTTGGGTTGCCATCCCTGGAGATGTTTGAAGGCTGGATGGATGATGTGCTGAGGAGCATGGTTGATAGGAATGCTTGGACTTGATGATCCTGAGGGTCTTTTCCAACCTAGTGATTCTATGATTCTATGATAAGTTTTCTTGTAGTTTCATTGTTTTAATACACACACCCATTAGCTTACTAACCTTGTCAGGAATTAAAATGTGCATCAAAGCTTGTTATTTTCTTTCATGCACCCAAGAAGACCATTTGTTTTCCCTTTCACTTTTTTTTGTATAAGATCCCCTGAGTATTTAAATTCCTTTTCTATCTGCAGCAATGTATTATACACCAGAAAGCCTTTGTTTCCAAAAAGATCTTCCAATTCTTCCCCCATGTCACACTTTTTCCCTTTCTCCTTTCTTGCTCACTGCCCCAACTAGAGGACGATACAATCCCTGTGGATGGTTCTGGGTCCCAGGATGATAAATGGGATTGCTGACCTGGAGAAGATGAGAGCCAGGAGGCACCCAAGAAAGTTGTCTGAAACCACTGTTTTACCCCTGATCTCCAAACATCCTATCACAAGCCAACAAAAAAAAACCTCCACAGATTTCAGTCTCAGCCTGGAAAAGCATTGTTATCCTTCATGGACAGGATTTCTAAAATGTTGTTCTCAATCCAGAACATCAGTCCCAGGGAAGACTGCTATTGTTCTCTCTAGCTCATTCTCCAAGCACATATCAGAAGATGTGGGGGTTTTTTTCTGTATTGATCTTCAGAAGTACCTTCCTTTCTGCATTGATTGCAGTTAGATTTCTTTAACGTGCTTTTCTCTATTTTTTATTCTGGATTTATACTAGTTTTTCAATTACCTTGACAGAATAGCTGCTCTATGTTTTCTTCCTCTGAGCACAGCTTCCATTTGTTGAAGGATGTCTTTTTGCCTTTGTTGACCTTTTTTAATGAGACATTTCATTATTCTGACTGTATATTTGTCCCTTTTGTAGACTTTCTCATTTGATAGTTTCTGTTCGCTAAGATCAGTGTTATTTTAAAAAGCTTCCAGTGCATGCATGTTGCCAATTCAACTTCATTTTAATAGCATCCTCATTTCTATGTAGTTACCATTTTCTACACTTCAAAGATATAGTAAGTGTCGTTCCCTCCTTGAAGGATTTTGAGATTGAATAAACCTGCATTAGGACTCACTCCAGTGTTGCTTTTCTTTTGTTCTCTGAAATGTTCGATGCGGAGATACACTGTATTGGAGAAAGTAATTCAAAGCCCTTTACCATGCAGGGGTTTTGCAACAAGGCTTTTCATATTATTTTAAACATTACAATTCCATTATTCCTGTTTAACCATAAGTATTTGACTGTTCTGCCTGAAGTGGAGTATGGTTTCCTCCACAAACCATAGTTTCTTCAGTGATCAATAGACACCAAGTGACAACTTCTGAGAAAATTAACACCTTAAGTGGGCTGAATAGTCTTCTGAAGATAGTAAGACATTTTGTGGACTGTGTGAAGATACCAGAGAAATTAAGTTCTTAATTTAGTCACTATGGTTAAGTATGTAAGATTGTGGCATGAATCCAGGCCTAAAATCACACATTTCTGATAAACAGAGACTCCAGATGTCAAAGTTATTTTATTAATTTCAACCATTTTAAAGTATTAGTTTGAAAACATAACCTACTGAAAATACAAAAAAGATAGAATTATATGTAAAATAAATTGATGTTAGCACTTCTGCAGTCAGATGTTCAATGTTTAGATGGTGTATGTCTAATTTATCTAGTTATATTAAACCACACTATCCATTGTTGGATTTATTTAAATATTTAAAATACACCATGACATAGTTAAAGTAAGGTTCAAAATATGCCAAGAGTAAAATGTCCTGAATCAATTATATATTTAGCTTGAATAGACTTGTGGAACAATCTTCTCAAAACAAAACCCCTGCCACTCGAAACCAAAACTAAATGTTAAACAATATTGAACGTGTCAGATGTAGAATATTATAAAATAAAAATGTAAAAAATGTAGCAGTTGTGATGCAATGGAAGAATGAACAACGAAGAACTTTCATACTGTAAGAAGGAAACTGGTAAAATTTAATGAGTTCTGACTGCCTGTAATTTATTACATTAATTACATAACTACTTGCATTTCATTTGGAATCAGTAACAAAATGTTTTTATCTTTTTACCTCTTTAGAGAAGCACAGGTAGAAAAATAGTTGAAAAAAAGTTGTTACAAATTTGCTGTGGAAAATCTAACTCACTAAATATTTTGACACAAGATAAAACACTTCAAGATGTTCAAATTGTATTTTGCAAAAAAAACAAAGAAGAGAGATTATGTTCAGACTGCTTTGATGTTGAAAAAGTTAGATGTAGAGCAGACTGGAAGATTTTCAATAAAAAGAAGGCCAACTAGAAGACTGCAATCTCTTTTGTACTGTTTTGAAATTTTGCTGGTCATTTATGTTTTGTCTTGGTCATTCCAGAATGGAGTAGCAGTGCATGTAAATGTTCAGCATCGGTACCTTCAAAATGCATTCACTCCTGGCAGATCTATGGTGGAAGTTACATACCAAGAAAACACCAAGACAGTCCTAGACACAGCCTCTGTGTCAGACTTTCAGTAGTGACCCTCCAACGTGTGTGTGGTGGTGCGTGCTTTAGCCAGTAAGACATCTAAGCCTACTTGCTAGCAAATACACAATGCACACCTATGATCCCGGGACCACACAGGAGCACAAAAATTAAATCTCAGCTCTTTTTCTCTGCACAACCAGACCAGTCACAAACACCTATGTATGTACTGAGGCAATCACAAGACCACCTTTTTGTTGCACCGTAGTGAAGGTTCAATAATAATGATCTATGAATTTATTGTTATCTCTTCCAGTATGTATATATGTGTAATTTAATGTTATGGTCTTTGTCTTAATAGGTAGCTTTGGCTTCTCTGGCTTTTAACATTTTCTTTCGCTTTTTATTCTTGGACAAAATGGTGATCTCCAAAGGAAAATGAGTTTTTTATTTAGTCCTTCATAGTTCATATTTAATTCTTCCAGAATAGCCACCGTATAATAGAGTAATCACAATGTAAATGTCAACAGAGAGTGTTTAAACATTTAAAGATGGAGGACAAAGATTTACAATTACTTAACAGTTTGTAAAAGTTCAACAAAAATTCCATCATAGTTAAAAATCAGAGCAAAACATGTAAAAAGTGGCTAAAAAAACCTTGAAAACCTCCCCCCATTCTTATGAGAAAAATAGATATTGCTGTTCAATCTAGGGCAAATGAAATACTAAAATTTGTCAAAATTCTTTGAGAAGATGTTAATAGTAAAATTATACACATAATTTTATAAGATATACTTTTGAAATAAAATTGTTAAGGGGTAAAAGGAGGTCCTAAGGAGAAGTCAACCTTAAGTCTTTCAATTCTCCTCTTCTTGTCTGGAGTATTTGGAAATGGCCACTCTTGTATACAGAAATATCAGTCTAAATGGACCTTTAGCCAGGCATCCACTGTGGTAGTTTCTGAATCTTAGAGCTGTGACATAGTGAAGTACTTAACACAGCCAGAAAAATCTGCACCAGAAGAAAAGAAATAGTGAAGAATGTCTACTATATATATATATATATATATATATATATATATATATATATAAAATACATATAGAATGTCTACTATATACAATGTCATTAATAGTTATTATTATATTAGATATAATATATTATAAATAATATATTCTATATTTCTATAAATTGTATTATTATACATAATATTTGTTATTATTATTATTTTTAAAACCGCAAAAGTAGGGAGACAGAAAGCTAAGAACAGAGTATCTAAATGTTAATCAGCTTAGTTAAAAACGAATAATAATTGCTAATTAGGGTGAGAAACAGACAAATTATAAGGCTGTGCATCCCAGCACCAATCTCAGCACACAACAAAGCAGAACAACCTAACTCAGAGAAGTAGTTCTGGTCTTGTAGTATCAAAATAACTTTACTGAGAGCACATCAAATTGCATTTATAGCAGAGACAGAATTACATTTTCTGGAATTGCTGAGTGAGGAACCAGTCTTTATCATGACACAGTTGTTAAACTGATCTCCAAGTCAAAAAGTGCATTTGCTTAAGAAATTTGTTTGCACGCATTATCATAAAAATAATGTCTCTTCTCCTAGAATACACTCATTTTGATTGAGTACTTGAATGGCTCAGAGAGTTTTGAATACTTAATTGAATTAATATTTCATACAAAATCCCTGTGGTACAATAATTTTCTCTGATAGCTACCAAATCCCCAAAGCAGATCTCCATTTTTACAGATGTGTAGGCAGGTAAAATATGCTATTTGTATGTTTTTAAAAATATTAAATTAATGACTCTTTCAGGACTTCTTTCAATTATTTATTCATATAAAATGCTTTTAAATAATTTAATTATGCATAATGTTTTTCATATTGAGTATTTTTGTCTTTTAGAACGCATTTTTGTGTACTAATTGCATTTTAAAAATTTACACCTACAGCAATTGTTCAAATAATCAATTCATTAATTTCCCACAGTTGTTATAGTAATCAATTTTTCTTTTTTTAAACAAGCAGTGAGTACAGCACAGTTTGGATATTACATACATTAGATTGATAGAGAGAGCTAAGTTCTTTAAGTCACAGGAAACATGATCTCTTCTTTTTGGTCCAATTCCTATTGCAACTGTTAGCAGAGTGTGCATTCAGCATCGCTCCTTTAAGTAAAACTGTATTTGAATTTTATTTTGGGCTCTTCATGATCAAATATATACATGTATGCATGTTTGTATGCTCACTGAATCTATCGCTTCGCTCTTCTTCTGCCAAATAGGGGTAACTCAGAAAGTTTTTGGTAAAATATCTTCATCTTCTCAAAATAGTGTAACACCCACTGCTCTGTTTCAAACTGTTCCTGTGAAAACTTAAAATGTCGCATTTCAATTTTGTTCCTTAATCAGTTCTGGAAACAGCATTATTTGCTAGCAAAATTCATTGCTACAAATAAAGTATTAACATTACACTAAAAGAAAAATGTTGCAGTTTTCTTATGTCACACAAATATATCAGTATCCAGCTTATACTCAGAAAAGTTTTCAAGTAGATACTGTGTTCCCAAAAGTCCAGATGTTAGAAAGGTGTATTGAAACCTAAATTCAGAAACTCAGATATAAATAAGGTGCTACCTTGTTATGTTTTTTGTATTTAATTTTCAGTGAAATTGATGGGACTTTTGCAGTATTTGTAAGGACCGTGTTGGTTCTTGAAGCTGACATATATGCCAAATGTTTTCATCACAACACATGCCTATAGTATAGTTAATGCAGCCAAAGGGAATGATGAATTGACATAGGAAATGTAGTTTTAGGCAACCAAGAACAAGACCCTTCCAGCAGCACCTCTTTCACATCCTTGGGTCTTCTATTTGAAGCAACTGAATGCTGTATGCCAACTATTTTCTTCATCAGTATTTTCTTCATCTGTCCACCAGAGAGGAAAATATGACTGAAATTTAAACAAATCTGTGCTCCAACAATTCAAATAAGATGTGCTAGCATACTCCTCTGTCTTTTAAATACTGATGAATTCAGCCCTCTGCCCAAGTAACACACTATGTATAACAGAAATATACATCTCTATTTTCTTTGTATTTTCCACATGGAAGAAGTGGGGAGACAGGTAATGTTAACATATGTAGCTGCATGTTTTTATACCTATATAAAAATGTGTTTAATTCTGTAAGTAATTTGATTATAGAAATCAAAGTAACCTTTTTTCTCACTTGAGCATAGCCTTCATTTAATGGACATTCTATCTTTTAAACCTACAAGCATTCTTGCATTCTACTTGAGTCAGAAATGTAAGTAATTATCCTTTTCATGTATCAGATAGCTTATGTCTCCATGTATAAGCTTTAAAATATAAAGGAAGTAAAAAATAAAACTTCTTATCAAGTCAGAGTGTTTGGGAATGCAACACACCTTCAAAAGTTAAGTTGAAGCAAGTTGCAGAACAAGCACTTTCAATTAGGAAGCTGAAGAAGTGGAGGTGTATATAAAATAGCTACACACCTGAAAAAGGAATTAAAAACTGCAGTTGAGTCAACAACTGAGTTCAAATTGTTGATGGCAATATGTAAAGTCTGAAAACAGTGACAATACTATAGAGCTTCTCTCAATATTTGTCCAAAAAGGATTGCCTGATAAGGCTGGAACAAGGACATAAGTGCATAAAGCTGAATAAGACGTGTTAGTGACTAAAAAGTTGAAAAAAGAACTTCATGTTTAATGCCTGAGGGACAGTATAAAGCTTATTTGGAAGATTAATTATCTGAAAAGAAAAACCGAATGAATATGAAGATATCTCAGGCAGTAACAAAGCTGGCCAGCTATGCAGAAGAGGGTTCTTATTTACTTAAGACAGAAAATAAGTGTCAGGTATATGAAATACTGCTGTGCGATTTCCCTTCCCCCCTCACTAGTGACTGTTTACAGAATCTCATTTAAGTGCCCAGGAAATATTTTTTTATTACATTCATTGTGCAGTACTAAGCTGTTCCTTGTCCAGTACGAAGTGGCAGTACATATCACTACAAACCTCTCTGCGGCAGAAACAAGCAGAGAGGTGTTAGTAGCAGCATATCAGCAGCTGATCTGTAATGAGAAGTTCCCTAGGGCATCCACTTCCCAGCACTGTAAATGCAGCAATTTGCATGTTGCTCAATTAATATGTCATTCCGTCTTTATGTTTGCAGTCTTTACATATCTTACATCCATGACTGATGATGTAGATACAACAGTACAATAAACACATTAGAAATAGCAGATGGGTGGGTGGATGAGATTAGATTATCGTTACTGTCATCACCATCACAGATCAACCAGATACAGTCTGATCAAACAAGAAATCCATTTCCACTTAATTAGCATACCCTCGCTTGTTCCGTAGTTTATTGAAAGGTACTGTCCCCTGGCATAATTTATTATGATGAAATACTATGATGAAATGCTACAAGTGCAGGTTTCATCTACTCTTCTCGTAGCATGCTTCCTAGGACAGTCAGCCAGAGAAAACTAACATTTTTTTGTTTGTCCCTAGACAGTCTGAATCAAAATTCATCAAATTCCTGATCTCTCTCAGGGATGGCTTCCATTAAAATAACTCACCTCCGCAAAAGAATCCAAACCCCCTCACCAATCTGAAGACTCAACAGGCAAACAACCTCTACCTTCATCTAAGATACTTAGAGGTGTGAAAGGACTCTATTGGCCTATTTGAAGGAGGACTTCAAGGTTTCAGTTTTGCAGCATCTTGCTGGCAGAGGCAATGACTCAAACCTTGCATGATCATGCTAAGTATGATAATGATATTAACTTTTGGGGGGAGTCCTACAAAGAAGCCAGTATTTTCAGTATCTGTGCTTCTTGTTATAAAGTGTTGTCTACTACTTTCCTGCTGGATGGCTAACTAAATCAAAGGAGAACATGGAATTAACACGCAAAGCTATTATATCAGGTTCTAGGACTAGTGTATTCCATACTTGCTGACCTAAACCTTGGCAAATGTTCTAAAAAATTGACCATTACATACATTTTTTTCTTAGCACAAGTCACAACATCTTCCTCTATGCATCCAGGTTTTTTTATCTCTATGTCTAGTGGTATAGGGTCAGCATAGAGTTTTCTTTAATAGATACTTATGTGATTTCTCTTTACTTTCATGATTTCCTCTCTGTTCCATCTTCCCATTAGAAATCTGTCAACCCATTTCATTCGTTTCATTCTCACATTCCCTATGATGTGCTATGATCCTATGTACATTTAATAAACTGGATGTACAGGAGTGAGATATCTCCTCAGAAGGAATTGAAGAGAGTTTTCATATCAGGCAGAAGACTTATTTCTTTCTGTCTCTGTGGTTATAAGTATATACTCTCCATTATCCACTAATACATCTAGGTGCTGTATCTGGTTCATACTAAATGATGTAGTAGTTTTCTTCAATATTCTGGGAAACTTTCCAGTTCTACTTCTTTCCCTTTCTGTCATAAATATTGATGTATCATCTTGCCTGAACCACAGACCTACCTTGAGCTAAAATTGTCAAGTCTCACTTAATTGAGGATTTCTGCATTAAAATGTATATATTTCTGGTTTGTACTGATTCTGTGTGTATTACAATGCATTTCATAGTATGTGTGCATTTGTGTAAATATGTTGTTTAGATGTATTTCAGAACTGCCTATCACTTCATCAGGCACCTATATGTGACCCATTTTCCTGTTAGCAAATGGTGAAGTGGTAAAGATTTGATTCTTTAAATACTGCATGTGTCAAGCTTGCAATTTAATGCTACATGTAGTGGGCTCAATCAGAGCATCAGTTCTATTCTGTTTAGCTAAATAAGCCTGTATTGCACCTGTCTCACTAGAAAAAATACAGAGAACAATGAGTGGAGAAAGGCATCACAACTATGTCCACAACAATGTGAAAAGCAGTGAAACTTACAGGGAAGATCATCAGAAAAAGGAATCGTGTTTTCAATATTCTGGGGAAAATCTTTTTTTCTGCAGTTCCAGAACACTGAAGGAGTTGAGGCTCTAATAATTAAAAAAGTAGGTCTTTTAGGTCTTACAGAGTAGATAAGATGCATTGCCAAAACATCTGCAGTATTCTCATCGGCAAGCCCAAAAGGAGAGCTCTACTGAAAAACTGCTCCAGGTACCTACAAAGAAAGGTAGGTTCCTGCTCAAGTTAAAATACAAAAGGATACTTATGCTTACTGAGTAAAGGTACCTCCTCAGTAGTTCAGCAGTTCAATATGCTTTGGCTTTACTAAGTACAGAATTCTCCTACAGCTGCTGGCTGAAACGATACAATGCTTCTTAGTACTGCTGAAAGGGAATCCACTGGGGAATCAGCAGTTCCGCCAACAGACTATGCTGATGGTCCTTGTGTAATCCAGGGTACATGTTTATTCCCTTAACTGGATGCCCAAATATAAAAGACATAATATAATGGGACCTGTTTTTTCCTTCTGTGAAACTGAAATATTTACAGGTTTGAGTAAAAAGTGAGGATCAGAGCTTGAAAACTCAGCACTCTATTTCTTCCTAATGCATTTTTAGTCATACTTGGATATCCAGTCCTCTTTCTACTCACAGATATTGGTAACTGATGTGATGCTGCTCATATTTTACTTTTCAGTAGGAGAGCCTCAAGATTTTTTAATATAAATATTGATTAGGAGCTGAGATAATCATGTATGATAAGCTTTGGAGCTTTTCTATAACCTCTTCATTATAGAAAGAAAAATAATTATAGTACCAGCCACCAGTCAACACAGTAAATTATGCTTGCCTGTACATCTCCCCTTCCAAGTTAATGGTCCTGCTTTCATAACACCATTTGGTCAGCTGGAGAAATCCTCCTTATTCTTAAATATTTCCACAGAGGTTTTTATGATATATATGTGGAACTAACACAGTCAATTCACTCTTTTTCTCTCTCTCTCTTAGAATCATAGAAACACTATGTTGGAAAAGACCTCTTGGTTCATCGAGTCCAACTATTCATATCTGCTTCTAAACCATGTCCCTGAGCACTTCATCTACCCATCTTTTAAACACCTGCAGGGATGGTGACTCAACCACTTCTCTGGGCAGTCTCTGCCAGTGCTCAATGACCCTTTCTATGGAAAATTTCTTTCTGATATCTAGTCTGAACCTCCCCTGGTGCAGCCTAAGGCCATTGCCCCTTGTACTGTCTCCTGTCACTTGGGAGAAGAGGCCAGCTCCCTACTCTCTCCAACCTCCTTTCAGGTAGTTATAGAGAGCAATAAACCTCCTCTTCTCAAGGCTAAACAACTTCAGCTCTCTCAGTCGCTTCTCGTAAGACTTGTTTCTCCAGCTCACTCACCAGCTTTGTCACTCTTCTCTGGACTTGCTCCAGAGCCTCAACATCCTTCTTGTGGTGAGGGGCCCAGAAATGAACACAGTATTCAATGAGTGATCCAATGCCAAGTACAGGGGCAGAATAACCATCCTGGACCTGTTGGTCAAGCCGTTTCTGACACAAGCCAAGATGCCATTGGCCTTCTTGGCCACATGGGCACACTGCTGGCTCATGTTCAGTTGACTGTCAACCAAATCCCCCAGGTCTTTTTCCTCCAGGAAGCTCTCCAGCCAGTCTTCTCCTAGTCTGTAGCACTGCATAGGGTTGTTGTGCCTTAAGTGCAGGACCTGGCATTTGACCTTGACAAATCTTATCCCATTGGTCTCAGCCCAGTGGTCCAGCCTGTTCAGATCCCTTTGCAGAGCCTCTCTGCCCTCCGACAGATCCACATTGCCTCCCAGCTTAGTGTTGTCTGCAAACTTGCTAAGGGTGCACTCAATGCCTTCATCTAGGTCATTGATAGAGACATTGAAAAGGACTGGATCCAGCACTGAGCCCTGGGGCCCTTGTGACAGGCCTCCAGCTAGAGTTAACTCCATTTACCACAACTCTCTGGGCATCTCTCTTCACTGATACTGTTTTTCTCTCCCCAAAAGTAGACAATAAACACAGGAAAAATGACATAATGAATTTGTTGTCTCTCTTATTTCAAAATTTAAATTGTATGAAGTAACATTAGGCTATTAATTCTCTTCCTTTTATGTTCTTTTTTAGTTACAAGTCTCCTTCAGATAAATCCTTTTCTTCATGCCAACTTTATACATGTGTCCAAAATTTTTAACAAATTTGATAACAATCTTAACTTCAATAACATAAATAAATATATTATTCATAAGACATCAAATACAGCCCTACCACCTGTTAATTCTGCACAGAAAAAAATGTAATCATAGATAAGAACCAAGCTTTATCTTATCCACAGTAACATGCTACATGCATGCTTATCAATAAATAAATTAATTAACAATCCCTTTAATAAATAAGAACAAAAATTAGGTTCTCTGATCTTGTGATTTTTTGGAGTTATTAGAATGTGGTATATGCTGCATGCGGACAGTGCACTTATCTCGCTGTCTCCTCAAACTCTTCCTTTTTGAATAAATCCTTCAACAAGATGATACAAGTTTGGATTCAAACAGGCGTCTCAAAGGTTCTGCTGAGAATAAAATCTACTAATTTTTGAACATAATATCATGAGAGCAGTGTGTCTAATTGCATTTGCTTTGAACATTATAAATGGAATATTTAGAACAGTACTGAACTTTAAATCCAGTCATCAGTCAGCTTTACCTAGAATTGTTATGGGGGTAATATTGCTTTCTTTTATATACGCTATCCTGAACCATAGATTCCATTGAATTTATTTCTTTATTGTACCTTCCTCCTCCTCATTTCATAGTGGTTTATATGCTTTCACTTTACAAAAAGATGAGCAGCTAAAAGCTCCTGTGCCTATCTGTTAGTTGCAGCCCAAAACATTTTGAATTCTTATAGTTTCTTATGATATAAGTGCCTTTAAACCATCTCCAACAACGCAAGTATAAGGAAATGCATCAAAGCAAGTCTACTGCTCTTTCAGCCTAATTCCTAGGGGTAATGCACCAAGTCAGCAGGTGGAGAACAGGGCTATTCAGCATGGGTAATGGCATTAGACCCAGGCTATGATTTTGCTATCCTGACCCCCAGCATGAGTATGTGATCATGGATCACAATTAGAAGTGGCAGGATAAGGCTTTTAATGTCTGTAAAGATCTTTGAAGACAAATGTTCACCAGGCCTGCATTCAACAGGTTGTGAGTCCTATTAAAGTACAACCAGACACTGAAAACTCTTTGAGGGTTATTACCCTGGTCAACTAGTGCTAAAATGCTGGGTGGAGAAATGTCTAATGACTTTCAAATATTAACATAAAAGTAATAGCTCTTCTATTAACTTTATTCATTTTTACTAGTTAAGTGTGGGCTTTACACCACTCAGTATGATACATTTTTTGCATGAGGTTTAAAATAAAGATCTGCCTGTAACTCCTCATTTATATAGCTGATTTTTCAAGTTGGAATTCTCTGCAATACTCTGTAGCCACATTCCTTGCATCCTCCCAGTTTCCCATCCTTTTTCATCTGGGAGTAGAAGTGCATGATTCCCAGCAGCAACACCTGGATAGCAAGCTGATTTAACAGCTTGACACTACCTAAACCAGATTTTACTCCTCCTCCCTTTTCTCCTCCCTTTTCTTCTCTGTCCCACACTCCTCATCTTGTTTTATGAGTCTGATTCTTTTCAGACTCCCTGAGACTTTATCTAGCAATAAAAGTGGAAGAAGGGGAGTGGCCAGAGATAAATAGGGTGATGGAAGCTTCTAATACATTTCAAAACTGATTTCACGTTGCTGACAGCACAGCACAAACAGGACTTGTTGGGTTACAGGAAGATAAGGTTTGTGAAAGGAAAAGATGAAAAATCTTCATGCTTTGATGGCAGAGTCATTAGGTTGTTTTTATTGCTCATGAAAACACAGCTTTTGATTTCCAGAATGTATTTCTGTGACATGCCACCATACCTTTCCTGTGAATAAGGATCTCTAAAACAGAAATATTCAGCCAGGCTATGAACTGTCATATAAGTACGCTTATTCCTGCTTTCTAAATATGATACAATAAACTTATGGTCTTTCACAGAAATGAACAGGCATCTTGATATACATTATTTTAAATTAATATAAACACTTTGGCAATAAAATGTTCTGGTTGTTAGAAACAAAAAACAGAAATATTCTTCTTTTACCATATAATTAATTGTCTTTTGAAACCTAAAACACATTGAAGTCAATGATAACTCATTCAAACTCATCTCCATTCAGGAGTCTAGACTTTGAATATGTAATGATAGACAGGTCATTTGTTGTCCCTGTGTAATCAATGGGAAGACATTCCTTCAGGTTACAATTTTCTCTATTTTGTCTTTGCAAAACAGTGCCCTCTGAAAAAACTTATCACTTCCCAATCATCACAGAATGCCACAAGGTGTACTCTGGTAAGATGACTTCCTTTTACAAAACTGGGCTTAATAAATATAACTTCTCTATCTCTTCTCAGATTATCTTTGCAACTTCCTGTTGACTTGATACCTTTCATAATAACAACTGGAATCTATAAGCAGAAAACTGACTATTCATATTAAAAATTATGTTTCATAAACCTCAAACATTATTGCATATCAATTCATATTAAACACAAATGTTTAAAAATAATGTGAATAGTATTGTCAAAGATTTTAGCTGAAAGATGGGCTATAGGACACATTATATATGACTTTGTATGAGATATTGTTTGCTTTATTTCAACTTATCTACCTCTAAAGCATTATAATAATTGTTCCCGGGGTATAGTTCTTCAGAGCACAGCTTGGGGGATTAACTAGTTGACACATGAGTAGCATACTATAATCTTCGAAAGAGCATAATATACTGATAATGTGAAATATTTTTATTTAATTGAGGAATTGTATTGAGTAATGGCACAGTGATGGAAAGATCTTCAAATCAATGTCTCCTGTGAACAAATAGATGGCAGCAGTAATGATAAATATCTTTTTTTACTCTTCAGTTGGCAAAATGTTAAGTATCTTCCTTTCATATACAGATCCATCATGATGATTGAGATTTTTATTATTCCTAGAGCTTATGGCTCCAAAAGTCATTGGCTTAGGTGGATACACAACAGTTAAAGGCATGGTACAGTAGGCAAAGTCATCACTGTAGTATTCAGCATGAGGAAGAACAGGCATTGATTTTGGCAGGATTATTTTTTCCCCTGAACTACAGTCAAGATCAAGTCAAAATATGATTATATGAGAATACTTTGGAAGGACCTCTGATTTCTCTTTGCTTCAAACAGTGGTAGTTTCCTTGTGCAGCTTTTCATACAGTAAGTTCTTCCTGCTTGATGTTTTGCAAAAGAGAGCTGTTGACAAAGGCCTTTTTCATAGCCATGTACTGATCTTTCAGCCAATGAATGCTGGAACACTCTAAATAAATAAGAACACTCTAAATAAATAACAAAAGTATAAATAAATAAGAACACTCTAAATAACCATCTTTAAAAAAAAAAAACCAGTGTATTTGAAATATATCTAAACTGCACAATGCAAGGAGAGTTGAAATATTCCAGTAGCTCCTAGATGCTTTGACTCTTGTATGAAATTAGCTCTCAACACATTTATTTGTGGAACAGAGACTTCTTTGAAGCTGAATCACCACAAATAGCTCTTTATTACCCACAGAATAATTCTGATACTTAAGCTGCCTTTAATGAGCTCCATGAAGTAGGAATATGTGGCATTGACAGCCTTCTCAGTGAAACCAGTATTTGAGGTCTTATATTTTAGATATATATCAGGATGCATAATCTAGTAACACAAGTATAGATATTACAATATCTACATCACATTTTCTCACAGTATCCCTTATCAAATTTTTATGCATGTAGGCAGAGCCCTACTTTCAAATGTGCTTAATACTGTGGTATAATGCCTATTAATACAATTCTGATGTTACCTCTCTATACTCATTTATATATGATTTTCAACATTGTGATATTAAGATAAAGGTAGCCCTTCATTCTTAACCAGGCCAATTGCCTCATTTTTCAACATTCAATATGAATTAAACTTCTATTTTCCTTAAGGAAGATAAATAAAAAGAGAATCACAATCTCTAGTATTCATTTTCCAATCACAGTTTTGCACAGGCCAGCTTGAAACTACATTGGTGAGATCCAAAAGAAAAAATATTAGGATAAAAATGACACTCAATGAAACTCAAGTAATCTCATTCACATTATGAGTCTGAAAACATCTCAGATGCTGTGGGCCTTGATATTTGTTTTTATTACATCCAGAAGGAACTCAGTTCTCATCTTCTCTTCACAGTTACTGCTCCATCTTCCAGACAGTAGTCTAATCTTTCCATATTTTCAATTTCATGTTCATAGAAAATGTTTAAGATCATCAGAATGTACTAAAAATTTTGTAAGAAATGGAGTCAAGTTGGCCACCTGCACACATTCTCTTCTGGAATACAGATTACTTTCTGCACACTGACTAGAGCAGGAAGGACAAAGGGGGCTCCCGGTCTTGCCCAGAAAAGAAATGGCACAGAAGAACTGATGTGCAGGTTGGCAGAGTGCAGGTTCTGGAAGGCTTCAGTACCTTAGCATTCCTCAGCAGGCAACTGTCCCATCAATGTGTGCATTTCGAGGAGAGTTGTGGAAACGGTGTGTACCCCTCTCCTTTATATTACAGTGAATATGTAGAAGCTGAGAGAAGAATGTTTGGCCTTTTCAAAAAGCAAGGATCGTAGAAGTCTACACATTCCTAATTACCTCATAATGCACCTCTAGGAGAAAGGAAGAGGAAAAGAAAAAAAGAAAACTTAAGTTTTCCTGTTACACTTTGGCTTATGTCCTGAACAAGATAAATTTAATATCATACATGTTACTGTATTATTGTGGCAGTTAGTTTACTTAGGATTTTACTGAAATAGGAGTCAACACGCACAAAGTATATCCACAGAGTATGAGATGAAGTCCTCAGACTAAATTAAGATCTTTTTTTCTGAAAAAAATCACTTCCTTATCAACAAGGTTTTATGATTGCTTTATACTAGAGGGAGTGGGGAACAGAAAGTGTTTAAAAACTAATTTTTAGAACAACATATTTATACACAGGAAAAAAGTTTTGACATTAAGATTTATAAAAAAAATATTAAATTGGCAGAGGTTTTCTAATTGATTTCCTTGATCATTGTTTCAGACCCTATTTGAACAAGGAACAGAATTAAAAACAGAGAGAGGAATCAATCTAAATGACAAGACAGAGACGATTCTAACAATGGCTACTGTTCAGTACAGTCATATGTTTATCTGTAGCATCGGTGTGGAATATAATTCAAAAAATGCTTTGATCTGTAACGAGAAACATAAAAAATAACTTAGCCATTATTCAACTGTTTACTAAAAATATCTGAGAGAATGGTTTTTAGACAATTCATCACTAGAAAATTGGCTGTCAGTGAATAAAATAATCTCTTTCAACAAGAACAATGTACTTATTAAAAAGTGTAAATTGCTTTTACATCACACAATTTTATCCATGTTGGTTTGAAAATACTAATCTTTCCTGGGCACTTTTTTAACCATTACAAAATCACCTTTATACAATATAATCTAGACTATGAAGACTTTAAAAATAAACACTTAAAAATCTGAGTTTTTAGTGAAAATATGTTTTTAAATTACAGAAGGCAATATTTCCTCCAAAATATAGAACTCAGAGCATGCATTAATCCTTTCTGTCTATGGTTCCAGTATTGGAAGATTTTATTTAATTATACAAAATCTACATCTGAACAACTAATATGACCTGCATAAAAAGGTAATCTCTTCAATGTACATTGAGTACTGCAAGTAAAACAAGATTTCTCTTCAAAAGATAGAAAAATGCAAAATAATTTGAAGTCCCCCTTTTATTTTCTCCCAGAGACAGGCGAAGCCAGAACGTAGGAGTTGGAGTCTCTAACAGTAGCTGAAACTAAACGGAGCAGCAGGGATGATTCAGGCCCAGCTGGGATTCTACAGTCCCTCCACAGCTGCTAACCGCAACCAAAAACCATAGATTGCTGTCGACAACTGAATCTGCAAATTAGTTTCCTTACACTGCTTTCTTACTGTGTATCGCTTTCTCCTTTCCTTAGTTTGGCCTTTGTGTTGCACCCTACTGCAGGCATATTTCACTCTTGCACAAGAGATAAAACCACTTTTGAACTGCAGGTATAGTCTGGTTAAAAAAAAAAAAAAACAAACAACCTACTGGAGTTTAATGCCTCTGACACCGGAAAACTGGTTTTGCTAATCCTGATCTAATCTTGTTTCCTATTCCTTTGACCCAAAGGAAAAGGTGTATTGCAGAGACTGGAGGAGACCACAATGCTAACAGCTGCTCTCACTGTAGTCAGAAAGTATATATAGCACCATCATTGAGGAAAAACATACTGGTGGCACTGGGGAACTGGTCAGCCACTAGACCAGGTGAAGTGAGCATGTATGCTCAAATAATCACTAATAATGAACACAACTAAAGCACCTCTCCCCTTTCTTCAGTAAGTAAATTTCTGCCTGGCAGATTATAGGCTTCATGGAATTTTTGAGAGGCAACAGGCAATCCCAGTTACTTAAGATTTCATCAAATAGAGACATATTACCTCAAGATATATACTTTTAATGTGCTGGCAGTGTATATTTCTCCATAAATCAGAGGAAGCAACTTTTTAGCACAGTCAATGACAGACTAATCATTTTCCACAAGGAAAAGCAAAAGCCCTTCAAACAGACCTTTCATGAAAACTTAATATAGAAATAAATAAAGTCAGAGGAAAATACATCAAAGCAGACAATAATTTGTAAGTGTTAGCATGTGCAAACTGGAGGTCTTCTACTCTGCTCTAAAAATCTCCCAGAAGTGGTATGTATCTACTGGCTAGGAGGGATGAGTCTTAAGGGATAATCAGGTTTATATGAGATCCAGGTCCCCAGCAAAATGTGAGATATCGATTCCTGGTTATTGGAAAGCAGAAGGGTACAACTGAAAGTTCCTTCTGAAGAAATCCCGTATCTTACCCTCCATAATCTTTCATTACTAGTCACTGTCAGCATTACGTAATTGACAAGGTGGTACCCGTCACACCCTATATGGATCAATTACCTGAATTATTAAATAAAAAAGTTATATAAATAACACATTTGAAAAAATCATGGACAATTTTTCAAAATACATTTTCTGAAGAATCTTGTGCATTCAAAAGTATATTTTTCTATGCTCTTGTTTATGTTGTGTTCTTAATACAAATGTTACAAATTTTCAGTCCCAAGTGGAGGCATTTCCAGCTTCTAAATCAATGTTTGCCTAGATTTCACAGTCTTTACTCATTGTCCTCTTTTTGTTCTCTGTTTCATACTGATAATTTTGTTTGGAAGCTTATCTTTTTCTACATTTAATGTGCCTACACTGCAGGGAGTATGTATCGTATTTATCATACAACTGGAATCAAAGATTATAAGGTTAAATGACTGCAAGGGCCATGCTAGAATTTATATGTTCCCTGTTCTGTTATTTCATGCCAAGCTTAGGAGCATTGTGTGCTGCCTCCCTTAGGTCTTTTAAAGATTACTGTTCTAACAATGTGAAACTGCTTCCAAAATATGCATAAAATGTTCCCACTTGGAACATCAAATCAGTGCCAAAGTCTAACAGATTCAGTGAATATAATAAATATATACTTGATTTTTTTTTGTGAAGATTGAAGCAGAAAATAAAAAATAACTAGTGTGTGCAAACATGTATGAATTAAAACAGAAGAAAATATTTGTAGTTGTCAAAAAGCTAACAAGTCTAAAATCAATCTTATACTAAGGGCTATGAATGATTATAGGGCATTAGACTTTGCCAGGGAACTCAAGGTATAAGCCATATTTTGAATACATCTGATGACTCTGACTCTTTCATGAGGAATAATTTTCAATTATAATTTTTCATCCTTGTCCTAACTGAGACACTTACCCTTCTATGTGCTTTTACAGAAATAAGAAAACAAACATTTGTTTAGATAAATAAGGTAACTTATTGCAAAAATGTTTTTACTGAATACAAAAAGAGATTAATTAAAGGTTTCTAAATACATATTCAGACATGATATTATCAAATCAAGCCATTTAAAGTAAGAGTAGAGACTGAGACTGAAAGGCAGCCCATGACATAGTCTATGAATAATGAAACAAAAAAATTTTAAAGTTTCAGCTTTCCTAAATATGCAACATAATTAAGACTTTCCAGGCTGTAGTCTACTGGGTGTTGCCATCTGCTACTTGCTGAAGGGTTTCAACCTAAGTACTTCAAGAAAGTTTTTTTTCAATAAGTATTTCATTAAATTGTAGCATAAGAGCACCTGGACATATTCCCTTCAGCATAACTTTTTTAATTCATTAGAAAATATAATGGGTTGTACATGTAACAAATTTCAGTGCATTTAATTTTGAACTTTATTGTAACAGACTCCCATACTTCCACTATAATTCACAGAGAATAACATAGTCTAGGGGGTTTTGAAAGATGCAGTGGTAACTGAACTCTGATATTCATAAACTGGTCTACAAGAAAATCACTACGGATGTTGCTGATTTTTGTTATTACAAAACACAAAACAGACCAAGATGAAAGTAAAGAAGTACATTACCAACCATACTGTTTAAAAAAATAGATTTCTTGCCTCTGTCTCAGATGTAAAAAAAAAAAAAAAGTTACAATGAAGCTTTGTTCTTCTGAAAGTGAAAAAGTCTATCTGAAGTTTACAGAAAACATACCTAAAAGACCAAATGAAAAAGAAACACTTCGCTGCTGAAAAAAATGACAATCAGTAATTTCTTCTACGTGTGCAATAGGCCATGCATGTTTGATTTATTGTTTCAGTCTGCCAATGTGTGCATTTGCACCTACTCAAGGATGATGTTAGACTTACAGACAGAATAGACATTTGGCTGCTTTAGAAGAAAAAAACAGATACTTTACTCACACCAGAAACTGCTGAGAATACCTGCTGTGTGAACCACTCATTAGGGCTGTTCCACCCTTATTTTTAATGCTTATGAAAGATCCTTACTATCCATATGTATCCTGGTTTCCTGTCAAGAAACCATGAAATAAGGATTATTCAGCATGACATGAGCAATTAGGCTTTCTCCCACTTAATGAAAGGAATCTCTGCTCTAAACCTTGATCTCTTACAACCTGTACAAGAAACCATAATTTTCTAGCTAAGCCAATCTTCCATTAAAGGAATACCCTAAACTGTTCTATAGTAACAAAGTGCATTCCTGAAAAAAATAGGCTATCTGAAATGAAGCTGTATGAAAATAGATGTATTAATATACAGTGTGTGCAGAAAGGTGTAAGAAATAAATGTTATATTGCTTCATTTGAGATAGGCAAACAAAAATAAGGTTAAATCACTGTCAAGGATTAAAATTAGCCTTCCTAAAAGAAGCTTGTATGCATCCTTTGTACTGTCAATATCTAAGCAGGATTTCACCTCTTCTGTGTAAGAAGAAAAAGAAAAGCAAAAGCAGTAAAACACTGATTTAACAATTGTTTTTATGTAAATGTATCAGCATGTGCACTCATGATCAGAAACATGCACACACTGCGTGATAACAGCATCTATTCCTGTCACATAGACAAAGATGATGCTGTTATTATCCACCTGTATTTAAAATACATTTTCCATTAATACACAAAAGCTTCCTGAGCATTGGTAGTTATAGTACAGCCCTTCAAACAACACCCTCATTGTTTCTAAAGGTTTGTAAGAAGCCAGACCTTGCAGGCAACTGCGTTCTCAACTTCTGATTTCTGAAAATTCTTTCTATACTTAAGGCTATCTCTTCAACTTATAAGAGGTAAAAATGTGTTTGATTATAGTAGTGTTATTTACACTCTTCTATAAGTTTTATTTCTGGGGATTACCTTGTATAAATATGATAGTATACTGCCTTTAATCTTCAGTGGTGTTAAGGAGTTTAGTGAGGATTCAAGGAAAGATTGTTTAAATCCCAATGACAGTAGCAAGCTGTGACATCCCCCTGCTTCTTGATATTTATCACTTTGCCTCTCTATATTTCAAACCAATACTTGTGGATGATAAAAAAAAAAATGTAAACCAAAGTCAAGAAAATTATTGCAAAAGGTAATGTTGTGCCATGTTATGTCATTTTGCCTGGCAAGAAGGAATACAGGAACAATCACAAAGTCAGGAGTAGGACTCATTAAGCATTGCAAAATATTATTTCTGAACGTTAATTGATTTTTCAAATTAATCCACGTAGTTTCATTTTCTTTTCATGTATTCTTCCCATCAATATTCTAGCAGCAAGTTTGCTGTAGTTTAGAAACCCTTTGTAGATCTATGTATGCTTCCAGTTCAAGGTCTGAATAAATAAATTGTACTGGGTGAAACATTCATGAGAAGACTTATAAAAATTGGAGTTCACAATTCTCAGTATTCATTGACAAAATCTAGACCTCAGTCTTCTGTTATGCCAATCACTCTATACTTAGAAACATAAAATTGTAGTATAATTAAGGTTGAAAAAGACCTCTAAGATGAAGTGTGACCTCACTAGCACCAAGTACAGAGGGACAATCACCTCCTTACTCCTGCTGCCACACTATTTCTAATACAAGCCAGGATGCTGCTGGGCTTCTTGGTCACCTGGCCACCATGCTGGCTCCTGTTCAGCTGGTTGTTGACAAACACCCCTGTTCTGCTTTCCATCCCTGTCTTCCAGCTCAGGAGGCTAAATAACCTCAGAATAATTGGGCTGACTCTTAAACTCAGGCAAAGAAAGTATTAAGCACCTCAGCCTTTTCCTCATTCTTATTTCTCCCCAGATCACATAAATGACAGACATTCTCCTTAGTTCTCTTTTTGTTGTTGATGTATTTGATAAAACATTTTTTATTATCTCTTATAACAGTGGTCAGGTTGAGTTGAAGCTGGACTTTTGTCTTTCATTTTCTCCCTGCATAACCTAATGAGATCCCTATACTCTTCTTGAGTTACCTGACTATTCTTACAGAAGTGGCAAATTCTCTGTTTTTCACTGAGTCCCAGTAAGTGCTCCCTGTTCAGCCAGGCAAGTTATCTTCCCTGCCAGTTCATCTTCCAGCACACAGGGACAACCTGCTCCTGTGCCTTTAAGACTTCCTTCTTGATGATGTTCAGTCATCTTGGACCCCTTTGCCTTTCAGGACTAACTCCCAAAGAAGTCACTCAACCAGTGCCCTGAATAGGCCAAAATCTGTACTCCAGAAGTCTTTGGCAGTTGTATGCCAATCAGACTATAAAAATGTAGTGAACAGATGCTGCTGAACTCTACTCCAATACCACGTAGACCTTTGTATTTTCAGTCATTTTTTCTGCCTTTTAAGTAATAAACATTTGACCTCCAACACCACATAAAAGCTGCAATCTGAGGAGAGGAATTGGCACATACAGAAGCTGAGCTGTCAGCCACATTCACAAAAGTCATTTAGATTGGCTAGTGTAAACTTCATAAGCAGAGTTGAGATGTGATTGGGGTGAGGTCTGCGTTTGCAGCACAGGGATCATTGTCCGTCTGCTGTATTTACCCTCCTCAGCAAATTAATTAGGGTTGTACTGTTAGTGACTGCTGTGATTTGTCTTGAGCAGCCACCATGACAATCTCCATGATATCCAGAAAAGTATTTAATGGTTTAAGAGCAAGTAAAAGACAGATGAGATCTGCAACTTCTAGAGTCAGTGATATTCCACAAAAGTCTTAGAAGAGTTGTTTCCCCCTGACTCACAGCCAAGATTTTGGAAGATAATCCGAGTCTATTGCTCACAGGAGTCTGAAACCAAGGTTAAGGAGTCATGAGAGGCCTAATTCAATGCTTGCTTGACTGACAACGTTTCCCTTAATTACTGTAGAAAATACATAGCCTCAAAGTTGTCACTTAGCACAAGGGTTCAGGAAATCCAGTCTTAAAGCCTTGTTCACCTATATGCTTTGCAAAGCTTTAGGCATTTCAGTTGAGGTAAATGCACAAAACAATGCAGGTGCCCAAACCCTGGTTACATTATCCTGTAGGCCTATCAGTTCAAACTCTGATATACTTAGCCTGACTTAACTGGTGTGGTCTTTGTCAAGACTGTCAGAACTGTATTCACACAGTAGTTGTCTACATCTGAGCTAGTTATTCTCAGGCCTCTTTATAATCACTGGAAAGAAACAGAGTGAAGTAGACATCCTTTGGTCCAGTGAAACATTTTCCAAGTGTCTATTTCCCTTGATTGACTACCATAGCACATCTAACTAGCTAGGGCAAATAATACCTGGCGAACAAATAAGTTGCAAGCACTGAAATTTTGAGATGTCATTACTGGCCACTTTAAGTAGCTTTCTATCCAACACGCATCTCACAGAATCACAGAATCAGAGAATCGCTAGATTGGAAAAGACTCCCAGGATCATCGAGTACTGCCATTTCAATAAATCACTAAACCATGCCCCTCAGCACCTCATCCACCCATCTGTTAAATATCTCCAGGGATGGTGACCTGGATAGTCTCTTCCAGTGTCCAATGACCCTTTCTGTGAAAAGTTTTTTCTGATGTCTAGAAGATTTTTTTTCTGATGGTTAGATTTTTTTGTCTGATGCTATCTGTTGAAGGCATTATTGTTTAATACCAAGCTAGTTGGAAAGGCAGGCAACAAAGATGCTGAACACAAGGCTGAGGATGTCCAATTAGCTCTGCATGATAAAAGCACATGTGAAAACATTGCTGCTAAAGTGTTTACATCTACCTCTTTGCCTCTATACTCTTCACTTCCTGATCTGTAAAATAGTGACAATGCATTTCTCTACCTTTCAGAAAACTTGTGAGTAAAAATATTGTGACGAGAGCAAAATCAAATATTGTAAAGAGAGAAAAAATAACCCACAAGAAAAATTCTACTGCTAAGTAGAGAGATAATAACAAGTAATTCTCTATTGATTGTCCGCTTTTCCTAAATAAACAGTAATCACAATGGTCTTTAAGCATATTAAAAAAATAAGGGGTTTTTTTGCTCTATTTTCGTAGAATTCAGTCTTGAAAAGTATTCAAACCTAACTCCTCAGATATATTGTAATGGATAATTCATCTCGAAATCAACCAGACATTCATTTGTAAATCCAGAACCAAAGTACTTTTAAGACATGTCCAGCAGAAAAGAAACATAACACTAATGCCTAACTTATGAAACAGAAATGCATTGAAAACAAGAAAGCATTAAACATTTTACAGTTTATCATTTTCCTGTGCATAATTAGATTCAGTGATATGTTTGCATTAAATGATACAAAATATTCATACTTACCAAGTCCAAGTATAATCATATTTCCAAGGGTTGCTGCAATATCAGTTTTGTAATGTTCCTAATGATTTCTCCAACACCTATACTGGAGACAGAGAGACCAAGTGATTTACCGGGAGTCACAACACAGCTGTTCTACCTTGAGTTCTTGCACAACCAGACTTTTTCCAAAAGGCAAAATGGCTACATTTTCTTGAAACACATATTATTTTCCCAATTTAGTTAAATATGTCAGAAATTAGGATAAAATTAACTAATTTTGCCTAATTTCAAAGAACAGCCAAAGGAAACAAAGATGAAATGTTACCCAGGAACTGAGTACCCACATGGCATTGTGGACACAAGCAGGGCAAAGATTCTTGGCCACAAATACAAAGCCAGTAGCTACTGCCAGGGAAAGAGAAGGGAAGAATTTAGGAGAGGAGAGATAGCATATTCCCACCAAAGATGATTATATCTTAGGCAACAAGAGGATAAAACCAACATCTATGTATGAATCTAATCTTAATGGAAAGAATAACATCATACACTCTATTTTTACACTCTTAAATTCTAAACACCTTTTAGCAAATGTATCTCAGATCTACAGGTTTTTGAGATTTTTGTATTCCTGCCTACTCTGAGTTACCATGCCTGTTTGCTAATTTCATCTTCTAGGAGTGATTTAGTCTTCTAGCATTTATGTCTCCTTTTCAGAACACTTCTGGAATATTTTCTCTCTTCTGGAGCTGCCAGCACAGCAAGCTTCTAGGGAAAAGGTCAGTGCCTCTGACCCTTTCCAGAATAACATCACAGTATGTCTAAGAACAAAGCAGAGAGCAAACTTCAAGAGAGAAAGAGAGAGGTGAGGAAAAATAAATTCATAAAATGATTCACATATTATACAAAACTTCACAAATCACACTGAAGTTTCTGCAGTCACAAAAAGCTCTGATTCATCTGAAGTATTATCGCAAATTCTCTTATAAGTATGGTTTTAAATTTTACACCAATTTTCTCCAGGATTCTAGTAAGTGTACTGCGTTACAGATTTATAGAAACAAAAAGAGCTTTTTGTGCTTTTGAGGCCTTTCCCTCTTCTGCATCTCAAAGTGAATCATGGGTACCAATATTTTTCAAATTTTTCTCAGAGGTTTCCTTGTCTTGACAGAGATAATGGATTGGCCTCACAGGTCAACTTCATTCTCTCTCACAGTTTAGGAACCCTGAAGTCTGAAGATAATAAGAAAAAGAAAAACAGCACTTTTTAATCCTGTGGTATCACAGAGAAATCACAGTTTCATGTTCAGACATAACTAGGTCTTTTTCTTCCAAAAGAAAGACAAATTGGGCATACTGTACTTTCCAAAATAAATCCACTGGTTTATTCTCTAGTAACTGCCCTTTTTGTTTTATTATTGGCAAGGCCAAATGATTTCAAAAGCGTTCAAGCACTGATGTGTTAGAACGAAACACAGGATGGCCTCTTTTTTTTGGTCCAAGCGCAAAATGTCTGCTTTGAAATGCCGTTACTATTCAATAACTTCATCAATAAAGGAAATTGAAACCATCTTTTAATGTATCCATCACATTTACCAGCAATTCCTATCCAAAATTACTTCCTTCTAAACTTCATGAAGTCAGTTAAATTCTAAGTCACAATATAAACTTAGTTATAATATTAATTTGAACTTTTGCTTTCAATAGTGTGATTGATACTGTTGAGCATTGGAAAACTCTCCAATAACTCAAAAAATCTTTTCTGGCAGCTGTGCTTACTGCAGTTCCCCTTTTCTTGATAGGGAAATGAGTTGGGGTGATATACAGATGACAGTAATATTTATTGGAACATATTTGTGTACCTGCAGATACACAAAATCATGCAGACGCTGCCACACTCACAGGCCAACCCAACTGTTTACTCAGAGGGGAGAGCAGCACTGGCATAATAGTAGCTCTAGGCACGTGTGCAGAGTCCCTTACAGGATCTCTGGCTTCATCAGCAGCATTCACAGTCCTAGTGTCTCTGATCTTGCACAGCTGCCATTGCCACTTTGGATGGAGACTGAGTTACTTCACTGGGTCTAGCATGTCCTGGGGGCCTCGCTCATGATCAGCAGACTCTAGGTCTTCTCTCATTTCTTGATGATACAATAGGATAAAAAAAATAATCTCCAGAGCTTGTAAGAATCTAGGAGAGACACATTTCCTCTCAGCATATGCTTTTCCTCTACTCAGTTTGTTCAGTTCTCACCCAAGGGTGAGGTAGGACCCTTTCACACCTGCTTGTGCAGAAGGAGTCTTTACAGTACATGAATGTGTGTTTAAGTCCTGACTTCAGATTACTCTTCTCCCTCTAGCAGAAAAATCCCATAGAAAAAATTGTGTCTTTGGTGGACCCTGTTATTGTATTGAAACAGCATATCTAACAGGAATTAAATGTATTTTGTACTTTGGGGGGAGAACAAGGAGGGGATAGCAACTGCCAGGCTACTTATTTTATCCTTACTCACATCTGAGAGAGGTGTCAGTAAATAAAACACAAAATTCTGGTAGAAAGTATTATATTGTACCTGACACAAAAATGTTTCTTGTATTATATACCGAGGCAATTGCATTGTCTATAATTAAGAAAAACTGAGCCCAAGTCCCAACTGGTGTTTGACATAGTTGCCAAAGCCAAGTATCTGACCCACTGAAAAATAAATATTGTTGATAAATCCCCATACAGTAATCTGAAATTATTGTCCTGAAAATTGCAGAGTTGATAATAAGAAATTAATGAAAAATGACTGGCTGAAACCAAAGTACAGTGGATTTTCCTGGAAGAGGATGGGAGAAAGGGGTGTACATTCCTGCTCATTAATTTAAGTGTGCCTAGCTAATTCATACTGTCACAGTCATAGAATCACAGAATTATAGAATCATAAAATAGTTTGGAAGGAACTTTAAAAATCATCTAGTTCCAACCCCCTGCCATGGGCAGGCACACCTCCTACTATATCAGGCTACCCAATGACCCATTGAGTCTGGCCTTGAACACTCCCAGGGACGGGGCATGCACAAACTTCCCTGGGTAACCTGTGCCACTGACTCACTACTCTCATAATGAAGAAATTCCTCCTTATATCTAGTCTAAACCTGCCCTTCTCTAGTTTATAACCATTGCTCTTAGTCGTATCACTATAAGGCTTTGTCAACAGTCCCTCCCCAGCTTTCTTGTAGGCCCCTTCAGGTACTGGAAGGGCTTTCTCAGTCTTTTTGTTCTGTCTCTCCTTCTCATTCATCTAATTTGTAGAGTTTCATATCCAGAGAAGTAGACTGGTGAATGAGCAATTGACTGACTGATGCTTATTGTCACAGAAGAGATAGTATGGTGTTGGCTTCTTCCATGTTGAAAGCAAACAAAATTCAATTACTGTTTGGATATGATCAATTGTTGCTAAACTACCAGTCAAGTCTGTTTGCTCCCTTGGCATGAAAAGCACAACTCCTCGAGAAAAGATGTCAAGTATTTCTGTGGTAAAGAGTGAAGGCAGGAAGAGGAGAAACAGAACATTAAGAAGAGGCATTGAATGAAAATAAGACCATTTTGGGCTGTGTAAAATCCCTAAAGTGTGACAAGGAGAGTAGTGTCAGAGCAGATCCCAGATGGAGCCAAAAAGTCTATGAGACGTGCTTTCCAGGTGCTCTGCATTACCCAGGATAAATAAAAAAAAGCCTTGCAGCTGGTCAGTATAAAAATCACTATGATGCTTACTGTAAAAATGTCGCTGATATTCTATCACTACCATCACAATTTATACACACAGGAAAGCTTCTCTGTGCCTTTTCAGTTAAACCAGAGAAGAAAAGCCAACTGCCCCTGAAAAATGCATTAATGAGCACTCATGCTTTTGGAATCTGACTATTTTTCTATTCAGTAAAACAGGGCTGCAAGCCTACTCTACTTACCTATGCAAATATCTTCAAACTTTATTTGTTAATTGACATAAAGTAACAAATATCCAATGGAGATATGGTTACACATGGTAACAAATTTTAGTAATCTTGCAAGTGATGATTGCTGTGTAGCTTCTGAGGTAACGATTAATTTCTGGGAATGATGATTCAAGAAAATAATGAGTTCAGAAAAACATGGGGAAATAGAGGTGCTTGTCACATTCTTACTTTGAGAACAAGGAAGGGGTTGGATTGTAAATTATTTTAAGGTAATAAAACCTGGACCACATAGTCAAGTCTATACTTAGTCACATCATTATATGCAAGAGCATCATACTAGATGGTCTCGATTTTTAAAACTTTTTTTGAAACGTACTGCAGTTGATACCTGTGTTTTCTGCATTCTCACTAAAGACAAGCATATATGAAAATTGCAGGCATATAATGATTTTACTTTATCTGACTTCATCCTCTGTGACATGAATTTAAGACAGTGACAAGAGTTAATTTAAAACTCAGAAGGAAAACAGTATTTAGTATAGTGAAATTCTGCTCAGAACAATACTAGATAAATGAGCTGAATGTATGATTAAGAAAATAATAAATAAATAGGCAACTCAGGAAGATCATTTATTTAGCAAGTAGAAGTAGACCTAGTGTTGCCTCCACTTTCTGCTTCTCACTGGCCTCAAAGAGTTGGGGTTTTTTTCCTGAAGACTTAACCTATTAATTCTGTTAGGCAGTTATTGGGATGATGCTGCCAGACCTCAAATATGTACTGATGCAGTGATATAGGGTGCATAGCCTATCAGTTCCAGGTTTTCTCCTGCAAACAAGAGGTACCCTTCTCATCTTCCTGACTGCACGAACAGCTTTCATACTAATGGTGTGGTCATAACACCTGGCTGATTTATTTTCCTAATATAGGTTGCAGTGATCAAGGGCAGGCCGGTTAAGCAAATACCTTCAAACAGCACCAGTTTTGTGCTATGTAAACCTTATTCTTTCTTTTCCTGACTTTTGACTATTCTTTTCACCACCTTTGTACTTCCCTTTTTCTACCCCCAGTCCCGAAGAAACAGCTCGTTGATGATAAGTTTGTTGTCCCCATTGGTGCCAGTTTCAATATGCCTGTTAACTATACAATCTCTGCCTGATGTTGTATCACTGACACCTTGAACAATGCGCTGCTGGCCTTTGAGGGTTTTAAATCCCAAAAGATCACTGGATACCCATTACCTGCAAATTTTTGTCTATCTCTCCTGCAACTCCGCTCTAAACAGCCTTGGACACAGCCAGCCTTGTGACACTACCTGAATATTTTTCAGCTCTTCATTGTGCTATTGTTGCACCCAGTGTTTTCTCACATTGTATTCAGTGACTTCCTACATCCCACTCAGTTAACTTAGCCTTTAGGCCCAGTCAGTGGCCTAATAATTTATTTGCAGCCCTAATGTCTGCAAGCAGTAGGTACAGAATTACCTGTGAACAACCTGTAATTCGCATTGTATTGTATATATATACTGCGCAATACATTTTGGTCTGCTGAGGATCACAAACTCCTCCACTGTGCAGAGCAATGAACTCCAGTTTGTATTCCTGGTTTATGTTTTATTGCCACTCAACCTCTAGGCTGGGCTTTGCGTCAGGTAAAAGAAACTACAGGATAAATCAGAATATAGGAGCTTCTGAGAGTTTATTCAATTGTACTGATGCGTATCTTTGTCCACTAATGCTACTATTACTATGGTACATGGGTTAATTGCATTCATATAAGGTAATAAAGAAAACAACCTAATGTTCTAACCAAGCAATCACTTTTAAGGAAACATGTTTCAGAGAACCAGACTGCACTGTAAATCTTGTAAAAGTAAAATAATTCCATTTCTACTACCTTGCCTTGCAAAAGAAAATGTCAGTATACAATAATGTAATGCACTTACTAAAATAAGAGAACAACCATGCTGGGCCAGAATAAAAGTCTGTTCAGCCTAGTTTTTAACGATAACTGCTTTTGCAAAATAAGTATGAAACAAGTACAAATAAATGACAATTCCAATGAGCTGTTCTCATTTTCAGTAATTTAAAGCTTAGGGATTTTCCAGGTCCAAGCTTGCATCTTTATTTCTGTGTATGTTTATATCAAGAGGTACTGATGGATTTTTTCCCCCCATTAACTAGCTCTTTAGGGGGTGGAATCAAATGCTATCACCACTCCATTCTATGCATAATGTAATAATGCTATGTTTCCAAAATTCTGTGGAGAGTAAAGTGTTGCTGAAACTATGATACTTAGTAAATGAATTAGGGGAAAATATTAAGAATCTTCTGCTTATAGTATGTAATTTTAAAAGAAAAAGCCTTAGAGCAATAACACCAGGAAAGAGGATTTTTTCAATTGCTTTTTTTAATTCCAAACTTTTGTTTGCTGAATTTGTAGTTGTATAACTGATTACACACAATGTAATCTATCATTTTATGCTACTTACACAAGATTACATAACTTTTTTTCAATATCTTTATTAATACAAGGTATTGTGACAAGAGGAAAAATGTATTCATTTGAAGTCATTTTTAAAGTTAGTATAGTGATTTCCTCCTCACAACCCAAGGATATATTGAGCATAATCCCAAAATGGAAAATTCTTATGCAAGAGATTTTAGATTCTAAAATAAACATGCACAAAAAGAACTCAGAAGAAGAAAATATTCCTTGTCAGCATGGAAAAGAGGGCCAGAAAATAAGTGAAGTTAACAAAAGAAGTGAGGCCCCGTCTTGATGGCAGAGATGTAATGCCACGACTTATGGGTCAATGCACCCATTCCCCTGCCTCCCATGCACACACAAAGATACAGAGAAATAGATGTTGAAATAACATTAATAAGGTTACAAAGGAAAAACAATCAATATGAAGTTATTTAGAATACTATGCTGAGTTTTACCTTGCTTGTATCACTTGTTTTTCCAAAATAATAGAAAAATAGTACTTCGGAGATTATGAGAGCTAAACAGGGAGGTAAATGTCTATTTGTTGGATCCTTACCTGTTTATCACAAAATGATACCTGTGCACTTAGAGAAACAGGGGCCTATATTGTACTTAGCGGAAGGATGTCTCCATGAAAACAGCAGTTGAATAAGTCTTGCTAAACTTTTAACAGGTAAATAGTAATTATCAAGTCCCCTTTTCAGGTTTGAATCAAAAATCAAACCCAAAGTTCTCAGCTCTCACAACTCTTACAAAATCAAAAGTAACCCTGCTTTGTCTGAAGTGCTCTGACAAATCAGGTGCAATTTGGTATCTGGGGTGACTTGCTTAGAAAAGAGCTTGATGTTGCCCTGTGCACAAAAGCGAAGCTGGTTAATAGAGGTCCCTAACCTACCCTTTCTCTAACTGTTCGAAACCTACCCTGAAACGCATTTTAATACCCTCTCAGTTGAGCTGATTCAACTGTGTATATGGATTCATGCTGTGAGCCAGACCAATGAAATCACCAGTATTAAAAAGTAATAATACCTTTTTGGTTGATATTCAGCATTTTCTGTTTCTTTCTCAGCCTGCTAATTCTCATCATCTGGTTTACAGCAGAGCTGCACAAGTAGCTGAGAGTGTGACAAATTCAGTTGTGGGCTAGGAGCAACTGACTGCATTGGAAAGGGAGGCAAAATGGTGTAATAGTTTAAGCACTAAAGAAATTACGCAGCACAACACCTCACAGGCTGCAGCCCTTCTGGCCTCCAAGCAGTCAGATGTGGAAACAAGTCATCTGCTTCTCCATTGCACTCATCAGTGTTCTTAGTTCCAAGGAAGCAGTGCAGAGGTAACTGTACAGACAGCCAGCACTGCTATCATGTATAATGTAGCATTTGTTTTCACTGTCTGCAACAGTAGCTGTGCTGCTGGCCCTAACCTGGCTGCAGGGTGCTCTGCCTGCCCCAACGTCCACCTAGATTGATTCTGGCTCTACACCAGGTCAATTTACACATCTGCAACCCAGACTATCCATTTGGAGGAGCTAACATTTGCTCAGTTCGGCTTCTTTGAAGCATTTAGTACGATTATACAGATTGATACCATGAAAAATTTGTCAGGAAATTAATGGTTCTGTCTTCAGATCGTAATTTATATATTGTGCTATAAATAATATGTCCAAACATGTTGTTGAAAACACAGTGGTGGGTGCTTGCTTATTTAATTAGTAATCTATCTTATACCTTGAATGAGGCAGGAGTCTTACACAAAAAAATCCAAACAACGCAACCAGCCACCACCATATTAGTTAACGTTATTAACTTTCCTGTGGCATGGGAATGAAACAAGACAAAAGATTATGTGCAGGCAACCTTAACTGCAGTGTCTTCTAACTTTTAAGGAATCACCATGGCAACCATGACAAACTTGTTTATATATGCTGCTTCTTGTTTTTCATAAGTTTGTATAGACAGACTCATACTCTGTCATTCTGCTGTCATTATGTGTGTAGGTACCTGGCTATGAGTCCATTATTGAGAAAAATTTGGAAGCATGGACTACTGTGGTCTGCCACACTACAAGCAAATTTAAGTCAAGAAACCGTTTCAAAGACACTATGGAAGAGAAAACATAAATCTTTACTTACAACATGTGTGAAGAGCATATTAGGGTAAGTTGTGTTGACTTTAAAAAAAAAAAAGTATGTCTAAACACATGAGGATAGAACCACATGTGACCTTGAATAAACCATACAGGAATGACATAAGATGTAATGGCAAAAGACACGTTCACCTTGAAAAACATGCAATCTGTTAATAAGTAGATAGAAGAAAAACAGGATGCGAGGATTTCACTAAACTTCTAAGATTATAAGGAAATAAGGAAGAGACAGCAGAAGTGTGCAGTGGGTTATTTTTGAAGAAGACAAAGGTAAACTCCTGTGAGACAGTGGTACCAGCAACAGAGAACAAGACAGCAGAATTTGAGAATTCTAAACTACCTTATTAGAAGTTAGCTATTATGCCTATATGTACCCGATACTAGAAGGTAGTGAGTAGCTGACATTCCAAAAGGGGTATCTGCAGCTTCTGCATCTCAGGGTTAGGATAGTGACTAGTGGCAAGTGAAAAAACTTATTTGATAGAGTCTTCAGTGCAGCAGTCTGAAAGTCAGACAGTAAGCAATGAAAGGAAGCCAGAGTGTGGTTTGGCAGCCAGCACTTCTCTTTCCAGTCACTATTTTCACTACGGTATCTATATTTATGCTTTTTATAGCTGTGAAAACAATAAGTTGGTCAGTAAATTTGTCAGATATTGAAAGTTATAGGTTAGGATTACCAGGAGCTATGTTTTTCTGGCACGTAACTATACCTTCAACCAGGCAACTTAAACACTTAACCAGTGGCACCAAGGGATATCTTGCCAGTTATCAACAGGATTTTTCTTACAATCACGTGCATTCATGGCCAACACTGTGTGACTCCATTTGTTAATTATTTGGGATATTTTTTTTCTTTTATATCAGTTTAAAATCTTCTTAGTTAATTTTGTGGTTTGCCTTGAAATAGGTAGAAGTTTCTGAGTGTGAAAATGGGATCAAACGTTACTCTGGCCTGAAATAATGGAGTATTGTACTAACCCTTCGCAGTAGTCCCATGATATATTCTGGTCCCATGACTGACACAAAAAGTCAACATATATGATGTTCACAGAGATCACTCTCAACAGATATTCTACAATCTCCTAAACTGCATATTTCACAGAAGTAGGTTAAAATAAGCAGTGATTGAAAAACTAAGATTTCTGTAAGTACTCAGCTATTCAGATTATATCAAGATAATACCATAGAAGTGCTCTGCCTATTAAGAATGGGTTATCTTTTTGTAACAGAGATCTAAAACTGCTGTGGGTAATACAATGTTCTTCTTCAGTGACCTCTTTTTAAGTTTCTGCTCTTGCTCTCTTCAGGTGATATTAAGTCATGTTGTACAAGATCAGGGTAAGATCTGGGTCACTGAAGACACTCATCAGTTCTATATTAGAGTGAGAGGAAAACAGCAGGAGGCCTGAATACAGAAATTCCTGTGCATGTGGAATCTTCTGCACATGTTGCAGAAACGCATTGACGTGACATAGCTACGCTGTATCAAATCATCTGCTAGTGCATGTCTTTGGATAGCACATTGGCATATAACCTTTGGGTTTTCGTTCTCTTAAGGGACTGACTTGTCAGAAGTTTTTTCCCAATGTATGACTTCACAAGAATATATACTGTAGATTCATGTCTACAAGTAATATTATCCTTTACATTATTTGTTGGCCGTTTCATTCCCCAATTGCATTTCCTTCTAGAGCTAACCTTTTCAATAGTCACTACCTGGACCGTAGTGCTTATACCAGCAAAAATGTGTAAAGTAAACATAGTTAATAGACTTGAACTAGATGTAACCATCTTGGGAAGATGATACTCCTGGCACTAAACATATGTCACTGATCAGTAGTGATATCTAATATCAGAAAAGGTATTTGGTGTCCCAAGAAGATACAGCTTCAGTCACCCCTCAGACACAGTAAAAGCAGATGAAAGCTCCAGTATAGAAGGCTATATACAAAGAGAAAGAGAGAGTTTAAAACAGCAGAGCAGAAAGATTACAAGGAAAAGAAAGAGAAATTACATACTAGCCACTGAACCATTACCAAATATTTTGTAGGCATATTAGAGGTGATCAAATAGAATTCCCATTCTATATGAAATTCTGACATTTTGGAATATGTTCTTATTCTGATTAAAATAATAAATCCAAATGTCAGTGCTTTCTAAGATACAGTTCTGGGGAAATATTTCTTTGGAAATGTCAGAATTTTGGTACAAATTTCTTGTTAACAACATTGAATCATTAAACTACAAGAGATGATATGCATGTGGATATATCTTCTACTACTTACGATACATGAAATAGTAAAACATTATTCAGATCTGTCAAAATTATACTATGATTCATAGTATAAATGAAAGATGATTAAGTTGTAATGATATACTCTTATCATACTGAAGTGAGAAGTCTTCTCGTGACAGTACTTCAAGTAGTTTCAGTAATTATGTAGGAGTAATATTATGTTTGATGATATGGTCGTATCACTATGATGGTTAAAATTTGTTAGTCCATTTTATAGAAAGAAGGCCACAAACACAGTGATTGCTTGATATTATTAATTTATTGTTAACTGTAAGTCATTTAGCTAGTTTCTTAATCAGAGGTTCACAAGACAGATATGTTTTGCATTAGAAAAACCAGCAATTTGTCTGTCGGCAGGGACTCTCTGCAATGAAAATAATTTTCGATTCTAGTACAATAACCTTAAAATTAAAAGGAATTACTGCTAAATTACAATTTTATTACAAAAGTGATTACATTCTTTTATATATATACACACATGCTTGCATTTATATTTTTGCAGCAGTGCTTATGGGAATTCAGCTATACAACTCCCATAACTGAACTGATAATTTATGCTTTGGTGTATTGTTTTGTAGTTTTCAATAAATAGCAACCTTGAGGTTTATGACCCAGGTACACTACTTTTTGTCAGCTATGTATCCAGGGGGTTCTGGCTACTGGGAATTAATTTCTAAAATAAACACTTCACAGGCAATATTACTTCTGCCCTGTAGCATGCTCAGATGTTGTAAGAGTCTTTTATTGTGAGTTTCATTGCTTTAGTGGATTTTAAAAAGCATTTATTAAATTTAGTATTTTGTTGAAGGAAAATCACAAGATTCAAGAGATAGAAATCTCACTCTGTTAAAAACTTAAGAAATATATTTTGCTAAGGTCCCCCCAGTGCCCTTACAAGGACTTTTCCTTGATCTAATAAAGTGAGGAATTTCCAGACTCCCAGAGGAACTGGTTCAGAGCAGTGTGTGTATGTGCACACATGCATGTGACAGTTTGAGATATCATTTACTTTGGTGCTGGGTGTTAGGCAGTGCCCTCACTATGTTCGCATGTGGCCAGCACCCCACAGGCAAGACTTTATGCAGTCTATGAGACCTGGATGTGAGATCTCAAGCACAATTTTTGGATATTACTGTCTCACTTGGACTGTTCCAAAAAGTTAATATCATACTCAAGAGCTCAGTCATATTTGACACGGAAATGAATAAAATTATCAACACAGTAGCCTCTACATTTATTTTATTTAATAAGTCTCATTTTTACCTATGGTATAGAACTGAATGTCATTTGTTACACCACAATTGTGAGTCATTTATTTTCCTGAGATCACCCAAAAATGAGACACCTTGTGCTGTTAACTCCACCAGAGCTATTTTTATCAGCCTGTTTAGACATGCACATGTGCATGCACACGCAAACACAGAGAGAACTTCTCAAGCTATGTTCCAGCGGCAATTTCAGATTTTTTTCTGAACCATAAATGTCATTCATACATGTAAAAAAACTGATTTCGTTATGAACACCCACGATGCATACAAGTGACTATTGTAACTACTGAACCAACTCTGCTTACTCTATACCTTCCTCACTTGTTTTTTTTTCTCAGAGTACTTTTTTGGATCTCTAAGGAAGGACTCTGCTGTAAATCTTTCTACTGAATACCCTTCCTCCTCTCCATGCCAAACAATGAGGAGAAGCAGTCAGGTCATGTCTGTCTCTACTCTACTTGAGGTCTTTTTTCTCCTCCATCTCTACTCTGACTTCTTGGACATCTCCATGTGCTTTAGCACTGGCAGTCTCCTCTACATGGATGTTTCAGAGCAGCTCAGTATAATCCCTATGTTTCCCTCAGTTCCAAGACTATAACACGTACTTCCTTCAAGAGCAGAATACAAATGTTTACATCCAGGCTCTTGTCCTTCATGTAGATTCAGGTATTCCTTGCTGGAGAAAAACAGATAATATATTAACACTCCCTTTAACACCAAACTAATAATTCAGATCATTGCCTGCATTTTGCTTAAAGCCTGATCAGTGCAGGTGGTTCCAAATGGCAACATGTAATGAATCCAAATATTAATTTGGCTAATATAATACTAGATATCAGCATACTGAGTAATTAGACATGGATTTTTGAAGTCTCATTTTTCAGACAACAAAGTTCTTTGCAGGTTATTCCATAGCACTGACCTGTCAAATATATTTTTTTGTTGCCAGCTCAAACCAGTCTCAATAGATCTGATTGCCACCGTGTAGAAAAGTAGCAAAAATGAGGTAACTGAGTGAATTTCCATTTCACTCTAAGCTCAAAAATTCTTCAGGCAAAGTTATTCAAAGTACAGATAAATTAAACTGTAATTTACTATTTCCTTCCACTTCAGAAATTAATGCTTGTCTTCTTTGTTTAGCCCTTATTATTCATATAATGGCAGGTTCTAGGTCACTGCATACAGGCAGTTGATATTTAGCAACTGATCTTAGTGGGGTTTAATTGGTTATCTTGTGAAAATAGTATGCTTCCTAAACAAAAATAAAAATGCGTTCCTACTAGTAAACTCTTGTTTTCAAAGAAAAATCTTTGAGCAAATGTTTCAACAAAGAAATATAATGAACACTGGTATTGTTTCTCAGTTAATTTTTCCTCAGACATAGTCTAATTTATTAAAATTTATGGAAATGGCTGCCATGGACTTCAAGGATAGGTGCATGAACTATTGGTCCTTACTTGGGAATTTATTTGTTAGAATTCTTTCTACAGAATTTAGGTCCTCTGTTGTAATATCATTTGTAATATGATCACGTGAAGATGCCAATCTAAACTGGTATGCAAAATAAAACCAAAAATTCTGTACAAAGCATGGGTGGTTTAATTCCAAAAGTCAGTGTAAAGATCTCTAAATATTCATCAGTCCTGACCCAATCTTCTGGAATTCATCTCAGTGGTGGCTCCATATACTAGCTAAAAACGTTCTCTCATTCTATACAAAGGATTTTCTTAAGACCTAAAAGACATCCTGTCCTGTCCATTCACAAAGATAAAATGTTTAATACCTCTCAGTATCTGAAAGCATCATATTTTTTTCCAAATTAGAAAAGCCAGTCCTCCCTAATAATGAGCACAGAGATGCTGCTACAAAGATTTTGCTTCTACTCTTCTACTAAATTTTAGCCATTATCCATGTCTTCATCTATTTTCCTTATGCACTGTGTAAATACATTTCTATTCTCCATATCCAGTCTTGCTCATAATTTTTTTTATTGGACCATCAGGGAAAATTTTCAAGCAAACACTTCTGTCCTTGTAAAAAAAACTTTCTGCTACTTGGGAGGAGCTATACACAAATGTATTTGTGTTTATCCTCTTTTAGTAAAAACATTTTTACTCAATTTTCTGGTGAAAAAGGGCAAAATTCAGGCAACAGATATGGCAGCAGTGCTGCCTGTCATGTTGGTGTGCAGACACTTTTTCTGGTGCTTGCACTTGTCTAGTATTTTCACTCCTTCTTAGTTCCTGATACAATTACATACCAACCCATTAGCCAGACTGATGCTAATATAGATAGTGACAATAACAACATCAACAACTTACTCTGGGGAATGATCATGAACAGAATGCTTTTATGACGAGATACCTGCAAAAATGGATGTTTTGCTCTCTTTTCCTATACAGTGAATGCTGACTTGTCCCCACTTTGCAACATAAGGACCACAAAATTAGTTAAGATTCTGGAGCAATGCAAGGTATTACATGTTATCTACTGTTACTTTATGAAAAATTTATCATTTAACTTTCTGACATTGACAATAGTGCAACAAAACCAGTATGAGTTATGTACAGTCTTCAGGCATTCTCTTGTGAGTCACACTGATCTTGTGTACAGTAATGAGACACTGCAACCAGTCACATGTGCTGTGACTGAAGGATGAGTTGGAGAGTCTTTAAACTGCAAAGCAGAATAGAGCCAAGAATACATATCTGTAGGGATCAGTATGCCACAAGGATCAACCAATTAACTTTTTTTTAGTGTATGCCTGGAATTATTTCAGATAGCGTGAAAGTAGCGTGAAACATGTCAACTGTGACCTAGGAAGGTGCAAGCATTACCACCTAAAATCCCTTTGAATACAGGCAAAATTCAAATTTTTAATATGCTAATTTTAACCAGGGAGGCCACTTGGCCACTTTCAAGAAGTTACTCTTATTTCATGCTTAACCTATATTGAAAAATACAATCACTGCAATAAATACATCATTTAAAGACTAGGTTTATTTTCAGTGAAATCTGCAGCATACATTTTTCTCTATGTCCAACAGAATATATTTCAATTATGTATTTTGGTGTAATGAGGAAAGTGAAATTTAAATCAAAATATTCAGAGAGCTTCCAAAACCCATTTTCTCACAGTGTCTCAGGAGTCTGTCTTAGGAGTAAGTCTCAGGAGCAAGTGCCCTATAGCCCTTAAAGTTAAGATACAGAAAAATATTCCAGTATCTACAGTATGCTTTAAGTAAAAATTTAGAAATCTAAATCCAAAAGAAAGATCACTAAGGACACTGTTTAACCTAAGAATAGCTTCAATGTCCAGGAAGAAATATGGAATTCTTCTTCACGTCTATGGTGGTGAGACACTGGCACAGGTTGCCCAGCAAAGCTGTAGATGCCCCCTTCCTGGGAGGAGTCCCTGCCTATGGCAGTGGGGTTGGGACTAGATGATCTTTAAGGTCTCTTCCAACCTAAACCATTCTGTGATTCTGTCATTCTATGATCTAGATATCTACAGTGTCCCCAAGGTTTCATCTCACTTCATTTGCATCTCTAGCATAAACATTTAAGTCTGAACTGGTCATTCAAACTTCTTTATAATGAATGACCAAAAATACATAGGGTACAGTTCAGTTCTATTTCAAGCATTAATATTAGGATGAGATCTATTATGCCATGGAAGTACCCATTTCACTAACCATGAGAATAAACTACTTTATATGCACACATTTCCTCAGATGACTCAGACTCTGATGGTTCTACATTTTTATGAGGAAATAATTAGACGCCTATTGCATGTGCCCAGATTCGGTCACCGAGTGGTTCCGCAGTTTTTGAGTGCCTCATTTGTTCATAAACCTGTTTTTATTTTAGTACTAAACTTAGATCTCCTGAAGTGAGTAATCTAGTAGGCACAGTGAGTCTGAAACCACCTGTGAGAGTAACAACAAAGAGCAAATTACTGATTGCAGAAATCTATGATGAATTATGCCAATTCAAGACATAAATGATAAATGGAAAAGAAAACTGCTTTGGACCATGAAGTCTTGTCAAAATAAGAAAAGAATTTCCTGCTGGATAAGTGGATTGATTCTTCCACATAATTCCCTCTGGACCACTATATTTGACCTGGATAATCACGCATTTCATGCTGACTTGTGGTTTCCATACCCAGAGCCTGGTACGAAGGAACGGTAATATGCAATATATGATAAATTCACTGCTTAGTTTTCAATGCTTAATGTTTGATGAAGGGAGTGTCCATCTGCTACAAACAAACCCACTCATGTTCAGGATTACAGTACAGATGAAATTCTTCGAGAGAGGAGAAAGACCCTCGTGTGAAACCAACATAAGGCAGTTTGGACCTATTAGAAAAAGAAAAATCTGTGATGCCATGTGCCCATATGCCTATAAATATATGTTACAACTGTGTGGATTTAGCTTTATTTTGATATGTTTTTTTTCCTGACAAAATCGTTCCTATACTTGTAGACCCACCTTCTTTCAATGAAATCTCATAGTCGTAGTACTTGTCTGGTATAATGTTTTGAAACTACATCTCTAATAACAAAAATATACTTGTGCGCCACTAGAAACTTTACACAAAGCCAAATATGAAGGAATTAATTTCCTTTTAAAAACTGAAATTGTCTTCTGTGAAAATTACAAGAATTTTAATGTACTTGAAATTACTTTTCCTGTATCTCAACAATGAAGACATAACAAGACAGACATTACAACCATAAAGCAAACAGTATGTATCTTATTTCCAGGAGTGCAAATATACGTAGTATTTACATTCATGCTTTCTGAGGCAGCTTTTGCCTGAGGGAGGTTCTCAATTATTCTAGCTGTACCCGCTCCAAGGACCTAAACTAAAGATAGAGATGGGGGAAGCATGAGGAGGAAGTATGTATTACTTTTTCCTGTGCCTAGCAATGCCAGATGAGACATTGGCACTCACGCCTCTGATCCTTGCTATTTTTTTATAACAGTCAGGACAGCTATTTTCTGATTGGATTTTTTCATATTTTATTTAAATCACTTGGCAATTGCATATATATGGTCTCTGGCATGTATGTAGCCTGGTTGATCCCTATCATTAATTTTCCACAAGAAGAAAAAAATTATCTAAAATAATTAAATATGTAATAGACTCCTAGACAGCAATAACGTAATTTCAGCAGTTCATAATCTTTGCATTTTACTCACAAGGCCTTATTTGAATTCACTAGTGAACAGTTGTGCATTCAAATATGACTTGTTGTGTAAGGCATGCAATTTTTTAAGCTCCTACTGAGATCATTTTCTACTCCAGTAGCCCTCAGAGGGTATAGCTTCTAATGGGAAGCTTACCTTAAGAATGTCATTGTGCTTATGCCCACAGGAAACATTTATTACACATTGTCCTGTCAACTAAATAGTTAGGTTACAGTCCTGGTTTTCACTATAAACTCTTGATCTTCAGTGATTAAAATTTCTCTTCTCTATGCATCTATTCACTGTATTTTAAGATCCTAGAGTCTTCCTGCCCTTCAGCAATCATTTTCAAAAAAAGCTCAGCAATAAGCAGGAAACATTAAAAAAACCCTGTATTTTATCAAAAAGATTGAATTTAATTAAGACTGGGAAGATATGGGTAATGTTTAAGATCCTGAATCCAATAATAAATTTTGCATTTTATATGTACCTCGAGCAGATATGAATATGAACCTCTTGGATCATTCAATTCAGTGATATAGTACTGCAGGCAATTATGTCATTCCGTATACTAGAGTTATCTAAATGCAATATGACATTTCCGCATCCATTAGGGATGCCAAATTCAGAGGTTATTTTTGATTTGACATTAGGAACTTATCCTGGAATGATAAATTGCAGCTCCACTGTCCTTTACTCTGAGGCCACTCAAAGCTTATCCACTGAATGCCCTGCAGTAAATGAGAGGCAACCAAGCCTTCTTCCACTAAATGAAAAGCTGCCTTATTTTGTCTTGATTCTGTTAAATGAGTGAGCCTACATGGGTGAAGACGCTATGAGTGAGTGAGTGAGTGACTGACTGACTGACTGATCCCTTGTACATGTGGGGTGGTAAAGGCCCAGTTATCTCTCGTGGAAGCAGAGCAAGTTAGCTTAACATGCATTTACCACTGCAAACAAGAAGTTCCTTACTACAGCTACAGCAGCTATGCATTTATATCTCATTAACTTGGGATAATTCCAAGTAGCTTATTCTGAACTTATTTAAAATACTTTAAAAATACTTTTACTAACCTAACCTTGTCAATTTTAGATTTGAGTAATTTTCAGTTGGGTTTAACACAATTATATCACATGTACCTTAAAAAAATTATTTGTGTTCCTTTACTGGGGAAGTCTATTTAGAAACCAGCTCTCTGGTGGTTAGACATTTGGGTTTGAATTTCCACTTGCATTTATTCATAGTAAATAATCTTTTTTTTTTCTTGGGCTAGCATTTCCCTTCGGTTTATGTAACATTTATTCCCCAGTGCACTTACAGGCAACAGTCTTGTCCCTTTACAACTTCTGTTTTGTTAGACAAGATGACACATTTATTGCACCTTAAGTGTTAGTTCCCTTCTCTGATACAGCTAGTAGCCACATTCCAAATTCATCAGCCTTGAGCATGTGTGCACTGTGTAGATTATTACTAGTTTTGCATTTCTAACCTGGAACTCTAATTGCTCTTGACCCATTTTTGATTATGCAGTGGATTTCAAAAGTTTCTCCTTCAATATCTGTTCTATATCCTGGCACATTATGACATCAAACTAATGAAGCAATGATTTTCATGGACATTTCTGACGACAACAGATTTCTTTTTATTTTCCTGAAGTTAATAATTCCTGCTTTTTTTTTCCTATTTATAAGTGGTAACAAGTAGAGTTTGCTATTCTTTGACTTTGCAAGGATAACATATTAAATATCTCAAAAATATTTAGGATCATTCTTTAGCTGAAGAACCTCCTGTTGACATTTTGACAGAGATTTTAGTCAGACAAAGCTGTGTAGAGTAATATAACTAAACACATTTTAATTAAACTCTAAACAGTTTAGTCAATATGACTTTTCCTTTCTCATTCATGCAGGACCCTTCTGTCTTGTGAGTAGAAAGATAACTCCAAGACTTACAAGTTCTGAATATCTAACAAGAAAAGATCCAATAAAGTCGACTATGCTTAAGCTAAAACCCTGTTTGGAATGCATTAAAAAAAAAAAAAATCAGCCTTGTCTTTTTCGTATCACCTGCGGTAATAAATCTGTACAATACCTAACGAGATAATATGCCCTATATGGTCAGGCAAAACTCTGACAACAACTTAAAAGAGTCACTAGAACTTTTAAACTTTGGAGGTGCATCTGTTTAACAGTTATGTTTTAAATCAGCAAACCGGTGCTGAGGGGCATAGTTTATTGTTTGATACGAATGGTTGGACTCAATGATCTGGTGGGTCTATTCCAACCTGGTTGTTGTATGATTCTATGAAATAGTGGCAAGGAGCTTGGATGGCCTGACTTCTTATCTAACTGAAACCAGATGTTGCCAGTGGTCTCTGTTAGATTACACTCGATTTCTACATTAACATGCAGAATCAAAATCAGATTCATGCAAAGCCACTCTGCCAGTGCTGAATGATTCAGCTGGTTTTAAGGATAAAATGAAATCACAAAAGTTCTATCAATCACTCAGTGAAAAGAAAAATGCAGAAAAATCTGGGGAAAAAAAGCTAAACATGAGGATCCATATTTTATCTTTTTACTGATTGGACATATTAAACATGAACTTAGTGTCCATGAGAGATATGGAAATGTAGATGGAAATCAGAGAGACACAGATGAGGCAATTTTAAGAGAGCTTTGGAAAATTAGGCTGAGTTTACACTCTGCCAAAATTCAAAGAAATAAAATCACTTTGCAGCTGGTGTAGAAAAACCTCTAATGGGGCAACTGGAACAAATCCATCATTTCTTTCATTATATGAAACCCACAGATTGTTACAAGATATACTAGCCCCCATTATCCTCTTCATGTAACTTGGTTTACATCAGATAGGTAAAGCAAAGAATTTTGGTGCTAACCTGTGTGGCACAATCTATTCAGTGACAAGTGGAGGCTGTTTACTGCCTATACACAGCTACTTTAATATTACTGACATAGAGAACGTATACAGGAAGGAAAATGTGCCAGGAAAGCTGTTATAGAACTTAGTTGTCACCAGAAAATGGAACAATGTTTCATTATCATTCAGAGATGCCCTACAAAGTGCAGGACAGCCATGATCTTCCTCAAGCTACATTAGCAGTATGATGTGTTGTCTTTGCTCCATCCGTCCATGTGGCAAAAACTGGCATCACTTTGTGCCCCTTGGGTACATCATGTCAGAGAAAGCCTTTGGAGAAGATTCATGCATCAAGCAAAACACTATTTATGAACTTCTGTTAGGTCATTTCCTTAAATAAGCAGATGTCCATAACATTTTGTAGACCATATAGCAAATTTTATGCAGTTGTCAACAGCATCCCAGGGAAAGCTTTTGTCAATTAAAGGTGTCTTTTGTCAAATTACCCAGTACAGATAAATATACACTTCAATTTCTTTAAAGTTATGTATTAGAAAATATTTTCCAGCAGAATAAAAACATAACTTTCAAGGCAGATAGAAAAGAAATAGGATAATTTCCCTTCTATCAAATAATAAGTGTACAGAAATGCATTCAAGAATTTATGTCTCAAAAGACATTTCAATATAAAAAATTTACCCGTTTTGAAAAATCTATAGGCATGCAATATATGAAACAGGAAAGAATTACACTGTCTTGAACATTAAATTTAACTTTCCATTAGCTTATGTTGATGATTAAATTATGCTGATGTGAGGGTTATTGTGCCCTTGAGCCAAAGATTAACAGTCCACTTACAGTCTAATAATAGAGATTCTAAGGAATGATGATTCCATCATGCTGATGGTATTAGATATATTTGGATGGCTGTTCACATACAAATGTATTTAAATGAAATGAGCATCATATCGATCATGATCTGAAAGACATCTCAGACTTTTTCTGACACTTTATCTATTTAAATTACATCTAAATTACAAATACTGTGAATATCACCAGTTAAAGTAGTATTAGCCTAACAGCAAAGGAGACTAATAAGAGGAATATTTGGTTACTTCACTGTGACCTACGATATCATTGCATTCTGTAATATTATTACCAGAATTTGCCTTGTCATTTTCGCTTTGTAGAGATTTCTGTATCATTCTTAAAACTGATTATACTTCAGAAGGACAAACCTTTCTTGAGAGGTGATATGTCATGTGCCTCAAATGTTATGCCAGCTGTCTGCACGGTCTATAGGGCCCTGAAATAAGATGCTCAATGTTAGAATCATAGAATCATTTGTTTGGAAAAGATCTTTGGGATCACCAAGTCCAAGTGTACCTGTCCACTACTAAATCATATCCCAAAACTCTTCATCTAAGCATCTTTTAAATGCCTCCAGGGATGGTGACTCAGCCGCCTCACTGGATAACCTGATAACTTTTTCAGTGAAGAAATTTTTCCTAATGTCCAACCTGAATCTTCCCTAGCACAACTTGAGGCTATTTCCTTTCATCCTATCACCTACCACCTGTGCAAAGAGATCAACACCCATGTCTACACAATCTGCTTTCACGTAGTTGTGGACTGCGACAGGTCTCCCTTCAGCCTCCTCTTCTCTAGGCTAAACAACTCCAGTTCCCTCAACTGCTCCTTATAAGACTTGTTCTCCAGCCCTCTCATCACCCATTTCCAAAATTATGACCAAAAAAAAAAATCCATCCAATCACAAATACTTTATTAAAAAATCGTCAGAGATGTAAAAATGATTCATTATCCAAGTTTGTGGGAAATCTTTAAGACTAAATATAAGTTTCTCCACAGAAGAACCATCACAATGTTTTTGGAGTAAGCGAAGCTGTTCTTAAGTGTAACACTATCTGTGCAAATCAACAGCAAGAAAAGGCCAATTGCATATACTAGGTGGTCTGAATGGCAAAGAATACATGTGGAAAAACAGTATATGCAGGTCTCACTTGTACAACTCCATGACCTGTGGTATATAGATAAATAACACTAATTTAGTACGTTGAGCCAGAGGCTGTGCTTGAAGCATATAATTAAGTGCTCTCCAATGGATCTCAACTTTATTAATTTCTTTTTGAACCCATTTATACATTGACTGTCTATGGGAATGAGATCCACAGTTTAATATTGGAGAAATAGTGATAACTGTTCCCAGTTTACCTCTTCTACACTATATGTGCTTTTATGAACTTTCATTGTCTTTTCCTTCAGTAGTCAGAAGACTCATAGACTGCATTGTCTATCTTTACACTTCTGCTTTTACAGCACCCTGTGGCAATGAGTTCCTCAATTAAATAAATAAGAAAATAAAATAAAATAATTCCCATCTTTCTTCTCCACACCATTTACAATGGTACCAATCTTTTCTTTAAATTGTCTTTTCTAATCTAAAGAGTTCTGGCCCATTTTATAGGTAAGCTTCACTTTTGAATAGGAGGTTGCTTCAAACCTTTAATAACCTTTTCTACACTTCTCTGTGCCTTTCCTAGTTCTTTGTTTCTTTTTGATAAAGGAAGACGAGAACTTGCAGAAGCTTTTAAGTTAAAGGCACATCACATATTCCTAATGGCATAATGATTGCCGTATTTACTTTTCATTCCTTTTCAAATTCTACTAAAAAGTCTGTTCACTTTTCTGACCATTGTGGAGCAGGTGATGAGCTTTTCAGAGAACCATCTAATAGGATCTTTTCTTAGTAGTGATTTTAATAATTTAAAGTCTTTCATTATGCCTATATCTTTTGCCACGTGCATTGTTTCTCACTTATCCACACTGAATTTCATTTGCCATTTTTTCATTCAGTATTGTGAGATAGTCCTATCTTTTGAGTCATACAGCTGTAGTTTCTGACTGATATAACAAATACAGATTGATATCAAACACATATTTTTATTTTAATTACACTTTATAACAAAACGTACACAATGTACACCAGCAAAAGGAGGTAGGATTTACTTGTTGTAAGACAAAACTTGTTTATTAGCTAGCAAAGTAGATAAATGGTAGCTGATATAACAAAGACACAGTATCATTTACAAAGATGTGGATTAATACACTTCTTTGGATTCAGAAACATAACAAGTTGCCTGTCTCATGCAGAAAGAAGACATAAAAATGTTTTGAGGAGAGAGATTATATGTCTGAAACCTTAGAGGATTTCAAAGGAGAAATTTGCTATAAAATCTAGCATACATTGCCAACACGGGGTGCTCTCTAATAATGCAACATGAGGAGCATGATAAGCAAAAATAGAAAATTCCAGACAATCATCTAGTCTGGGCAACTTATCTCAGATCACCTAAATATCAGAAAAAGTAAGGAAAACAGCTATTTCCTGCCATAACATTAAAGAAAGCAGATTAAACTTGGTTTTTCTTTCTTTCCTCACCTCCCCATTCTTTTGTAAATGTAGCTGTTTTCCTTCTTTTCCATGTTGTAAAAAAAAAAAAAAAAAAAAAATCATTCTTCACTTTGCTTACTGTAGTTTGAGTTAGAGGTATGGCAGAGTGAAATACAGCTGGTAAGTGAGTAACAGTGAAAGTTTCCTTACACAGAAGTGAAATAAGTATATTAAATGAGCTTTCTAAGATGCCCATGACAGAACTCAGACTCCCAGGATATCATTCAAGAGTTTCCCAAGCATAAAAGGGGGTGCCTATTTTCACCTACTTAAAGCAGACAGTGGAATGGAAACTGGGATGAGTGGGGGGTGGTCAGGAGAGTAATTAGTGTTTCCTGTACTGGCTGGGAATATAGACGATTTTTTCTACTGGGAACTCTTTCTGGGTCTTGTAAACGCTTCATGAATTTTCCTAAATAATGAAGTGAATAATAAACATCAGGATAACATTGGGATCTCGTGTAAAGTATCCCTGCTCATGGCAAGGTGAGGGGAGCTAGGTGGTCGTTAAGGTCCCTTCCAACCCAAACCATTCTATGGTTCTAGGATTCACCTTTGTGATGTTGTTTAATGAGGTACTGAACAGCAGTGATATAAGCACAAAATCTCAGGTATACCTTCTCTGCCACTGAGAAAAGTGTTCATCTATCCCCACTTTGTTTCTTACTCTTTGGTCATTTTCTAATCCTTACAAGAGGATCTTTCTTTCCTCTTATGCTTTTTGAGGTTTCCTTAAACCTTGAAGTGTGAGGTGTCATGAGTATCCCACATGCATCAATTGGCCAGACTCTCATTAATTTCCTCTAAAGAACTTGTGTAATGCCTCTTATTTCCAAGTCACCTATACCACAAAATGGAACATTTTTCAATGTGTTCATTCATCCTATTCTTTATTAAGTTTTTTGCAAGCTGTCTGATTTGGAGATCTGGTCTATGATCCTATATTAAAAATGTGTCAGTTTTATTTTTGAGTGTCTCATGAACTTTTGGGTTAAGTGTCATTAATTCTATCTTTCTCCATTTTTGTTTTCAGCAACTTCTTAAATATCAAGATAATAGTCACAACTCTGGCCAGGGTATAGATCTAATAGCCTCTCCTTTTGACTACATCTGTCAGGCTTGTTCCTGACATTCAGTGACCAGAATATTCCTCTGCTGAACTACAATATTTTATATTGCACTTCACCCAAGTAAAACAAAAACCTTTTCAAGTGAATTGAAATGCTATCTTAATACTTATTAAAGGAACCTTCTTTTCAAACTCAGTAGAGCATAGAAAGTAAAGCTAAATATCATGATCACTAAGCAGAGATGAATTAAATTCTTCACTGTTTCTGTATGTACAACTTTCAAAGCTGTTCAACCAGCAGACATACCAGCAATAAACTTAGAGTGCAATTCTTTTTCATGTTCTAAAACATCAACAAAAGGTGATCATTCAAAAATCAGGATTCACAAAACTGTTAACCTTCATTATGAAAGCGTAGCAGGTTTGGTCTTTCTCAATAGAAAAATACAGGTGCTTCTGTAAAGTGAATCATTCATTTTCTTTATAGAATCATAGAATCATAGAACAATCAGATTGGAAGAGACTCACGGGATCATCGAGTCCAACTGTAGTCACCCCATTCCCTTCTGTCTCTGCTGCTTTGGGGCTCAACTCCAGCCTCCCCAGCAGTGCTCTAATTTCTACATCCTTTTATCATCAACATGAGGTGAAACAGTGGGGTTGTTTAGAAAAATCAGGGAGGAAGTAAAGTTGACTCCAAGCCACACACTCAAGGATATATTTGTTTCACCATGCCTAAATCTTCCTACATAGCAGAGGTTTTGATTTTTTTCTGCTTTAGCAAGAATGATACAGTAACCAGAATATATTATGTTTTGAAGATGAATACATAAGGGTGAGCCACCTTTCCTAAAATGGATGTCTCTGATAAGTTGGGCTTTGGAGGTCTATATCTCTCCAGGGAGAGCTTCATTCTCTTGAAGAAGTTCTCATCTGGCTTTGACTAGTCACTGAAATTTCAGCTGAAGTAAGATGAACAAAGTTCTACTCACATAGGTGATGGATAAAATGACCACTTTCTCACTTTAACTTCTCCAAACTCTGCAGCAAGAGCATTCTCTTCTGGACATTCTTTTTCTCTCAACACCAAAAAATTAATTAAAATTTGGATGAGGTGAACTGCAGATTGTGTAGATGAAAAATAATAATAATAAAAAAAACCAGAAAAAAAGCTGACTGAATATATTCATGAAGATTTTGTGACATTTTTACAAATTAAATTCAAACAATAATCCTTTCACTAATTACTAACAGTGGATAGTGCCATAAACTGAGAGTGATTTTAGAATTAAAGAGAATATTTGTATTTCAGATAAATGGAGGGAAGTAAAATTGCACATCCAATTGGCAGAGAAAAATCAGATTAACTGTGAAAATTAAAACTTTGTAGATTAGGACTTAGAACAGTGTTCTTTTTTAAATGAAAATTGTTAATGAATTTCTAAACTTTTGAGTAAAATACAAATATGATGATTAAATATGCAAAGTAACCCCTCAGATTAAAAACACTCTAGCAGCCAGCCAAAACAGCTATAACAGAGGCATTTAACCACCTGTGTACTGAAGAAAACATATTCAGTTTCCACTTTTAAGAAGGTTGTATAATTATACACAAAACTGACTGATGTGGTGCACAGGAAGCAACATATCATGCTTCTAAGTAGAAGGATTTTTAAGTATGTTCATATATTATTTTACAACACAGCATGTCCAGAGCCATTGCAATACTCAATCCTATATGAATTTTTACTGCAAGACCTGCCTTATATAGTTTTCTGGAAATGCAAAATCATAGAATCATAGAATCACCAGGTTGGAAGAGATCCATCAGATCATCGAGTCCAACCATTCCTATCAAAGACTAAACCAAGTCCCTCAGGACCTCATCCACCCATGCCTTAAACATCTCCAGGGAAGGTGAATCAACCACCTCCCTGGGCAGCCTATTCCAATGCCCAATGACCCTTTCTGGGAAAAACCTCCTCCTAATCTCTAGCCTAAATCTCCCCTGGCAGAGCTTGAGGCCATTTCCTCTTGTTCTGTCCCGTGTCACTTGGGAGAAGAGGCCACATCCTTTTAGGTAGTTGTAGAAAGTAAAGAGGTCTCCTCTCAGCCTCCTCTTATCAAAGCTCCTCTTATCAAAGTATCAAAATAAATTCTTTCTACCTGGTCTTCCTCTCACCTCAAAATTCAAAGTTCAATTACGATACCAATTGTAATTTTTTTTTGTTTTTTTACCCAAAATACCTGAAGTAGAGCAAATACCAACCAATATATAAATATGAAGTATGATTCATTGTGCTAACATCTGTGTGTAAAGGTATAACTGGATCTAAGATAGTAAGATGTTGTCAAGGAAAGAAACAGGAATTATCAGGGAGCAATTTTCTTGGCTGAAACAGGTATCTGACAAAAGGCAGCTCGATCTCACTTCATGGTATCCGTTTCTCTTTAACAATTGTACTGGTAGCCTAAGGAAATTACCTGCACCCAGCTTTTAGATATGTGAATTTAGGTGAGATGAAGCATATCTTTATTGACTGTTACACAAAGGCATTGTAGTTAAATGAAGCAAACAGATGAAAGTGGGTCAACGGGGACAGGGAAGATAACAAGAGTCTGTAATTCTTTCAAAGGTCATTTTACAGAGAAAAGAAAAAAAAAGGAAAAAAAGAACCTCAATGACTACACTTCTGACATGGGACCCTCTACACACCATGTGCCCACACAATATGTGGTCTGCTTTAGTTTGCACTGCATTGCAGAAAGGTGTGTTGCCTTTCCATTTTCCCCACAGGCAGGTAAACAGTAACCCTCTTTGTGCAGATATATTAGGCATTGCTTATCATAGAATCACAGAATAATCAGTTTGGAAGAGACCCACTGGATCACTGAGTCCAACCATTCCTATGTGTATGCGTTGTTAGCATGGGCTGACTGGCTCTTCTTCCAGGTCACAAGCAGGGAAGTAACAATGCTTGCCTAAGATAAAATATCTTTGCTACTTTGCTTCTTAGGGAAGAAACATTTATCATTGCATCCTCAGAACAAATTTCTGTAACATAGGGAATATTACAAAGCACTTTTTAAATAAAATAACTTTCTTGTCTTCTCATGTAATTATGTACTTCCCCAATATAATGAAGAAATTTTGTATAAATAACTTCTACTCTTTTAGCTACTGATGTTCATTTTGTCCATCACTATGCGAATCTCATTCTTTCAGCTGCATAACTACCCTTTTCTTTTCATCCTTGCACTTTGGTTTTGGTCACTTACATCCAGAACCTTTCCACCTCTGCCCTCTCAGTTTCCCTCAATCTCTTACTATTATAACTGCAAAAGAATTGGAGACTGCAGCTGGAGGGAATAAGAACACAGATTTAAACCGAGTGTTCAGCACAGCTAGCATTTAGACAAAGAATTTGCCTGCAGCCAGAGGAGAATAAGTTAGATTAAATTGGTTTGATGTTGTAAGGAAGTGAGTGACATTTTTATATTTTAATTAAGTGAGAGTAGCAGCTAGGAGAGAATAGGAATGCAAGAGAAAGGAGTTGAGAAAAAGAAAGGAAATAAAACAGCAGCTTGCAGGAAAATATGAATAAATACTTTTCAGATTCTCTATTGTAAAGCAAGGGATTATAACAGGATGAGAACCTGAAGAAAAAAGGAAACGTAAGCAGGACTTCAATGTTAATATGTTTGAAATGACCCATTTATCCTACAGTCTGCAACAGTGAGTTATCTGTCAATCAGCAAAGCTAATTTTAAAATTACATTCTGGGTATTACATTTATTTAATGTACCTTGTTTAATATCCTGGTTTTTCGGTGGAAGAGATATATCATGGGTCAGATGCAATTTCACTGCACATGCTGACTAGTCGTTTTTTACTCATTGAGTAGTCACATTGATTTCAAGGAGACAGCTTAGCAAGTAAAATGCTACTCAGTACAGTTCAGACCTGTGTGTTTCTGCATGCCCATCCAGCCAAGGTGCCAAATACAGCTGACAACTAAGCCCCGCACAGTCATTTGCTCACTTGCCTCTAGTAGAATGGGGAAGAGAATCAGGAGGATAACAGAAAACTCATGGGTTCAGATAAAGACAGTGTAACAGGTAAAGTGAAAGCCAAGTGCACAAGCAAAGCAAAATAAGGAATTCACTCACCACTTCTGGCAGGCAGATGTTCAGCCATCCCCAGGAAGATAGGGCTACATCACACACAACGGCTACTTGGGAAGACAAACATCCTAACTCTCAGTGTCCCACCACTTCCTTCCTTCTCCCAGCTTTCTATGTTGAGCAGGACATCATATGATAAGGAAGATCCCTTCAGTCATTAGGGGTCAGCTGTCCCAGCTGTGTCCCTTCCCAGCTTGTTGCGCACCCACAACCTACTTACTGGTGGAGTGGAATGAGAACCAAAGGCCTTAATGCTGTGTAAGCACTGCTCAACAACAGCTAAAACGTCCCAATAACATCAAAACTGATCCCTGCACAATCGCACACATAGCCGCATAACAGCAACTATGTTGCCAATGGCATCCTGGCTTGTATCAGAAACGGTGTGACCAGCAGGTCCAGGGAGGTGATTCTCCCTCTGTATTCAGCACTGGTGAGGCCGCTCCTTGAATATTGTGTCCAGTTCTGGGCCCCTCAGCACAAGAAGGATGTTGAGGCTCTGGAGCAAGTCCAGAGAAGAGCAACAAGGCTGGTGAAGGGGCTGTAGAACAGAACCTATGAGGAGCGGCTGAGAGAGCTGGGGTTGTTTAGCCTGGAGAAGAGGAGGCTGAGGGGAGACCTCATTACTCTCTACAAGTACCTGAAGGGAGGTTGTAGAGAGGAGGGAGCTGGTCTCTTCTCCCAAGTGACGGGGGACAGGACGAGAGGGAATGGCCTCAAGCTCCACCAAGGTAGATTTACGCTGGAGATTAGGAGGAGGTTTTTCACGCAGAGGGTCATTGGGCATTGGAATAGGCTGCCCAGGGAGGTGGTTGATTCACCTTCCCTGGAGGTGTTTAAGGCACGGGTGGATGAGGTAGGTCTTGAGGGACTTGGTTTAGTGTTAGATAGGAATGGTTGGACTAGAAGATCCGATGGGTCCCTTCCAACCTGGTTGTTCTGTGATTCTGTGATTCTGTGATTCTGTAAACTATGAAGATAATTAACTCTATCCCTGCCAAAACTAGCACAAGTTTTGTCAAATATCTTTGAACATATTTAATATCATTAGCTCGTGCTAAATGTTACCTATTAAGTATCTATAATTTCAATGCTAAAATACTCCAGTTGCCTTGCTAGCTTCTTGTAAGAAGATCCACTACATTACATTTGGGTTATGTCAATATTATCCATCCAGAAAGTATGAAAAAAAAGATTACCTTCTAGAGGTGTCTATCACTCTCACTACCTGGAGAATAATCTTAGATGACCTATTTAAATTAAGCACCTAAGCTGCTGAAGTTAACATGTGCATTCATTCTTGCAGTATGAGATTTTTGAAGCACTTAGCTTTGACAGTCATACAGAAGAAACAACCATATATAGCATTTAATAGTATCTGACAGGTTTGTCACTGGAGCTTTTTATGACACAGGAACTTTGGAACCTGTGTAATATGGAATACACTTTTGCAAGAATGGTCAACTTCTACTTTTTATTGCATCCCTTCTTGTCACTGTCAATGCAAACACAAAGTAATTGATGAGCACTCTAACCAAAGAGGTACTGAAGCACCGACCTTGCACTTTAATTGATCTGATTTTGTCACTCCTTACTCTTTTCTAAAATGTATTTATGTCCTGTAATTCTTATTGCAAGTTGTCTAATTATTTCTCGTGATTGGATTCTTAAATTGAGACATTCTGCTTTAGTCGGAGGATGTGTTACCTTTGACTCAAGTTAAAGCGAAATTATCGTGTTTTCAATGTAAGCACCACTAACTATACCGTACACACCACAAACTTTTCTTTGTATCTTATTATAAAGGTGCAGACACAGGAAGTAATTTTTATGTTTCTATATTCTGAGATTTCAGTAACTTTTTATCTGAATACTCTCTGCAGCCTGAATAGGCATTCTTATTAACGAGATTATCAGTCCTTCTTTTTCAAATGATCTTTAATATTAGTATCTGGAGGTAGAAGGAATGAAAAATTTATTATGCCCTATCACTGTATGTTCAACAATTTCTCAGCTAGCAAATCAACATAGATCGACCTATGTAAAGCAAAGTGCATCTACAAAGAACACTTGACCTTCACACATTGATTCCAGAGTTTCTTAGGCAATGAAACATAATGCCATTTTAATGGACTTAAATAAAAACATATTGCGGAGGTAAATATGTATAAAAGAATTTGTGACAACAGAGTAATGGTAGCAATGTTTTTCAGGTTTATTTCCTTACCTGGTGTATTTTTATCCTTATAATCTCCATAGTCACACATTGTGTCTGTGTACCTGGTTTGTTCTAACAATAACAATAAGATTTCTGTAGAAATCGGACAGTGTGAAGCGGTAACGGTTTTTGAATTGACTGGACTTGTTCAAAATAAATTTTTGAAGTAATATTGGAATTCAAGGTTCCTTCACTTCTGTATGGTAGAATTAATGCTTTTTGCTGGGTCACAATCATGTTATTATTTGAATATTTCCCAGTTAATTTCTAAGCTACTTGTGGCAGAATTGTCTCTCTTAGTGCATATCTGCACAAACAAGCAAATCATCATAGCCCTTTGTTATAAAAGGCGTTTTCTCCCCACACTCTTGTCTAATTACAAAGAGATAGCAATTTGTTTTGACATGGTAAAACATATTAGTTCAGCAGCAGCAATAACAACAGTGTTAAAAGTATTCTTCTCTGTCCTCAAATGGGGGTAAAGCATAATGTCTTACTGCTCTGTAGGGAGTTATAACAAGCATTTTAAATGTAAAGCTACAGTGAGCAGTTTAGCAACTATCTGAACTCTGGAGAACGATAAAATGCTTGTAAACTCACTTGAATAAGTTTACAACCTAAAGGGAAATAGTAGACTGAGAAAAAATTTTGAAACCTTACACCAATTGCTACAGTTTCTAAATGCTTACAGATGTTACCTGTGATTAGAAAGTCAGTTCACCTTTCCTATGCCACCTAATATACTTTCTAGCCCATTCAGAATCTAATGAATGTAGACAAATGTTTGCAAACACTTACACAATTTGAAATGTTATTTGATACATCATGGTATAATCCTCCTGGAGATTTTTATAACGGAAAATTCCTACTACAGTGCATAATCTGACTGATTTTTTCCTTTTGATCAATATATTTCCATCTGCATTCATATATAGGAGAGGAAATAATTGTGTTGCAGGCATGCTTGTTTGTTAAAAGCTAAAATAGAAATTGTGGTGGGTTAATTCTAGTAGAAAACTGAACTCCACAGTCTGTTCATATCTTTCTTGAATTATGGGAACCAGCACTGGACACAGTGCTGCAGGTGTGACCTAACAAGTCCTGAACAGAGTGGAATGATTACATCTCCCTGGTAGTAATGCCTACATGGATTTACCTTCATTGCTTCAGCAACACGCTGTTTATTCATACTCAACTTGTTTTACCAGGACCCACAGGTCCCTCTCAGTAAAGATGCTCTCCAACCACACAGATCCCTGTCTGTACTGGGCTTTTTAGTCATGTTGTCCTACATACAGGACCTTGCACTTTTCTTTGCTGCACTTTGTACAGAACTTGCTTGCCCACTTTTCCAGTCTGTCCAGGTCTCTTTGTAAGAGAAGGGTCCACATTTTCTGAAGTGTCCACGTCAACTCTGAGTTTAGTGTAATCCACAAACTTAGTAAGGTTTCTTTCAGTTGCATTGGGCAGTTTATTTATGAACATGTTGAACAGTGTAGATGCCAGTACTGATTCCTAGGAGTTCTCACTTGTGACAGGTTGCCAGACTGAATGAAAACCATTGATCAGTACCCTCCTAGTACTGCCTGTTAGCCTATTTCCTACCCATCTTGCAGAGCATCCACCCAATCTATCTTGACAGGTTTTCTAGAAGGAGGTTGGAAAACTGTGTTGAATACTTTGCTGAACTCTAGGTAAACAATATCCACTGCTCTCCCCATGTGATCAAGCTAGGCAGGCTTTTGGTATGTCTGTGCTGACTATTCATTCCCAATCATCTACTTCATTTGGCTTTTAATAGTTCCTAAAATGACATTTTCCATTACTTTGCTAGGGATCAAAGTAATACTAATGGACCTGCAGTTTCCTGAGTACTCTTTTGTGCCCTTCTTGAAGATGGGTATGACATTTCTTTTCTTCCAGTCTTCAAGGATATCCCCCAACACCCATAAGTTTTCAAAGATTAGAGACAGTGGGTAGTGGTCTTGCAAAAATGTTAGCCCTTTCTCTTAACAGTCTGACAACTCAAATTGTTTGCTGTCTGCTAACACTTCACAGTGATTTCCTACACAGCTCCTTTCTGTGCCATCAACTCCCAACTGCTAGCAGGGTTACAACTTCTGAGGAGCAAGACTTGGCATATGATTTTGTTGAATTTTCTGAGATACATTCTAGCCCATTTTGCCAGCCTGTATAGCTCTCACAAGATGTAGCAGACCTACCCTCCAGTTGTATCATCTCTGAATTTGTTAACATCCTATCCCATTATCCGGACCACTAACAAACACGTTAAATGTCATAAAAAACAATAACAATCCCTGAGGGGTAGCACTCATCGAGGCTCCAACTAGACTTTGGATCTTCTATCTCAATAATTTTAGCCCAGAAGTCCAACCAGTTTTACATCAAGTTATCAGGTCAATATTTCATCAATATGGCTCAAAGGATACTATGGGAAAACATACTGAATGCCTTGCTAAAAGCAAGGTGAACAGTATCTATTGCTCTCCCCCTGTCCACAGTCATATATCTCATAATAGAAAGCTGTCCACTTCATCATGCTTGTTCTGCCTGTTGAAAAGCCATAAATCCACAAAAGCCACAAATAATTCTTCTCTTTGCATCTTAGAATTGATTTTTAATGAAAAGAAAATACTATTTTTCTTCAGTTTCCAATCACTTTGTTTTAGTTAATTGCCTTTCTATGCATAAGTTCCCACTATGATATTGGCAATTATGTCATTAAAAAAGTACATAAATTATAATACCTGAACTATTTATTTGAAGTTCCTAATTGGAAATTGTTACAATTATTTCTACTAATTATAAAACATGCTGTTAGTACTGTAAAGCTGCTTAGTAATATGATCAGAAAGATTAATGAGTTTCAATATTTTGGAGTATTGAAACAGATGTGGCATTACTATCTTCAACAAATTAAATTAAATACTTATTACAATCTTGGAAATAGTTCACAGCAACCATTATTATGTTATCACTTTTAATGACTAAAACAACTTTTGGCTTGTGTGAACAATAGCATATTCTCATCTTTTTGTTAAGTTTTTACTCAATAGTTTAAAGGTAGTTTTGGAAGTTGGACTATTATTAACCCAACGGGATTAACATTCAAAAGCTTCCCCTGTAGCTACATTAAAAGAAAATAAATTGTAAATAGTCACCTTGATAAAATTTTGTGTTAGTTCTGACAACCCAACATCTTAGAATTTTCCAAGTGTAAGAAAAAATTAGTAGATATATACTGGAAAGAGAGCCAACCACACAGCTTACATTCAGTGAGTGACGATGTCTGAGCTGAATTCATAGATCTTCAAAATTTAGCTTTTGATAATGATTCAAAGCAGCTGTAACCCTAAGGGTCTAAGTTTTACATGGAAGCTTAGGCCCTTCACTGGATAAGAGTAACTGGAAAAAAATTATTCTGATAAGAATAGAGAAGACTCTTTCTAAAGAAAATAAATGGACTTTTCAAATAATCTAAGGAAAATGTGAATTTTTATACTGTAAAAAAATGAATGAGATTTTAAAAATCCCATTTGAAGCAACAATTTGAAGGTTAAAGCATAGCTTTGTTATTGGGGATGCTATGCCTTTTGTTTATGCCTTGAAAATATTCCTCAAACTGATTAAATATTAGAATTTTACTATATACTACATAACCATCAAAACCAGTAAAACAGTTTGAAAAACTAGGGTAGCCTTCCTTGATCTTTCTTTATTTATTGAAAGGAAAAAAATTCTAAAAATATTTACAGGATATTTTGACCACTATTTATTGTACGCCATCCCACAGATCCAACTGTCTATGACTTCAAAGTATCCATATTGTTAAATAGAATGTACCAAAAATACATGACTTTGTAACTTCAGGGGGAATGATATACCTCTGATATACCAAACCTTCTCAAATTTCTGTTTGTGTTCCAAAAACTTGTATCTTTATCCCCAAAACAGTTTTAATTTCTTCCCAGGTAGAAAGATTATGTACTATGGAGAAGTCTAAACTCTACATTTATTTCTCCTACCTGGTGATTTCAAGTCAGGATTTTTTTACTTATTATTATTAAAAAAAGACAGAAAATAAAAGGAAAAAACTTTAAAAGAACAGCTGTTAATGAACATTCCATTTCAAAGATTAAGAAGTTTAATTCAGTTTTTAACAGGATGGTATCTTACATTGAGATATATAAACCACTTTAAAAAGCATTTTCCAGAAATACATGTCAATACATATCAAAAATCTTTCTTGATTCATATATTTCTTTAAATATTATAGTGACTTTCCATTTCCACAAAAACCGTGGGTTTGTAATGGAATGTTGCAAATAAGATATGTCTATTTTGAGTCACTTTTACCTCTTACAAAACTGACTAGAGAATGGAAAAATATTCTCCCCAAGCAAATAAATGCAAAAGTCTACTTGTAAATACTCATCGTGTACCTCTTTTCCTAGATGTACTCTCCACTTTGATCTCTCTTTTCAGTAGCAGATTTCCATAAACTATGGTTTTAACTGTACTTGATTTTTACAGTTTTCTAGGAAATATGCTAGCTTCATGATATTTAATTTGCCACTGAGGGCAACAGGAAGAACTGGTCACTGGAAGACCTAACACTTTTTAAGTGGCTCCAACCAGATGATGCAGATAGTGTGAATCTTTCTTCAATAAATGTAATGTGTCTTTGGGCCAGAAACTCCTTTGGGTTCAGAATAATCTTCTAGCAGAAAATGCAGTATCTCCTAGTTCTGTGTGTGTAAAACATGGTCACAGCATTGACACTGTGGGTTGATTTCTAAGTAAACATTACCTATCATGGTGGAGAAATGCCCTGGAGGTACTAGTCCCATTCCCATTACTGTCTGGTTTGGTGATGTGGAAAGTTATACATCTAAAATAAAACTCATTTTATCAACTTTAATTTGTCTCCTTCAATAATCAACAGTACCAAATAAGAAGACCACAAATAATAGTAACTAATCAGTGTTCACCACTCTGGCTACAACTGATATAAGAGTAAGGACTCTACCTTATATCAGGTTATATATTATTTCATATCTAGAGTTATATAATAATCAATAAGCATACCTCAGACATGACTGCTGCAACATTTTATCATCTGGATTTTTATTTCTATATTTTGGTTCTTCTTTTTTTATTCCTTCCTTTAATCCATGATAATGTGAGGCTTGTTGAGCTGATAGTGTTACTGATGCTTTTCTGAAAACCACAATAATCAATAAAAAGGTATAAGGAGACACCTGAGACTTTGTTAATGTTAGAAAATCTAGATGGCAAAATAAGTATTATATAGGAACAATAAATTATTTGAAGTTATCATATATATACACATACTGAAGTTTTGTACATGAAAGATAACACTGCAAAGCAAAATGAAATTAAACTAACAAAATAGCTTTAAGGTAAGATAGTAGTACTCTGGGAAGGGGAAAAAAAAGACCATAAAAATATTGTTTGATTTTCTGAGTGTATTTTGTTATGCATCCTCTTCAGTCTGCTTTATATTCAATTACAGCACTTTGGAAAGAAGGGAAGATATATGAAGAAATGCAATGTCATTGAAACAGAACATCAGCAGAATTAAAGCACTACCGGGGACTTTTCATCTATGGGATTGGTTGAATCACTAACGGTAGTATCATTAGGTGTAGGATGTGCTTCTAGAAGTACTGAAAAACCTCTCCTGCTGACTGTTGCAAAGATGTAGAAGTCTAGCAGTTACACTTGACAATGCAACCTAATCATAAACTTATGGACAAAAAGTAAACTATCATGCTGAAAGGATGAAACACAATATACAATGCACTAGCAGACATTTGTACAAGTTTTGTGGTGCTTCTGAGAAGATTAAAATGCATCTAAGGAATGTACTAAGCATGTAGAAAAAAAATTTAAAGAAACATTGTAACTTCTACTCAAGGTCATTCAAGGTATATGTTGAGATATTCAACTTTCTCAAAGACTTCTTCGAACTCAGCCCTTTGACTACACTATAAATGCTTCTTTTACTGTCAAAGTTATGTTATAAAGTAGGCAAACCTAATGAAAAAGAAATGTTTCTTCATTTAGAATAATATCCCTAGAGGATCTGAGTTTAAAGACAAATTATGTGCAGTTTTTTGTCTGTATAATTCACTTTCTACTAAAACTACATACAATACATGCTTCAGTATCATTTGTAGGGTGTTTATGTGTAATATGTTGTGTTGTTGTCAAATAATGCCTTAACACATGAAAAGTGTGTTTTTCAAGTTCTTTGAGTTGCTGAATGTGCCTGCAGGACCATTTGGGAAAATAGTCCCCCCTTTCCCATGCCATGAAGCAATAAAATTCATTAGAGAAAACCAAACACATTGATGTTATAATGAAAGGAGAATTCTGTGTGATCTACATGAGGAAGCAGTCTGGAGAATACATTCTGAATTATACTATGTAGCACTTCTATGGATGTATAGTCCATCATCAGACTTTATCTGGGAAAGACAGGGGTTGAAAATATTAAAATTTAAAAGGCACATTTGCAGGGGATATGTAATGAGTTCAAGAAAGATGATTGCAGTCAACTATTGTACAGAACATGTGTAATGAAAAAATAAGAACATATTTCAGGAAGAGATAGAAAGAGTAAAATCTTTATTAATACTCATAAAACCTAAGTGTCAGAAAGCGGCAATGAGAAATCAATGAGATTAAGCAAAAGTCAAAAGGCACATATCAGGGATTTAAAATGCAGATATAATAGCATAAATGAAAGAACGTGCAGATTTTTAAAGCAAGCAGAGCAAGCGAAGCAAAACAGTGTATATCATGAGTAGTTGGCAGTTGTAAGTTCACAAGAACATGGAGAACAGAACAAAATCCTGTTCTTCCCACTGTGAGACAATGGACTCTCCCAGACTTGCCTTGGTGTTGTTGCAAGAGGGACAAACACTTAAGTCACCATGACTTTGGAAAAGGGATCAGTTTGACTTGAATAACTTTATCTAGAAAGACAGATGGATTGAGTAGTGGTCTAATGCTCAAATTGGCAGAGTGACACACCTGGGATGAGACAGAGGACTCACAGACTGATGTTCTTTCAGTTCAGAACCAAAAGACCTCCAAAGGCATGTACTGATATCCTCACCTCGAGGGTGTGACAAACCTCTGATTCCCACTTTTGACAACACAACTGGTCATGCCAAGAGCCAACTGACACATAACAATTAACTTAGTCCCACCATGCCAAGAGGCACCACAGAAGGATGAAATTGGCACCTGAAAACCTATTTGTTGGAGAGGAGAAATCAAGCAACCTCCTTACATGACAGTCAGATCAATGCACTTGGGTGTCTCTTCCCCACCCCAGGAAGGGATACTTTTTTGGTAAGAATTGCAGTTCTGACTTTGTCGAATGTTCCCCAGCAAAACAACTGCTAACTCTAGTTTCATTTATTATATCTTGTGTATATATGTGATCATTGTTAAACATTTGTAATCACCTGGTGTTAATGCAGCAAGTGAATTTATCAGTGACAATTCTGAACTTGTTTTTCTCTGTTGTTTTAAATAAATTACCTCGAGGGGTTTGTCACACCCTCGAGGTGAGGATATCAGTACATGCCTTTGGAGGTCTTTTGGTTCTGAACCGAAAGAACATCAGTCTGTGAGCCCTCTGCCTCATCCCAGGTGTCACTCAGCCGATTTGAGCATTAGACTACTGTGAAATTGTCTCAGAAAAATCTTTAGGAGTACTCTGAGAGGCACCATGAAACTGTTTGACTGCTCTGGTGACTGCCCAATTGTCTCTCTGGAAGCAATTATTAACCCTGTAAGTGACAGTCAATGAGGGGACTCTTCTAGGTAACACTAACTCTGAATGGTGGCTATCTTCACCTAGCACCTTCCTAAAGAGGGAGTAGGGAAGATCATAGTTATAAACTGTTGACTATTAACTGTTGACTTATGAACTTTAGTTATAAACTGTTGTCCAAGTCTGGGACTAAGCCCAGATCCCATCTCACTTAGGCTTCCCTCTGTCAAGGAGCTTAGAAAGCTAGGGGGTCTGTCTAGAACCTTGTGACTCAACAAGAAAACGTACCTCAGCCATATTATCAGAGCTATACCTACCTACACCACCTCCCACATACAAACTAAATAAAAAATCTTATATGGCCTAACATTTGATAAGGGGTAGAGAGAACATTGAGAAAATTAGTAAAAAGAAATACACTTCTAAAACAAGGAGCAAATTTCTAGTGTAGGCTGAATATATTAAACTAGATCTTCAGCACATTAATGTAGGTCAGTTAACTACAATTTACCTATGCTCTGATATGGAAGCAGAGTGGCAGGAGAAAAAAAAAACATCTCTTTCCACACCAAGCAATGTACAATACCTGCTATCCTGGCAGTACAAGTATAGAATAACAGCTCCCTTTGCCTCTCTTGTAAGTTCATATCTGTAAAGATGCATTGTTTATATCTAGAGATCTGCTAAAAAAAGCCCAACTGTATATACCTTGAAAATAATGTGGAAGCCTTAAAAGGAAGATAACTTACTTTGCGTATGCAAAAAGATTTCAAACAGAACATTAGAAAAAGTATCTCAATAAAAAAATAATCAATATGGCAATGTCAGGAAAACCAAATTCTTCTTTGTCCAGAACTGGCAAGAACAGAATAAATAAAATCACCTTTACATTTCTTTACCTAATATAATGCATAGAGAAGCTCAAGACTTCCCTTTCGAAGAGCACAGATTTCCTAAATGGAAGAATTTTAGAGGGCTTATGTTAACATCTGTAAATATAAACTTATTATAAAGAATAATATATAAAAAACTGAGTAAATTCATGAAAAGAATAAATAAAATATTAGAAAGCAATGTGAGTGAATAATACTGCTTTTAATAGGGAAAATATCCCAAGGGCTCTGCCTAGTCATAAATGCTTCGTCTACTTTCATTTTCGCGTGATACTTGATATGGTAGAATGAGCACATTGGCTGCATGCTGTTCAACAGTAACAACAGAGGCAATTCATAATACTCATTCTGAGGACCTGACAGACCGTATATAGAATAGTAGATTTTAAATATGAGCAGGCAAGCCATTTTACTATGGATTTTTGTGGAAGTGATAGGCTGCATCAGACCCTGTTACAAATGAAATCAAAGCATGAAAGTCTCTAGTGTTTAATAGATATGAGATCAGGTTTGCTGATCAGAACAGCCACCAAAAAAAATCAGCATATGAGCCTTTTCTGTAAAAATTGTTGATAGACAGGTGCCATTTCCTGCGCTGCTGTAAAATGGTCTTGCACAAAATTCTCCAGTTCACAGCTTTACCACCAAAGGTTATTTTGTGTCTGTATTATACTGGAGATATGCCAAGGAATGAAGAACATGATTCCTTCTTTTAGAAACATATTTTAAAAAATATCAAGATAAATTGGTAAAGTTGACCTTCAAATTTGCCCAGAAGGGTTAGATCAGTTTGCATTTACTTCAGTATCATATAGATGTTGACAAATAGCTATAAAGATATTTAAGTGGTAAGTTGTGGCTGCCTTTCTACTGCTGAAGGACAATGATAGACCTGACCTTGTGTTTCTAGTCATTGTGTCAGCCCCAGGCCTATAGCAAAGGCCTAAGAGTGTGTATTCAACTATACTACAACCTATGAGATTATGGTAAATGTCAGAAATGAGAAAATCTAATAACTAACTAGCTAACTAACTAAATAAAGTATTTTATCAAGCATTTCTGTGAAGCATGAAGAAATACACAGTCCAGTTATTACTAAACTTACACAACCTTTTTTTCTTCTCCAGTTTTATCAGCACAGCTACTTCAAGAGTTTCTATTACTTCAGAAGAATATAAGGTAACAAGTACAAAAATGTGCCCCATGAAACTGGCAATGGAGATGATTTTTATCTCAATGTCTTTCACAGGAATACTTATCAAGAACTTCAGAATTTTTTTCTATTAATTAATTCTACTTTATCAATAAATGGAGAAGGTATTACTCAATAGCAAATTTAAAGAATCTTTTTCATTATGATTCCTTACGCTAAGACAACATTTATAAGCATTGAATTAATAATGGTTCCTAGAAGCAGGCTTCTGAATAAATTATCTCTATTATGAAACGTTACAGAGAAAATGACTCTGAAATACTCAATTAATTATTTAGTGGCAACCTTTAACAGTGGGGTTGAAGTGATGACTTTTCAAGAGCTTTCAGTCAGGAAAATTTCCTTTGAAGAAGAAATGCTATCTTTTGCAAAGATCTAGCCTTTGCATATAGGTTTATGATGTGTATTGTGAGTGTGCACAAACACGATTTTCATACGTTAAAGCTGGAATAAAAAGTCTATCCAGGATAGTATGGCATCGTGCCTGCACAAGCTGAGACCAGATGCAGTGCCACACTAGTGCTCTAGGAAAAATGTTTTTTCAACCCCAAATGCTGCCAGGACAAACTAATATTTGTCTGACATTCAGAGAAAGATAAGCTTTTGTTAGACAGAAGCCATATCAGATATGCAACTACATCTCTCTACTACATTTTTTTAAACTTTAAAAGTATACCCATAAATTAGTTCATGATTTAAGATCAGTTAAAAAAATTGGGGCCTTTAAAGAATTTTGGCATCTGTGTCAGTCTTTCTTTTGTCCCAAATGATTAGAGAAATGGAATAAAACAGATGTTTAGACTTTCTGTCATTAGCATTCATTGAAATTTTGTGCATAATATATATTTGAGAAAATTAGGTTGTAACTTAGCTTCTCTCTAATTGTTATGATTACATAAAGTACAGACAGGTCAGACAAATAGCACATGTAACTTATCAGTGTGACAGCTGGGACAAAGCAGGTAGTAGCTGGTCACCCTTACACTCTTTCAGGATTAATTTGTATGCAGTAATTCAATTTGTCTAAATGAACAAATGCTATTAATGTGCCAAGAGTTCTCATTTGTAGTTTTTTTGTTCAACTACTGCTACTTTTTAAAGGTTCTGTGGCCCATTGCTTTTTGGGCACTTGGGCATGAAAAACACTTTACAGCACTGCTGCCTTGTCAATACAGCTTAAATTGCTCAACATCAGTGAAGGAAGAGAAACAGGATCACAGGGGAAATCCTTCTATGCAAGAGACAATAAACCTGTCTGCAGAGACTTTAGAACTGTCTCTGCCCCCTCTTTAGACTATAGACTACCCTAAAAGCCTGGACAAATAATATGAGGGCAATAAAAAATGAAAAATTAGAATAATCCCACTTGGGACTACAAAAGAGCAAAATAAATAGGTGACTTTTTTCGCTGGTACTTCAGGAATTAGTTTAGTGAGCGCTTCCAGGTTATAATATGCTTGATTTCCTCTAAAAGCCATTCAGTTTGGCATAATCATAAGAGCTCCCAGTTAAATTAATGATAAGGGTTTTCATTCTAAACGAAATTTTTATTAAGTCTTGTTTTTTGAATAATATAGATTAACCCAGTTTGTTAGAATAATTTCATTAATTTTGTGCTCTTTTTCTGGATATAGTTTTTTTATAGAGATACCTATTATGCGTTCTATATAGCCATTTATATTATTGATTTGTGAATCAATATACAATAGTTATATACTTGGTGAATTCAAGTCACAACAAAAGAAACAATTTATGATTTTTGTGTTAGTCAGTTTTTAGGAAATCTTTCATTTAATTACATTTTGAAAACTTGGAGTAAATGAAATAGCTATGTGGGAGAGTCAGATGAAAAGGCTGATGATTATGTAGCTGTTACTGCTTGATAATCCAGATGGTACCATTAATTATTATTAATCATCTATATAGTACTATGAACATAAGTACCATTGTATGAAAGATAAATTCTCTGTGCTGTGGAGTTCATAATAAAAAGCCATACAAATGAAACAAAGACAAAACGTGGGATGCATGGAAACTATATAGAGAGAGTAATGATGAGTAATATAGGGAAGATTTCCTGGAAAATGAGTTCTCTGAAAGGATTTAAAGGAAAAGATGAAGGTATATGGTCTGTTCACAGGCCTACCAGAGACCTTTTGGGTCAGCTCCCTGCAGACAAATCAAACTTGAAATCATGTTCCTAAACGCTCCAAGTTATATCTTTAAAGCATTTGGGGGTGAATTGCCTTCAGTACCTGTGCCTGGAAAACTGACCCAGAACTGTGCTCTGAGAGTTAGAAACTGTCTTCTCACTCCAGCTTCCACTTACTCATAGACAGTTGATAGCCATCTGTTCCCATGACAGCCTGATCTTTTATCTTAAAAAATAGTTCTCTCTCACATGCTTGCCCCCAATGACATACTCATATACAGTAACAATATCTTCCCTCATGTTTCATTTTGCTGGATTAATCTCTTTTCCTTAGAGATATGCTTTTCATTCCCCTAAAATACTGTACATCCTTTCTCTGCAGCTATCATAATTTCAGTTCATCTTTCGTTAATATGCTGACCAAAATGGAACATGATGTGAGAGCCAAGATCTCACCAGGGCCTTTAAAATGACAGAGAGATTTCATCCCGTCATTTCAGTTCCTGGGAGTACCTCTCCAGATACACTATAGAATCACCGCTGAATTTTCATGGTCATTTCTCTGTGATAGGAAATAGCAATTCTGCAATTCCATCACTAGCTAGTGCAATCAGTCATTTCCCAACAGAAGTATCTTCTAGCAGAAATTCTTTTTGTTACTCCACACATTAGGAGACATCAGCAAGCAGACAGAATCAGCCTACAAGAAAGTTAGAGTTGCCCAAAAACAACCCTAAACCCTATCTGGCTGACTCCTCTACATACTGCACACTACTGAAAGAAGATGGTAGATTCTGCTATAGCAACCAAAAGCATCATAATCAAAGGGCCTTTGGAACTCAGAACTAAACAGAAAAATATTAATACACAAACATCTGTTAGCACAATGCCATACATGGTTTTCCTGACTTGTAAGCTTCAAGATGAGATGTCATAGTTGCTAGAATCCAAGCAATGTGTTGACCAACATGAACCCTTCCTTTCCATTGCAGGACTCTGGGACTCTGTTTCCTTGCTTCTTTCTTAAGGAAATGTTTATTTCCTCCATTGGAGCTGCATCCCTTCTTCACAAAGTTTCCTCTTATTCCTTAAAAAACAAAGTTTCGCATCCCTTATCCGATTCAGTTCAATAATCAATTCCCCGCAGTGTATCTAACTGCCTTTGCTGAATGTTGAATCTTAGTTACTGGCATGCTCTTGTGAGTCTTTGATTTGATTTTCACTCAAATCCAAATCTCATTCCAGGTGCTTTTAGCAGTAACAGCTTTATCACAGTAAAACTTCTATTTGATGTTTATACTGATTCTTTCCACTGTTGGTTTCTCAGATATTAAGCCTGTTAGCTAAATGAGCCCTACTACCTCATTTGAGGGTAGCAATTAGTTATTTCCTGCATTCCCTCATATACCTAACTGCTTCTGTGCTACTCACAGCACAGGATCCCTATTAGTCTGTGTAAGATGTGAACTACAGCCATGATATCCTTACTAAACACAACGAAGTCCTTTACAGTGGAAGGCACAGGAAAACACTGGACACAGAGAGCAAAGGAGTGTATGTTTCCATGTCCATACATCAAGATGTCAATGACAGTAACACCTATAAGAAAAAAAGAAATTCACCGGGACTGCAGGGGAAATTCTATGTGGCTACAGAAGATATATCTAAGGAATACCTAGATTAAGAAAACTGGAAATAATTTGAGGAAACCACACAGAATGTGGTTCTTTCACATAAAAATAAATTAAAATTAGGTAATTTAAATGTTTGATTATTTGATTTCTTGTTTCAGTTAAGGTCAAATCCAGAAGCACCAAATTCCTGAAAGAAACAGTGTACATTTATTCAGTATTTGATTAAATAAATTCCTGACAAGTTATGTAAACAGTGCTTGGCGTTTCCTGTTAGAAAAGTTAGCAATAGATGCATGTGCTATTACCGATTTTAAATGTTAGCACTTGTCATTAGATTTATCTGTGATTTCCACTGTGCTGACTATATCTGTCAGGGATTTCTATTGGCTCTCTGAGACTTCTACAATAGGATGTGTTCAATGTCTGCTTTACAAATAGAAAGTACTAAATATAGGCTAAAAGCCTCTAACTTTGGTTTAGAATTATGAAACTTATATGGAAGAATATGTCTTTTTAAAGCATAAATGCATGTGTCTATAAATATAACTATACATTTACTTTCATATCTAGCTCATACTCTCATTATTGTACACAACAGATAAATTCAATTAGAAATTCTTTAAGGGCCATTCAAGGGACACTACAGGAAACCTACTCTTCAATGAATACCATAGATTACAGTTCTTGATTAACTTTAAGGAAAGAGATTTATTATTTCAAGGGATTTGGAAGAAGACAAGCTGATGGTTTAAGCCACTGTATACAGAAGTGTGATCTTTTCATTTGTTTACTTTACCTTGTCATAGATGCTTCTTTATTAAGTAGCTTATATTTGACCCTTACTAAGACAAACAGCAAGTAAAATACAACCATGCCCCTGAAAATTATGCTTTCATTCATTCATGAATATCAAGCTTTGTTTAATTTTATAGACAAATGTAGAAATTATGTTTCCTCTACTTCCTTCATGCAGTAAAATGTCAAGTATTAGGACAGATCACCGGAATATTACTGTACCTAATATTACCTGTTATACCTAGTCGTCCCAGGAAACAGCAACATAATTGTTAAAGCAAATCAAAATGCTTTTCATTTTATGTCCAAGAAATTTACAAAATTCTAATGTTTTTGTGTGCTTTAGCATTTGTGGAAAATGTAGAGACATTTTCCTGGGTAGTTTGCCATCAAAGAGAAATATCATAGATATTTCAGTCAAAATGCCAACAATAGTGACTTGAGAGCTTGGTACACCTTGGCCCTTATGTTTGAGTGCCCTCCTGGTCTAGCAGCCAGTCATCCGTGATTTCCATAGGAAGGAGAGGAAATGTTGTCACTGTGAATAACATTGATGTAAAAGAAAGACAGTAAAATCTTTATCACTTCAACTAGCATTTTCTTTCTCTTTGTTTTGAAATACATAAATACATTTGGGTGGGTGCATACATTCATGCAATTTTAAAACATTAGAAGAAATGTTTACAGTCCTAATAAAGATTAAGTTTGATATTAATTAAATCTCTTGTTGCCAAGTGACAAAAACATGACTGACTATTTTTATCACTGTTAACACGTAGTGTTGTGGCATTGCAATAGCTTGCATATAGCTAACAAGTATTAATTGCCATCTGTGGAAAAAGTAGATTTATTTTGTAGGAAGAAAAGAGACTTAGTGGATCAAGTTGAATGTCTGGTTGAGTGACAGGGCCCAGAGAGTGGTGGTAAATGGAGTTTACTCCAGCTGGAGGTCAGTCACAAGTGGGATCCCCCAGGCCTCAGTGCTGGGTCCAGCCCTGTTCAATGTCTTCATCAATGACCTGGATGAAAGCATTGAGTGCTCCCTTATCAAGTCTGCAGATGACAATAGGCTGGGTGGAAGTGTTGATCTGCTGGAGGGTAGAGAGGCTCTGGAAAGGGATCTGAACAAGTTGGATCGCTGGGCAGAGACCAATGGGATGAGGTTTAACACAGCCAAATGCCGAGTCCTGCACTTGGGGTACCACAACCCTGTGCAGTGCTACAGACTAGGAGAAGCCTGACTGGAAAGCTGCCTGGAAGAGAAGGACCTGGGGGTGTTGGTTGACAACCAACTGAACATGAGCCAGCAGTGTGCCCAGGTGGCCAAGAAGGCCAATGACATCTTGGTTTGTATCAGAAACGGTGTGACCAGCAGGTCCAGGGAGGTGATTCTCCCTCTGTACTCGGCACTGGTGAGACTGCACCTTGAATCCTGTGTTCATTTCTGGGCCCCTCACCACAAGAAGGATGTTGAGGCTCTGGAGCGAGTCCAGAGAAGAGCAACAAAGCTGGTGAAGGGGCTGAAGAACAGGCTTTATGAGGAGTGCCTGAGAGAGCTGGGGTTGTTTAGTCTGGAGAAGAGGAGGCTGAGAGGAGACCTCATTACTCTCTACAACTACCTGAAAGGAGGTTATGGAGAGTAGGGAGCTGGCCTCTTCTCCCAAGGGACAAGAAGTGAGGGAATGGCCTCAAGCTCCACCAGGGAAGGTTCAGGCTTGACATAAGGAAAAAATTCTTCACAGAAAGGGTCATTAGGCAATGGAACAGTCTGCCCAGGGAGGTGGTTGATTCACCTTCCCTGCAGGTGCTTAAGGTGTGGGTGGACGAGGTACTGAGGGGCATGGTTTAGAGATTGGTGGGAATGGTTGGACTCGATGATCCGGTATGTCTCTTCCAACCTGGTGATTCTATGATTCTATGAGGCTAAGTTTTCATTTCTGCAGTAGTTGTTGCCATCAACTTCCAAGCTGTAGTAGAAATTCAGTAAGAATTTTCTGTATCTCAAAATAAGTGATTACCTTGCACGTTTCTCATCAAGTTGTTAGGATTCAGCTACCTAGATGAACTGGAGATTTCATTTTGGAGGCATGTTCAGGAGTAGTCAGATGTAATATACTGGCATTATGAGAAACACCAGTATGACTTTGTAACTCAAAAATGAGTGCACAGTCCATGAACTTCACAGCCAGGCAAGATGCTATATGATTATAATAAAATGTAATTACTTCTTCTAGAAATGATGTGCTAATATACATTATTACGGTAGGATTTTAAGAAAGAAAACCCCTGTTCCTATTATACAGTACAATTCAGTATAAAAATGATTTTTAAAATATATAGTTATATTTTATCAATAGTTAAACATGAAGCAAATATATTTTTTCTCTGTAGAAATAGAGTGCAGTGTTTTCTTTACCTTCACTTTTCGCACAAGTTGTCATTTTTAAATCAAGCTCTGTAATAGAATGACTTTACATTTGACATAAAACTGCTTTTCACCTATTTTAAACTTTGTGGGTTCTTTGATAAAAGGACAAAGGAGGTTAAAACTCAACCGTCATGAATTTTTTTTTTTTTTAATTTTAAGTTACACAACAACCCCCATTAAACATTAAAAACATTACCAAAAGAGTACAGGCAAAATTCTGCATTCCAGTACTATGTTCTTCATGCATTCACAGATAAAATAATTAAGAAAGGTTTTGGAAATATCTGGACTTCACTTTGAGATTTGTGTTTGCTCAAACCACTCTATTACAGGGGGACACTACACAATGTTTTCAGTAACTGCAGCCAAAGCAGCTGTGTATGAAATGTCAAATTGCTTTTTGTATTCACAGATTAACGATACATGTATAATTCATCTCTGTGTAGCTATTAACACTTCTTTCTGTATTTCTCTTGTTGAACACCAGCCCCAGGTCTCGCTATAAAGGACATGGAATACCATATTATTCAGGGTTTTCAGCCATCATAGAAACAGCTGGAATCTTCAGCATCTAGTATATAAAATTTGACTTATAAATAGAAATTATTATACTCAGAAATTATTATACCATAAAATGTCAGGTTGAAATTCAGGCCCTTTCACTTAACCTATTTCCTTTTCTCAAATTTCTCCCCTCCTCAATGCATTTTTCAAGTTTTCATGTAAGAACTTTACTGGGGGGAAGGAAAAGTGGTAGAGATGAAATTGTGAGACAAATTAGTAGGTTCTATAATTCACTGACCTAAAAGCAATACTTATTTTCAATCACACATATGCACTTCTGTGAGCTTCCTTGACATTCTGCTTTCAATGTGGAAATTCAGATTTTGTGTTTTAACTTTCTGACTTTTTCTGCAGGCTTCCTGTGCAAATCATTGAATTTGAGTAATCTTCTGCCAAATCTTTAATATATGTGTTTGAAAGTTGGAACATGAAGATGTGTGATTTTTACACAAACAGATACTTCCTATTGCATATATATAGGAACTTAATATAAAACCCCTAATATTTTATGGGGTTTGCTATTTTCTAATATCTATTTACGTAAAGAAATATGTTGATTCAAAATTCCCATCTTTCTTTTAAGAAAGATCCCATCTTTCATTCTCAAGATGTCTATTTTGAATCACAGCCTTCCCTCACTTCTCCATTCCTTTAAAACAAAGATAATTAAAGTCTGAGGAATAAGCAAACCAAAATGGCTTCAAGATCTGCCAGGGGAAGTTCAGTCTTGACAGCAGGGAAAAAATTTTCATGGTAAGGGCCATTGGGCACTGGAACAGGCTGCCCAGGGAGATGATTGAGTCACCTTCCCTGGTAGTGTTTAAAAGACAAGTAGATGAGGTGCTGAGGGGCAGGGTTTAGTGATTGATGGGAATGGTTGGACTCCATTTTACAATAATGTCATTATCAAAATAATTTCCAAGTTGGCAAGAAGAGAAAATGTAACTTCCCTAGGAGTTATTGCTTATGGATGTAAATGGTGTTCACTATTCAAAGAAAATGCTCTCCCTCATATCGTCAGCCACTTTTGTCTGTTTAATTTCTACTTTATTTTCATGCTTCCAATTGCAACTAAATAATGTGTTGTTATTTCTCCAGGTAGTTCAAACTATAAATTTCACTGGTCCTAACACCTTTCTTTTAACTACAATGTGGCTATATTCCTCTCTATTTTTAACTTATGTATTTCAGTTTGAACATAATAATAATTAAACTTAAATTTACAAAATTTGCATCATGAGGTTTTGCATAATGTGTGTCTCCAACTGATTCAGAGACAACAAACATAGTTTCCAGTCAATTAAAACATATCTTTGTTGGCATCCCTTGTGTTGAATTATTTAATAAAAATTAACATTTTCGTATGATCTTGAGAGATATATTCACATTTATTCTTGTGCCCTTGCAAGAGTTTGTACAAATCAGACCTTATGTAGTTTGTAACATTATTTGGAGTAGACAAAAACTAACATCGTGCATGTTTACCTCATTTCCGCTGAGAAATATCTTTAATCACTCGATTATCCACACAAATCGTGGATAATTTTATAACATATGTATATATAACTGACTCTTCAGAAAAGCTACGTACTTTCAAAGTCAAGATGTTAACATATTTTATCAGAGTATGACTCCTGTCCAAATCATCTGAGTAATTATTATTGTTGTTCCTCCCCCACAAGACTTCAAAGTTTCCTTCCATGAACCTCACAGGGGCACTATAGGCCACTTTCTGTCAGTTACCAAAGAACAAGGCTCTGATGTCTAATTCTTTGTGGGAAAGCACCAGAACATTTTAATTCCTCTATTATTTACATATTAATTTATTGAAAAAGAAAATGAAGAAATCGAAGGACACCACATTATATAAAAATCCAATGATTTTTTATCATAGAATAATAGAATCATAGAATAGTTTGGGTTGGAAGGAACCTTAAAAATCATAGAATCATAGAACAACCACATTGGAAGAGACCCATTGAGTCCAACCATTCCTATCAAACACTAAACCATGTCCCTAAGATCATCTAGTTCCAACCCCCCTGCCATGGGTAGGGACATATTCCACTAGATCAGGCTGCTCAAAGCCCCATCCAACCTGGCCTTGAACAACACCAGGGATGCGGCATCCACAACTTGCCTTGGATAACCTTTCCCAGTGCCTCACCACTCTCATCATGAAAAAATTCCTCATTGTGTCTAGTCTAAATCTACTCCTCTTCAATTTATAGCCATTACCTCTAGTCCTATCACTACAAGCCTTTGTAGAAAGTCCCTTCCCAGCTTTCTTGTCGGCCCCTTCAGGTACTAGAAGATTGCTGTATGATCTCCTCAGAGCCTTTTTTTCTTCAGGCTGAACAACCCCAACTCTCTCAACCTGTCCTCACAGCAGAGGTGCTCCAGCCTTCTGATCATCTTTGTAGCCCTCCTCTGGATCTGTTTCAACAGCTCTATATTCTTCTTATGTCGAGGATTCCAGAACGGAATACAAGAGCCCAGACGAGGTCTCAGAAGAGAGGAATAGAGGGGCAGAATCACACCCTTCAATCTGCTGGACACTCTTTTTTTATGCAGCCCAGGATATGGTTGACCTTCTGGGCTCCGAGCACACATTGCCAGCTCATGCTGAGTTTCTCATCAGTCAGCATGCTCAAGTTCGTCTCTGCAGAGCGGCTCTCAATTTCATCATCCCCCATCGTGTACTGAAATTGGGGTTTGCCCCGACCCAGGTGTAGGACCTTGCACTTAATGAGACCTTACTGAGGCCCAAGCTTTTGCCCAGTATTCCCTGATCCTCCTAGAGCTCAATGATAGGTATAACCCTCTTCCCTAAATGCTTTAAGCTTTCCACCTCTACCACCTCTTGTAAATTAAAGCATATCACAATATAATTAGAAAGATGAAGCCCATTATGTAAGAAGGCAAAGCAGGACAAATTTATCAAATTGACATTATTTCTACTTAGTTTCAGTACAACAGTCTTGCATCTGTTCATCGCTTGTGTGAGGAAAGAATGACTATATTGCCTGGAGTGCTTTTCTCTAAAGACATTTATAATGTTCAGACCGCACTTTTGTTTGGAGTATTTTCCAGCAAATCAATTCTGTCTTCATTGTTAGTGATTTTCTTGTTGCATATTCAAATCTAATTAAACCAATAATGTCTTTTCAATTAACTACAATTACCTTAATTAGATGAGAATAACAACAAGAATAAAATAAAAACAAATTCCAAAGTTAATCAAGTTATTATACCCTTATTTACAGACTGCAATCAAGTCTTTGAATGTTTCAGTCCAGTTTCCAACTTTGGCACAAGCCACCCTTAAAGAGCCTTAAAAAAATAGTTACAATATTCAGTCAGCTCAATTCAGAGAGAGAAATCATGTAGTTTTTATTAAATCTAGAGATGAAACAATGTTCCCTGACATGTAGATGTAAAGCAAGTAGCTTTCCCTACCAAGCCAGTGGCAAGAACCCCACCCCAAAGCCATGGTCTAGTCTCTGGAACCTGTCATTTATCCCTTTGGCAAAGATGAATGCCATCTCCAAGAGAATGTCATGTGCCATTTTAGACCAAGCTTAAAGTTATTTAAATTCTTCTCAAGTGTAAGACTAAAATTTATTTTAAATGAAAACCAACAAGTCAGTCATACTAGAATCCTCCCAAATCTTAGCTGTTTGCTTCAAGATTATATTTTGCATCATGCAACTCTTGTCAAACCCACTCTGCAAACCTGTCACTTCCTTCTCTTTCTTTTATTTTCTTTCCAGAGCATGCAGGACTCTCATTTATATAGAAGTATTCTTTCATGTAAACTGCCGCAATATTCTCAGCTGTCTTTTCTTTCTCCTTTTGAAATACCTAAAGTACTGTTTTGGTTTCTCTTGACAGCAGCTTCCCATGGAATATATGTCTTCTACTAACCTCTGGACTTAAAAAATATATTCTAAACCTCTTCCAAGAATACTATTGATGACTACTGTGTTTTTACAATAAAAAAATATAACAGTCAAAATTTAAATATACCACAGTAGAAGACAAATTTTTTCTTAGGAACTAAATAAAAAAATGTTGAACATGATCTAAAATTAACACGTTAGCCAAATCTTTTTTTTTTCTTTTTTTCATTCTCATGGTAAGGTTTTCTTCTTCACATCCGATCAAAATAAGAACAAGGCAATTTGAGAAAACAAACAAAAAAAGCCCCTGAATTAAATTTCAGTAATTACCAAAGATAATGACAAAATATATTGTGATTGTACAGTACATAAATTCATACATTAGAAAAATGCAGGTTTTTGGGACCCTCTTTTAGTAGATCTATGCAGAAACTCTGAGACATCAAGACAAAAATCTGTATATGAACTTTTACCAAAGTTTATGAACTTTTTTCTGTATATGAACTTCTACCAAAAAAACTTTTACCAAACTTTTACCAAATTACTCTGTAATTTGAGACAACAGTAAGATGGGTGTAAATTTATAAGAAAACTGAAAATTTCTTTGATGCGGATGAAAATGATTCATAAGAAAGGAACTGTAACAAAGGTATCAGAGTCTGATGAGTGCAACTAATACAAAGGAAAACATTCACTGTCCTTTAAAAGACAGGCAGTATATTTTAAATGAGAAATCTGGATTCTCCAAACAAGTCAAATTCTAGTCAATTCTAACACTTGAACTAGCATGCTAAAAAAAGATTAAGTAAGCACAAACTGATGGTTTTGTATAACATTTGGGGTTTCCCTGTGTTGCTATAAACTCACTGCTGCAAACTCAATGAGATAATGGAAAATGATGAGTACTCAGTAAATTCTGGAAAAATGGAGAGTTACTTATTTAAAAAATTTAGATAACCCTGTGAGGAATTGAACATAATTTTTACATTATCACATATTTTCAGTAGAAATTTTTATATAGTGATAACTGTGTCACTTATACTCAGTCCTGATGTGATATTGTTTCAGGTTCTGCACCCAACATTAAGTACATTGATTACTGTTTGCTCTTTATATACCAGTTTATAGGAAAAGGAAGTACGGTTTATATTTTATGAAATGACCACTGATTATTCTGTTTTTACTGTAACAGGAGTTAATAAAGTCTGAGTTTTCCTCACTGTCCTTGAGCACTAGTGTTTCTTGTGTAAAAACTCTGCATTCACTGACTCATATTAAAGGACAGTTCTGAAATCCAGTGTTTAGAATCCTTTTCAGTGGATAATAAATGGAAGCTCTGCTCCTTAAATACATTAAATATTTTCAAACTCAAAAAAAGGGACATAAGTATCCAAAATAGGAAATGATTGCCTTCACACAGCTTTGATTGAGAGACAGAGGTGGGCTGGTTTTGGCTGGGATAGACTTAATTTTCTACACAGTAGCTAGTATGGGGCTATGTTTTCAATTTGTGCTGAAAACAGTTTTCACAGAATCATGGTATCACCAGGTCAGAAAGCACCAAAAGAACCATAGAATCCAACCATTCTTATCAATGACTAAACCATACCCTTCAGCACCTCATCCACCTGTCTCTTAAATACCACTAGGGATGGGGACTCAACCACATCCCTGGGCAGCCTATTCCAATGCCTAATGACCCTTTCTATGAAAAATTTATTTCTGATGTCCAGCCTGAACCTCCCCTGAGAGAGCTTGAGGCCATTCCCTCTTGTCCTGTCCCCTGTCACTTGGGAGAAGAGGCCAGCTCCCTCCTCTCCATAACCTCCCTTCATGTAGTTAAAGAGAGCAATAAGCTCTCCCCTCAGCCTTCTCTTCTCCAGGCTAAATAATCCCCATTCCAAAGCTGCTCGTCATAAGGACTCTTCTCCAACCCCTTCACCAGCTTTGTTGCTCTTCTCTGGACTCGCTCCAGAGCCTCAACGTCCTTCATGTGGTGAGGGGCCCAGAACTGAACACAGTATACAAGGAGCGGTCTCACCAGCGTTGAGTACAGAGGGAGAATAACCTCCCTGGACCTGGTGTTACTCCATTTCTGATACAGTTTTGATGATACAGGGACATTTTCATTACAGTTGGGCAATGCTTGCACAACTTTAAGGTCTTTTCTGCTCTTCACATCACCCCACCAACAAGTAAGCTGGGGGTAGCCAAGAATGTGTCAGGAGACACAGCTGGGTCAGCTGACCCCAAGTGACCAAAGGGATATTCAACACCATATGATGTCATACTCAGCAATATAAAGCCTGGGAAGAAGAAGGAAGAGGGGGATGTTCAGAATAAACTGAATCAAGAATGAGAAATAATGTGAAATATAATCCATATTAGTGCGGTAAACCCGTAATGCACATTGCTGCAACAACAATGAGGCATACTGATATTTTTGCATATCCATCCCCTCTTAGACTATCCGTTTCTTATATGTGGCCTTCATCTCCTTTTTATCCTGGAGAACATATGCAATTTCCTTTGCCAGCACTGAACCTGTCTTGAGCCAAACTGACAAGAAATATTTCTGTCACAGATAGGAATTTATGAAACTTTGGTTTATTAGCAATTTAGAATTTATTAAGGTAAGATGTCAGATTTCCTATTAACATTTAACTATCAATTGATTAACAAAGTAACTAAAAGTATTAAATGGATGTGTTATGACCAAACTGATCAGCAACTTTACCAGATTTGAGAATGAGATTCACTCATATTTACTACACAGTGCAATAAGAATATATGCAAGCACAATGATACAAAAATATATATGCATACAAAGATATATTAATATTTAAACATAAGAAAGCACAGGCCATGACTGGTAAAGAGAGGTTAGCCTTAAAAATTTCTCTTGTAAGTTTAGTGAGAATACATGTAACACACCAGCATTCCCAACAGGTGATGATCAGATCGCAAGAGATCTGAAAATTTCCCTTGAGACGGGTAGGAATACTCACATCTAGTGCACCGGTGTTGCTGGCAGGGAGTGGTCAGCTCTCAAGGGGTTTGACTTTGCCTAGGGCCTTTTCATTTGCTGTGTTAACAAATGAGGTTGTGTACTACATCTGAGAGGTATCCGAACTCAGGGCAAGATTATTGGTCTCAGCCTGGTGTGAAGCAGAAGAGCTCAAAGATCCTTCTGATTTATCACATACTTCTAGGATTTCAGGATAATTGAATTTTGTCACATATTTGAATTTTAATTTTGATGTTTCAATATTCATTTTGGCTGCACTTGGAAGATGTCATACTAGTGGAACTTTCTACTAGTTGTGTCAGACCAACTTACTAGAGCCATGATGCAGATATCAATGCCTAGGTGCATGTGACTGATGGTCAATCTGTTTTCAGGTGATGATGAGAACTCTGCCCAGCACACAGAATCCAATGGAATTCTTCTACTTCTGAAGCCTGTAAATATAGATATGTTGAGGAATCTCTTCCATATTAGTCTGTGCTTTACTTATGGGAATTGTTTGTAGAATGAGAGAAGGAGGATAAAAATCAGTCCCTAGCGTGATCTTAAAGAAATCTGAGGCAATTTTAACAAGCCTGTTCCATGTAACTTTCTTAGAACTAGCTTATTGGAAATACTTTCATGTATTTATAAGTCAATGAAGGAAGAAACTTAATTAACTTTCTTCCAATTTTTACTTTTCTGTGTAGCTAGAACTCTTTACAAGAACTGCTGGGAAGTAATTTAGCAACTTAGTACTCCTACAATGTAAATATAACTAAAAATGAAATTTGGGGGGTAGGTGTTGGAATGAAAAAATTATCTGGATATTTGTATACTTGTGAAGGGAACAATTTCTAGATATATTCTAACCTACAAAGGTGGATTTTAAAACCAATTTATTTTGCAAATATCGTAAGTGTAAAATATACTTCTTGCACCATAAAAAAATGAGTAAAGAAATTTGTGATACTTATCAAGTGTGTATGCATGTTTACCTAATAGTATACCTTATCACAGACCTGTAGAAATGAACTCGCTTTTCCAAGATTCTTAAAGTCTGTAAAAAAAGTGAATGTACCACGTCGATTGGTTGGTTGGTTGTTTCATTTTCATTTCTATCTAAATCCTCAGATGAACAGGCATCATAAAACAAATGCTCACTCCCCAAGCACCCAGTCAGCCTGAGCTGATTCCAAAGTAGGCATCAAAAAGCCTTAAGCATTTTTTTCATCTGTCAAAGTAGAGTAACCCACATGGTGAGGCAAACTTTTGAAGAAAACCAATGAAAAATAAAGAAACCCAAGGCCATGCAAAAGATTTATCTACACATTGATTAGTACATCTATGATATATGGTTCTATGACATGTACTTTAACTATTATTGTTATATATTGCTATAATAAAGCTATTAGCTACAATATAGCTAGTATTATACTATACTACCTGTAGTTTTGAATTTCCACATCCATTTGAGCATACAGGAACAGATAACTCACAAGAAGCTCTTTGATTTCAGATTATAACATACATACATAAGGGGAAACACAACCCTCAAAGATAATTAACAGTGAGACTTCTCAACAACATCACAGAAATCTCAGGAATATCTGTCTAATCTGTATGTGCTCCCAGGTGCACAGGAGAGTCAAGACAGAAAGAATCAGTAACTCACAGATTTGGCAGAATTAGCTTCTCAAATCTGTAAAACAATATTATTGATCACTCAAAATTAATACACTGTTTTCAATTCCTTCTTAATTACTTCTGAAAAAAAGTCTTCTAAGTAACAGTGAGATCACTAATTCTAGGTTTTGATTCAGTCAGATGTGCTGTCTAAAAAATGTGCCTTTCACTAGGTAGATTTAGAAGTTCTAACATCTACATTTTTCTTTCTCTTTCTTTTCCCATGTAGATGAAATGCATGACATATTTTTCCTCCAAGGACGTGCATATCATAGTTTCCATGGCACTGTTTGTTTAAAGTATAAAATACAGCAGGCCACACTTCAAACAGCACGCCACATATTTCATCTTTCAGTCGTTCTGAAAAATTAAGCGCATGAGATCTGGTAATGGCAAGGATGTTTTTGTATACCACTTGTTGAGATGAAAACTGAAAAGATGAAATCAAATGTGTAAAGATTAGGAAATGCTGCAGTGATTAGATGCAATCAGGCTGACAACATATCACACTTCAGATCAGGGTTTGGGCCATACAGAGATCAAAGAATGGCCTGTCCAAGACATGACAGATAATAAGCTAAAGCACTTTTACTAGTTTTGACTGATTTGCAATAGTTAAAGATTAAAAATCAATTTTTCCTTGTTTTCTCCTTTGATTCAATTTTTTTTTTTCCTCAGTGTCTGCCATTTAATGCAGGTTGTGTGCCAAAACCATCTTAGAAAGCCTGTTATGCCAGATGTCACCCTTTTGTCCTTTTGCTCTGTCTGGAGATTTTCTTTCAACAGAATTTGAAACTAAGTTAGTGCGCATATTTTCCAGTAAAAGAGTCATTATGAGTAACACCTTTTGTGTTTCTGAATAACACCCACAAAGTGCAGAACACATTATACATCAACTACATCTTCCAAAAGCTTATTCTTAACTCTTAGCTATGTGGAGTGTATCTTAATGGTGTCATTCTTTTAAATAAGTATAACAGCTACAACGGAAGCTAATAAGAAGGGCTAAAGAAACTCCATAGGGAATAATTTTACAATATTAATTTGACCTGTGCAGAGTAAAGATGAGTTCTTCTACTTTATATCCTTCTTGTAAGTTCTTGAGCTTCTTGTATTAAAAATATGTATTCTATTGCTTCCAATGAAGAAAACTGTTCCTGTTTGAGTTCGTAACATTGGAATAGGACTGATTTTCTAAGGTTTTATTCCTTATACTATGGGTTTCTAGAAAGTGCAAGTGCCCATTCCTTCTCAAGTTGCAGGCACTAATGAAAACATTTGATTTCCTTTAAAAGAAAATGAGACACTTATAAACTCTAATTTTCCTGGGCCTCACATAAATTGAAGACACTGAACTGTAAGTATGATATTGTTCTCACCAGATCATGAAAACAGTGCTGCTTTAGTAAACACAGAATAAGTGACTTATGCAAATTTGTATGTATCTATATACCAACACTCTTTTTATTTCATAGCAACATGCACCCCTCTTGATCTTGAAATCATTCAAAAATGTTTGTGACAAGGTTTTGAAAATTTTCAATGAACTCTGCTTTGAAAATAGAGGTGATAATTAGCTCTTGGAATTCTTGTTTTGAATCATGAAGAGCAGTTTAATCAAGCAACAAGTAGCTAAAAATATTTTTGAAAGGTTAGATCACTTCCGTGTCTGCTTCATCTTCCTTTTTGTAAGGATACTCTAAAAAATGAAAGACACTGGAACACTATTTACTTTGCTAGGAATAAATGTCAAAGTCATATCTAAAGGAAGAACACTAAACTTTTTACTGAAGGCCAGCTGCCAAAAGGCAAATTAACACCTACAAAGAAATATCGGACCATTCCCTTTAATAGTAACAAGACAAATACAAACTTAAAGGTTGATGCCACACAGGATGTTTATTAATATAAGCTGATGTATGTTGCATGGTAGAGCAGAGAAGTTTGATTTTGATCTTCACAAATGGGAAAATTGTCCCTGTTTGACTTTTAGTGTTATTAATTTCGTTTAATATTTTGTTAGGATTTGACACTAGTGCTTTGTTTTCTATAAACCTGTCATATTCTAGACATCTAATACTGACCAGCTGCCAGAATGCAAATTAAGACCTACAAAGAAATATTGGACAATTTCTTCTTCCCTTGTAATTTTGCACTAGCACTGTCGAACTATGTTGAGTTTTCTCCTGCCCCTTAAATTTCAGGTCATTATTCTAAAAACAGATTATGTTAGACATCTTTCTTCCCACACCATCTTCTCCTCCAGGATTTTTTTCCTGCATCAGCTGTAATAGAGAACATATTCTTATGCCAGTTTAAGGATTAAGACTTTCACACATGTATAAAAATCTTTCTTACAAACTCAGTAACAGATTAATGAACACCACCCTTTAATTATAACTAAAGAGAATTAAATCTTTGTTGAAAAAAGTACTTTCTTCCAAAGTTCAGAATTCCTTCAGTAGGACTATTTAAAATATCTCTCTGGTTTACAACCTCAGTAGTTTAATTTTTGGTTTCTTGTATCCAGTAACAGTGAAGGAGGCTATCTTCAAAATGCTATTAAATTTCATGGTTCCAGTGTGTGCTCATTTGAATGTGCTTTGCTGCAGAAGGGAAGATGGTTCCCTTTGAATCTTAGAATCGTAGAAGAACCAGGTTGGAAGAGAAACCTACTAGATCATTGAGTCTAACCATTCCTATCAAACACTAAACCATTCCCCGCAGCACCTTGTCCACACGTGTCTTAAACACCTCCAGGGAAGATGAATTAACCACTTTCCTGGGTAACCTGTTCCAATGCCCAATGACCCTTTCTGTGAAAAAAATTTTCCTAATGTCTAGCCTAAATATCCCCTGGTGGAGCTTGAGACCATTCCCTCTTGTCCTGTGCCCTGTCACTCGGGAGAAGAGGTCAGCTCCCTCCTCTCCACAACCTCCTTTCAGGTAGTTATAAAGACCAATGAGGTCTCCTCTCAGCCTTTTCTTCTCCAGGCTAAATAATCCCCATTCCAAAGCTGCTTGCCATAAGGACTCTTCTCCACCCCCTTCACCAGTTTTGTTCCTCTTCTCTAGACTCGCTCCAGAGCCTCAACATCTTTCTTGGGGTGAGGGGCCCAGAACTGGACACAGGATTCAAGGAGCGGTCTCACCAGTGCTGAGTACAGAAGGAGAATCACCTCCCTGGACCTGCTGGTCACATCATTTCTGATACAAGCCAAGATGTCATTGGCCTACTTGGCTACCTGGGCACACTGCTGGCTCATGTTCAGTTGTCTGTCAACCAACACCCCCAGGTCCCTCTCCTCCAGGCAGCTTTCTAGACAGACCTCTCCTAGTCTGTAGCTCTGCACAGGATTGTTGTGCCTCAAGTTCAGAATCAACATTTGGCTGTGTTAAACCTCATCCCATTGGACTCTGCCCAGCGGTTCAGCCTGCTTAGGTCCCTTTGCAGAGCCTCCCTACCCTCCAGCAGATCGACACTTGCACATAGCTTTGTGTCATCTGCAAACTTGCTAAGGGTACCCTCAATGCCTTCATCCAGGTCATTGATGAAGACACTGAACAGGGCTGGACCCAGCACTGAGCCCTGGGGAACCCCACTTGTCACTGACCTCCAGTTGGATTTAACACCATTTCCCACCACTCTCTGGGCCAGGCCATCCAACTAGTTTTCTACCCAGGAGTATGTGTGCCTGTCCAGGCCAGAGGCTGACAGTTTCCGTAGCAGAATGCTGTGAGAAACTGTGTCAAAGGCTTTGCTGAAGTCCAGAAAGACCACATCCACAGCCTTTCCCTTGTCCAGCAGCCGAGTGACTTTGTCATAGAAGGTGATCAGGTCAGTTTGGCAAGACCTGCCTTTTGTAAACCCATGTTGACTGGGCCTGATCACCTGGTTCTCTTGCATGTGCTCCATGATAGCACTCAAGATCACCTGTTCCATGACTTTCCCTGGCACTGAGGTCAGACTGACTGGCTTGTATTTCCCTGGATCCTCCCTGCACCCCTTCTTGTAGATGGGCACAACATCAGCCTCCAGTCCAGTGGTACCTCCCCAGTCTTCCAGGACTGTAGGAAGATGATGGGAAGGGGTTTGACCAGTACATCCGCCAGCTCCATCAATACTCTTGGGTGAATCTTGTCCAGCCCCATAGAGTTGTGGGTATGTTTGATAACCAAATCTCTTGATTCAATGTGTTATTCAATTACCTGAAATCGAGCATGAAGACTAACACTCGACTGCAATTTAGCAGAAACATACTTATGTGAAGTCATGCATCTAATCATTCTATATGTTATTGGGATGCATCTGAAAACAAATTGAGGGGTTATTTCATGGGATAATTTAATGTTTTTGATTATTTTTTCTTTTCAGTCAGTAAAATTTAATGACAAGTATTGAATTAGATAAACTTGCATTTTCATTCTATAATAACTAAATACGACATGGTTTCCTGTTGTTTTTATTGTTGTTTCAAAGCAACTGTGATATCAAATTCCATCTAATAGGGAAGATCACACTAAACTTCCAACAAGTAGCATATAGTGTTAAATTTCATAGTATATTGTGTTCAGCTGTAGATAATTTAAAACAAAATAAAACAAAACAAAAAATTTTCCTGACTTCTTAGAAGAAGAGAAATGGTTAGTGTGTAATGCAACTAAGCATTGGTCACCAGGGAAATGTAAAGTGTTACTTTAGCACTGCACACAAAGATATACTCAAAAGCACACATCTGAATGATACCAAAAATGCCCTTCTCCAAATCAAATTAACAGTCAAATTTAAGGAAGTTTTATCACGTTGTATTGGTTTTGATTCGATCTGGTTTCTTTGCCAGAGCTACAGATGCAGCATTTAGGCTGAAGCTTGTCAGCAATCCACCTTCAGGATATGAGTTTTTTTAAGCTTAATCCATACGAGATGTCATACAATGTTGCAGAAGCAATCTAAATTAAAACACAAGCCATCAGTACATTGACTGATTGGCAGACTATGATAATGTCACACCATAAGAAGAAGTTCTAAAACTTCAATGTAAATAAAAAATTAGCATTTTAAAACAGCATTCAAATCCAACAACATTTTTTTACATACAAAGACACAAATTGTTCTGTATATCCTTTTGTCTTCCTCATGACTTTGTTAGTCTTTCTTCTTCTATTATTCATTTTTTACTTTCTTTATAGAAAAATCTGGTAAAATGCCAGGCATTTAATTGGACAGTAAAAACAAATGGTAAGAAGATACATCTTTGAGATTATCAACTAATATTATGAAGCTAAGTTTAATCATATTTCTTAAAATTCTTTCAGATGCAATGAATAGCAGAACACTACAAATGAGATGAATTATTTAAAAGCTCAGCAGAAGTTCTTAAGTGATTAGCTTCAGAACATCTAACAAAGGTTTGGTTTTCAGTGCATACTCCCCTAATACATATATTTATTTGCATAAAATGCTATGAAGAAAAAAAATACCTCAAATAATAACCTTGAATTTGTTATTCATGTTGTTATTGGCAAAATCATGCTATGGAGAGTTGTAATCACATCAGTGACATTTGGCATCATTGATAATCTCAAACTCCCTGCCTAATTATGTTGATACCTACTTTTCCATTTGAACATTCCCATAGAATTTATAGGTCTCACAGACGAACAATATACTATCACTCCAACAGCACTCACTTCCTCAGCAGTTGTCTTGTGTCTAACTTTGTATAACAGAGCTCTTCATTAACTCCTCAGCTCCTGGCAGAGATCACTAGAAACATTAGCTGGAAAAGGTGGAGTTGGCAATAGTGTTTATGATGCCCCAGCCTCCCTAAATCCATGCATTTAAAGGTTATAGTATTCATCAGGAATGTGTCTAAATCATTCTTGTCAAAAAGAGTTTGAATCCCCACTCCAGGGCATGGTCTCATAAGCAACAGTGTGACCTACATAAGCGGGTCTCTGTCTGTCTTTCCAGTTGTGGATGTTCCACTTTACAAGGAAGATGCATCAAAATATAAGGAAACATCATGAAAGAATGATTTCATAGCGTGGTGGTAATAGTTTTGCTGGGAAGAGCAGGCCAAGTAAAAGTCACTACTCTGTATGTAATTCCAAATGGACACGGGTCTAGCTACACACTAAAAATATCTCGACTTGAGTCACATAATTTTCCTTGAATTTTCAACCAATTAATTCCTCTCAATATAGCAGTCGTTGATAATTTTTTACTCATTGTAGATCTAATACCCAAAGACCTAGATTTTCTATGCTCACAGTAAAAGAAATCCAAATTCTTGGCAGTGGTGGTTTGGAAGAAGGCAAAGCAACCATGTTTAGCATTATAAATGTCAACATTGCTGACCTAATCTCCAATTAGCAAATCAATTGTGAAGAAATCAGTGAGACAAAAATCAGGGCCAAGATGCATCATAGTAGACCCACAGGTCTGCTTCTTTACCCACAGGGTGCTACTTCTTTACATTTTGGTAAATGAACCTGGAGATGGCAGCAGTGGTGCAGAGCTGTACAGTCTTCAGGGAGTGAAAGTATGAAGTCTTTAAAGGTCAAAAGAGCCCAAACAGTAGAAAATAAAATCATCAAAGATACCTTATTGTTAAGCTGTATGCTAGTCGTGGCTTCTGTTCTTCTCCTGTTCTAAGTACCCATTCCACCCAAAAAACCACCTACTTCATCTTTGAATGACTTTTTTTTCTCTCAGTTCCAGTTTTACACGGAGATGGATGATCCTGGGATCTGACTTCTGAGCCTTTCAATGTCATCATGGGCAAAGTTCCACCACATGAGCAATGCTCCATTCCTACTATTCATTTTTAGTTTTATTTGGCCTCATGAAACTACTTAAAACAGAGTGTTCCATAAATCTAGAAACACGGAAAAGTCTGCAAAGCGATTTTTCATTCTATTTGTTTAGAATATATTGAAACATGGAAAGCAAATTATTCAAATTGTATAGTAGAATATCATGAGCTTTTCAAAATTTTCATTGACAACTCCTCTGAAACTCCAAGAATTGAAGAAAATGAGGAATTAATGTCTTATCCTCTTTTTTAAAAAATTGCACAGCAAACAATTTTTTAAGAGTCTTTCATTTTAAGCCAATTTTCTCTCTCAATGAGTTTTTTTAAAGATGTTATGAAAGACATTTTCCAAAACTTTGACTTTTTGGACTTTAAGAAAATAATTTCTTTGGTTTGGCACTTAGAATATTGTAATATTCAAATGCAATATTTTGATAGAGAATTTTCCAAAAAATACTTGTATGGGATAAAAATAGTTAAAAATAGTAAAATATTAAAAATACTTTCATTCATAAGGTTTTATATTTATTAAATATATTCCACTAAATTAAATTAGTTTAACCTAGCAAAGTTTTGAAGTAAAATACTGCTGTTCTGTTTATATTATTTCTGTATATTTATTTTATACTTATAGCACATAGATATTTCTTTAAAATTTTTTTTTAAAATATCTTGAATTTTACACTTTGTACTCAAGATCACTAATGTGATGGAGGTTTAATTGCTCATTACAAACATTCATACACTCCTTTGGCAAACATCAACTATAGTTGTGGGAGATATTAAAAGAAATTTTAAAAGATACTACAATATCTACAATTTGAGCAATGAAGCTGTTGAAGGGGCCAGAGAACAGGCCCTATGAGGAGCGTCTGAGAGAGCTGGGGTTGTTTAGCCTAGAGAAGAGGAGGCTGAGAGGAGACCTCATTACTCCCAAGTGACAGGGGACAGGACAAGAGGGAATGGCCTCAAGCTCCACCAGGGGAGATTTAGGCTAGAGATTAGGAGGAGGTTTTTCATGGAAAGGGTCATTGGAATAGGTTGCCCAGGGAGGTGGTTGATTCACCTTCCCTGGAGGTGTTTAAGGCATGGGTAGATGAGGTGCTGAGGGACGTGCTTTAGTGTTTGACAGGAATGATTTGACTCGATTATCCGATGGGTCTCTTCCAACCTGATTGTTCTATGATTCTGTGATTCTATGAATATTTATTTTATATTTACCAGTCAATAAATCTGACTGTCCCACTCTGAGCTCTAAAAAGTCTACACTGCTACTTATCCTGCTATAGCACTGCCAAAGCCACCAACCTTTGTGCTAGAGCTGCCAGCTGACTTGCGATATCATGGAAGGATCCTAAATCAAACCAAGGAATGATTTCCATATAGAAACTAATGTCAGAGAATATTTTAGGAAGGAGCTCATAAAGCAGGCAATCCTCTGAAAGAATTACAGCTGGCTTCTCTACCTGACTTTGCCATTTGGTTAAATAATCTTCACAGAAGCAGCTAAGCCAGGCTTGAAGTGATAAATGTGATCTTCAAGTGTAGATTATATGTCATGCCAGAAATTGTCTCTCCTCACTTCTGGCATTAGTAGTGAAGTCAGTTTCAGATCAACATTGATGGTTTGCCAACACATTGTGCAGCTAGATTAAGGTATCACTGAACATTGTGATAAAGCTAAAAGACGAAAAAAGCAGTAGTAGATGTTATCACTGGAGATGCAGATGTTTTCAGAGAAGTGAATGTCAGGAGTGAGATACGAAAATCCAAGATTTCCTATGAGATACACTGTTGATGGGAGATCACGGAATCAAACACAGAGATCAATATGATCAGCCAGTGTTCCATTTATTGAGATTAGCTGTTTCTTTATAAACTCTTTTTGGTTATATAACTAGGTGCCCACGAGGGTATCTACAGTGTATTGTTGGTTAAAGGTAGCTGTCCATAAAGCTATTACTAACATATTATTGGTTAAACTACTACCCATGCTAAGAAACCAAGTTACACTAAAATTAACTATGTTGATAGTTCTTTTTAATTGTTTTTCTTTCAGCTGGTACTCACTTCCACTGAACGAACTCTTGTATTCCTTCCAGTTGGCATTTGTTTATCTTTCAGCTCTCTGTTTCAAGGCCTCATTAGAATTGTTCAGTCTCACAGCATCCAGGCCTTGTTCTCTGTAAAATGTTCCCACAATACACTGCAGAAGACTCTTCAGATATAACTGTAATATGAGATCAAAGGTAGATTGGAGTCTAGCTGCAATGTATTTTCAACTACTTGATAACCAATGAAATCAGACCAAATTATTCAGAGAAAATATATTAATGACTTCAAATGCCGAGAACATGTTAAATGGTTGTGTTAGATAAATTTGCATAAAATAATGCAGCTGTTGCAACCAGACAGTAAGCTCTCCTTCAGACTAAGGATGCTCCAGTAACAACCTGCACACTGACAAACTAAAACTGAAGACAGATGAACTCTTCTGTTTTGGTTATATTGGCACCTAGAGAAACTGAAAGACTGAAAGCAGAGCCACATCATAAGAAACACAGCAAACTCATTAACTTACCGGAATGGTAAATTATTTTTCCACGATCTACTCATCCATCATATTGAAAAGCATTAGGGGAAACCCACTGCTGAATTCTCTAACTCAGCTTACAATGATACAATTAAAAGGTAATTCAAAGAGAAGTGCTATGAGAAGATGTCATACTGCAGACCAAAACAGAGATGCTTTCCAGAGAGCAGACCTATAGTGCAGTTGACAAGCTTTATCCATGTTTTACAGTTGCAGTGCATCTTTCCAGAAGGCCTCAAATAACCCAAGATGGCTTTGATGTGAAGCTGCTCCATCCATTTAAATAACACATACTCTAGAATTTCAGATTCAATGCTAAAGGCAGTTATCACCTACTGCCAGCTTACTTGTGGATGAGCTGTGAATACAAGATAGTCCTAACCAGCAGTGTAGGAGCTGACACCGAGACAAGTAAACATGTCATACTTACTGTAAAACAATATGTGTAGAGCAAGCCAAAAGTCACAACCACAGGCCATGAATTTGTTGAATATGTATATTGAACAGTATGAAAAGCACAACTGTTCAGATATTGTAAAACTCTCTGACCTCAGTAAATCACAGCTTGGTGTTGAAACAACTAAGGCAAACATCACTTTTACAGGCAGGAGTTCTAGTCTATGTTTAGTGAACACTCTCATTCCTGAATGGTTCTCATGGACTCGGAGTTGGGAATCAATAAAGAAAATGTGGGAAACTTTTTCGAGTGTATGGCATAGGCATCAACATCAGAAGAAAGCAGAAATTTGTGGCCACTATATATACTTCAAAATCTTGCACAAAACAATGATGAAAGATTAATCTTGGGTGTATAAGGTAACTAGAACTCGGGGAAGCAGAAATTAAATCAATTACACTTGCAGAGCAAAGGCAGGTCAAAAGCCAGATTGAAGCAACTTGTAACTTAAACAGTAAATTTTAAGAAATAACAGGAAGCTTTTCAGTAAATGTGAACAACTGGTGGGCATGTCCATATTATACCACATTTACTAATCATTTCTTGCCCCACTGAGTCAGGCAACCTTCACAGAAGACACAAGATAACTACAGACAATGCTTAAATAAGGAACAGCTGAATGAATGTAACTTTGAAGAAGGAATCCAGCATGAAAAGTAGCACCAAGAATCCAGCCTTGTATGCATATTTTCACCTTCCTTTTATAAAAAGAATATCCATTTCTGAAAATAGTATAGAAATATGAGGCAAGACACAGGCTAATAGTAGTTGTCTGCTAAAAAGTAAACAGACAAACAAGATAAACCCCAGACCTTAAAGGAATTCTGAATGTATTGCTACGAATTATATCAACACAATAAGAAGCAAGGTTAATTAAGTTTGTAGGTAAACGATTATAGCAGCTTAATAATTGCTGCTATTTATTCTTATACCACAGAAATATTTACTTGTTCCTGTAGAGATCAGAGGAAGGAACAGTATCATTCCCAGAATGCTGAAATTTACACAATCTAACAGCAAAATAATTTAACATGCTTTTTAGGTAAAGTCAACAACCAATCTCCCTGTTTATATTTCTGTATTAGGAACAGTTATAGGAGAGAAATACATCATCTGTGACTGAAACTGTTTCTGTAATCAATGAGCATTTGGATATCCTGTGGCATCTGCACTGTGCAAGTCTCAAGACACTCCCATTTGTTTAAGATAATGTGTGTGAAATTACAGTGAGAAGATAGTCATGCTTAAATTTTCCTTTTTAAGCAAGGTTCATTAGGATTGGGTAGAAGAATGTGGAAGTATAAACTTGTGGGTATTAGATAATAAAAATAATTTGTAGTCTCTTGACAGTAGCTTGGAAATAACAATTTTGGCAATACAAAGTCATGTCAAATAATCTACCATCCGTAAAAGACCCAGCAGTGACTGTAAACTAATGAGGAATGCTGAATCTGGGAACAATTAAACCAGTTAACTAAACCTCACGCTGCAGATGTGAAAGGTACAATGTTCTCCAACACAGAGCAAATGCTCTATAGTTTTTAATGTGCTTCCTCTAGATGGATTTGATCAATTAAGTAGAAGAAATTGTCAAAGACTTTCACAACTTTGGGTGGTTCCTGGATTGCAGCCTCCCCAGTGAAAAGTTCAAATAGTCACTGCTTACTACTTGTTCATCAGATAATCAACTTCTGTAAAAGGGCTTTATGTCAAGAAAACATGCTTAAAGCTGGCAGCAGTCCCTGGGTCTAGCAAATGGAAGTGAAAACAAAGCCAGTTCTGGTTGACTGTTCCTATTAAAAATGGCCCAGGATGTGGAGAGGATGACAGCAAAAGAACAGGAAAAACTCACAAGGATTTAGCCACATTTGATTAAAGTACAGACCTGATGAATTTCCTACAAATTTCCATAACTGTACAGTTAAAAGCAATTCTTTTTGAAGAAGGTGTTATTTTTCACTATGTTACCATGCTAAATTGACTGCTTATCAGTTCAAATCTGGTTTTAGACAAGCAAAAATGTTTACTAAGTTACAAACGACAAAGATAGTTTCTATTGCAAAGAATGTCTCTGAAATGGTGTACCTGTATATTATGAAAAGAATATGTCGCCCACTTGTTGATAATAGCAATAGTCTAGAAATCCAGAGGAAACATCCCAAACCTGAAGTCTGATTTTATCTCTTGCCTGACCCTACGCTATGCTCCCCATGGGATCAAAAGTGATTTAAAGACAGAGGCTAGCTGAACTCTGGGAAAGAAGTTATTCGCTATGGCTTTATCTCTTTAAAGGAAGAGTTCATTCCTAGAGGGATTGTATGAGGAGTTACCAAATTATGCTATGCATTTTCAGAATAAGCCATAGCTAAATATAAAAGAAAATATATAAAGTAAAAACACAGGGTGCCTAACATACCTCATGGTTGTTTCCTTCCTAAAAATACCATAATTCTACATACATGAAAATAGAAGATATTTTTATTTAAATATCACCTCCTACTCCTTTACCTTGGCAAGAATCATAAGGAGAATAATCAAAGCCTGTCCTTGTCTAAGCCTATGTACTTCATTGCAGATGGGCACAACTTGAGTGTTTCTATCTACGTTAGTCAGAAGAGGCAAGCAGATTTGGCTCTCCGAGCTTGTGCTGAGGGGAAGGTGTAACACTGAAGAAGCAAAACACACCAGCAGAAAGATATGATCTTATTGAAATGGAGGTTAGTTGATTGTCCATGTTAAGCTTGTTCAAAGCAGTTTCCAATTACAACATTTTAACCATTTCATGTAATGAAGGAAATAACAAACATTCCTGCCTAGTCCCTGGAGTGAATCAAACCAAACCATACTTCTGTGACTCATTCAGATCTACAGAGAAAATTCATCTCACATACAAAAATATCTCATCAGGCTGGACTGTTGCTCTAAGACCAATGCCATGAAGGTTTAACAAGGTCAAATGCCGAGTCCTGCACCTGGGGCACAACAACCCCAAGCAGTGCTACAGACTGGGAGAAGTCTGGCTGGAAAGCTGCATGGAGGAGAAGGACCTGGGGGTGTTGGTTGACAGCCAACTGAACATGAACCAGCAGTGTGCCCAGGTGGACAAGAAGGCCAATGGTATCTTGGCTTGTATCAGAAATGGTGTGACCAGCAGGTCCAGGGAGGTTATTCTCCCTCTGTACTCAGCACTGGTGAGAATGTACCTTGAATCCTGTGTTCATTTCTGGGCACCCCACCACAAGAAGGATATTGAGGCTCTGGAGCAAGTCCAGAGAAGAGCAACAAAGTTGACGAGGGGGCTGGAGAACAGACCTTATGAGGAACAGCTGAGAGAGCTGGTGTTGTTTAGCCTGGAGAAGAGGAGGCTGAGGAGAGACCTCATTGCTCTCTACAACTACCTAAAGGGAGGTTATGGAGAGTAGGGAGCTGGCCTCTTCTCCCTAGTAACAGGGGACAGGGCAAGAGGGAATGGCCTCAAGCTCCACCAGGGAGGTTCAGCCTCGACATAAGGAAAAAATTTTTCACAGAAAGGGTCATTGAGCACTGGAACAGGCTGCCCAGGGAGGTGGTTGATTCACCTTCCCTGGAGGTGTTTAAGGCACAGGTAGGTGAGGTTCTGAGGGACATGATCTACTGGCAGATGGGAATGGTTGGATTTGATGATCAGGTGGGTTTTTTTCCAATCTGGTGATTCTATGATTCTGTGATTATTAAAACCGCTTTCACAAAACCTTTTCAATTCTGGAAAATGGGATAGGAAAACCCCACGTGAAAATCTGTGTGTAAGGTTTGTCTTTCTGACCTTAGCAGATGAAAGAAGTATTCAAAACCAGACAAAAATAGGTCTTTGTTGCATCTTTGTAGTTTTATATACCACCATTGAACTAAGATTATAGTGTTCTGTGATGCAAAATATAGAAAATTAGGTAGTTGGAATCTTGCATGCATGTACTGTGATAATTTCTACTTCCTGAGCTTTCAAGCTGAGGAACAGTCAACTGCCTAATGCCATCAAGCAGGCTTAACAGTCATGGATCATACATTAGGCTATAACATGCAGACAAGGGTGGCAGGTTTCAAAGAAATGTCTGTTTGCTTGTCTGCTACTCAGAATAGCATAAAATGTTTGCAGTACAAATGAAGTCACTAGATTGTTTGGGTTCCTTAAAGAAGAACATGACCTGTAGAAAACCTTTTCATTGCTGAATGAACTTCGAACAATCTATTTTCCTCTAATGACAACATTTATTATTTGTAGTTTCGCATCATTCTATTACAAAGTTGGGTACCTTACTAAGGTGATGCCTTCCATTTAAATAGAAGTAACTAAAGGATGTAAACTGAGAGAAAATTAATACCAGGGAAAAAGTAATATAAATCCTTGGGAGAAAAAATTGCTGACTGCTTCCCTGCTTAAACACCTTGATCAGCCTCAAATGATGCTTTGAAGTTAATGCATCAGTCATGTTAAGATTTTGTCATGTTTACAACATTTAAACTTTATCCACAATAATAAATTCCCCTTTTTCAACATTTTAGATGCAGAATTATTGTACTAACTCTAAAACTTAGATTTTATTTAGGAAAATGATGGCAGTATAAAACATGGTATGAAAATATGATTTATGGAAGACTAAAAGGTATTAGATTTTGGATGTGTTAGTACCAATGAAACAGTATAACAGAGCTTGGCAAAATGAACACAGTCATAACACACATCTTCCACAACAGTTTCCAGGTAGCAGTGAAAATAAATTTACTTTAGTGGCCTTACTAAAGACTTATAATAAATAGGTAAATAAAATACGCAAGAGTAAATTTTTTTCTGGAGGCAATCTCTCCTTGTGCTCAAGGGCGACACTGCATAAGATGTTACAGTGAGAAAGAGAAATACAACAGCTGGGAAAATAAGCCATGAGAACTCCACATTATCAATATTTATAGCTAGGAAGAACATTTCTAAAAAACAGCGTCACTTAATCAGGTACTTCAGCTACCTGTGTATCTTTTCATACTGCACATAACATTTCCATCAGTACTAGCCAGTAAAACATCTCAAGGGTTCTCACAGATAACATCTCCTGACCAGTTCTAATCCTTGTAGGTCATTGCAGAATGAGGTGTCAGCACCCTTAAGACCCTTGAAAAAAATTTACTGGGTAAAATGGAAAGAGTCAATATTCAAGGGGATCAGTTAGATCACAACTATTACAGTCTAAGTGCTATCAGGAATAATTATTTATTTAAATGATTCTCTTATTTGCATCTGTCAAATGAAGTGCCCTCAGTACAAATTTTACCAGGAGTGGCTCCATCTCAATATAAGAAAAATACTTTTTATAGTCAAAACAATCATTCCCTGGAACTGCCTCCCCATCACTGGAAGTTTTCAAAATGCAGTTGGACAAGATCAAGGGGAAAATAAAATCTAATTTGAGTGGATAGATCTCAATGAAAGTTGAAAGAAATCAGCATGGATTAGATTATTGTTAACACTGAATATTAGTGTCACCTTGACTTTCAAAATAACATGAAACAAACAGCTGTGGGATATATTAATATACTCATGAGCTATATTCTTTATATTCTTCTGTTTCTAAATCATCTGTAATACTACATATTTTAGCAAGGGGGAAATCACAACCAGAATATAAAACAGCCTTATTCTAGGGAGAGATTAGATTCTGTGTGACATTTCTAGAAGATAGTATTCCACTGGTTCATGAAAATGCTTCAGGAGGTCTAATTTAGATGACACAACTGGTTTCACATCAGCAAAGAGGATATCAAGTAAAACCAAAAAATTAGCTGTATTGCTAACATAATACATACGTAAAGTTTATAAGAGCAGAGTACTGAACACTGTTGAAATATATGAACAGGACGTCTTGAATAATAATTTATCAGCTTTTTTTCACTAGCCTGAACAGTAACAGCAGTCTCAGACAATGTGTTTTAGCAGACAGACTTAATACTCAAGAAATGTTGCCAATTTCAAAGGTTAGCCAGAAAAAAATATAGATAAAAAGAGGGAAACAATCTCATGTACACTGAATTTTAGAGATTATAAATCACAGTGAGTGGGGTTCTCTTTGTTTTTTGCTTATCAGATGTCAATTGACTACCAGGTCAGACTACATAAATGTGTAGAGAATGATAAGAATAAGGCCAGAAGTTCTCTCCTTCAAATAAGCTAGCTATTGCAAGAACAGAACAATGTGCATCTTATACTATATCCAGTAACACCTGCGAACTCAGAAAGGACTGCAAAAGCTGTATTTCTTTAAGAATCTAGTCCCATGAACTTGTGCATGTCTGATTTCTTTAAAAGTTCCAGATTTCCACAGCCATGGCCTTCCTCTGTCATGGGTAAAACTTTCTTTCTTCAGACTTTCCCTATAGTCTCAGGGGCTTAGGACTTCTGAAAACAAACTACTCTAGTAAAGACTGAGTAGAAGAAAGCACTGAATGTCTTAGCCTTTTCCACGTCTCTTATTAACAGATCCTATTCAGCACTGTTCTCCTCTTTCCCCTACTCTGCTGCTTGTACACCTGGAGAAGACTTTCCCTTGGAGAAGCCCTTCTTATTTGATGGCCTATTGTTTCTCATTATGATCATATTCAACTCTAGATGAGCTTTGGATTTTCTTACTCTATCCCTTCTCTCTTGGACAGTGTCTATACAACTGAGTTATCTCACCCTGTCTCTACTTATTGTATGCCTCTACTTGGCAGTAGGACATGTCAAGGAAAAGGGTAGTTCTAGGATTTTTAACTCCAGGGCAAAGCTTAAAATACTTCCTCTGGTAAGAATTCACAACCCTGAATTTGGAATCAAATGGGTGCTTATTCCATGAAATAAAATACAGTGTAATGGCTGTTGAGCTAGTTCTAGTTAGGTTGGCATGAAAATGTGGTAGAGTGCAAGCTAACAGCTTGTGTCCCAAAAGCATCATAAACAATTAAAACAGCAGCAAACAAAAGCTTGAAAAACCTGCTTCTAAATATAATTAACTCATTCAGGTGCCATGTTGTCTTCATGTGCATATATTGCTTCAACTTTGGGAGATAGCTCCATTGGCAGTGCTTTTGCACATATGCTATATTTTGGTATAAATATAGTACAAAGCAATTACTACTTCTTTTTTTCCTGCATCTTACACAAAACAAATGCAGAAAAAAGACAAATTTTCATACATACACATCCATTTTCTCAATGATTAGAGAACTCTGCTTTCTGGGGGATGGCAAGGACCCTTGGTTTGCCACCTCACAGAAAGTGAGGTTCAAATGGTTCCACAGAAGGGTTAGATAAATCATTGAGTGGTCTCTTAGGAATTAAGATTATTCCCCTTAGGAGCATAGTGGGATCAACAGCCCAACTGAAGTGCATCTACACTAATGCACAAAGCATAGGAAATAAACAAGAAGAGCTAGAAGTTATTGTAAGGCAGGAGGACTATGATATAATTGCATTCAAGGAAAAGTGGTGGGATGAGTCACATAACTGGACTGCTGCAATGGCTGACTATAAACTCTTCAGGCAGGATAAGAGCTGAAGGAGAGGTAGTAGCGTAGCCTTGAATGTTAGAGAGAGTTTCAACAGCCTCAAATTCATTGATGTTGATGGTAGAATTGAATGTCTACGGGTGAAAATCAGAGGCGCACCTAATAAGGCAAATATTGTGGTGGGAGTCTGATATAGATCAGCCAGGATGAGGAGGCTGGTGAGTTACTCTATAAGCAAATGGGAGAAGTCTTGCAAGCACTAGCCCTTGTCCTTGTGAGAGGTTTCAATTTACCAGATGCCTGTTGGAAGGATAATACAGCAGAGAGGAAATAGTCTAGGAGGTTTCTGGAGTGTGTGGAAGACAATTTCCTGACACAGTTGGTGAGTGAGCCAACTATGGAATGTGCCCTGCTGGACCTGCTCTTTGTGAATAGAGAAGGATGTGTGGGAGATGTTACATTAGATGACACTTGGGGTATAGTGATCACAGGATGATAGAATTCTCAGTTCTAGGAGAAGTAAGGGGGAGGTGGCATTGGTGTCACTACAATGGCCAGTTTGGACTTCCAGAGGATTGACTTTGGTCTATTCAGAAGGCTGTCAATAAAGTTCCATGGGACACAGTCCTTAAGGGTAAAGAATCCCACAAGGGCTGGATAGTCCTGGTGGCACAGAAGTAAGCCATCTTGATGCACCAGAAAATGAACCAATAGGGAAGAAATCTAGCCTGGTTGGATATTCATAATTTCAGCTGACTATTAGAAGTATCCAGAAAGAGGACTACAGACTAGAACATATCCTGCCTGACAGTGAATGGAAAAGAAAGACATTTGCATGCATGGGAAGGGAATGGGAGCTCAGGGAAACATACATAGGCAACTCTTCCTTAATTCAGAACAAGTTAGATTTACACAGAAAACTCACAGGCCTAAGTACTTCTTGTACCAATATTCACGGCCTTGGCAACATATCCTTTGGATATAATAATTTAATGATTGACTCCATTCCTCTGTTGTATTGCCTCTATATAATTGCTGCTGCTGCCCATTCACTTATGTATCATTAATGAGATGGACACCTAGTTTGAAACGTCCATCCATGAGCCTGGATTTTTTCATTCCTTCCTCTCTGGAGTCTGTAGGATCTAATCTGGTAATTCCATAAAATATGTTGTGGAGGAAGGGAAACTTGTTCATATATAAAGTGAACACTGTTGAGGCATTCAGCTGAAAGAGAAAGGCTTCCAATCAGCTCCAACACGTATTTAATATGCATGAAGTAGAACTTTGGCAGAGAAGAATCATATGAATATGCTTCATCTACACAATGTTCACTAGCTGGATGGACAAGTTGGAGTCTAGCTATTGCTACGTTTCACTGGATCAGCTGCAGTTCATCACACACTAAATACAAGAAAGAAAACACACTCTACAAATACATGCAGCTGCTAGTACTGCATGAGAAAGATAAAATATAGCTTTATAACATAGTTTTGTATGCACTTCTAATGCAAACACTTTCACTGGAATTTTTTACAGGTTTGCTCTCTGCAGTCATTTGTTGGAGCACATATTTACCTCACTAAATAGTTACAAATAAAAGTTGTGGTGAACGTCACTTCCAGCAAAGCAAATTACCAGCTTGCATGTGCAAGAGTGACTCTGCCATTGCATCTCCCAGCTCTCTTCCATTTCTGCTTTTAAAGACAGAGCACTGTTCTCACTCACCTAGTAATAAGAAATTATTATAGGCTGTACACCATAGCACAGGAGAACTTATAGAGTAGAACTGCTGGAGAGCAGAACTTATCAACAGGCAGCTGTGACTATGCCATTTACATGTCTGCTTTTGAAGTCTGTTAATCTTTTATGAAATGGGAATAAAAGGGCTTGCAAAGTACTGCTAGTGCATATTCACAATTTCATTCTCTTTCTCAGTCTCAATCAGGCACATACACATGTGCACTCACATACACATATATTTCTTTGTTCAACTTTGATTATTACATTTCTCAGCAGAAATTCTCTACACTGTTAAAGGCTCCTTAGAAGAAATTTCATTTGTACATGCTGAAAAGTGGGATAAACTGTTGTCAATTGACATACACAGAATTTCTTGGTCTTATATTCTTCATTTTTAAACTATTGTTGTGAAACCAGTTAAAGGGTTTTGAAATCGAAAATCCTGGGTTTTACAACTCTTTACTGCTTTTTATCTAGTCATTGCTCTCATTGACATTTTCCACTTAGAAATAAATGCTTTCATTAAGAGGGAATAGGGGTTTTTTTAGCTGACTAGAATGTTTCAGACAGCAATTTTAATGTACACCTTTAATCTAAGAAATGAGTTTCTTAAATAACATTTATTTGCTCTCAGAAAGAGTGCTAACAGTCTTATACAACATACTCCATTAGCATGAAACTGGGGTTTTTTTGGTGTATAATTTACTTTTCTCCCACTGCATTACATTATAGCTGCAGTTATCAAAAAGAGAGTGTTGTACTTTAAAGTGTGTAAGATTCCTGCTGTTTTTTATTGTACTTCTTATATGTATTCTGACTAACAACAAGCTTTGTAATCACTAGAAGCATATACATATATAAATATATTTAAATGTTTAAAAATCTTTTAAGAACCAAATAGTCAAAGTTTAACTAGACATATGCAAACATATGAGCATAGCTGAAAGATTTATTAGCATAACACGAAAATCTTAAGAATTAATATTCCAGGAATGATTGTAGAATAAAACAAGAGCAGGTAGGAATGAGAATATTACCGTGTTCACCTGGAGCTATTTATTGCTAATATGAGTCCTTGAAAGTATACATTATGGGAAACAATTGACAGTAAGTATATAGCTACATGACAAAAAGAGGTTATTTCTTCAACGAGATTGCTGAAAGTAATTCTTAATGCAAGTCTAACTTCATATAACACAATGCTCGGTTTTAACCTTGGCAAAGAATAACACTAAACTGGAAAAAAACAAGTGTGTTGAGGTAAAAAGTGCTGTGCAGCTGGGCTTTTTTAGCACTGATTCTTGATACAGTGATAAAAACTGGAAAGCTAAAGTTGATGGAGAGACAGTTTGGGACATTTTATAGTCTTCAGAACACAGCAATGTGCCAATTCAGTCCTTTTTTGTGGCTGTTTTTCTGTGTCACAGACATCAGAAAAGTCTACTATGGGTTGATGATATCAAAAGAATTCCCACTTACCAAGTTATTTCACTTCAAAGCTAACAAAATCGGTCTTGCTATGATCTGGTTGAGGCCCAGAAGTCATAGGTAAACTTTATGTATTCAGGAAGCCAGTCCTGCAAAGCATTCACTATACTTCTAAAAAACCCCATGTTGTTCTGCTACTGTAAAAAAAGGATAGAGTTCTTCCACTACAGTGCTGTTTGAATCAGATCAGTATTCTCCAAGCATAAATAAGGCTAATTTCACCAAGGTTCATTAGGAAAAAGCACCTGAATGTACAGCTGTCCCATGACGTCAGCACATCCAGGTACTGGAAGTTGCAAATGGTGTTCAGTCATTCACATCCCACTCTACAGAACCACGTGATGCATGATCTCTGTTCCAGGTGCCAAATTATGCATCTTCCCTGATGACTTTTGCAACTCTGCTGTTGGCTGTCCTCAGGTTTATAGGAGTACCTCAAGACTGGAGCTATTCTCTATGTCAATGACTTTCTCTACTTTGGAACCACCTACAAATTTGCTGATGTTACCCTCTTTGTCATCAACTTTATCATCAATGAAGACGTTGAACACTATGAGGCCCAGTACTGACTTCAATAGACAATGCTTATTCACAACTTTCAGGTGGATGATTGGATAGCTCTTCCAAGCCTGTGTACAATTTTCAAGGCACTTAACAGCTTTTTCTTCTAGTCCAGTACATTGTTTCCAGCTTAGCCACTCCAACCCAATATCCATGCCGTCCTTCTATTGCTTTGTTAGATTTAGACATCTAAATTGCACATCTACACAGGTAAACCAAGTCAACTCGCTGTTTAGGACTTTCAAACACTCTATGCTACTCTGTCTGACTCATAGGCACCTCCAATCCTTAAATTTGTGACACAAAGTCAATGTTCTGGCATTTCCATTTAAAATACTTGTAGAAAAAATGTTTTTATTGTTATTCCAAGAGATTACGCTCACTGAAGAGCTATGGATATAAATCCACTGCTTAAACCTGTCTTGTACTGAGGGGGGCATACCTACTGCACTTCATGAATCAATTATAGATAATGATATTGCTTATGAATTTTCTGGGAGCTAAGGCATTAATTAGGTATATGAAGATTAAAGATTATGAGATACAGACACTACCTGTAGATGTGAGAAATAAATAAGTACCTAAGATAAAAGAGACTTCTGCCTGGTGCAACTGTAAACAAACTTTGCAGAGCTAGGGTTTCTTACAGTAAAGTCAGGCTCTAAGGATCTCCCCATGATGTCTGCTGAGGGCTTCACATAAGAGTTAATAAGAACTGAGTCAGGCTCCATCTATATGAAGTTTTCAGTAGCTGGTATGCAGAAAGTATTCCAGAATGCTTTTGATGACATTTTTGATATTTTGATTTCTGATACATATAAAGTTGCTGTTCATATATCATATTCATGCCATAACCACTCCTAAGAGATGGAGCTAGAAGCATTCTCTTGAGCCTCATATGCTAAAATGAGAAAAATCAATTCAATTCTCAACATTTTGTAAAGAAACTAAGGTCAGGAAAACTCCAAGATATATGTTGCTATGACAGTTGCATATGTCAAATATGTTTGCTATGGCAATACCTATTTTTTAATTTTCTATTTGTAGAGAATAGATTGGTCATGTAAACAGAAGATAAATACTAAGCTGATCAATATTATTCTTTGCCCCTTCTGTACCTTTCAAATCTAATTGCCCTTGAGATGGTTCACTTTCAACCATATGCAAATTTAGAAGACAGAGACAAACATAAGTTTGTTCTTCTCTAAGCAGTGCAGAATATTGCACATACCTCTTCAGTTAAATTCTCCATGCAGCTGCAGACTCCCCAGCTTTAAGACTTAGAAGCAGAATAAATATTAATTTCAGTGGAGCTTCCCCTTTAGCAGCTTCAGAGTGTGTGAACTGTTACAAAGGAGAATGCGAGTTTCCTTTTGACACAAATCTGGAGCAGGAATATCATCAGAGGAAAATCTGAAAGTAGGGACTTGGAGTTATCTTTATCAACCAGACTCAAAAAATCCAAGAAGACTGAAACTGCCTCGAAGACCTCTGGATCCAATTGCATCATTGTCTTGCTTTGAGCTCAAACAGAAGCAATTCTCCTCTAGCTTTTCAGTTAAACCTTTTTCTAAGAGGCTGCATTTTCCTAATGACTTGCTTTTCAGTGTCTGCCTCTGGAAATTATAAAGTTTAATATTTATAGTTAATGCCAAGTAATGGCACAAAGGTGTGCAGCAAGACCATTATTTATAGTTATTTCTATAGAAAACAACATCATTGCTGAAGTCAGTGGAATGCCATAAATCAAAGGATGAAAAATAGTCACACGTGCAGGGAGAAGCAGGCAGGGCAGATGACACAAAACTGACGAATAGAGTATTTCATTCCACATACACCACACTCAGTAAAGCTGAGGGATCACAAGGGTCAAATTCGCTTCTACCTCTGACTTCCTGGAAAGACTCTGTGTACTACTACCCTCAATCCTAATCTGTGCATTCCCAAATCTAGTTCCTAAATCCAGATCCTCTCCAGTCCAGGATTTTCCCAGTGTTGACCCTGTAGTGTCAATCAAGATCACAGAATCACAGAACCACAGAACAACCAGGTTGGAAGGGACCCATCAGATCTTCTAGTCCAACCATTCCTATCTAACACTAAACCAAGTCCCTCAAGACCTCATCCACCCGTGCCTTAAACACCTCCAGGGAAGGTGAACCAACCACCTCCCTGGGCAGCCTATTCCAATGCCCAATGACCCTCTGCGTGAAAAACCTCCTCCTAATCTCCAGCCTAAATCTCCCCTGGCGGAGCTTGAGGCCATTCCCTCTCGTCCTGTCCCCTGTCACTTGGGAGAAGAGGCCAACTCCCTCCTCTCTACAACCTCCCTTCAGGTAGTTGTACAGAGTAATGAGTCTCCTCTCAGCCTCCTCTTCTCCAGGCTAAACAACCCCAGCTCTCTCAGCCACTCCTCATAGGGTCTGTTCTCCAGCCCCTTCACCAGCCTTGTCGCTCTTCTCTGGACTTGCTCCAGAGCCTCAACATACTTCTTGTGGTGAGGGGCCCAGAACTGGACACAGTATTCAAGGAGCGGCTTCACCAGTGCTGAATACAGAGGGAGAATCACCTCCCTGGACCTGCTGGTCACACCGTTTCTGATACAAGCCAGGATGCCATTGGCCTTCTTGGCCACCTGGGCACACTACTGGCTCATGTTCAGTCAGCTGTCGACCAACACCCCCAGGTCCCTCTCCTCCATGCAGTTTTCCAGCCAGGCTTCTCCCAGTCTGTAGCTCTGCACAGGGTTGTTGTGCCCCAAGTGCAGGACCCGGCATTTGGCTGTGTTAAACCTCATGCCGTTGGACACTGCCCAGCGGTCCAGCCTGTTTAGGTCCCCTTGCAGAGCCTCCCTACCCTCCAGCAGATCGACACTTGCACACAGCTTTGTGTCATCTGCAAACTTGCTAAGGGTACCCTCAATGCCCTCATCCAGGTCATTGATGAAGACATTGAACAGGACTGGACCTAGCACTGAGCCCTGGGAAATCCCAGCCTCCAGCTGGACTTAACACCATTTACCACCACTCTCTGGGCCCGGCCATCCAGCCAGTTTTCTACCCAGGAGAGTGTACGTCTGTCCAGGCCAGAGGCTGACAGTTTCCGTAGCAGAATGCTGTGAGAAACTGTGTCAAAGACTTTGTTGAAGTCCAGAAAGACCACATCCACAGCCTTTCCCTTGTCCAGCAGCCAAGTCACTTTGTCATAGAAGGCGATCAGATGTGACACTCATTGTCGGAGCATGGTCATGAGGAGAGTGTGGTTTTTGATTTGTATATATTTGTATTAATGTTATAAATCTATTATTAATTTTATTATCTTTCCTTTTTAGTGGTTTTGCTTTATTAAATTTGCTTTAGGGTTTTTCTTTCAACCCGTAAATCTTTCTCCTTGACTCCTTTCTCTTTTCTTCAGAGCAAGGGGGTTTGGGAACACACTTCCCAGAGTTCAGTTCTGCTGAGCAAGGATAAAAGTGTGACACTAATCCCTGCTTCCTCCCCTTCAAACTCTGAGATGGTAGATCTTCACCTTTGCCTCTACCACTGTTGATGTGACCTGGGAGGGCTTAATATCTCAGGTTTAACTTTTCAGGCATGTTGCTTTCTCTTACCACACAACCCATTGAGACCCTCTGCTCTAAGCATCATGATTCACTCTCAAAGATACTTACTACTGCCAAACCAGCACCGTCCCAGTCAGGATCCAGAACAGACCCATGCCTGCTCTTCCACAAAGGAGCAGGCTCGTGAGTGTGAAGCTCAGAAAGATCTCTGTGAAGAGTCATCTCTTTCCCATCCCTTTTCTCTGGAAGCTAGATGCTGGAGTCAAGAGCACCTGTGCAAGGAATTAAAAACAATATTTTTGTTGCAAAGTCAGAAATGCAGAATCTCTTTACTATTTTGCATATTCTCCACAGCATGTCCCAATGATAGAGCTGCACAACTTGTTTAGTAAAGGCCTGCAAGCAGCCCTGTAAAGCTGAGGCACTTCACAAACCAACCCAAAGATACTGAATCTTTTATTGAATACAACCTTACAGGCTAGCTAACACTGCCTCAGGCAGTTTGAGGTGATTAAATAATGTCCTTAACTGCTTCAGTATAGGGCACTGTAGTAGTCTGCAGAATCTAATATGGCTTCAAAGACTTATTTGCCATGTACTCCATTGACTGGGAGTCCTGTGCTGCACCTGACAAAGGCAAAGAGCCTCACCCGGCAGTTTGTGCCAGACCTGGGTTTATGTTTGCAACACAGTCATGCCCAGGGACTGTGGAGCCAGGCAGTGCTGAAAACACATCTGTGGCAATGGCAGAAAGGGTTCACAGGAAGCAATGGAGGAAACCTGCAGTCTGGAAGTTGGTGACCTTAGCAATGTTGTGGTGGTGACTGTTAGAGAGGGTGGCACAGGCTCACACTTTCTGCAGTGCTGCTGCACAAAGACATATAGCAAAGATGTTATATCAGGTCTTCATAAGAAGGTGAAGAGACTATGAGCAAAAAGAACACATACGTTTGTGAAAGTCTGGAGGGCAAGGTCTCTTGTTTCTTTAAAGCTGTACATCTACATCGATTTCAATGAAACTACATTGATTTACCTCTGTTGGGTACCTAGTTCTTTCTACAGCAGAAAAAAGAGGTTTAATAAATATTATGAATTGTATTCTCACTCTGTATAAAATGTTGCATTTTCCTTGATATCACTGGAACTACACTGCATTACAGCAGACAAAGGTCAGGCTCAGCTATACCAAAGAACTTTCATTAAGTGCTGCCCTTTATTTGTTCAGCTTTCCTGCATAGACACTCTCGCTGTGTAAAGTGCTTTGAGAAGCTGGGCTCCCTAGACAAAAAAGGGATAAGGTAGCTTGGAAAAAGGCATTTTAAGACCTTTATGGAAGTTTGGTACAGAATAGATATTGTTATTTACTCATATAAATGTAAATTTAAAGGAATCTTTCCTGTGTAGAACACCCTGATGATTGAAGAAGATATTATTTGCATTTAGTTCACTGCATCTAACATAGAAAAAAGAAAAGAAAAAATAGGCAACAGCCAGTTTGTCAAAGTGAAATTTGGCTATGGCTGTCAAAGTTTGTAAGCTACATCAGCTGCTCAGTTTGAAAAAGCAGCAAAAGGCTATTTGCAGATGTGCCTGGGTTCAAATGTGAGCCTGAACTGTACTGACACAAACACATTTTTCCATCTCACTTCACAGATACATTTGCAAGAGTTAAGAACATTCCTGTAAACTTATGAAAACTGCATGTTTCGCCTTGAGATATTACTTGAAGAAGTCACTTGTATATCAATTCCTGATATTGCTGGGTTTAGTAAGATAAGATTTCTAATCCATCTGCTGAATGTTACTCTGACAACGATTAATCAGCTGTCATGCCCACCTCCCCATATTAAAACAGAGAGAAAAAAAAAAAGGGTTAGTGGGATTGTGGATTAAGGAAGATCTATTTTCAGAATAAACAAAACGCAAGAAGATATGCTGTTTTCTGTCAGCACCAAATTCTGAAGCTTTGAAGATCACTTCTGTCTACAAAGAAGAGAATGGAAAAATTCCAAGTGTATGGCATCACTCACTATAAACCCAGTAAAACTTCTCTCAAAGCAAATGAAGGGGTTTGTGTATATTGCTCAGAGGTGCAGGGTTTTAGCCTACTTATCCTCCTCTGTTGTGATAACAAGTATGTCTATTGAGTTTGTGGGGCAAGGTTTTGATTGTGGGGGTGCTACTACAGGTCTGGCTTCTGTGAGAATCTGCTAGGAGTTCTCTCTATGTCCAACAGAACCAGTGCCAGCTGGCTCCAAGTTGGACCTGCCACCGGTCGAGGATGAGCCATCATTGAAGGTGGTATCACCTCAGGGATAAAATATTTAAGAAGAGGGGGAAAACCCTGCTATGTGCCAGAAAAGAGAAGTGAGAATGTGTGAGAGAAACAATTCTGCAGATGCCAAGATCTTTGAAGAAAGAAGGGGAGGAGGTGTTTCAGGAATCAGAGCACAGATTCCCCTGCATCCATAGCAAAGACAATAGTGAGGCAGGCTGCCCACTGTGGAGCAGATATCTAGGTTTTTAGTCAGGATTTGCCCTTGGCTCCATACTGGCTTCACCAAAGGCAAGTCCTACCTGAACAACCTAGTGGCTTTCTATGATTGGGTAACCATATCAGTGACATGGGAAAAGCAATTGATGTAATCTATCTGGACACAGTCCCCCACAACATTCTTCTCTCTAAATCAGAGACATATGGATTTGATAGGCGGACTGTTCAGTAGAAAAGAAACTGGTTGGAAGTTAGCATTCAGAGAGTAGTGGCCAATAGCTTGATGTCCAAATGGAGATCTGTGACAATTGGTGTCCCTCAGGAACCCGTACTGGGTGCAGTGCAGTTTAATCTTTTTTTAAAAAAAATTGCTGGGTTTGGGTTTTTTTTAATAACCTTTTCTATATCATCAGCAATGGTGTAAACAGTGAGATCAAGTGCACCCTCAGAATGTTTGCAGATGACACCGAGCTGAGTGGTGCAGTTCTCACGTCGGAAAGGTGGGATGTCGTCCAGAGGGACCTGGGCAAGGTGGAGAATTAGGTCTGTGTGAATCTCATGAGGTTCAGCAAGGCTGAGTGCAAGGTCCTACCGCTGGGTCAGGGCAATCCACAGTTTCAGTACAGGATGGGGCATGATTTGATTGAGAGCAGCCCAGCAGAGAAGGACTTCAGGGTGCTGACTGATGGAAAGTTTGATATGACTTTACAAAAAGCACTTGCAACCCAGAAGCTCAACCATATCCTGGGAGATACGAGGGAGGTGATTCTGCTGCTCTACAACCCTCTCATGAGACCCCACCTGGAGTATTGTGTCCAATAAAAGGAGCACATGGAACTGTTGGAACACGGAAGATGATCAGAGGGCTGGAGCACTTCTGCTGTGAGGACAGGTTGAGAGAGTTGGAGTGGTTCAGTCTAGGGAAGAGAAGGCTCAGTGGCCTTCTGGTACCTGAAGGAGGCCTGCAAGAAAGCTGGGGAGGGACTTTATACAAGGGCATGTAGTGATAGGCCACAGGACAATAGCTATAGGTCTGAAGAGGGAGGATTTAGACCAGGTATTAGGAAGATGAAGACAGTGAGCTGGCACTGGTTCTGTTGGACATAGAACTGGTCGTCCAGGGAAGCTGTGGATACCCTCTCCCTGGAAGTGTTCAAGGCCAGGTTGGATGGGGCCTTGAGCAGCCTGGATTAGTAGGAAGAGTCCCTGCCCATAGCAGGGGGTTTGGAACTGAGTGATCTTTAAAGGCCCTTCCAATATAAACCATTTTATGATTCTATGATTCTGTCATCTACCTGGAGTCCATGGAGAACCCCATGCCAGAGGATGTGGATGCACACAAATGAGGCTATTAACTCATGTGAAACCCGCATTGGTGCAGGGTCCTAGTAGGAACTGTGGATCCATGGAGATAAAGGAGCAACCACTGGAGCACATTTGCTGGCAGGGCCTGTGACTCCACAGCGGACATATACTGGAGCAGTTTGTTCCTGAAGGATTTCACCTACACTGAAAGGACTCATACTGGAGCCGTTGATGAAGAACTATGGTTTGTGGGAAGGATGTTGCAGAAGTTCATGGAAAACATGGCAGAAACAAGATGAACTCTCTTGAAACCCCATGCCCCTGTGCTACTGTGGGGCAGGAGGCAGAGAATTCAGGAATAAAGTTAAGAAAAGGAAGAAGGGAAGTGTGGAAGGAATGTGTTTTAAGATTTTATTTTCACTTTCTCATTATCCTACTCTGGGTTTGATTGACAATAAATTAATTACCCAAGTTAAGTCTGTTTGCCCACAACAGTAATTGCTGAGTGATCTCGTTGTTATTATCCCAACCCATGAGTCTTTCAGTATATTTCCTCTCTCCTATCCAGCTGAGAAGAGGAGTCATAGCACCTTTGGTGGACATCTGGCAACCAGCTGGTGTCAACCCATCATAGAATGATACTGTGAATATGAAACTCCGGATTGCTCTAGAAACTATGAAAAATCGGAACACAACCACGTGACAGTGAAGCTGGGTCAGTATGAAACTAGTATAAGTAAGGACAGTTTTGTTTGTTCTTTCAAGAGGCACTGAAGAAAGAAAAGTCTTTTAGATGGGACAGTGACATTGTAGGAGGCAGAAGGAAGACATAAAAGTGTTACTTGGGAGCATGGGAAGGGTAAGGAATCATCCTCAGCAAGAAATATAAGAAAATTATCCAAGGTAGGGAAGAATGCTCATTATCTTTGTCATACTTGTTAGTTTCTCCAGTGTTTATGGAAGAGAATATAACGTTACCAGGTTTTTCTGTCTAATGAAGTAAGCAGTTGTAATGACCTTGAGTGCTGAATTTGCAGTGACTCTTTATATACATAATACCGTAATGTGTTTTGTGCACGCATATCTCTGTTTTCCTGACACTATTTTGACAGAAATTAAATACTACATGTGTGATTGGTGAAAATTGTAATTATACACAGTATGTGAAATAAAGAATTACAAAGCAACTGAAGTTTCAGATCTGCCCTAAAACATTAAATACCTTCTTGATCACAAATACTTGTAAATATTAATATTTAGAGATATAAATTCTTCCATATAAATACAATTGTCAGCATTTATAATGAATGTATATGAGCCCAGAAATAGACATACACACATACTCATGCATATGCAAACACAACAAGCATGCCAAGAAATCAGAACACTCAATTTTTTTAAAAAAAACAAGCAATCATAGTCCTGAGAGTATTGCCATTAGTCATTGGTGATGAAGGCTGCATACACATGGAAAGAGGTAAATGAACAGACAAGATGAACAGACCTACACATATTAAATCAGTAGAATACTTCCAATTGACTGCAAAGATGTGGAATGGATTCATACTGTGTGTGCCTAAGAATGTTAAGATGATCTCCAAAACTCAAAACTGGGTATTATTACCCCATCCTAGACTTTATTTGGGTTTGGGGTTTTTTTGACTTGTAAGAATTTCCTTTTTCAATGCATCCAGAATTTTTGACAGAAACCAGTCTTTCCTTATTAAGTGTAAAAGTGTGATCCATCGTAGAAGTTCAGACAAAGGTATTACTGTGGATTCATAGGAGGCACCAGCATTTCTCACTGTTTCTGATGACCTCTCAATATTAATGGGTCTTAACATCCATATTTTACCCTGGACCAGTAAAGTAAGTATTTCACAAAGTGTGATACTGAGACAGCAAACTGAACAGCTTGTTTAAAGAAAAGGTCTGAATGAATACAAATATCTTGATCACCTGTCCAATATCCAGTGCATTATCTGGGAACTACATCCTTGGTTTCAAAACTAGGTTTGGCATCTGAATACTGACAAAAACTTAAGAAAATTCAGACTGAGATGGAGCTTTGATGGTTTATTAAGAGTGAAGTTCAAGATACAGCACTTTTAGCCTCCAGGATCAATGAAGAATAGAAAAGAAATGCATTATTTCTGTGCTTTATTTCAAATACATAAGTTCAATTTTCTACAAGTTCTTCTGGGTATAAGAGGAATAGTAGTTAATGTGATATGTAAGCATAAGTAAGTATGTGATTATACATTAATGCTTTAGAAAGACTGTATGTGAAGTCATTGCATTAATAACATCACTTAACCTGAACATGTTTCATTCTCCTACTTTAACCTTCAGATGTCTAAATTTAATATATCCAACTTTTCCAATGATCTCTGAGGTCCTACTATAGGTTTCTTGCAGACGCTAGGGAAACTGTTATGACCCTGTTAAGTCATAATTTCCTTCAGACTAGATTATGCTGAACAAATTATTCTCTGTTTTAACATGAATAAGTTTAATAATTTCAGTGGTACTGCATTGAAATTAGAGTACAGCTTTTAAAATTTAAAATACAATTATGATTTCTTTAATAGAAACTGAGATAAAAATCCAAGATGAAAATTTTGCCTTGAATTTTATTTTTTCTCCCTATTGGTTTAAGTCTAGGGGAACACTTCAGACTGTAATTATTTTGTAGGGCACTTGAACATGTCTATTGCTTGAAAAGACAGCAACTCATATTTCCTAACTATAGAAAGAGATGCTGTAGTTTGCATTAATTAAAGTCTGCTGTAGTTATGCACTTTATAATTAATCTTATTATGGTTCATAGAGTTTAAATTTCCATGTGTATTTTGCATCCAAATGTAAAAAGCTCCCAAATAACAGAATAAACCAGTAAATTCTGTTGAGATATTAACATCTTCTTGCCAAAGTTCACTCATACTAATTCTGCTTCAGGACTAAATCTGGCCTTTCACACATTTATATTCAAAGAAAATAAACAGTAAAGAAACAATATACAATAAACCCCCTGGAGTAGTCAAGAGTGACCCAAAAGGGACTTGTACAGACTTCCCCTTTCATATTGTTACAAGGGAAATAGACTTTCCCTTGCTGTCAACATATGAAAATCTGCACCAGCCTTTCAAAGTTCACTCATGAATTATAGGTTAAGATCGAGTCCAACTGGATGGCACAGTAACCTATAGATGTGTCACAGGCAAAACCTGGCACAGTCTGAATGCATGCGTGAATGGTATCCTTTCTGATCTTATTTTTCTATTGTGTTCTTATTTTCTTCTCCTGCTCATACACTGAAGAATTTTCAGCTCAGTCTATCAGTAGCAATATGTATGTCCTTCAAGGTGATTAAAATTACAGAAGTTGTTGTAATCAGATTTTGAATTGAGATATGAGTTTACTTTATATACTTAAAAATTAGCCTTCAGATCATCTTCCTAATGTTTTAGCCAACTAGATCTGCACCTTTGTCTATCAAAAATACAGTATGTTCCCTCAAGCATATGAACTCTATGACTTTGCTGTCTCATCTGAAATATGATAATTAGAGTGTTAATGATAGAGCTTTTACAGACCTCTACAGCTTCAGTACTAGTTATCATATTTTGCCACTTGACACTAGGTGTCTACAGAAAACCGCGGAGGTGAAAATGAATGAGAAATTTACACAGCAATTTGTCCAGATCTCGAAGCCATAAAACTATGACAACAGCAGCATAATAGTCCCATTCAACGCTTATTTTTTTTTAATTCAACCAGTGGCTGGCACTATAATTTACTAAAGTATTGCTAGCCATGTTGATGTGTTTTGTGATACCATCAGCAATCACCTCATTTCATTACCAAGTTAACAAAACTTGTTGACAATCCGAGTCACACATTGTCTGTGGATACTGCAGGGACTCTTACAAAGATATCTTGTCCTACGGGAAGCACAAATGCTAAGCCTTGGGTTTGACAGACTGTGAGAAGCAGGTGCTTTGTAGCAAAATAATCAGTGATCAATAGGATATCTTCAGCACATGAGCAAACTTTTTACACTTACAGGTTTCAAGAACATGGAGTAAAGTAACATACGCTTGGAGTTGTCCTTAATATTGTCCATCAACACTGCATCATAAGCAGTGCATTTTGAAAAAAGTGAAATAAACATTTCAGGAACCATCTTTGATTAATAAGGCAATAATTTCTTTCTAATATAACTGAACCGGATACTACTGATGAACTAATCAGGGCAGCCAAATGGACTATCGACAAATGAGAGCAATTCATAGCATCAAATATTTTAGAAGGATTAGGGAAGATCACTTTAAAGTTCTGGATTTCCACAAAGTGCTTCATCTGAAAGACACGGCTGAAAAAAATTCTGTCATGGCACACAGTCAGTATGGAATCTATGCTGACACCCACACATCTTTTGACTTCACTGCAAATTTGCTAGCCAAAGAATTTAACAGAATTGGCATGCACCATTCCAGCATGTGCTGAATTCTTCCTCTCATCTGAGACTGATAATCTTCTACTTTCATAAGCCAACCAGCTGATTAGACCCTCTTTCAATAAAGGTCAAGGAAGTGACAGAGTGGGTTTCTTCTTATTCATTCTAAACTAGTCCAGTTCAATTTGTGTCCAAACAGTGACTTTATTTTGCTACCAGTGTTCCAAAACGTGTCATGAGCTGGTGTGCATACAGGGTCTATGCTATTATTTAACTTCCCTTCTAGTTTGGTGAGCAGCTAAGTATGAGCAATTGTGGACCCCAATCCTTCACCACCACCCTGGTTGAATCACAGAACAACCAGGTTGGAAGAGACCCATCGGATCATCGAGTCCAACCATTCCTATCAAACATTAAACCATGTCCCTCAGGACCTCATCTACCCATGCCTTAAACACCTCCAGGGAAGGTGAAGCAACCACCAACCTGGGCAGCCTATTCTAATGCCCAATGACCCTCTGTGTGAAAGGGAGATAAGGGAACGAAACTTGTCAGCTGGAAACTAAAACTAGAACAGTTTTAATGAAACAATAATAATAAAAAGAAAAATACTGCTAAGAAGAAAAGATGAAATATATACAAATACACAAAACTGAACTTCCTCTACGAGTATGTCACCACTGATGCTGCAGAGCAGACGTAGGGAAAAGTCCTGGCCTGGATCCAGCAGTAGGTGGGAACTTGATTCAGCAACTGGATTCAGGAACACAAGGTTTCAGGATCAGGTGACAGAAGGACTAATGAGGTCCATACTATACAGTGACCATTGAAGAAGAGGACCTGACCCTTGTGATCCATCAGTTTTATAATGAATATGACATTGATGGAATGGAATACTCTGTCAACCAGCTTTGGATCACCTGTCTTGTCAGGTCTTCCCTTCAGGCCCGACCATTTTTCACCCCTTTGACTTACAATAGTCCACCAGCTGGAGGATGGCCTTGGTCTCTATGCAGATAAATACAAGTAATTGTCATCCTGCACACCAATGCCCCATTTCTATGGTACTAACTATAAACATTAAACATTATCACTTCTAGAGACAGACACTGTCTGGAAAACATAGAGTTAAGTTTCAGAAGATGAATTTACTTGGATGAGGTTTAGCTGAAATGTTAGAAAATTGCTTCTACTTTAGCTCAAAAAAGAACAACCTGGATCCTCTGTTTACAGTCACACTGCCTTTGCCTTGACTTGTCTATACCATAGTGTGAGATTATATTAATCTAGCATATTTGCACATGGTATAAAAATGAATACAAGTATACATTAAATACTGCAAAAGTGATATGTTAAGATCCCTTCTAAAGTAAAGGGATATTTGCAAAAACTATTTGCAAGCCTTATAGTGAATTTTAGATTCGAACTATCTTCCACTGAGTTGTAAGCAAGCCACGACTGTATGATCACTTGCAGGGCACTGATTAACAAGACTCCTGTGGGAAGTCAACTATATATGCCCAGTACTGATGCTCAGAACTACTATCTACCTGGGGAGAAAACATGATCCCAGTTTGGGTTTTATAACAGATAGAATGCTAAATGGACAGCATTCAAGACAGCAAATTGAAACCCCAGGTGTTTTTCGCAGAACTTTGGCTCTAAGGCTTTTGCTTTCAAGGTATATAACACTGAGGTACAGATTCTTATACTCTCTTTATGGCTAAGGAAAGAAAGAAAGTGTGAGAGAAGAATTTTGATTAATTTTACATCAAATGTTCACTTGATATAGAATTGAAAGAATTTACGGAGCTAAACCTTAGGATTCCTGTTTCAGAACTGAGTCTTCTGCAGACAGACTGCAAAGTTTGTCCTCCCTTGGTCCAGTCCAAAACTCCAACCTCACGAATTTTGCGTTCTTGGAGGAACTGTAGCCTAAAGAAAAGGCTTGAGCTTTTACTGCTGAGATCTTATAGTCTAGTACCAGTGCAACAGCCCAATGCAGAAATAAGTCAGGTCATACAGTAACATTTCCACTGAGCTTTCTGAGTTTTTCAGTTTTCTGAGCCAAGAGTTATATTTGTTATAACAAGCAGCAGAGGTTTAAGTACCTAGGAAACTCATTGCTAGAACTATTAAGACAATACAATCATACAACTAGGCATTTTATTATTCTATGATTAATCTTTATCCTATAGAATCCTACCTCTAGAACTAAATGAATTATTTTCTATTCTGCTGAAATATGATAAAATAATGTTAAAAGGGAGATCATCATGCTTTATTCACATTCTGAATGTGATGGGCTTTTCTCCCTTTGTGTGAATGTTAATGGAAGTGTGGACTTACATTTTCTTGTGTTCTAAATAAGACTTCATTGTATAAAGGAGTGCTTTCAGAAAGTTACCTAATTAAAAACATACATTTGACTTTAAAATAAATGTCATCAATAACCTTTTTGTCTTTTAACCTCACAGCATAGAAAATATTTTGACAAAATTAATGTAAAAATGTGGAAAGTTACAAACTCACAGTTCTGTTTCTAAAAGCAATGCCACAGGGTAGTTACACTTCAATTTAGGGACACAAATACAGTGACACACTGTAGGAGGAAGGAAGCACAAGCTCTAGCACACTTACTTGATAAGCAAAATTTATATTTATCATTTCACTTTCATCTGGCCAAAGATAGGCAAATTGCTCTAGGATAAGAGAGGTGCAGTAAACTAAAAAGAGTAATGCACAAGTACTTTGCTTATTTTACTTAATCTTCCCCACATTTTATGTTTAATTGTGTATGCCTATTCTTATATTAACTCGACATCCAATTCTGCAAACTCCAGATAAGCACTAGTCACAGATGTTTTACGTCTTAGAGGTCAAATTCCCAATACAGGAAAAAATATTGACAGTTTTCAGTACTTTTTCATGTGTAACCCTTTTACATATATCCTGGAACAGAGGTGGAAAGAAACAGTACTCAAGTAATCCTCTTTCTCATATCAAAGCAAAACACTTCTAGGTGACTTGACCTCAGTGAATAAAGTACAGTGCAAACTTTTATACTGATCATGCATCTTCTTCTATTCAGATTTTTGCATATTACTAAAAAGAAGAATTTGTTTACAAAGTGTGAACAGTGGTTACATACCAACAGCAACCTAGACACCATTTGTATTGTCTCCCAGAACATATATTCTCATGATGTTTCCTAAAATGAAATGGGTGAAGTGCAGTTTCTTGAGAAAATAAATATGGATACATATTCATAATGCATCTATTACTCCGTTTGTAATTCAAGTACCCTGACAAAAATTTTACATGGACATTTATCTGATAGTGGCAAAATGAGCTCTGGAACAAAAGGATTCACAGATTTTTGCAAATAATTTCATTATTTTGCGTAATTGCTCTGCATCTGAGCTGTTAGACTTCATACAGTACAAACAGAAGAAGAGATCTTAGAACATTGCAAAGGAAAATAAAAAGACATGCTTGTTTTATGTACCAGCATCCTTCTAGATAAAGCTAAATACGAGCAGCCCCTTTATTCATATTAATAAAATAATTAAGAACTAAACAAATGTCAGTTAGTAGAGTCTTACTGAATGAGAAAATGTGTTCCACATGCAGGTAATCAAGGCACATCCATTTGGTTATTAACATATGTTACCTGTTCATTAACCACTTCTCTGAACTTCAGCCTGAAGGCTCTCCGTATAGAAACCATTACTAACATCGTGTTTGTGAGAAGTTCCCATATAGAGTGGCCTTTTGTGTTTAACTTTTTTTATGCATTGTTTGACTGCAAATATTTGCATATCCCTAGCTTAGCTAGGCTTCTGTTTGTTTGGGTTTTTTTTTCTGAATGCTTATTTCATGGACATGATCATGAGTAGTAAGATTTTTTTTCAGTAATTATCTTACATTAGAATTCTTAACCCATAATATCAATTCTCCATAGAGAGATTGTTAAACTAAATACATAGGTTTTCAGTTATTCATTTTGACAATCCAGTGACAATTCAGTGACAAAGGAACTTAACATCATAAATATCTTTTATGCCTCTCAATGTTGTCCACCATCCATATTAGAGCACTAAGCATTGATTTTGAGCACTTGTAGCCCAGGGATACATATTTCTCAAAGAAACTACTTGGTCACGTTGAGCAATTTCCATTCTACTTACAGTATCTGATTTTAGAGGCACTTGCAAGTCTGTCAATAAAACTGAAATTGATTAGAACCACAGCATCAGGATGCATAAGGTATGAAACTCTGTACTGTACTGAGTCTAACCCCTTTTATCTTTTAGATTGTTTTCTTTCAATTAATTTGTTTTCATCTAGATAAAAATCAAACCAATCCATACAGGACCTCTCTTAACCTCAAAGTCTCATTCTACCCACCAATTAATTCCTTCCTCAACATTTTATTCATCTGACTTCAGTTAATTTGAACTTCTTGTTAGAGTTCAAATCTTTGATATGCACCTTATTTCAACAACGTGTTTATAGACTGACCTATAGGTCAATGATCTGTTTTACTACATTCTTTGACGTTTAGATTATGATCTAGTCATTGATTCAGACATTGTTTTTCTGACCAGCCTATTCTCTTACTCTTAGAATTTAAACCGTTTTAAGACAGTCCAGTTAGCCACCATTTAATTCCAATCAACAAATGCAAAATGTATCAAATAAAGGGTAGAGAGTCTCTGTAGAGGGGTCAGAACAGGCTGGATGGAAGGCTACAACAAACAGTATGAGGTTCAACAAGGTCAAGTGCTGAGTTCTGCACTTAAGGCACAACAACCCCATGCAGCACCGCAGGCTTAGGGAAGAGAGGCTAGAAAGCTGTCAGGCAAAGAGGGACAGCTTCTGTGTTGGCTGACAGCCGGCTGCATATGAGTCATCAGTGCCCAAGTGACCAAGAAGCATCTTGGCCTGTGCCAGAAACAGTGTGACCAGCAGGACCAGGGGAATGATTCTGCCCCTGTGCTTGGCATTGGTGAGACCACATCTCAAATATTGTATGCAGTTTTGTGACCCTCACTACAAGAACAACACTGAAGTGCTGGAGCATGTGCAAAGAAAGACAATGAAGCTGGGAAAGGCTTTAGAGCACAAGTCTATGAGGAGCAGCCAAGGGAGCTTGGGTTGTTTAGCCTGGAGAAAAGGAGGCTGAGGAGAGACCATATCACTGTCTACCACTACCTGGAAGCAGGTAGTGGTAGTGAGGGAAGGTGTTGGTCCCTTCTCTAAAGTAATAAGTGATAGGACAAGAGGAAATCACCTTCAATTGCACTAGGGGAGGCGTAGATTGGCTATTATGAAAAATTTCTTCACCCAAAGGGTTGTCAAGCACCGTAACAGGATGCCCAGGGAGGTCATTGAGGCAGTATTTGAAAGATGGGTGGTTGAGATGCTCAGGAATGTAGTTTAGTAGTGGACAGGTACAGTTGGGCTTAATGACCTCGAAGAGCTTTTCCAGCCAAATGATTCTATGAACATAATTTACCCTTAAAAAAAAACCTGCAAACCTGTTGCAGTTTTTCCAATTCTATTGAATCAATTTGACATGGTAAGGGTAAAAAATCGTGATATTTTTTTATAAAGCCCAAAGAACCTTATGTAGAAAGAGTAGATGCACTTGAAGAAACAGTTTACCTTGTTTATGTAAGCTATTCACTAATGGATTCTTTCCCCCAGTCACGTTGCAACTATACTCTAACTCTCAGCTTACTTTGCTGCCAGTGCCACATGGCTTATAACTTTGCAGTGTTTTACTTTATAGTACAATAATACTGAAACAAAATACATCACGTTAGGTCCATCATGTAACTAGTTATGTTTTCTTATATGGATACACAAGAATTAAATTTAAAAATGCCATAATATATAAAGGTACTGACATTGTGAGAGGGAAAAAAAGAAAATGCTGGTTTATGTTTTTATTTTGTTAAAGGTGATGATGATGATTATTATTATTATTGTTATTATTATTATTTACAAAAAGTTGAACTACATAATAACATATGTGGAGAAGTCAAAAATATTTTGAAGAGTATGAAAAAATCAAACATTCATGGAAAAGGAAATAATCTGTGTGAGTAGTAAATCAACAGAACAAACAGTAGGAACAGTGAGAGCAATTTTTTTTATAAAAGGGAGAGAGGATTTTTCACCTGAGCCAGTGAGAGGGAAAGTTTATCATAATGAAACTCATCAGTAGGGTGAAAATAAGAATTGCAGACTGTGACTAATAAAAGTAGCAAGAAGATTACTAAAATAAAAGAACTAGAATCTGATTATAGGTGTAAGAAGGCCAAAAGTTTAAAGTTGCTGAAAAACATTTGCCAACTGGACTGCTGTATGGGTTTGTTTCCAAATAGGTGACTCTTTCCTTATCAATTTTCACAATAAAAATTTGTTCACTCTGAAGAAAAATTGAGTGTTCCCACTTGAACTGAAAACCACTTCCAACCCTAACTGCTGCCTCAGCCCTGGTTTCCAGAGCTTAGTGAAAGGTGTCAAGTATAATACTATTACCAGTTTACAATCTTTCCATGCAGTGTCAGCCTTGTTCATTTGCATTTTTAGTTTGAGTTCTGCAGGGAACCACAGCTCTCTAATAACTGGTCCTTAGTCAAGTGTGCAGCCACCTGAGCAAGTGTAGTTGGAGTGCAGCTCAGCTGAAGTGTTAACTCCCTGACTTATCCCAAAGGCAAAAAGAAATATAGATAAAACAGAAGTGGGAGTAGTCTATTCAGAAAAAAAAAAAAAATTATCCTCCTTCCTCTTCCATAACTTTGGTGGAGTTTTTTTGTTCCTCTTAGTCACAACTTGTATCAGTATTCATGAACTGTGCTCTTCAGAAATTTCCCCATAGTGGTTGCATAATGCAGCCTGACTTTCTTTCCTTTGCCCAGATAATCTCATGCACATGTGAATAGTCATTACAGTCTCTTTAAAGACAATTTACAGATTTACTGTGCTCTGTAGCACAGAACTGTCTGTTTCTGTCTATATTAAATTTCCGTCCTCTTCCTCTAGTGTTATTTTGTTGGAGGCTACCTAAAATGAGTCTACTCAAAGTGCAACATTTAGCTGTTTTCCCTCCAAGATAATCCTGTGATTGGCCTTTGTAGGAACAACTGCATCATCCCTTTTTACATTGTTAAATCCAGGCTATATTTAAATCTTGATTTTATTATTTTTCTATTAATGCCAAACTACTACTGGACCCTGAACTAGAGCATATGCTTTTTACTAATCTAATAAAATTTTGTTAAGTGCAGATGGGACATATGCTCAGTTAAATATAATTTATCACATTTCATAATTAATTTAACTCTTCTGATCGTTGTTAACTGGAATTTTACCTGAAGTTATCAAAAGCAAGTTCGTTGTGAATTCTCACCATGATAATTTTGTGGAAAATCAGAGAAGAGACAAAAGAATCCATCGAAACTGGTTATCTCTTTAAAAGAGAATTATAAACACTTACTTATGCGCTTTTCTTTTTTCTTGTTTATTAATCATCCAGATTGCAAAATGTTAAGACCCATGTTTTCTCCCCAAAAAATATTTTTTCTGGAGTCCTAAATGAACAAATAGCACCATTTTTTTTTTTTTCTGTTAGCTGTTTTAGTGTTTGTGATTTTTTTTGACATTAGCAAAGGAAAGTCTTACATGCTGTTCTTTAAGCTTGGATATTAACCTACTTTTATTGATTCCATTCACAATTGATTCCATTCCATTTCAGAATTGAAAGCAAAGTACAAATATTTTATTTATTAATTTAGAAGATGCTTTGTACTATGAGTACTTTGTACTACATTTAACATTATAGTCATGCATGGTAGTAATAAAACTCATTCATATTTATCTAAATACTCACCTCTTAGATTCTACTTCACTATCCAGAATTCATTTTTCCTTTACAAGTCAATGCGCTTGAAATGTCATTTATCATAACATAAAACTCAGTCAAAATTCCAACAAGATAAACTGAATATAAAGAAAATTACCTCAAAAACCCAACATTGTCTAACACACTTAGTCAAGATCAATACTGTAATACCATGCCTGTTATTACAGCACAGAAAAGCCTGCAGCTTTATGTAACCCACTCTCTATTCTTCCTTTTGTTATAGTTGTTGTTGTAAGCTGTTAATATGGCAAAGTTCCAGAAAGTCCATTTCTTGTTCCAAATGTTTCATGCAACTTTCTCTTCATACTTGATTTACGTTGAGAATACCTTCATCTGCTATATAGGTTTCTCTGTTTTTACTGTGAGTTACTATACCCACTGCCATTTCTTTCTATCACAAGAGATTTATCAAGACAGAATTTTATGGGAAATAAATTTTCCTCTCCAACGGTCCTCAGCATTTTTCTCCTGGCTCATCCACTTCCTAAGGCTAGACTTTAGTATACATGTCAAATTTTGTCTCTTTCAAGTTAATCTGTCCAGGTATTTACCTTTGTCATGATGATAAAGTTTTCTGAGAATCACTGGAACAGGAGATGCATTCATTCCTGAACTACTGTACCATATGCCTGAAATAAAAGGAGATAAGCAATCTGGAAATCTCTTCATTACTGTTTTTTTTTTTTTTGCTGCTGATTTCCCACATAGTACTTTTTCGCAGTGGTAGCGTTTAAAACTGATTTCCCTTTATTCATGAGATATGCTTCTGTCTTGAAGAGTGATGGCCATGGTAGGAATATGAAGAATATGACAAATTAAGCGAAGGACAAGTACATAATACCAATATACTTGACACGTTGATATACCGCAATCCACTATAAAACAAAGACAGAGACAACATAGTAGGAAGTTAGTGGGCTAGTAAGTACATTTGGTATTGATATCTCAAACAAAAGCATTAGCCTGCATCAAACTTTTCTCCTAAAGTTTCAAGCAAACACATTTTAAATGCAGTTTTCTACAAGAGTATTTTTTCCCACAAGATAGAGCAAAAGCCATACTTTGGCCAGTGAAATATTGATATGCTTTATAAACAGATGATTTTAAAGTAATTAAAATTAATACTTGCATATAATTTCTCAAGTATATGTCTGTGGATTTATATTAGATGTAATATATGGACCAGAATAGAAGTAAATAATGTGTGTAGAGAGAAATTGGTTAACCAGGGTCTTGCCTGAACTTGAAAGCTTGCATGATTTCAATGTGGTGTTCAATAACCTGCTCATCAGTGGTGAAAACAGACAGCACGTGTCTAGTCTGAAAATGCACAAAACACCTCAGTTGAAAAAGTTGGTATGAAAAATCAGGGACGACAGTTAGCAAATGTTGACTGAATGCTATGGAATTAGACAATAGTGTTTCACAGTCTTATGAGCTTTTCTTTCTCACTAGATACCCTGAAGATCTTAATTAGTAATCTTTCTTCTCTATATTTTTAATTGTAAAAAACCCACTGCAATATTTTGTAGAAGACTAAACTTCAAGTATTTGGGTATTATTATATTTATTTGTCAGAATCACATTTCCACTGTATGAATTAAGTGATTAAAACTACAGTAGGCTTCATCAGACAAAAAGAAACACCATTAGGTAAATGACACCCATCACTTTCTCAGTCAAATTATACACATATAAATTAGTGGGTTTGTAGCATTTCATGCATCTAGACTCTCACATAGTCTCATTTAGAACCAAATTTTACTAAATATGTATTTCTATATATTCCAGTAAAAAATTGGGGAAAATGTAATTGCTCAAAGCAATAAAGTATTTGAAAATTTGACTCAAATTAAGTAGTAAATCAGAAAACAAATAAACAGAGAGAAAACTTTTCATCAGAAATGCGTGTCTATAGTTTCCAGAAAAATCATATTTAAATTTATTTTGCCAGGTTATATCTAAATACGATCCTGAGCAAGGGAATATTTTATATATAAATACTGTTATGTTAGGCTTTTGAGCTATATAGTTGTCAATATGTTTACTTAATTAATCATGTGAGCTGTGCTTGAATTCACAATAACTATCTGATAAGTCTTTTTCATCAACATTGTGATTTGAAGAATTAAAAATGACCACAGACAGCACAGTTGATTTAGGGTGAATAATTCGAGAATTATCAAGATCAACATTTCTCAAAGCTAGAGATAAGCATAGGGAAGACTTTCTTTTCTTCCATTAAAAATGTACTACATACTTTTCATTTCACTGATCACTTGCATATAAACAGTGAAATAATATATCAATAGAGCCAAAACTTTTAGGTTTTTGTTTGGAAAACAGTTCTTATTCTTCAAAATACACCTTAAATATTTTTAAACAATCACAAAACTACAATTCAAACTGCTTATCAATTATTTCGCATGAGCAGACTGAGATAACTTTATTTGTTTAACTGGTTTGCACTGGTTGTTTCTTCAGCTGGAATGATATCAGGGCAGTCGCAAATACTGTTGTCTAGCTGATCACACAATTCTTTCAGTTTCTGTTGCATTGGAACTGGGATTCTCTTGCCACCAGGGCTGCAATATACAAATTTAAATCATACCTAATGGAGATTGTGAGGCTTTTTTTGCAAGTGTAAATTTGTATTCAGCCTAAGAGAGATTAAGATAACAGTGAGATTTGTCCTGTCATTCAGAAATTTCCATGGCAAAGTTTAAATTGAGATTTAGCATTAATGTTAAGTTTTCTGTGCCCAGTGAACCCCTGTGAGCACATAAGTTTGGTAGTGAAAATGATAGCCAACATATAATTTCTCATATCACTGTTAAATGCAAATTAATTATAGATGGGGGAAGTACTCGGAAAAAAAAATCATAAAATATTAACACTCTGCCTCTAACTTACATGCTATATATAGCTAATTATTGCCAGAGGTTGCACACTGGTGAAATTACAGAAGATATATCATAAATGGCAAAGACTAAATGAGAATCTGTATGTGAGTAAGGAAGAGATGTGGGTAAGGAAGAGATGTGAGTAAGCGAAGCCAAGAGATGAGGCAGTAAAACAGCTTCCCTTCTACACATGGTTTTCAATTGTTCTGGGAAGCAAGCCATTCTCTTTCTGATGTGCTATTATTTTACCAACAAGTAATATAACCTTTTTGTGTATACCAGCCCTCCAAGTCCACCATATGCTGCCCTTATGTTACTGGGACTGGGCGAGATGGTGCTACTGGGTGAGGACAAAGGCATGAAGCCCTGGGGTCTGAGAGTGGCTGGGCACTTACACACCCTCTTCAGGCCATGAACAAGCTTCAGGCAGAAGCAGTGAGGATTTTTACTTAATTTCTGATTTTTAAATTTTTTTTTTTTAAGTAGACATGTCTATACTTACATTTCCAGGAATTTTAAAAAGCTTTTACATTTTCAAGATGCTTTTATCAGATAAGGTGAACTACTTGCTCGTCTATGATTCCAGGACTGTCCTTACTTTGCCCCTAAATATTTCAGCATAATAGAACACGGAAGCCATCATGTTCAGTAAAAATTAGCATGTATTTAGATTATTTACTTAAATATTACTGCATTTATAGAACTATTACTTTCCAATAATAACATGAGCTAAACAGTGAAATTTCTACTGTGTATTTCCCTGGGATACATAGACATGGGAGTTTCTAAATTAAATCTGGAGAAGCATCATTTCTTACCTGTTCTATGTTTTGTGGCTATGAAATAATGATTTCTTGAGTATGCATAACATAATTGCTAACAGTTATGTAACACTGGAACCTTCTAAATACTGAAAGTAGGTCAAAAGACATGTCTGTGACTTGTCAGAAGTATCTGTATTTTCCTTGTGCCAGGCTTCTCTTTTCTATCATTGCAGTTTTTTCTTTCTAAATAGAACACTATCTGCATTAATTAAGAGAATTATCCTATTTCTGTTCAAGCACTGGCAGTTCTTGTAATATGCTAAACCTTCGATGAGGCCCATCAATTTTGATTGCAAAATAACAGTGTAGATTTTCCCTTGGTAACTAATTAGTGTTATTGATATAGACACCTGTCATCCATAAAGATAGAAATGACTAAAACATGTTTTTTAACCCCTTCGTAGGTTTAAGGGCAGATTATTGTAAACAAAAAACTACTCATCAGTTCAGTTTCTTTTATTTCCTTAACAAGCCCATGTTTAACAGTTTAGAGCAGTATCAGTGCTGAATGTGTGCTTTCTTAGTTTATTACCTATAATTTTAAACTCGATAGTCTATAATTAAAGAATTTGAATCCATATGTTAATGTAAATTACATATATTTTTATATTTCCATTCTGAAATGATGTGTTTATGTTTCAGACATCAACCATGCAGTACGTGATAAGTTTTAAAAATAATTATATGAAACATTAGAAATTCCAAGAATCTTATATGATTCGTATTGTATTCACTCTGCGGACTTACCCAAAACACAGTAAGCCCTCCACCACACAGCACTGAGGAAGGAAGAAGGGTCCTGATCTGTTAATCAAGTACAGGCGATGCACTGATCTGTGGGACAAATAAGCATTGTGTTTCATCAGCATCCACCAGAAAAAAGCAGAATGGCTCCCTTGACCGAGATGCTGTTCCATCTCTACCATGTAGCAATATTGGCAGAGTCTTCCAAGCCATTACAGTCTTAACTTCAAGGTTACTGCTGCCACTGCTGATGTAGGAAACTACAGAGACATTCGGTATTCTGGGGGAAGGAAAGTGGAGGTCAAATGTTAGCAGCAGGTAGAGGCTGCTTTTAATTAAACACACATTCTTCCTCTCTGCAGATACAATGAGGCTAGAACCGTGGGGGGTTTCACTGCAGTTGGTTTTAGGTGGGCTTTTTGTTGGAGGGGTGAGAGGTAGAAGAATGTGTATGTTTGTTGGTTTGGGTTTTTTTGTTTTGGTTTGGGTTGTTTGTGGTTTTTATTTCTCAAGGAAGAGAAAAAAAAGGGAAAAAAAAACAAACCTAAAGGAAAGGATGGTTAGATTCTCAGAGCAATTCACCAGAACCTGCAAACATATAGAGTAGAAAAGATTTTGCCTTTGTAAATGGAAGGAAAGACTTTTACAAAGGAAGTTGTGCAGAAAAAGTAAGGATAACCTCACTGAAACTTTGAGGAAATACTCGTAGGAAAACATTCCATAAAGATTAAAAAACTTCTGAGGAAATATAAAAAATACTTTCATGAAATAACATCTAAGAAGGGCAAGACATTGCAAGGACAAAAAAAAAGGTGGTACAAAGACAGGATCAAATACTGAGATTATCTAGATCAAGAGCGAAGAGACCTGTAAAAGCCATGAACAAAATTTCTACTAAAATACATAATCCTTTCTGTGGAGAAGATACTAGCTTTTCTGCAAATTGGAGAAAGATTCTAACAAAGGAAAACTAGAGTATAGCCAGGAAGCCAGGAAAATAGCTGTATTTAGTCACTACTTCCAACAGATCATGCAAAGAACAGTGGTGTATCTGCATTCCAGAAGAGCAATGACTACCAGCTTCTTTATATTATATCCATATAATTAAATAAAGTATGTCTAGGACCATTCCTTCTCTCGAGTTGATACCAATGGCATGTGTTCACACTACTAAAAAAGTTATTCTCCAAAATAGGGTAACAGGATAGGGACTATCTATAACAATGGTCACAGACCTACATAAACTCCTGAAATATGGGTGTTGTTGAATAGGCACTAATTTTCCTAAGACAAAACTATGCCAGAGACTTACTGGGAACTTATAATTTACTAGGATTGACGCAATCTTGAAGACTAAACTTCTTGTCTTTGGACAATTTGGAGATTTCCTTGTTCATTGGAAATCTCATTCTTCCACATCCAATTGTTTTTCCCTTATTCATTGTATAGCGAGCCTGGGTATTCAGACTGAAGTTGTTAATTCCCTAAAGAAGTATAGAACCTGAAACCTTTTATGAATGTAGCTTTTCATGCCTTAAATATGCACAGTACTAATGACATCTGTGTGTGTGTGTGTGTGTGTGTGTATTTATCCCAAAATGATTTAGGGTAAAGAGTTCGGTTACCTTTCAATCAAGGTAATGCATCCACTTGTACATTTAAGTATTTTTACAAAATACCATCAAAAGTTTTCAGTGTTTTTTAGAAACTTTCATGTGCCCTTCTCTGAGAAGTATTGTTTCAAATATAGCTTACTAATAGAGAAGAGGTAGAGATAATGATAATCCACTTAACCAAAGAATAAGTATGTACACACAGTACAGTACCACACCCTTGCATTGATTTTCAGTAGTGGCTAGTAATTGCAAGTCAAATATTTCATTTCAGATGCCTTAAAAGGAGAAAGATGTGATTTTCAAAAAGCAACAAAAATTCAACCCCTGAAAAAACAGACCCTTTCATGCTTGACTTCCAGTTATTGAGGGCGCAGTGTCAGATTTCGGATTGTTCCATAAGGCAATCCAAATAAGTTTAACCATGTGCAGGGAAAGACAGAAACTCTTATTTTTGTCCAACTACAGTGTTTAGCACAGATCAAAAAAGACATCACTTGCATAATTAATTTTGGATTTAGTTCCTAGGATCTAGAACTAATAGTGTTTGGGTTTTTTTCAGTGAACATTTCAGACATCAGTAAAACACATATTGTTCCATTTGCTCACATAAAACTCCTACTAATTTCAACATGGCAAGATGAATGGGATCTCATAATGAAAAGCTAATTCACAAAAGAGTTTACACAAAGCCTGGCTTCTGAGCCTGTAAATTCACCTGTAGAGTGATATTATGCAGTTATTTTCCCTGTAAAAATGCGACATGATCAACAGAATTCCACATAATCTGGCTGATAAATATAAGTTAAAGTAAAATGCCTACATCTTCTTTTCAATACTTTTGTAAAAAATAGATGCTGTTTTCTGTGGAAACTATTTTTTTTTTAAATTCTGAAAGTCATTGTTGCCAGCTGTGAACAATTTATTAAGAAAGAAATCAACTACATAATTCTGTGGGATCAAAGGAAAGTTCAGGATTAATCTCTGTAATAAAAATCAGGCAGAACTATGGACAATGTGGCCTTGATTTTCACTTATCAAAGTTTTCTGATAGCAATCTGCTGTGCAAATTACCAAATCATATAAAACAGTCAAGACAATAATAATAATAATAATTGCTACTACTACTACAGTATGAGAAGATAATACAGATGGGTTTCATAAAGAAGCACTTGGAAGATTGACTTTTCCATTTACCCTCTCTCATTTTAGACATCTGGCAGTAAGAAAGAAACACTTAATAATTGCTGAAATAAAGCCCAAGGCATTTTGTTTAAAGCCTAAAAGTGGAGGTTTCCATCTTAGTCATAATTTTTGTCAGTACATATGAGTTTCTCTGTTTAAAGTTTCACCTTGCTTCTATTTTAAGACGTAATTGTTCTTTCCCTTTGAAGAGTTAACAATCTTCTTTTAACTGAAAATAAAGCCTTAAGAATCAGCTGACCTCCCTACTAGGCATTAGGAAATGCTATTATATATAATGCCAGGCACTTAGAGAAATTTATTTCCCGTTGTGGATATTCTTTGAAAAGGTTTTTATCTTATCTTGGTCACAAGTTAAAAGATTCTGTAGTTGAGATCTCTGTGGCAAAATATATTTCAGCTTACCTCTAGCACTTCTTTCCTCACAGTTTTATGTATTTCCCTGAATATTATTTCTATGTACACTGTCCACTGCTCTCCTGTCATCTACCAAATCAATCATTTCTTTGTAGAAGGTTATTTGGTTGATCTTAGCTCTTCCAGCTGAGGAGAGCCTTGAGGGTGAATGCTGCTATTTTGTAGATGAATGTACTAACCATTTAGCTATCACGTAGAAGATACATGTCTCAGCATCTTTTTCTTAATACATGTTTTAAAATGTAACAGACTCCTGGGATCAGGTTGTCGTCCCAGGTGATGGGTTCCAGTAAGCAACCTTTCCTGGAATTGTAGTAGCCCCACAGAACTTTGTGGGTCTGGTTTCAATTTTGTCTCCTTTGACAATGATTAAATATTGTCCTTGTCATCCTGCCCCTGTTTTGAGTTTGGCACTCCCGAGCGTGATTCTTCCTGTCCACTTTTCAGGGATTCTGGGTGGCATAGAAGACAGACTCTATTTCAGGGCCTAAGCATCCTAAACATTAGGGTTTCTTGTATGTTGACCATCATCACTACCTTTGCACACATACAGTGATCTACCAAATCTTTCCCATCTTTAAAAAACTCATAAAGTGTAAAACATCAAGATAGTAATCATTAACATTGATATAAGTCATAATAGGTGCTTCTCACAATGTCTTATAAGGATTATGGTTTTTCCTCTTTTCTGAAGATTATGTTTTTCACTCCTTAGACTAAGAAAGCTGAAAGGAAATCATTTTCATTTACCAAATTTTTTCACACAGCAAACCAAGCATGCCACAGACGGTTGCAACCAAAAAAGAAATAACTGCTCCCAACTTAACGTAGGGGATAGCACAAGTAAAGAGAAGTTAAGTCTAAAAATTTCAGACTTTACTCAGATGTTTGCTATTTAGAAACTGAGACATTTCAGATGTTGCTGTTGAAGTAAGAACTAAACATTTGTATAAATAATGAGAACATTCAGTTACATTTAAAAATGTGGTCAGATAAGTAAGGATTTTAAACTTTCATGCTTCAGGGTTTAATGTGCCTGATGTTGGAAAGTAATTTCCCTTATGACAGGTTATTCCAAAGTCTTCTTTATAAGAAGTATAATTTACTGACCCCTGTCAAGAACAGGTTACTGGACAAATGAACTACTGATCTGAAGCCTTTAGATATTTCATGTCACATTCAAACCCAACCATTCATAATGATGGAAGAATGCATGAGAATAAAGGACGTGCATTTCTTTAATAACAGGCTCATCGAAAACAGGTTAAAAAGTTAAGTATTATAGCCTGATCTTAGATCCTTGGGCATCGCAGTTTTACAGAAAACTCAGGAACGTTTCTGTAATTAACCCTTGTAATCAAATGGATAAAATAATAGGGAGTGCTAAAAAAATGGTGTTACATATTTCACTTATTAATTGAAATGTGTAGAAGAAAAAAATATGAGGATGGTACATTTTCAATTTGAAAGGATATGAAATTCAATTTTGACATTTAATAGAAGCATATGGAAAAGGTTATATGTTAAATAAAATGCCGATGTATTTGTGAGTGGGATGAGGAAGACAGTACATGATGTGGTGGGTTAATACTATTCTAGCAAGTAATCAAATTTGGAAAAATATTAAATTACAGTTTTTGCCCCTGTATGGTCAGGATAACCTGATATTCAGGTACAGTTGCTGCATTTTTTAAATATTCTACACCTTCAGGATTTTAGGTACTAAATCATCCAAAAATGAGCCACTCACCCAATAGCACTCAATATATTCCAATCAGTAAGATACTTGGTTGGTGACATAATCTTAGTATTGTCAATATTTTCTGTGCAATGTTTTGCTTAAAATCCTCTTGAGGTGCAGTTATATAAGCTAGCTTCTGGCTTACCCTTTATTTCACAAATTAAAAAACAAACTAAACCCAGAGCACTCAGGGGCATGAGACATAATGCTAGAACTTCCACAATAGGATATGCAATATTTTTTAATTAAAAAAAAAACACTGGGAAAAAACTAGATGACATTAGGTTTGCAGTTATGGCACCAAAGTAATAATTTAGGCATTTATTTCACACAAAGGAATTACTGAAAAGGAGATGTAGGGGTGAGGATTGCAGCTCTACTGTCTCTGGGGTTCCCCGCCTACCCCCTAAACCACTGCCATGCATTTTTCTTGCAGGCTTTGTCCTCTAGTTTTTCTCAGGAACTTGATTTTATTTCTGCACAAAAGTGCAGATTCAGTAGGATCATAGAATCATAGAATGACCAGGTTGGAAAAGACCCACTGGATCATCAAGTCCAACCATTCATATCAATCACTAAACCATGTCCCTCAGCACCTCATCCACCCACCCCTTAAACACCTCCAAGGAAGGTGACTCAACCACCTCCCTGGGTAGCCTGGCTAGAAAGTGCTGCTACATGTTATTTACACAAATCCACTTGCTCTAGTGAAAATGGACATCTACGGAAAAAGGACTTTTTCTACAGTATTTACCATTAGTACGGCCTCATTACATTTTTATGAGCCTATATTGCCATAGCAAACCTTAGCTCTCATCTTTCTCTCTCACAACACAATGATGAAGGTCTAAGCTGTCTACTCAGAATTTTTTTTCCTCTGATTTTTTTTCTTTCATTTAGATTTGCATTTCATATCACAAATGGTTCATTTCACAGAATCACAGAACAACCAGGTTGGAAGGGACCCATCGGATCTTCTAGTCCAACCATTCCTATCTAACACTAAACCATGTCCCTCAAGACCTCATCCACCCGTGTCTTAAACACCTCCAGGGAAGGTGACTCAACCACCTCACTGGGCAGCCTATTCCAATGCCCAATGACCCTCTGCGTGAAAAACCTCCTCCTAATCTCCAGCCTAAATCTCCCCTGGCGGAGCTTGAGGCCATTCCCTCTCATCCTGTCCCCTGTCACTTGGGAGAAGAGGCCAGCTCCCTCCTCTCTACAACCTCCCTTCAGGTACTTGTAGAGAGTAATGAGGTCTCCTCTCAGCCTCCTCTTCTCCAGGCTAAACAACCCCAGCTCTTGTGCAAGATAATGAATGACAGTGAATGACTGACAATCTGTCCACTAAACTTAAATTGTGATGTAAGAAATCCTCTTTTTTTCCTAACCCATCATGACTACCTTTTACTGTCTTGGATAAGATGTTTACTAGACCATGATAAGAACAACAGATAGCGTTGGTGGGCAGGAATAAAGTAATGATTTTCTTGATCACAGTAGTAATTACAGTAAAATATTTCAAAGCAAAAGGATTATTCCATATTATGTCAAAATACCAGAAGATCACCAAAGTTGGACAAGACTGTGTAGGTTCATCAGCTGCTGGACTCCAAAGCTATTCAGCTACAGAATGATGCCTCTGACAGCTATTTTACTTGTAATATATTAGAAGTATTCAGAGCTTTCTGATTTTGTGTAGTAAACAAATCTACAGGAATAAAACAGATTTGTGGAAATAAAAATTCCACATAGCAAGAACTGATATCTGTCAGCCTTTGACTTTCTACGTGACTTTGGGTTTGCACGTCTTAGATGCCATCTTTGGTGCATGGTGTGTTTGTCGGTGTTAACACTTTGGAAGCCAGGCACTGTAAGTTGTTTACTAAAGCACAGTCTATTGTCTTGGGTTTACCTTCATTTCTTTGGATAGGTCTGCACTATTTTATTGTAATTTTCAAGTTCCAGACCTGAAGTGATAGTGCTTTGTCATGACGAATTGCTAGATTTCATGCTGAGTCATCTAGGTATGTAATTTTAAAGGATGTAATACATCTCACTTTTGTTCATTCTTATTTAGCATCTGCAATGCAGATGTAAGCCAGCACCAAAACACTGGAAGGCTTGTGACTGAAGAGGAAGATGCTGACTTAGAAAGCTAATCATAATGGCTTGAGTCTATGAGAACTTTGTCACTAGTATCATTATTGTAAGAACAGGCTTCTCTTTATGTTTCACTCCCAGGGATTGAAAATCAAGCATATTAATATACCAATAAAATAATAAGACCTTTGAATATGTGGTTGTGTGTTACTGCTGCTCCTTGCTCCTTTTTACTTCGACAATACGGGTCTGCTCTTCATGTTTTGGGTGCTAAATGAACTGTTACATCATCTTACTCAAATGCTTATGATTTCATTGAGCTATTTCTATTCACTAACCTATGTGATGACCTAAAATGTTGCATACACTAATGTGATGCCATATGTGGCTAATAACTTTTACAGGAACCAGGTTCCTTATACGCTTATTAGAAGAAAGTGGTACTTGAGGCTACTGTAATACAATTAGGTTTGCAAATAATGAATCTTATAAGTCTAAAGGAAGTTTTACAGATATTGATGCAACTGCCTGCATGTGCAGCATCAAAACTACCACTAATTTACCTGTAACATAATACCTAATAGGATGATGTATAAGATACATGGATCTCAAGGTCCAGTTAATCCCTACTCCCATTTCAAACAGCCTGGATAAAATTATTTAATGCCTTGCAATGAAAAATAATCTGTTTTGTTAGTTTTGAAATTCTAATGTTTCTTTCTTCCTCTCTAACCCAAAAGTCATATTGCATTGTAAGTCTGCTAGTACTTCTACTGTAGGTGATGGACTTGGATAACCACTTTACAGCAACCTTTCATGATTTTGGAGACTGTGCCTCAGACTCTTCAAATTAAATTACAAACTTAGGTTCTTCCAACATTTCTCATACACTATATTTTTCTGTTTTCTCTTCAATTTTGTTATTTCTCTCTAAAAATTCCAGTTGTCCCTCATTTTTTTCCTCTGGATCTGGTGCCTAAAATCATGAAGGAGAAATATTGTTTGCTTTGTTTACAGTATGCCTGTTTACAAAGCATGCGTTTTTTTCTTATTTACAACAGCTTATGTTGTTTCATGCTCATCTACAATCTACTATACTCCTTGGGGCATGTTGCATTTGATTACTTGGGACATTTAAATTTTCATGGCTTGTATAAGTTTGTATGATAAAGAACTGGCCTCCACACAGCAAAAGGAGCTTAGAGGAGCAATGGTTGCTGGGGAAGTCAAATAATACCATGACTTAGCTCCCCTGTGGCTATGACATGAGTAATCAGACTGTGGAAGTCTCATTCCTAAAATTGTGAAGGAGCACAGATGATCAGGGATGCTGAGGCTCTAGAGTGTGTCCAGAGAAGAGGAGCAAAGCTGGAGAACAAGTCTTACAAGGAGCAGCTGAGAGAGCTGGGGATGTTTAGCCTGGAGAAGAGGAGGCTGAGTGGAGACTTTATTGAACTCTACAACTATCTGAAAGGAGGTTGTAGAGAGGAGGGAGCTGGCCTCTTCTGCCTAGGATCCTCTCGTGCCCTTCTCTATTTTTTCCACACTTACTCCTCCCCCAAGCACTTTTGTTTCCCTGATTTTGGTCCACTAAACGGAATCACAGAATCACTATGTTGGAAAAGACCCACTGGATGATTGAGTCCAACCATTTCTGCCAATCACTAAACCATGCCCCTCAGCACCTCATTCACCTGTCCTTTAAACACCTCCAGGGAAGGTGAATCAACCACCTCCTTGGGCAGCCTGTTCCAGTGCCCAATGACCCTTCCCATGAAATATTTTTCCTGATGTCAAGCCTGAACCTCCCCTGGCAGGGGTTGAGGCTGTTGCACATAAACAGATGTTGATCTGCCAGCACCTGACCCTGAGTCTGATCAGTGCAACCTGTCTCATTAAACTCCATTCTTAGTTATTTCCCTGGGTCTTTCTGGACTGTGTAGGGAGGACCTGAGTGCCAAGTGGCTGAGGTGGACCAGTGGTGGGAGGTTTTCGTGCCTGTGGTTCAGTACTGGGTGTGATGAGGATGTACTGTTAGTGAAAACACTGGCCAGTACCAAGCTAGACCAGCTGACAAGTGGGACACAGCCTGAAGGGTGGGTTAGGGTGTCCCTAGAGATGAGATCACAGGCTGACAGAGGCACCATAGGGTCCCAGCCAGCTGCTGAGACTGCAACTCCATTGGGATCCATTTGTTTGTGTCTATGTGTGCATGGGGACAGTGAGAATACAGGTCCAGCTACTAGGTGGACCTGGGTACACTGTGTATCTAAGCTCAGTGACTGGGAGAAACCACTGAAGGGTGTCTGTTACATGAATGTAACATACTCTGTATGTGTGGGCCCAGGGGTCTTACTGCTTGATGGACCAGGGGATATGTAGCTGCAGCAGCCTTGCCTTTGTAGTGCTGCAAGATCTGGCATCACCTAAGAACTTGTGTGCAGCCCTTGGTCCTACCTCATTTGTACTTTTATTCTCAAATATCTCTGAATCATTCTTCATTGGAAATAAGGTCTGCAGTCCTAAGGAACTTCAAATAATCTTTTCTGAAATGCAGCTGATGCAGACACATTTGGCTGTATCTTTAGACAAGACAAATAGAAAAAACTTAATTAAGATAATAACTGACAAACAAATGCCTTTGTTTTTGTTTATAACTCTCTGGCACTGGTTTTGCAGAATACATACCAGTAACTCAGAACAGCCAACCAAATTTTCCAGTTTGTCAGCATATGCAAGGAATTCTGCCAAGTTGATACTCAAGGGGAGGATAAAGAGGGGGCTGAATTAGTGGAAAGAAGCAAAAAGAAGATCTGAGCAACTGAGAGGAATAAAATTGATCTAATCTGGTTTTGTTCTGCTTCTTTTTATGTTTGTATCTTTATTTTTCCTTTCATGGATATGTCTTTGTGTTTTTGTCACAAAAATTACTTATGATCGTAGTAAATTTCTTTAATTAATTTAATTTCCATTAATTTGGCATCCTCAAATCCTCATTGTTTTCAATCACTTTATGTCAATCAAAGCAATTGTGAATTTACTGCAATTAACACCCAAACAAACTGTATTAGTTTTATCTAAGATGAATGCAGAGACCTATGGAATAGCTTTTTGGAACAGAGAAAGATTATGGCAATGTGCAGACTGTAAAGTGTTCAGGGCTATGGAACTGGAGCATTTAAGAATTTTAGACAGTAATGGTGAGCTTGCACAGTGATTGAACCTGTCATCTATACAATACGCAGAGGTGCGCCTTCAAATATCTATAGACTTATTTTTGTCCTCTCTGAAGTTCTGACAACTGCATCATTTTAGCTGACATGTTTAAAGATCTTATGTGTGACTTGTCAGATTTTTGAAGTACTATCCTATCTGAAGTAAAATCCAATAAATACAAAAATAAGCAGGCTTATATTAATCTGCATCTGAAAATGTGTCATTTTTCAAGTTCTTTTCACTTATAATTTATGCAGAAGCGTTACTGCATATTCACAGAGTGTATTTACAGTACTAATTATAGATTTATAGTATTAATTGTATAGAATTTATAATCTGATTACATTATTTCAAAGAAACATGGCAATCAATAATAGCAATGATTTACTATATTTGAAAAATACACGAAACACTACTTGCGGGTATTGATATAATTTGCATATTTTAACTGAAAATCTACTTTATAAAAACATATAATGAATACATAAAACACTCCCAAAAGAGGAATTAAAAAAAAAAATTCGGTACGAAGTTTAATAATAATAATTAAAAGGAAAAAAATCATTAGTTTTTTTTTTAAAAATTGACAAATACAATTAATTTAGCTATCGATTCCTTGGTATTAGAAATTATAGGACAATCCAAAGCATATTATGTGGGGGTCTTTTTTCAAATGCAGTCAATGATAATATTAAAGGTTCTGTCCACTTACTCAAGAATAAAGCTGAATGTAAAATATTAAAATATTTTATTGAATTTCTTATCCAGAGAAGCATGAGTACATCCATAACAAGTCAAGTATTTTACTGTACCCCAAAAAACTGAACAATCAAACTTTCTACGACCAATTATTTAAAATCAAAATAATGCAAGAAGCACTACAGATTGAGATTTATTCTTTTTTAAGAACACCAAACACCGAAAAAAAAAAGGCAGAAAAAAATTACAAATAAGGGGGCATTTCAGCAGGAAGGTGTCACACGTATTTGCTGATACGGTACCTATTGTTAAAACACACTTGGCAAAGTTCTTGCAGGTGATGGTATAAACACTGCAGCTCTTTCTGATTAAATTTCAGAATTTTCCTGTCTGAACATTCAGATCACTCTTGTTCACTCTGGAGTGGTTTGCGCTCTGGAGGTAACACTGGCTGTAACTTCTGCCAGCGTTTTGGAGGCCAGAGGATATGAGTAGCTCGAGCATGTAGAAGTCCAAGAGAAACCTGAAGCCAAAATATAAACCAGAGAGATTATTAAATACTGCAAATTAAATGGATTGTTGAAAATACAAAGCGCATGACGATTTGTTAAGAGCAATGGGAGAATAAAAAGCAGAAAAAATTGTGTGCATGAGAGATATCTCAAGCATGTAAGGAGAGGAAAAGAAAAATTGTCTCAGTGACAGCCTCTTTTTTTTATTTTTTGTTAAAACATTTAGTGGAACTCAAAACAGCTTGCTGAAATTCACTAGCTTTAGCAAGCATGAACCAGGAATATTTTTTCAGTTCAAGAAAAACAGTTGGTCAAAATAGGTGAGGCATTCTAAAATACACAAAATGCTTTTAATTGTTACATCTTTGAATACGACAGAATAAGTTTCAAACATCTATTCTAAGTTAAACAGAACCTTTGTCTCAGATTCAAGCTATGTACACTAAGCACGCCAGGACAGTGGCTTTTCTAAACATGCTGCGCTTTCTGTTTAGAAATGTCCTTCACAATTCTATTTTATCTCCAACCAAAAATGGAAATTACTGTGAATCATGAATACTTCACCAAGGACAAAAATGTATTTATGATAAAATTATTTTAAAAATAGAGCTACTTATACTTCATTCATCCATTCTGCAAACATGTTTTACTGCCTTATTATTTATTATTATTCTGCTCAAAAAATTTTACTTCAGTATTTTACTTCACTAAATCAAAGTTAAAGTCAATACTTAAAAAAGGATATCTTATAGATGGCATAGTTTAGAAATCAAGAAATTTGGTAAGAGTTAATCTCATTTAATTTGAAAAGCCTGCTGGATAGACTTATGCTTCTTAATTTATTTGTTTATCTTCTGGAGGGATAATGTGTAATAAGATTCCAACCAACTATGAAATGGTCAGTGCCAATAGAAAAGTTACAAACAGGACAAAAGCAGAAATTCTAGAATGTCAATATATGTGAAAAGATGAAATAATTTTGACTCTTAAAGAGGTATAAAGGGTCAGAAGTCTATAAAATTTTAAATGGCATAGATAAAGCATGCAGAGGCTTTATTAGCCTATTATGTCATTATTTCTCATAAGAATGAGGAAACATCAGATGACATTATCTTAAAGAATTTTTAAAGCCAACAAAAAGGAAATATTTCCTCAGAGTGTGCACAATTACATCATACTTGCATATATTATACGGCTTACCAAAGATACCAGAAAAGAATAACAGACTGGTTCAGAAAATATTAACAGATGCAAAGTCCACACAATTGAACATCAACAAATTAACAGTGTAGTCTCTATACTCCACATTAGGAAACACTGAGAGAAAAATTATGTGCTTGTTTTGTTGTTATGCTCTAATGCTATAGTATTGGCTGTTGTCAGAGGCAGGAGTGAAATGGGTTTCTGGTTTGAACCCGTACATTTCTGCTTAAATTTTTATGTAAACTCAGTTCTTCAATTTCATTCCATTACTCATCACAAAAAAAGTGATTTCAGTAAGCAGGCAATTCAGCATTTCATGCAAATAGACACCAAATAGGCCCCTAGGAATATCTTCAGCTAATTTTCTTGATTTAATTTCATGAGATTAATGTATATTCACCAGTCTCTCTCTACTACATAATCAAATCAGTGAAGCTGAAGTGGTCTATATCTAATTGCATATTCTGTTGGTTGATGAAGCAGGTGCTGAATTACTTGAATATAATTTGGTTACTTAATAACGAACAATATCTAAAAGAATCTGAAACAGGTCTCTTCCAACCTGGTGATTCTAAGGCGATTCTGTGATTCACTTGCTTGATCCCTTGCAGGGATCATTTGTTTCCCTGATCCATTGCAGCTTTTTTCCTGCACTTAAGCAAAGGACAGGCTGCTAAGCGACAACTCTGTATTGATAGGATTTAGCGCTATTTTCATAAGTTTTGACACAGTTATATGTAGTTTGTTGGATATTTATGGAAATCACAATATCCCTTATCATAATTATCCCATAAAGTGATCTGAAATGTAATATTGCCATGGGGATTTGTTCCCTAAATATACAGTATGGTGGCAAACACATTAAAGGCTGGTGCCAAAACATAAAACCACAGCAAACCACACCACTGCATATAAAATGTGACAGCATTAGTACAGAGAAACATATTCTTCTCTAACACAAATAGCATCTCATTTTCAAAGCCCTGTGCTTTTTCTCAGTGAGCTTGTTACTGATGTCAGTAGGAAGTCTGCATGCAGACTGAGAATATAATAAATGAATCAAAACTTTTTTAAACTGAGGCTGGGGACAATTCTGCCCAGAGGATTACTTCTACTGACCATCATCTGACTTGAAACTAACAAAGAAATATCCTTCCTATAAATCTGATTTACAGGACAACATGACAAGTGTTAAAAAGGAAAAACAGGTCCTGTTGGGTGATGGAAGTCTTCACTAAATAATAAATGACACTGATGCTATAGGGCTTCTTTTAAAATTACTTAAAGGCTCACTTTAAAAGCACCTTTATGCTTCACTTCTGCAAACAACCTTAATAACTTTTGTCCACTGCCTATTATTATTCTGCAGCTACCACAGCAGCCATGAATTTCACTGAGGAAGAACAGAATTATTCGCAGAGAATAACCTGCCCTCATTAACAGTTTTACCCTCATCAAGGTTAGATATGGACAAACCGTGAACTGTTATTGAACATTATTGAAACAGATTTCAAACACTGAACAGATTTACTGAAATAATCTGTTAAAAAAAAAGATTGATCAGTTCCCTTATGAACACTATTTATTCTGTTAAGAAAATATGTTTACACCCTTAAAACACTGTCTTAATTGTGAGAAAAATCAGTACTTTATAGACATAATTTCTTTGAGGAACATATTTCGTTTACAGGCATGAATAAGAGAAGCCAGTAATCTGAATAGTTGATTTTTATTCTACCTTATGATACATTTATTATTCTTGCCGTGGCGATAACAGACACTATGTTGAATTGAATCCATATAATTCTTCCCAACTTAAGCTGTTTAGGCATTAATTCTGCTTTGCTTTTTAAAAAAAGTTGAATATTTAATTGAACAGCTGAGAAGGCATTCTGTTAACATAGCAGTTTTATCTTGAAAATAAGTTTTGAGTGGATAATACTGTTTTGACACTGTTACTGTGATAAAAGCATATGTCCTCAGAGTCTGCTTATTGTTAGTATGTTAGTTGTATGGAGACTGATTAGTTTTGGCACTGCATTAGGGAAAGATAATCTTAAACTTGATAGTGCTATCTGCAGCGGTATTTACAACTACCTTGATTATTCTGTCCTAACAGGTTAGGATAAATGCACTTTTATTAGTATAGAGACTTACATTACTATCACTTTCCCCGGTTCCAAAATACTTCATTATGAAATACTTATTGATTTACAGACTGTACTCTCCAATGCTTCTTCTTGTCTGCTTGCCATTTGACACCTTCACTGTCTTTTGCCCTGATGCCTTTTCTAATCCCAAATCATAATGGGAAAAGCAGCACTCAGACTGTGCAAGAATCTTGTGTGGCTGTAGCATGGGTGGCACAAAATATCTATGGAAATCCAAGTCTTCAGTTCAGATTTCAAGAAAAGGAAAAGACTAGGTAAGGATGTAACCTAATAAGGCTACACTTGACTTTCTCAGGATATATAAAACCTACCAAATGTGCTAAATTCAGGTGCTGCTAGTCCTAGTTGTGAGTTCACTTTACTTTAAGAGCATTCCCAACAGCTTTCTCTTTGTTTCTTTGTTCCTTGAACCTTTGGTTCCTTTGTTCTAGCTTAATGAGCCAAGATTTCAAATTCTGTAAGAACATTAAAACAAGTAAGTGCAGCACCACTGAACATAACCTGAGAAACAAGCAATGAAAAACCAAAAAAGCAGGTTTTTATAACCTTTTCTAAAGTTAGACTTCCTAAATAGTTAGTTTGCTAATTAGGAGTAATAATATGACAAGGAGACAGAAAACAATACAATGCTTATTCAGCTGTTATTGTAGCCCTGTAAGCCAGTATTGCCATTACTGGTAACAAGCTATAGACCACGTACCAGTTCTGCAAGGTCTCAGGACTAATTTCTCAGATTTCATCTGAACTTACCTTGTCTGTCTGGAGTTTTGATTTAGCTTGTTTCACTTTAACAGTTTTTCTAATGATTAGGTGACTATTACCCAAGTTATTAAAGTTTTGCTTATATCACTTATATTTGTTTATATGTGCCTAATCTTGGGATAAAATCAGAGGTTTTACATATATGGTAAAAGGCAATTACTCTGTGTAGAATAAAGCATTTATAACTTTAACATAATAATGTGCTTTACAAGACTATAAGCATGGGATAATAAAGATAGGCTTATAAAGAAAATCAAGCAATGGTCTTTAAAAAAACAGTTGACTGGAGAACTGGACAAAAAGGTTTTGAAGAGGAAGGAAAAGTACAGAAGGACAAGGAATGCACTTATATACATAAAATAAATATATAATAAATACAGATGCACAGGAAGAAAAGGGATTTCGCCAATCAATAAAGAAGGTATAAAAATACAGAATCATAAAATTGCTTAGGTTGGAAAAGACCTGTAAAACCATTGAGTCCAACCATAAACCCAACACTTCCAAATCCACCACTAAACCATGTCCCTAAGCACCACATCTACACATCTTTTAAGTATCTCCAGGGATGGTGATTCAACCACTTCCCTGGGTAGCCTATTACAGTGCTTGACAACCTCTTTGGTGAAGAAATTTTTCTTAAAATCCAATCCAAACCTCTCCTGATGCAACTGGAGGCTATTTCCTTTTGTCCTATCACTTATTACTTGGAAGAAGAGACCAACACCCACCCCCCCACTCTACAATCTTCTTTCAGGGAGTGGTAGACAGTGATAAGGTCTCCTTTCAGCCTCCTTTTCTCCACGCTAAGCAACCCCAGCCTTCCTCAGCTTCATTGTTCTTCCTTACACAAGCTCCAGCACCTCAGTGTTGTTCTTGTAGTGAGGGGCCCAAAACTTAACACAGTATTTGAGCTGCAGCCTCACCAGCACTGAGTACAGGGGAAGAGTAATTTCCCTAGTCCTGTTGGACTTGCTGTTTCTGATACCGGCCAGGATGCTGCTGACCCATATATGTGGTAGATAGCCCCAGCGCAATTGAGAGTGGGGAAGAAACCATCAACATCACAGTCCTCTGAGTAAGGAATTCTGGATGCCAAGATCTTGCTAAAAAACTTTTCCTTCTTGTTTGAGGAGGGTGGATGCTGCTAACTTTTGGACCTAAACAAACTCCCACAAACACTGAGAAAGGGGTAGATACTTGAAAGTGTTTGTCTGATACTTTAAAACTGTGTTTTAATGAGACTTACTGTGCATTAATTTGATAATCTGGAGTGTGAGTGGAAATATCGTAATTGAACTAGTATTAACAGTCTAAGGAAAGCAAAGATTTTAGTGCATCTATGCTCTCTATATCAGGCAAGTTTGCATTTTTGCTCACAACAAAGTTTTGTTGTAACATTATGTTACTATTGGCCTTCTAATAAAGTTTTGTTAAGTGATGTGAAATAGAGAAAGGTTATCTGAATTTTCCTATCTTGATATTTCTTTTTGTATTTTTCCTAAACAAAAATGGATATTTTAATCAAATATCAATAAACATATTTTGTTTTCACTGTTTCTTCTGCCTTAAAGAAAAAAATATATTCAAAATAAGAAAAAAAAAGGAAATGTACAATGTGTTTTGATTTGCAGAGAATGTGGCTGAAATTTAACTTAGTTATCTCAATAAAAACATGAAATATACCTGAAACATTTACATCTTTTTGAAAGAGAGTCCGGTAATAATCATATTGCAAAGTATAAGGTAACACAAGAAATCTGGGAATATCTAGATCAGTCACAGAAGATAATAATAAGTGAATGTAATAGGATGTTAATAAAAAAAAAAACACAGCAGTGATCCTTAACATTGAATCAGCACAGTACTCTCTGAAGGTGTACTTGGAGAAGCACTTGAATATAAATATACACTTTCTGAAGAACAAATTCTAAAAAATACTATCTGAAAAATGATTTTATTTCACCATGTTTAAGCCTAGTAAAATTTCAGTATTCATCTGTACTTTGTCTCCTAGTCTCATTAATAAATGCTTAAATTGTGCAAATCCTTTAAAATACCACGAGAACAATTATAGCTACCAAAAAACTAGAAACAGAACTAAGTTACAAATGCCAGTAATTATCACTTGTGTAGTTGAAGAATTTCATCAACAGCCAAAAAAAAAATCACAGTTTTAAAGGCATGTATCAGCCTTTGGTTTTGAAGCATCACTTCTCTTTAGTCTCTTAAGCTGTGTATTACTCTAGCAATATTGCACAGAGCTTCCAAATGCAACGGTAGATGATAAACATGCAAACAATAAATGTAACTTTCTCTCAAACCAAAAGGAGATAAAACAATATGAACAATCACAGTTAATGTTTTAAATTAAGCTTTCTATCCTCTGAAATAATATATTCTCATTACATTTTTTTCTTTGTATGAAGGTTGGAAAGGAAGTTTAATACACACATGCTTTATATATGTGTGTATATATATGGTTTTTACATGCTCAGCACTATGAAACATCAGCTGTATCCAATATTTTCTTCTCAAATTTTCTGTTTCATAACAAAATGTCTTTGTGGATTGGGGGGTTTAAAATTTTCTCTCTGTTAACACAAAGTCATTGGGGACTGGGCGGAGAAATTCTGCAGCAGCAGAGGTCTACTTAGACTATATTTTGCTGGCTGGATACTTGTTACTTCCCACAGAGTTTCCGAAAGGTGCCAATACACATTAAGTGAAAAATACTCTAACATGGAGAAATCCTGGATTATTTATAGATGGCACCATTTGAGCAGACACAGAGCTGTATTTAGATTTCTTTTTTGTTTTAGATCTAGTAGTTCATAGCCCTACTACCTGTTATATATTCTATTAGTGAAGTAGCTGTAGTTTAATTGCACTGAAATTCTGGAAGACTTGGAACTCTATGTTTGTGTGGAGATCGAAAACAGTGTGTAAAGGGACCAAGCTAATGAGAAAGGAGAAGAAAAAAAGATCTACAATATTTCATCCCGCAAAATCTCAAAGAAAACCTCAGCATAGTGTCACAGTTCAACCATAGCCAGCACCTAAGCAATACACAGCCACTCACTCACCTCCCCCCACCCAGCAACAATATAGTGTTTCAACCATAATACTAACAGAAATATACAGTGTGGGGTAGCTATCTGTGTCAAATTAAATTGCTTGTCTTCAAGAAAGGTTGTTGCACTGGGTTTTGATATTAGATTTTAGGTGTAAAACAGCCTCACAGAAAATTCTCCCAGTAAATTAATCTCTTCAAAAAAATCCATACTTTAATAGAAAGTAAGCATGATTGCTATTACATTTCATTTTCTGTAGATGTTTGAACTTTGAAACAACTACTATCAAGTGCAGTAGCAGAGAAAAGACTCAATAAAAAGAAAATCCTGTGGATTACAGTAAAATGCCTGAGGAGCCACTTCCTCTAGTAGAAACATCTGGGATAATGAACAATGGCAGAAGAAACAAGTATCCTTGACTTCCTTCTTTTATGAATGTAAGAATAACACAAAAATGAGAATAAAAAAATTTCTTTAACTAAAATCATACTACAATAGATGATCCTCAGCTTTTACAAGCTCATTGAAGGCTGGCATAAAAAGATAACTAACTAGCTCATGAATATGAAAAAAGCTATAGATTTCTTTTGACTATGTAGCAAGTACTAGACTCTTCATCATTCTTTCATCCATGAACAAATCCGTTCTAAGGGAGCTGTGCAGATCTAGTGACAAAGAACAGAATGCAGCCTATTAATTTTGTTAGTAGGTGTTCCATTAGTTTGACAATCGAAGCAGCAGTAAAAGATAAAACATTCCATATGTGTTTTCTTTCACAGAGATACTGTATCATCAGTAAAGGTCCTTACTACAGTTATCAAATTCATAAGAGTCCATTTAGATAGAAAATAGATTAGAAAAACTCTGAAAAAATACATATAAATGACAATCATTTTAAGAAAGGTTCAAACAATGAAAAGAGACACTCAAAAGGGGTGCACGCAAAATAAGATGTAACCAGAGAAATACATTTCATATGCAATGAATGATTCCCAAAATGAATAAAATTCACACGTTAGCAGGGAGTAGCTGTTTAAAATTAGTATAACAGTTGTGACTGCTCCAGTCCAAAGAGGGTTTGCAATTTAAGCTATTCATATCAGAAGAGAGGAGCACAGATACTGCATTGTAATAAAAGCTCAGGTTATTGATTGAATTGAAAATATATAATGTACTAAGTATAAAAATAACTAGTTTGTATTCACTTTTACTCTACCGTGCTTATGTATATATGTTAAGGCTAAAGTTACAAAAGAGGTAAAGGAAGGATATGGTCACTGACAAAAGAATATATTTCACAGATGAGATTTTTCGACAGTTGTATGTGCAGAGACGTTGAACCATAATTTACATTCAAAAAAGTAGTGCAGATTTACAGGAATTTGGTATAAGATAGTATATGCTTTAGTCAACTCATGGAGAAATCAGCTTTCAATGCCATTGACTAAAATAAACAGATTAACAGCTTTGGAACAAGTATTCTATGAACTAAATTCTATTTCAATGCATTTGCTTGGAATTTTCAAGGATACATTTTTGAAAGGGACACTATAAGTAATTGAATTCTTCACTCCTATCCACTTTCTTCCAAGTTTTCTAAAAACACCTTTTTAAAATTGAGTTTGGTATATAACACAGCACTCTTTATCTCAGTAAGTATAGCATTCTTGGAAATGATTCTTCCTTGCTTACGATTAAAAGAATCATTATGCTAAATATGTCTACAGGAAAGATTCACAAACTAATCTATTATTTATTTTGGATTTCTAGTAATAGAAATGGTGAAAAAATTTGCTTAGTGCACAGTATGACAGGCTTTGCATGCTACATATACATAAATATAATTTAATAGTTAAAAGCTTTTTAATATTTCACTGAGTGCTGCACAAAATTCCTAGACTAAATAGGATTGTCATTAAGTCATGTAACTCAATAGGAGAACAAAATGTACTAATAGCTTTCATGAAAGAGCTCTACATAAAAAAGCAGTAATATATTTGCAATTCAATATCTTAAAAATTGATAAATCAAGTCACAGAGAACAATTATTAAGACACATGTATTATCTTCAACTAGAAAGCATTAGCTATATCCCAAATCTATGCATATTAATTATTCAGGAATACATAAAAAACTTCAATGTAAATTTCTGTTCAGCAAAATGTTGTGTCAGTGCCAACAGTCAGAAAAACGTTAGGCTTAATGACATTTTGCAGCTTACTACACTGATATTGATTATGCACATTGTCTTCCTTGACTGAATGCTTAGAACACTACACAGAAATGCTGTACATTATGAATTAAGTTGATTTGCAGTTTTGTTGTGTTGTATTAGAGTTAACGTTAATTTAGAGTTTCATTCTAAAGCTCTGACAAACACAGCAGTACCGTGCAATGAGTCCATGGGAAGGAGTCACAGAGCCACTCCAAGAGCTCACACACTGCACAGGGACCACACTGCCCTCTCACTACACTGTGCCTGCACAGACTCAACTCATCCCTGCAGCCTAGTACTCGAGCAGACAGAACCATGCTCTTTGCTCCATCACTTCTTCTTTGTGAAAGATGGATGGAGGTATCCTGACGCTGCTCTGGCCATAGAAATTTGCTGTGGCACTCTGCATAATCTGTGGCAGAGCCATGATATACTCCTACCATGCTTCCACTGCATGCTTATGAGTAAAGCAAGCCCTAATAATGAGAGGCTAGTGTTGTAAGGCTGAACAAACAAACTACAATGACAAATCAAATTTCACCAAATTTCCAGATGTGACTGTGCTGGGGATCATATGCATGCAAGCTGGGAAAGATGACATTTTGTACTCATTCAGAATATATAAAAGGAATAGAAGGAGTCCTACTGCTATAAGGAATCAGTAGGCTTCAGTTTCTAGATACGATCAAATTCTTCAACAAAATTGATGACAAAAAACCCCCCACATACTAGTTACCTAGTTGTTGCATCTAATTTATATTCTTAATATTCATTCCAAAAGCTCAGGGAAGGACCTGATCTCATAGGTAAAAAAATCAGGGTTTTTCATGTATTTAGAGAAGTATTGGGACTAATGGATGTCACAAAGAACATTGCATCCTGCTGCTGCTTCCTCTGCTTTGCTAAGAGCAGAAAAAGCCTGAGTGGCTCCACCAGTGAGCACTGTAATGGGAACAGCAGATCCCAGGTACTTGGGAAAGTTAATTTCAATTTTACTTGCAGATAACTGGTCATCAGTCAAGATCTGTAATTATCAAATGCTGAAGGAAGGAAGGGGGAAAAAAAAAAGAGATGAAGTATAGAAAGCCAGAAAAGTTTATTCACAGGAATTAGTGAGAAAATACCTCTTAATTAAAACAAAATGGTACAAACCTTAATGTATTACAAATATTACAATATTACTGGCAAAGCAAGACTTTTCTAAAGCTAGGAGAACTGTTTAGAAATTTTCAATGACAATGGCTTGTATGTTCAACAAATTAGTCAGTCTACTCGGAACTTCTCAATTTTTTATCACATATTTCTACAGTCTTCATTTGAAACAAATGGAGTTATTGCAATACTGTTAAGAAAATAATTTTGATTTTCTCATACCTTAAATTGACGACTCTTTAATAAACTATTCCACTTAACTAAATGTTTTTTAAAATCCAGCTGTGATGCTTGCTTACTTTTTTTTCTAAAATGGCAGACAAAAACATTTAGACTAACAGAAAACATGCTGTTGGCAATACAAGCTATGAAAAGCAACAGGGAGTAAATATTCAATGAGCAGCTAGGATATCAATATGTCATTAAATAGCTGCATGATATGTTATTAAAATTATAAAAGACTTTTTAATAGAGGTCTTTGTGTGAGGACAGCTACAGCTTATCTAAAATGGTTAATTTCATCAAGATAATTGTGTGTATGTAATTTCCCCAAGCTGATATAACAGAAAAAAAACACAAAAATACTTTAAATATATACAAGGATTTTTCTCCCCTTATAGCTATAATAATAGCTATGAATGTAAGAATGCTTATGTACTTACTCTCTTGTCTTTATCTGATTTATTCTGTACTTTTGCTAAAACTATGGAAAAGATATTAAATATACTAAACACAGTTTTTACTTTACTTGGAAGTATCCCCAGAACGTGGTTTTTCAGGTTGTTTTTTTTTATTTCTTTAGTCAATCTTACTATTATTTAGCATTCCATATCTTTATGATACTGTGACATTTTTGAAAACATAAGGCTTCTTGGTAAAATTCAAATCATATAGCTATCCTTTCACATCATAACAGAAATAATGATTAAATAATTGACATTATATACTTATGAATATAATTTCTACATCATACGTAACTAATCCTCTTCATATTCACTTTTGTTTTCTCTAGTTCACCCTGATCAGCTTAAGATAATAGGATCTGCTGAGGAAAAAAGTTTCTCAAAAATAAATCAGAAGTGTAATAAGTTCACATGCTTAATCAAATACTGTTTTAGTTCTTCTATGCTATTCTGAGTCTATGAGGCTAGATCTCACATCTGAGTTGATTGTTTAATTCCCTACAGAAAACTCTATCAGCAAGGAATTATGCTTGTTTATGGAAAAGGTAATTTTACAGAGAAGTGATATGATGGAAGAAGTCCCCAGGTGTGGCCCATGTGTGGCAGAGGTGACTGATCCAGAGGTCCAGCAGTCAGGGTGATGCAGCTCCCCATCATTATGGGGAAATCAGAAAATCTAGGAAGGACAGGAGGAACCCACACATGAGTTTCCTGACCATTACATTAGTAAACTGACCTAGACAGAGGTACTTCCTGCCTTTTGTGATGTCCCAGGAAACCTCGACTGGCCGCTGTGACTCTTCATTCAAAAAGGCACAGGCTTCTTCAAAGTCCTATGCTATATCTTCCAAAGGCACATAGATGTCTCAAATTCTCTAGGACACAGGAAAAGCTGTTTGTAGATAGCCAGAGCTCTCCCACTGCTCTCTTTGAGACCTTTGTTATTCTTCCTGGCATATACTTATCATTTTTTTTTTCCATTTCCCCCTTGCTCTCTAGCCTTCTTTAGTATATCCTTATATAATGAAACAGGATAATATAAACCAAGTTAAGCAAGTCATAGACTGTATCCTTTCAAAATAAGAACTTACCTTCCTTGTTAGCCAAATACAGTAAATGGATTTAACATGCTGCTTTACCCACAGGAGCTATATTTATCTCAAGGAAGTAATAATACTTGCTTGTAAGCTATACAGCAAGACAGTAGTGGAAGACTAATGAATTCAGTTGCCTGCATATTTAATAAAATATTCTCTCATAGTCATAATGAAGCCATAGTTCAGCAAAGCATGTGCTGAAGTTTAAATATTCAAGTAAAACACTTGAGCGCATTATTAAAATCAAGTAAAATGAAATAGAATTAATATGATTTCCAGAATCGATGATCCAGATTTATTAATTCATTAAATTATTCCATTTTTCAGACTCAATGTAGCTATTAGGCTATTTAAGCAAGTTATAACCACACAGGACCTCCAGGTTAGCAGTAAAGGAAAAGGATAAACGTATTTAGGATCTAAGAGATCTAAATGCAAAAACTTATCATCACTAAAAGTAATCTAGTGTGCAGACTCTTTCACTTGCAGTAAGAAAATCACTGACATTAAAATTACTTTTAAGTCCTCATCTTTATAACACAATCTTGTTCAAAACTTAATCAAAATTCAACTTTTATTTTGTATGTCAGTGTTTTGGGACAGAAATGATATCCATCACCACTGCTACAATGCCTGGAAATCAAAGTTCTGTCTCCAAAACTAGTTGAGGAGACAGCAGCAGTAACATGTGCAGACAGTACAATCTGATACATTTTCATCAGTCTGCTCTGGAAATAATACTATTCTGTACGTTTACTGATGTGTTTTTTTCTGCTTCACAATCTTAGCACTCAAAGCAGATGAAAAAGCATTCACAGCATTCTGCAACGGAAACTGTCAGCCTCTGGCCTGGACAGGTGCACACTCTCCTGGGTAGAAAACTGGCTGGATGACTGGGCCCAGAGAGTGGTGGGAAATCGTGCTAGGTTCAGCTAGAGGCCAGTGACAAGTGGGGTTCCCCAGGGCTCAGTGCTGGGTCCAGCCCTGTTCAATGGCTTCATCAATGACCTGGATGAAGGCATTGAGAGTACCCTTAGCAAGTTTACAGATGACACAAAGCTGTGTGCAAGTGTCGATCTGCTGGAGGGTAGGGAGGCTCTGCAAAGGGACCTAAACAGGCTGGACCGCTGGTCCAGTGGCATGAGGTTTAACACGGCCAAATGCCAGGTCCTGCACTTGGGGCACAACAACCCTATGCAGAACTACAGACTGGGAGAAGCCTGGCTGGAAAACTGCCAGGAGGAGAGGGACCCGGGGGTGTTGGTCAACAGCCGACTGAACATGAGCCAGTAGTGTGCCCAGGTGGCCAAGAAGGCCAATGGCATCCTGGCTTGGATCAGAAATGGTGTGACCAGCAGGTCCAAGGAGGTGATTCTCCCTCTGTACTCTGCACTGGTGAGGCTACTCCTTGAATATTGTGTCCAGTTCTGGGCCCCTCAGCACAAGAAGGATGTTGACACTCTGGAGCGAGTCCAGAGAAGAGCCACGAAGCTGGTGAAGGGGCTGGAGAACAAAACCTATGAGAAGCGTCTGAGAGAGCTGGGGTTGTTTATCCTGGAGAAGAGGAGGCTGAGAGGAGACCTCATTACTCTCTACAACTACCTGAAAGGAGGTTGTAGAGAGGAGGGAGCTGGGCTCTTCTCCCAAGTGACAGGGGACAGGACAAGAGGGAATGGCCTCAAGCTCCGCCAGGGGAGATTTAGGCTGGAGATTAGGAGGAGGTTTTTCACGGAAAGGGTCATTGGGCATTGGAATAGGCTGCCCACGGGGATGGTTGATTCACCTTCCCTGGAGGTGTTTAAGGCACGGGTGGATGAGGTCTTGAGGGACTTGGTTTAGTGTTGGATAGGAATGGTTGGACTAGAAGATCCGATGGGTCCCTTCCAACCTGGTTGTTCTATGATTCTATGAAAAAGGTTATCTATATTTTAATGAGACCATTACAAGTAGTTTATCTTCTACCTTGTTTTAGAATACTAAATTTCTGTCAGCTCTAGGTAAAGCCTATGGAAAGATGACTGTTGCAATCGCTTTGCAATGGAGGTCTGGCAACTTCCCTCTAGCACCTTTTTTCTCCCTCAACCACATAGTTTGAGCAACCCAGCCTGAGCTTGGTAAAGACTAAACATTCTTGTTTCCAAAACTACATTTCTTTGTACTTTCTGTTCAACAAGTCTTGTTAATCTTGAACAGACAAAAGCCACACAAAATCTGCAAAGAAAGATTTTTATACTTTGTTCCAGATTTCCATCAGTAATCTAAGTCCCCATGCTGTCTGGAGCCACATACCATGAAAGGTGAATCTGGAGCTGCCTTGTTCTCCGAAATCTCACCATCTGGCCATATGCACCATTTACTCAGTTGAAGAGTGAATCAACCTGAAAATGGAGGCTGCCACGCTGTATGTTTGTAGGCATGAGAATGTGATTTTAACCATAAGTCAAATACATATCATGAGTCAAAAGCAACTAAATGCAGCAAATAAGAAGATGGAAGCTAATATTTAATAAATAGGAAAGCGTGGTTCTTAATAAAGGTCAATAAATGCCAGGCTAGTTTCTCAAGACAAAAGCGGGGAGGGAGTAAAGGAAGATGCAGATATCACCAAAACTTCAGATGAGAGTTTAGAGTTGCTTGGACAGCTTACAACTTGAAATTAGAAGACTAATAACATAAATTCAGCAAGTAGTACCTACAAATGGAAAACGTTCCCATTAAGGGACTAGGAGCTTCAGACTTCTACTAAGAAAGAATTGCAGCAAGAGAGTACAATGCAGAACCTGCTGTATTCAACAGCAATACAACTCTTTCTGCAATCTAAGAATAACTTCACATCACCTTTCTTCATAGTTTCTGCCAGATCCATGTGAAAATTAATTCACTGCTATTGCATAGTTCTTTAGTACACATCTACATAAGAAACTTTTTATATATAGATCATACCTGGAGAGGAACCTGATACTTTCCCCCCGGTAAGTCAGGCTATAACTCCTGAGTGATTTCTAATCAGATGCCATTCTGGCAGCCCTATTACTGTCTCCATTACTGTGCCAGAAAAGGGAAGAACTTCCAGCTGTCCTCAATTATTCATCTTCAGGGTTTCCTAGTTGCTGGCTGGTAACACTCCCCAGGCAGAAAATCCCATCAAGCTTCCTTCACTACTGAGCACAACAGCACCCATCTCTGTTTCCCAGACTCTTTGCTGCCTAGCTCCATTACACAGTGGGAGAGGAATCCACCATAAATCCCCAAGCAGTCTTTTACAAGGAAGACAGGAGAGGAAGTCATAATCACAAGCAGAATCTGGGTGGCAAAGGATACAGAAACAATTTCCAAGATAGATTAATTTCCAAGATAGATCAATTTCCAAGGTAGAATAATTTCCAAGTTCCCCCAAAAGGTGAATTGTCAAAAAAAGTGCTAATTTCTGTGGCATTTGAATAAATATTTAACTTTCTGGCCACAGAACACCACCCTAGATTAGACCTCGATTGAAATCATTGGGGCACATGCTATCTCCCTTGTTACTTTTTTAAAACCTCCTCTCTATTCAGGAAAGCCATCTCACCAGACTGATTGCAATGAAAGCAAATTGCTTTGGTCAGCTTTTCAATCTTTTAAAGAGAACTTGAGACTCTCCTCAAAAGGCAGATGAAATAAACATGAAATTTGTTGAATGTGTATTGATTATTCTATAGCAAGTAAAAGAAAATATATCAGAAAACAAAAAATAATAGAAGTGGCTTATTCTCAAGAATATTTCAGCTTAAAGTAGCTTTAATGCTTCTTTGGTTTTCAATGTTGAGGTTATAATGCATTTCACTTCTGGCAAGTAAAGCTTACTCTTGCCCAGCCCCTGGGCTTAAAGCTTCTTACTATTCTGTACTACGGTATTAGTATCAACACTTCTTAATAACTAATATGTATTTCTGAAAATGTTAAACCAAGCCCACCTGCTAATGAAAATGCTAGACAGGGTGTACATCAAAATATACAAACACAGAAATTGAGACATTCTTTTAAAAGAACATCTCAAATCTATACTAATCAAATAAAGATGTCCACATTTACTATTCTTTAGTACACTACATATACTCATTTACATGTGTACAAAACATATGTAATATGTTCCTTTTCTTGATCGTCATAGACATAAAGCTACTAAGAAAGAGACATCGGTATCTCTATTATGTCAAATTTCATCTTACTTTAACTAAATTTATTGCTGCTACACAAATAAGGTTAAACCTTTGATGATTATCATTTGAGATTTCCCACACAGAACCATGTCAAAATTAATCCGTATTTAATGAGGTTTTTTGAAAAGGGCTTAAAATATCAAAACTCTGAAACATGCTCATTAGAACTATTTGTAAGTAATTAAAAATGATAGCTTATAAATAAGCTGTGATTGGGTCCTAAAGCCATGTCAGAAATAGTGCTCAGATGACAGCCTGTCAGATAATTTTATGCTTGATACCTGGGCCCTGTTGATGACTAAATAGTGGCATTTTTATTATTCTCTTGAAAAAATAGAGTTAAAATTTCTGCCACCACAGGGGCTTTTCCTTTTCTTTTTCCTTGTAGATGATGACAACTTGACATCCACATATGCTCACTAGAAAATCACTAATTACTTAGTTTGTGTCCCCCTACTTCTCTGTTATCAAATGCCACTCTTACTGATCAGAAAAGGTAACCAACATGTTCATGAAGGCTTTATTATTCCATCTTTGACCAAGACACTAACATGATGAGCTATGGCATGTCTGTGTAAAATCCCTTCTGTGTTTGGAGTGTGTCAAATTGTATCAGTCAAGAGTCAACAAGATTCTCATGACATCTCACCCATAGGGAAAGCTTAGGCATTAGTTTTTGGTTTGCTTTGTTATTTTAAGAGTATGACAAGGACCACAGTAAAGGTTCTGAAAACTTCTCAGACTTTGAAATGTAGTATAAAAACTGTCCTTAAAACAGATATTCAGAAATATGAAGTGCCCCTTATTTTTCATAAATAAGCCACTTGAAGCGTGGACTGTTTAAAAATGTGCTTGCTAATAAAAAACTCAAAATTATTTTTGTTAATAGTAATTGTTTGTTATTCTACAGAAAGTCAATTAGAAGACAATACAAAAAATGAACATTAAATATATTAAAAAAACAAGAGTATTTTTGTTAAGCAAACCAGGGACAGTGACAGAAAAATAAAAAATTAAAGTTTGGCAAATTTTTCATAATTTCTTGACTATTATTGTATTATTTAAGGTTTTTTAAGAGATTAATTCTTGCCATTGACATTTCCTAGAGAAAACAAAACTCCCAGACCTGATAATATATATTTCTGTTCTTTTTATATAATGATACGTGTTGCATACAAAAAGCCACTTTGTGCTGTGAATTTATTAATTTTTTAGTTTCAGATGTAATTTGAACATTGACTAGAGTCTGGAACCTTTCCTCAAATGGATTAGTAACTTATTTGTAAGCTAGTAGGTAGTTGCAGTAAATTTGAGAGGACTGTTCCTGTAAACCAGTGTTGTTCTTCAATCATAAGGACACCTGACCCTGATCCTCAGACTCATTTAATTTCCTCTGTAAAATAAGACATTAAAAACAAATAAAAACCCAAGAGACATCACACAAAGACACGCAAACTCCACACATTTATGGAAGAGATTAAAATATGTATGACAAACTTCACCTCTTGAATCTTACTGGTTTCAACTATTAATGTATGGAGCAGCTTGGCTTAACAGTATTATTACTCTGACATAGGTAGATGACAGTCTAGCATTGCACTGCATTTTGCTTTTAATGAGGACTATCATTTCTAATAGGCATAATATTTAACAATACCACAGCTTGTCATGGCTTATCTGACAAACATGAGAGCTTGCAGCAAATACACAAGATTTATGAATGTCACTAGGACACAGGCACTGTTTTTCATGGTATCTACTGAAGTCAAGGTAAACATATCCAATCTTCATTAAAAAAAAGAGGAAATTATTTAGTGGAATTATAGATTTTTCCAAGAAAAAGAAAAACAAAAACCCCAACCCATCAAATATTTTGATTTCTGTTACAGAAATATGAATGCTACTAAATATTCTTTTCAACGTTAAAAAGTGTTGATGACCTGAGGGATTTGTTTATAGAACTTGTTTATCTACCAGAGTAAAGCCTTATATAAACAAGGAAGAACATTCATTCCCTTTGAAATTTCTGAATCTCCTGTCCATTTATATAAGACAAGATATGAGTAGTGAGCAGCCAGTTGCCTCACAGGCATTAGACTCAGACAGCTATTAGAGTATAATGCAGACTACTGTAAAATTTACAAGCCTGACACAGAGCTTATTAGATTCAAGGGATATAATTTCATTTGTTTCAATGGACCTGGATTTAACCCTCAGTTTTATCCAATGTCTACTGAAGCATACGGAAAAATACAAAATACAAAAGGAATCGCATGCAGTCCTTATTCAGAGCTCCTCAGGTGGATGAAAAGAGGGATTCAAAGATTTTTATTACTATTCTCCTTGTCTTATACTGTTGCACTTTTTCCAACTCAAAGATATTTGGCTTTACACATGAAAAGTTCTCTGGAAATCACCAGGGAACAATTTCCGGTAATTTCATTGTACTTAGAAAACATGTTGCAATCTTGCCTCCTTTATAGGGAGAGTCAATACAAATACCTCTCTGACCCAAAAAAGACATGCTTGCATGCTGGAACGATAACAAATCAAATAGCTTAGGATTTTTGATTGCCCAAAATTGACTTATTTCAAATCTTGAAGTAAGACTGATAAGAAAAAGACAGATTTAACTTGGGAATTAATACTTTGTGCTCTGATGTCAAAAACAGAAATGTGAGAGAGCAGTGATTACCAACCAAGGTATCAACATTATCAGAAGTTAAAAATATATATTAAAGTTAGGAAATTAAAGGTAGCAAGTTGAATTGGAGAAAACGTTTAGGTGGACGACTTGAGCTTAAACGCAGATTGCTTGAACTGTATATTTACTTTTCAGTCTCTTACCATATTCTCGCAATTCTGTGAAAAATTCCACAAGCTTGGATTCTCCTATATAACTCAATAGCCTGAAGTTAGTCATCCTAAGATGTGTAAAAACCAGTGTAGAGATAGGACCCTGACACAGTGATGCAGACCTGTAGTAAGCCTTATTAGTCTTCTCCATTTCCCGCCGTTGACTTTAGAGGTAGGTTAGGGAACTGTGCTATTAATTTGGGTGTCTCTGTTCAAGGCTTACAATTAGATTAAAAGAATCTGGGCTTTTATATTGACTTTAAAACCATGTAATGTTCTCCATTAAAATCCATCTGTTCAAAAGATATGCTTGAAATAAATGCAAGACATCATCTGACATTAAATTACCTTCTTAACTGGCTTGATACTAAATTTAGAGAGGACAAAGGCAAAGCTCCCTTTGGACTTCACTGGCCCAGAACCAGTACACATTAACTGATACAGCTTTTTCCAGTTTCATGAATAATTTGTGTGATCTTTTCTCAGAAAATTCTGAGAAGTCTTTCTTTTTATACTGCAATGCTAAAGGGCTGCAGTAATAACTGCAGGTGGGTTACTGAGTGTAGGTTATCGGGTTTGAAACCTTAGTGACCTTGAGTAGAATCAGTTTCTGAATACAATTTGTTAAATACCCTTACATTACATGACAGCTCTGGGAGGGAGGGAATATGAGAACAATAAAGCCAAGTCCCTTGGGGTAGTCAGATAAAATGTAGGAGAATCTGTCTAAACAACACATTTGTTATATCTAGTTTTGTTGCTTTGAAATGCTTTGCACAGGAAGCTGCTAAGCTCAGTGGAATAAATCACCTCATCTCAGCCATCACAAAGGCATTGCTGTATACTGCCTCTGTTCTAAGCATGGCAACAAACCACCAGAAAATAATAAATAAAAAAAAAAAAACAAAACAAAAATACTAAAATCTGTGATGCCAACCTACAGTAAAAACACTCATTTCAGATTCAAAACATAACACATTAAAAACAAAGACTTGGCTGTCGTTAAATCACCAATTTCTTCTTTCTTAAAAAAAATCCATTTAACCTCAGTTCCCAGGCTTTCTTCTTTAGATCCCACTTCCAGTGCAGCAGGTATGCCATGTTTTCTCTATGGGACCACATCTGAAATGAGTCAGTCATTCTATACAACTCACAGTCAACTTCATCTGAAAGTACTTTAAGATTGGATCTTTTGTGTGAAGCCTGAGCAATCCGCAGCCAGTGAAAAATAAAAATATATTGAGGTTTCACTGCCAGAGATGCAATCGTGAGATGCAGAAATAATTGCTGGAAAATATCAGAAGCTGGTGTACCAGGGAAAGTTTCATCTGGTTTTAGAGGATTCTATGTGTCCAGCCTACATACTAATTTTATACACCAGGGTTCATAGATAGTAAAAAAAATTATGTCCAAAAACGATGAAGAACTGTTGCAACATAAGAAATGGCTTGTTTTTAATGGAAAAAAAAGCATGGCAAATTAAGATATTTTTATTTCATTTTTGGATAAAATGATAAAGTCACTGTCAAATTCCTAGTTGACAAAGGAGCTTGGTTTTACTCCAGGTAAATTAACAAGTAGTACTTGTAGTAATTTATAGTTATAATTGTTGTATATGGTCATATTAAGGTAACAGGGACTATAAATATCATTTTCCACAGTATATGATAGATTTACGTAAACTAGAGGTTTCTTTTTACAATTTGAAATACAAAAAAAAAAAGCCAAGAAAATCAGAGGAAAAAAGTAGTTATGCTTAAAGATTTATGCTGGAACTATGCTTCTGCAGGTAGTCCATGAATATTTTCTCTGAAATGATGTGTCCTTGATACACTCTTTTTGCACTTTCTGCTGTTCCATGAATTATAGAAGAGCCCACACTGGTTGTGTACGTTATTTTGGAAGAGTCACTACTCTCCTTGAAGCAGGTTGAGATAGGGAAAACCGAATTTTCCAACTAGTAGTCACTTGGTACAATCATAGACTTGCCCAAGGGAAAAATGAAAGTTCAACTTGAAAATTATCCTGAGAAATAAACTCTCAGAAAGAGATGCCAAGCCAGGTTAAAAAGGATCAGGACACTATTTGTATGAAAACAACAACAATGATCAAGCAGACCAACAACTGAGATTTTTACAGCTAATTGGAACAAATGACAAAGATAAAATTCCTAGAGTGCTGTAGCTTTTCCAGCTGAAGATCAAAGAAAGGCTTGTAACAGCATGTAATAACAGAAGCTTCAAATTTTAAGGTAATTTACAGTTTTTCTACTAAGTTATCAACATACCCTCAAACTCACATCACCACAAACCTCACAGAAAAAAAAAAAAAAAAAAAATCCACCCAATTGGTCATTAATCCTTTTTAAAGTGTAGTAAGGACTGACATAAAAGATAGCAGAAAGGCTGACACTGTCCAGAGGATCCAGAGCAGATCCTCAGAATTCCTCAGCGTGTGAAGTCTCAGCTTTCTGCAAACAGAAGTCTGCACAGCAAGGCAACTATTATAACCTGTGCATCAGGGAGTTCTTTGTTTAACAGTGCTATTCATCTCTTCAAAGAGGCACTAATTTTAGGATAATTTGGAAATTAAATCGCACCTTCTATTTCACAAATGCTAAGAACAAAGTAAAAGTCACCTTCACTTTTTCTCTTTCTATTTAAACTTAATTTTGCTGCATGAGGCATGTAATCCACAGCTTTCTTTTTGTGTCTGAAGATTTTATCTTTGATATTTTTTAATTCACTGTAATAATAAGTCTATGAAGACCCATTTCTTATAGTAAATTGACTGCTATCACTACACTCAACAAACCTCAGCCTAACAAACTGCATGACTGCAAACTCTATAATTTCCTGTGTACCTCCATGTCACCCTCTTCTACCTTGTCCCAGATTGTATCTTCATTGGGAATACAGTTTTGCTCTTATACAGAGGAAAACATAAAAATAAATTCAGGGGCATATGAATGCATGAATCATTGCATCAATTGTAAAACAGAACTGGATATAATATGCTGGCCAGGAAAAACAAAACAAAACAAAACAAAACAAAAACATGATTAAATAACTATAGCTATCATTTCTCCAAGAATAATTCTGGAAACTTTTGTGCCTCTCTGGGCTAAGCAAACCCCCAGTTTCACAGAAATTCTGAATGTTCCTGGAGACTCTGATAAAATCATCGTTTCTATGAAGCAAAGACAAGGCTTAAGGAATATAATTCTTTCAAATATAAAATAAAGCTAGGATTAAAAAAGAGAATGATCAGATTCTCCTATTATCTAATCAATTGGTTTTATCAAAGTCATTGAACTATGCACTCTTCCAAATCAATTTTATGTTTTAAAAATAAAGTGCTATTTCAGTAGATTTGCTGGATTCAGATACAACATTTTTATGGTAAAGTGATGAAGGAGGTCTAAAGAACTTTCATTATAGAAGTTTTCTTACAAATATTTAGAATATTCCATCTCTGTACCCATAGGCACAAAGTAGTAGTCATAAAGTATTATGAAATATACTATATTGAGAACTACAGCAAATGGTAATATTTTCTTTTTTTTTAATTTTAAACTATCATGTGAACTTAAAAGCTCTGTTTTTGCTTTTTTTTTTTCTCTCTAAACTGCAAGAGAGAATCCTCTCCTTGTTCAAAGCAAAGCTTCTTTTATATAATACAAGACTGAAATCCTGATGCCAGAGTTGCTAGTTTATACACAACTGGTGGCACTTGACTGCTGACACAAAGCCAGTTGAAATATTCCTAACAAAGAATATTTATTAATATATGAGAACTGCAGAAAAAAAAAGTATTGAAGATAAATTTTCAGAATATCTGCAAACAGTAGTAATATGTTTTAAAAAAGAAATCCCAGGGAACGATAAAGTAGGTTCAGTACATCTAGCAGTCAGTCATCTCACTTTTAAAGCAAAGAGAGAATCAACTAAACTTGATGTGGGGGAGGGGAAGTTGATTTTGCAATCATGTGACAATGATGGAGCCTTTTGATTCTCAGGTGGCTACTGTAACAGGTATTCATTTCCAATATGAGATTCAATTAAATATCTCAGGGTCTTTTAAAGACAGAAGAAAGCCAGAATAAATCAATACCATATAGCCAAAGTCAACAAGACAACGAGAAACTGATACTGGCCCCATTTAGTGGCCTCAAATATGTTTTGAAGTTTCTATTTTCTAGTAAAATAAAAATAAAATACTATTCTTGACCTGAAATACTGACCATTACAAGCTAAAGCAAGCAAAGAAAGCAAATGAAATGGAGAGAATACAGCAACATATGAAAGAAGGTATTTTTTTCAAGTAACAGTATGCAATCTTGTGCCTCTGACAACTCAAATAATTTTGAATAATGGCTAATTTATGGCCATCAAAGACCAAACACTTTCCATCATTCTTTTATTTGTTTTATTCCCTCTAGGATACAGCAAATAAATAAAATTACTGCTAAAAAGACATTTTCCATTGTCATTTACACCTTGAGGAAAAGTCTTAAAATCCTTTAACTTATGAGCAAAATCACCTAACTGCCATACATTCCTCCTATTTCTGCATTCCTCATAGTAAATTAAAATTTTTTTTGTGATGTCACTGGCGCTCTAAAGAAAAATAATATTAATGGTCTTATTTTTATACAGATTTAGATTTTTAACATTCTTTAATTCATTAAAGCTGGGGCATTTAGACAGCAATACAATAATTATTTGCCTGTGTTGGAGAAGTTTTTCTTGTCCTGTTCAATTTGGAAATAAGTCATATATCTTGAAAAGAAGGATCAATTCAAAAACATTTAAGAAAATCTTGAAAGTAATTAACAATGTAAATGATTAGCAACATACATAAAATTCAGATTCTACAAGGTTAATCAGCATTATCCAAATGTAGAGGTATTTCTACAGTGACTTATTCCATAATAATTAACAAGATTGAATGTTTTAGCAGCATCGTAATAAAGCATAAGCCATGAAAACTAGCACAACAGTCCAAATCCAAATAAAACATTCAGGAATATATTTTCATAATTTGACAAAAAGGAATACAATAAACGATGTGTATGTGTTGCAGCTAACTGTAGGCACTAACTACTTAGTCTTGACTCCCCTTACTGTTAATGGTGGCAGAGGTTAGGACCCTGCTGAATCAGTCTACAGAATACCTCTATCTTTCATTTTTCCCATTTATGATAGATACACACATAGTTGCAAGAGACTATCCGAATGTTAGCCTTTAGGAATATCCAGCAATCATTTTTTTAGAGTCAGGTGTTCCTATATATTGCTATGCAAATGCAGAAAACATAAAAATATATATTGTTGAAAATCAAGGTGGATAACTTCCTAAAAATATACTATCCCTAAACTTTGGCTGTGGTCATGAGGGACTAGATATCCAGTAATAAGTTAATCGGGCCTGCTGGTTTTTGCTAAAATTATGTTACTTCCTGATGAATGCAGGTAGGCAAGAACTTAATTGTTGACCTACATCTACTTATGTTACAACACATCCTCAGAAACCTTCTGTGTAGGTTCTGCTATGTTCAGTAGCAGTGTGACAGCTTTTGCTAAAGCTGATTGCTTGCCAAGTATTGTTCTACCCACTTTTCTGTATTAGGCTATAGTAATTTACCATGTTTAGGCTAGTTGTTTAAGATGACTCAGAAGCTAAAACGTGTAGAAACCATACATGATCCTTATACATGGCATTAGATTAATCTGAAGGAAATACATGCTATTTTCATTTATGTTATCGTTGGGATCCTGTTTATATATCAGTGCAGTAAAAAGTGTGAGTTAGAATTCATAAACCTAGAAAATATCTTAGGATGCAATAATTTTAGCTGCCACCTCTCTTTACGCACTTCTCACAACTGTTACAATCCATTGATGATTTTACCATCTGTCTTAAAAGCTAAAATACTTTGCTTAAAAATATAAAATCAAAACAGAAAACTCCATTATTACATGCAAACACATCTCTAGCACTGTAAATGCAAACTTAAAACTTTCCACTGCCTTTGCTGTTCTACCTGTGTTAACAGTCATGAGACTCAATGGGCTGGACACAGAGTAGCTTAATTTAGGCTTTGTTTTGGCAATACAAATTACTCTAAAATGCCTTATGGATTATGTTAAGGGTCTTTCCAAAGGATCCTCCTTCCTGGTTGGTACATCCCATTGAGACATTTTAAAGGAAAGCTGAAAAATAAATAATTAATTCCTATCCATTTCACATCTGATTAATCTCTGGCTGAAAGAAAAATATATTCAGACATGTGAACCCCTTTGCTACTGTTCCATCTACATAGGGATTTGTCTTACACAGTCCTTTAATTCTGTTAAATTAAATGAATGCTTATCATTACATTCTTACTGTTCTATGTTGTAGACAAGATTTGGCCAATGCAATAGCTGACAGCTAATCTATGTACTGAAGTTCTTTGCAAAAAACTGTTATCTTCTTTGATGCTCTTTCTTTTCTTTTTTTGGTGATGTGACATACCATTTCACTTTCTGCTGCAACATCCTTCACTCCCAATTTTATCCCTAAATCCTTTTATTCAGTCAGTTATAAATATTAAGGAGTAAGCCTATTTGGATTTGATTATATTAGCACATTTTACTGTACTGTGTGGTCTGTGAGACTCTGATATATTTAATTCTTCATTATTATCCATTATAAAGCATGATTGTCATGCTTTAAATCAGGTTAAGTATAATCAGAAAAGAAATCAAAAGAACATGTTAAGCTGCAAGACCCCTGTAGAGTCATTTCTCTTAACAACTCTTTTTGTACAAATTTTCAGTGTAACACTGGGTATTAAAACATACGTAACTTTTATACTATTACCTTGTGACAGGTAGTTGTGATATAGTGTGCCAAAAAAGAGGGGTAACACTGTGTGGAAAATATCTATTTTTTTTTAGTGATCTTGTTCTAGCAAAGCAGAAATTAAATATAAACTCCTACATAAACTCCTATATTAAGTTCAATTTTAGATTAAGTTGTTTCTGGAATAAGATTTTTCTGCCACATTTCAGTTTAGAAACTTTTCTTGAGATCTGAATTCCATTTTTTCACAAACAGGCTTTCTGAATAAGTTGGTCAGGCTTTTAATCACAGGAGCACAGATATGCCTCTAAAATAAAAGTTGACGGTATTCAAACTTTCCAGGGACCACTTCATCTAAGACTTTGTGGGTGAACTCAAATTTGAAATGATAGTTATGATTTTAAAGCATATTTCCCTCTATAACACATTTATTCTTCACACTTTAAAAAAAAAGAAGGCGCTGTTACAGTTGCTGCCTACTGATGTATGTGTACTGAGCAGCACTTAAACATATTCTAGGAAAAAAAGGTCTAGAGCTAGTCAGAATACAACAGCTGGAACAAAGCTCTTTCCAAAGTTCAGACCACATCTCAAACTACAAATGGGCATTTTCATGCACAATAATTAAAAACAATTCCTATGTTTTATAGTGATATTCCTTACTGAATCAGAGTGAACTTCCTAAGATGGCATCATTGTGTGTATTTATGGTTGGACTCGATGATCCGATGGGTCTCTTCCAACCTGGTTTTTCTGTTATTCTATGATTTGTTATGTGGGGAAATGGACACAACAGGGCTTTCCTCAGCCTTAATTAAATACATTTAATAATCTGAAAACACTGATTGTCATGTAGAGACCGGGTCTGTTCATTTGTCACACTAGCTTGGGTCCAGGTAAAATTGTCTCCTTATACATAAATTTCAGCTTAATAGCAGCTGGAGAATGAATTCATTATAATGATCTCTCTGTAGTCAACTTTTCAGAACTCTAATGTCTGAACCTGAACTCCAGCATGTTAAGGGTTGTGCTTGCCTAAGGAAAAGACAGCTTTTCTGGAACAGCTTTGAAATGTCATATAGGCACAAGCAAAAACAATAGACCTGTAACTTCACTTTTTTGCTGTGCATTGTTAAAAGAACTGACAGTGTTCCCATGATCTGCTCAAGAACAGGACAAGTGATGAATTTATGAAATGTTTTATATTAGTTTGTCTAGCCCTTCCTGACTAAGCTCTGTCCAACAGACCAGCTTCTTTCCTCAAATTCAGTAGTCAAGAAAGACAGAAAGACCTTGAGTAAAAAAAAGATGAAACATTCAGAAAACTAAAATATAGATTATAGGAAGTAGAGAATTTAGCAATTATACCAGTAGAAACTTGATTTTATGCACTAGAATATTCCTAACACATTACGATGCACTATAAATATATCTGTACACAGTGCATTATATTTGTACACTTATGTATAAATATACATATAAGTAATACATAATCAGCTCTTTATCACAGAGCAAACTAATAACAGAAAGCTGCTCAGAATACTTTATTAAGAGCACAAAAGTGTGAATCCTCTTTCCAGTGGTGTCTGTGGAAAACCTGAGCAATTTCAGAAACACCAGAGTATTTCCAAGGTTCAAAGGAGGCAATTGTTTTGATTGGACTGTGACCAAATAAAGAGTAAACGTGCATGGTATCAGCCAGTTTTACAAGGGGTAAATCAATTGACATTACTCATTTAAGGAATATAAAATGTGAGGACAAGGACCCATATGAGTTCACCTTTTTCCATGACTGCCAAGTTATTCTGATCAAAAAGCATCTTAGCAGAGGCTTCTGCATTTTCTTAAGTATTTGAATTCCCTCAGCTCTGGTTGGCCTTTACTTAGCACAAATAACTCCAACTGTTGTACTGCCATGTACAAAAGAATAGCTCCAAATTAGTCTCTTCTGACATGAATTACCAGCAAAATCAATTGCTTCGTGCATTCGTAATGATCTCCTACTCCTTTGAGCTTTAAAATTCCAAAACTGCCATGAATACCTGAAGGGTTTTTACATACACAGAGAATGCATTCAACTACCCTAACACAGACATACGTAATTCCCATTTGAATGGAGGAATGTAGCACACATGTTATTAAGAAAATAATCTCATTAATGTTTCAAAGGGCCAGATCTCCTTCTGAGAGTAGGCAGCAAAGAAAATAGCTAAAGTAAAATGATAAGCCCAGCAGCACCTGTAGTAACTGCAGTTATGTAGTTACTGTAGTAATTCAAGAACAACATATATGGAGGAACACCCAGAAAGCTGAGGTCATAAATAAAGTTACCTAGAAAGAGGTAAAGAGGGATGAATGGCCATGCCTTGTACATAACCCCTGTATGAGATGAAAGCAATAGCCTGGAAAGCAAGACCCTTCACACGGTCAGAGCAGATTCAAACTGTATCAAGCACTGCTGGAGGTATTTCTTCTCCAAAGGATTACAACAGCGATGTGCTAACCCACCGAAAGTGAGCATTGCTGTAGAAAGATACAAAGATTCCCATGGCCACAGGAAAAAGACCTTGTGAACCTGCCTCTGAAGAAGGGACATTAAAGAGAGATTGTCTCCACAAAGCAGAAATACCGGAGAAAGCAGAGAGCAGCAGCAGCCAGGACTATGCAGCGCACCTGTGAGAGCTCTGAGTCACCAGGTTATGTACAGATATGCAGAGGGGAGCATACACCAGAAATTCTTGTAAGAAACATGCTACAGATATCTCATATGTGGAGTGTGACTCTGTGGAATGTGACTACCAGGTCGCAATCTTCATCCCTGTTCTGGATTCCACAAAGTGAGTCAGGTGGTGGCTCTGAACTTCCTAAGGCACTCATAAGATCACTTATATAAGGCACTGCAGGAAACTAGGGACTTCTGGTGTCAGAAAGAGAGACTTGTTGAAAGATTAGGGACTTAGAGAGTTAGGTAAGGACTAGTCAGTTGTTTTTATACTAAAATTTGAGGTTTGGATGCCCAAAGGTCATTTAAATTCTGCCTTAGGGATCCTTTCCACAATCTTTACCACAATGAGTAAATTTTTGTGCTTGTTATGAATTTGATACATACACAGTATTTTCCTTTTCCCAATACAATTATCAACTAGGACTGGTGGGGAAATGTTATTTTTTTAACTAAAACTAGGACACAAAAGTGTGATTTATGTAGATCCCACAAATTTTAGTATGGTTTCCCACAGTAGCAGTTATCCTCCTGCTTAAAGTAAATCACAGGTCCAGGATCTGAGTTGAAACAGCTCCACTGATTACACACACATTGCAAGCAAGCATATGCACAAAGGACAGAGTAGAAGAAAGCAAGCTACCTATTTTTTCCTATTTTTTAGAAATTGCACATTCCCTAGAAGCAAAACTCTTACAGAGTGCACAGCTGTAGGGAGCCTCTGTTGTCACTGCACCCCGCTTCCCTCAGAAGAGGTCCCCATGGTGTGGAAATAATTTCCAACAGTGTTAGAGAAATATCTGCAGAGTAGGTTTTAAATATATTTCTATCATTTATTTTGAAAAAAATGTCTACTAAGACTGCAGACACGAACAGATTCCACCCGTACCTTCCTTCCTCTTTGGCCCTAGGTTTAGCAGCAGGGGCAATTCACAGAATCATGGACTAGTTTGAGCTGGAAGAGACCTTAAAGATCATCCAGTTTCAATCCCCCTGCCATGGGCAGGGATACCTCCTGCTACATCAGGCTGTGTAAGGTCCCATCCAACCTGACCTTGAACACCTCCAGGGATGGGGCAGCCACAGCTTCCCTGGGCAACCTGTGCCGCTGCCTCACCACTCACATGGCAAAGAAATTCCTCCTTATATCTAGGTGAAATTGATGGAAAGAAGTAAACAAACCATAAAAATATGAGAACTTGTCAGACTTAAAGCAGATGCCAAATACTTTCAAGGATAATAATAAATTCTGTAAAAGATAACCCACCATACAGAAATGTCATTATAACTAACGGAAGGACCTCAGGCAAAAGCAACCCTCCTTTCAGAAGGGTTCTCCTGAACCTTCTGTCCTCCTGAACCTTATATCCTCATATTCTACCAAAGCTAGCAATAACTCTCTCATAGTTTCTGCTTAAGCAAATTCCCTCATATATATCTTGCCTAACAAGTGCCACAGCAGGGTTTGGGTTTTTTTCCCCTTCCTTTTTTAACAAAAATTTGCTCTGAAGATGGCATGTGAAGGGGGTTTAACATCCCAGAAACTTTGCAACAACTTTTGGGACAAACTATCTACCTAAACTCTAGATCTTCAGGCCAGTCCAACTACCCTGGGTTTCAGCTAGAGATTTTTGCTTTTTGCACCCGTCATGTTTGCAGCTCTTCAACACCTTATCCAACTCCCACTCAGCCAAGTGGCAACAAAATGCTCTATGTTGAGACAATCTGGAGACTTTCCCCTTCTTGTCACAAAGTTTGTTAAGTTTTAAAGTGTAAATCCTTCTTTTCAAACACTTTAGAAACTCAACTGATTTGTTGCCCACTAGGGTCTATCTCATTATATACAAACATCTATTTCTAGAATCTAATGAGAGCACATTTGCAAGGTAACATGTGAATCACACGGAATCTACAGCTATACTTCTCTATTCACAGTGCTGTCAACTTGAATTTTATATCAAGGAAGTATGCTGTGAATATGATCAAGAAGGTCATTTGAGGGCTGCTCTAACATTTATTTTAGGACTATCAGAATTTGGGGTAGAGTGCAAAGAAAAAGATAAAGACAGACAAGCTAGAAGCTTAAAACTAGTAGTTTATTTACCTAAATAATTAGCTCCCAAGTGCTTTTTCCAGCATGTACAACGTTGATTCATAATGCATGTTAAATATAGTTTTGTCTTCTATATTACCTTCTTAAAATGTCACTCTGAATAGCAGAGTAATTTCTTTAGCATCAGTAGACCAGAGTAGGCAAATGAAAAGTTCTAAAATATCGTGTACTCAACATAATTGCAAAAATTGTTCAGTTTTTTTTCCTCATGACAGTCTTCAAAAATGCTCCTTTAGAGTTCAATTAGATCAAGGAAATATTTTCTTCTGAAAATGCTGAGACACAATCCTCATTTTGTTTGCAGGCACAGATAGTCAGTAAAGAGAAATATCTGGGTGAAATATTATTATATTTTACTATAGTATATATAGTTGAGCTGTACTTCTAAACACTATCTCTGTTCTTTGGTGAATATCACAGTGAATACATATGATGAAATTACACCTACAAAGGCAGTTTATGAATATTATTTGTATTGACTAGGTTACGATATCTTATTAAAATTCATAATTTTATTCAAATAGGTCATACAGACTTCACTAAAACTCCATAGAAATAAAAAAAAAAATCAGTTAGCTCATGCAAAAATTTTGCACACTTCACTGGGTAAACTTCCATTTTCAATGCAGACAGCTAGCTAGTCACAAGCAGAATGAAAATTTAAGAAATGACTGAAAAGGAAAAGTAGAAAAAGAATTACCATCAAGGAAGGAAATTTGATTTACAGATAGAACAAAATGAAACACACGGCAGTTGTAGGTTTCACTCCGTCCAAAACAAAAGGCTGAAAATATGTCCATAACATAATTAATGGAGCATAGCGGTAAGTGAAAATTCTGGCCTCCCTTTTGTCTTAACTGATATTCTTGTCAGCATGTTTGTTAGATATATACAGTTTTGTTGTGATATGCTGACAGATTTGGACTGCATATATTGCTCCCAGTGGTTGTGGGCTCAGTTTGCAGAACATATGCCTTTACAAACTGGGTTTCCTCTTTGGAATAAATGAAGGGCAGCCAGTATACACTACTGCCATTATTTGATTACTCTTCCTCTAATCCTAGTACACATAACAGTTACTTAAACTTTATTACTGTAAACACTGAAAGCAAAGGATGGAGAATTCCTTGCAAAATGGATTTTTTTTTTGTTTGTTTTTCCATGACATATGAAAGATTCAAGTAGGATGCACTCAATAACAGATTCAGTTACAGGGGCCCTCTACATATATCCATTATCATTCTAGTGATCTTACATCATGTCTTTCTTTTAATTTCTGTCAAGGATAGTCATGTGTCCTTCTCTCACTGACAATTCTATGCTTTCTGACTTTCTGCATCATGGGCATGGAACATGGGCATGAGGCCTTTGCATTCTTTTAGAGGGCTCCCAAGAGCTGACCCACAGTCCTAAGAAGTCTACGACATGCCAATACCCTATGAAAGTTGAAAAGAACTCTAAGAAACCACTAGAAATATTGTAACACTGGTTCATGTAGTAAGTTCAACCTAGTCCTCTCAATACTCTGTCTTGCCTGTCTTTTATACTGAGAGACAGTCAAAGCAAGGAATATTTTAGAGCCTAATTCAACAAGATATTTAAAAAATTAAATTGTCACACTTGCACTGAGGGGGGTAGGATTTTACAGTTTAATATTTTCTAAATTACAGTATATTTAACTGTCTTTCACAGAGTCAGAAAACCATTGGATTTTTCTGCAATAATAATAATAATTCAAAGTGACAAAAGACCAGTCCTATAGAACTGAACACAGGTTTATGACATAGTGTCATTGCAAATATACTTTTAAGATCACTATTTAGAACTAAAAATATAATTAAAATTACATACAGTCAAAATTAATTACCAGTTAAATTGAAATAGCATTCTGAAAGGTGTGTTTAAAAATACACAAAATGCTTGTCACATTTTGTAAGTAAAATAATTCCAAAAAGGATATTTTTTTAATTCTATCTCAAACATGAAGTAAATCACTTTGAGTCTCATAATTTCTAGGGACATTTGCAATGATAAAAGGTCGTTGAAACATGCACTTAAGTATAGGCTAGTAGTCAGACAGCTATCAATCTGTGTTTGATTATTATTTATTTAGCTACTATTATTATTACTATTATTTATTTAGCTAATATTTTTTCATTGTAAATCCAAGTAAAAACTGTCTTTCATACACTAAAAAAAGTATATAAGACAAGAAATCTAAACAAGATAATTTGAACAATGATATGGTCAAAGATTATTTCTTTTATCACTTCAATGTTACTTGATTTTCTAACATTATTCCCTTTCAATTATTGAATTTGAAGATTTTTGCCAGCCATTTTAATCAACACTTTTATTCTACTTGATTGTATGCTATGGAGCAACCATCCTGTGTGTATGGTAATATCTCCATGGTAACAGATCATAAAACATAAGCATAGAATTGTGATCGCTATTTAGAAAAGAAGGTGGTCGAACATGAGGAAATTATACTCCCAAGTAATTTCATTCCCTTGGGATTTCAGCAACAATATTTAAGGTCTGGCATGCACTGTCAATCCTCAAGTTTCAATTAAAAAAAGACTAATTAGGCAGTTTGTAAAAGTTTATGCCATAAAAATAAACCAGTAGATAGATTAATATCTTGTTTTATCGTATTTATTATTCTGTCTTTAAGGTAAGAACAAGCTAAATTATGATTCACACTGTACCAAATCACACAAATAATTTAATAGTCCCATAGAAGTCAACTTCTCTGTGGGATCATTTGTGCTGTTAATGGGAACCACCTATATAACAAAATCTAAAGTGTAAAATTTATATGCAAATTGGTTTTTTTTTATATAAAGTAAAGTCACCCCAAAACAAGCAGTAGACATATCTGACTCCACTTAGCTTTTTGAGACTACATGAGCAAGGAAAACGTTCTTATCAGAAATTCCCTTAGTTACAGTTATAGGCTATTAATAGAAAAAGACCAAGCACAATATAACTTCCGTGGACTTTTAGAAAAATTGCCTTTACATATGTTGCTTAGGTCTTTGGTGCATATTTAATCAGGAAGAAAGAAATGTGTGAAATCTTTCTCTTCAAATCATTGCCTCTCTTCTTCTGTGAGGAAAGAACCTACCATCTTTTTCTCTCTAAGCACTAAATAACTGCCAATGCTTTGATCAGTGACATCTAGTCCCCTTGATTCTGCAGAGCACAGATAACAAGGGTTACAAAAGGAATTATTTAAATGCATTTGCAGCAGGAACATAAGCATTATGCCAGTTCACTTGACGTTTAGGAAAAAGGTATTTAGATATATTATTTACATTGAATGAAATAGTCTGAGTGAGAAGTTTAGACTAAATATCTAACTTTAGACTAAATATCTAACTGCATAAGACCAGATGAGAGAGTCTGTGATCAGAAGTCAGTCATATCATTCCAGGATGGTAAGGAAGATATCCAAGGTAAAGAGGATGATTTACCTTCAGGAACAACTATTTCTCTCCACTGGACCTAGAGGGAGTCGACTCAACAAATTCATTTTACAAAGCTTCAAGTTGCATGACATAAATTTTAACCTCAGTCACACTCCAGTGTTTTATTTATTAGCAAATAAAAGGGACTAGCTTGCTGAAGATGTATTCCACTCTTGATACATTGTGAGTGAACAAGCTTGTGTCTAAATATCTGCTATTTTGTTCCTGCTCTGTCTGTTTCCCCACAGACCCAGAAGTATATGATCGTTGACCAAAGAGCAGGCAGCCTACCTACATTACAGTTTTCTTGCTGTAGCCTGCTCGAGTTAGAAGCAGTTTGAAAGATGCATAATGTCAAACGGTAGTTTATTTGCATTACTCGTGAAAGTCCTCCAGCTAAATTTCCACACAGCACGCTGATTATGCCCATGCAAGTGTGTCTGTGGAGCTTTTAAGCTTATTGAGACAAATAGTGAAACTAACAGACAGCGAGAGCTTCCTGTACTGCATATAACTAGATTTCCATCTTAGCTTATTCTGAGCTCCCACAGTGAATGAACCTCTCAGCCATTTTCACTTCATTCAAAACTCCATGCGGCAAAGGTTGAAGGGTATATGTACACTGATTTAAAATGTCTAATTACCAAAAAATATATAATCTTTTGATTAAATATATTGTAAAATTATAGTTGTATTATCAGTTATAATCTTAGAACAAGGAACGCTTTGAGATTAACAAACAGTAGAAATGCTGCCATGCAGTGCATTGTTTGTCACATTTACCATATAATGAAATATCTTTTCTTCTCTCTAAAAAACACTTCTTATATACAAAATTATCTGTCTGAAAGCAAAAATATCCTTGGGCAAAAATGTATGTTATTCATTATTCTAGAGATCAGATTAAATGATCTAATGATCGTTTCTAGTCTCCACAGAACTTACAGAAACTACATGACCTTAATGAGTGAAACTGTACATATTTAGTATTCTAATGGATTGACAGATTTTAAAGATGATTTTAATCATCTGCTATGACTTTCTACAGTTACCACTCATCCAAACAATTTAATGATGCACAGAAAAATTTCTCACTAAGAGACAATATTGATTTTAAGACTGCAAGTGATAAGAATCCTCTACTAACAGACAAGCTGTTCTGGAAGTTACTGACAATCATAATTTTTAAATTTCTTTTTGTTTTATTTTAATTGCCAAAGTTCAGCCTCTGTCTCATTAAGCAATGTTAAAATTTTCTATCAAAAATCTGTAAACAAAAATCTATGGTAAATAAAAATTTACCACATTCATACTGTTCAATGAGATCACACATTAATATTTTGTAATTAGCCAGTAATTCCTAAGTCTCCCACTAGAAAGGAAACCCAAATCATGCCTACTATTTTTTTCTGAATAATTCTAAATTAACATCATTTTTCTTAAAAACCAAGTTATAATTGAACTCCCTCTTCATCACCTAGTTCTCTGGTGTTCCTATTTGCAATAGTTCCTTTATAGGTGGGTTTCTATTTTATTTTTTTGTTTTATACACTGTGAATATGCATTCAGACATGTATACAAATGTGCATGCATACATATATATACTTTCAAATGAAACTGAACTTCAATACGTGTCTAAACTCCAGCTGCAAATGGTCTGTGCGATCAGACTAGAGATAATTCCAAGATAAAAACTACAGTATCATGTAACAGATCATCAAAGCTTTCTGTATCACTGTTAGGATCAGGTCCTCTTGGTCCACACTGCTTTCTAAAATAGACATAATCATATTTCAATCAATTTCACCATAAACAACATTGTTCATAAACCTATCAAAAAACTTTCCTGAAGATCCTTTGTTTCCAGAATTATATGCATTGCTTTTTCAGGCACTCAAAGAGGTTTATTATCTTCCAATGTCTTATTATGTTGACTGTCTTAACTCTTATGTCTTTTATAGAGGAAAATTACCTTTCAAATTGTATTGCTATTCCATGACTATGGCCTACTTTTTTTTTTTCACAAGATACATCAAAAAACATGTTGTAATATTCACATTTGTCAATTCACCCATACTGCAACTTAATCCAATCTTTCTGTCCTTTGCCCCCACCATTAAGGATTATATTTTTCACCAGTGAAGTGACAGGAAGATTTATTCTGTTTTTAAATAAGTTTGATAGAACTGAAGTTTTCAATATATCAATGGTGAAATATTTTTTTAAGTAAAACTTCATGCTTTGCTTTTGAAGCAAAAGCTATGCAGACTCCTAAGTGCAGACGATCACATCAGAAAGAAGTCTCATTCCACCGTCACCATCTATAGGCATACATGAAATAGGTGATGGATTCAGGGTGGCACAAAAGAGAGACAAAGAAGAAAAAGAGACCAATAATGAAGGGAAAAGAAGTGTTGATAAAAAAAATCTTTTTTTTTTTTCAGTCACAAAACTGAGAAGTCTTATTAGCTGTATTCATTTTCAAAGACGGTATTTGTAAATGCAGATAAAGATTCTGGCTATTGCTAATTAGCAAAGAGAAGAAACAAAATTTAATTTGCATCTGTAAACACAGGAACATAGACATTGTCATGCTGAGTTAGCTGTGAGGTCTGTTTAGGTTCAACTGTCTGAGATACTTAAACTGTCTGAGATACTCTTAGATACTTAAAAAAAGGAGGATGCTTACTGTGTAACCATACTGACTGTAGGCCTCTCAGACCAGCTATGGATGAAGAAAAAAATCTATAATGAACATCTTTGCATAGGCAGTTGCAATAGAGGGAATCAAACTCTTTGTTGTGTGACCTCACTTCCTAGCAGAAGCATTAGACTACTTTTCCAGCACATCTGTGTGCAGCAGTTAGCATGACTTAGACCTGGTTAGCATTACTGTGAATTTTAACCAGCTTTTAGTTTCAATAAAAATAGAAATGTTCAAGAAATGTTTTGTGTAAGCAAAAGCAGACAAAATATGATCAACCACATGTCCCAAACAACAAGTTGTATCTTGAATAGTTTGTGTGCTCAAGTAAGTCAAACTATGGCAACGATCTGCCTCCCATGAAGTGCAAAAGTAGTAAAGAAACATACAGACTGTGAGCACTACCAGCAGTGACAGCAAATTGGAAAACAACAGCATGGTTTGAATAGACCAATAACCAAGTTATTCTCTACTCAGTCCTAAAACTAATGACACTTATCAAAGGAATGTTGAGATTAGTCAAGAGTTTCTGGAAAGACTCCAGGAAGGGAAACTTCATGACCCTGCGCCAGCATCCAGAATTATAAAATATCTAACAGGAGAAGTAAGTTAATAATTTTTTTGAAAACATTCTTCTGCTATCATAATACTTTGCTATTTCACAACAGAGATAATCTAAATTCCAAGGACTGCATTAGAAAAAAAAGAGGGGAGAGAAAACTTACTACACAGACTTGTCTGAAAATTGGAAATACCTGCTCTTTTATGCTAGAGAGGCAACTGATTTTTTCCAATGTGCATTAGCTTTTGAAAAATACAGCTGTATGCAACCTGATCAAACTTTCAGAACAGTAAAACACCTAATACAACATTCAGTAAAACCTAATTCTCTCAATTTCAAATATATTGGTATACATCTATGTATACATGTATACCTATGCAGAATGAGCTTATTTTCCATCAAGTAAAATCAATGCTGCTTTGCAACAAAAAATTCATTTTTAGGTAAGATGTTTTAGGTTATCTCTGTAGCTGAATCCAAGGATGCATTCCAGTTTCACTTCAGGTCCAGATGTACACTTGGTCATCTCCTGACTCCTTTGTAAGATAAGATCTAACCAACCATCAATCTTACCCCAGCCCTAGGAGACCTTGCCAAGGCAATCTTGGTGCAGCAAAAGAAGGTTCTGAAACTTTCAGATTGCACCTAAATATCATTTTAAAGTATACTTAGCTCCAGTTATAGCATCTTCTGTAACTAAAATATTTCAGTAGGTTTGCGAGGTTGTTTTTATTGAAAATTTTTTTCAGCATGGTGGGCTGAGATTTCTTCAATGATCAATAAGAATGAGTAAGAACTAGGAACCATGCTGCTGGAGGGCAAAAAACCCCCAGTGATTCAGAACACCTCACTGACCTCAGTTGTTTGGGAGCATAAGGTATTCTGACCATAGGAAGCTAACCTGTAGCACTGCAACACTTCGATAAAATATGTGCTTGAGGGCTTTGGCTTTCCCAAACGAAAATATTAGTTTCCTGTCAAATTACATGTTTCATATTGTCCAAAAGTACATTTCAGTATTTTTAGTATAATAAAAACAATATAAAATTTAAATTAGATACCCTTTTTCTACATAATTTTTTGGTTCGTCAGCTGAACTAAAAGTAAGTTATTCATACAGTCCTACTTGCAAGCTCATTAAAAATATTGTATTCCATAAAATCCATTATATTTTGTAAAATCCCCAGTTGAATCCCCAATATTGTTTTAGGTACTCTCATTTAAGTCCCTATTTATCAAGCTTTGAACACCTATTATTTTGACTAAGTTAGGCTGATGAGAGCAGGGTTAATGGAAGTAGCAAGGTACACTGAGTAGTGCTGCATTTGTTTTTTAAACAAGTTTATTTTTTATTTCATTTGATACTACAATAAATAAAAATAGATGAATACAGCATTGTTCAGTGAAAAAATATAAAATTGCAGACAATTAAGAAGTATTGAGAATAAAAAGGTCATTTCTATGAAAAATTTGGTAACCATTGGGAATCTGGTAAAACTGTTAGCCAATCTGGGGATTTTATTAAATTGAGAAGAAAGCTTAGAGTTATACTTAATAATAATTCTATTCATCCAACCTACCTTTTAGCATTTAAAAGTTGGATTTAAAGGACTGAGACACATATTCCTTTCTGGCTTCCTTTCTGGTTACTATACACATCCAAAATCTATTTTATCCTGAGATATATGATTTCACTCCCAATAAGAATTTTCATTTAAGATAGATCTTCTTCTTCATGGATTGTACAGACAGCCTTGAGTCATTAATTCAAACATACACGTCTAAATTTTAGATAAGATGAAACATAACCTATGATTTTCTGTCTTTTTTTTTTCCACATTAAACTAATTTATAACTTCAATTGTTCAGGTCTAAAGAAAAGGAAGTACCTTCAAACCAGCATGCCTGTGGTAGCTACATATGATGATGGAGGAGGATCAAAGAAATCAACAAAACTGCTAGTGAAGCTGAAAAAAATTAATTTATAAGAGTGCAATTCAGTTTATCAGCATACAACTAGTAGGATGAGCAGATAAGAATTAAGAGTATATGAATTTTTAATCAGGAAACAATAAGGAATTAAGAAGAGTGACTCAGAAAGCCATTGGGTATGTGAAACATTGACTATAGGTGGCACAGAGCTTAGAAAGCCAGTCTTTTTGCAGAATAGAATAAAGGAGATCCAGAAATTCAAAGCCTGTTGTTTGGGAAGCATGTAAGGATTCAAAGTGGTAACTTAGAAGCAAGCATGTGCAGGTGTTTTAGACATCCCTACATGCTCCTGTATCTTGTAGAACAGAGTAATATTTCTGAATTCCACAGTTCAATATGAACAAAAGTAAATTGCACAACTCTAGCATTATTTTTAAAAAGTATTACTTTAAAGTATGACACAAAATACTTCGTCAAGTAGATTTTAAATACTTTGACTTTTTTTTCTTAGCTATGTTTTATAGCTACCGATTATGTACTGATTACTGGTTATGTAGTGTTTCAGTTATTTTTCTTCTAAACTTCTTTTCATGCTCTTTATTCTAGCCTCACTGTTTCTTCCCTTCCACTCACAGCATAACACCACAGATTGTTCCAGTTCTTAAGGGCACTTACTGTATGCTTCCATTCTGACCAGACTGTGTGAGCCACAATTCCATCTTTCTGTCAGTTTACTATTTGTCAACAGCAGGAATCTCTCTGCTATCCCTTCAACCTAAGGCTGAGTTTTTCTCACTCAGAATTAAGAGAATGAAGGAGGCAGCTCTGAGCAAAATTCTGGAAAGCTTTAGCATCACTGTCTTTTTTGGCTGTAGTGCAAAAAGGATGGCATGTATTAGGGAAAAAAATTGGGAATGATAATGGAAAAGTCTTTATGACAGTAGAAGGGTTGGATTTGAAAAACTTTCAAAAAAGGATCATAGATGACTTTGAATCAAATTGTTACACAGGTTTGTTACTTGAAAAGTGATGTGTCAAATAATTTTCAAATATACAGCCTGAGTATCAATGAAAAGACAGTAGGAGTCAACCTGCATTCATAAACATGACAATGATTTTAGGCGCTTCAGTTCTGAACAGCTCAACAATATCCCTAAGGGGAACTGCATTCAAGTAAACAGTAAACATCCAACCACTCAGCTACAATTCCTTTATATACTTCTGTTTGGCTTTTGAAAACAGAAGTAGCAAAACTAAGTTACTTCCTGGAGTGTACTATGAAACCTATGTAAAGATATAAGGTGTAATGTCCTATATGCATATATGACCTTTACTTGTCAAAATTTATTACACCATTACTATTATGTGTCAATACAACTCTTCTGAAAACAACTTTTAAAAAGCATTGAATCAATATTCTTAAACATTGTTAGGTTGTTTTGTGTATTTGACTATAAAGCTGATGAGTTATATTGAAATTGCTGGGTTGTTTTTAGTTCAACATTAATTGCCTGATATGTATCTTGCAAGTTAAATTAGATCTTAATATTGGCTGATAATGAAAAAATGGATCACAATAATAGTAACAGGAAAGTCATTATGATAACATTAATTATTCTAATCATTGTGTCTGTCAGTATTAAAATCAGGCAATGATAATAAAGTGCTACCATATTAAGGTCAGCTTTATTCTTTTGTAGAAGGTTTTGTGACATGAAATTTAAAAGATCACATAACATGCTTTTCAACTGAGCATTTTAATACTTAGTTAATTACTCTACAAAAGAAAGTGTAAGAGAGAAACTCTTCCAAGGTGCAGTCATCCTGTCCAGAGTGTCTGAGCTGCTCAGACTAATTTAAGTCTCATTATGTAACATATTTGTTTTGGAAATAAGAGTACTAAGGTGCTCTTTAAGCTAATTGCTTTTACAGAGCACAGATATTTTCTCTGAGTAACATAATGAAGCTTTATGAGGTAAATCAGACTGAGACAGTAACAGAGGGGAAAAAAATCCAGTTACAAGAAATGTCAAAGGGAACAGTTTGAAGTGGCAGGCATAATCTAAACTACTCCAAACAGAAACACTGCAGCAGTACCTGAATGGTCTGAACAAGGTAAACAGAGGAGAGCAGGTAATTTGACTCTCATTATGGCTTTCGAGCTAAACTACCGTCTAGCTGTTGTTGATATTATTTCTTCTCTTAAACAGGTTACTAACAAGTTAATTTTTTTAAAGTCAATCCATAGAGAGTACAAAACCAAATAGGAGTCCAAGCTGGAACCAAAATGTCTTCCTTTTTTGGATGTCGGATACTGTCTTGAAGTCAGTATCAAAATTCTTTCCAAATGCAGGCCCTTTGTTTTGTAGGCAATGGAACCCCACATGCCTCCAGTTCATTAGTCTCATAAACCCCATACCTGACAGAAATATGGGACTTTTTTCCCTCACTATTAACCAATGGAGCTGATAGTATGCATAGCAGAGAACTCATTACATTCTTCCTGGGGTTCCTCAAATACAGCTACAACATGGAGTTCCATCAGTAAGGCAGAGGTGAGCCCCTGTTGAATATACTTAGAGAAAAAGTATGATTTATTGTTTGAAAGATAATTTTGTTAAAAAGGGGGGTTGCCACAACACCATCCAGTAACTATTAGACTACCACAGTAATACTGAGTTCAGCTTTTCGCATGTAATTGTAGCGTAATTATAATTTATGCAATATTATGAAAAACATTTTCACATGGTTAATAGCACAACCAAAGCAAATAGGTTTTAAAATAGTACTAAACATCAGTAAGCTGTGAGATCTCTCCCTTAAATATCAACTTAAACAAAAGATGTTGCTTTCTTATTCTAGTAAAAAAAAAAAAAAAAATAATGGAGAGAGTATGGCTGTAAGATCTTTTCTTCTAAAATTATTCTGGTCCTTTATTGCTTTTGGTAAAACTCAGTGTTAAGTGCAATTTAAATATATAGTACTCCATTGTACTTGCATTACAGTATGCAAATATAAATAAAATCACCACAAATTGGTGCACAATTAATGAGATTCGTTTCAGGGACATTTCATCACTAAATGCTGTTTTCATCACTAAGCGCTATTTTCTTGCCAACTAAGACATGAAGTATTTAATTCTAAATGACACCACCTGCTCCTACCTATAAGTGAAATGAAAAAGCTGCCAAAGAGCATGTTGGGAATTAACTTGCAGCCTTCTCTTTAATCAGGCATTCCTCCATAATACTGGAATCCAGAAATCTCATGGAATGAAAAATACCATTGTAGTAAATGTCTGCAATTCAATTTTGAACCCTCATTGTGATGTCTGACTTAACACATTTTTTATTTACTATTTTTCTTTAGCTGCCGGCTGGGTCACCATCTACTTGAAGCAAAGATATATAGTATAAATGCCAACACCCCGTTCTGACAAGGGCAGCACAGTTAAACAAACATTTATAAATGAAAGCTCCTCTGATTTTAGCTGGTTTTAATTTCAAGGCCTATACTCAAACATTCACTTTCCGAAATACGAGACTGCAAAGAGAAGAATGAAAGAGGAAATAAATGTTATGAGTTACAAAACCCCACATATTTCAAAAAACACATGAGAACTTGTTCATACTTTCTCTGCTTTGCACAGGAAACATAGCTTTGGGTAACAACTTGTAGGGTTGATATGGGGGAGCGCTTTTGTTATCCTTGTGCTTGGATGTTCCTTATTCCCCAAAAAAGCTTCTAATAAAAATAGTAAAATATAGTACACTGTAGAATACTGTTTTGCATTTTGTTCTATGTCCTTCACATCATATTTGATAGTCAATCAGATTAAGTTTTATCATGACATACAGAACTGCCTTAACAAAACAAAAAGTCATCAGACAAGCTTTTTGCATGACAGAAAATAGCAAGATAACAACGCTTTCACCTTATGATTACAGGGAAGAAGAAAAGTCATAGCAATGTTCTGCAACAAGCCTTCAAAGCCTCCTTATATCTGACTCTCCTTGCTGAAGTGGTTATGAATACTTTAACAGCTACAACAGAGTCATTTGCACTGCTAAAGTTCCTCATCTAAACAACTGCAACAAGTTTAGCAGGTGTGCTGCATGTTTAAACAGCATGCGTCCCAGGTTTTATGCCCAGTGTTTGTTCATATCCACAGTATGTGTTTTTGATAAACTCATAGCCTTTTGTGCCATAAACATCACATTGTACTGCACTGAAGTGAAAGGGAAGAAGGGCAAAAAGCATCACCTGCTGAGGAATTAGAAGAATGGGAATACAACCCTCCTCTTTGAAACAAAACAGTCCTCTCTGCAAAGGTTGAGTTCACTCCCTACACATGCTGCGTTTTCAAATTTCTGTCATTAAAAGAGCAATCTGCCATCTCAGTATAGTCTCCTGACAAAACATTTGCTGAAGTCAATGACTGTTTACCTCAAGAGAATTAGTACTAGACAAAGAGTCTTAAACCTCCCCATTTAGATACTGCCCAATGTTATCCTGTGTAGATATTGCCATAATTAGAAAGACTGAAGTTGAGTATATAGCAATGATCCTTTCATTGGACATACTCCTTTACCAAAAAAGACAATAAAAGATCAAGATCAAATACTGGATATCTCAGTGCTTATCCAGAAAATGCAATAAAGTAAGGGAAAAAAAAAAAAAAGGGAACACTTAGCAACTCCACTCCGGAACCATAGGCCATAGGATTTTTTTTTTTTTTATGTATATGCAGGCATTCATAAGTATGACTTAAATGCATAGGGCTACCCTGTCAGAATTCACACTATTAACTCACCTAAGGCCCTTCCTAAAGATACAGATGAAAACTGACTGCCTAGACTGCAATTCCCAAGTGTTAATGTGCTGAGCATATGAAGTCTTAAATCACAATCAGGAAAAGAAGGTAAGGTGGGAGTTCTACCTCCTGCATGAAATAGGACATCCAATCCATGTTCACATATCTAATATTCCAAAATTGAATCCCTCTGTTTTAAAGCTCAGTTTTAATCTGCTTCCCATACTTTAATGCCAAATTTAAGTTTTCTGCCTGCACAGACACCCATCTTCAACATAAAGGATAGGCAGTATGTGTGCAGAGTAGCTCATAGCTTAACAATTAAGACACTCACAAGATGTATTCAGATCTATTCAGGTCGAAGAGAATCTTGAAATCACTGATAAGTGTTTATTCTAAGTTAGATATGCTCTGTTTATGTAGAATATCAGAAAAATCAGAAATGCTTGAAGCTTTAGATGAAGGAAGCACAGCTCTATGTAGTCAAGGAAGTTTTACATGAAATAACAGGCGCAAGTAGTGTTTTAAGCATCCAAGCAGTTTCACAGAATCATGGAATGGTTTAGGTTGGAACGGACCTTAAAGATTATCTAGTGCCATACCCCCTGCCATGGGCAGGGACGCCCTACTAGATCAGGCTACTCAAGGTCCCATCCAACCTGGCCTTGAACACTTCCAGGGAGGAGGCATCCACAACTTCCCTGGGCAAACATATACCAGTGCCTCACCACCCTCATTGTGAAGAATTTCTTCCTCAGGTGTAATCTAAATCTTCCCCCTTTGAATTTAAAGCAATTCCCCCTCATCCTATCACTACATGCCCTTCTAAAAAGTCCCTCCCCAGCTTTCTTGCAGCCTCCCTAAGGTACTGGAAGATCACTATAAGATCTCCTCGGAGCCTTCTCTTCTCCAGGCTGAACAAGCCCAACTCTCTCAGCCTGTCCTCATAGCAGAGGTGCTCCAACGCTCTGATCATCTTTGTAGCCCTCCTCTGGACCCTTTCCAACAGCTCCATATCCTTCTGATGGTGAGGATTCCAGAACTTGACACAATACTTCAGGTGGTATCTCACTAGAGAGAAATGGAGGGGCGGAATCACTTTCCTTGACCTGCTGGCCATGCGTGTTTTGATGCAGCCCAGGATACGGTTGGCCTTCTGGACTGTGAGCACACACTGCCAGCTCTTGTCAAGCTTCTCATCAATCAGCAACCCCAAGTCCTTCTCCACAGGGCTGCTCTCAATCACATCATCTACCATCCTGTACTGAAACTGTGGATTGCTCTGACCAAAGTGTAGTACCTTGCACGTGGCCTTGTTGAATGTCATGAGGTTCACACAGGCCCACTTCTCCAGCCTGTCCAAGTCCCTTTGGATGGCATCCTGTCCTTCTGGCACGACAACTGCACCATTCAGTTTGGTGTCATCTACAAACTTGCTGCCATAAACAAATAAGCGCTGAAGTACCACCAAATTATCAGAACATTTGGGATTAGGAATAATTCAAGAATTTGTACCAGTAAAGACATTTTATGATTAAAGCAAAAGTTGCATGGTCTCTTGAGATGGTGCATATGCCCTGACTATATCTCTCCTTTAATAAACACTGACAAAGTATTAGAGTGCTGCTGCATTATATAGAACTCATCTACAGTACCAAGAGGCAAAAAATGCTTAGTGAAGCCAGATACTGAAATCACAGAAAAATGCTGTTAGGTTTGAAGAGATGGGGGAGGTGGAAACTGATAGCTCATAATTCAGGGGTAGGCACTTCTTATTTTTAACCTACAGGCTGAAATTCTACTCTATGTCATGGAAAAGATAAATAGTTCCTTCAGGGGGTACCTAAAAATTGTTTACTGTTCTCATCACTTTACCACAGTTAATACTCACAGCACATAATATATTACCTAACAGTTTAGAATTATTGCTTTGCAGCAATTTCGTAGAGCTTACTTCAAAAGAAAACATGATACACACCACATTGAGGATGAATGATGACAATGACAAATAAAAGATGTATTAGTGGTATTTTGAATTACAAAAAGTTGCAGTCTACTCTCTTTTGTCCTGCACTTGACAGTAATATATTAGGGTCTCTTTAGTAATTGCTGTTTCTAGTATAGAAATTATTTAAAAAGATCCCTTGCCATATTTTAAAGCATTTCAATATTCTAAATATACTTATGCCAAACACATACAGAAAATGGGCATGTAGACCCTTCCAAAGATCAAACAGAAAATCTATAACTGAGCAGTTCACTGTGTTCATTTTTTTCCAAATCATATTTTGGAGCCTTGTTTACCTTTACATTTTCTTTTTAGTCTCATTTTCCCACTTCTTACCTTTCAGCTAAGAATTTACCTTTCTCTGAAAGCAATTATAAAAAGATGCAATTATATGAAATGATTGCAACCAGCTTCAAAACTTAGAAAACCAATTACTGAAGTTGTTCTCCCAGTGAATTTCGCATAGTAAGAGGTACCTCCAACACTTACAACTAAAACTCTGTTTAAAAGAGCTGAAGACTTTTAACTCCCTAAATTCCATTTTTAGAAGAGCAGTCAAAAAGCAGTGAAAATTCAGTGTCTCATCTCATTTGAATCTTCATCAACATCATATGGTGTGCTTTGTGTGAACTAACACTGCACGGAAAAAAATCATGTTGATATTAAAAAAAGAAAAGCAATTAATCATCTCCTGTATGAAATGTTCTGCAGTCACTGTCATATGCAATTTTATCAGCTGTACCAGAGCCAAACTACATTCTGAATTTCACACTTCAGGGCAGAAAATGGAGAATCTATACAGCTGTCTGGATTATGATGAGCTGTATTCTGTTCCTTTATGTTCCAGTAAAGGTTTTAAAAGAAATACATTAATATAATCCAAATATTTTTTGCTATCAATTTTGTAGTTTGTTGCAATTTCAAACTCTCGTGTTGACAAATTAGCAGCAAATCTGAGAGGAGATTTCCTGATGGCAGGTATAGTCTGATTTCCTAGCTTTCTGATACTTCTGTTTTATATGCTCAGTTTCCATTAGGAAGAACATCTAGAAACAGCACATAAGTAGGACATTTTCAGACTTAACAGAAAAATCTATGTCATGTCAGATAAACTGCAGGTTTTGTTAACTACTCCTCTGATCACTAGTGTTTGTGTATCTTCCACTTAAAGCTACATTTAAAAAGGCCTAAATAACAAACTAGTAAAAATCACCCAGATGAGTAAAGCTAAGGCATATATGCAGACATCCTGTTAAGACTACCTTTTTTCTAAGAAAAACAGGTAATTGTATTACATTTTTCGGGTTGGGTTTTTTTTCTGAAAGACACATACAAACCTCTGAACAGAAATGGACAGCTTTGTAAAGTGTCAATTCATGAGCCTAAATGAAAAACTGGGATCTAAGGTAATTGCATTGCTATGAATATATCAAGTTCGCTAACTAAGTCACAGTTAGTACACTCAAGTAGAAAGCTGTGCTTGAAAAGCAGGCATTTAGAATTTACAGAAGAACCATTCAATTTTTTAGGGACTAAAGCCTTAACTTAAAGTACTATGCTGCCTGCATTAAAGGAGCATTGAAAACATACTACCTACCTAAGAGAAGGTAAAATAATCCCTGAAACAGATGTCATGGAGCTCAGAGTGAGGATGTACTGGTTAGATAGCACTGAAAGGAGATTTTGATTACAACTGAATAAGTCAGACAGGCAGGAGAGACACTACAACAGGGACAGGTCTCCCAGTGTTGTAATTACATCAAGGACCTCAAAGTAACTTGGGAGCGGGGAATGTTAAATGTCCTAGAACTTAAGCCTTGCATTTTGTGTTGTGCCTTCTAGTTCTGCAACACAAATTTCTACCTGTCTGCTTCATGCAGGCAATTATACTGTATGTGAAAAAAGAAACTGTCTCTAGAGATGCACAATCCTTATACATATATGTCACAGTAGTAACTTTAACTAAATATCTGATTAAGAACTAAAACTCTTTTTGAACTATACTGGGAAGACATGCATATCTAGACTTAAATTCACAGTGAGGTTTTTTTTTCCCCAATATCATTCATCCTTGCTAACAACTTTGCTGTTGCTTTACTAGTAGCTTCAGTATAACTACTGGTCCTAACAAAACACTAAACACTCCTCATAAATGTGGGCATTGTGGATACTTGGAAGCCTCAGCTTCTACAGAGGCAGAGCAGAACAGGACTGGACTTGGAGAAGATCATGACTTCTTTCTAGCCCATTTGCCAAACTTTTTGTCAACAGAAGACAGCGTAGGAGGGCTGAGGATGATGTACATGCAGGTTTCATCCAAACATCCTGTTGGGATGTGGCTGGGCATGCACCCAACCCTATGATCTGGAAATAGCTGGCACCCCACATTCATTAAGTGACTGCCAGCATTCAGCCCTTCTGTTGTCTAAACCTGTCCAGATTATATCTGTCTCACACAGAGTTTAAAATGCCAATGGCATCAGAAGCGAGGTTATGCCATTTCAAATTCTATCAAGCTACTTCAGAACTATGAATAATATCAAACTGACAACGACTAGAAAAAAATAATAAAAAAATTCAGGGAAACCTAGAAAACGTAGGTGAACAAGAGGCATGATGAAAGATAAAATTTAGTTTTGACAAATGCACAATATTGCCCATTAGAATGAACAATGTAAAATGCTTATATATCATGCCTAGTTCCTGCAAGTGTAATTGCTTACAGAAAAGACAATACAAATGTAATATAACAAAAAAGTAAAAAAATTGGCCTGCTAAACTCTTAGTGCTGACAAGGACATAGAAGCAAACAAGCCTATATGCCCTCAGAGAATAATTTAAGTCACTGTATTAAGAAATAAACTGTTTAATGTACCTGGTGGATGTATTTGATTCCAAACTCACTATAAAGCAGTAAGTACAAAAAGACAGTTTTACAGGTCTATATCTACACAACAACAAAATCTCCATTTAGCTCAACTCTTAGCTAATCAATGTTGAAATACTACTGATACAGGGCATAAAAATAATTGTATTATGAAAGAGCAATCCTGCCTTATTTAGAAAGGTGACATCTCCTGTCTGATCTCCTTACCACATTGCCACCATTTCCATTTAAGTACAATGATGTTATGAAAGACTTGGAAAGGGCTTGTTGATTTCCAAAAAATATCCAGGTGATAATCTACCAGTAGATCTGCAGGTTTATTCAGTAATTCAAGTTGAAATGAAGATAGATGCATAATGACATAGCTGCTGAGAATGAAAAATTGCTCAAAGGATTAACAAAACAACCTGTCAATTGTAAAGAAGGAAAAAAAAAGACAACACAAGAAGACAGGGAACCAGTAGCATAACATTTTCATAATAGCATCAAAATCTGTTTCCCTTGTCTCACAGCTATTTCTGACTATATTTTAAAAAATCATCTGCATGTCCTAAGCAAAAAATTCTGAATGCATACTACATGTTTGGACCTACATTTTATCAGATCTTATCTAAGCACAGTTTCTGCCTCAGGACTAGGTCTGAAATAAAGAAATATTAAAGGAGCTTTTTCTCATATATTTTTCAATTTGCTATTTTTAAATTATTTTCTAATGGAGCAAAAAATATTGTTTACAGACACAGCATATATCTCAAATCCAACTACTGCATCCCCAAATCCTCAGTGAAATATATGGCTTCTGTGGATTGTAGAGCAAGATGTGTCTTCCATCTAACAAATGGAAGCTTGCCAAATACGTACTCAGAAAATGTGAAGATTTGCAAAGTTTCTATGCTATGCCACATAATTTTTTTCAATCTTAATCACATCTCTTAGACTTCTGTTAATTTTTTTCAAACATTAGTTTCCTTTTAATCTCATTATTTGGTACAATATTTGATTATTTTATACTCTTCCTTAATAGCTAACTAGTACTCATCCAGGCAAAAATATTTCCTCTGTGTATTTTCCATGAGCTATTATAGGAGCATAAGATACCATGTCACTGCACCTGCTACTAAAATACAAAGTTTGGGCTTAGTTACCTATGAAGCAGAGTGCACTCTAATAGAAAACAGTGACAAAAACCCACCAATAACAGCCAAGTTTTATTAATGCAAGTACAACCTATTGCTCAGTATTGCATGTGTCTGTGTAGTGTTTTCCTGCAGCCATAAAAATACAAGCAAAGAATTCTCAGTTGTGCCTGGACCATGTAGCTATGGCAGAAGTATATATTCCACTGTGTTCAGCAGGATGTATTATAAGAAAGAGATAAGCATATTTCAAATGCTAAGGATTTGGATTGTCTTGTATTGGTGTACAAGTTCAGTGTTTTCCTGAAAGGTAATTAAATAAATTATTTTATGGAATCTCACAAGGATATGTGGTTTTTCAAGACTGTGTAAACTGGTTTCTTGCATTCCAGCCATAAAAGCAGAGAATAGTCCATCAAGCAGGACATTTCAGAAACTTTGGTACTTGTTAGATCTGAGAGTGTGTATCAGAAAATGTAAAAAAATGATATGAATGTGTCTGGACTTTTTTGGACTACACAGAAGACTGCTGGCAATTTTATTTTGGATCTAGAGAAAGTTTGACATAGTTCTTGTTCTCATGACATTGGTGTATACTTACAGATCTAAATTTCAGTTCTGGAATAAGTTTTGACAAGTAAACCTAAGAATGTAGATCTATTGTACACTAATAGCAGTTGTTAATAAATAGTCAGTTGCATAAAAAACAAATACCTTTTTTTTATTTCGGTGATTTCTAACCCTAACTTACTGCAAAAAGAATTCTATATTGGAAAGAATATGAGTTAGTCTTGTGAAATTGAAAGATTAGAACATGCCCAACCTGAATATGACAGTATTGACAATATTATGTCCAAAACTCATGATTCAGGTCCTGGAAATCAAATATTATTTCTCATATAATATTGTACTTTGTATTTGCCTTCTGTGTTTTGAATTGTATTTCCAGCTCCTTCACTGTAATTATAAGAGCTACAGCCTTCCTCTTGATAAATGTTATTGCAGTGAAGGAGCTGGAAATAATGTAATATAGATTAAGTTCTATGACATTATATATAGTATATGTAGTCTCAAAATAAAAAATAGTCTCTGGTCATAAATTGAATCTATTTTGTTTATCAGCTTCACTTCTAATTTTTTTCTATAACTTCTATTTGACATATTTTTCTCTAACTGTGTATATTTTTCCCATAGTTATACACCTTTTTCTGCTTTCATTTTAAACCTAAGTTGTTTGGTTTGGGTTTTTTAATCTACCTTTGCAGTTCATCTTTGGTGATGCATCTTTGGGGAATCAAATGTCATCTTGCAGTGTAATTGCAGGGGTGGATTTACTTCTTTGTATGTCTTAAACTTTCAATGTGAAACTGTGTGTTTGGGGCTTTAAGCAGTGTGGCACCTGCCTGTCTACTCTGCTACAGGGTCCTCAGCACAGGAAGGACATGGATCTGTTAGAGCAGTCCAGAGGAGGGCTAGGAAGATGATCAAAGGGCTGGATCACCATCCCTGTGAGGACAAGCTGAGAGACTTAGTCTCATTCAGCTTGGAAAAGAGATGGATGAACAGTATTTAAAGGGGACCTACAGAAAAACTGAGGAGGGACTCTTTAACAGGGAGTGTAGTGACAGGATGAGGGGTAATGGTTTTAAGCAGCAAGAGGGGAGATTTAGATTACAGATTAGGAAGACATTTTTTACTATGAGGGTAGTGAGGCACTAGAACAGTTTGTCCAGAGAAGCAGTGGATGCACCATCCCCGGAGGTGTTCAAGACCAGGTTGGATGAGACTGTGAGCAACTCTACCTAGTGGAAAGTGTCCCTGCCCGTGGCAGAGAGGTTTGAACTAGATGATCTTAATGTCTTTTCTGACCCAAACCATTCTACAATTTTATGATCTTGCTGCCCCAGTGTCTGGGGGCATGGGAGTGATTAGAGAAGGGGGTAGGGCTTTCTGCCTTGTGAACAAGTGAAAACTGCTGAAACACTGAGTAGGCTGAAAAGGCAAGAGTGTCCCTAACTGGGCAGCTGCCCAAATAGTTCAAGCAAAGGAAAACTTTGATAAAATTATGTGGTTTTTCACTTTTCCTCTTGATATATATAATATAAACTATTTCCTTCCTTCTTAACTGAATCTGAACATGAATCAACTTCAGTCACAACTAAGATTTACCCAAACACTTCTTCACAGTGCATGTTAAGAGAATTGCATTTATGGGCATGTAACAGAAGTAATAGACTCATTACTGAGACTTCACATGATAATTATAACTATATAAGCACATTTAATTATTTGCAAATTAAATCAAATTCATGGAAGCCTACTTTTCCTTTTCTACTTCTATTTAAACTTTTACCATTCACTTAGTAGTTTTATGTGACTTCTACATAGTGCAGCAGTATCAGCAACACAGGCCACTTCAATGAATCTTTCCAAACGCCCTGTAACGATGAACTATTTTCACTTTTAAATTGCAATGTATTCTCAGGATATGCCTGTTATTATGTTCAAGTACATGTCTCTTTAGCAAGCACTTCAAAGGTCAGTTCTCATAACCATGGAAACAAATTAAATTAAAATGTTCCCATTAATTAACATCTATTAATTTTAAAGTGTAAGCCTACTGTTAAAAATTGGAATTGTTACATTGTCTATGCTCTTTGAAAGTTATTTTCTGTGAATCTTATTTCTTTATGGAATTTCTTTTATGGCACTGGGGTGTTTTTTTCCCATATGTTCATAAAATTCTCTAATCTCTGTCAGGTAATACTTTGAGGTAGCTATCAAAATGTGATGGGAATAAAATACCTGGAACATGAGAAGCTGTGTCACACTGAGATTCATAGACTCAGGAATGAAATTTGTAAAAGAATGGGAGCACAGTATTCTTAACAGCTGTTCTACATTTTCAAACTTCACTCTCTTCAGATATTTGCTTAGGAATCAACCTATCCAAAGTTAGAAACATGTGGTCTATGTGTTGATTCAGATGTCATTTGAACAAGGAAATCCAGGATCATGTCTAGTCAGATACTAATGCTCATCTCACAGGTATGGATAGTAAGAAGGTTGTATATTTTGCTCTCAAATCTGAATAAACGTTTCTAATTTTGTAGGAACTGAATTATAATGTATGAAATAGAAATAATGTGCTAGGCAGATCAATGTCTGATGTTTCAATGATTGTACAGCACAGCAGCCCTCCATGCTAATGTTATTATGCCTGCTAATGTTACTCATACAGTTTAAGGTACAACTACCTTGAATAGCTTGGCTTGCAGAGAGACAAAAGACATACTAACAGCTCAGAAGCAGATAATATGCCAGAAAGTGATAAATAGATATACATAAGATTACTCATTAAAGTACCAAACCTGATTTTTGCGTGCACAGGGGAAAATAATAGTCAATTCACTGGTCTGTGCTAGTAGTGGACAAGATCACAGAATCACAGAACAACCAGGTTGGAAGGGACCCATCAGATCTTCTAGTCCAACCATTCCTATCTAACACTAAACCAAGTCCCTCAATACCTCATCCACCCGTGTCTTAAACACCTCCAGGGAAGGTGACTCAACCACCTCCCTGGGCAGCCTATTCCAAGATAGCAACTTCATGAATCACATGATTGTAACAAGCAACTCTGGCTATGCCAGAGTGGATTAACTGGCTATAATACTAGTGGATTAAAAATATTAACTTGGGACCATTAGTAAATTTTTGCATCAAGACTGTAGTTAATGAAATATATACTAATTAGCCATCAAAGCAAAGTGATATGAATTTTATTTTAAAATAGACACTTGTTTTCACAGCGAATATCTTAGATGACAGTCCCTAGTGAATGACTACAAAAATCCTAGGTTAAAGAATAGTCTTCCTAGACAATGGAACTAAGAAAGAAAATCATTAGAAGACAAGATGGAACAAATCTCAGAAATTACTCCACGCCTTCTATGCAATATGAAGTTCAGGCCTTCAATAATCTGTTTTGTGGTAAATGAGTTTTATCATTTACCAAAACAGTCTCCGTTGGTTCTATATGAAATTAATTTTCCAATAATAAATCAAATGCTAACATTTGAATAGAAATATTCTGGGTTGCTATTACTATTCAGAATAATAAGTATAAAAAGTATTTGATAAGCCATATTAGTGGACTTAGTACATCCCTATCTACAGGGAGGAGGTGATTGATTGCAATTTTATGAGAAATATCTGCAGGACCTACAATGTGGAGTTATGCAAAAGCACTAGGAGTATGAGATGGTTAGACACCTGATACTTTCCAGATGTGGATATGTGGTTGCACATCATCTAGAACAAAACTATTGTCCTGGCATCTGCAGCTAATTCAGGCATTCTTGCCTTGTTTCAGAAATATCTATTTAAAAAATGTACTTACTGATGTGGTGGTTGAGAGGACAATCTCTTTCAGTGTCCTAACAGGGATGGATATATTTGGATCAAGTCCTCACAAAGAAGAGATTCTTTAAGAAGCATCACAGATAAAGCCCACGGTCTCAGGTGCATTTACCTCACTTTGATCTTAAGTCATTCACCAAAAACTGGAGACAAGTTGTTTCTTAGCAGGAAGACTCCTGCCAGCAGGGTATTAATCATATCTTGTCAAGCACCTGCAGTGCTGGGGTAACTATTTGTGTTTGTCCTTGTAATTGTCACCAAGATAATAAAAAGAATGCAATGTGAAACTATCTCAGTCTTCTTTCAAGACCTGCATATGATCCAGGTAGACGCTGATCCCTTCGTTTACTGAAAGTGGTGACAAAACTGCTATGCCATCATCCGTAGGAATATGTTAACTGGGTTCTTTGGTAATAACTTGGTTCTTTGGCTGAATAACTTTAGGGTAGAATGCAAGTCCTGCAGCTCAGGAGCTGTAAAACTCTTAAGAAAATTGTTGACAGTTGCAACATTGAAGTAAATTGTCATCACCTTGTATCTGAAACTGATCACTTAATTTAAGACTCTTTCAGGACTCTCTTTTTTCTTAAGAACAAAGAAATCACTGAGAAATAAGAAATTTAATAAAATAACAAGAAGTTTAATAAAGTCTCTACTATAAAACTTAAAGTAAATACAACATTCACATCTTTAAAAGACTTTCATGAAAACAAAGATGATGCTAGTTGCAGTTCAATGAAAAGTATAGTTGGGCTGCTACTATAAATAACTTTGGCTCTTCCATCTAAGCACCAATCTAAATGTACTTAGCTCTTTTGACCTCTATTTTATTTCCTCTGTAAAACATCTTAAGCTCTACTTTGTTCAAGAAAGGTATTGGCTTCAGTGTGATTAAGGTCTGGAGGCTGTCCCATTGCTGGATGGACAGAGATTAAAACGCACAGAACACAGCTGTAAGATACATATTGAAAGAGAACTTATAACTAAAAGCATTCTTTTCAAAAGGGCATCTAATTGTGACTGACAAGTTATGGGGTGTTTTTCTTTTATATATTAAGCCAAAGCTTGGATGAACATTCACATCATGTGCAGGGCAATTAATATTACACTGCCACATACACAGGTAAAAAACTGTTTCCAATACTGTATTGATAAACAGATTGAGTTCTAAAAGATCTTAATACTAGCTCTCAGATCAAATTAAAACTTTAGTTTTCTTGAAATCAAAGTCATTTTAATGACCCTTGTTTTGAAATTTTTACTTTTCAAGAAATGTTGCAGCATCTGACCATAAAATTATGCTGCAATTAATCCTGGAAGAAATACATGAGAGATTTTAAAACATTGAAAAGAAGCACAGCAGCTAGATATTTAACTATATTGCCACAGATTATTTTAACAGAAGCATCTATTCCACATGTAAGAATTGCTTTCTAAAGCACAAACAACCCTCCCTGTGCTACCCACACCTGTCTAAAAGTCTAATTGTCAATTTGTCATTTGATACGCTGCAGCTGTACACTTTCACATTGAAAATTTACATCCTTTCGGAAGTTAAAACAAAGGCAGTATAAAATATTCCATTTTAGTTAAACATCCAGTTATAGTACATTCATTCAATTAGTATGATATTCAGCAGAACTTTCTATTTGCCTGGATCTTCAGTATGTTGCACTGCATTGATGCAGATTCAAAGGATCTTCTTAAATTCAGGTGAAACTGAGAGCCACATAAAGGGGCTGATGAAAAGGGAATTCTGTTTTACATTGCTCAGTGTGTCCATTTAAAAAGTGTCAACACTGAACACACAGGAATTTCTTCCTTGGTAGAGAAAGCAAATAAGATGTATTAATATTCTGAAATGTTTTGTGACAAAGGTGCTGTTCAGACACCTCAGAAAATCAGGTTCACACTGGGAATGCTCTCAGTCTTCAAGAAACCAGTCAGTGCAGTTCTTGTTTCTCTCAAAAGCAGTAAACATATGTGGGTTTATATTAGTAAAGTTATACTGCAGTAAATGATGTCTTTCAAAACTATTGTCTTATACCTTGGAGGTTATGCTCACCTGTTCACTTTATATCTTTTATATGAAAAGTTCCATGCAGTCAACACAGGATAGCTGAAATCCCAATAAACAAGGGTGGTGACCTTTTGTTACTTGTAAACATAAGGTAAACTCTATCAAATATTCAACAAATTCTCTTATGATAGCACCTGAGTTCTAAGCCCAAGAGGGAATTTGAGAGCGAGCAGATGGATGAGGTACTCATATCAAAATACAGTTCAAAGAAAGATATCAATACAGAAATGCCAACTGAGATTTTGTTTACTGTTCACTCGGTGAGATACAAAGGGAACAGGAAATTTAAAACACAGATGTGATGGGAATTATACATGAAAGCACCCAATAAAATGCAACATGCAATGTACTCAATTCTGCTTCTGTGTATGCTTACAATATGCTGAGGCATCAGTAACCTCAGCCTTCTTAAGATACTCTGCCTATGGCTTACGCATTGGTTTCATCATCAGACCTCCTCTTTGAAAATATCTCCTTTCTAGCAAAATGAGGTAGAATTGATACAGTTACATCTGCAACAAATAGCCTTCACTTTTGGTCTCCCATTGTTCTAAGCCATTCTGAAATCAGTGAAGTATGAAATCTCCTCTAACAGTCCTTTTGGAGTTCCTGAATTTCACTGGGAACCTTCTGAACTAAGATGGGTATGGTTGCTTTTTGGGTAGAATATGTATAGACCTTTATAAGATCACAAAGAAGAAAAAGCAGCCTTTTAAAAGACATGGTTTCACTGGAAAACCTCTCCTCTGCACTTCAAGCCTCGTTTTAGCTACCTCTTACACAATGCATGTCTCAGGATTGCTTTCACAGACAGTAGAACACTGTGTATCCAGCAGCCTCTGGTCCTACAAGCAACTTAATCAAATTTGATATCATTCAGAATTAATGCATACAAATAAAAGTCCTCAGATTTTAACTACAATAAAGATGTTCTTTGTGCTAAGTAAAAACAAAACAAAACAAAAACACCAAACAAAAAAACAAACAACAAAACAAAACTAAGACTTTCCATCTTTCCATATAATAATGCCACCTTTTGCAAACATCAGTTTCAAAACATTAGAATGACAGGTCCTATGTGTTTTAATTTTCTTATATCAATTTAAAAAAAATAATTTTATTTTCTTCTGAAGCATTACAGGCAAACTCTCTTTTAGAACTTCAAGTACAAGAGACAATATGTGTTCCTGGCCCAGCTCCAGTGATTTTGTTGAAATTTGTACCAGGAAAGATTTTTACATGAGTAGTTTTTGCTCTTGCATTTCTCTCGATATTTACATATTGCTTAGAAAATATTTTGATTAACTAAGATGCTTCTTCTATCCGAACATAAATGAAAAGTTGAAGCCTTGTGGAAAGAAAGCTTGTAATAACTTATATAGTGCAGATAAATAAATACTTTATTAAAGAAGGATCAAGATATTTATGCAGTGTTCTGTATATTTTGTTCTCTTATTGGGATGAAGAGCCTCTCTGAATTGGCAGTTCTTAATTAACAGCTTATTCCTGAAGATAGTTTCCACTTAGAGAATCCTCACTAAAGACAGTGGAAACACCTGGGATAATTTCAATACTTGTTATGTGGATTAATACTTGTTGGGGGGAGAAAAAACTAAGACAACAAAACAAAACCCAAAAAGTGCTTTCTCACAAGAACTCAAAGTTTTCTGACACATTCTACTCATAATATTCCATTAGCATTAACACAGTATAAACTGAAGCATATTTATAATATTTGTGGCTGATAAACACTCTTAAATACTTTTGTAATGCATAACTGATCTTTTGATTATTATCAGAGATGCAGTCTAGACAGTAGAAGATTAAGAGAGGATTAAAGCCAGCACAGCACTTGCACACTTGAGCTGTTTTACTTTAAATATAGTGCAAATTATGTAATTTCTGCTCTTCTTAGTACTCCTCAAACCCTAAATCATTACAAGCAAAAATAAAAACAAACCCAAGAAAAAATATAAATACACAGATACATTAGATTTCCTGCTTAAGAGCAACACATAAAACTAGTGTTATTGTATCTGCAGTACAGGTGTTTTTTCTAATACTATTTCACTGAATACTAAATGGATACTTAAAATGTTGGAAGGCATAGTAAACAAACAACTGATTCTGAAAGTCCTCTGCATTTATCAAAGAGATGCATTCAAAATATCTGGATGCCTATCAGATTTTAAAAGATGAAACGACAATAAATCTATACTCAGGAAAAGACCGAAAATAATGATTTTGAACTTACACATAATTGATTGTTTACATCCCTACTATCCCTAATAAAAAAGATAACAGTTTGATGAAAACCACTGGTAGATAAAAATTGAAAGAATACAGTCACTTGAATATACTAGTAAAAAATTTCCTAGACTATGCAGAACAAAACAAAACAAAGATTCTACCTTCAAAAAAGCACAAGATGCATTTACTAATAGATCAGAAAGAAAAGAGCTTAAATTGCAATTCATACTATAATTAACAAAGAATGAACTTCTGTAAATACTAAAGGGGAGCTAGGATTGTGGTATCTCCTTCCTCTAGAGAGTGTGAATGCTTCCAAAACAGAGGTGGAAAGTTTGCAATATAAGTGGAATATTATTTAGACAAGTGTTAGCAGTGTATCAGACTTACACAGTTACAGACATTTAACATTGTATGATATGGTGGCACAAAGGTAGCACAGAGAGGCATCCAAAGGGGCAACGTGGTGCCACATATTGTTTTGACTTCTCATGACTTTGTCTTAATGCCTATAAAGCACAATTACATCAGCTTATAAGCATTCACCTATAACAAGAACTTGACCTGAAGTCCATTCGGCCCACTGTGGCTGTCAGAAAGAATGGGCTATGGAACAACAGTTTACTCAAAATTTCTCATTCGAACTCAGCATCACTTGATACATGCTCAGCAACAAAGTGTGTGCAAACAAATGTGGTTCTAGGATACTGCCTTATAAGCATCTACAACATTACACATAGTAGCTCAGGTATGACCATCTTGTAATGCTCTTCAATATTTCAAATTTTACTCTTTCTTTAACTTTGCTCTTCTATGTTCGGAAGCAATTAAATAATCTAGTATTTTACCAAATGTAAATTATTTTTCTTGAAGGAAAAATATTCTTTCTCTTAATAAATTAGTGGTTATTAGTTATTGCTGTAAGTAGTTTTGGTTTTTTCCTTCATGATGTCTTGGTATATTATCTTCAAATAATATTTGTAGTTACTATTTTTCGAACAGTCTTCTGACATATTCTTCCTTCCTTTGCCAGAGAAATTATGCATCTTATTCATACGGATAATCCTAAAATATTTAGAGTCTTTTAGCCACTGAGCTAAGGAAGGTTTAATTTCTTTTGGGATTCTAACTCTCACAAGGAGTAACAATCCCAGAGTGTTGAATGGGGATAATTTCTTGTCAGAGGAATTAATGACCATCCCATTCTATAACAATGCTGGCATTTTGCTGGTGCTTTGGTAGAAGACAAATTGCTTTTTGCTGCTCTTTGCTCTTAAAGGCTTTGCACAACTAACAGCCTTTCACTTCCAACCAGTGTTTGGAGCATAGGAAAGTCTGAAGATTGTTATCACTTCCCTGTTCCATATAATGTCAATGACTGCTAGAAAAACTCACAGTGCTTCCCTTGTCTTAAAAATATGTCTTTGAGCCCACAAAGCAGGGCAGAAAATTTTTCCATTGGTATAAATTTACATGGGAAACAAAAATGTAAAAATTGTCAAATTGTCAGATACAATTGTAAATCTTTTCCGAAAAAAAAAATATTCTGGGCCATCTTGATAAAATAGAGTAGAATCTAAGGAAAAGGAACCAGCCAAAGCAGAAATGAAAAGCCTTGTGTAAAAGGGAGTGCATAACCACTCTGCCCCAGAGTAGATTAGGAATCAAACATTGACAAAGGAAAAACCTCTAATGCCTCTTACCGTAAGCATCAAGGCAGACTTAACCTACCTCAACTGTTTACTAAACAGAATTTATTTCCCTCTCTGTTCTACCACGGTTGCCCAGAACATGGCTAAACCAGGCTTACACACACTACAAGCATCTGTACAAGATTACCTTATACCAAAGGGACTCCTAAACCACCACAGCCTATAATGAAGCATTCTCTGCAGCAAAGATAAAAGGCTCTAATCAACACTGACTTTCCTTTAAGGCAGAAACTGGCCTTCAAATGTACCCAAGGTCACGGGTGATGTTGCAGAGGCCTTTCTGTCTGAAATATCTTTCCAGATGCAGTGCTCCAGCAGGTCTCAGCTATGCTCACGATATATATTTCATCTGATAATAATACTTACAGCCCTTTTACTCCTATTACTTCCATTCACACTGTCTAAATTGGAAGTAAAATGATTAAGAATATCTGAAATTGTTGTTTTCCTAATCCCTAAATTATTTTGATTTATGAAGACCATTAGATTCAATCTAGTCTGTCCACATTATTGAGGCAACTACACTACAAGAGAATTATATAATCAAAAGCCAACTGAGGTAGAGACAGATATATGTGGAAGCTGACAAATGAGTCCTTAAATGACCATGATTAATTAATTGACCATGCAATTAACTCTCCTGGAGCAGTAAAAATCCCATCTTGTGTGTATGCTTTAAGGTTTTGTTTCTACAGAAGATATAGACAAAGTATGCTAAATCTCATCTTAATATAATGGTAAGGTGCAGCCAAGGTACACTCCTTGACGTGAGAATAGAAAGTAGTCCAGGGCTCCATCACGGACTGTGACAGAAAGAATTTTTGAGGACTTTATGCCATCTACTTTCAACCAACCAATAAAGGTTTCAGAAATTACATTATCACCTTGTATAAAATCTCAAACTCTGGAGTCTTTTAGAACATCACTGTTGAATGCAGTTGAATGAAGTTACCATTGTTTCTCATAAAAAGCACTAGTAAATGGAAATCCTAGTTGTTTTGAAATAGCTTGTCTTGAACTCTATATCCACACACACAGAAAGGGAAGAAAATGTCATTCTTCCAGACAGTTCTGTTTTCTCCCCGATGAAGAGTCCAATGGAAAGACCCTTCCACACCCTTCAATGGGAAATCACTACATGAGTGTTGCTTAGATGGCAAAGAAAGGAGAGTAGAAGTCTTAGTTTAAATATCAGCATCACAGCTGTTATCTGTTTACTTAAACAACCTTATTTAAATAATTAATATTGTTTACAACTTGTATGCAACACTTTCTCAGCATATTTAAAACAAACACAGGGTGCACTAACTTCTCCCACAGACATTTCAAAACAGGTGAGCAATAATTACACATAAAAGTGCTCTGACAGTGGAAACAAGTTTGGGAAGCATAAGGTTTAATACTAGGTTGTCAGATTTATCATAAACAATATTTAAATTAAATACAAAATGTACAGAACATTTTGGGTTTTCTTGTGCTCTGCTAATTTAGAATAAAGAATGAATATAATTAATTTCAAATATAATTGGAGTGCAGCCCTGAAACATATTTCAGATGCAGTACATGAAAATATCATGTTAAACGGTAAAAGTGTGTATTTTCATCTGCATTACAGATATTTCCTCCATATTCATCATAAACCCTTCCTGCATAGTCTGAACTTAAATGATAGACAAGTCTTTAATGTACATGGGACATACACATTGAAGTTGATTATGCAAGAGAAAATCATTAAATTTCCCAAGAAATGGTCTGAAGGTGGTAGTCAATGACATGTTAACACTGTTAACACTTGGAAAACAGCAAATCTCATTCCTGTCTGTTTTAAAAGAACAGCAAAGCTGGTGAAGGGTGTATAGCATGAGTCTTATGAGTAACAGCTGAGAGAACCAGGCTTATTTAGTCTGGAGAAGAGGAGGCTAATGGGAGACCTTGTCACTGCCTACAACTACTTGAAACGGGGTTGTACTGAAGTGGGTGTTAGTCTTTTCTCCCAAGTAACAAGTGGTAGGAAAAGAGAAAATGGCCTCAAGTTGCCCCAGGTGAGGTTTAGGCTAGTTATTGGGAAATACTACCTCACCTAAAGGGTTGTCAAAATTGGACCAGGTTGCCCAGAGAAGTGGTTGAAGTACCATTCCTGGAAGTATTTAAAAGGTATGTAGATGTGGTGTTTAGTGAAACAGTGTAGTGGTGAACTTGGCAGTGTTAGATTTTATGGTTGGGCTTGATAATCATAGAATCATGGAATCATAGAAACATAGAACTATAGAATAGTTAGGATTGGAAGGGACTTAAAGATCATCCAGTCCTAACACCCCTGCCATGGGCAAGGACACTTCCCACTAGATTAGAATGCCCAATCCCCCATCCAACCTGGCCTTGAACACCTCCAGGAATGGGGCAGCCACAGCTTCCCTGGGCAATGTGTGCCAGTGTCTCACCACTCTCATGGTAAAGAAATTCTTCCTAATGTCTATTCTAAATCTACACTTCTCCAGTTTATATCCATTCCCCCTCATTCTGTCACCACAAACCTTTATGAATATTCCCTCTCCAGCTTTCTTTTACCTTTTAGGTACTGGAAGGTCTCCTTAAGGTCTCCTCAGAGCCTTCTCCAGGCTGAACAAGCCCAACTCTCAACCTGTCCTCATAGCAGAGGTGCTCCAGCCCTCTAATCATCTTTGTAGCCCTCCTCTGGACCCTTTCCAACAGCTCCATATCCTTCTTACGTTGAGGCTTCCAGAACTGGACACAGTACTCCAGATGAAGTCTCACAAGAGAGGAACAGAGGGGCAGGACCTGCTGGCCACACTTCTTTTGATGCAGCCCAGGATACGGTTGGCCTTCTGGGCTGTGAGTGCACGTTGCCAGCTCATATCAAGCTTCTCATCAACCAGCACCCCCAAGTCCTTCTCTGCAGGGCACTCTTAGTCATACCATCCCCCATCGTGTATTGAAAATAGGATTTGCACTGACCAAGGTGTAGTACCTTCCACCTGGCCTTGTTGAGCCTCATGAGATTCTCACAGGCCCATTTCTCTAGCCTGTCTAGGTCCCTCTGAATGATATCTCGTCCTTCCAGTGTGGCAACTACAACACTCAGCTTGGTGTCATCTGCAAACTTGCTGAAGGTGCAATCAATCTCACTGTCAATATCATTGATGAAGATACTAAACAGCACCGGTGCCAGTATGGACCCCTGATTGACACCACTTGTCACAGATCTCCATCTGGCCTTTGAAGTATTGACCATTTGTCTTTGAATATGATCCTCCAACCAGTTTCTTATCCACCAAACCATGCACCCATCAAATCCATATCTCTCGAATTTAGAGAGGAGGATGTTGGGGGGGACCATGTCAAAGGCTTTTCAGACGTCTAGATAGATCACATCCATTGGGTTATCCATGTCCACTGCTGCGGTCACCCCATAATAGAAAGCTATTAAGTTGGTCATACAGGATTTGCCCCCGGTGAAGCCTTGCTGGCTGCCATTAATCACCTCCATGTCCCCCATGATCCCAAAGTTCTTTTCCAACCTAAATGAATCTGTGATTCTGTGAATAATGGAATTGTGTGCAACACACAGAGACAGTATTTTTTCTCTATGCAGCATTCATGAGGTTTCCCCTGGAGGAGAGTGTATGATTATTCATTATTTTATAAAGGAGCACATTTTTTTTTAGAAGTATAGAGCAGATGACCACAAGTGATAGCTTCAGAACCTATGAGAAAGCCTTGAGGGAACTGTGTTTGCCTCATTTAGAAAGAAAAAATCTGAGGGAAATAGGAGAATTGTCTTTTAGTAAGTAAAATCACACACAAAAGGGCAATGATTAACTGTCCTCCATCTCCATTAGAGGAAGGACCAGAAGAAATCAGGTGACTGCCCATGGCAGGTAGTTTGGAACTAGATGATCTTTAAGGTCCCTTCCAACCCTAACTATTCTATGATTCTATGACTGCAACAAAATTGATCTTGATTTTTGAAGAGAAGCTAAGCCTAAAAATACTGAAGAATTTGAAAAGACAAGAAAATTGTCAGATCTCCTTCACAGAACAGACTAGAGAAGCATTCAGGAAGGTCTGAGTATACACGATCATGTCTCCATGGAGGCAGTGGCCTAGGTTGTTACTGAGCTTTTAAACAGCCCTGCATTTCTGTGCTTCTTGATATCACAAATTCCAGGCAGAAATATATATCTACACTTCAACTTTTTAAAGAGATATACATATTGATTGGAAAGAAAAACAAGGAACTTATCAGAAACAAAATATAATAAATGGTTATGCAAACTATAATTTTTGCTCTAAGAAGTAATAAACTGTAACTCACAAAAATAAATTCTGTTTTGCAGTATGCAATTTTATCTGTGATATTTTCTAAAAGAACGCATTATCCTTGTGTAGTTTGGTTTTGAAGTAAAGAAGAATTTATAGACCAAACAAGAATTTCTGTAGAGTATTTAGAAAAAGAGTAAAAGAACTATTTTGCCTGGGAAACTCAGCATGAAACCTCATAGCCAAACCTGAAAGTCTAATGCTACAAGACTATGTTAAAGCACTTGCTGTGAAATTCTCTGTAAATGAACCATACCCAAGTTATGAATATTTGCCTATCTATAATCCCAAAAGGACTGTAATTCAGGGCATATGGAAAAATAAGTTATGCTGTGTGTGCTAAATTGTCTTTTCAATGCTTTTCAAATCACTCTTTATGGACATTGTCCTATATCTTTGAATCAGTTGAATAGTTACTTGCTGAAGAAAACATTTCCACAATTAATTTCTTGTTTGTTTGGATATAATAGCATGTCATGAAACAGTCACTGAACATAATTAGATACTTTACACTACTAATACAAACCTTTTTGGATGAAAATACTGGCTTGCCAGATGGTGAGAAACAGTATGATATCTCACCAACTGGGAAATCTGAGTTCAGGTTCACAGGCCACGGGACAGTGATGGCTATATATGATGGAAGGGATACAAAAAGCCCCCAAGGACAGAGTGTGAAGGCTGCCAGTTAGATGCCTTTTGCCAAACAGGACACACGGTTCTTGCCTCTCTTACAGTAAAGAGCTATAAAAACATGAGGAATGCAGTTCAGTAGGAGACAAAAGAAAAGGCAGCTTAAACTATACTCAGTTCACAGAGGTGGTCATCAAGAGACTACCATAGATTACTTGTTCTTGTCTTTCTCCTTGTCCGTATCCTGCTTCGCTTCCTTCACTCCCCCTGCATCCACTTCTCTGATCCTACTATGGACAACCAAGAAATAAATGACTACATGAAGAACTGTTCACCTAGATGCACAGAAAACAAACCAAAACTTAAAAAATAGAAAGCCACACAAAATTTCTGCTAAGCTGGCAGAGATGATCACAAGACCATATATTGCACTATGCGTTTGTTCATTTAGGATTTCATACTATGCTTTTTAAACAAAGTAAAAACTTTCCATGAGCCATTTCATTGTCAAGCAACCTTGTAGCTGAGGTTCTCTGCAGCTTTAACTGAGGCAGGTGGGGGAACAAAATCATAACTGAAAATCATTATATTTGTCTCGTAAACTAAACACTGATCCCATTAAGATGTCTTAATGGGATCCTGCAGCCCGAAATTAGAAAACCTAAATCAAGAGAACTAAATCAGACCAAAAATTTCTCTTAAAAATCCCTCAAACACTCTTTTCTATTTCTGTAGGTTTTGAGGGCTTGGGGGATTTTTTTTTGGCTTTAAGGCACGTAGGAACGAAACTGTTTCTTAGTATACATACATACATGCATATATATACAGATCTTAACAACATTCAACACCTTTTCATCCTTGCCAACAGGTCTACTGCCCACTGCTATAAAGATCGGGCACCCGTCATAAACCTGGTCCAAATCATGGCTTTACTACATCCGTCTATGAAGGGCTTATTACACCTGTGGTGCTATACTAACACTAACACTAACACTAACACTAACACTAACACTAAACATATGGGTTTGGACAAGGCCAATCTCCATTTTACCTATGATAAAACTCCAAATCCCTTGCTAGAGCATTACATTTTAGTAGTAGACAGCAGTATTTCATCTGTTTTCCACACAGTGACACCATTTAACTCAGTTCCATGTTTAATTCTTTACTTTTTTCTACTGTTTTGTATTCTATCATTGAAAATGTTTTTTCTCCATCAAACCTGCAGTGAAGAAGAAAGCAAATTCTGCAGCAGCAGTAGCAGCAACAAGTAAATTAAAACATGGAAAGTTTTATGAATTAAATATGAAACTGGCTAATGCAATCAGTTCTGTGCTATGTACATTATTTATTTTATTAAATTAATTTGACTTTAGCTCAGTTTCCAGAGTGCTACGGTTTTCATAAAAAAAGATGTAGTAGGGCACTGTAAGAGAAATGGAAGAGAAGCTGATGGGTTTGGAGATGATCAGAGTGCATTTTGGGATCAGGCAAAGAAGCCTGATTGGGATTTTGTGATACACTCATTTTGGAATTTTTTGATAAGCAGGATGATAGCTTACAGAGTTGACATATAATCTGTGAGCAACGGGCTACAAACTGGCACCTCAGAGAAGGGAAGGAAGGGGAGGAACAATTCACACTTTCTCATGCCATGATTTCATTTTTTCTGTTAACTTAGATATCAGGGCAATGGTCATATAGCATTTCCATTTAGAAATCTCCTCTTGATATATTATCCCCAACGGATAGTGTAACAGATGGCTATTCAACAAACATACAGTCTTCCAACCTATACAGCTTTATTCTCAGCTACACTTCAGAAACCAGTAAGGCAAAGTGTAAAAAATTTACTGTCAGTCCTACATCAGCAAAGCTTGTAAGATTCTGCTCCTAAATTAATACACATGCCCTCCAAATAATATTTAAAAGCATTCTACTCAGTATATACTTATCAGTTTTTCAAGATTATTTTGCAGGTGACATTTTTCTATTCCTTGGAGAGTTGCTATTTCTAAAAAATCTACTTATACAATTAATCTGTTAACTGTCTATCCATCCATCTCCCCTAAACATAAACTTTTCAAAATGGATTTTATAGAAAATATGAAAGTCTCATTTCCTGCTGAATAATGGTTGCTAATACTTTGTTCATATTTCTCATGAGGACTAATGGGACTATCACAGCATTTCTCCTTCCAAACAGAGAGGTCAACTTCTTTAAGCAATTTTCAAGGAATAATAATCAAGATAATAGGTTTCCCAGCAGGAAACAGACTGGCACAGAAATATGAGGAAAAAAAGGCTTCGATGAGGAATAGAAACTAAAGAATAGATGGCTGCGAGTATATACTTAATGTGGAATACAGATGAATGTACTTATTTCTAAAGAATAAGGATCATTTTAGGTGACCAGAGCATATACAATATTAAAACACTCTTCAAAGGAATATATCAATGGTATTACGTCTCCCAAGTTTCTGGATAGCTATTTAAGGAGATTTGGAAAAAAAAATGTCTCAATATATGTTGCAGAAGTGTATTTCTTTTATGAACCGTTAAAAAGAAAGTTTCTTGAAGAGGACAATGATTTTTTTACAGCACATAGTACAGCAATGACACAAACATACATTGCTCAACCTGACAGAATTAAAAGTGGTGGATAAAGTGGAAGAGCTAGCTGTAAGATGTTTGCAAAGCATGAGAACAGCATCACACTAAAACTGTTTCAGGTTGTCTTGAAAACATGACTTGAAAGCTGTCTGAAAATTCACAAACTGTATTATCAGATGGCAGCAGCTCTCAGTAGGGGAGGGTGCTAATGGAGACAGGAGAGGGTTCTCAGAATGGTCCTCTGGCTTCCGCTGCTGGGGACTTCAGTGAAATACTTGTGGAGAACCAAGTACCTCTGCCTTGTGCAAACATTGACTGCCATTCTATCTATATTTTAAATCCTTTAATTTGTAATAATGTCATGTAATTGGGGTTTTTTTGTATAATTTTATAGTGATTTTATAGTGATATATAATAAGCCCTTAATAAATAACAATGGTAATAATTCAGCAAAAATAAGTTATGTCCTAGATTAGAACATTCCTCTAAAACAACAGCTAAGAGTCTAACCAAGGAGGAGATCCTTAGTTTACTGCTGAAAATACAGAAAATTATCAAATCTGAGATCAAAGGACATTGATCTTTTAAAAGGTCTGCCCTTCAAAGAGAAAAGGGGAAGCTGTCAGTTGCAACTGGCAGGTACAGGTTGAAAAAAAGCATCTGCATACACCACAGAAATGGGAAGCCCTTGAAATTACTGGGAAATCCCAAGCACAGTTAGAGCCAGATTCATGCATGTCTGTCTATTTTAGGTGCTGAGGTGCTAAAAGTAAAAGCTGACTAATTGCTACTAACAAATCCTAGTTAGTTAAGTAGAAGCTGCTTCTGTGTCCCCATACTCCTATCAATCCCATGCCACATGGCAGGGTGAACCCAAGGGTCTGAATATAATTTTGAATGTATTTCTCAGCTGGGAGATCTGGGCACTTTCCAATCAAGAATTTCAACATAAGTCGAAGACACATAAAAGCCCATTCTTATTGCCAAGGGTTTGTAGTCCTCAAGGAAACTGCAACACTTCCCATACTGGATGGTCAGGAGACCAGGAGTACTAGGATGCCCTACATTCCAACTGCAACCTCAGGCTACAGCACATCGAAAAGCACAGAGTCAGGATTAAAACTCTCTCAAACTACTTTGTTTTTTATTGGTTATAAAGAATTCCCAAATGTGGTCACAGTAGAGGCCCTTAACTAAAGTTTTGTTTTGTATAAACTACACATTTATATTAGAATTCATGCCTAATATCAGTTATTTCAAGTTTTAAATGTGTAGAGTTTATGAAAGATACCCTCATATTAATTTTTTGGTTTCTATTTCATTCTTTCCTAATTCAAAAAAAAAAAGTTACCGTTATTGGAAGGCTGAGCATAAAATAGCATAAAATAGCATAAAATGCTTAGCAATCTGAACAGACAAGGCAAAGATTTTGGTAAAGTGAAAAGTGATCCCAAGGCAGAAAAGAAGGAGGGAAGGAAATCAAACACAGAGGTGCAGATATCTGAAAAGCAGAGAAATCTAAAGCTTAAGAGCATGCAGCATGAAGCAAGAACTTAGCTGGTACAGAGAATTGTGCACTGAAAGATAAGGAACTCTGACCCAGCAAAGGGAATGAACACAGACAAATGACGACCAAGACTATTAATTCCGTATGATGTATGCTTCAATTATTATTTTGTAATATTTCTTTAAACTACACCAGTATATTCTTTAAAAGAATCAGGATGAGATACTTGTTCCTGACCTTTGACGTTTACAATTATAGGAAAGGTTAACTGTGACTGAGACTGCAAGCAATATTAACTCAATGAGTTCAGTTTTGCAAGGGCAAACGGATAGTTCAGAGACCTGCACAATCTAGGAAAATGGTCCAAACACAAGAAAATAAATACTTCCTGAGAATTACCAGGAAATTGGTAATATAGAAGGGAACCTAGAATTTATTTCTATCAGCAAATTACATTGTGTTTACCTGAAATACAACAATACCCGTACAATTTTTCAATTTTTGGGTGTACATAAATATCAACCCCTGCAGCACTTATCAGTGGGGGATCTTCTCTACTCAGCTTTAGTACAAGAACTGCTAGAAAACTGGCTGCAGGTGTACACAGCTTGCCAGTGGAAAGGCTGACAGTGCCATAGAGACAGTATTCCTCTCATCTAACAGAAGCTGTCTACATTAGTCACTGACTGTCCTGTATTGTTCATGGCACTTCTGGAGGATGATTCACTCATCCATCTAAAATCCCTGTATTTTGACAGGATGAATCACCACCTAGAGGTGTCATAGACTGAAAGGGAATCCTAGTTGAAATTAGTACTCAGCCACTGAGCAGCCAAAGTAATGCAGTGTAGCCAGATACACCTGTATATTATAAATTATAAAAAAATAAATCAGAATACAATTAATATTCTTTTCCTTGAATGCAAAACCAATAGTGTAACCAACAACAGCATATGTCTTTTGTGACTTTGCAAATGTACAACCAGACATAATACACACAAATTTTACGTAACTACATGAACAATGTGGCTGCCAAAGGGGAAACAGTGGACACAGAAGATGCCCAAGTGATGGTAGACAGAGCAAAATAAGAGTGAAGCACTATAAACAGGTATCATGCTAAACACACAAAAATTATGAATGGCAAATAAAAAATAAGACAAGCATGATAGAAATTCTATTTTTGGAGCAGGACAAACAGCATAAAAACATTAAACACAAGGAGGAAAGATGGAGAAGACAAGCCCACTAAGTAAGTGTATGTATAAATAACAACAGTTTTGTATACTTATTGCTAATGATTAATGACATGTAAAAAATGAACAATTAGTATGAAATGCGCTGTTAATTATTGAGTTTAGCAAAGTTTTGGTTTAAATTTTAAAACTGTCCTGATATGTCAGTCTTAAAAATACTCACATTAGAGCAATTTCTAAGTATCTAAAAAATATAGACATACATATTTATATTTAAATCTAGATATAAATTCAATTGAAGCTGTAACGTGTATTATGCTAGATGACTACCTAAACTAAACAGTCAAACTCTTAACATAAGAAGGTGCATACAGACTTACCTTACTGAAGGACTTGACTTTTTAAAAAATATCTGTATATCACTGTAAATATTCAAAACACTTACAAATTTGCAGCCTTATCACACTTCCCTTACTCTTATAGTTTTTATACAGTAGGATTGGTAGCAGTCAGATTAGGTCTATGTACATAATATCACTCTATACCAAAAGTAAACATAAAATCACAGAACACCCTCAGCTGGAAGGTATCCATGAGGTCCATCAAGGCCAACTCCTAATTTCACACAAGAGAACCTCAAAGTTAAACTATAAATCTCAAACCCTCAAAGTTAAATCATAAACTTGTTGTCCAAACACTTCTTGAATAACAACAGGTTTGGGGCCATCATGACTTTTTTTTTGTAAGAGTGTGCCATGCTTGACCGCTCTCCTATTAAAGAGTTTTTTTCTTAACCCAGTTTGAACTTCATCTACACCTTTTAGCCATTCCTTCATACCCTATTACTCACACTAGGAAGAAACAATCAGTACCTCCCTCCACCCTCCCTCATAAGAAAGTGGTAGACAGCAGTGAAGTCATCCTGCAGTCTTCTCTATCTGACCAGATCAAATATCTTCAGCTACTCCTCATGAATCACGCCCTCTAGTCCTTCCACCATCTTTGTTTTCCTCTTCTGGAAACATTCTAAATATTTTTATATCCTTATACTGTGGAACCCATTGTGCCCACAGTGATGCCATATGAGTGTTGCATAAATTAGCATTAATGTGAATTTGTAAACACAAGAAAATGTTAAGGTTTGAAAAACATGACCGAAAATTATTCCTAGAGGTAGGTAATTTTTACAAGGCTCCCATAGCCATTTTTTTTAAAATGCATGATATTGAATCTTCTTATTTGTGTAAGATGAGGACTGCTTGGAAGCTTGCTAAACAGAAAGGAGAAAATGATTGTAAGATATAATTCTCCTTGGAAACCTCATCTTACTCAAAGGTGTAAGCAAATCTGGACAAAAAAGGTTATCTGCAAACATCTACAAACTTAACTGAGTTTGGAAAAATCTCAAAAAATATCAGAAGTGAGTCACACAGTCCTAGATAAAATGTCTTTTCTATCAGAACTCACCAATTATGATATTTGTAGCTAAAATATACATGAATTAATAATACTGTAATCAATTTTAAAACAGTTATAAGAACTTGTTTTTAAAATTTTCTGAAGCCAAACTAAAAACAAAGAGTTGGAAATGCAGTGTGATATTTTACTAAAATATTACTACTACATATCTCCAAACAGCAGAATTTTTGGAAAGCTTGTTAATATTTATATCAAGCAACCTTGCCTCTCATGTTTTCATTGTGCTAGGAAACACAATTTTTTATTCTAAACAATTTAAATAGGAAACCTTTCCCAATATATGCAAATCCAGCATTATCACACTGTGCATTGTTAAATAATTTTTCTGTAGATCTTGTAAGACTGTAGCAATGGCAGAATAAACCTCTGCTATACAACTGAGATAAATAAATCTCCAGAGAAGGCATAATATTCTTTTCTATTGCTGTAAATATGGAAGTATATTAAACTTCTGAACTGAGATTTGGTTTAGGAAAATGTTATGTGCCTCCTTCCACTATCAGCGGAGATAAAGGTTTAGTATGAATCATGTGCAGTTTAAACAGTACTGACAAGAACAATGTATTATTAAGCATTGAACTGTGCCACAGCAAATAATATTTATCTGAAAAAATATAACTAGTGACTGACATTTTCTATATTAATGTCATGTTTCATCATTTTAGAAAATGTATTTTCTTAATTCTTATAGAGTGCCCAAGGTGTATGAAGCTTTAGCGGATGTGTGAACATATGCTTTCTGTTCTGAATATCTCACAGACTGACTCACATTGGAGAACAGAACATTCAGAAAGTCAAATGTAAGTAAGTGATACAAAAAAAAAGGAGAAATTAAAAAGTAGTATAAGTACTTGTACTGTAAAGTCAAGATGTAAAGTGACCCTTCAGAAAGAATTTAGTGAAACAAACTGAGTATCATAGGCCATATAGGAAAGTTAGCCTAAAACCCCCTTGAACCTCTAATAGCTCAAACTAAATTCCTAATCTTGAAGTCTGATAACTGCTACTGTCATTACAAAGAATGAGAAGTGTTCCTCAAGGGACAGTTAGACAACTGCATTCCCCTCTTCCTGTGGTTCAAGATATGTGACTGAAAACAGGCTGCGCTTCTATTTCAGCAATTCAAAGCAATGAAAAGAAAAATTAAAAACAAAGGGAAAAAAAAGGCCGATGTCTTCAGAAAGCTATTTATTAATAAAGAAGTCAATTAATTTAATTCATATGATTCAACAAAAAAATTGAGATGGATCTCTGCCAAGACAAGAAATACATTAAGTTCATTGTAAACAAACATATTTTCTTTTGTTCCTGGAACAAAAGGAAGAGAGAGTATAGAGAAGGAATGTAAAGTGAAGGAGACAGAAACACAGGAAAAGGAAAAAGTGAGTATGGATTTGTTTTATAAAAGCAATACCTATTAATGTGTCTTTGATTCAGAGTTCACTGTACTGTCCTGATTTTCTTTGGAAGATTTATCAATGGAAATAATCATGTATGCAGTATTACTGAAAGTCAGAACTCTTAGTAAGTGCCTTCTTACAAATACAGATTTAAATGTACACTTTACCTTATTTGTGCATTATTTATAAAATCTTTTTGCATGGTATTTTTTTGAAATGGCATTTATGAGCTTTTGGATATTATCAAGCATTTCTAGATTATAAAGGTTCCCACCCCTACTACAAAACCAGTACGCATGCATTTCAAATGCACTGCAGTATATCAACCTGCCCTTGAAAGCAAACACTTGGAATCTGACAAATGTATCAGAAAAAAAGAGTGATATCATAAATATATAAATATCCATATAGTTAATGTAAGGTTAATGCAAAGGAATGACGTTCATTTGACAGTTGTCAAGCATCAGCTCCATAGGTAGTGAACACACATTAGAAATGCCAAATCTATATGGAATTTATGCTTTCTAGAGCATCCAGGAAGAGTCACATTCACTAATGAAAACCATTCAATATCTGTAGTGCTTTACTTATTTTTCTTCCCTGCTGAGATGGCTAAGAGTGCAATGTGATGCTGGTTTGTATTTTCAGTGATAGTGAAAGTTTTATATGAACTAAGTTAAGAGAGCAGGTGTTATTTAAACAATAAAATATCTTCAGCATGAAATGTCTTGCAGTCATATAATCTTTTGCACCTTTTATACACAAGGAAAATGTTTTAAAACATGCTAAGCCTCTCATACAGATTTTGATGGGTTTGTCTATTTGCTTGTTTTCCTGCAGTGAAATCCCTTGCACAAATTTTTACAATCTTTTCAACATACCTTTTATCATTTTACTAACTGAAATGTCTGTCTTTATGCTGTTACTATATATGCAGTCCTAAAGGGCTGTTGCAACTGCCTACTCACACATTGCAGTAGCATTGAACTCAGTCAGGATGTTTTTTTCAAGTGCTTTGAAATACCTTGAAATAGAGAAGGGATTATAGAAAAGCAAACTCTCTTCTATGTCATCCATGTAAACAGAAATCTATAGTGTCTTCTGCTGTGAACTAGCAAAGGTTGCTGTGTGACAGATGAAATGCCTTTCAGGAGACCCATCACGAGAGTGAATCCTTTCATACCTATCTAGGGCTGTTCAGATGCTCAGAGAAAAAAAAAAGGCCATGAGTATTCGCGCAGTTTATTTAAAAAAGAAAAAAAAGAAAGTTAGGATGAGTAAGACATCAAACTAGGTGAGATCGCACATGGCCTGAAAGACACTTTTATACTTAATAACAAGCAATTCTGCAATCCTTACCTCAGTCTGCGACAAAGTGAAAAAGAGTGTGTATGTAAAGGACTGAATTAGAAGTGAAAACACGAGATAATCAAACTGCAAGAATTCATAACAGTTCATGGGGTTTGTTCTTGTTGTTTTTAGAAATCACAAACAAACATTTGAAAACAATTTTTTTAAATGCATTTATCCTAAAAGGCTCGCTTTGAGTTTTATTCAGGTAGTCAGTTGTTACTTTTAGCAAATATTTTCCCCTTTATGTAACTGGATTGGCAAAGCCACACTAAGTGTATTTCTGCTTAATTACCCAGAACCCTAAGAAACTTTTGGTATACAGTTTCACGCTTGATATTGTACCTATAATCAACTAAAACAAATGCAAATATATTTGCAGTTTGCCAGGTGTTTTCATTTTCAGTTTGTGATACAGAGGCTGTGAATTATATTGGACAGCTTAGAAACTACAAACATTTGTGATGTACACAGCTCAAAGGATGCTAAGAGATGTATTCTGCTAATAGTATGTAATACTTCTTTTCTTACTGTAAAAGCATGTGCAATCAATTGTGACTTTTAGAATTAACACTAAGTACTGGGAGACATTACTCACTAGTAGTTTGAAGGACAGGTTCTTACTTTACAAACAGCAAGATTAGGTCATCTATGCTTTTAGCATTTAGATGCCCCAAATCAACGTCAGAACAGCAGAATAGCAGAAGAAAAGAAGAAGAAATCAAGCAATAACAAGATTCTACTAGTGCATGAGTGTGTGACAAAGATGTGATTTCTTTCTCTGAAAATTCTGCCAGCCCTGGGCAGATGGAGCATGGCAGGGGCTGAAGAAAGACATGGCAGTTTGAGATTTGCGCCATCCGTTGCTAAGGAGAGTCTGTGGTGCCATAAGCCTACGGCATAGTGTCAGCAGGAAAAACCTGCTGGGGGATGAAGTCCTGACCTCACAGAACTCTCTTACAAAACTCCCAGTTAGCCCCATAGAAACATTTTCTTTTTTATTTTTATTGCTTTACTGTGCAAATCAGACAAAAGATCAACCCATTCTAGCTTACAAAAAGACTTTTTTTCCCCCCCGACATTAGTAATAAGTGATTGTAAATGACTCAGATCTCACAGGGGTAATAAATTATTTTTAAAAGCAGAGGATACCTGTATCGTGATAGTAAAATGCAATGCAAAATTCTCTACACGTTTGCTCACGTCATTATTATGCTGTCATTGAAATCCGACTTAATGCTGGAGCTTAATTTGAACTTTTACTGAAATTATAAGATGATGAGAATATTGTGAAAAAGAGGTCTCTTTTCTCGAGTTCCAAATTAGTGGAAAAACAGATCCTAAATTTTCATTTGGTTGTAGATAAGACATGAAATCTAATATTACCAGTCCTTAATGTTATGTAACACTTACACTATGGAAAGCTTAAATTAGTCTCCAGGAAGTCAGCATCATTCTATTTTAAGGGCATAATTTATTTTTTTAATTTCAAAACCTATAAGCAGCATCACTGTATTCCTTTTTCATATGAAACTTCGATAGTTTTAGTCTCTTAAGAATCTCATTTTAAAATACATTCATTTAAATGCCAGTTGGGACTTTCTCTAGAGAGTCAGGAAGAGAAGCTTTGAAGTGGAATTCTGACAGAAGAATAAACATAGTTTTTTATTCTCAGGATAACTAAATCTTTTCCAGATATCACTGTTATGTGCTACTCTCTCTACTGGTAGACAGAGCTATACCTCCTTCAATTATATAGTTTTCTTTTCAGAGAAAGCACCTAACTGTCCTGACAAAAGAAGTCTCTGAAAAGCAATCGAAACTCATTTTATCAATTGCATCCATGCTTTGTTTCACCTAAAGCTGCAATATCAATTGTTAATTTTGTACCACTAGTGTTGGTTTCTGCAGCAAGACACTATCAAGAGCACAAGATCTTAATGATAATAACAAAAACATTCTGTGCTACGGAAGGCAGCATCATATTACATCCTGTTGAAAAAGAAATAGCATTGATTTACATACAGGCTTATAATGTTGATGTTTTCTAAGTTTATTTTACTTAGATATTTGTCATTTAGCTGCAAGAATTTATTCAACAAGTTTTTCAACTATGCATAATAAAAACAGTTCAGATTTTCAAGAGATGGCTGCTGATAATTTCTTTTCATTTTTTACTTCTGTGAAGTCTGCAGTTTTTGTGATGAAGAACTAAGATTTCACACACTTAAAGACAACAAGTAACAAATTGAAATTACACTGCTCTGTTGCTAGTTTACTGCCTAAGTAATCCAAATACTTTTTCCACTTTGGTTACTGTAAAATTAATTTGTGTAAAAAGTGCCAGGAGAGAACTTTGGAAGCAAACCAGGAGAGACACTCTATTATATTTTCCTTCCTTTCTAGTGTATGATTTAGTCTAGGCTGCTGCACTTCTTAAAACTTCAGACTAAAACACAGATGTGAAATGAAGCTTTCCATATAGCCCACACTGCATGTAAATGTAAATACAAATGATTGGGGTAATATCTTTACTATTTTCTTTTTTGAAGAAATAATTCAAACTAACAATAAATGCTACCACAGAAACGTAAGGTTTGCTTCTGCTATTATGAGAACAGTACTTTGTTCTACTTGATCACCTAATCTTAAAAATAATTTTTGATTTGTCACAAAGAATGAAGAACCTTAGTAACTTTTTTTTAAAATAAGTGCATAGTTTTCTCAGTTACAGCAATGTTTTCCTATCAACATGAATAAAATCCTTCTTTGGTACACACAGGAAAAGAATTATAATTACTTCTGTATTCATGGGTATGTGATGATTTCAGTTTATGAATTCAGTACCATCTTGGAACCTGTCTTTGCCCTAACTCAAATAAAAACTAAAACACATTGTGACAAAGATAGCCAGAACAATCCCGGAGAGTGAACATAATATCAAATAATAAAATACTTGGTAAAGAATTCTGGGATACTAAAGGAACATTTTCCAGGTGACAGTTTTCAAAAAAAAAAAAAAGAAAAAAAAGAAAAAAAAGAAAAACAGCCTTAGAGTTTATAAGTCCCGCACAGAGCTGAAGATAATCCTTTGAGCAGGAGATATATATATGTGAGCAGAAATATCCTGATTGGCCGTTAGCAGCAGCATTTCTGAAAGAGAAAGGTGGCCTGAAAGGACACTGATGCAGTACAGTCTGCTTTGGACTATGCACAGTGGAAAGCAGACAAACTTTAGAATAAATTTTCAAGGGAAAAATATTGGATAAAGAAATAAAAAATAAGCTTTACAGTACAAGTATTTCTCTCAGATTCCTACAGTCCCACTGAATATGTCAATCATGCTCTGCTTTGAAGACATTGTTTTTCAAACATTGGAATTGGTCCATTCCTAAACTCCTAAAAGGCAATTAGCTGCTGGCTATCATACACTAAAAAGAATAACTACAGCCCAGAGACTCCATCCAAGAGCATTTAGATGACCAAGTTTTTGAAGGTTATATGTAGATAAATCAAATTAGCATGTAAGTTAGAAACAAAGTTCTGTAATTATCTAATCAGAAATGAGTCTAACTTTAAAGTAAGGTCTTTTTTATGTTCTTAAACAATGCACATCTTGTCTGCCAGGTGCAAAGTCATCTTTCTTGTCATGTTGAGCAAAGTGCAAGTCTATAAGCCTCAGGAGGAATAGTACTCAGACCTTGCCCAGTCTAGGCCCTGATGACTTCGTGGTTGTGATGTTTGAAATCTCTGCTCACATGTGCTCATAATACATTTAACAGTCCACAGATTTCCAAAATCTGCTACCTGACTGCATTAATTTAAAGCTCCACCTTTATCATTCTGTTGTGCATATATGTATTTCTGAATATTGGTATGTATTCACTACACATCTATGTGAGTTTCAAGAAGATATGTTTGAAAGACGAGACAGCATTGGTATAAGCTCTAATACATCCATATTTCATAGCTGTATTCATTAAAATTATATTGGGATAGATGCACTGGGGGGAAAACGGAATTTCACAATTAGAAAATGTGGTATTGACTTACAAAGCCTGCAGCTTGCAGGCATTGTTATGTATCAGTGGTGTTCAAAAGTTTACATAGGACTTGTCCTTATAACTACTTGTCATCTGATGGGATAGTTCTGTTCTGCATCAAATGCAGTTAAGCATATTTTCAATAATTACATGAGAAAAAAATTATAAATGGAACATAAGCATAGGTGGAAGAGGAAGCAGTATATATTAAATAACTACAAAGAAAGTACATTAGAGTTATTGTCTTTTCGTGATGTTACTAATATTTTTTTTTTGTAGTATACACAACCCTTTTCTAAACCTTAGGGTTTACAAGACAAGAATTAAAACATCTGTACTGATTCCTAGGTGTGACATTGAGTTGCAGTAGCTCTTAATCGAAACCAACATAAAATTTCAAACTTTAATAAAAGCTAATCTGTAGTTCCTAAATCCTCAGAGCAGGTAAAGTAACTATATCCAACTTTAATTAAATGACTTTGTCTCAAATTACAGTCAAGGGAAAGGAATACATTCTACAACTTACTTTGTAAACATATTTACTCTTTCGTTAGCTGGCATTATTCCTCCCAGCAAATGTAACATTCTGTGGGATTTAATTCTCAAGAATTATCCTTGTCTCTTCTGCAGTGAAAGGGAGAACAAATAACTTAAAAATTCCGCTATCAATCTGAAAGTTCCTCTAGGCAATGCCATTATTGTGTTCATCAGAAAATTAATTCTATACTTTTGCAGTTTGATTTACTTAAAAACCCATTAATAAATCTGTCCACTCTGCTATTTTTATAAGAAAACATCCTGTTTGGAAAATGCTTCGATGGTTTTGATAACAATCAGCTATACAGTTGCCACAAAAAAGTTATGACTCTTTAAAAATGTAAGATATTACTGAAATATCTGCCATCCTAATAAGCCACTGAAATCAGTAAAATTATTTCTATTAATATTACTCATCATATTTCAATCATGTTTTGCTTTTAAAATAAATATACATATACTTCTAAATAAGTAAAAAAAGCATAAATAAATATGGATGATTTAATGAGATGAGTATATTATACCAAATCCTTTATGATATTCAAAAAGAGAATTGGGTAGATAATGATTTACTGTAATTCTGCAAACTGAAATTCAGAACTTTATTTCAGTAATGACTGACTGAACTTTTATGACATTCCATGTCCAGGGAAGTAAAAACAGGAAAAACCAGAAACATTCACTGAATTTTTAAATGATGACCTGGCAGATCTTAATATGAGTGCCAGCATGAATTAAAATCTCCTTTGCAGTCAAACCATGGACAAATCAGCAAAGATTCCTTTTCAATTTCCATTAAAACAAGTAATTTATGAGATCCTATACAGAGAACATAATGCTATCAATTCTGCGGAATGGCTGTCACATATAAGGGTATTTCAAGCTGTAGCTTGAGAGACATAGAATTGTAAGGAAACTGATGAAGAAGTATACAGGATTCAGCAAATTATTATATTTGAAAGCAGGGATCTTAAAATTAGTTCATTACAAATCATGATACAAATCTGACAGCTCTCTGATATTTTCTAATATTTCATTAAATTAATATTTCATTAAATCAATCTACCATGGTTTCAAAATTTTTTTCACAGTTTACTTTAAGTGATGTCAAAAACAGATGCAGGCCTTCCAGCCCACCATACATTCCAACGTTGTAGGAAAATCCTTTAAAGGTACTTCTATTCAGAAAGAATAATGAAATAATTAATAATTCATTGTGCATGAATTTATTACATAAGTCCTGTACCATAAGCAGGATGACTGAAGTTTTATTAATGTTGAATAACAGTAACACTTCCAAATACAGTAATAGAGAAAATTGGCTGGAATGTATAAAATGCTTAAGATTTGATGTAACTAAGACAAAAAAAAAAAAAAACCACCTTTTCTACTACTTTACAAGTTCTCATAGCAATTACATTGCTAAGAAATAAATTAGACTTAACTGAGAGCTTTTAGTCATATGGTGATAGTCAGGCTTCTTGAAAGATTAAATTTTATGCACTGTTTTAGACTGGAGTTGGGCTAAATATTTTACTTTCCAAGAGAATTATGACAGCCATAGAAGACTTTTTTCCCCTATACTGCAAATTCAGTTAGTCACGATAATTTAATGGACAGTGAGGCCACACAATCTTATTATCAAGCTCCCCTTCAGCAGCTCCTGGAGTGAATTGTCATTCTCAGTAGACAAGCCACCATTCCAATTTGCATCTCACATGTAATAGTCTCTCAAAAGGGAAAAGTGTATTTACCCTTCAAGGTTTACTTATGCACAGTCGTAACACATAATGTCTTATCTGTTTTATTCATCATAGATTTTTACAAGTTTGAGCTGTGCATGCATGCTGTTTACTAGTGGTAACTTCATGCTCCATATGCATAATTGTAAACAATTTTATCTATTTCATTTCTGCCAGTGGCCAGGGATTAATATTATAGAATGTCATTGATTGCATATTTGCATTATACATTCTGTTTAAACATGCACTTAATTTCTTTAATATCCATCCAAGAAAAGAATACAAATATCACTGATCCCATTAGAATCATGCTACTCCCCAACACCACCTTTATACTGTAAAATGAAGGTGCAAGCACTGGTCACAGTAGCAGCGAAGAGAAAGTAGAAAAAACTACAACATCCTCCAGCAAACTGATGTATCCAAGTTGCCAGTAGGTTGTTCCAGGCTTCGCTGACTACTTTGCCACCACTATAATATTAACCTACATTAACTTTAGGAGTGAAAGCAGAGAGAGGTGTTTTCTTGCTAAAATCACTCTTCTGGTAAGCAACGCTTGACTATTTCTTCTTGACTTCAGCTTGAACTTAGAAAAATAGGATTTGGGACCCTGCTAGTTGACACTATTTCTCTTAAGTATCTCTGAATGAGTGGAGTATGGTGATACAAACAAGGCCACTGGGTATTCTGAGACCTGGCAGAACACTCTGTGGGAAGAGTGTGCCCTATCTATGTACCTTACTGAGTAGTTTTAAGACAGTGCTGTTCAGTGCACTGCTGTGTGGTGTTAAACTCTTCCCACCTTTCACTTTACAGGTTGCTCCATTTCAGGTGGGTATGTGATTCCTGAACTACGTTATAGCTCATAAATGAAAGCTTCAGCAGATGGCAATATCATCACCAAGATGATGTGTACTTGTAGGACATGTGGCATTCTTTGTTTGCCATTATGTAAGTAACTTGGAAAAGTAGAAAGATATTTGCTTCTTCCTTCAACTGTCCTCTGAACCACTCTCGGGAGAAGACAGAACATATGAAGCACAGCTATTCTTGCACACGACAGACCTCTTGGTTCAAATATTTCCCTTAGCAGTAGTCCCACACAGCTCATCACTAAAAATGTCTTTTTTCAGTTCACCTTACTGTCTAATGCACTGTTATTATTTTCTGGTTTTGACTACTTGCATTTACTAACAGTAGTTACAGAGACAAACATTGGATCAGTGTAAGGAAATAATATAACACGCCACATTTCATTACTTTTATTAACTGAATTTGTCCATTAAGATTTAACAGTTAAACCATTTCTGTCTTACATCTGAAAGGGATGATGAAAGCCTTTTAAAAGTGAATTAAAATAACTAACAAAATCAGCATAGTCATTTGTTTTAAATGCCATTGTCATCTATAGAGTTTTCTAGTCACAGTTTACAGGTTTGGGCTTCTGAATAATTAAACAGACAAGAATGTTTTTCCGATAGTTTATTGCATGAAGTTACAGTACTGAATTGCTTATATGGACAATCATAAATATGGCCTCTACAGTAATGCTGACTAAAAGCAATTTACTCATTTGAAGCTTATGAATTTAAAACTTGCATTAAACAAAAAGCCAGGTTCAGGTTCAATGGGATTTAGTTTTGAGAGTAAACACATTAGAGGATGTATTTTTAGTAAGAGGATAGGGACTTGGCTGAGCAAAAAAAAAATGTTTTATGACGAGATAGTCAACCTACCTGTGTCTCAGGTATCACAGGAAGATAAAGAGGATAATAGCCTTTTCTGTCCTTACACTGGATCATGAAGCTTAACTCATAAGTGACTCTTATCCAAAGCCATTAAAGTCAACAGAAAATCTCTCATTGGCTTTATTGAGGTTTTCTTCAGGTCCTTTACAAGACAGCTGAAGGACTGCCATTGACATTAAGCCCTATTTTTACAAAGCTTTTTCATATCCTCAGCTTTGAGGCGTTTGAAAACATAGGGATGGAGTAAAAAAAGCATCATATTTACCAAAAAATTCCCCATTAAGACAAATTTGAACTTTGTTTTCATTCCCTTTGAGTGCGCTTATTAGTATATATGTGGACATCCAGGAATATATTTATATATCAGTTATTGCCTGCACATATTAATAGCTGTTACTCAGATACCCTTGTATGTTGGTTGTATAATTATCTCTGCACTGCTGGATGCTAAATCGGCATGTTTAATCTGGATAAAGTACAGTTTATAATCACTTTTCCCTTGATTCAGCCAGAGTGTCAGATCCAGAACAGAAATTGTCACTTTGGTTTTGTGCTGGTATTATCTTGGCTGTGTAAGCAAAGACAATCTCTGATGTGGCATAAAGTTAACCGCAAGGTTAACCATTAATCCTTTAAAATCTTTAAGAAAGTTGAAGCAGCAGAGGAGTTTTATAGTCAATTAGTTTTTTTAATGTGTCTCCTGCATTTCTGATCTAAGAAAGAAGCATCACCAGGAACAGTAATGGTCTATTTACTATTCTGTCAGACTACAATCTTATATCAAAAAGCAACCCTTATCCCCAAAAGGAGAAAGAAAAACATAGCCGAAAACATGAAAAAAAATGATATCATAGTTATATAAGCTGTTGCGTATTACATTCCCATAGAATGACAATTAAGGAATGTTAGTTAATATCATACAAGACTGACGTTAAGAATAAGAATTTGAAAACAGCAACTGTTAATTGAATAGAAATCTCTATTCCAGTCCAGGTAATTGAAATAAATTTCCAGTGAAACACAGCAGTATCAAAGCAATGGTATTGGAAACCACCTACCATTCTGTATTGCACAAAGCACTTTTTAAGACAATGTACAATAGCCATACACTACTTAAAGTAGTCCCATACTCTGGAAAAGTAATTAATATTTAGGTTTTGATCATATAGAGAGTTAAGAGCATTTCTGATTCAGCACTACCCACAGATATTCTGATCCTTTTGTAATACCAGTTAAGGTATTAATTTTATTCAAAGATACGATGAAACAGTAAGGAAATAATAAATCTTCACAAATTATAGTTAAAAGGTTTCTGTTTTATTTACATGCTTCATGAAAATGTCTCTCTATACCTTAATGTTCCAGTTTGATCCTATAAAATCCATGCAATAACAAGAGATATTATAATTTATTTTATAATATTTTTATGAACTAGGTAATGATAATTTAATCTGCCATGGTTTTACTTTTTTGGTATTTATATCTCTCTAAAGATGCATGTAATTTAGAACTTGATTGGTATCAGGGTTTTTGCTTTACCAACCTCACCCATTAGGCCATTACACATATTGTTATTCTCCAAGAGAAAAAATTATTCTAACATCTGCTCTCAATCTGTTTTTCCATAATTTCCTTTTATGCCCCATATAACTCATTAAGCTCATCTACAAAACATTACTGTGTCTGACCATCTACACTTTTTTTTTTACTGAATCTTTCAGTCCAAGAAAATATGTCTAGTTTTACATGTCAGAATTGTAGCACTTGTGACTTCTAACCTAATTTATTAACTGACCTATACTCTAATGAAATGAGAGAAGTGTCACACTGTTCCTTAAGACTGATGCAGTCTTATGAGAGAAAAAGTGCTTAAGTTAAGAATATACCTCCTGAATGGTTTAAAGAGAGTGATTTTAATATTTTAATTCACTTCTGCATATGATCTTAAGAATGCAGCAGACAGATGGATGGAAAATGTTCCACTAACCTAAAATCCAACCGTGTAGAACAGAAAAGAACCATGAGTCCAACATATCCTTCTAAACACATTTGCCACTTTCTTCTGCAGACAAAAAATTTCCGTATTTTATTATTCTCAAACTAGTTTTCAGCCCTGTGACCTTTTCTCCCTCCTTTTGCCTGTATCCAATGATTTCTGCTCTAATTCAATTTCAGCGGAAAATACCTATTTACACTTGATCTGCTCACAATGTATTTACCAACACAATACAAAGGTCATTAAGGTCATTCTTCCTGCAGAAGCTAAAGAATTCTCTGTCAAAACTGTCTTGCTAGCTCTTTAAAGGCTACTTCTGTAAGAAAAGTCATGTACTATCCGATGTTAGCTAGCAGCTGGTGACTGATGTGAAGTCAAAGTCTAGTGAATGTGATTTTCTAATATTTATAAACATCAGTGAATGGAGTAAAACGTTGAGGGTATTTAGGTTTTCCTAAACGTGCTATCTTGTATGAAAGCTGCATGGTGCCTACCTTGAGGATTTTACCTTGTATTAATTTCTGTTTGATCTGCTGTCAACTGGAAACCAGTGCCCAACTGCTATTGTTTCCAGAGGCCCTGAATCTACATTTCAATATAGTAGTAAGGGAAAAGATCAGTTGCTCCAAGACGTATCTTGGGAACAGAAAACAAGACAGAAAAGTAAATGCCTACTAAGGAAGTAAATTGATAGACCAAATGAAATTCTGCTGGGAAGAACCTCTAAAACTGCAAGTTTGGAATCCTAGAAGGCATAGTAGGGAGATAATAAAATAGAAAGAAATACAAGCACAAATATAGTGAGAAAAAACAAAAGAGAAGTAATGGTATCACACACTCCAAACTAGATAGACAGGCAGACAGCCTTTTTTACATTTTTCCTGAGAACAAACTATTTCAAGTTAATAATTGAACTATAATTCCAGAAGTCAGACAAATCGATAAGGTCCTTTCTGTCATTAATTCATTAATTCAAAGTAGGGCGACTTATGTATAAAATAGGTATACAATGCACAAACATGAAAAATTCTCTATAGCAACCAGTGAATTTTTAATGATATTAGAAGAGTATTCTCTATTCAAGACACAGTTAAATACCCTGCATATGGAATAGACCAAAAGGGTTTGTATTTCCAGAACAGGATGCACAGTTTAGGGAATTATTTTCTACATGCTAAACTAAGTTAAAATAAGAATAGGAATCCACACAAAGTGTAACAAAATCAAACCTAATTAAAAACTGGCATGCACAGAAAGTGTTTGTTGTCTTCCTGATGAACAGATGCACACTTTTTCCAGTTAAAAGAGGTTTCCATTTACATTTTGTCATTATTCAATATGAAAATGGCTCTACATAAAGAAAATTTAAATAATTATTTTTTGTAAAGTTTTGAAATATCCTTGTTGTTGTCCATAGGCCCATTTAACAGTTAACACTTAATAAGCAGTTACAGTTTCCTAATTCTTTATCCCAGCACTGGCTCTAAAGCAAGACTGAGTTCCCAGGAGGGACCCATTCCAAATTACATCAGCTGGCAACATGTCCTCAGGGAGCATCTGTCAGCTACAGGGAGCTGGCTTTCCCTCTGGCTACTCCTCGAGTATATCTCTCCAAATTTAAAATCACTTTCCTCCCATGTGGGGAAATTAAAAGGAGTCTTTATTCTTTTTATTATAGTCAAGAGCAAACTCAATCTCTGCTGATTAAGATATTTCATAAATTCTAATAATTCTTATAAAAATCATAAAAATACAGTAACAGTCGATTAATTCTCAGTTTGTTGCACAAATGATCCAGGAGAAATGCACTGCTTTTCAGTGGCAAAGTGTAAATGATCTGCAGAGAATTGACTTACCGGGCCAAAAGCATTGCTGTCAAAGCTGTGTCCATGGTGATCACCTTCCACCCAAATATGTCCATGTGGAATTTTCACATACTTTTTTTTGTATCCAATTGTTCTAAAAAAAAAAAAATTGGAAAAAAGAAATGAAAATTTACAATGTTTTGTTAAGAAAACTCACATATCTATTGTTTCGGAATTTGACCTTTCATAACATGCAACACTTGATTAAAAAATGTGCACTGAAGTTCCTTAGACTTCAACAGTGCTATTCAAATCAAATACATAACCATTTTGTATGAGCTAGTTGCATTGCTAGGGTCTGTTTACTACATTGTTTTGGTAAAAATCACATTACAAAGAGGAACAAGAGACTTTAAATAAGGAAATTCTAATTTCCAACTCTGTACTAACAATTTTTTGAATCATCAGATTTTATCTCAAGTAAACACCAGCGGACATATGTTGCAGCCACATAAAGATATGGGCATTGAGAAAGCTTTTCTTCTGGGGCAGCGTTAGATACTCAACAAATATAGTATGACATATCTGAACTGGCCTCAGATTCAGAGCTTGGATTCCTTTAATGTTTATGTCCTGGGGGTAGGAATTTTGCAGCTATTAGAAGGTAAATAGGATAAACCTACAGGAAACCTCTAAGAGAAGGCCAAGTACTGCAAAATATGATACTGATGATTCAAGCTATTCTCCATAGAAATTCATACCGAAGCAGTGCCTCAGCATGTCCTGATATTACAAAAATTGACAAACTGCGGTTAAGTCCTTAAGTTAAGGTGCAGAGCATGCAAAATTCCTGTATTTAGCTCCTGACTAGCTGCCATTTTCACAATTCCAGCTAGGTTTCCACCTTTGCTTTCTTTCATGGGGTCTGTTATTCTGCAGTCACCCATGAAGAGAAGTGATTTTATCATGCACATCAAATTTTCACTATGGCAAAGTATTTACAAACAGGACTACAGATTGCAGCACCTCTTATTTTGTTTTGGATAACCAAGTCTGTAGACAGAAACTGACTTTTGATCTAGGCTGTTGCCTCCAGCTGCTCATCACTTTTCCCTGTCCAGAAGATCTGTACCCAAAGAAGGAGGTAGAAGGAGCCCACTCCAAAACTAAAAAAAAAAATCAATTGAACAGCAAAAACCACTTTCTTCGGGAGATTCAGCTGAACTGTGCAATTGCACTAATCAGGGATGGTCACAAGTCATAATGGGAAAATGGTTTACGGTGATACTTTTTTGGTTTGGGGCCAGGAGACCATGAAATATTAGGTGAATAAAGAATCCTCAAAATTTTGTTTTGCTAACTTTATTTTCTTAGTCAAATAAAAATAATTCTTACTTGCTTTGCAAATTTAAAAAAAAAGGGCTTTTTCAAACAGCTTTTTCTGGCTGCTAAAAGAATGAGTATGCCAAAATTATATTCTAATAAAACTTCTACCTATACATTCACTGGAAGCTGAAAAAATAATAGCCTATTTGCAGAAAAAAAACCCTCTGATTTTCAACTTTCTTTAGAACAATTTCATATAATACAGTATTGAAGACTGAGTTCCTAAGCAATGAAACTGAAAATGTGAAACTGCCCTGAGTTGGTAAATATACTGTAAACACAAAGAGTACTTCTGCAACAACTTAACTATGCTAAAAGACTAATTTATTACTGTGAAATTCCTTCCTTATTTTCTATTTCTTTTCTCCTTTTTCTTAAGAAATAGGTCATAGAATCTGTACAGTCTGGATAATAAAGTATTTATGTTTTGAGATTCAATAGTGCTTTTTCTCTATGTTAATTCCTTTATATATTGTCATATGAGACTATATTTTATTAGAAGGATGTTTTAAGAGAAGTTAGCCATGAATTCTGTTCTTTCTATTTAGACATTCTGAAAATTATTAAATTAATATCTTTCATCAATAATAAAGGCTACAATAGCTAAAAAAATATTCAATCTTTCTCTTCCATTGATATTATTGAGTATAGATGAGTAGATTGTGATAAAGCTTTGTACTTCTACAGACTATGCAAAAGACTGAATTTCAACTAGAAAATATTTGAAAGTTAAATCTACTGACATGTTCACCTCATAAATGTCAGGAAAATAATACAGTAAATGCCAGTCAGTGACTCCATCTCAGATCGGACACAATCTCCTATGCCCAAATAATCTCCTTCGTTATTAGGACTAGGAAACCACTCACTGAAAGGAAAATAATTAAAAACAAACAAAAAAAAAAAACAACAAAAACATCAAAACCCCCAACAGAAAAAACCTTTTTCCAGTAAGTACTAGGAAACAAAAAGGGAAAGAGTTTGGTCTACATGAATAGGGCTTGCAAAGGTTTTTGGAGACCCTAAGAAAATAAAATGTCTTAATGCAAGTGTAACTGTGCTCCTTAAGGCCTAAGGCAAAAAAGGAAAAGATTACAAGTGCAGTAATTATCATCAGTTCTTTTTTATTATTTCTACAACATAGGAAAATACATGTTTCTTTTCTGCTCTTGAAATAGCCATCATAAACCAGTAAAATTTGCTATAACTAAGCAAAAAGAAATTCTTTTATAGTGGCTGAAGAGGAATTTGTACAAATTTTCATATTAAAAATAGATTATTGTACATGAGAAGTTTTGATTTAAAGGAAATAGAATTAAAATTGACAATGTTAATAATCATATTAAAAGAATATAGGAGAGGGGGAATGAAACAGTAGCAGCAACTCTAATAATCTCCTTCAGTAGGTAAGACTGATAATGCATGGATAGAATCCTCTGTAAACCTAGCAGATAAATGTAAAACCTTCTGACATTTCACATATAGATTATATAAATCATCATTTTTTTCCACATGTAGATCTGATCGAAAAAAAATCAAGATATACTGTAAACAATAAGCACTTGTACTTCTGCAAATAAGACAGGCAAAGAAATCTATTTTTGTAAGAGAATTTCTTCATCATTTTAGTGTAGTATTAGCATAGGGCCGTTATCTAGAGACTCTGCATCCACTTAGGTAATAATCTTGCAAAAACTGTCCTGTGGAATGCAAATGAAACTTGAAAACAAAGTTTTATTTGAGGTTTTCACTGCACAAATTAGTAACAAACTTTAGCAATAACCTCATGTTACAGTAAATTGGATCATCTGTTACTTAATATTGTTTTGAATTTTCAACATAATTTTGCTGCTGAATTATTCCAAAGCAGATCGATAAATCATTCATGCACGTAAGCCAGGATACAGGCTTCAGAAAACCATATTTGGTTAATGACAGTAAATTATTTTTCATTACTGATGCAAAGACTACGCTGACCCTTTTTTTAAGAAAAAAAATCCTGAAAACTTGCAGCTTCATTTCCTATGAAGAGAGCACAAATTGTTTCATAATCAAAAATAGCCTGCAAGTAACAGTGCTCCTCTCTCACATGTATCTTGCAAAAAATAAACACTTTAATCTCTGGCTTAAATTGCAAAACCATGTTTGTGGGCAATATGGCTCTTGCTGTAAATGTACAAATTAACATTCGTTTCACTAGCTAACCATTTTAGCTAGACATGCTGAAAAAAACTATTATCCATCTTTTTGTGCAATCATACAGGGCTGAATTGCTAACACAAATAGTACAACATCATTTCTGAGAAGTGTTGACTCAACATTTTTCTTCAGCATAGCTTTGCAGGCAACTTTCATCCACTTTTTAGATTTAGGATCATGCAAATAAAAAATAGTTCTAAGTATAATCAATACTTCTGTGAAAAATTAATACAACATAAAATGAAGAAATTACATTGGGATGCTTCTAGTGCTCTCCAAGAATCGCAACAAAACATAAAATCCTCAAGTCAAATATCAATTAGACACATGATTAGTTCATCAGGAATTTTACTCCTGGAAGGCCATTGTTACAAAAGGAATGCAGTCAATAATGTACTATATTTTTGAAAGTAATCTGGAGGCCTATTTTTATGTCTTTGTTGAATATTCTTACTCTAATTTCTCTGTCTTTGCCTATAATCTTGATCCCTTTGTTAGCCCTCACACATGATTTAATTAAATTTAGAAGACGTCTTTGTGAATTCTTAGGAGAACAATTGGTGTAAGTAAAAATCAGCAGTATTTGTTAATTTCATATCCAGTTCATTAGCATAAGTTATAACTACTGAACAATCTTCTGGTTTTCAGAAAGCCTGTACTAATGAAGAGTAGTATTTTACTTTCTGAAACCTACTGTCTTTGAAGTAAGAATAAATAGACAGTTTGACACTTCATACCCTACCCATTTTAAAGGTTCACTTTGGGAATAGCACAGGCAAAGATATTTAAGTACTCAGATTTTTATACATAATATTCAAGAATCTGTTAAAAACCATACTGTTGTGTGCAGAAAATATTTTGGGTTTCACTGAAGTCTTAGACAGGTTAGTAATAACCACCTATGTTACTGTTGCTCAAACTGTAGCTAAACTCTTGCTGGTTGAAGAACAGAATCTATGAGAGTTGCAATGATTTTTTTTTAATCAGAATGTAATAGAAGCACATTCATCCTTTCAGTCATTTTTACCTAAATTGGTCTGATATTTTCCTTTTATTCTTATACCTGAGGTACATTTTGAACCTTTACAAAGTTTTTTCTCCATGATTTAATAGTTAACAGATGTACTTATATCTAGCCTTGGCTGAGAAATAATTTCAATCTTGACAGTCAAAAATGAGCTCTATATGGTATTCTAACCACCTGCCCATAAAAAAGAAAAATCTGCTTTTTTAGGATGTGATACCGGTGCCAAAGCAAGCAACTTGGCTCAGCTAAAGTGGATGAGGAATGATTGCCTTCAGTTTGATTTGACCTTGAGAAATCATAAGGTCTCAGCAATCTGCATATCTTTGGGTGACATCAGGAAACAGACACTCTACATAATTTCCTCTTTTTGCACAGGAGATAACAAACAAATATAAACTCTTTTTTAAAACAGACTCTCTATCTTACTTAAAAGAACTTTTTCTAAACAACATAAATTGCTGTATGTGAAGTTTTTTACATAAATTCTTCCTTATGAAATCCACACATGAAAAAATAGTAGGATATTCAGATTCAGGTGACATCCAAATTCCAAGACGTGAACATTATTGTAATGTATCATATAAATTGTATTAGTATCACCACAGAGAATCTTCCATGTGACACTAAATGCCTTCAAACCCCTAAGAAATCTATTTTTTTCTCTTCTAGCACATACATACAGCCATCTTTGTCTTTTTATTTTAACCCCTTCCTTACATATACTCTGTTCCTTTGACCACAAGCTGTTTTCAGAAGACAGTGTTATATATATGAAGCAACTAAGTATGTTTTTCTGAAGACCAGGTTCACAAACTGTGCATGAGAGTATGTCAATAGGTTAGGGAATACTGTCCGGTTGTGTTCAGCTGTTAAATTTTGCCTCGTAGCTGGAATACATTTTCTTTAAAAGGTACTGATCGGTACATTATTATTACATGCATCCAAGCTGAGAACTGGGAAAGTGCTGGAGGAGATCTCGTGCTTGGGATACTGCTTCTGTAACATTGCCAGATTTGACACATTGCAAAGCAAATCCCCAAAAGAAGACATACCAGAATGACAGTAGTGAAAGAATCTGAAACCAAAGACTCTTATTTAGTGAGATTAGGAGCAGTCATTAAAGAAAGCTGATATTTCCTTTGCCTGTAATAGGGAATTTTTTTGAGTATCTAAACTGTAGGTTTCACCTTCTGCAACAAAAGATTTTGAAGTTTCAGGGAAAATCATAGAATCATAGAACAACCAGGTTGGAAGAGACCCATCGGATCATCAAGTCCAACCATTCCTATCAAACACTGAATCCTTATGTCCCTCAGGACCTCGTCCACCTGTGCCTTAAACATCTCCAGGGAAGGGGAATCAACCCCCTCCCTGGGCAGCCTATTCCAATGCCCAATGACCCACTGTGTAAATGAAGACTAATTTACTCTTTTCCTCATTTGGAACAGAAATACAATAAAATCACAATGTTTTGTAGTAAATAAGCTAAGCAGTTCAGGCAAGCAGGATGCCAGACTTCAAATGGGATTTTTTCCCCAACTAAAACATTCTTAACAATGTGATGCACAAGTGCAAGTTCCTATGACTCAGCATTGCTAACAGTAGAAATCTGATACAAAATGTACAGGAGATGTTTGTAGCTCTGTTTCATTAATTAGATAATTTCTCATAATGCATAACATTCTAAACAAAATAATTACTTAGCCATTACTTGCTTCATGAGCTTCTTCAAAATAGCAGTTAATCACTTCTAAAACATAGAGTATTCAGGAAGGTTACTGGATTTCAACTTAAATTAAAAAGCAGTCTAATCAGATACTGGAATTGACACTTTTTGCCAATTACCTGCTGTGTGGAAGTTAGTTAAATTTTCAAAAGCATGCATCATGCTTTGCTTCAGATAGCTTTCCAACTATATTCCTACCAGATGGCTTTACCACACCGAGCGAGGTATACAAATGTGATTATATCACTATTTTGCAAGACAGTGCATTGTAAGCAATTACAGCACAACTTTTTGAAACCAGAAGAAATGTAGTCATCCAAAATTTTATATTAGTAATACAGCTCAGCTGTCCTTTATATGGGTTAATATGGGTCTCATTTTCACTAGGGTTTTCTTTATACTACATTTGCAGAGCAATAACAACAGGAAATACTAATTTTAAGGCCAGAAGATACCAATGTGATAACCCAGCTTGAAATATGGATAAGTACAACCCTCCAAATTTCAGGTACTAATTTATGCAGCAATTATTAAATAATCCACTATTAATTGATACCTTAAGCATGCATTGAATTTAAAATTTCCCTTGTTTTATGTCAAGGTACACTTAATAAATAATGCTTGAATTACAGAATATTGGATATTTTTATTATATATTATGAACAGTACATGTTGCGAGTTTCACGGATATATGACTAGATGAAAAGACTATTTTTATACTTTAACTTATAACTGGATGTGAATATACATATCTGGACTCCATGATCTTAAAGGTCTTTTCCAATCTAAATGATTGTATGATCACATAGGTGCATTACACAAGTGCTGATGAGTGTTCAGTGAGTTGAGTTCAAAGACCTACAGCTACCATAAATTAGTTTCTGGGTCTTGTAAACATGAGAGCTGCAGCAGCAGTATCAGACATTAATTCCAGGAGATTTGGGTTTAAGAAAATAATTTCTTCTCATGTAAAATGTCTGCGTATTTATTTGCAATTATTTTTTTAAATTATTCTTATTTTGAACTTAATGTTGCCTTCAGTTTTTTGGGTTTTTTTTTTCAACATGCCCTACATACCTCCAGAAACTCTGGAAAAGACCAATGCAGATCACCATGCATATAACACTTAGGAGCACAGGAAATTCCTTCAGGAATGTAGCACTAACAGCTTTTTCATTTTATGATCATTTCCATAGCAGCTCTCTTTAGTCCTTAGAGGAAGTCATACAAATAAGTTTGGAATCTGGTACTTGGTTTTTTTTCTTTTTCACTTGTGGAGGTGATACTGTGTAATACCTGTTCAACAGAATCATAGAATGGCTTGGTTTGGAGGGAACATTTAAAGGTCACATAGTCCAACCACCCCTGAAATATGCAGAGGAATCTTCAACCAGATCAACTAGCTCAGAGCCTCATCCAACCTCAAACATTTCCAAGGATAGGGTATTTGCCATTTCTCTTGGCAACCTGCCCCAGTGTTACAGTGACTACTCTCACTGTAAAAAATTTCTTCCTTATATCTAGTCTAATTCCATCCTTATTTAGTTTAAAATCACTATGCCTTTTTCTATCACTACAGACTCTACTAAAAAGTCTGTACCCATATATAACTTGAATTACCCTCTAACTAATCTGAGAATATTTTTATTTTTTAAAAAAGCATTAGAAAACTCTAAAATTCTAAATTTGATAGCATCCTTTATTTTCCAATTGATTCAACATTGGATGCTATGTAAAGATAACTGCATATACTATATGCATGTGAATAAAAATATTCCTACATGCTTCCACACAAATCTGTCACTCCAACTTGAGGTACTGAAAGTAGTTCATTCTTTTGCTCAGCATATTCTCCTAGTGAGAAGATATTTTTCAGGATAAATTAAAACAAAAATAAAAGAGTAATTTTGTGTTGAAAAAAAAAAAAGCAATATCTCACCTGTTGCATTGACTAATGGCTAACCAGCTTACTGATTCAGCAAAAAGTAAACATGCAGTATCACATTTTTTGTCTAATGCAGTCTTTCACTCATTAGTCTGTCTGGTTCCAGTTGCCAATGCTCTGTCATTTCAAGTTAAGATCATGAAAATTATTCAGTTTGCTTCTTTTGATAAAAGTCCCATTAACCAAATGAGTATGCCATTTCATTACCTTCTCACATTTCTCTACTAAATTATATCGATAATTAACATGACTGGCTTTTGCTAATATCATTAACAGTTCTTCATAATATCATATTATATCATATATTAGATGAGAATAATTTGTTAGATTCATTATCATCAGATTCATAATCATTAGCTTCATAATTTTAGCAAAGTAAAAACTTGCTAGTTATTCTAGAACATCTAAGTAAGATTGCCAAACCCATCATTGTCAAATTGGAAATAAAATAACAGTAAGAAAGAGAGTATAAATAGAGACAAAAAAGTTCTTGCTATCAAAAAGATTATTTATTGCATTGACATAGCCTTTCTATTAATACTGAATCAACTGGAAAAAATGTTGGCTAAAATTTTAGCTTTAGACACGTCATTTTGGCTTTAAACATTTACATCAATCAAAAGAGGAACAGAATGTATCCCCAGCAATGGTTAGAAATGGTGATGGCGTATCAGCACACAAGGAGATGACTGAGGTACTTAACAAGTTTTTTGCCTCAATCTTCACCATTAACCACTCTCCTTACTCCTCCTGACATAGGAAAACAAGATGGTGACTGGGGGGATAAAACCCCTCTCACTGTAGAGGAGGATCAGGTGACCACCTGAGGAACCTGAACATATATAAGTCTATGGGACTTGATGAGACACATTCCAGAGTCCTGAGGGAACTGACTGATGTGGTTGCCAAGCCTCTATCCATGATACTTGAAAAGTCATGGCAATCACGAGAAGTCCCTGGTGACTGGAAGAAGGGTAACACTGTCCCCATTTTTAAAATGGGTAGAAAAGAACTGGGAACTACTGACCTGTCAGCTTCATCTCTGTGCCTGGGAAGGTCATGGAACAGATTCTCCTAGAAGCTGTGCTAAAGCACATGGAGAGTGGGGTAGTTCTTAACGGCAGTCAGCATGGCTATTACTGCATTAAACATAGACAAACCCTTCCAGGGGATCACAAACTAGGCTTTTTCTCCTCCCACCAAGGGTGTGCTAACAACTGGATTAGAACCATTTTCTTTGTTGCCTGCTTTCTTTCTGAATTTCTTCCAATTATATTTCAACCAGCTCTTTCAATTGTTGACTCAGCTCCTGGAGGTGAAGACGGGTACATAGAGTCACCATGAGCACACTTACAACTTGCTGATTATAGCATTCTCCAGAAATAAGAAAGAGTGAGGTCAAACCCCATTCTGACTTTACAAGATATTAGTTGTACCCTCAACTGCAGCTAATTTGAAGTCCAGTTTTTGTCTCAAACTATCTGACACTTCTGTCCACATGTATCTGTTTATAATAAAGGAACTTTTGGTGTACCAGTCCTCTTCATGGGATATAAGTGGGATTGATGGCAGTAAGTCTGCATTTAGCTGAGATGCAGGTGGTCTGGACTTTACTGGGTCTGTGGAGCCTGAAACAGGTCACGGTGCTATATAAATTAAAGGACTAATGAAGCACCATATATATAGTTTAAACATTCAATACAATCTAAACAGTCCTTCTAAGACTGACAGCATACTTGCTCACTGATGTAAAAGAAACTTTCAATATAGTTTTTATATATTAACTACTCTATAAAGACTCTAGAACAACTTATGTAGGACTGAGAAAAAGTAAGATCCATGTCTTTGTAGAGCTTTTCTAATAAATAATGAGAAGAGATTCTGCAGTTTCTCAAGTCAGAATGGCATTTGCAACTGCTAAAAGTTGTTTTAGCACATCACAAAGAGCAATATTTCATCTGGGAGATTTTAGAACCTTGTAAGATCAGTATTGTAAATAGCTGTCTCAGTGAAAACCATATTCTTGTAGACCTATGACTGATAAAAGAGTCTGGCAATATCTCTGCCTAGCTCCAAGTGTAAGAAGTGATTCCCCACCCACGCACCTCTCAAAAAGAAGCTAATTTTTTACTTTATTGCTTAGCACTAAGTAAATGTATTAAAATTTCCTAATCTGCCTTAGGTGACATATACAAAATGTGGAACCTTAATAAGTGCTTTAGGAAGTATTATTATTGTTGTTGTTGTTATTATTAATGGAAAGAGGAGAGATTTTACTCTCTCTAAAATAGAATCCTGAACATTTACATATTTCCTTTCATTAATGTTTGTTAGGAAAAAATATGAAAATATGTCTTTTGTTGCTTTTCCATTAAGAGTGCATATTCATTTTTAAAGGACGCTACTATCAAAAAGATAATTGAAAAAGCTTGCAAGTAAACTATAAAAACACTAACTCTGTATTGTTAAATAAATGTATAGTTTTGATACAAGTTATGATTATGAGCTTTAAAACTCCCAAGTATGTCAACGTTTTTAATCTCAAAAATGTAAGAAAACTTATTGATTGGTAATGAAGATGTCTTAGAAAACAGAGTAATAGTTTCATCTGAGAAAAAAAAAAGCAACAAAATAACTGACGTAAAGCCCAAGAAAGAGAGTTATGCAGTCAGAACAGACTTCATAAATCTAACATGACACTGGTCATAATTTTGGAAGTTTAAGGGAACCTAGGAACTATAAGAAATTTCACATAATATTCATCACAAGCTTTTCCTGAAATGTCAAAAATAGATTAAATGCAAGAAAGAAGTTGGTTTACTTATTTTTTTATTCATTTACTGTCAATCTTTGTTACCTGCAACAATAGCTGTTGTCATAAAGGCTTAGTTTGTATTTTAACCTGACTGGATTTTGATTTTAAACTGAAAAATTTGCTCAAAAAAATTCTACAAAACAACACATTTCATATGGCTTCTGTTAAAAGATATGAGCACATCTATGTAGACCAACCTGCAGAATAAACCTGGGTTTGAGCTGGTTATGCTCTTTCAGTCTAAACTTTCATATTACAGTTTTGCAAGATTCTTCATCCTTTGAGGTTTCCCATCTCTTGTAGAGCTACAAGGAAAGTCAGTCTTAGTTTACATAAGGCCTTATTTTAAAGGATATTTATATTCTAGGAAGATAACATGACTTATAATACAACCTTCAATTGCCAAGAAATAATTTTTTTTAAAAAAAAAAGTGTGATTTTTTTTTCCAGTATTATTGGTGTGTAACATAGTATAAATTACTGCTACTGAAATGATTTGAAACATTTCACTACTTTTCAAAGTAGTGAAAATCAATTTGGTTTGTAAAATATTTCAGCTAATTTTTTTCCTGACCAGCTCTATAAGGTCATGTGAAAGGAGACAGGGATCATTTTATTCTTCTTGGGAAAAATCCAGTGACAATTACAGATTACTTTTATAAAATACAGACACTGTTTAGAATTTCCTCCATCAAAGCTCTGTTAACTGAATTTCACTTAAAAAATCCTGAACTCCATGTTACAAGAAAATTTAAGTACCTAGGAATGGGTTACTGCCTGTGCATAATAAACATGTGCTGATAGTGTGCATTTGTTGCTGACTAAATATTACATAGCAATGTGCTTAGTTCTTGTTCACTGGCTACATTCATCCTGCCTTCAGCTCACCATGCTATGTGACATGAATAACTGTGTCCCTGTGGACACTCGATTATGGTCAGGTTCTCAATGAAAATGCCCACAGAGTACACAGCAGACTAACCTTGATTACCTGGACATCTTACCTGCCCTTGGGTATGGAGCCTCCAAATCTGCAAAGAAGGAACCCACTACCACATGTCAATAAGCTGAAGTTACATTATAACAACTCTCTCAGTACTTATCTGTCCACCTTGTCCACAGTGCATGCAAGATGGGTCCACCCAGGGAGCAGTGAGGCATCATATTTTCTTTCCCTGTTGTCCTCAAAACTCACTGTAGTGTCACACCCCAGGTACTTTTGGTGTACAATAAAAACCTAAGACCTTCTACAAATGCAAGCATTGAACGATTCATGTATTAAAAAATTATCTAAGCGGAATACAAAATGTGCTTATTCAAGAAATTTTGTTCAAAAATTCCAGCAAGGCAAGGTGGAAGAAAGAGGAGTTTTGTTGGAAATAAAAGTCTGTCAATCTATTTGTGGCTGATACACACTGTTCCAAAGACAGTCCTGAAATAATTTGAAGTAGTAGACATACATTACTGAATGTAATGAAAAAGACTGAAATAATAGCAGTAACTTTTGTTTTCAAATTTTCAAGAGGTACCTCTAAATAATTTTCTATAACTTAAGTCACAGGTGCTTAATCACATTAGTTCTTCACAATTCTAATTGAATTCATTAAATAAATTATGTTGATGCCTTTATGTCTGAATAGTACAAGCAAAGAATATAGTGATCAGAGCACACAACAGCTGTTTTTAATTTCTAGCCAACTGTCGAAGAGTTAATGCAAGAATTAGGTTCTTCCTGTTATTTTTAATCTTAGCCGAAACACAAAAATGAGAGCAAACAACCTCTTTTTGATTTTCAAGATATAACTTAAATCCAGGTACATTCAGGACATCTGAACTTAAACATTTTTATTCAGAGGTCTAGCATAGCCATGAGCAATCTGTGTGCTGGATTTTTCTAATGTTTCCTTCCACTGAACAGAATGTTTGCCTTGCAGTACAATCCTGTAAAGCAATCATTCAGAATGACTTGTGATTTCTGTTCTCTACTGCAACTCTATCATTGAGAAAAAAAAAAGCATGAATAAAAAAGTAATCAAGTATTTTTATTATTAAAAAGAGACATATGCTACAAATAATTAGTGTTACCATAAAGAAATTACCAACTATAATTTTAAGTAAGCATCAGGCAAACTCTTTTCTTTATATTAGATTAATACCTAAACACAGATACTAATATTATTTGATGATGAATTTTAAGATAGCATTACTGTATATCCCAAAAGCATACTCATCCTTGATCTTTTATGAGGAGTATAAGAAACACGTGGCTTCTGTGTCTGAGCAGCAATCCATGTAACCCCATAGTCCACCTCCAAACAGCTGCAAAGGTAGACAGTCCTCAGGAAAAGCATGTTAGCCTGGCAACTCTCCATGAATGCTGAGATTTACTGTATCAGAAATGTTTGATTATATATTGTTGTCTACTTCTTTTAGCATCCAATCACCAATCTGTTATCCATTAATTTGTCTAGTCAATTTTTAAACCTGCTAATACTATCTGCCACCACAAACTCCTGGAGCTACAAATTCCAGAAGTTCACTATCAGCTGTGTAAAGAAGCCTACAGTCTTGTCAAATGCCCCAGTTTTTGTACTGTGGGATTTGGTGGGCAATTTAGCTCATGTACTACCTTCACAATTTTGTAAACCTTGAGTATTTTACCCCTCAGCTTCTACAAAATGAAGATGTCTTGTGTTTTCACTTGCCAACTTCAGGCAACTGTATCAACATTGGTTTTCTTGGTTTCTCTTTAACTTTCTTTAACATCATGCCTCAAGAAGCAAGAATTGACAATATCCTTTAAGGTTTTTGTATTCCCAGACCTCTAAAGCAAAACTATATTTGATGAATATTGAATTAGTTTTTCAGCTTTGATATTAAAATTTAGATCAACATTGGAAACCTAATAAATACAAGTGCTTAATTTATGAATAGCCTAATACTTTTCACAGCAGCCTACTCTTTGGTTCATGAGCCTGTCCTTAAACATTTTTCTGAAAGAGCTCAATTACACACAGTCCAGCATTGGACAGTAGTAAAGAAGTGCTTCATGGTGCCTAAAAAGAGTTAGAAAGCTGATCTTTGCTCTTAGGAGTAGACATTAATAATAGCTCCTTTTTCTTTCTCACAACACTGGAATTCCATATCGCTTTGTTAACAGGAAAACCCTGCAAAGCAGTAAAAATATCAAACCAAAGATCCTCAAAGAAATAATCTGAATCACCTACAAAAGGAAAGGGCATTGTCCTCATTAATACTTTCGCAGCATTCAGTAACCTCACAGCATTGAGTCAATTGATGTCTCATTAAACTGCTCCATTTCTCCCATTCTCCTTCTCCCCAAGTACGTTTTTTCCATTTAATGTCAATAAATCAAGAAAAAGTTCATTCAATATTAATTCTTGAAAAAGCCTTTAGAATTCTTTGACTATTTTAAATACCAACAGAGAACCTAATCCTGTGTCTGATCATAGCAGGAACTTCCTTGCCATTGCCTTGTATGTTAGCAGGAATACAAGTACAATAAAAACCTTATATTGAGTCTTCTGTCATTAACAAGGGGGAAGGGTTGTATTTCTTGTTTTGGGTCATGAAGTGCTACAGAGGAAGTATATCTGATTTTTCATTACATAATCTTGCAATATAAGAATATGAAAAAAATAGATTTGTATAAAAACAGAGAATCCCAATATGGTGAGATGTCGGTAAAGAAAAGTGCTATCAGCATGATCAGCTAGTTCTAAAGAAGTGACATTACAGTGACAGGAAGACATTGAAAACACTTTTAATCATAATAGCCTGAGAGAGACACAAAAGACCAAATCCTTATTTACAAATGACAGAAAAGACGAAAAAAATCAATCAAAATCAAAACTGTTTCTGCTTAATGATCGTCACAAGAAATGTGCAATTTAGTATCAAAACACAACACAATACATATTCCTAACCATATTTTGAAATTATGGATATCAGACTCTGCCTGCTTTAGCAAACTGTAAACAGTTATCACCAAAAACTAAATCTGAGGCACATTGAAGAAGAAAGAATCAGCATTACTTTGAACATTGACATTATCATTTATCAATATAAATTTTAAAAATTGAAATTTTATAGGCATCATACAAAGCAAAAGGATCAAGAATAAGAGTTCCAGTCTAACGGCTTGCAGAATCAATCTCTTTAAATATTAGAAATTTCATTTTTAGATCACTGACATCAGATTCCATATGTTGGTGACTCTATCCACTGGAAAACATTTTCATGCCTCCACGGAAATTCAACTATTTCAATTCCCTCCTCCTTTACATAAGGATGAAACATGTCTTTCACCACTTTGAGAGAAGAACATTAGACATGAATAACACTCACAATTCAAATTTCACCATAACTATTACATATTTTAGCTGCAAATCATGTCGAAACTTTGAATTTTATGATTAAAAAAAATAAATCCAGAAATAGCCTTAACACCTTCAGTGATTTCAGAGGAGGAAAAAAAAAAAAACAGACACCCATTCAGTTTGAATAGTCTGCATTTCAAATGGTTCTTTTGTTGAATAAAATAAGTTGCCTGGGACAAGAAAAAAATATCTCCCTGATAGGCTTCTAAGATCATTCCATGAGAGACTTTGAATCCCTTATTTTGGCATAGCACTATGCTAGTCAACCTTGATTGAATAAAAAAAAATTAAACAGAAAAAGGACTCAACCTGAACCAGTTCCTTGGTTCAGAGAAAATGTCCATCAGCCACATACCAAGTAAAGCTGAATAAACACATTAGCTATAAAAGTACTTGGCTAAAACTAGTTCTGATAAAGCAGTGAGTCCCAACTGCCCATTATCCTGTGGTATGTACTTCCCCTTGCACTTTTCTTGGAAAGCATTTGATGCTTTATTTGATAGGAAAATCACATGGTGGTTTGGTTTACTCATTCATTTTTTGTTCTGTGAGCAGCATGAATGATAGCATTTATTTACTCTACAGAGTAAAATTATCCTAAGCAAAATGAGGGTCAACAACATAATTAACTATAAAATGACTTCTGTGTAGAAGACTTTACTATGCACATCTAGAGAAACACATATAAAGATAGGGAAGAACAAGCACTGTAATACACATTTTAATAATAATCTGAAATGAAGAATGATTGGTTCATGCAAAGGTAGTCAACAAAAGTCAATTTCCCTAATTATCAGAGAAGACTACATCTTCTTTATATGACCACTCGTATGACTTTATTTATAAAGATAGTTTTTAACTGTAACATTTCCTTTTTTTCCATCAGTAGGTGTTACTATAATACATTAAGAGCAAAGAATTTGTATACACTGTTATAACAACTTAGCTGTAAAATACTCAGTTTCATCTGTTATTGTTTGTTCTTCAATACTGGGAAAAAAATGGTTTTGTCAGAACCAGGGGCAATGAACAGAAAAATCAGAAATACTAATATTGATGCATTTCCACAGGCTTGTTTCCTCAAGGCCTTAGATGAGTTGGATTTGCATAGGTTTCTCCCACAGCAACAAAGGCCCACCACAACAGAATAGGAGATAGGAGAATAATAATGTGGTTTTGGTGCCACACCATCAAGTCAGTCACAAGTATCAGCAGCAAGATCTTCTGTCTCAGATGTCTGCCCTTTCTCTCCTCTTAATTTCCCAGACAGGGATGCATTATGGCCTCTGGGAATGTATCTGCATTATGGACAAATTACTGCAATATACCACAGAAGCAATTACAGGTCTGCATATATTGCTAGAGTGTGGGGATGGGATAGGGTGACTCCTATTGCAGTTGCAAGTGTAGCAAGGGGAACCAACCTTCCTTTCATATGTGCTGTTCCAGCACAACTCCCCATCAGTCATAATCTGTCACTTCCCCTGAGTATTAAGACTGTAATTAATTCCTTATGCTTAGCTATGCAAAGAAGTGGCACTGTATAATCCCCAGTGAGTTGTTCTCCCTGTCATAGCAGCAAATCTTTACAAGAGAAAGAGAAATAATCTGACAGACATGTGACAGCTCAAAAAACCCTATAAACATTGGCTTCAGAGCAGAACGTGTGAATTTCTTTAGAGGACAGATTTAGAGCTCTATTATGCTGCACTGGCCTTTGAGAGAGAGCAAATAGGAAAATGTTGGGTAGGAAAGTGAAAAAGACTTGCTGCTAGGTAATTGCCAACTCTTCTTCCTATTCAATGAAATAGTTAATATCTATTTTAGGACAGGGACGATCATACTTTGTTATCTTCTGCTGGGAAAATTCCTAAGACATACAAGCATGTCATGTGCTTTTCTCTCACAGTGCATACCCAGTTCATCCTTGAGCTTCTCACCTGAGGAATTGCAGCAAGTGCCTCACTATGGAAAATCAGTTGAAAGCAATAAGAAGCAATATAGCTGGCACATCCCCATCTCTCCCCCATCACCCCCATCTCCCCATGGATTGGACTCTGTGGCCCGGTGGGTCTCTTCCGGTCTGGTGATTCTGTGGTTCTCTGGTTCTGGGTGTGGAGCCCCTGGGCTCTCTTGGAGACTCCTCCCTCCCCAAGTGTTGCTGCTTTGCCCTCTCCAAGGGATCCCTTTTTCTTCCCGGGGGGGAACCAAAAGCCTCTAGCTGTGCCTAGCCGGGCTGTGGGCAAGGGATGCATCTCCTGGCATCACTGCTGCCCTGGCATCACCGGTGAGTCCCCATGGCACACCCTGCATCCCACGGGAGCATGGCGGGGGGTGGGGAGAAAGGCTGGGGGGCCTGTTGGCCCCCCAGCCAGCTAGCCAGGCAGGTAGGGATGACTGGGAGGGTTGGTGGCTGCTCCAATCTCACCTCTCAGGAGGGCTGACCCCCTCTTTGTGCCCTCGGGCTGGGAGGAGTTATCCTTCTGGGGTGGGTGATGGTCAGTGGTGGGACAGAAGCCCTTTGGAATTGGGGCTCCTTGCTTGGTGAACTGGGGTTCCCCATTGTGTGCCTTCTAAGGGATATGGGTTAGTGAGTGACAGGAAGGGTTGGACTCGATGATCCAGTGGGTCTTTTCCAACCTGCTGATTCTATGATTCTATGTCTGAAATAATCCTCACATCTAAAAAGCTACCTCATATATCACCATGGAAATACTACCACACTTGCTGTACTGGGAAAAAAGCTAAGTACTAGCAAATTCAAACGTGTTTAATAGGAGAGTTACTAAGGAGGAAGAAGGAAGCAGGTTTCTATACCAGCCTTTTGTACTCCTAGTGCAAAGAGACTTCCTATTTATACCTATAACAGCCTAAAAACCAGCTAACAGGAAACCTGGAATTTACTGCAGTCAAATCTGGCATTTCTATTTCAGGATTTTTTTCTTTCTTTAGTTTTTTTCCTTTTAGTCTTTCTTTTTTTTTCTTCTTTTTTTTTTTTTCTTATTTTCTAATTTTCCTTTAGGCCTTTACACTTTTTTTCACATGCTTCTCCCCTTCCTTTATACTTCCTTAAGGAAAGACAAATATTAGACATGTCACAAATCCACTTTAGGTTTATCAGCTACCCTAAGAAACACATTCAGACAAAGCAGGTGAGTGGAGTCAGTCCAATAAATTCTGAATGCCCACTCAGATTGAACACACCACAAAAGCTTCAGCATTCTTTTGCTGTGATAAAGCCCTTCTGTAAAGCAATACTCTTGATATCCATGGCATCTCTTCTCTCTTAATAGGATGTAATTTATTCATGACAGCTAGCCAAAGATTCCCCATACCCTAGAGATTCAGCCACTCCATACACTGGGTTGCAAAGATTTGCTTTGTTGAAAGCACATTAAAGGATGTTCTTTATCTGCAATTCCTCTGTCAACACAGTCCTCTGCTGTTGCACATACCTGCTTCTGCAGAATGACAACTTTGCAGATAATAAATACAGTGGCTCTGAGACAGTATTAGTAGAGGCACTGACAGGTAAAAGGCAAGTGGTAAGCCAATAAACTGACTAATAGTTGGATTTTTCAGTCTGAATACATTAGGAAAACTGAGTAGTTTTTTGGGGGGGAGGGGGCAAGGGGGTACAACTCCAGACTTGCTTGCTATTTCAGTGATCAGAGGCTGTTAGGAAACAATACGTACACAATACATGAAATACATACCATTACATACTATTAACAGGTTTAAAGTGCAAAGAAAAGGATGGCAGCTTTTGAACATAGTGAAGAAATAAAAAAAGCTATTAAAAATCTAAGGTAATGGATAATTCATATAATAACTTGAAAGTAAGGGAACATTTCCTGTGTCCATCAATAACATTAGTATTAGGATTCATTACCACTACTATATCATATAAAAAAAATGGAAGTAAAATAAAATACTAAGACAGATAGCAGCAAAACCCCCAAATACTTCAGAGTGAACTTTCTAGCTCTAGATTAACCATAAGAGAAGTGGTATTTTATAGACTGTGGACAGTAATAGGAAAGGACAAATCCATAACATTCTGATATACAGAACATTTGTTTTACATTGATATTAGATCACATAGAATATCAGAAGCATTTAGGTTGGAAAAGAACTTTGAGATCATTGAGTCCAAACACAAGTTTAACACTCACATGTACACCACTAAACCATGTCCCTAAGCATTACATCTACATATTTTTTTAAATATCTTCTAGCACAGCAACTCTATCACTCCCATGTGCAGCCTGTTCCAATGCTTGACAACTCTTTTGATAAAGTAATATTTTCTAATACCTAGTTTAATCCCCCCCTAGCAAAACTTGAGGCTATTTCCCCTCATCCTATCATTTGTTGCTTAGAAGAAGAGACCAACACCTGCCACATTACAACCACCTTTCAGGGAGCTGTAAAGAGCAATAAGGTCTCCCCTCATCCTTCTTTCTTCCAGATGAAACAACCCCAGTTCCCTTGGCAGCTCTTCAGGCTCTTATTGTGCCTGGTAAAGAGTCTGTTGCACAAGTCTTATGCACAATAATGATTTTTTGTTTTCTGCATATTTCCATGAGATCAAGTTTTCTTAATACAACAAATCACTTTCCTGTTTCAATGTAGAGCTCTTATGGCAGTTATGAAACTCAACACTCACTTTGTGAGTCTATCTCCTGTAGGTTTTGAAGATGGATGACAAAGTATTGAGTCCCTATTCAGGACATACAACATATGGAATGGAGACTATACAATGTTTTAGCTTTCCAAAAAGTAGAGAAATAAAAGAAGAGCAAAATAATTTGCTCCATAACAACCAGGCAGCTTTGGGGAACTATTTACCTGTACTACTTACAAGTCAGCAACCAAACAAGCAAACTGTACCCTGCTACATACTGCTGCTACAGGAGTCTCAACAGTCTCTATAAACCATGGTGTTATTACAGCTGTCTCTTTATGCAGAGTTGGAGTTCAAGAGCACTGAATTCAGTGAGAAGTTTTCCTCTCTTATCAAATGCTTGGCAAATGTCAATATTTCTAGTACATTTTTGGAAGTCCAGAAAAGTGTTTTTCAGAATTTGTTTGGACCTACTAACTTGCTAGAAGCAGTAGTGTAAGAGTTAAAGAAGAATTTCTCTTTAGTCTTAGTGTGCTTTCTGCACAAATAATACTTGACTGGAAAACATCAGATAAATATTTGACTAGTCTGATTACTAACAGCTAATACATTTTCAGTAAGAAAACATCAAGAGAAGGCTGATTTTCTGTTTTCCTCACCTCTCGTATTAGCTCTACGGTTTTGTGCCTGTTTGATGTATGATGTATATTATTAATCAAAAGTTTATTAGAAAGAGATGACAGAAAAAGGTAAAAAGATAAGTGGGAGAAATACCAGGAATATAAACAAGACACTCACTTGCTCAACTAGATATCATATTTATTTTCAGTATTGTTAGTATACGCTTAGCAGTGTACCAATATAAAATCAGTATCTTTATCACAAAAGGCTTAAATCTTGTACGGTAATGTAATAACTTCCTCGCAAAGCTGGATAGATCAGAATAGAGAATATTCTAATTTATAAATCACTGGTTCATATTCCTGCTGAATGTATAGATTTAAATCCAGCCTACTATCTGGTCAGGAAAAATGTTGGAATATGTTTTTCCTCTTAAAAAGGTGATTATCGTGAGATGCACTCTTATTAAAAGACTTATCAGCTATCAAAAACAGAATAAGCATAACACCTAGAATATTATTCATATTATTATCTTACCTTCAGGGCACTAATGGTCATGGGATATGGGATATCAATAGTAAGCACAATAGTGTTTACTCAATCTTAAGAAAAATGTTTAAAAATACTTCAGGATTTAAATACATCAGAATAAAGAAATTCAAAGTTGTAGAATCCTTCTTCTCTCATATTGCATATCAAATACTTTTTATTACATTAAATACTTTTAAAGGACTGACTCGTTATTAGAAATGTGCAAGTGTTGCACAGTTGTTGCTATGGGAACTATAATATTAAACTTCCTGATTTATGTACACACATTCTCAGATATAATGCTGCTTTCATGTAAGATTTTGTAATAAATACATTTTCTCTTTCCTCATCAATCTTCTATGGACTACTTCCTCACGAGAGGTAGATTGCTCACCCTGGGTGACCTTTTGACCTTTTTTTAAGTCAATGGGAGTTCTACTGTCAGCTTCAGTGGGGGCCTTTATTTCATCCCAGACCTCTGCACCAAATACAATTGCTTGGGAATACGCCCGATTTTTATCTCACTGAGACTGAAGAGAAAAAAAGAGAGAGAGATAAACAGTAAAAGCATGAATGTATAAAACCAAACAAAGCAAGAAAGCAAGATAAAACCACAAAGAAAGAAATCAAGAAACCAAGAAAGTCTTCTGCTCCATTTCAGATTTATATGCCTTATATGATTTCCTTAGCAATTTTCCTATCATTCAGCTTAACAATATAAATTCAAATTTAATATAATCAGGATAGTTCTTATGTCTCAAGAACTAACTTGTCTGGTTTCTGTCAATGACCCCTTGTCTGTTCTTTTTAAAAACAAAGTCAGACATTTATTAAAGCTCTAAATGTAAGTGCAGATGTGATGTGATAGCTAGGCACATCTACAGGAAACAGTGTCCAAAGAGAGAGGACTAATGGCAAACATTTTGACAACAAAATTTATGAGCCTGTCTGTTTTAGTTTGCCATTTACAGAATCTGACATGGAATTTCTCTACTTCAACTGAGCGTTTTAGGGAGTTTAGTCACCTTCCAATTAACTGTGAGTGCTGCACATTTGGAGATACACTCAGGCTTCCTAAAGGCCTGCTCAAGTCTGAAAGGAATTCTCTGTCTAGTTCTATAAATGTGTGTGTGTGTACATATATATTCCTATATATACACTCCTGTAAGAATTTTTTATTCCTTTGTTATCTCAGTCCCAAATGAGTCCAACTAAAAGATCATAGAATCATAGAAACACCAGGTTGGAAGAGACCCTCTGGATCATCAAGTCCAACCATTCCTATCAAACACTAAACCATGTCCCTCAGGACCTTGTCCACCCGTGCCTTAAACACCTCCAGGGAAGGTGAATCAACCACCTCCCTGGGCAGCCTATGCCAATGCCCAATGACCCTTTCTGTGAAAAACCTCCTCCTAATCTCTAGCCTAAATCTCCCCTGGCAGAGCTTGAGGCCATTCCCTCTTGTCCTGTCCCCTGTGACTTGGGAGAAGAGGTCAGCTCCCTCCTCTCTACAACCTCCTTTCAGGTACTTGTAGAGAGTAATGAGGTCTCCTCTCAGTCTCCTCTTCTCTAGGCTAAACAACCCCAGCACTCTCAGCCGTTCCTCATAGGGCCTGTTCTCCAGCCGCTTCACCAGCTTTGTTGTTCTACAACAATTGCTCAATTGCAACAATGACCAAGATTATTCACTTTATAAACTCCAGTGAGTGACTCTGAGGAGACTTGACTATGCCAAATTTGCAATAAGCAAGAGTGCTAGATATTCACCACCTTTGAAAACTGAAGAGTACATTAATCTCCATGTTAGGCTTCTTTTTCATTTGCTTGCTTTCTATATATCTTTTAAGAGGAAGATAATGAGTGTCAGGGTTGAAGTAATGGATAAATGAGAAGGATAGAACTCCTAATTTCTCAGCCCTATCTGCCATATATAAGAAACAGTCTTTCAGTTACTACGCTCCTGGAAAACTGGTGAGCCTACAAAATGCACAGTAGAGCAGGAGGCCTTGGGTGGTAAACTCTTTGGTGAACTCTCCAATATATCATTGAGCAGCATCTGGCAAAAGAGATACTTTTAATACTTCTGAAACAATAAATGAGTACAGTAAAGAAATAAGAATAAAAGTAGAATGGTTCCAAGGCAATAAGTTTAAGCATGAAATTGATTTTATTCTTGCATAATGATTACAATACATAAAGCCTTTAGAAAACAATATAGATTAGAAATACTGAAAAGTTAAAAATTAACCCTGCTGTAAAATTTATAATTGAAAGCCAACTTTTTTAACTTCACGCCTTAACAAATCTTTCAAACTTCAAATACCCATTCCTTTTACATGTAAATTTCTAACATTTGAACTACTTGAAAAGAACAGATAAGCCCACCAATGGCTCAGAAGGTCATAAGACTATGTTATCTACTTACTGGTATTTTAAAATCCATGGGTCTGTATTTTTTTGCTATTGTATACTGAATAAACTGGTCAAACAAAGCTCTTAGCACAGTTCCAATTGACTCTTGTTAGATGACAGTGTTTTCCCTTTCTAGATAAACATAGATTTTTTTCTTTATTGAAATTCTTCAAAATTTACTTTTAAAACTTCAGTGTTTTAACTGTATTTTGGGGTTTTTGCTATTCATGTAAACATTTACTTCTGATGTAGTGTTACAAATTCTTTATTTGACTGACTTCTCAAACAAACTGGCTTTTTTTGCTCACTATCCGAAATTAAATGTATGATATAGTTTTCTTTTGATTACATGTAATTGATATTCAACATATCTCTGAGTCAACTTTCTAAAAATTAAGATATAGGATACAACAGCAAGATATAGTTTCATTCCAGCAAATTAGAGCATGCCAGCATCTGCTGATGTAATGTCCTGATACCCTAAATTGATTCTGATCATTACTTTTCATAAGCATTAAAGGTTAGATTTTTCTTTCTTATTTTGTGTATATTTAGCCCCCTGCCCCATCTTATCACCACCACAGACACATACATATACAACTTTCTTGGACCCAATCTCCACCTTATAACACAATCTGCGCTTATCCATCCATACCACAAAAGTCTTTGTATTTTATGTACCAGCCACAGAGCCTCTGTTGAACTGCTTTGCTGAGCTTTGACCTTGCACCTATATTTTATTGTCATCCTCTGAGCTCAAAGTCCTCCTGCCAAATAGCAAGGGACCAGAAAAAATGATTTTTTAATGGTTCCTCTTGAGTCACTTTAGCAACCCAGATAGTGCTCCATGGACTCCAAATCCCTGTCTAAAATAATCTGGTGCTCTCCTCCCTTTATTGTAAGGGTGCTGGGCTCTACAGTAGGGGGAATTGTGTTCTTAAATTCAGTTTATGATCCGCTGGGTTGAAAGACATAGTGCAGCTTCCAGTAGAAATAGATTTGTGCATAATTTGTGTCTGAATTAGAACATTTTCGCAATTAGAAAGTCAATGTTTAATTGTGCAACACTGTTTAAATTTTTGTATATCATACTTAAATTCTACAGCTATCCAGACTACTATTTTCTGCTGAAGTTTGCTGTAAGAAAGTGCACTGATGATATCTGTCTCCATTCAAGGTTCTTCAAAATAATGAACTCTGAATTTATATTTTGTCTCGGAAAACTGGAAGATAAGTTATGTAGGCTGGCTGCAGATGTATGTCTCTGCTGATACAATTTATTTTGCTGTAGTCCAACTCATCTTGACACATTGCTCCATTATCTCTGATTTTAGCGGCACATGCCAGGCTCTTTCTCAGACATTATCACATTTCATATGCCAGCAAATTTTGTCACAACTGACTGAAAGGTGAATACTATATATTGGGCATAGTCAAAATATATGTTAATATATTTATTTTTCATTATATGATGATGCTTGACACGGATTTCATTTAATCAAAATGTATAATTATTATATCTAATTTTTTTGGTGTTTTGTCAGGATTATTTCCTTTGTTACGTTCATAATATTAGTAATAGCATCAGTTGTTAGCCAGCTGGTCAAATACTAGAAAAATCTTTTCCCATTGCTGTGTATTTGATAAAGATTTTAGCCTTCTAGCATATTTTTAAACTTTTACATTTTTTTAAAAGGCTTATGCAAATATTCTCAAAAATACCTTTATTATTGCAAAGATTATTATTAGGTAATATCTTAGAGGAAAGGTCATCACCTGCAAAATGATTAGATTCCACTGTCATTAGTTTAAACTTATTGTACTACAAAATTAAATAAGGCTATATTTCAAACAGCTGTATGAAAGAAAATTTTGCCTCCTAAGACTATAAATGGTGGTATCTTTTACCAATTATCTGCTCAGATCTACAGTCGATGACCCCTAAACCCAAGATTTTCTATCCACTGTATGTTAAAATAAATTTGCATTTTGTAGCTCTTGTTCTCCAAGATGTTAAAAGCAGCAATAAAGATTGGAGTCCCATTGTTAGATACTGCACAGACTCATTAACTGGGCTTCCACTTAGCTAAGTTTAAGGGTTACAAACCTATTCTAAACTCATTACTATCAAAGGAGACATTTTCAGGTAAATTATCATTCATCGCATATATCTGAGAGGCCTATTTAATGCATTACAATATGACATATCAAAAGTAGGAGGTAGATTTTTGATTTTTAGAAGCAACTCTCTAATAGGAAGGATAATAGAAATGGAAAATTTTAAATCCTCAATCTGTTGTTGTGACAGGAACAGGGTATCTCACACACATTGTACCAAATTTTCCGAGTACGTTTTTTGTTGCGTAGATTAAATTAGGAAGAGGAGACAATGCTGTTCCTTTAAATCTGCCTCGTGAAGGAGCAACTCATGGAAAAACTGAAAACAAACTGTTTCTCTGTGAAAGCAATCAAAAACCAACAGAACATACTTTAGAGATGGGGGGGAACTACATTTTTACAGAAAGTGGAAAGAAAATTGTAGAAAAAGTAATAATTACAAAAGAATAGCACAAAAATTGTGGGCTTAAAATGAGAAAGGGTACAGAATTAAATAAGCTGAAAGAAGAAACTAGCTTAAAAGGTAAAACCAAACAGTTTGATTTAAAAAATGGGGAATAAAACACAAATGAAAGTAGATGTCAGTTACATAAGAGTCATTATACTTACACAGAACAATAAACTATGATATTTTTGTCATTGGGTAGAGAGAAGACTGAAGGCTCAATACCTTGATTGCATCAGCCTTCAGAAAAAAATAATGATCAAACACTTAATTGAAGGAATTTTAATAATGAGATATTTTAAATATCTCAAAAGCCTTGGAAAAGCAAGCATAGCACTATGTTTACATCCAATAAAAAGGAGGACCCAGTAATCATTGAGCAATTGGTCTAACTTCTCTCACAAAACAATACTAGGAGAAATTATGATAGATTCAATTTGAAACCATGTATACAATGATGAAATAATAAATATTCAGCCACTGTTTTAAAGAACAGATTCTATTAAATGAATACAATTTTTTTGACAAAATACCTGACCTATCAGACATGAGAAAAGTAATAGAAGTATTACATCTCAATTTTACTGAGGCTTTTGATGTACTCCCATAACAGTCTCATCAACTACGACTATACAGTCAACATCAATGATGTCTGATTGGCATCCCATAAGCGAGATGCACTCTCCCAAGAAAATGTAACCATTCATCAGCAGGGCTTCTAAGGAACATGTGACCTTTGGGGTTTAGGGTGGGTTTTTCGCAGCCATGGGAATAAATCTACCACACGTGTTGCCAGAATGCAACAGTGCTGACTGTAAAACACAAAGTTAAGAATAGGAGGGATAAATCACAGGTCATTAGTGCATGTCATATCACACCTTACTCTTTTCCACATTCTTTGAAGGGCAAGAACAATGAAGCTGCACTGTACTTATGAACCCTTCCAAAGCACCAATGAGCACAGTTTTTATTCTCTGGAGTGAGTCTGCAGAAATTAGCCTCCACTGGTGAATCTCAGAGCCAACTGGATGATGACTAAGTTTTAGGCAGACACAGAGAGACTGTGCAGTTAATAAAAGCTCCCTAGTGCATTCCATAATATCTGGATTATCTCTCCTAATTTTTTCCACATTAGGATGGGCTCTGATCTAACTGTTATACAGTAAAGTTATCATTGGGAAAATTATAGCTAGTTTAAAACAAAGGTCAGCTCAATGTGTCTATTCGCAGTTAAATCCAATGTCACTCATTGAGGAACAGAGGAGAAAAAAACAAAAATAGTAATTCTGTTATCACACAAAACTATGCTTATGTCCTACTGAATACTGTGTGAAGTTCTAATATAGCTGCCTTTTATGATAGATCTTGATAGAGATTTTAAACAGTTCAGTTTTAGAGAAAAGCAACACATTTGTTAAGCAGACTTGGATTATTCAACCTGGGAAAGAGATGATAGGGCAGAAGAGAGTGATGAAAACGTAAAAAATTATGAACAGCCCAAAGAAGGTAAATAGGAAGCTACTTTTCCAATAGACAATGTAAGGAACATGAAATAAAAAGTTATTGGTAAGTTCAAAACTAACTGGTTCTTTTAGCAGTGCACAAGAAAGCTTCAGAATGACTTGCAAAAAAACGTTGTGGATGCTATGAGTGTCAAAAGGGTTGAAAAGTGATCAAACTTATGGAAGAACAGTCTAATGAAAAGTTTACTTGATGACACTATCACTCGCAAAAATGGTTAAAGTTAGGAGAAAATACTGGAGAAGTGGCCCTATGCACCTGCCTTGTCTTCAGACTCCACTCTGATATGGTTTGGTAATCTTGTGATAAATACGATCTGTGAGGAAAAGCAGAAGACTTTTTACTTTTTCAATCTGGAAAAATTAGACTAAGTGAAAGAAGCAACACATAAAAACTGCAGCACTCCATGAAGTTCTTTATGATCAATTTTTCCAATAACTTTAGAAGCAAAAGAAAAGAATCGCTTAATTTTCACTAACATCATTTACTATTATGAATTATTATGGATACTATTTTGGCTACATAGGTAGCAAAGCATTGGAATAGTCTTTCTGAGGAGATTGTAAGATAACTTTCAGAAATATTTAGGAGAATAAAACAGACAAACATTTGTTAGAACATAGTTCATCTTTTTTCTTTGCAGAACTAAATTGATTAGATGATACTCTTACTTCCATTTCTATTTTATGACTACAATTTCCAACAGAGTAGATGAAAACATTAAAGATGTGGTTCAATAAAAGGTGGCCCCTTAACTAAAAAAAGCACTCGAAAGTAATTAAATTAACTAAGTAAAGGTTTGAGACAACATGTATGGTGATTCATTCTTTCAAAGGATGTGATGTACAGAACTGAAGGTTTTATAAGAAAAAAGTGTTCTGGCACCTTTTTTATCACTTAAAGTCTATCAGATAGGAAGAGGAAGGAAGCCTGAGTAATGGAAAATTAAATATGACCACAGAACTGAGCCTCAGTGGATGAGTATTAACAGAAGGTAACCTCTTGGATAAAGAGAGAATGAACACATATACAAAATATTGTTGTCTTGTACAAAATCAGTTTTGCGGATAAACACAGCATGCTTCAGATTCCAGGACACACAAGCAGTGCTTTTCAATTGAAAACAACATCAAACAACACAAAAAAAACCCCAAGAAGGTATTTTTCAGCATTAATAAAAACTAATTTTTTAATTAGGAAAAAAAGAAATAAAAGAAATATTTTTATTCATCAAGATGCTAAATTCAAAATCTTCAATTCTGTCTACAGTAAACCTTCAAAGCAGAAGGCCATATGAGGTCCCTCCAAAGCAACTATTGTTCTATTTTCAGAAGACGAATAGATGAACTTCCAACAACTTCGTCCCTCTCGTCACCTGATTGTTATTGGAAGGCTTGTCCTTTAACTGAATAACTCTTTATCTTCCCTCTTTGTCTTCTCTGTATGGAGTGGGATCAGGGATAAGATCTGATGTCCTCTGGTGACTGCTACCATAGCAGACTAGTGAAGCAGGATGCTAGGGTATGTTAAATCACTACATTTATCGTGTTTATCTTTGGATCATTGTTTTCAAAAAGATTGCAGCTCAAAGAAAAAAAATTACAAACCTAACTTTTACAAAGAGTAATTCTCTTTCAGATCATCACCAGGTTTGTCTTAGAGTTTACAAATCACTAAATCAAAACTAAAAAAGCTAAAACACATACAAGCCCCAAAAGATAACTGAGTAGATTAACCTATACACCAATGAAATCTAGATCAGCCTTCATAATATTCAAATTGCAGCTGGCATAATGAATATTAAGTTAGTCAATCAGGAGAGGTTCCTTCATGAGACCAAATCAGGTTAATTTTTTTAGAAGAAAATTCATTACAACAAACTGAATTTTATGTGATTTTTCCCTGTACAAATGTGGTTTATCTTTTATAACAAACTCGTCACAGATAATTAATAGTGGATCCCTAGCAGCAATATTAGTAAATATTAAAATAATTTATCAAGAAGAACTAAGTTAGATATTATTTCCAGCACAGATTTTAATAGAAGATGGGAAAAGGAGGAATGAAAGGAAGTAAGGCAATCATTCTCCCTCTAATACGTAGCTGGAAGAAGACTTAGAGTTAATTGAATTAAAGAGAATTATCTTCTGAAAGTACTATTGAGTAAAGTTTCCCACAGAAAACAGTAATTAAAAAAAAAGTCTTTGTTAATCAGTTTCTTAATTCAACATACTTTAATTATATTTTACTTGTCCTAAGAAGAAAATGTATTTATTTTCTGGAATATATATATACAATACTCTGCCTTCATTTAAAAAAAAAGTAAAAAGTAGCATTAAGCAACACTGACCTTGTTCGGGAGTAGAACTGGCTTGATAGTGTGGCTTACACAATTCAGTCATAAATATGATATAAAATTTATTGGAAATATGATTACACAGAAATATGATTATTAGTCTTCTAGATGCTGGCACCTTGTATTATACAACAAATATTTCACAAATCACCTGGTTGGAAGAGACCCACTGGATCATCGAGTCCAACCATTCCTATCGAACACTAAACCATTCCCCTCAGCACCTCGCCCACCCGTGCCTTAAACACCTCCAGGGAAGGTGAATCAACCACCTCCCTGGGCAGCCTGTTCCAATGCCCAATGACCCTTTTGCGGGAAAAATATTTTCCTAATGTCCAGATTAAACCTCACCTGGCAGAGCTTGAGGCCATTCCCTCTTGTCCTGTCCCCTGTCACTTGGAAGAAGGCCAGCTCCCTCCTCTCTACAACTTCCTTTCAGGCAGTTATAGAGAGCAATGAGGTCTCCTCTGAGCCTCCTCTTCTCCAGACTAAACACCCCCAGCTCTCTCAGACATTCCTCATAAGGTCTGTTCTCCAGCCCCTTCACCAGCTTCATTGTTCTTCTCTGGACTCACTTAAATATTACACCTGATAAAAAATAAGCTTGCTTCCAACAGTAATTAATTAGACACATATACTTGAACCTTATGAGGAGGTAGCCCCTCCCCTCCGTCATATCTAACTCTAGGATTTTTACTTCAGATTTCCTGCTCCAGCAGACTGTGCCCAGTCCTTGCACCTGATATTTTTTTGTAGTGATTTCACAGAATTATTCATTTTTGCATTTATTTGTGACTGCTCCACAAATATTTTTCTGCTTATGGGACTGGGAAACCTGCTGCAGTTGATTCTGCTTGGGCAGGGAAAGTAAACTACATGATTGCCAGAAGTCCCTTCCAACCTAACCCATCACTGTCATTCTGTGACAATCTAGTTCTATTAGCTTATGAATGGGCTCATAAGAGATCTATTAAAAATGTTTATATTTGAAAAAATATCCAAATCACTGCTTCCCTTAAAGACTAGACAAGAGATACGCTACTATTCTAAGCATATTCGCTCTTCTCCTCCCCTAGGGATTTTAGGACAAGGAAATTATATTCAACAAAAAAAAACCCCAACAAACAAACCATAAAAACAACAAAAAAATTACTGTTCAAAATGGATTAAAGCCTCATTAAGTAGCAACTGGGACTGATGTTTTCAGTCAGTATGATTTATGAATTTTGTTTGCTTTGAGTTGTACACCAGCAAACAAAAGAAGTGCTCTGGAACCATTTCCTGGGGGAGGGCAAAACATATGCAGAATGAGTTCAACTTTAAGACTGTCAGGCTACATTTAACAACAGAACTATGTAAAATATTAGTTAATTTTCAATGCGTATGTTCTGCCTAACATCTTCAATAGTTTTTGGTATTTTATAAGATTGATAAATTTGAAAGCAAGGAATTTTCAGAAAGCTTGTTAACTAAGAAGTAGTTTTCATATAAACGTCTGGGCTTTATGCACAGGAATCTGCACCAGATATATTTTGTGTCACCTATTTCAGCACTGCTTGTGAATTGATAAGGGTAATGCTTGCTCTTCACACTTTTTTATGCTTTTTTATAGAAGGTGTTCTTATTTCTTCCATAGATCAACTTTAAAATCAAAATACTTACCTCAGTTTTTCTTCTAAATGTAAGGCTAAGATAAACACAATGACTTTATTTTAAAACAAAGAAAATATCCCTTAGAGCAGGAATCAATATTGTATATTGTAATAGAAATAATTCACATGTGCATACGCAGTATCTTAAAATTATATACTTTGACTTCAACTTCACAAGTATCTTCTGTTAATGTTTACATAAACAAGTGGTATTTCTTCTACCTTTAATTTTGACTGTTCTGACAATTCCAGTACTCTCTACCAGAAATATGGTCCTCATGTTTTACAAGCCAACAATTAAATACAAAATAATGGCATTATCACTACATGCAAAACGCATCTAGTCATTTGAAATAGGTCTAAGCAACCGGTGACATGATTATTCTCATTCTACATTTTGCAACTGGACTGGATGAACATTGCTTCTGACAGCAAATTGTGTATCTCCTTTCTTAAAAAGTATTCCTATTGTGGGAAGGTTAAACTTCCTTCTATAGAGAATTACCTTGAAAAACTCTATGAATTTGGAACCAGGTTTAAACAGGTAGATAAAAAGGTAACCATAAAGGGACTAACTAGACAGGTGCTAGATATTATACAATGAAACACAGTTTGAATTATGTAGTTTATAGTGAGGAAAGGGGTTTTTTTGGTTGTTAAGAAATGCTGCAATAATAACCAGCATTTGGTGGTTAACTTTTAATGAAGTAGGAGAATGTACCTTAAATTAATACAAAGATTTTACATTTTGCATATGTAAATATCACAATTATATGTCTAATTAGGCATGCAACCATGCTTTTAAACTATAACAGGTGATACCTAACAGCAAGGGAATAGTTGCATACTTAAATAACGGCCTAGAGAGAACTGGATGAGCCAGAGGCACTGGCATCTATTAAATATGCTATGCCATTTTCAACATAATTAGTTACCTAATTGCAAACCCGAACTTAGTCAATGCATTCGCACAAGTAATTAATTACAGTTTGTTTAAAAGCATTTCATTTGTAGTGCTTTATTCTTCATTTCCTGCAAATCACATTACTAAAGGATAGATTTCATTTTCAAAAACAATGGAGACAAATAAATGAGATGCAGAAAAGCATGAAATAAAAGAAAGCACTATAGGGCATTAGTGCTATCTAGAATTTCAGAAAGACTACTTTTTCTTTCTCCTGAAATTATTTTAACTATTTCAAACTGCAATATATCTGAATTCCAACAGTTATGTGCTAAATATCAATTATATCACTCAGATTCATGGAGTAAACTTCATGCGGGCAGGTAATTGTGACCCAATAAAGCCCTTATTTATTGGTATTTATTAGTAGTGTCATCCTAGCATCCAGAATCTCTACCAACACATCTGGAATCACTATGAAAGCTGTTATGTCATTACATTCTAAGATAAACAAAGTATAGAAGTTACACTGGACCCAAATCAATATATAAGCATACAACAAAACAAAGAGACCACCACAAAGAGCAAGACAAAAACATCTTCTGTAAGTGGACAATATTATAAAGATTGTCACAAGTGGCTAAGCAAATGGATTTGTAGAGGTTTACCTGTTGCGTGTGTGTGTGTGAAACAGGAAAGAAACCAGGCTGTATTTGTTTGAATTATTATATTAGCGGTCAGAGAAAGTTCTTCTTCAGGCTAAGAAGAAATGTAGTACATTTTCTGTGTACTACAAGAAAATGGAAAAAAAACCCACAAAGGACTCAAAACAAAGAAAGAACTGAATCTTGAGAGTGATAATTTGCAGCTTGTGAGTGACAAGATGACCTATCAGTGGACCCAAAGAAAGAGAAATGACATAGATCTACAAGCAATAAGATTCCCAAAGTCTCCCAACACCCCTACCTAGCCTAGAAAATATGTGTATTTGTAAAGACCAGAGAAATCAGAGCTGAAAAATACTCAGCATTTACTAGAGACACAGAATCCATACACACATTTTTAAGCTGTGAAACTTTCTTTATGATTAGAGCCTAAAAGGCATAATCACAGCCTGATACAAGGACTGGCAAATTCATGCAGTGGATTTTGGAATACTGAGGCAAGTGAGATGAAGCACAAGGAGAGATAATGTGGCATATACTGAGAAAGTAAAAGGCAAGAGCCCCAGAAGAAGTGTCCAGTGGGACACTTATCCACAAGAAGGTGTCAAGGAGGCAGAATAAGATTTCTCTCAGATAGCTGGAAGCAGATCAGGAGTAAAGATAATGGTCTTGCAGTTACACCAATGACCTCAATTAAGGTAAACTTACTGATGGTAACAGCAAAATCTTTACCACTGGTCATATGTTCAAGAAAATAATTTATGCAGAGTATCAGATAACAACTTAAGCCTATTTCAGTGAGGGGGAAGAACAAAAGCTAAAACTTCTTGGATGTTATATTGGACATAAGGTTTGAATGCAAGGAAGAAAACAACTGTAGCTGATAGATCATGGAAGATAAGAACAGAATAATGGTCTTGAAAATTGACTAGAAAGACTTTGGTGAGAAATTTCAGGCAAATGGGCAAATCAGACTGAAGAGTGCCTATGAGAGAAGCGTAGGCCAAGATAAGGAGACACTGATCATATTTAAAAAAAAAAAAAAAAAAAACACCAAAAAAAGACAAGCACTCAATTATTTTATAGATAGAAAAGGAGATTGAGCAAAATGAGAAATATGAGGATCAAGAACACACTTACTTAAGACACACAAGGATAATGAGTCAGAGTGAGGGTAAAGAGCCCTATAAACAGGATTAAAAACTCAGATCAAATTGAAGAGGATGAAAAATGAAAACTCATGAAAGGATGGAAAAATAAAGTTGACAAGAAACTGTTGCATCTGTGACTAGAGGGAGAAAGCTGTAGGAGAGTAATGAGAGGTGATGAGAAAAGGAAAAAGAGGGAACTAAGGATAACCTTTATCCTGTGGACATCACCTTACTTAAATAAAAACTAATACAGTTGGGATAAGAATCATAGAAATATATAAAATGTATGGAATTCTTTATATTTTATTTGGTGAAATCTTTAATGACAGAGAAATCTTCAAGTACAGTTATCTTCTGATGGTTTATTAATGTCTCTCTTGAAACTGCTGTAGAGATTGAGGGGAGTGTAGAGCTGCTAGAATTTATTGACAGCATAAAAGAAGGGATGTTACTAGATAAAGCGACATGATGCAACTGAATGCTCAATTAGGCCTTCTGTTCAATGCACAACATGCCCTTTTGCATTAGCACTATTACTTATTACACTGATTATTGTCCAGAAGGAATTTTTCCTGTGCTCCTCCAACAAAGGAAGAAAAGGTACTATGTCTGAAGAAGCAACCAGTATGCATTTATTGGCTGCAGCAGACTTTAATTTTACTCTATCTCATCATTTTGAATGTGGTAGTTGCTGCAGCTTTGTCTCCAATGAGACTGGACTCCTTCTGAATTCTCCTTAAAATGACCCTGCTCTTCCAGTCATTGATACCACCAAGCAACTGTGAACACACTTTTATGTACGTATATATACACACATGTATAAAATTATATATATGTAATTATACACATTTAAAGGCATATCTAATAATACAGTATAATTACATATTTTACACTTCTGCTTGTCATGGATCTCCATCTGGACACTGAGCTGTTGACAACTACTCTTTGAATGTGACCACCCAACCAATTACTTATCCACCAAACAATCCACCTATCAAACTCATATCTCTCCAATTTAGAGACAGGATGTTATGGGGGACCTTGTGAAAGGTTTTACAGAAGGCTGGATAAATGACATCTATTGCTTTTCCTGAGTCCACTGATGTGTTTAACCCATCATAGAAAGCCACTAAATTAGTCATACAGGATTTGCCTCTGCTGAAGCCATGCTGACTGTCCCAAATCACCTCCCTATCCTCCATGTGCTTTAGCATAGCTTCTAGAAGGATCTGTTTCATGACCTTTACAGGCAGAGGTGAAGCTGACAGGCCAGTAGTTCCCAGAGTTGCCTATTCTACCCATTTTAAAAATGAGCACAATGTTACGCTTCTTCCAGTCACCAGGAACTTCTCCCAATTGCCACGACAAACAATGAATGAGATCACATACAGATTGAACATTCCCTATTGAGCTTATATCTGGGAAGACCGATTTACATTGATTATACCAACAACTATATGGAACATATCAGAGTCATGCAAAGACAGACTGATTATCTAGTTCTTAAAAGGCTACAGGTGCTTGAGAGATATGTTGAACAAAAAACTTCTCCAGTACATTTGGTCAAAAATGTCCTTATTTTCATAGACTATAGTGTATTAGACATAATTAACGACATTAATTGACCTTTAGAAGTCAGTAGACACTGGTGGAAGGGCAATATCAGACACATACTACTACTAGCCTCTTAAAAATGCATTTTATCTCCAGGTACAATGCACTATAAAACTCAGAAAAAAAAACCCATAGCTCTAAATTAAATTAAATAAACATAAATTAACTACTTAATATATACTTCCTCAGGCTAGAAACTCTAGAACTCTCTAGTTTAATTTATTTTTGTGCAGTTCCACTTTAACAAAATAGAAAAGATGTTAAAAAATTACTTAAGTTGAATATTTTACCAGGGAAGACTCACTGATATATTTGCAGATTTGCTACTGGGGTTTTCAAGATTATTGCTTAACTTTTTTTTGAAGCAGTAGCAGCAGAAAACAGGAGGTACTAGAAGACCAGCTATGAATCATTAACAGTGATTTTAAATGTATATTATACAATCATTTATTCAGAATCATATCAAAATCCAGAAACTACTGTTTCATAGTATCTATATAAATCAAAATATGTTGTCAAGGCACAAAAGCAAATTATATTTGCTTTTGCTTCTGCTACAGGCATTGCCCAAAAGATGTAATACAGTGGTTGTGGAGATGCTCCATACTGTGACAAATCTCCAGAGCCTCTTTGGAAAAAGAGCAGAAAAATGACACCTGCACCTATTATTTTTACTGAGTTGTGGAAATGAGTCAGGTTTTCAGTCCCTCATACTGACATTGTCGAGCTTTTCCATTTTCACAAGGACAAAATTACAAGTACTCTTCCTGGAAGCAGAGAAGAAACTGTGTTTGCAACATGACTGAGAAAAAAAGGCAAGTTTATTTCACTTAGATTTTACCGACTGGATGTAGTACTCTATTAAATTTTTGTGTCTCATAATAGCCTTATGCCAGTATAAGGTGTGTCATCATTTCTAAGATAACTGGGCCAGAATTTTTAAGAGTAAAAATTGAGATTTTTCAAAACAGTTCTGGCAGAACTTGATCAAATGACCTATGAAAGTTTGGCTGACGACACCACTCATTGAAGTATCTATTCAATTACATTTTGAAATTACAGGGTTTACTGTAGTACGGAAATCTGATCCACATTTCACTCAACGTAATTGAACGATTTCTATTGACGTAAGCAACTTCAGATCAGTTTTTGATTAATATTAACTGTATTGAGATATATGCTTAGAAATGCTGTGTTCCTTGGCTTCCCATGATCTCAGCTGCGTAAACACGTCTTTAGTTTTGCAGAGTTTCTTTTCAGAAAAGATGTTGATGACAATGGCACCTGAAGGCTCAAAAAAGTTTCACTAGGTGTTTGTTTTACAAATGAAAATTGCTGAAATGGGGAGAAACTGTCATCTACAAAACTAGACAGTATATTTGCTTTCACAACTTTGTCAATCAGGGTACTTGCTATAAAAATTCTTATTAAGTGATTAGAAATCCACCTAAGGATTTAAAATAAAAATAAAACTACATCATGTGTTCATTGAAAATCACTACAGTTTTTACTATTAAAAGAGCTTGAAGAAAATTACAAAGCACAAGGTTATTAATTTGGGGGATTTAATAAGAGCTTTCCTAATTTTCTATCAGCCAGTGTTCTGAGGAATTCTCATTAGCTTTCAGGCACATTAAATATTGCAACATAATAATTTCCTGGTATTTATGTCTATATGCATTTTTGGTGATTGGTTCACTTCTTCCTTTTCACAGTCTGAATGTCTGGGTTATAGCACAGTCAGACAGCTTCATGTTAATACAGTTCTTGACTGCATTTTGTGTGTCTGAAATGAGCTGTTATCAAACTTACCCAAAGTCTTGATCTACTATAGCCAATAATGTAATACTAATAGGATTCTTACATCATGCTGATGTGAGCATAGTTTTGTGACCCATGTAGTCAAAACTTAAATAAACTTTCAAAACAACTTTTAAAAGTAATTGATGGCAATTTGGTCAGAAATTGAGACACTTTCAAATTTTTTTTTAAATATCTGAAGATGAGAATAAACACAGCTAAGAAGTGGAGAGCAACCTGTGTAAAACTGGAACTCTATTATGTTTGCAAATAAAATTTCTTTGGTGAAGCTCCAATTAGAACCTCAAGTTTTATTTTGGAATTCAAGATTCATTGGAACTTCTATTGCGCACTACAGGTTCCATTTGGTAATAAGATCTTTATATCTGTCTTAAATACAGTATCTGACAAGCTGACAGGGTAAAAAACTGACTAATGATTCTGATTATCTCTCAGCTACTGACCTATCCAGCAAGCTCTCTGAACAGAATCTTGCAGCATGATCACAAGTCACTATTTTTGCATGTCTCATATTAGAAATAACTATTGGAGCAAATCACACTTCTACCTGTGCAATACATTAAAATTGAGGTAAAAATAGAAAACAAAATAACTATGTTCAACCTAATCAGAATTTCAGGGCAATTTCTGGCAAATTTCTCATTTTCAGACTAAGAAGTGAAACGTTTCATTCTTTCTGCAGATCAACAGGGATGTAAAGTTTGCTTTGTCTTTGTTGTGTAACATTACTAAAGCCCAACAAGAAGGAAAATAAAACAATTTAAGTTCTTCAGCTTAATTTGTTTTCCAATTTGCATTTGTTGCCCACTGCTGTAACTGTCCGAGAGTTTCAGGTACTTCAGAACATCAGCTTACCAATCCTTCTTTGTTTTAAGACATGACGTTTATTCCTCCAAACTAATTCTATGTAATCTAAGCAGAACTTGTCCCAGTGAGTAATGGATGTTTTGAATTTCTTGTAATTAAAGTCAGTGTGTTTAAGCATATATTATACACTTAATTTATATTTAGACTGAAAGCTTCAGTTGCCTGTAAAGTGACAACACAGAATCTAGGTTTGAATAGCTGAATCATGATTCATTTCTGTTCCCAGCAGACCTATCTTGTGCCTCTTGATTCTTGATAAATTTGGCATTCATATACACATCAATTATACATAGATATAAAAATGCATTTATATGAGTAGATATATGTGTATATATGTATGTATTCTATATTCAAATTAAAAATCCATGTACACTATATACAATATTTTGAAAGGCTTATAAATTTAGCAAAAATGGGGCCTTGTCACTTTCTGTCCTTACTGTAGACTGTCACAGCCAGTGCTCTATATAAATTTCTCCTCCAGAACAAGGCAGCTCTTCCAGAATCATATGTTATATAATAACATGACAACTGGAAGCTGGTCACACACTGTAATAGCAGGGATACTCTTCTATAACTGACCATGCTTCAAATATCAACCAGTGAGGGTACTTGAGAGACAAGGAATGAATAAAATACAAATAGTTTTCACTTACTGCTGTTAAGGGTGTACCCTTATACTCCAAAGATGTATATCATCAGTTAACTTAACATACATGACTCAAAAGTTTTAAGCTCTAAAGGGTTGCTGGATGTTTTCCAAGCCTTCAGCATGATATTTTAAATTGCTTCTTATGTGCCATCTAATTTGTTATGAGGAATGACTTGTGTGCCTACACATAAGTGACTGGTGCTATTTTAGGTAGTCTACTGAGACATCCTCATGACAAGGGCAGCTATAACACAATGTTCAAGAGAACCTTGCCTTTCTGAAACTGTAGCCTATAAGACCAGACAGAATAACTATGACATCTGAAATGCCACTAGACAGGTATGTTTAAGCAACTGGATTCCATCTATAAAGCCTGTAAAACTCATTGTTTTCTGTTGGAAATTAAAGGCTGTACAGAAAGACATTTTAAATTCGTCATCCAACTTTCAATGGTTTATAATAGAAGACTTTGCATTCAAAAATTTCAAATATGAATTGCAAACTTTTCATTCAGCACTGAATATACACCATGGAAAATGCTCATAGTACTGAACACTTTATTTCAACTCCTAGAGAAGTAGCCACGAAGAGAAGATAAAAAAAATCTTCCAACAACATATGCTAATTTCTTGCCTTTGTCCTGGCAACAAGTCAGTATCTAACAGTTAAATACATCGGAACAGAATTGAGGAGCTTAAAGATGAAACTTGCCAGAAATTTCTTAAACTCTTGTAAGACAACATGGGCCAAAAAGTAGACATCCTAGATATCTTTGCATGTTCAAACGATCTTCACATGCCTGTGTATGAAAGGATACTAAATACATATCTGTAAAGGTTTCTAAATGAATCCTTAAAATCTGTTATGTACATTAAAGGATACACAGGAACAGAACAAAATGACCTGTGCTGAGGTTCTTACAGACTGACCTGAGCACTGGTACAAAGATGAACAGAGAATACATGAGCATAGAGGCATGAGGGCAAGGGCAAAGGTATTATAGTTCAGAACTGAAATATAATGTCCTAAAACATTCCCGAAAAATAAAAAGAAAAGAAAGAGGGTTATATCATGAGTTACACTAAACTGCACTACACGAGCTGATCAAATGTTGTTGCATGCATTTCTACTTTAAATGTTTAGTCCATGCAGAATTTTTAAGACTTCATATTAAATGAGTCACACATTTCCTATTAAATGGTCTAGCTTTTCTTTTTCATTATCATCAGAAAAAGTCAAATTATCCACTGAGAAATGAAAGGTAGAAATCTTGCCCTAGGCTTTAAGTTTTGTAAAATTAGGGGTCTTCCATTTGCAGATCTGTAACCTTGTACTTTAAGCACTGAAGTCTGCTTTTTACTTGGTAGTCTTTCACTGATAGACGCCAAAGTTGCTGTGACAATATCTTTACTTTATACTCCCAAATGTTCTTGTCCTCATGGTCTTGTGTCATTGAATTGCAAGACTCTGATATATCTTTTATGCCAGGTTTCTCATGGGAACATGTTTTAGACTGATGTTTAAGTCACTCTTTCCCCTCACATCCCTCTTTCACCTCTCAGTACCTTTTGTTTTATAACTTTATGTTCAGGAATATGTAGATACCCTTAGATAACATTAGTAGATAATTATCATTTACATAGCCCAGAAGTAATATCCAGTGACCTTCCAGGTACTGAAAGGTGCCTACAAGAAAGCTGGAGAGGGACTATTCATAAAGGTTTGTGGTGATAGGATGAGGGGGGATGGGTATAAGCTGGAGAAGGGCAGATTTAGAATAGACATTAAGAAGAATTTCTTCACCATGAGGGTGGTAAGACACTGGAATAAGTTGCCAAGGGAAACTGTGTCTGCCCCATCCCTGGAGGTGTTCAGGGCCAGGTTGGATGGGGCCTTGGGCAGCCTGATCTAGTGGAATGTCCCTGCCCGTGGCAAGGTAGTTGGAATTGGATGATCTTTAACATCCCTTCCAACCCCAACTATTCTATAATTCTAATACACATACACAGAACTTCAAAATAGTTACAAGACAGCAACATCTGCACCCGATCAATGTGCTGCTGTCAGCACCATCAGCACTAACGTGTGAGAGAAATCAGTACGGAGACCAGGCTGGTCTAGTTGTAACTGTGTATGTGGCAAGTGATCAGGAGAATATCCATGGCCCATCTGCTCAACCTTTGAGTAACAGAAAATACTCCAGAGTTTAAGAAACCTTCTACAAAAATCTGTAGATATGACTGTAGCGTACCTGATACACCTGCTATTTTTTGCCCATGTAATTCTAACATTGAAACAGTTTAAGTTATGTGGCCCAACCAGAAGGAAAGGAATTATGAAAAATTCTATATAAACCATATTTTTATATTCTCTTAAAAGAAGGGAGGGAGGTTGCGGTATTTGAATCAACAAAGGGAAACAGTTAGGCATTTGTTATTACTTCAGTAAAGGTCCCAAAACATCTAAGCCTGATCTAACTAAAGCTGTTCAAATACATCAATATTTCACAGCAGAGTAAAATAGAATTGGAGATCTCTCAATAGCCTCTCAGGAAACTAAAACTTTCTTTAGAAAAATACCTCAACCAAAGAAGCAATATCCTAACAAATCTGTCACATCTCTCAACTGAAAATATTCAAGAATTTTTATATAAACAGTTTGAGAAAACATAGAGGTGCAAACAAATGCTGCAGCCAAACATCATAAAGTGCTTTCAATCTAACTACCTAAATCAGACAATATAAAAAACTGTAGACTAATTTTGTCTTCATAGGGAAGGAAATGTAGCAGTTCACTAACTCCCTTAACAGCCTTCCATACATATGATAAAATTTATCTCCATTCTTTTTCATGTGACATAGCTCAGCAAGTACTCCATATTAATCTCTTATAGGAATGAAAAATATTCTGGTACCTAAAAATTCCTTATGCCATTTTTCCCCTTTTCATAAATCGGGCTCAAAAAGTCAATTGTGCTGAAATAAACATCAGTATAACGCCTAAGGATACAATTTTTTACCTGGCTACAGAGTGTTTGGCAGCATAGATACTGAACATAAACTCTAGAATAACTCATTAGGAAATACACAATAGCTGTGGCAAGATTTACTACAAATACGCTTGAAGTGTTTCTAAAAATTAATATTATACTGCTATGCTTGGCTTAATTAGCTTTCTTTTTCATTTGCAAAGCATATCTGTCTGGTTTACGAACTTAGTCTTTATCTCCTATTCTTGAAAATCTGTTTAATTAAAGTTTTGACTACTGCACAGCTTTAGAAACAGTAGAATGACTTTTATTGTCAGAAATATAAAGACTTCTTTTAAATATGGTCATACCTACACATACTACATTGGAAATATGATAAGACATACTTCAGAACAGACACATGATAGTGCAACTTTTAATTATACAAGCCATCAATTTCCACTACATTGCATGAAGGCAATTTTGGGGTTTTTTGCACAGAAAGTTGCACTAGCAGTAGGACTTTGATTAATTAAGCCAATCACTAAGTCAGTCCCTTGAAATCCATTAAAAGTCACCTTTCTTATTTAGGTATGCACCTATTTCTAATCTGTCCATTGATTTCCTCATCCATTATTCCATTCTGTCTCTTTTAGAGGTCCATCACTTATTAGACTCCCACCTCTACTAGGGTACTATGCTTTGGTTTTCAATTATAGCAATTCTATCACAACCTTTTTCAGCATTTATCACTTGCTACCCTTCACGCGATAATAAATGATAAAATACTAATTTATTTTTGCTACATATACAAAATTGAAATCTGGTCATTAGAAACAATAGCCAGGATATATCTGAAATTCTAGAGAGACATGACATACACTTTATCATAATATATTGCTGGCTGCATATTAAAAAGCTTGTGGCATAATGGTCAGCAAGCAGAAATTATTTCTGCAATCACTGACAACAGACTGCAGTAAAGAAAATATTTTTGGCTCCCTGTGCACAGATGCTGGAGACCCTGCTTAATGACTTGTTACCCATTACACCCCAAATATACTACAGTTTCATCACACAATTTACTTCACAGAAGCACAATGTCAACAATAGTCAGTTCTATAATAATGAAAAAAGATAATAGTCATTTTCGCTCCTGTTCTCATTTGAATCTCATAACCACTGGGGTGATCAATTTCAAAACCTTATTAGTTCTGCTGCTGTGAACTATCAGACCCTCATTTCAAGATCAGTTTGCAGTGCAGAACTATGGAGGCAATCTTTTTAAATGAACAATTTACAATTAATATTTCTGCCAACATATATTTGCAAGCTGTACATAATAGCAAACACAATAATTTAAAAATTTTCAAATTAAAACATGGGCAGTTATTGCACATGGCTGCCAAACAGTGCTATAAAATACACATTGGTACTGAAGAACTTTGTAAGGCTGTAAATCCCATAAGGAAAACAAGCAAGCAAATAGGAAACTTTACACTATTTTTCTAAATAACATGAAAAAAAGAAAAAAGGATATACAACACATCATCAGTTCATTCTGTGTAGAATTCTGTTCTCATTAGTTCACTCAACAGAAAAATATGGAACATATAAAATCAACTATCAATCTTTGAAAATGTGATTTTTTTTTGTATTCTTTGCATACATTCTTATCCCAAAAAGCGTTATGACCAGATTTGTATTTAGATAAGCTGGTCTATTTCCCTTAACATTAAAGAACTGAGATGGTTCGTACCAGCTGAGACTCTCACCCTAGGAGAGTATATTCGGATGATCAGAAATGGCAATGTTAGTGCATTTTAAGAAGTTACTGTGCTTCAGCTGGAGTTGGTATGCAGATGGGTGGCCTCTGTCAGTTCATTACAATGCCAAGTACGTGGAGTTCATTTAAGCTGCCTTCAGCAATTTCAAAAGGGAGCCCAGGTGAAAGCATTGGAAAGATGTGTATTTAGGAAGAACACTTTGGAGACGAGCTATGCCTTTTTTCATATGCGACAACAAAAGTGATGTGACTGCTGTTGTTTCCCTTTACATGACTGCAGATGGAAATTAATCTTCTTCATTAGAGTGGAGTAGTATCACACACATGGTCAACTTAAAGGAATTACATAAGGGAACAGTATTTCTACCTGTGGGGGGATGGAACACAGGAGGGAAGAGAGAGGGAGGGAGGGAGTGTGTGAATGTTTAGGAATGGAAAGGGAGCAGAGAATACTTTTAAAAAACATCAACTCAGTCACTTGTAATTACCCGACTGTTACTTGTATTGAAATGAACAGTACATCTGCTTACGTCATCATTCACTCAAAGGAGACAAAGAAAGTCAGTAAAAAAAAAAAAAAAAACTGGAGAGAGAATCGTCATAATTTGGTGCAGATAATGAAACAACCCAAGGCTGAGACTAGCTCACGACATATTTTTCTACTCATTATTGGTAGGTGGATACAAATCTCACCATGTTACTGACTGAGTACAACACTCGATATATTCGAGTATGATAGAAAGAGGACTTTTGCACTGTTGTGAAATGAAATAACCAGAAAGGTTTATTTACATTATTTAGATCAGACTCTCTTGTTTCAACATGTTTTCCTTCAGTTTGCAAACATAACAATATCCCTGATCCTCATACAGCTCAAGTTAACATAAATTATCCTTCCAATTTACAGGAGGAAAGCGTCTGGAATTGTTGAGTTCTGAACCCTGTTTGTATCTAGAAAAATCTGCTGAAAAACACATCCATTTTCTGAGATGAGGAACCCAGGGAGTTCAGTTAATGACAGTTCCACACACTTCTTATGTAAACATAAGCCTATGACACTATCTTTCATCCTGACTTCCTCTTCTATAAAATGGGTTTAATACTATTTCCTTCTTCCTACTCCCATATTTGTTCTTGTCATACTAAGCTTTTTAATGTGAGACACAGATGAGCATCTGAGTCGACACAGAGTTTTACTTCAATGAAGAAGCTACTTAAGTAGCCATTTAAATATTGGCAAGATGAAGTCCTAAACTGCTCAGAACAAAGACTATTTTTATTAAACACATCCTTTCTTCTGATTCTTAAGTGTGGATTTCAGCGCCAAATTTCAGATCACCACAGATATTTGTATCTGTACCTTGGAAGGAAAAAGGAGATAATTTGTGAAAATTTAAATACATGAAGGCGTTTTATAAACTACTGGATTTTTAAAATGTGGGTGTATTTTATTCACTTGCCTCTCACTTTTAAAGAGACCTTCATAAAGACAACATATTGAGCTTCCTATTGAGATGGTTATACTTGTAGGCATGTCTTTTCTGTTTGATGTCTTGGCAGCAAACCAGCTTTAAGTAAAACAGAAATCAACCGTATTTCTTTAAAGAAGAATGCCTACAAAAGACTTTCTGAAATGAGATGAATACATTGCATCAATTTAAGCTTCTAACAAAGACAAAACTCCTCTAAATGTGGAATAATGCATTTGAACATTGGTATCGTAGAATACAGGACAGATATGATAGAATCGTTGCTTCTGGAGAAAAGGAGGACAAGGAGAGACCTTATTGCTCTTTACATCTATCTCAAAGAAGGCTGTAGTGAGGTGGGCATTGATCTCTTCAGCCAAGTAACAACTGATAGGATGAAAGAAATTGGCCTCAATTTACATCAGGGGAGGTTTAGACTAGTTATTAGGAGGTACCTAAAAGATGTATAAATGCGGTGCTTAAGGACATGGTGGACTTAGCAGTATTAGATTTACTGCTGGACTCAATGATTTTACAGGTCTTTTCTAGTCTAAATAATTCTGTGTGATCAAGTGAGGGTTTTATCCAGTCAGGTCTTGAACAACTCTAAGGATGGAGATCCCAGTTTCTCTGACAACTGTCCCATACCTTAGCTATCGTCATGGAGAAAATTCTTCTATCCAGTCTGAACATCGCTTGGTTCCAGTTAATCCCACCACACCATTATGCCTGGCTCCATCTTCTTGCTAAAACTCCCCACAGGTACTGGGGGTTGATGTTAAGTGACCTCAAAGCCTCCTCTTCTCCATTCTTAAAAAGTTCTATTTCCCAAGCCTCTCCAGAAAATGCAAGTGCTGCAGTCCCTGACCAGGTTGAGGGCATGGGGCCCTCTGCTGAACTTGTTACAGATTATTGATGTCTTTCTTGCTGAAAACTGGACACAGAAGTCCATGTGTGGTCTATAACATAACTGTATTATGTCTTTTCCTAGAACAGCGTTTGTATATATTACAGCCTTGTTCTTAAAGTTTGTGTTTAAAACCTACCAAAATGCTTCAACATCCTAGAAAATGAATTAATAGAAAATAAAGACCTGCCTATTAGTAGGTCCTAACCTGCCTATTATCAATTCTTATATTGTTCTCTACTCAAAGTCCAGCACATAGGAGCCAGTCATAAGTGAACTAGTGATCATAACCCTTCTGAATATTTGCATTGCAGAGAAATTCACAATTTGCCAACAATGGGATAAAGCACCAAAAGTTACATGCTCTAAGGTGCTGATGTCAGTGCAGACTAGACAGGACATAGATTTCATCAGTAATTTTCCAAACTCCTTTCCCAAATTTCTATTCTCCATCCTTGTAGTTTTCAGTGATAAAGACTTCTCTGCTTCTTTTCTCTTAATTCAATAATATGTATTAACAAAAGATAGAATGGGATTTTACAACAGCTATAGCTAATGCTGGCAATAAGTGTCTGCAAATGCACTTCCTGTATATATTGAACTACACCTCACAATAACCACAGGATGCATAACGACAGCAATTTATTAAAAGCTATCAGAAATGTTCCTCCAAGGTGCCTACATTTAAAAATTTTCCCTGTCTTTATTACCTTGGCAGATTAAAATAGTCTTTGAACACTACTGAGACTTGTTATGCACAGTGTTCACAGATATGCCATCTTAAAAGACATGCTGCTTTTTTTTTTTTGCTTTAGAGTGCTGCTTCTCTAATTAAACTAAAAAAACCAAATTCTCTCCTCCCTGTAGATGCAGCTTTCATTTGTGTCTTGGTTCAGATGCACAGTAACAGAGAGAAGTTGAGTACATACTACAATTGCAATGGCATACTCAATTTTCAGTTCTTTTGGGTTTAGCCTGGACAGTAATTCTGTGAAAACTACTGTTATTGATGGTCTCTCTTACTGTCTTTTAGTGTTGTACAAATCAAGCCTCCTCACTTCAGAGGTAATAGGATGCTTTGTTTCTTTTTTTCTTTAAGTTAACATTGCAAATTCTTCAGTCTCAGAGAATGATATTACATTGTCTTTTTTTCTTTAATATTAAAGAGTTCCAGAGGTCACACTGGGTCTACATTGTAACACCATTGATTTCAGTGAACTCTGACAAGTGAAACAACCTGAGATATCAGAGAAAGAATATTGATTATACATTTGATCTTTTAGCAGTCTTCCTGCTTCTACCTGTACTCTTAAGAAAGAAAATATGCCTTTAAATATTATAGATACTAAAGGAATTAAGACCTTACTGCCTGAGGCAATGAGTAAATATTGTTATAATATTCACACACACGCTTTCCAATGTATAGGGGAAAAAAGTAAAAAATTAGCCTGGAAAACTATGTCTTTTCATTTTTTGCATCTCCATGTTTTTTCCCTTTGTGAAAAATTATTTCACACTGTATTTTATGAAAACAAAAGATAGCATATTTGTATATTTTTCTGCAACTTAATGCTGGATCTTGTATTAAAATTAAAATGTTACTGAAGCTTGGTTTAGACCTACAGCCTAATAATGTAATGATCTATCTCTGCATTATCAGACAAGGGATATGTCTTAATTCACATCTTCAGAGCAGTTTTGCAAGATGCAACACTTAAATGCAACATCATTTTCCTGAGCCATTTGGTCCTCAGAACACTGACTCCCAAGTAGCCTAAAAATATCCCTGGACAATACTTAATAAAATTGCTCTTCCTAGGGGCTCACTATCATTCTTAATCAGGTACAGTATCATGAAGCAAACAAATGACAGAAACCAAACTGACAAAATAAGCTCCTGCAGACCTGTGCAACTGTAACAGACAGAAGGAAAACAAATTAGTTCAGCAAGTTACTGAACAGACTTAATTCCAAATGTTAGTATTTTAATCCCAATATTGGTTTACTTCATATAAACCTTCATTTATTTGTGTTACTGAAAACATACCATAACTCGTCTGTGCTAGATTACTATGGATTTTTGGATTTCCAGTAATGCATTTAAAATAAATGAGTTTTAATAAGTTTAATTTCAAGTTACTCAAAATGTTTTATAATAAGAACATTAATTTTGAACAAATTATATTATACTGACTATTAAAAGAGGTCTTTCTTTGGAAGAATTATTATTTAAACATTCTTCAGAAACTTTGGAATGGTTTCCTACTTAAAGTTAATTCTCTTATGAGTTTGTAGAAGACAAAATAAAACCTGACCTATGGGAGCTACACTTTGCAATATTGTTCATTTGCAAGCTGACCTACAGATTCATTCATTTGAGGGCTAAATGGTGATTTTCTGTCTATTCTTTAAATTATTTTGATGAGGAAGGTCTACTGGCTTATCAAAATTCACAAAAAATCTGTCATAGGTTTGTGGCATGTACTACATGCTTCTAGGGATGTACAAGATACTACCAAACTCTATTCACCAGCACTACCAACAAGACTTGAAACAAGAACAGAAAGTTGAAATGCCAGATTTTTTTTTATTCAGAATGTTTGTAGCATTTTTCAACCCTTCAAAGCATATTTGAAAAGGTGAAGTACTATGTAGCCCATAATGACTGAGGAACTGCAAAAAAATAAAATGAAAGGTCAAAATGCACCCATTATAGATCTCTTACCTACATTCCTTTTCAAAAAAAAACCCCAGAAGTCAGTCATTAGCATTTTAAAAATGTCACAATTTTTATCTTATTTAATGTTTTTAGAAATGAAGAATTGAAAAACAGGGTTTTTTTCTGCTGTGGAGTCATAACACCTGAGCTGAATTAAAAATGCAAGGAAATTTTCCTATGGTACTAACAGCTCTGTCCATTTGATCTTACATTACTTTCAGTAATTAACAAATATTAAAATGCTAACTAGCATTTTAGTTGATAACAAGATAAACCACAACATTCTTGTGACAGATCATCCCTAGTCACACACCAAATAGATCAAATAAAGATAACTCGTTCATCTATGAAAGCATAACTACAGATTCATAGCCCATAATGTCTATCACTTGTCTCATGGAGCACAAAATGAAACTTCCAACTCACAATTATTTGCAAATTTTTCTTTACACTGGAAGATTGGTAGATTCCCCATTAGAACTACATATGAATTCATTTTGTCACCTGACACAAAACAAAATTTACAAAGCAACAGGTAGACTTTATACATTGCACTGACCGGCCAGATAAAATGTCTAACCCAACACAACTCTCTGTATAGCCACCACCTCTATATAAATCTTTGTACTCATAAACAGCCCCATCAGTGCCAGAACATCACCATATCTAACTAATGATTCTCACACTTTTGTAGCCTGGAGCAGAAACAACTGCTTTGCAGTGAGATTGGATGTTTTCTTAGCAAGAATTAATTCTGTTTGGTCAACATAGCAGCAAAAGGCTTGATATCAGGAATGAGGATGTTTAAATGTTCCTCTAAGGTCAGTATACATAAGTTTTGCATTACATTTCATCCAGACCCAAACAGGGTCAGAAAAATAAGGTGAAGTCTCATACTTCCATATACATTTTTGTGCATGATCCCCATTACTTTCAGTTTCAGTCAGAGCACCACTATGTGTACATCAGGAATAATTCAATATGTAAAATAAATAGAAATAAAATCTTAAGACAATAAAACCAGTTCTTCTTGGTTTGTAATAAAGAGCATCTTCAGACATCAAATAGGAGTTAAAAACTTCTATTTATGTTCTCTATCCATGCTTTGAGTTACTAGTGTCCTGTTTCAGTCACAAATATCTATGACATGCCTTCTTGCAGTATTGTTACACAAATAATACATACTTTAGAAAAATCTTGCCTGCTTAGCGTCTTTTTTCTTATTTTCTAATCTTTTGCTTTACCCTCTTGTTACAAAAAGTGGCAAGTATTACTTACATTTTATATCCATACAGAATTAAGAGACAATTATATGTTATAAAAAAAGCGTAACGAGATACTATAGTCCAATAATTTATTCTTTGCCTGAAAACTAGGTTCTACAGTTAAAGGCTCTAGGACAATTTTCATGTGTTCAAGTAAGAAAAAAAAAGCACATCTGAATTACTGAGATTAATATTTCAATCAATAAATTAATCTAAACTGTTTTACCAAAGACATCTGAGTATTGTCGTTCAGTCTTCTGATTCATAAACCTGCAGGCTCACCAGTATTCTGTACAGACTCTCACAGCTATTGTTCCCCACATCTTTGTACATTTGGTCAAGAACATCCACAGTATTTAATGAGAAATTCAAAATCTTAAAGCATTTGAATGTATAGCATAATTAATTTACTACACCTGGAAATTAATTTATTAAATGTCTTTTGCCTTATCAAAAACTACATTCACTTTCAAAAATTCAGACAAATATGTTGATATCATAGAACAGTGAAAAATGACACTTGAAATTGCCTTATATTGCTATCTCTTTTTGACATTGCTGTAGAAATGAATGACGAATACTGAGTCTTATCACTTACATGAATTACAGCACTAATATCAACTACATCAAGGAATAAGTAACCTCTTAAGGACATAGATCTGTAAAAGGTATCACTCAGCAGCACTCACTGCTCTTATAGTTTGATTTCTTTAAAGTGTTAAGTAGCTTTAGCTGTAGATGTCCACAGGTTTTGGACATAAAATTATCTTCATACTGCCTGTTATGTCTGTATTTTTCTTCAACACAGGTATCAGAATTTATTTTCATTTTTCAGAGATGACATGGAATTTTTCAATGAATCAAAATTATATCAATTGTAAGAGGAAAAAAAAAGGACAAAAAAAACCCTGACAGACATTCTCAAAAGCCCAATGCTGCTATTAACTAGGGCTCATTGAGACCACTCTCAAATCCTTGATTTGCATTGCAGCTGCCAAGCACTTCTTAAGTATTCACTACACAAGAGCAAGAATCATTATCTACATGAATTAAGTCTCAGTCTGCCATACTGTCTGAGAGCTCCCAGGGTCATTCACATCCTAGTGTGGGAAACAAGGGATTTACCCTCTCAGATCTAAGGCAATTCCATACTGTACCTGGGAAAAAAGAAAAAATCCAAATCCTTGCAAACAAGCATTTTCATCAAAATAATACTGTTCCCACAAAAACTTCTGATTTATATCTACTAGTAATTAATTTATTTCCAAACAGTCCCAGTCAGAAGGTCTATCTGTCAGACTAAATGGATCCTTGAAGTACTCTAGAGTCTACTCTTTCTACATTTTTTTTCTGGCAGAATAATTTACACCAACTAAGTTCCACCATGCTCTCTGTGGATTCCCATGCACTTCAGTGAAGACAGTCACCCATAAGGATTCTTTATCTCAAAAAATAATAAAAAAATAAATGGTAGAACCACCAAATAGCTGAAAAAAACCAAACAATTCCCACTCCTCCAACCCCTAAAAAAAACCTATTTTTATTTGCCAACCACGGTATGAAACAGCACCTAGGCTTTCAAAATGAAAAATGACAGCCCTACAATCTTGTTGAAAAAATGCTGTAAAATTACCTGCCTTGATACGTGACAGATATTTTAAGAAACAAGCATTATTTGCACCCATGTACCTTTCATGAGAGAGTGAGCAGTTTTGTGTAGCATTTCTCCTCTCATTAAAAAGGAGACAGGTACAATACCGACAATCTTGTTAAGAATAGATAGAAAGAAAATACTAGAAAGTTCTCGTTGTCTAGGATACTGATTTAAAATCCACTGAAAAGCCACACTATTCCTATAAAGACTCAGAAAGTAAGGCTTAAAATACTTACTTGATAATGTCTCCTTCAAGAGCAATCACTCGTTTAATGATCTTCTGTTCAGGGTTTCTAGGAGACCTGAGACAAGGGATAAGGTTACACAATCAGTAATGTTCCTGTTGACTTAAGAAAACAAAAAGAAATTCCACAAAGAAATAAACACTATTAAAGTCATTAGAAGATTCCATGTTCTCCTCCATATAGCATCAATCATGATGTTCCACTGTGACGTGAAGCTACTATAATCATTCTTATTACAAATCATCGCTAAAAAGCAGATGCTGAAATATGACCTGCTTACAAGGTCATATGCTTACCAGAATAACAATGTACCTTATATACAATCCCCAACATTCAAATTAGAATGTCCCACTACCAATAGAGAGGATACTTTTGCAAACAGATTAATGTACTAAAACCTGACTCTCCATCAAACTTTATCATTGTATTGGTTTTAAACATTCATGTAATTTAATCATTTTGGGGAAAAAATAGTGCCTCTACATTATACTAAGATCAATCACTAAAAATTTGCCCAGACGGTTGTGGAAGTTTTAGAGAAGTTGTAAAATTTTCTGAAAGTTTCAGCTTTAGTCAAAGCTTCTTAATGCAATACCATGTTTTCACTTCATTTTCTTATAAGTATGTTTCACTGAATGGATTCTGATCATGCATTGCATAGTATTATGAGAAAGCAACGCTGAACTTGCATGCACAGTCTGAATGCTTCAGCTTCCTGGATGCATGTTAATAAGATAGTACTATTAGAAGTGTTAGTCTAACGTACTCTTGACAGGTTAATGTAGATGTACATGTACACCGTAAAATTTCTTTCATTCCTATAAACTTTGCCTCTTTTTTTTCATTATTCACTTTTAATTATTTAACTATGTGAATATCAGTATAGTGTTTCCATGTTATTTAAAAAAATTATTTTTATATCTGCAACTTGTATATAGGAAAGTCAGTGAAGGAACAAGTTACTTTGATTTTTTGCTGATGCTTGGATTCTATATATTAGACTCCAGGTACAGCCTGCTAGACATGCAATCGCAAGAGCTTTATATTACAGTTTTCATGCCTAAAACCACTGGTCATACTATCCTTACAACAGAGCAGCACCTTTGCTTTGAGCTCATCTCGGGTCAACTGGTAGATTAATAAAAATACATTTCCTTAAAAATAAAGATGAGACAAATCTTGGTAAAGAATTTGTCCACGCTGTTGCATGTATAAAGGCCCGTGCAGTTCACTTTCATTTCCAAAATTTAAAAAAATCCCCAAAACTCTCCTGTTACTTGATTCAAATTTTAATTCATCTAGGCTTAGATTGTAACATTTTCACTTAGAATTTAAGTAATGGAAATAATCATACACAACATATGGGATAAACTGTGCATTTCCTTAAGTCTGAAAAAAAAAAAAATAAGTTTGCTCTTTCAAAACTCTGTTCTGGTTTAACACCTTACTTTCAAAGGTTCTTTGAAATTCACCATGTAAGCTTTTTAACTTGATTAGTATGCATATATTGTAATGTAATTACTGACCTCTCCCTTAATTTGCTTTCCTTGTGCAAAATACTGTAATGACCTTGAATAAACATAACTTTAAATCTGAGATATGAGTATTTGTTCTAAGAGTGGTTAGTTTTTTGCCAGTAATGACATATTTAACAAAAGCATATAATTTATCAGATAGATAGACTTAAGGAATTCCTTATAGATAGTTATTCAGAGAATCACAGAATCATAGAATAATCAGCTTGGAAGAGACCCACCGGATCATTGAGTCCAACCATTCCTATCAAACACTAAACCTTGCCCCTCAGCACCTCGTCCACCCGTCCCTTAAACACCTCCAGGGAAGGTGAATCAACCACCTCCCTAGGCAGCCTGTTCCAATGCCCAATGACCCTTTCCGTGAATTTTTTTTTCCTAATCTCCAGCCTAAACCTCCCCTGGCAGAGCTTGAGGCCATTTCCTCTTGTCCTGTTCTCTGTCACTTGGGAGAAGAGGCCAGTTCCCTCCTCTCTACAACCTCCTTTCAGGTAGTTGTAGAGAGCAATGAGGTCTCCTCTCAGCCTCCTCTTCTCCAGGCTAAACAACCCCAGCTCTCTCAGTCGCTCCTCACAGGGCCTGTTCTCCAGCCCCTTCACCAGCTTCGTTGCTCTTCTCTGGACTCACTCCAGAGCCTCAACATCCTTCTTGTGGTGAGGGGCCCAGAACTGCACACAGTATTCAAGGAGTGGTCTCACCAGTGCTGAGTACAGAGGGAATAGTTTTAATATTTGAAGTCAAAATAGTTTACAGATAAGCTTTATATTAGTGTTCTGATTTTAACTATGAGAGTAGCAAAGGGCAGGTAAGAGAGGGAAGCGCATGCTCAATGTGGCCAATAATATGGGCACTTTTAGACCACAGAATTTCAAGAAACAAGCAGAATATTTTCTTCATGAACAGGAGGTAAGAGAAGCTAGCTCTGACATGAAGGTTATTGATGCCTTCCTGAAAGGTGTTTGTGCAACACTGGGTTTACATTGATTGTGGAATTCAGAAAAACACGCAGATACAATTTCTGTCTTTGAACTTTTGCAAAAGGTACAGAACAAATTAAACAATGAAGGAGAAAAAAAGTCCAAATATTGTTGTTTAGTACTTCTCTGTCACTGATATCTGGGTGAGGTAACACAATCTGAAACACACCCTGAACACACTCTCTGAAAATTACAGTAATTCAAACCACAGGAAATAGAAATCACATTAATGTAACTACAGAATTGGGAACCTCAAAGTAGAGTTTTGGTAGCTTTATTTTTAAAACGTGCTTGGATGAAGAGGAATTATTTTCTCGTCTCATTTAGCAAGATAAATAGGGAGTTTTACAGGCTAGATTATGCACTGGTAAAAGTTGTTAACACTCAAAAGAGCTTTGTGCCCTTGGTCAGCAGTGAAGGAGATTCCTGTTGCCACCATGGTAGATCATGCTCAGACTCTGTACAGTAGGAACTGTCTAGCAATATCCATTCTTTCATCCCTCCCAGTACTGTATCTATGATAAAACAGATGCAACATAGCCAGCTCTAAATGTCATATAAGAATGCAAATTTACTTAATATAAGCATGTATTTGCTAAATCAAAAAGATTTTAATCCATTTGTTTCACTGTTTTCCCAGTCTAAATTCCATATTTCTTTATGCAGATAATGAATCTTGTAATAAACATAATATTTGACTAATTACATTACAGGTTCTGAGACAGTTTTCTATATCATGGAAAACAACACAATATAATAGTGGAGGGAAAACATTGACCCCACTTATTCTTTTTTTGCTGTCATTCCTCTTGAGAATTTTACTATATAGAATTGCTGCATTAAATGCATCCAGTAAATAGGTCCAATATTTGTGTTAGGTTGGACACATCTGTACAAGAAAAATTGACAACTGGAAAAGAACTACCATCTGTCTAACTAGTGCTTAGGAACTGAGACTTTTCAGGGAGGCACACTCTAGAAGGTAAGGGAATAGCATGAGTTGCAGTAAGAGAAATTCCTGTTGAATACCAGAATTTTTTTCACGCAGTATGTGGTTAAGCAGTGGTACAGGTTGCCCAAAGAGGCTGTGAATCACAGAGTTATTTGGAGCCTGACTGCACAAGGCTCTGAGCAGCCTGACCCAGCTTTGGTGTTGAACCACCTTGAATGGCTGGTAGGACTAGATAATTAAAAATTATTTTTCACTTCTAACTACACACAGTCTTCAGTCTTACTCAAATAATGAGGACTCATAATGTTGATACTTTAAAAAACTATACATTTAGTTTGGGATGCAGGCTCTGATACCAGAAGAGCCTGTACAGATCACCTTAATTAACTGCTGTAGCCCATAGATTAATTTCTCTTTTTCTTTTCTGACTTTTTGAGTAGTTCCTAATTATATTACAAAGAATTCTTAGAGAAGGTTATGATATCATGTCTCAAACACTCTGAAGTGACAATAAGACTAACATCCAGAGAAATTACTCCAAAGATTAATTATCCTTGTTATTAGGAAATATTATCTGCATTCAAAATTGAATTTATCCAACTTCAGTTTCAATTTCACGCCTTCTCCTCCAAGGCAGAAAAATCATCATCTTATCCATTCTTCATGCAGAAATATTTAGGCACAAAACCACTTCTTAAATTTCGCCTGGATTCATCAGCTAGAATCCTTTAAAGTTTTTAGCATACAGTTAGTCTTCTAATTCCAGGACCACTTTTGTGACTGTACTTCAAACTTCCTCCAACATTTCCATTTTCTTCTTGGCGCACTCAGACATGAGACAACTATTCCATTATTAATGTGTTCAGTAATAAATTGAGTAGAGTAACCTGGCTTTATTATGTTGGCTCAATGCAAAATCTCTTTCGTATTTCTTAATAATCTGTTTATTTTGTATATTTAGGCAAAAAGCTCGTCCTTTTCATCACAGGAGCTGATACCAACAGGATATAAAAACTGACTTCTAAACCCTTCACTAAGTAAAGTACTTGCTAAAACAATTAACCAGTAAAGTTTTGATTAGTACTTGTACTTCACATGCTACAAAATGTGGTTTTGGACAGTAACCGTGTGATTCCAGTCATGCTATGACATGGTTGCCTTATTATTTACTGCCCTGTCTATCTCTGTATTTTTTACAAGGTTATCTAGGATCATGAAGTCAGTTGACAAAACCAGTACCTAGCTTTGTATCACAAAGCAACCTACTGGAAATATTACTATTAACAGATGTTTCTCCAACCACATCTACAAATTCATAATTGAATTCTTTATAATCTGTCTAATGGGGCCCACATTACTTCCATAAAAGACAAGTTTCTAGACCAGGATATTATAGGGTAGTAAAAGGAATTCTTAAAGAAACCAAATATGCTTTCTTATGGCCTTTATCAAAATTATATTTATATAGTTGTTTTGTAATTTTATTGATAAAACTGAGAAAAACTTTTCTAAACTGAACCATATTCTAGCTTTTACTGACAGAATAAGAAATCAACCACGTGATCATTTTGCTCAGATAAGATGTTTCCAAGGCCCTCCTCTTTGTTTTAAATACTGTCTTCAAGTCACTTGCATATTCACCTATGTCTTTCTTCCCCTTCAACTGCTAAAGAGGTATTTTCCAAATAGTACTGCATGCTACAAAAACTTTTTTAGTCCATGCTTGCTTGTCAGAAGCAATGTTTGAACCAGTTTTGACATTAAACAGTGTTGTATATTTAAAGGAAGTGAAATAGTTTAGACATTTTTCAAACAGAAATATTATGTGGAAATCATGTGCAATTTCAAGAATGTTAGCAGATAATGAAAGCAACAGAACACGTTCTTCAATTACTCATGGATTCTCTTTGGGTTAAAACTGAGGAAGTAGACCCCAGTCCTAATAAATACTGGTTTAGGTAATAATTTTGAACATTCAAAATTTTTCATCCATAATTTAGAAAAGAAGTACTTCAAGACAGCAGTTGCACCAAGTGGTTAGGCATAAGTTCCAGTGATGCACGATTTGCTCAGCAGCTTCAGTGGAAAATATGTGCAAAGATATAATTAGAGATATGATGAAAACTGTACTTCTAGTAACATCCTGTAATCCTTAATTTAACTCCATGTTACATTAGCATTTCTTAGTCAAACCTCTGTTAAAAACCAAAATCACTCAATGCTGAATTTTTTTCAAAATGAAAATTGTTTTATAATAATTACAGATTGCATGCATTGTCGGAAAGGTAGTGTTTTATTTTTATTAAATTTTAAACTGTTTGCACATAACCTAAAACAATGCTTCCTTGAAACTTCATGATGAATTTTGAGCACTCTCTAAACAAAGGTAACAATCTGAATACATCACCTGCAAAAAGCCTTAGTAAAGGAGTCATACAGTTTGCAATATAGCCATGCGATAATTAGAACAGTTAAACAATTCTATAAAACTGCAGTTCTTGGATATCCACACTTGTGCTTTTCTCTCTTTATCATGGACTCCCATTCCATAGCTACTCTCTAGATTCTGATTTTGGTTTGAGTTTTCAAACAGAGCAGGAAAGTATCTCCCCAAGAATAACACATTCAGAACAAAACCCCCTATCTTCCATTTTAACTACCCATCAATGATGTATCTGCTGTTACCAGACACTATTTAGCAGAGCTCTCCTACACAAAAATGAAGGAGTCAAAAGGAAGGAAAATAAGGTCTGCATACTCTCAAAGCAACTGAGCTTTCCATGGTAGACCCACAGCATCCTATGTAGTTGCAGCCTCACTGCCAGACCAGGCATCAGCAGTGGCAGATTTACAGTATTTTGCATAGAAGTTGAAAGGTTACCACAAATAATTTGAATCTATGTCTGTGGATAACTATAGTCTCTCCCCAGTGTAAATTAGACGTTTCATTCCTACAAGGCAAAAATTAAATATTACTACAGTTTGGATCCAGCAATCAAAACTACACATTGGAAAAACTTTTAGAATTGCATACCAGACAATGTCAGGAGAAAGACAGAAAGTGAAAGAATCAAATATATCTCCACTAAAAATTACTACTTAAAAAAATCAGCTTTACCTAGGATGAAGCAAGGAAAAAAATGTAAAAAAAGAGGAAAATTGAAAATACTAATTAAAATGTTTAACTGCAATAAAAGTAATTGGTACGCCAGAGCTATATGGCAAGTCACTGTGAAAAAACTCAAAATACTGTAGTAACTCAGAAAAACAGCTACTATTTTGAAGCAAAATCTCATTTAATTGGTTCTCAGCCTTCCAGTCTAACCACATTGAAGTTAAACAACTCAGCCACTTTTAATGCAGACTGTGTAATCACAATAGTTATGTGCACTTGACCTTCTTCCTGTTAACAGTGGGACTCAACTAATTGCTCGCTGTTTTAACTGGCCATTTCACCTTATCTTCACCTTTTCTAAAAAGCTTGAAAAACTCTATACCTTAACCTTTGACTTTGAAAGCATACATAGAGCTATTGACATACCAAATAGGAAGTTAGCATGAACTAGGAATAAGAATATCTGGGTTTCTATACTAAAGTCAACGGCAGTAATCTATTTGCTGTTTCATTAACCATTATGCTGTAGTGCAGGAACCATATTTCATCTTTACTCTAGATACCCAAATATTCTACTGTGTAATGGAAATAAAATATGACTGACTTCTGTTGCAACAGACAACAGAGGGAATGGCAGAGAAAACTAAAATGTAATCAAAATGCTTAAAAATCATTTTTAGGTTGCCATATGGATACTGGATAAAAACAATCTCTTTAATTTATGTACGTTATATATTATTGGTAAGATTCTTAAAATTATGCTTTTTTTTTTTAAAGAATTGTATATGCTGCAAGGTGTATTTCTACATCTTCCTCGATTCCGGGATTAGACCTCTGTTCAGTAGCAGCTCTTCTAAGCATACAAAATTAAATAATCAGTTAGTGTTCTAAGATGCTAATTGTGAGTACACACTACACATTACACAGCAATTTTTAATCATTATTCCTTTCCGATGGATTTCAAAAAAACTTTTACATTACACCAGTATAATTATTGAAAAAATGTACTGGATGCATATTTAGGTGTTAAAAGTGTCTGTGACTCAGGAACCAAAATATCATTCCAAAAGAAATCTAGAAGTTAAGAAGCATGGTTCCCAACATTGTCTCTACTGGAGACCAAGTTTAGTACTTCAGATAGGATTAAGACAATACTTAGGAAACGAAATTTTGATTATGAAGAATTCAAAGTTTTTGACATTCAAACTGCTATCATCTCAATCATCTGTTGCAAAAAGCTCTTTCTTGATATTTCTAAGTAGCTTAATACTTTATCAAATTTAAACCCTACTACACTCAAGAAACTAAATCTTCCAGATAACTTAAGTCTGGTGTACCTAGTGCCTAGAAAGTAACAGACAGCTAAAGGGTAATGAGTCACCTTTTGGAGGAGAATCTCTCTCCTCATTGACTAAAATGGAAGCCAGACATCAGCTTAGTCTAGTCAGTTTAATATTAAATTATTAATTAAAATATGATTTAAAATGCTATTTCATTTCCCTTATAAGTATTTGTAGAGATTTTTTAAAAAAAAACACAGGAAAGCAAGTGAAGTATTAATGGTGATGTAAAGGGAGGAGCAATAACAATATAATGTAAACTTTTAAAATATTTGTATTACACTTTTTTAGAAGAAAATTATTTAAGAATATAGTTATTATGTCAATGTAAATTCACAGAAATACAAACAAACAAACAATATAAAGAAACTCTACAGAGGCCAATAGAAGCCTCGGCTTCAGAGTTCTCTATTTTTTTACAATAGTGCTGCGTGCAATATAAATCATTTTTCTGAATTTATGACATAGAAAATGAAAATCAATTATCTTCCAATGAATAAAAGATAACAACAGAGACTTACCTTAAGAAACAATTTTACATCTCTATTCATGGCTGTTAAGAAAACTGTCCATATTCCTAAAGATATCTGTGTGCTCAGTAAGCACACAAAGAAAAATCTTATTCCCAGGCTGTATAACATTAGATTCACTGCAACTTGCACACAGTCATATTATAAAATAACTCATTTATGTAGTTGAAAACTTAGTATTTTTTAGAATACAGAAAAAATGGGCAACTAACATTAGACAATCAAAAAATGGGAGAGTTACCTGCATATTTTAAACCAACAGCTACAATATACCACTTGCAAAAAAGTTGTAAGGTACACTTAAAAAAGGGGATAGTACTAAGACAATTGGACACAGCTAAAAGTTCACACAATAAAAAGAAACCAATCTAGGTTGTTATGTCCTTTTCATGACTTCTGATTGTAGCTCAAATAGCATCTGGGGAAAAATGTCTACAATTAGCTGTGAGTGTCCACCCTGCAGATGAAGTCAGGTTGAATTAATCATGGACTGGCTACTGTGACAGAAATCCTTGTAGTAATACGAGTTATGACCTGCTTATGAGGATTTGGTAAAGAGCAGCAATGGAAAATTTAATAGGGAGTATTTTTCCACATCATATTCTTTCTCAAAATCTGATTTTCTAGGTCAGCAGGTCATCATGCATTGTGCTCCATTTGATATTAATTGCATTATCCAGTACTTGTACACTTTCAGAGATAGCAGAAGGGACCCTGCACAATAACCAAGGATATTGCTCTAAGAGACTTTGATCACTTGAGCAGGCATGAAAGAACTATGAGGACTTTGTCAAGGATAAAATGGTGTCCCATGTTGGTTTTTGCCATGAGATTTTTAGGATTCTAAGCTGCAAGATATTTTAAATATTGGAAAGGGAGGATGAAATAAGTCAGAAGTGTCACCAACACTGAACAGCACAAATGAGTAAAAGCTGTACTTACAGATGATTTTTCCCTTCACACAAAGCAGTATGCGAGAATTTTAGATAGCATTCCCCTTCTTTGAAAAGGCCGATCTGCTTTTCCTCTCTTCCTCAACTGTACAAACAGCTCAGAGTTCAGTCTGCACACTTGCTTCCCAGCTCTTCCCACACTACAGTTTGTTCTGGTTATTCCTCCGAAAATGAATTCTTTAGTGTCAGGCAGAAGCAAAACCAGTCCTAGACCCATCCAGCCTGTCAAACCCAATCCCATGTGACAGTTTACCACAGAAGGTCCCTGTCACCCTTTTTTCCAAGTAAATGATGTGCTATTCAGAATATTGCTAGAAAAGGGAGAGACTGGCAGAAGAAGTGAGAAGGAAGAGGAAAAGGATGAATTAAACTTTAGAAATACTTTTTACAGATTCTGAGGATACATTTCCCACCCTCATCTTTCTACCCAAGAGGAAGAGTTCAAGCAAGTTATTTGAAACTTTTGTATCTTTATTATTTTTTTCAGAGTGGATTCACATTAGAACAAGTTGAATTCTAGTTTTGCTAAATCTCAAAATGTTTGTGCAAGTTTTATGGGTTTTTTAACCCATCAATCCATTGCTCTGTTTTTAAAAAGCTTTCATTTTTCTGACACTTACTCTCCAGAGTTTGTTCTTCCTTTCTTTGATACAAGATAGGGTAAATGAGGAAGGACATCATCCTGAGTCTGACCTCTTACACATGCCAGGGTTTGTACACACATGCTAGCAATGCCGTCATCACTGGAAATTTCTCCTTACAGCTCTACAAAATGGCAAGATATGTTAGCTGGTTGATGGCGATTACCCTCATGATTATAACTAATCGGCACCGAATATATGGCATTTAAACTTACTCCAAATTCCAGTAAAGAACAAATTATGTTGTCCTTGTTAGGAGCTAAAAAGGAAAACAAGGGCAGCTTTCATGAAACAACTACATTTGGTAAAGCACCTGTAGGCCTGAGATTTCATGTCATAACATTTCACTCATTCAACTTGATATTGAACCTAATAATTTGTGTTTTATGAAAAAAAATATACACGCTTATACACACTTTCATTCTGCTGTCATTGTGACTGTTTTCTGAATAATTTAGTCCCATCTACTATAAAAACAAATTAATCGGGGAAAAAAAGCAGTGCATTCTCCTAACATCACCTTCAGTAGCCATTCTCCATTTCTTTAAAATTCCTCTTCACTTCTGCTCCACCAGCTTATGTTTGCTGGCCTAAACCTCGGGTAAAATGGAAGAAGTGGTTGTTTTAGCAGGAGGAAAACATGACTTCAAAAAAAGACAAAAAAATCTGTAAAAAAACCCCTAAAGAAGTGTTGTGACTATTGTTTGCATTACTGAGACTGTGAAATTAGGAAATTAATAATACATTTCTCTCTTACTGACTTGTTTTGGTGCATTTAAATGGTTAACTTGTTTGAATTTATAACACAGGAGTCTGAATAGAAAATTTTCAAAAGGTCAGAAAGACAAGCAGGAAGCCTGTTTAACAGCATATAACCAAAATCAACAAAAAAATCTTATCAAGTAAAAAAAGCATAAAACAAGATCTATGAATTATAAGAACAGTCACAAGAAAGGCAACATAAAAAAAGTTTTCAGACCCCTAATAGCTCAATGCTGATCCCTCCATCTGACTGTTGTCTGAATTCCTTAAAAAGCCTTCATTGGCAGATCTCAGATCATATTTGTACTTTTAAATATACTGTCATCTTTGACAAGATGGTCTGTAGTCCAGTCTATGTAAAAGGCAATAAAGTTGTAAGTATACTCATAAAAGTAAAAACTATTCCACAGCTTATGGAAAATCCCAACCTACCTGTATAAGAAGCTGTATCTAAATAATTAGAAAGAATATGGATTACATCTAACAGTACTTGCAACAGTGTTCATTCAAAAACAATTTTGTAAACTATAGTAACAGCTCATAATCATACTATGAACACAAATGTGTGTTTTCTTTTCTTAAAATATTAATGATACCAAGAGATTGGTTTTGGAGAAAAGGTGGGAAACAAGAATAAAACCTTGTATAAACTAGATTTTTTACTGCCAGGTTCATTTGTGAATAAATGAGTTTTTGATTGCTGGCAGCAGTTCAATGAGACATCGCATACCTTCCAGAAAAATTTTAGACTGCAAGACTCTTAATGAGACAAATGCATTCCTCTCCATAACTGCTGAATCACAATTTCATCATTCATGTAGTGGAGCAGAAAATATAAGAATGAAGTTAGAAAGACCTTCTCCATTTCAGTGCAAGAAGTCCTAAAATGCATAATAAATTTTGGAAAGAAAATTAGCTATATAAACACTAGTGTGTACTGTCTATTTAATGTTTTTTATTATGTGTGGAAATGCAGCCCTGTACTTAAGTGATCAATTCATAATCATACATAATTTGGAATATGTTAACGCAGTTCAAGTGAAATTTTATAAAATGAGCAGTGGTACCAGAGTCTCAATTTAAGACACTCGAGGGCTCTGGCATTGCCAGAGCAACAGTGGGAGATTTAAACATAGTGTAACTGAAACTAACAGTCTGTTGCTGAGAGGAGCTGCTCCTGAGCTGATCTGTGTTGCTGCAGAGCAGCAGATCTTGGCACACAGCAGTGTTCCTGAGGCACGGAAACACAAGGGAAGCAGAAAGACCCACTGGGAGCTGGTAACTCTCCTGGGAGATGCTGATAAGGGCTGGGCATTGCCAGAGCATGGGTGGCCCCTCCTACATCTACAAAAAGTGCAGAGCAGAACTGGCAGATCTTTAACAAGGTTTTCCACAGAGCACAAGACCTCTCAGTCTCCAGGTGTAAGAAATCAGGAAAGGAAGGAAAGCTTTGGGCATACATGAGTAGAGATCTGCTGGTCAAACCAAAGAGCAAGAAGGAAATGCACAGGCAGTAGAAAAGGGGACAGGTATTCTGGGAAGAGGGAGACTGCCCAGTAGTCTAGGGATGGGGTCTGGAAGGCCAAGACATGGCTGGAGCTGAACTTGGCAAGAGATGCAAAGAATAATTCTTACAGGTATGTCAACCAGAAAAGGAAGGTCATAAAGTGTATCTTCCCTGATGAACACAACCAGCAAACTGATAACAACAGACAAGGAGAAGGCTAAAGCTGAACAGCTATTTGTCTCAGTCTTCTCTGGCAACCTCTCTTCCTACTCTCAAAGTGGACGAGACCACAAGATATGGACTGGAGGAGCAAAATCACTCCCATTCTAACAGAAGATCAGGTTTGTGACCACCTGAGGAACCTGAACGTATATAAGTCTATGGGACCTGATGACATGGATCCCAGATACCTGAGCAAATTGGCTAATGTATTTGCCAAGACTCTCTCCATGAGTAGGCAGTCAAGCGAAATCTCCAGTGACTGGGAAAAAAGGAAGCAATGCACCTATTTTTAAAAAGGGCAGGAAGGAGGACACCGGGAAATACTGACTTGTCACTCTCAAATGTATGCCTGAGAATATCATGGAACAGATCCTTCTAGAAGCTATGCAAAGGCATATGGAGGACAGGGAGGTGATTTGAGACAGCCAACATGGCTTCACTGAGGCAAGTCCTTCCTGATGAACCTAGTGGCATTCTGTGACAGAGTGACTACATCAGTGAACAAGGGAAGAGCTATGGATGTCATTTATCTGGACTTCTGAAAGACCTTTGACATGGTCCTCCACAACACCCTTCTCTCTAAATTGGAGAGAGATGGATTTGATGGTTGGACAGTTCAGCGGATAAGGAATTTGTTGGATGGTCACATCCAGAGGGTAATGTTAAATGGCTCAACGTCCAGATGGATATCGGTGACAAGTGGTATCTATATTGGGATTTAGACCAGATATAAGAATGAAAATTTTACAGTGAGGGTGGTGAAACATGGAAACACGTTCCCCAGAAAAATGGTAGATGCTCCACTCCTGAAAACATTCAAGGTCAATTTTGACATGGCTCTGAGCATTGTGATCTAATTGAAAATGTCCCTGCAGTGATACAGTTACCTCAGCTCCTCCTTGCCCTTGAGACCTTTCATCATGTAGGTTGCCCTTCTCTAGACGCGCTCTAATAGTCTGATGTCCTTCTTATACTGAGGTTCCCAAAACTGCACACAGTACTCAAGGTATGTTCAATTTACCATCAACCCAAACCCTAGATCTCTTCCTGTGGAGCTGCTCTCCAGCTTCTTCTCCCCCAATTCATACATATAACCAGGACTACCTCATCCCAGGTGGAGAATTCAGCACTTGCTCTTGTTAAATTTCATATGTCTGGTGACTGCCCAGCTCTCTAGTTTACACAAATTCCTCCTCCATGCTGCAGCACTACTTATTTCCATTCCAGAAATGCTTATGTTTGAAGGTACAGAGGAGGTCCTCATACATTCTTTTGAAAGGAGTATTTATGAAAGAAAATATTTTTTCCAGAGGGTGAGGGCCTGTCCCCCAAGGCATGAGGGGCTGCCCTGCCACCCCTTGTCCTCAGCATCCTGTGTCCCTTCTCTTCCCATCTGCTCCTGTTACTCCCTGAGGGGTTTCAGTTGCGACTTTTTAAGGAGTCAGGCCACCCACTAAGCCAGAATGTCTTTGTCTTAATTCATAAAGCACTAAAACACTACAAGGACCTGATTAGCATTGACAAAGTGGCTTCAACATAACTAAAATAAATTTTTAATTACTTTAATTAAACAAATGCAAATTCCCAAATGTAGATGAGTTTAAAACAGTTTACCAAAGCTCTAGTTCATTTCCATGCATGTTCTTGATTCTTTTCTGTATCACAGAAACAAGTATCCCTTGAGGATGGCAAATAAATGAAAGCTTCTGGGTGCCGAGTAAAACAATTGCATCTGCCAGCTCAGAAGATAATTCCAAAAACTTGATGAACAGCTCAGGGCAAGATAGGAAATTGCTACTTGGAGCAGGAAAGAGGACGCTTCAGAGGTTTTGACACCTGTGCCAGACAACAACCAACCACATGCTAGAAGCTGTACTATCTAGCCCATTAGTGGGCAGTGGACAAAAATTCACTTAACTGTGGGATGGAACACATAGATAAACAGAAGGACTGAAAGACAGAAATTATTTTATTTTGCCGAAACTGGCAATGCTGGCATGGCTGTATGATTACATATGAGATGGTTCAAGAAGTCACCAAACTTTAGAGAAAATCTGCCAGCTTTGGCTGAAAGTCAGTAATTAATAGCATGTACAAACCTAGTCATAAAAATGTTGGTGTGTTTTTTAAGTTTTGGTTTTGGTCTTTTTTTTTTTCATTACCACAGACAGCGACTTCTGTGGATAGGAACTTTTTTAATTGTTATAACTCATTTCCTTGTAACTTATTGATTGAACTCAGACAAACAGAATCCTTGGTTAAATCAGTTTAAGTAAATATGAAGTTTTGTTTCCTGAAGTCGGTGTGCAAAGTTAAAAGTGAACAACTTTGCTGAAAACTAGAGCCTGTTATCAACCAAGTGTAGTTTCCTATTTGGCCCTCATGAGGCATGATGATGGTAACAGCAGGGAAACGAATAGGTCTTGATAGCCTCCTGCATCAGTGCCTCTGTGTTCATCATCATTTGTGTGGAACTTAACAACACTGCCTCAAATCACCAACCTACTCACTCACCCAGCAACATTCCTGCTATTTTCAAGTACTCTGCCTCATTAAACCTTAAAAGGATTCCGACTGCATGCCACAGTTGGGAAGTGGTTAAGCACTTTTTCCCTCTCTGTAATTAATACAAGGAAGTCCTTAGAGCCCTACTTCCACAATTCTAAAGTAGTTTTACTTAAGTTTACATTATTCTATGAGGAAGGGCAATTTTGCTTTCTCTAACTTGGGTAGAGATTTGGTCTGAGAGTTGTTTCTGTCCTTAAACGTGCAACTGGGATATTTTTATTCTATTCACTCTAGCAGTAAGTGGCCACAGGTGATTTAGTAGATTACACAATGCAATGAGACAGTTCTAAACAGATTTTCTCACTTTGAATAATACTTACTACAGTCAAATACTGTAGGAATAAAGAGATTGGGCAGATAATATATATACAATATCCTGCACAAACCTAATGTTTACACAAATAACTACAAGCAACATTTTTTGACAGCTGAGAAAAATAACATGAAGATCTTTATTGGTTTTAAGTTTTTGTAAAACAGAGAATAGTAAGCTATATTTAAATACTTAAAAGAAACAAAGTAATCACATCTCTAAAATTTAAAAATTTTTTTTCAGTAAAAGTGAGGGTAAGCATAACACTAGACTTCATTGATATGGAAATTTCAGACATCTCTGTAATTAACAGCTTTTTATATAGAAGCTCACTTGTCAATGTGAGTCACTAGGCATTATAGACAAAGGACAAGTTTCACAATGTTTTCAACTGTACAAGTGCTGATACCTCTGTCTCTCTTCCAGTAAAGGTATGATCCCATAAAAAGGCTCCCACACATCAAGACCTGAGGAATAACCTCTACATTTAAGAACAAATTATCTGCCCAGCCCCATTCCCCTAGCACAAAAGGTAGCAAAAATTATTCTGTTCTGTCAGCAGTCTATCTGGAAATTTCCCATATGACCCCTCCTTAAGCAGGCATAAAGCTAAGTACCACTATACCAACACACTCATCCTCTGGAGCAAGGAAAAGAGCTCAAACACAATGTGTTCTGCCTCTCCTCAGGTTGAAGGCAATTCTTACAGGCCTTTGATGCGTTAGTGAACACATACCATCTCCAAAGTAGAATCACAGAATCATAGAATCACCATGTTGGAAAAGACCCCCTGGATCATGGAGTCCAACCATTCCTACCAATCACTAAACCATGTCCCTCAGCACCTCATCCACCCGTCTTTTAAAAACCTCCAGGGAAGGTGACTCAACTACCTCCCTGGGTAGACTGTTCCGGTGCCGAATGACCATTTCTGGGAAAGATTTTTTCCTAATGTCCAGTCTAAACCTCCCCTGGTGGAGCTTGAGGTCATTCCCTATTGTCCTATTGGGAGAAGAGGCCAGCTTCCTTTTGTATAATGTGTTCATTTCCTCTCATGTACTCTTTCTCTATAGAATCACATACGACAGAAGGAAACAAAATAAATCTGGTTCCTCTTTCTAGAACGGAACAGGATGTAGAAAGCTTATGTTAGAGTAGGAGAAAACTGCAGCCTTTCACATTAGGGACATATGCTTGGTGGAGATCCATCTGTACTACCATGCAGACGTGTTAACAGGGCTCTGTGACTGCACTGGGCAGGAACCAAGGCGGCTGCTGCTGTCAGGGCCTCCAGTCACCTCCCAGCGAGTGCTTGGAGTGAACGCTCTGCAACCCACTGAGGGCTTCTCTGTCAGACTGACCTTCTTCAAAATGATGCTTAGGTCACTTCCTGTTTTCAGAGATGATTCTTTAAAATTTTTCTTCAGATACTCCCTGTGGGGGAAAAATCCATTCTTGAGATGGAGACCCAGTACCTCCTGGGAATACATTTTCATGGGTGAATTTTGAAGCCTTTTGTAGCAGAGAATTTGAATGGAAACTCAGAACAGAGTGTTAGTTTGGTGGGCAGTTGTAATATGTAATCTGAGCTGAATACCATGCGTAATGCACAGCTTTAAGTTAAGTGCCAAGCAAATAGGAATCAGAAACATTTCTCACTCTTGACCTTCTTTGGCCTTAAGCCAGTAAACTTGTCATGATATGAAGCATAGAATCATAGAATAACCAGGTTGGAAGAGACCCACCAGATCTTCAAGTCCAATCTTTCCTATCAAACACTAAACCATGCCTCTTGGCACCTCATCCACCTATGCCTTGAACACCTCCAGGGAAGGTGACTCAACCACCTCCCTGGGCAGCCTGGGTGCCAGTGTCCACTCACCCTTTCTGTGAAAAAATTCTCTGATGTCCAGTCTGAACCTCCCCTGGTGGAGCTTCAGGTCATTTCCTCTTTTCCTGTTCCCTGTCACTTGGGAGAAGAGGCCAGCACCCCCTGTCTACAACCTCCTTTCAGGTAGTTGTAAAGAGCAATAAGGTCTCTCCTCAGCCTCCTCTTCTCCAGGCTAAACAACCCCAGCTCTCTCAGTCACTCCTTGTAAGACTTGTTCTCTAGCCCCTTCATCAGCTTCATCGCTCTTCCCTGGACACGCTCCAGAACCTCAACATCCTTCACACAGTTATTTAGAATGCATTTTATCTGATTATTGACTGCACAAGAAAATACCCAAGATTCCCTCACTAGCCATCCCAAGGCCCTGAAATCTCTTTTAAATCCCCTTGGGCCATGTATTGCAGCTTCATCCCCTCCCACATGGAGCAGCAGTAATAGGTAGTAGTCTGAAGGCCTCATCGGGTTGGGAATTTTCCTGGCAATACCCCTTAATTAATGTGAAGCTTCTTCAGACCCAGGCCCAAAATCATCTCCTAGACAATACATCCCAATGAAGAGCATTGTTATCTTTCCTTATGTATATATTACTTTTGCTGTATTTAAACTTCTTAAATAAGGGAGTCAGTTCTCCTGATAGAAATCCTCTCCCTAATCTCCTCAGGTACTTGTCATTTCCTTGCTGACCCACTTCATCCCTTCTCCAAATCCCCCACCTCCCCAGAAAAAGTTCAACAGACTTGATCTTTTTAAAACACTGTTCTTTCTCCAGTTATTCTGTTGCTGTGCACTGTTTGCTTGCTTCAATACAAGGTCACACAGCCCTTACATTACCTCCTTCAGCTCTAAACAGGATGAAGGATAGGTATCTCTCTTCTTCAAAAATCTTCTCCTCCTTTTAAGAGATTTTTTTTTTGCTCTTCTTTATTTCTGTAATCACTGGAAATTCACACATTTAAAACTCCCAACTGCATACTCAGCATCGCAAGTCTCATTTGCTGCATCATCAGTTTTTCTGCCCTTAGCAAATGTAATCCTGTTACACTCATACCCACTTAGAATGCTGCTACAAAAAAATGATTCTCCTAATTTGTTGCTTAGATCATGTCAATATTGCCCCTGTTGTATCGCATCAAGCAATCTATAGCTCTACATTTTATGTGTCACCAAACCAGACAGAACTATGTGCTTTCAGATTAGCATGTATGTACTATTAAAGGGGCCTGGCTGGACAGCAGGGTTAAAAATGCTGGATTTTGTCACTGTGGTTGTTGCACACTGACTCAGTTTCAATTCCCTGAAAGGAGATTTTTCCCTCCCTACAAACAACTGGGTAGAGCAGGAGAAACTTCTGGACTGCTGGATAGGGTCCTCGTCATAGCAGGTCTTTCTTATACACAGAACTCAGATATGAAAAATGACAGACAAAACTTTTTAAAGACACAGATGGCACATGCAAGTTATTTGTGAAACCTTGGGGCCTAACTGCAGCAGTGATGCAGGTAGGGGAACAAGTGGGGAGAGGGAGACAAATGTGTGCCACAGTTTATTTTAAGCCTGTGCAAGGTGATGGTGAAATGCAGGCCAATTATTAATAGACCAGAAGCGCTAGTTAAGGGTCAACACTTCATCAAAAAAACTGTAAAAGGCTTTTAAATTTTTAAAAAGAAGGAAATCACTGAGCTAAACAATTGCAAGATGAGTGTTACAGGGTCCAGGGCACATGTGACCAGGACACATCTGAGTGCAGTTATTAACAGGGCCCAAAGGAACATTAGAAGATAAATAGCATTTCTTAGTGAAAGTCAGGCAAATAGCAAAAATAATTAAGGAAAATATTTTACATACATATAGAACTCTCAGTAAAGATTAAAGATATTACAGTTTGTGAGCAATGCAACAGGCACTGAAGAGAAATTAAAAATAAGTCCTGAACTTCGTTCATGCTCTGCGTCACTGCTTTGAGGCAGCATATTTTTATAAAATAGCCTTTCACTCACATAGGAAATTAAGAAATGAAATCTCTATATCATTGTGCCCTTTATTAAACAAACCTAGCCACAGGCTGACTGGCAACTTACCTCTAACTGGACAGTTACAGATTAAACCATATCATCATGTCTCTGCCTTCTATAGATGAATATCCAAGAAATTTTCCATAAATTTAAGTGTCAAAAAGAGAGAGGAACTATATGTATTTTTGATGAAGACTAGATTCAAAACAGCATACTGTATTTCTATTCATATGAAAACAGAAGCCTACTACAAAATCAGATTATTACTGTTCCTTAGTTTTACAAAAATTATTGGGTTTTAAGTTTACAGTAGCCATCAGTTTGTCTGCACATAAAGATGCACAGTTTATTACAGTTTATAAATTACACATGCTTGCAGTCTTATCCTACAAAATGCAGCAAAGAAACACAATTATTACTTTTATACCTATGCAGGATGAACATACATCCCAAAAGTACAGAATAGTGGAGGAATACACTATCGCGTAACTGTCTGTCAAGTGGACTAAAAGGAATCACCATGATGCAGCTGTGAAGGAAACCTGTGTAACCTATTTGCACTAAAGAACAGAAAGTAGGTCTTTAGTGCCACATTCACACGCATTCCATTCTGAGGCAGTTCAGACCAAGCAGAGGCAATAGTGGGACCAGAAGTCACACTCTGTTTCACAGAAATGACTAACAGAATTTGTGGGGTTTGTCAAATGATATTTGTACGATATTTCTCTATATATACTAGAAGCAGAAACTGGAGCAAAAAGTGGGAAGAAGTTTAATTGCTCATTTTTTAAATACCGTGAGGATAGAAAATGTTGACACATGATCAGTGACCATAAAGTTACCATGAATAAACTTAGCCTAGGATTAAACAAATGCTATAATCACACCCGAAGAAGATCCACCAAATATGAAAAAAAAAAAAGAAAAAAGACTAAGCATTTACAGATGAAAGTAAGAAATTTTTAAAGTACTTGATGTTGATGCAGGAGACAGCTGGAGAAAGATTATCAAGAAGCAAAGGGTCTATTTTAGCCTCCTTTTCCCAGTGAATGGAGAGAGAACTTTGTACTATTGCCCTAGAAATATCGGTATGTTAGTGATCAACACACTTTGTGACAGTACTAAATTGTATTCATTCTCATCACTTCCTTGGAAATGCAGATACTAAGTTATTTGATGAGCACAATTTCAGCTTCCCTAAATGCTCTATTCAGACAGGAACTTAAGGAAGAATATCCAGTTATTTCATCAAATAGTAGTTCATCTGCTGGATTCTTAGATAAGTGAAAATCAGCTGAAATATTCTCCATTCTACAAAATGGAAACAAGTTTTAGACAGCTGGCATCTCACGTAGCAAACACAAATAATGAACTAGATACAACTGTCACTCCTGAGTCACCACTGTACACTTCCCACATATTTTTAGATACTGCTGATTTACACTACAGTAGATGAACATACTGGAAGTCAGAGGTAGCTGTAGTATCTTCCTGAAATCTAATCATATTGGTAAACAGCAAAATCTTTATCAACGTTGATGAGCAATTATACTTGTCTGCCCAGTGAAATCAATCTCCCCTGATAATGAACACTCACTAGTAGCATAAGAACTATACATTAGAATATGGTACTGCAAGTGCAGTACTAATCCATCATATGCTTTTGAGCAAAGAGCAATATAATAATTTTCATCAAACATTTCATGTTTTCTCCTTCTTTTATATATTTTTTTCTTTTTTTTTTCAATTTCAATTTTTCAAAGATGAAAACCATACGGTGTGTGACAACAGTACTGCTGTTCTGATCCTGACTTTGAACTTAGACTTTGGGGGAAAAATATAATATATAATAATATACATTGTGAAAACAGAATGTTAACCCATTGCTTTCATTATTGAACAATTTCTCTCCCAAGCAGCAGTTTTTAAATATTTGATACCATCCCTGGGAATTTACTGAAGGAAGTGATTATTCCTATTTGTTTCTTGTCAAGTAAGCGTTTATGATTATTGTGACCCTACTAAAGGCGCTTATAATATTAAAAAATAGGAGCCTAACAGAGCTAATTTCTAGGTAAAATGACCTTGATGAAAACAGTTTGGTTTTACTGATACTATCATCAGTGTGATTTGATTGTTGAAGTTGCTGCTTTTCAATATTTATGCTGAAGCATCCATATTTCACTGTCATTTCATTTTACAATCAGAAGGAAATGGCCATGAATTATGCCAATGCAACATACACAGACAACCATCTTGCAACATCGATGATTATCACCTAATGATATGCCCACACTTGTAAATGAGGTTTTTTTATACTACCTCCAACCCTATTCCAGCCACCTCTTGATTATATCCTTGCTTTTTTCTTGCAGTACATACCCCGATTAACAACATTTTATATTATGGATTAGGAGCTTGTAGTATATGTTGTGTGTGGCCACATATAAAAATAATGGTGCTACCATGGGTCTGCTATTACAATTCAGTCTATAACAAATGAATGTGACATAAAAGACTCACAGCAATTTTTTTCCCTGGCTGTAGTTACATCCCTGGCCAAATCCCACAACAATATTGGCATGACATACGAACACAATGTCTGCTTATGATGGTTACTTTGACAAGATATTAGTAACTGGAAAGTGTCGATTGATAACATAAGGGTGTAAAGTTGGTCCTCTAAAACAAGGTCATATAACAAAGCGGCATTTGGTGTCCTTTGCTCTATCAGAAAATCTACCAATGAAGTATTTAAAAAACCTAAATCCACCTCAGGGAGGAACCCAACTCAACTGATCAAGGCCAACCTACACACAATCCACTATTGGGGTGCTATGAATAGAGAAATATAGTGTCCAGTGATGTCAATATTGTTTTACAAATATTACATTTACATACACACAGAAATGAAAAAAATGCATGTATAGACACATAAAGTGCACAATCTGAGTTGTCTTCTTCAGTTAGACTAATACAGCACACTGAAAATCTGGTCAACATAAACATATAAAAATGACTACAATTACTACAAAAGTACTTTGCATCCAAATCTAAAATAATGGACAGTATTACCAACTCAAAAATTTAATTTATTTTTACACTAGTCAGATCCAAGTTTGATCTAAATAGCTGCAAACAAAAGACTAGTAAATCCATGGTCTGTTGGACAGGTTTTGAAATGTCAATTTATTTCACTTGCTTCATTCCGTTAATTATATTCACAATACTAATGAGGAACACTAAGTTCTTTTCTTGGATAACTCTATATATTTCTAAAGGAATGCCTAGGTAAGACAACAATAAAATCACCTCAATTAAACTTATTTAAATTTTCCAAATTTTAAAGAAAGAATAATAAAAAACTTGATGCATCTACATGTTAACTAGTCTTCTTAAAGTTTTAGGAAATATGCATATACAAAAATTTTATTAAAGTAATAAGGCAAAAATAATATATTCCAGTGGTGACAGCATTTGAGTAATTTATAGAATGATTTCTTTATTTGTAATCATGTCTTGTAGAAGACTTGTAGGAATTTTTATTTTACATAATAAACTCAGTGCTAACTATACTTAAATCAATGGTTCTCTGTCACTTTCCCCTTCTCTCTAAATGTTCAGGAAGTTATGGATCCAACTTGCACTCTGATATAAGAGGTCAACCTATCTGCTTCCCTACAGAGATTTTTAAGTAAGCCTTTAAATGCCTGGTGAAATAACTGGTGACTGACCTCTTTCCTTGACTTTAATTGTAGTGTTTGAAGACATACCAAAGACTTCATAGGACTAAAATAGAAGAAATCTTCTTCATCAGAGAGCTTGAAAACAAATTATTAACATTTGGCTTCTAGCACTTCTGTGTTTTATCATTCTGTGATCTTTAAGCTCCTTATATATAGTTACTTCTTTAGTATTAGTCTAAAGAGAAAAATCATTTGACTCTATTCTACACACCCTTTCTATATTTTGTCTATTTGAATGACACAACCAATTAGCCACTCTTGTATTGCCTTTTTAAAAAGAAACTCCCCCTCCCGAACCCATCTGTTTTGCATACTGTACAGTTAGATATTATTTGTAACTTTTGTCAATACTCCATAAACTGTTCAACACAGAGACCAAAGGATTTTCTTTCTTGAAGGGCTTGTAGTCTCTGAAAAAATCTAGGATGATCTGACTATGAAGGCCATGAAAGGAAAACTGAATGATTAGTTGCCACTGCCTCCACACAGAAACACACACACATTTCTTGTGGACATTGCAAAACCCATTTCTCTTTAGAGCCACTGAAGCAGAAAAAGGACAGACTGCCTTTTATTTAAAGGTACTTCAGGGAAAATGCTTTCTGTCTCAGATGAGTAGCTATGCCTCCTCCAATCCAGGATCCCAGATAATGCTGGAAGAAGCAATCAAAGGCATCTTTGAGCAAATGTATCTGCTTTTTCTTGTTCTTAAAATCAAGCAGGGAAACAATCTTCTCAGCCTGCACTACAAATGTAGATCCACATGCGCCTTTTTTCTCATCAGTACTTGGAGACTGTATTGTTATCTGATTTACTGTCAGAGATGGGAATATTTAGTGTGCTTATTATGCCTTCTGGTTTTCTGATCAAGACTGACAGGTCTTGACCACATGGTCTAGAGCAGGAGAGGTGCCTTCTGCAGTGGTCCTGAAATTATGATCTCCTGAACATCTACAGCTGGTGACATGCAGATGTCCCCTCTGGCACAGGCATTCAGGTTTCCCATCCAAGGAAATCAGAACATGTCTAAAATAGAATAGTGTCTGGGTTGTGCGTGCCTCTGTTTCACAGTTGGAGACAGTCTTTATGACTCTACATGAAGAACAAGATTTGACTAAGCAGCACCTCATGCTGAAAGTAGAACAGATTGTGACTATGCAAATTGTAAGTTGTTCAGCCTTCAGCAAAAAAATGAATGTGGAAGGATGATTTTGGCCCCTAGAAAAAATGTTCTTGCTGGCATTAAGACTGGCATAGAACATAAACTGTGACAAGTGGGAGGGTAAAAAAAATTATAAGGAAGAAGAAGAAAATTTCCATGTGAAGACCTCTAAGGATACTTTTGTGGGTTTGCTTGTATTGTAACCTTCAAGGCAACAAATGCATTTATTTTAAGGCAGTAATGTAAACATTTATTTCAGCAGTCTCATAGTAATACTATCCTTTAGCAAAGTTTAATTCATACCATCCTCAGCTGTGGCAGTTCTTATAATACACCACTGCCTGAAAAAACAGCAGGGAAGCAGCTAGTGTAAATAAAGCAGTTTACATACAAATATGAATGAATTTCTTTGCCTAAGTTATTGTAACTACTCTGCTACAGAAATTGCTTGGGTCTCATAATGACAACACAGGCAAGAAAAAAAAGAAGAGATGATTAAATAAAATCAGAATGACCTGGTAACAAGAAACACAACACTTCTTCTCCCTATAGCTAAAAGATGATGTGTAATCAACAACTGCGTGTTTCGAATTTGAGTCAATCTACTTCAAAAAGCTCTTAACCAAAGAAAATTATAGTCAGTGAATGGCAGATATTTTATGCAGTGTAGTATTTTTGAATTTGAATCCCTCTTTTCTATTCAAAAAAGCCCAATAATTCCATATTAAAACAAAGTACTAGTCATATCATGACAAATTCACTGATTTAAGGCCAAAGTAGTTCAAGAGTGAGAAATGTTTCTGCTTCCTATTTGCTTGGCACTTAATTTAAAGCTGTGCATTACGCATGGTATTCAGCTCAGATTATATATTACAACTGCCCACCAAACTAACACTCTGTTCTGAGTTTCCATTCAAATTCTCTGCTACAAAAGGCTTCAAAATTCACCCATGAAAATGTATTCCCAGGAGGTACTGGGTCTCCATCTCAAGAATGGATTTTTCCCCCCCACAGGGAGTATCTGAAGAAAAATTTTTAAAAATCATCTCTGAAAACAGGAAGTGAACTAAACATTATTTTGAAGAAGGTCAGTCTGACAGAGAAGCCCTCAGTGGGTTGCAGAGCATTCACTCCAAGCACTCACTGGGAGGTGGCTGGAGGCCCTGACAGCAGCAGCCGCCTTGGTTCCTGCCCAGTGTAGTCACAGAGCCCTGGTAACACGTCTGCATGGTAGTACAGATGGATCCCCACCAAGCATATGTCCCTAATGTGAAAGGCTACAGTTTTCTCCTACTCTAACATAAGCTTTCTACATCTTGTTCCATTCTACAAAGAGGAACCAGATTTATTTTGTTTCCTTCTGTCGTATGTGATTCTATAGAGAAAGAGGATGTGAGAGGAAATGAGTACATTATACAAAAGGAAACATATTAGCCTCATCTTTCTCTCTCTCTTTCTCTCTCTCTTGCACAGACTCAAAAGAGGAAAAAAAGCATTAAATAGCAAGTATTTAATGTGCAATCTCACTTCTAATATTTTTTAAAATACATATTCATGCTTAAATCTCCCAAGCATTTAATACAGAATTTCATAATGTTTTTTACCCATTTTCTAGCCATCTTAGGCAACATAGTGAAGGAAAAGCAAAATATTTATGATCCATGTTCCAAAGTAATGTTTTTGCAGCTTTTTCTCCAAGGTACCATTTGAAGCCAAGTTGTCGTTTCTCTTTAAGGTTTATCAAGCATGGCAAGGCTCCCTTTGGAACATAAGCATAGTTGGAGGATATAGTAATTACCGCAAATAGCTCCAAATACTACTGAACAAAATCTTCCTCATAAAAATAATGCTTTCATGTTTGTATTTGTAAATAGTTGGATGTGAACTGGTGCTATAGTGAAGCATCTTTGAGACAAGTTATTTTGATATATCCTTGTAAATTATTGCAATAATCTGTATGTAAATTCAGTTTTTGCTTACTTTCTTATGGAAAGGATGAGGAAATTGAAATGCAAAAAGGTATCTTTGCATTCTCTTCATCTGCCTATGCCTGAAGGCAGCTTTAATTTATTTTATATTACAAGAGTACCCAAAGTCAAAAGTAGTGTCAAAGAGCACTTTCTAATCTTCTTCATGGCACTGCTTTCTTATTAAATCAAAATTAATGACAATGTCAGGGCAAGAGGTTGGCTCTACACCATGGGAAAATCACTTCTTGACCTAAAAGAAGTCTGCTTGGACAGATTAAACTAGCTCTGAGGCCAGGTGGTACAGGTGTTTGGCACAAAACAGCTACTCCACAGGATATATTTAAGAAGACTTCTGTGGGAGAAAGAACAGAAGGTAGTTACCAGACTGGTGACTGAATAGAAAAATGCATCCCATGGATAAGAGATAGGCATCTATCCAACCTCCAGAACTATCTTTTGTGCAGTCTCTGTGACTGCCAAATCTGGCACAATTTGTTTCATAAGTAGGAGCTAGAACGTGAAACACCAATTACCAGAACAGGAAGATACCCCTGGGAATGGTTATTAAATATGCATGTATATTCATGAATACTTCACACTTCTTTACCTACCACACTACATGAGCATTCACTAAAATATGTAAGAGTTCATGAAAACTGCATGAATGACAATGAACATCAAATGAGACATTTTGTATAGCTTTCTGATACGTGACATCTAGACCTTCAGGGACACTATCTCACTGTCAGACTCCTCAATGTCTAGCTTAGAAGCTCTGAATGACATTGTGCAGCAACCTGCATTGTACTTTAGCAAGCTCTAAAGAGAGCACATAACACACAAATCACAAGTTTCTAATAGGTTAACATGAGCATGTATGAATACACCAGCACAAGGTATCATCTTTGCAATCAAAATTCAGGAAATCATTTTCCCCAAATTTACAACTCTTTCCCATGGTGTTTCTCAAACAATAATTTAAATATATATCACGCAAAATTCAACTGTCCCACTTTTCCAAATGTAGGATGACTCTGCGATGGGTAATAATATGGTGTTTCCACCCTGTTATAGTTTATACACTAAATATTTATTAATAACTCAGCCCCATCCTTGTTGCTGCCTTCACAGACTGGTTTTGGAATTCACCTCCCAACCCAGTGTTCTCTCTTTTAAGGATAATGAAAGGCATCAAATTCACTAAAAGTTCTAAATAACGTGAAGTGACTCAATAATATGCCTCTTTTCTTTGTGCCATCTGGATGTACTGAAATTGGCCAAAGATGTCATGAACTACAAGAAAAGGTTCTTCAGGTACATAAAACAAACAGAAACAGAAGGAAAATATAGGCCACCATTTAACAGGAGAGGTGAATAAGTCACCAACAATGCCGAGAAGGCAGAGACTGGGGTACAGAAAGGCCAGTGCTTATATTTATTCATGTAGTAACCAAGGCCATACTTGAGAGAGTGGAGTGCTGTAAATCAAAGATGAAGAAGGATCACACCTGCAGGGAAGGTGACCCCAAACTGACCAACAGAGTATTCCATCCCATATACATCATACTTATTATAAGCTTGAGAGGGTATCTCTCTCTCTTCTTCAATGGCCAAAGTCCAGTGAGGACCTCGCTTGTCTGTTTGACACTGATCCTGGAATGGCGCATTCCTGAATCCAGTTCCTGCGCTCAGCTTCCTCCTACCTTCAGACCCTTTCCTTTGTGTCTGCTGTGCAGTACCTGTGTTGAAGTAGAGTTATTGAGGGGTGGGGACACAATTTCATATACTTGTATATAGCTTATCATTTTCCTCTTTCTTACTATTACCATTGCTATTACTATTACCATTGCTAGTGTTGTTATTATTTTCTTAAAGCTGTTTTAAATCATTGCCCAATTCATAAGCCTTTTCTTCTCATTTCCCTTTCCCTGGGGCTGGAAAGAAATGGAATTGGAAGCCCAGCTACTCAGGTTTAGCTGCCAAAATTGGCTAGGCTTTGGCTAAACCCAGACATACTCAAATTGAGGGAATGACCACACTGTAAACTCATTTGCTATACATCAGTTGCAATATATTCAAATGCATACATTGAGAAACTTGCACTGATCTAACTAAATTGATTTAAATATCAACTGAATTTAAACCAGCGTTGGCTCTTCTTCTGCCTTAAACAGGAATTTCTTTCCATTCAATGTAGACATTCTCTAGATGTAACACAGAACTTTTCTGTTTGCAGCAGCCCAAATATCCTTAATCTAGGATTGATTTAACACCACCAAAGTGGGTGAAAGGTCTCCATTGACTCCAAATATCTTTGAATTAGTTTTGATGGTGGAAAATACACCTTTATGACTTAAATAAAAAAATACTATTTTGCAAAATTTTTTACCTGTTTGATGAACAATGTACCATTCTTCTTCTCTCATCTCAAATAAATCCCAATTATCTTTCTTTATTCTTCCTATGCCTATTTAAAGTAAACAATTTAAATATTTCTTCTTTGCATTTAAAAGTTTATTTTCTGCTTTCTGTTCAGTTGTTGTGCCATGTCTAACACCGTATGTTATTAAAAAAATAGCTGTATTTAATCCTTAAAACAAAGTTTCTCTTCTCTATATTACATAGGAAAGTAGTATTGACAGATGGATCAAACTGCCCTCAAAAGCCATTATGAAGAAACAAATGCACAATTTAGATTAGATTACTGGGCTGAAAACAGGCTATTCTAGCAGCTAATACAGAAAACTTATTTACATATAAAGAGCTAAGAAATTTCAACACGAAATGTACCTTAAGACATAAAATAGAAGTTGAGTAAAACAAGGCTTAGGTGCATCCTGGTGCTTGGTGATTACAGCAACCATACATCTAACAAATAAACGATAGATATAAAGCCATTATAAAGTCTTTATTGGAAGAGAAAGAACCATGGATTTTTTTTTTTTTTTTTTTTTTTTTTTTGAGTACTACCACAAGAATGAGAGCTCCAGGATCAGGAATGCCTGTCTTTCCATTCTATTTTTTTTAAAATGTTCAATTCCAACATCAGCATATCAGAAAACAGTATTAAGAATATATCCTGAACACACTGTATCTCTACTTCTGCCTAGGAATACCTCAATTATAGCCCACAGCTATAGTCCAGAATTATTTATGCACGTGGATTTCATACTGTTTTATGTATTTATTCCATGCCATTTAGATGATCTTGCCAATTATGAACCACTGAGCCAAGCTGTATATAATGTATGTAAATGCTAAAATATATTCAACAATGCTATTTGAAGGAGGGCCAGAGATGATATGTTGCTCTATGCATGACAGATGTCCCTAAAATAATCATCACAATCAGAAATAAAACACTAACAGTGCCATTATGGTATTTCTGTTTCCCTGTTTTCTTTTAATTTTATTAAAATCAGAGTAATTTTTCCCAATAGAAATTGTATTGTGCTTTTTGTTTTGTTTAAGAAATCCTGACATTTGTGGTTTAAGAAATAGTTCCTTCCTTTAAGAAACAGCCCCAAGAAAAGGTAAAAGCATTTTGGGCACACATTCTCTGAATACATGGATGGAAAACTTCCCTCCTCAAAGCCAGGAAGAAAGATATTTTCAAGGTGAGTGAATCTGGAGAAAACACTTCGTATTCTGTTCTCCAGTTTAGTGCAGTTCATAATTTTACCATGGCTTTTAGAGGAACATCACTCTATATTATTTCTGAAGTCATTGTGGTAGAAATAGGAACATAGAAAAACGTATTGAAAGGTCCTGTAACATCCCACTATATCTGAATGACTTTAACCCATTTCTGGAATGCATAAAATAACAAAAGCTCTTATGGACGTTTTATTTTCAGTACTATCTTGCTGGCAAAGAAAATAAGTCCTATTGGCAATAGTGAATAATGTCATAAAAATGTCATCTAGCAGCAGGGGTTTGATCAACAGTTGTCTCTACTAAATCATTCCCTCACTCTCTGATCAAGTCAGAGAAATAGGTGATATTTGCAGATAAACCAAACTGCAGACGTGGCCAGATGCCACTCATATGTGTGGTTTAATTACTTTGAACAGGAGTCTCTAAAGGATGCTGAATTCTGTCATCAGAAACAGGGTGACCTGCCTTTGTAAAGCATAAATACACTGTCTGTGACTTGATACAACAATGTGAAAATTAATAACACCAGAAAAAGGTCACAAATGTAATGGAGTGGAATACAAGGAAGAAAAAGAAAGCCTGAGTCCCTTCAAAGGAAAGATTTCTGCTACTAAACAGAAAGTCAGAGAAGAAATAGAAAAATAACCATTTTCTGTAAATGGAAGGTATTTTTATTCACTGCAACTAAGCTCTGGGGAGATCTATCTAGATGAGCTTCACAGAGTGTCAGGCTAGATATGCTATGCAAAACATTTCTTTTCTTCTAATCTTGAGTAGCTTCTGTGTTCTTAATAAATCCTGTTTTTAATTAGACCACTTGAGTCTCAGACTTTTATAAGTAAAATTTCACACAAGTCATCCCAGAGAGAAAAAACTTTTAATCACTATAAGGTAGTGGAAGAAGGTGGTCGACAGGGATTGCCAGTTAAAGAGGACAATTTTTCACTTCTTTTAGAGAGGTATACTACTACTGCAGGCTTAAGGTCATAGGCATTCTTCTTCCAGTGACCATGAACAAGAAGCAAATTTAAAATAAACATTGAAGAACAGAACATTTACACAATTTTTTTTCATTCCTCAAACTTTAAATACCTAGGCAAATAAAGGGAATAGCAAACACTTGCACTACTACGAAATGACAAAATCCCAAATAAGAGATTGACAGTTCAGACTAGAATTACAAAGATTTTCAAATGTGACTTCTGATTTTATCAATCAGTCTTATTATTTTGTCCCTATATGAAATGACCTAAAAGAATCAGCTTTTTTGAAAGCATTGAGAATGATGCTTATTTAGATTATGTTAAGATTAACAGTATCAGTTCAATTAACAGATCTACATAAATAGGAAAAGTACAGAGAGATCTACAGTCAACAGAACAGCTAAAGACATCTTTCTGAATAGCTAACGAAACTTAAATGAAAAAAATTGAAAGATCAGGAATTTTAAAAGTTTGACAAAATGTCTGACAAGTAGCTAGAATGCTGATGAAAGTATTCTGTACAACTCTCTAATCTTCTACATTCTTCTTTCTGCACATTTTTACTGACACTCCCAAAGGAAATAAAAATAAGGTCTAATATTGTTTGACAATAAATTACTGAATAAGACTCTTGAAGTACATCCTGTAAACAGGAAAAAATACTTTGCCAGCTACAGCACATGTATTATTTCTACTATTAATAAAGTTGTTTTTTAGTCACTCCTTACTTTGCATTCAATTCTGAAATAACAAACATTCACAGCAAGTAATATTAAAGCAAGCAAATAGTCAGAACATCTTAAAGACATATTTGGTCTGCAGATTTCATAAACCAGCTGTTGCAACCAGCATTGAGGCATTGCAGCTGTCACCACCTTTGAATTTGCTTAATAATTATCCTTTAAAGAACACAGAAATAAGCCAACAGCAGTAATTAACCGCAAAATCCTCGTGCAAAGAAAGCATTTCCTAATGCATCAACAGTATTCTGCAGGCATTGCTGTAACTACTGGCTCTTCCAAAAGGGAAACCCCCCCTTCAAAAACCAAAACATTAAATAGTTATCTCAAATTCCCATATGTATCTCATTCTCTTAGGAAATCTTCCTCAGTTTTTCTTCCTTTTTAAAGATGATACACTTATGTGTATTGGTATTGTAATTATTTCTTTTTCTCAATTTAGATTTTTTTTTCTTTACTTTTGAACTGCATTTGTTATTTGACATGCTGCTGTAGTAAAAGCTGTGCAAAGAAATGTTGAAAAAGGCATGACTTTCCTAAAATGGAAAGTCAATGACAATAGACCAACTCAGCAAAAAATAACTTTGGGTTGAGGCAGGGAAGGAAGGAGGAAAATCAAAACTTTTCATGCATTTTTGTCTAACTAAGACCACCTTGAAGACTCTTAGGTTCAACTGAAATAGAAATCTGTTTGGGAAAAAAATTGTTGCTTTTTTCTGCATTCTATGCGTATTCTGTGGATCCGAAGACTGCTTCTTCCGTATGTGTTTAACTAGGTAAGTACTAAATGTAAAATATATTCAGCAACTGATATGCAGAAACTAAATACAAAAAGTAGGGTGTGATGTTATAGAGATATCACATAACACCTTTAAAGTCATTGACATACCCATGGTATTTTGGCAAATTTCAACATTTTAAAAGTATTATGTAGAATTTTTAAATTATCTTATCTGAGAGTTTTGGGTGTAAACACCAGAATTTGCTGGTAGACAACTGTTTTGAAGTTACAAATTTGCATGTATATGAATACTGTTTCTCATGGAAATAAACTAGATTCCTTTGTCTTTATTTTCACATTTGAACACCTCTGATAGTTAAAGCGTTTATATATTGAACATGTATTTGATTTTCATACCATGAGGCTTACCACACAATATGATCCCACTAAAGACTTTCACTCTATTAAATCAGCTACTTCATTACTTTCAGAGACCAAAACAACTTTATTTTTCTATCTGTACTGCAACATCAATCATTTGAAGTGTATTTTCAATTGTGTTTATATTATGAGACATACAAACCACATGAGGAAATATCTTGTAAATAAATTATTATTACATTACTAGATAGCAATAAAGTTTGAAAGCAAGGAAGAAAAAACACAAAGACATTACTCTCTGATGGTAAGACTGCAGCAAACACCAAACCACTTAATCTACAGAGACAGGACAAATGTCAAAGTAAATTTCTAGGCAAGACTATACAGCTCCAACGTAAAATAATGGCATATGTGCTCTTCAGTTTCTAACTCACAGCCTCGCACCAGGGTTAGATTATTCCAGTCTTATACCAAAATCCACTGCTTGCACACACAGACAAAGTTGTTGGTTATAAGCTCATGAGGGATGCTGCTAATAAAACTCACCACTTTCATTTCTCATAGCATTGTCAGTAACTCACAATGCTAGCCGAAGTGTTTATATCATGTTTCAAAACCAATCACTAGCTAATGGTAGAGGCACAAACTATAAATGTTTGAATAGGTATGAAACTGCTTCTAAAAAGAGGAATGTAGATTCACCCAGGACATCTAATGGCTGTCTAGCAGCCCATGTGAAATGAGCACTTGACGCATGTTTTCCTCATTCCCAGTGGAAAGAAAAGAAGTAATATCCATGGAAATGAGTAACCTTGACAGTAAAGTGAAAAAGAATGAAAAATTCTGTCTTTCTAATACTACCTTAGAGTTGAGACATATTACTGTAATACCGAAGAGAAACATGCACTATCATCAAAGACAACACTGTTGTGACACCTGAACTTCAGCATCAGTCAGGTGGATGTGGTTACATGCACATTACCTTCACATTCAGACCAGAGGGAGGAGGCAGTTCATTTTCACTGCTGCTAGAGCACAGCTCAGTACGGAGAATTTTCACAGAAGCGTCTATTGATTTCAACACTAAAGTACACTCCTGAGATGCACTAGAAAGAATTGTTTATCTCCCAGCAAGACCAGTATAAAATATGTTATGTACACAAAAGAAATCACCTTTCCCATAACTATCAAAATTCTTGAAAGAGTAGTTCTGTCTGTTTCTAATCACAGTTATACTGGTCAGAGTTTCATAAAACAGGATTCATGATCCAGCATACACCTGATGGCCAGTTAACATAACTGCTGCTACCAGTGAGAGAAAGACTGAGATAATATTGACCTGCCATTCAATAGAGAGGAAAGGTTATTGACAGAGAAAGTGGTGAGAAAGGGCCAAAGTATTTAATAACTGTTTCCACCAGTTGTCACTAAAACAGTCAACTGCAAGCAAAAGGCCAGCTCAGTTTCTAGCAAAGACAAAAGAGAGCTCAGCACTGGTCAATTTGATGTGAAACTGTGAGCTCTAATAATGACTGTCCTGACAATCGTAATCATTCAAGCTCCTAGGGAAGGAAGGTTAGTGATATAAAAGACATTGGTAATTTGAAAGTAAGAATTGACTGGAAAGTGCATTTGGGATTCAAATCTGAGTATTTGGGGAGATTTCTTTTTTACTCTAAGTAATAGGGTACAATCAATCTTTATTAATAGCAGATCAGTGTCAAAATCAAGAATAAGACATTGAAGAAGAGTTGAGCCATTCAAAAACTTCAATTAGGAGTATCTGTTCACAAGAAACATCTTTGCTATTGCAAAAGCTGTCAATTGAGCTGAATTGTCTTAATCTAACCCATAATTTAAAAACACCAGATTTTTTAAATAGTTACATTTCTTCTCATCTGAATTCAGTAGATACAATGAAATAAAAAAGTACTATTTCTCTCCCTTGAATCCATAGTGTAAGCAGAAAAATTCTTCATGGATCAAACATTTGTATTCAGAATTCAGTTTTTCCCATCATTTCTCTTCTTTGTTCCTTCCTGGTTCTTTATCACAAGTTATCCATATACAACCTAGTAGCGGCAACACAACTGACATAGTCAAGACAAAATGAAAACAATTTTAGGATATCTAGGATCATGAGATCCACTAAATAAATATTACATCAGGTAGAGGTCTAAATCTTCACATCCTTTTATTCTTCAGAGTAAAAACCAGAAAAATCTCACTGGGAGAATCTCACATCAGAGAGAAGACTTCATGGTAAATACACACAACTAAACACAAGAGTTCAGATCTGATTCTGAAATCTCACAGGACAATAAAGCTTGAAGATTCTAATTCCAGAACAAGAAGAGCTTTCTCCTCAGGAAGGAGTTACAAACATGAGCACTGCACATATAAGCTTTAAAGAGAGTTCTTAAATACAAAATGCCTTTATGTTACAATGTCATTATCAGATATCTATCAAGTTTGCAACTGCAAAATTTTTCTTTGATTAGTAAATAGTGAATAGCATTCCCTGTTTTTTAAATTATAGAAAACAATAGTATTTTAATCAGAAAAAAACAGACTTCTTTCATAAATTTTATCAAGAATAAAAATAAAGAATAAACTTGTGATTAATTTACAATCTACCTAAATTAACATTTTGTATTACAACATTACTTATATCACCATAAAATAAGAAATACACTTTAGGTTTTGCAGTTAGAAAGAAAGATGTATTTCTAAGTTTTACTTGTGTGATACAGTGTTTTGAGGTAGAAAAAGTGTGCATGTAGACTAAGTAAAAGGGATCCTTAGTGAGTACTTCTGAGTAGGAAGCAGATATTTAGCTTTCAACCAATATTGCTATTGCCTAGGTTTAGTTAGTAATTTTTAACAATGGATAACGTAATTAACATTTTGCAATCATTACGCTGCTCTGCCGTAAGCTGATTTTCTTGATCAAGCTGTTAGTTGTTTTAAAAGATTAAGATATCTTCAACCACTACAGACAGCACAGAACATTAACCACATTGCTAACGTTTTCAAATCTGGGTGGGTCTGGTTTGTTTTGTAAATATGCACTGTATCAGATGCATGCACTTTAGATTGTTTTAGAATATCACTGGAAGGATAGAGAAAAATCACAGAAGGCAAGGCAAACTGTATGAAACTGGAGAATCATAAGATGTAATTGAGGCCAAAAGCAAAAGCCATTAATTTCACAAGAGAGCCTTGGATGGTATAAAATCCCACTTCAGATGCATTAGCTGGATATCATTTTCCATTTCAGTAAGAGTAAGATCAAATCAAGGCAGCCTCATAGTAAAAGGAATCCTACAGTTACACTCTGCAAAGAGGGGTCATTTTAATTTCAGGGTCTTTTATTACACAGCAAGATAACTGATTGAACTGTGAAATAACATCTACAGCATAAATAAATTCTGATGTCCCTCTTTAATGTGTTTAGAAACTACAGAAGTACTTTAGATTTTTATGTTTGCAGAAATTATGACGATATTTCAATTACTTTAGCATAACATCAAAATGTTTATATGAAGACTGTACTATTGCTAAATCTTCTGCCACTGCAAAATATCACACTAATTATCAAATTATTTTATTTAAGGGTTATGATGATTTAATAGTTTTATGGGTTCAGCACTCTTGACCAAGAGTGAACTTGTTTGCTACAAACCCTTTGTTTTTTTCTTACCTCTGGAAGCCTTTTCCTAGAACAAAGTTTTATGTAATTTTAAGCAGGAAGGTGAAAAATGATGAGCATTTCTGTTATAGTAAAAATTTCGCAAAATAGGATACTTCTTACAGCCTTCAGAGGATCAACTGTCAACAGAAAGACAGTTTGACAGAACAGTAGAGTTTCCAAAAGCCAGGCAAGTAGCTTTAATTTAATATGTGAGTTGTACTAATACATCTACAAAGGTAGTTTCCCTAAGAACATGTTTAAGTCACACAGATTCAGAAGACACTAAGCTCATCTGGGGTTTTTTTGATTACATGCTCCTTTAACAGAAGACACTGTAGTTTCAGTTTAATTTTCAGACTTCTTCATTTTGTGATGACATAAAATTAAACTAACTGACTGTAAATTTTTCAAGGGCAACATGTATTATTACTATTATAAATACCCACTCCCCCCCTATTTTTTAAAATACCAAATGCAAGGGTCTACTTAAACTGGTGAAATAAAAGACAACACCACCAGGAAAATTTCAGGTCTTAAATGACAATCAGTATTGTATGTGCTTTCTCAGAGGAGGCTGATTGAGATCCTGTTCCTCCTGGTTTGAAGCCCACTGGGTATTGGCTGGCTGGCTGATCAACCAAGGCCCACATTCCTTAAAAAATATTTTACTTAGATATATACCTTAAAAAATAAAATGACTACGTTTCATCTAGTGTAGACCTAAACATCCCTGTGATGTTGCTGAATTGCCAGATCTGTAATAATCTACACAAGTGGACATCTATCTGAAATAGTATAATTTTACTAAAACACCTTAATTTTATATTTTTTTACACAGCTATACAGTATATTAACAAAGTTGGTTAAAAATTGTTGTAACTTAAGAAACAGTTTATGAATTAATTGAATTATAAATTAACATACAACTTCAGTTCAACTAAACTAGCATTCATTCAGAGAAAATCAGAAGTGTGTATTAATGATACCCTCATCCTGGAAAATCATGTATATCCAGGCCTTTTCTGATATTTTGGGGAAGATTAGACTGCATAGGTAAGTGATATTTACTCACACCTGAGAAAAATGAAATTGAATCACTTCTATGCAAGACCCACGAGTTCCTTCTTGTTAATTTTGTAACACCTGAAGACAATACATGAGGGTTTTATTGAATGCGAAAACTCCTAAGGCTGTCTGATGGTAACAATGATACAAAATAATGTATACTGTAAAAGCTTAACATCAGTGAGGTTTCATCCCTCTCCAGCTACACCTCCACTAGTCTGTGCTAGGATACTGATCCCAGATAATTTTGGCAGTTATTACACTTCTTAGAACCTTCACTGAAAATCTCAATGCATAAAACATCCTCTATTGTATCTATTTTAAGGTCTTTACAAAGTACGTGGAACACATCTGACAAAAGATGATCTATTAATGCATGTGTATGTGCTGAGACACTACACTGTATGCCAGTCGCTTAGCAGTTCTGAATGTACTTAGCAAGAAACATCTTAAAACTTCTGTTTACGTGCTACCAAAAATACCTTCAGGAAAATACATAAACATTAAATGAAATGTAAATTTGGCATCTGTCAGTTCAAACTTACCCGCTGAAACTCTGAGTCATACAAGTTCGCTCAACTGAATATCCTGAATGCAAGTAAAATCATCTTTAGTCACAGACTCATTGACGGTTCACCCTTGATGCCAAATCACCACTGTCTACGGGACAGATTTGTCTACCAGAAGAACAGCAGATCGTAGGAATGAGATTAAATACATTTTGCTGTTACTATAAATACAGAATAAGGAGTAAATTTACATTGCAGTTGAGAAGGAATATATCTGGACTACAGCAGTCAGTAACTATCCAGATAAGAGATGTAAAATTAAAATACTGTGAATAGAAGAGTTTGATATTCTTTTTATTTGGCGAAGAAGAGCATAGAGGCACTTCAAAACTTTTGGTCTCGGCATAATGCTGCACTATGTAGACCAGCTACTGTGTTTCAGTTCCAAGACTAGAAATATTGGTAAATATGTTTATATTTTAATTAAACTTCCCATAGACTTGAGGATATATGTCTAACATTGTTTACATTTCATAAGTTACATAATATTTATATACCCTCACCACTCTTCCTTTAAGCCATAAAGTACTTTGCATAATCATTGCTTTTTCCCTAAGTACTATCTGTATTATAAACAACTTTTATTATATTCCATATATAATTACCATCTACGCTTCAAGATTATTGTGGCTAGTCTGGATCAAACTAATATCATATTCTAAATCTGAAGTCTTTGTATGTGTATAATTGGAACATACATAATTTGGATGTTACAGATATAGACACACATATAAGCATACACACATAAATATATGTAATTTAAATAAGTAATATTCTTCTCTGAAGATAAAACTTCCGTCATCCTCACTTTTGTACATCATAGAATCATCCTCAGCAACCATTTGAGATATTGATTTGCGCATGTTTGGATGCCATTGCAGCTACAGTCTGATATGAATTGTTTTGATTTCTACAATGCAAAACTGAAAATTTTTATCCAACAGATCTATATAACAATGCAGCCTCTACAATGTAGTATATTATAAATATCTTGATTATACAGAAATCTTGAATCATAGCAGATTTTGCCAGAAAATACAGCCTTTTTTCCCTATTGTTCTGATAAGGGAGCAATTATAACCATAGCAATTAATTCTTAATCATTAAAAAGTTGATGACTTAGTCTTGTTAAACATCAGCAAGTATATGTGTGTGTGTGTGTGTGTGTGTATGTATATATGCTACTCTAAATAGTAAGTACAGAATTACTAGACTTAAAATAGAAATTAACATCCACAGTTCCCACACACACACACAAAGTGATAGCCAGTAACACACAGGAATATTTGCTGGAAATAACAAAAGCAGAAACGTTTTATGCAGTTTCTGTATATTCTTATTCTCATCTTAGTCAAAACCCGACTACGTGAACTCATACAAAAGAAGGCGGTAAGAGTTCTTAGAGATATCTAATAATTCCATTATTTTTTTTCCTCCTCAAGAAACATTTACTATTGATGGTTGCAGTAGGGTATTCTTCCCTTAAAAAAAGTCTTCTACCTTAACACTGCTTGTCAGTGAAACTGTTAAAATTGCCATTTCACAGTTCTGCTTAATAGCTCAAGCCTGCTAGAAGACAGCATCAGATATATTTCTAATCCTGTACAGAATTTTGGAGACCTCCCATATCACAAAAGAGTAAAAAAATGCAAAACAGCAATAGAGAACAGGACAATAATGTAGAATACAGTACAGTATTGTAGAATACAGTATAATATTAGTCTGACAGTAGATAAATTGCTACAAAGCCAAGCTCTAAGAACACAGTCTTCAACAGAGAGAAAACATGTAGCTGATTCAAACATGAAAATTACCACATATTGACCCACTTATGTAGGTCATGTCATGATCTTATACCTAATTAAATATTTCTAGATGTCTAGCAGTATGGAAAGTGAATGATTACATTATCAAAATCTATAGAGGCTTAAAACACAAGTTCTACTTAATAACGTCACATTTGGTATCTGAAACTTAAAGTTTTTGTGCCTTTCAGTGTAAAGTGATCTAAAGCCATTTCAATTTTAGAGTGAAATGAGATGTCATCTATGGATCTTTAGTATCAGCAAGAATCAATGAAGTGGCAATTTGCAGTAACAGGCAAAGCCTAAATATGGCACACCTGGGAAAGGAACAGCTCCAAGGACTAAGCACACTCAGCCCAACTGTCTTTATTCCAACCAAGGCTGCAGTAAGTCAAGCTCTCTCACATCGTTCAAGTTTTAACAAGCAATAAAATTAATGTTCCTCTACATATTGATTTTTCACTTCATAAAAATGTAATACTCTGCAAAAGAAGATTTCATCTCGTTGCAAGTTTTGGTATTTCTTTCTTTCTTTGGCCTATTTTCAATTGGCAGCCAAAGTGCCCCTTTCCCAAGGCTGTCTCAATGACATTGATCTCTTTGTCGTGATAAAGTAACACATTGCAACTGCCATGCTATTGGCAAGTGCAGGATCCAACAGCATAACTCCTGCTTCTAGTGAAATGAAGTCAGTGTGACGCATATTAGACAAAGCACAAAGGATAGATTCAATGAGGTACAGTAAAACTCGCTCCAGTCTACTACCAATAAAATATTACCTATTGAAATCAAACAAACCATAACTTACTCAGACAAAATATCTAGTTCTTGTCAGGTTTTTTACCTCTTGAACAATACTGAATTATCTTATGCATTTTGGAGAATTCTGGAATGTCAAACACGATAAGATAGTAAAAATGGGATATTAAGCCTGGAGTATCAGCAAAGGGATCAAATACCTACAATAAATTCAGAAATCCTGCCTTGAGACGAAAGACATCCCACCATTGACCATAACTGGTGAGATCATTCTTAGAAACATTCTTTCAGTTAAGGGCACATCTAGGAACAAAATAAAACATAGTGCTCTCTGCCTCGATTGTAAGAGAAATAGAAGATTATGAACCCCACCTCAGAACTTTCAAATACAAGCTAACCTAACTGCTGCTGCGTATTGAAACTCAGGCACTATACAAAAATTTAAAATATATATATATATACGTGGTTAGAATTTTATCATATTTGGCTAAAACTATGTGTCAAGCTTGACCCAAAGGAGTAATTAAAAATTATTGCCTGTTTCTCCTATTTTTTTCTGTAATTACTTTTATATGGTATATAGATTTCTTTTGAAATCCTTTTTTTGAGAGTTTATTTGGCTTTCATAGAGTTCCTGTAGCCTGTTTTTTACATTTGAATCTTAGTGAAAGGTGAACCTTAGAACTAAATTGTCTACCTTTCAGATTTTACTTCCTTTACATAATTATAATTGTTTACAACAATTAATTTAGCACTGATTTTAACGAAAGCTAAGACCAGTAATGATATAATTAGGAACGCTTAAAATGATACACATCTTGGAAATCATTTTGCAGAGAAATAAAACTAAAAGAAAATAATATTTCTATGTTTCAAATTAAAAATTTAAAGTCCTACATTGATTAAGACAGACAATAGCTTACACATCTCACAGTATGCATATTGACGTGTGACCAATGCTCTGAGTCTGCTGAGCAAGGCAGCAATAACACAGGTGGTCAAGGAAGTCTTATTCCCAGTGTTCTCTGTTACTACCACTGCTGGAAACACCAAATCGGAATAGCAGGAGAAGACCTTTAAAGAAGTAAACGAGGCTTTTCACCACTTCTATAAAGCAAAGCATTCTTCTCAGTGGTACATTCGTATTTGCCAGTGTTATCAACAGTAAGATTTTTTTTTTTCAGTAATCACAAAACAAACTTTATTGTTTCATAGTCATGGCCATATGACACTATGTTTTGCAATTCAATCACTTAGCACCACCTAAATTGAAATCTCTCGTTTAGTATAAGATTATTTTGTCAGAAGCTTCTTCTCATCAGCCTGTTGTTTAATCGCTTTTGTTTTAAGCAACCGGAGCATTCATAGTTTTTTAATTATTTGTTTGGTTAGGCCCTATATCACTGCAACAGACATGAACGGGATAACCATTGTTTCTTTCCATGGTGAAGAAGAACCGACTATGACTAAAGACTGTAATCTGTAGAATTTACATAAACACATTAATTAGCATTCCATTGTTTCTCTCCCAAACCATATTAAAATACCAGACACAGCTGCCTCTATGAGAGATTAAATTCATGTCCTTTCTAATTCATGATGTCATCCAGTCACAAACAGTTTGCAGTAGTTCTACTTTTGAAAGAAAGACAACTAATGAAAACATCACTCTAAAATTTTACATGTGTAAGTTGTGCAGACATTCTACAAAAAAAAATTTAGTATTCATTTGAGATCCCTTTCTCGCACCACTGGGCAAAGATATATAGGCCAGCATTCCTGAAGCTAAATCAAACTTCACTTCCAATAAAATAGACAGCTATTATAACACAAGCTTCAGCTTTTATTTCTATTAGAATCTTACTTTCTCACCCACATGTAACAAAATTATTTGACAGCTTAAAGGTAAAGCTCAATGGTGAGAAATCATTGGGATTTTACTTTTTCTTATAGGGGTGATCCACACCAGAAGAACACTTCATGGAAATGTATCATATGAAAAGTACCCAATGAATTTATGGAACATGGATTGATGCGATGGCCTAAAGGGCCTTGTTGGTTTTACAGGAGACTAAGAATGAAAAGTTCCTCAGTCTGAAGAGTAATAGTAATATTAAAAGTGTAAAAATATGTAAAAGTCAAACACCCTATGCTGGGAAATATTAATGCAAGGAAGGCTCAGGACTGCAGCAGTAAGATCATAGAAAACTGAGCATATGAATGTAAAATGAAAGGAGGAATGAGGAAAAGAGATTTAAAGTATGAAGCAGCTCTGAGGACTACGTGTAATATATAGAAATCATAGTTCCTGCATGACTCCCAGGTTTTGATTCTCCAAGATGTAGATTGGATTTGTGGTTCCTTCTTGACAAATAAAGAAAAAATCAGTCAATTTATTGTTACTGTTATGATTTCTGGCACACCTCAGCGAATAAGCTTATATCCACAGTGCTTCAACAGATGAAGACTAAAGGAAAAAGAAGGAGACCACGCAGCAAGTCCATCATCAAGAGACTCATATGTCCAAGTGAAGTCCACATGTATTAGATTGTCTTGAAATGAATATAATTATCTTTATCCCTACTTGATGTTGATGAGAACACTGCAGTTAAATGCCATTTACATATTTTATGTCATGCTTGACCACAACTGGGAAATTTAAAAGGGTAAGAAAGCCATACTATTGTGAACTCTCATCTTTCACTTATTTCAGTATAAAATTACTTTTCAAGAGAAACAGGTCAGAGAATGTTCACAAGTGACAGAGAATTAAAAGAAATTATTATTAAGAAACCACTAATTAATCTGCATTTTTTGGCATAACATATCTTTAGCTTTTTATCTGATGAACGAAAATCTTAACAATCAATAGTGACAGGACGAGTACTCAAAATGCTTGCAAAACAAAGGATGAACACTACACAAATATTATTCAGATCAAATTTTTCCCAAAACCAGGCCTTAATTCTCCGTCCACAGAGAGTTATATTTGTACTTTTGTGCTCATAAACAAACCCTTAAAATGCATTAAAATGGTTTATTTTACTATACACAAACATTATAGTAAAAATTATCTTTCATTCCCACTACAGAATTGTGATTCAGACCTCTACTTGGAAGGAACCCACCTCTCTGTCCAACCTCCAGAGCCACAATATTGGCCAACATTGATGTTTAATTAAACAAATGGCTCACAAGTTTTAAATGCTTATCATAAATTAATGCTCATCATAAAATAACGTCACTTTGCTGTCAAAATACATCTTAAATACTGAAAGAAAGCTCTAATAAAATATTAATTTTACGAATTTAAATGCACTGCATCAAGGGAAAAAAATTAAAGAGCCTTGGTCATCCAGCTACATTTTTACCTACAGGTTTTAAAGAGATTTTTAACCACTAACTAGATTACTATGTAACCACAGAGGTCCAAAATGAGTAGTAGGGCCTTAAACTAAACAAAGAAAGCTTGCAGGGCTCTAAACAGCTCACGAGTTAAAGGAGCTGCTGGGTAAAAGACTCCTACCACGCTAGACTTGTAACAGTAATTGCATTAAGCAAACCTATCAGCTGCAGTGAAGCTAGATGAATGTAAGTAAGAGTAGACTATTGCTTGTGACACAAAACCTTGGCAGTCTGCTGTAAGTGGCCATGCTTCATCAAAGCATTTAAGCTCTAACGGGCTCTCTTGGCTAGGAATACTTTCTTGAAGTAAGCCTAAGTGCTTTGTGGAGATAGAGCCAGATAAAAGCATGCATTTTTCTGGTTTGCATGCAAAAAAAAATTTAAATACAGAGTGCTTAGAGAGTTGATGTATTCAACTTCTTTATCATTTAAGAGAAACAAAGAACGGGATGTAATTAGCAGCTATAGGAATTCATTATTTTCATATGCATTGACAGTCACACCTGAAGTTGACTGCAACTTTAGTTGGCACAGGATGCTGTCTGCAAGGCTGGACTGATGAAGGTGCAATGATGCATGTTAGAATGACTATATGTTTATAAAAATTAGTGTCAGAGTATATTTATACAATAAATAAAACCTTAGAGTATGTACAGTTTGGTGGAAATCTTGAAATGCAGAAAGTCCCATGGAGGTATCTTTCCCTTTTTAAGGAAGTTTATAAAGGAATTTAAGGATTTCATGTATATGTCCTTTGTGCTGGTCACTTCTCTAAAAGCAACAGGCCACATAACTATCTTAGGGAGGAAACAGTTCTGTCATAATTACTACCTCATCTTTCTTCTAATAGAAAAATGCCAACACATTTAACATCAATGAAAAACTATTCTGTAGGAAATCACAAAAATACTAATTTTTATATGTAGACATATAATCAATTTAAAAAGCTGAAGATATCAAAGGGAACGTGCATTTCCATCTATTTTTAATGTAACTGTTAATTAAAATTAATTAAACCAGACATATTGTTTATCTTATCAGTTGTATATATGCTATGAACTATTGAACAGATTTTATTTGTTTACAGCCCTTATAGTCTCCATTTCTCATTATATACTGATGGATATTACACAAAATCTTTAAGTAGATGAAGCCAATATTTTATGTGATATCACAATATTTTATGTGATATCACAATATTTCATAATGACACAATAGTCCCTGCATATCAAATATTTCTTTCCTGATATATTTTTATTTCTAATCCTAGAAATGGTTTTTGATTATCATGGCAACTTGTAACCTACAGCACTGCTTGAAGTACTACAGTTTTGATGCCTTAAAAAGAAAGTTTCTTTCTTTTCTTAAATAGAAGTTTTGTAGAAAGATTTAATTTGCATTGAAATAATGGGTTGCAATAAAGCATTCCAAGGGTTAAGTTGCATACAATTTCTGAATTATTTCAAAAAATGTGAATAAGGTAATAAAAAATGTCAAGATAGAGAAAGGCAACAAAATTATGCAATATATTTTCAAGCTGATGCTAGAATTCAGAATCCTTACTGTGCAACTTATCAAACCTCTTTTAAAAACAAATGAAAGAAGGAGTAACAGCATGAGCTGAGAATGTTAATTGAGCAACATATATACAGACAGAGAAGAGACCTAAGAAAATCTGATTTTTAAACCAGGAACACGTTCAGTGTAGACAAATAATTTGGAATTTACAGAATCAAATGCTCAAAGTCTGCCATTGTATCAGAGAATAGCCTTGTGCATCATTTTCTAGAACAATGCACAAGTAAATAGGATAGTAAAACCTTTCTTCTTTCTGACCCTACATTGAGTTCCCAACTAAGATGAACATCTGACAGCCCTATTGTGAATATGTAAAGCCTGTGTGTAGTTAGGGAATGTAAAACATTAAAAACGTACTGAATCACATAAAATTACCCGAGCTGATAATTTTGGGATGTTTTAATAAACTTCTATCTTTATTTAATATTCATACATTAGTAACCACTTAAACTTCAGGTCTGAAACTTCGCTTGTTTGGTCTCCTCCCTATAATTAGGTTTTTTAAGGTTAATGAAATTATTTTGTTTCTTTTCATAAAAGAATTAAGTAACCATAAACAAAATGTCCCTCAGAATAGAACACAAAATTTGCAGTATTTAACTGGAGTTTTAAATTAGTGAAAACACTCAAAATATTTCAAATTGCAATGGAATAACAACATTTTTACTGGCAAAACTTCCCCTTGATTGCTATTTGCACAATTACTTGCAGTAGCAATTGTGGTGTATATGCTCCACAAAGGTAGAATGCTGCCATTTCAATAGAAATAGAAATATATCTTTTGATAAGGATGCTAGGTGGCCTAGGAGAAGATAAATTAGTTGTCTTAATCCTGGGAATTCATTTCACAGATTCACAGCAGTACTTTGCATTTAACAGAAGACTTGTTTGAGAGCATAGAAGATGCATCCAGAAGACTGACTAAACTAACTTTGTTCGTTCTAGAAGTTCCATCTTTTACCTTTCCCCTCACTATTGTTTTATGTGTTTTCTGCTCCTGTATTAGTATTTGGCACATATTTGGCACATATTGACCTTTCTTGTAATTTCTTCTAAATTAAGAAACTTTATATGCAGGTTAAGAGTATGATACTTCTAATACTAACTTTAAAAGAGAAGCTAATTTTAACTACCCTTTGTGTGTTTATCAGTTTTGAAAAAGTGTTGACTGGAGTGGAGTTTACAAGGTGTACAAATTCTGGCCTTCAAGAAAACATCACCTACTTTTTTTAATGACTTTTCTATATGGCCAAAAGGTTAATTGCGTCAGAAACTGTTCTCCATTCTCAAGTCATGTAATAACTGTGGGATGTTTTCTCAGCTGCTACCCTGGAGATAAACACAGAGTTCAATTCACAAGTCTACTCACTCTTCCGCCTTCTGTCCTCATTAAAGTTTCATGACTTTTTAAAACAGAAGTTTATCTTTATACAAATAAGTAATTAAGTCATAAATATTTGGACAAGACACCTCATTTAATGATATATTTCTATACAAGCAAGTATGCCTGCACTCTAATGCAATGAGGCAGTGAATGCCTATACCAATGATGCAGGGTGATGTCTCAGTATATTTCTTCTTCTTTTTTGGGTTCTTCTGAAGAAAAAGTTGTACTTTTCCCCTAAACTTTTTAATTGTCCCATTGGGCAGTCAAAATAACCATGAGCTCACCTTGTGGAATCTGACTGAGTTTTTTATATCTAAAATCTAAACACCTTTCAAGTATTTGCACTGGCTTATCTTTTTTTTTTTTTTTTTTAAATTGAGTAGCAATCCATTAGGTTTATAGTCAGCAACTCAAATATATTGCTTAATTATTAATTATTAATATTACTAAATATTAGTTTTTATTAGAAGTCTATAGATAAAATAGGTGAAAAGGAGAAGAGATACAAAAGAAAAGAGCTGATTCAGCCTTCATGCCTCTTTCTTCTTTGTTTACTCTTAGGTGGCTGCAAGCAGTTTACAAAGAGGCTGAACAATGCCCAGAGTAAGAGCTTATTGCTAGGAGTGGGGAAGAGTAACAATAATAAGAGGGGAGCAAGGAGAGAAAGATCTGGTCCTCTAGGAAGCTCTTAGCAGCCTGGCACTGAGCTCTAAAACCACCTTTGCAGATTAACTTACTGGCTGTAGGTTTTCCAAATCTTTTGCCATCAGCAACTGCATTCCCCAGCCCTTCAGTGGGCTCTCCTTGCCCTCTGCCCTTTGCTCAGGCCTGCCTGCATGCTATTATTTGATACTGGCAACGTGTGACATCCTGAAGTACTGCAGTCATGGATCCAACAAATCCATGGGGGTTTTATTCTTTGAAGATATATCTATCTTTAAGTACAAATGTATTAAACTTGCTAATAGATTATTAATTTATTCTAGGTACGAGCTATGGGAACTCTTTCTTTTAAAAAGTCAGTGATCTTTAGGAAACACGGTAATGGGTCAGAGCTGATCTGTCCATCAGGCCACGTTAACTCATAGTATGTGTGTTAGAACTCGAGCAATGCTAGCCAGCTGTATCGTGATTGATTATGCAACAACGCTAATAGAACACTGTGAAGTTCATGGATTCCCAAATGAATACGAGTCAGGCTCATTTTCTGGTCCTCATTCCATGGTTTGGTGTTTGATAGGAATGGTTGGACTCGATGATCCGGTGGGTCTCTTCCAACCCAGTGATTCTATGATTCTATGATTCTATGATTCTATGAAATGCTGGAGGCAGGAAAAGATAAATGCTAATAATGAAGAGAAGATCATGACAATCAGCTGTTAGACAGGCTAAGGCTGGTGAACTACTACAGCCTCTGAAGCCAGCTGATGTGTCTGCAGATTACATCACTGTTGAAAGAAGCACATTCCCTTTCTTGGGCTTCCTTGCACCCTGATGTTGACTGTTGGCAGAAGAACATGTATGATAAACTACATAGGGGTGTCAATATGGCTGGGAAAAAAAAAAAAAAAAAAAGCTTTGTTTCCCCCTCTTGAATTAGTTTAATTCACAACAGTGCTACTGCTGAAAAGAATTCATATTGAACTGTGACTTAACTTGGAGGCAATAATATTTTTGAGTATAAAAATAAAGCCTGGGAAACTGGCTGATAGAGGAAAAGGTGGGAAAGTCAGATCAGCAAAGTCAGAGAAGCAAGAGTGAGTGAAACAAAACTATGTAGTACAAAGTCTAATTAGGAACTAATAAGATTTTTCTGTTATAAGCTGGGAGTTATAATTGAAAGTGTCAGTGGAAGAGAGAGATCTGGCTTTATTAGTCTCAGGGTGACTAAAGCCATAAATGTGACATGGCAATGAAAAAAAAGACAAGTGTAAAGATATATCAGGATATATTACAGCATTTTTAGGAGTGAAAAGAAAATACTAAAGGCAAGGTACTCAGTACTAGCAGGATCTCATCTGGAATTCTATTTGTAGTTTTGGTCACTTATGATTGAAATATGAATTCTAAAAGGAAGAGGTGCCAGATGGGTAGCTAAAGTTAAGGAAATACAGACTCACTTCCACAGGTGGTATGAAAAATTCTCATCATTTATCCTTGTAGAATAAATAAATTGTACTGTCTTTTCATTTCTCCTCAAAGAGAAAAGTACTGGCACAGACAGAATGTCTGTTTAAGCTATAAAACAATGTTAACAGAAGAACAAATATGTATATGCTGGCAGTGATATCTTACTTCATAGAAATGAGAGACAATAATCACCTGAGAGCAAGATTCTAGATCAATCATTAAACATGCAAGGTCAGTTCTTTGTCCCACTACTAGGAAGCAACTTGACTGTTTTGTCACATGGAATGTATAAAATTCATAATTGTAAGAGCTGGAAATTACATTTAATAATCAAAAGGCTCTTTCTTTCTAAATTAAAATTATTTAATCTTTTTCCTCCCCAGTACCAGAAATGATGGATGGTAGAAGTAAAGTGGAAGGAACTAGCAACTGTTTCATTGAAGTAAAACAATTGGTTATACTTTTTCTAATTATTGTATTTAATGAGGCTGAGGTTTATTTGCTAAGACAAGAAAGAAAGATTTTCTGAGTGAAAATTGTGTATTGCAGTAATTTCTTCAAAACACAAAAAATCATGCTATGTGACGATGAGTAAAGTTACAATACACAATGTTACGGAATTGACCAGAATACCTACCTTTTGTGCACAAGCTATAGAGCAACAAAGAGAGCTAGGAAGATAACTTATATAAATCTCTTGAAGCAAAGCAATGTGTATTGTAAGAAATCTACAGAACAATATTGGAAATAACATTTTCTACACGTTTAGTCACATTTATTAATTGGACAAAATTTTGTAATGTATATTAAAAATAGAGCTATGTTTCAAATAGATAAACAAAACAGAAACAACAAAAATGCTGCTGTCATAATCCATCTCATAATCCAGAACACCTGAAGTCAGGTATTGGATAATATAGTATAAAATATTATGTCAGGAAATTAAATGCAGTACAAAACATACGTAAAAAGAGTGCCATTTCAAAATTGTTTACATTAGGTAAATGTATACTTCACTGCACTGAAAATTACAGAAAGGTTTAACTGACCAGATTAGCAGAGAATGTTACCCCAAATCACCCTTTTTCAATAAATCTTCCAAGTCTGGAGAATAGCCTTTTGAACACATTGAATATGACATTTCAATGTTCTTACATAAAAGTAAGGTTAATAATGGAGAGACAACTAAAACATATATGCTCCAAAACAAGACTTTCAAAAGGAATTTTATATTTTGAAAGAAAACTCAGAAAACAAAAGAAAAAAAATCCTTTTAATTTCTCGAAAAGATATGTTATAAACACAGTGAGACCTATAAAAAAACTACATGAAATGAACCAAACATGGATTTAAAATACATAAGTGGGTTGATGTTAATGGTCATAAGCCTGATACTTAAGCTGCATGGTTTTGTATATTTGTGCTCAACTCACAGCAAGTGTCTTGTTTACAATGTACTTTAAAACATATCTGAAAACATAATTATTATCCAACACTGTAAGCTGAACTACAGATGGACTGAAATCTTTAACTTAAAACAAATACTTAATCAGCCAACTTTTTAAAATAAAAATATTCAGAATCAAGAGAAATAATCATCCATCACACAAAACAATACAATTGTCTTCATTTTGCCCATAAGGACAATGGCCCTTTTCACAGTCTGATAATCGAACAGCAACATGAAACAGCTGGGACATTTGTGAGTTTATATGCCCAGGAAAAAGAAGATTGTATTGTATTGAAGCTTAATTTGGAAGCACTCTGTACAATGCAGAAAGCCATGACTGAAACTCAGAGCCTTACTGCTGGATGATTATGGTCATCCTTTCAAGCTAATTAGAATAGGTTAATTGTTTTCAAACCCCTCTTTTGGATGTAAGTTTGTACCTTCATATGGTGTTACACTGTGTTGTACGTATTTACCATTGCTTGGAACAAACTCAGAGACATGCCTTTTGAGGGATGAGGACATGCTCTAACATGTACACATCTACAAATTACTTCTTTTCATTTAAATGTATGCATATATTTTATTATATAAAAATTTGTTTGCATTCATACCTATAAAAGTGTGAGGATGACTAACAAAGTCTAGTGTCTGACTCAGGTTCCCAAGTCACTAGAAACAAGCTCGTGTGATAACAAGGTACACTGTGAAAGCAGAAAACAGTAAATGGCAGAATATCTTAGACATTAGAACTTAAATTCTTAAAGTGGAATACATGCAGAGAGCAAAAAGATTTGAAACTAGTCAGGCCAAGGGTTCATCTAATGCCCTTTGTCCAACACAGGCTAAAAGCAGACAATATAGGATTATCATATCTGCCAATAGGCTTGTGTTAACTAAAACCAAATTCACTAGAAATGCATAAGTGCACAGACACATGTGCACATCCGCAAAAAGCAAAGGGGGATGTGAAAACAGTTTTAGGGCAAATTTCATCCAGAAGCATATACAGTAAATTAACTGTTAATGAGATGCATGTCTTGAAAATAAACTCTTTCTGCTCTTTCTCTTTCTAGAATAGCTTTGTGCAAATATTGTTAAAACAAAGATGTGAAATTCTGTTCACACTAAAATCACCAATTTATAAAACTCTCTTCAAGAAAACCAACACTTTACCCAAGTTTTCACTTATATATGTTGCTTGCTGTTACTTATTTTAGCTTATAGGTAATAGGCTATTCAAGTATATAACAGTAGAGTTTACACAGGCCCTGGAAAAGTGACCATGGCATAAACAGTAATCACTACAGTGAAAGCCACCATTTTACTTTTTTCATGGCTTCAAAGAAAAACAGTAGTAAATTTCTCTTCATAAAACTTTAGGTCTGAACCCCATAATGTAAAACATACAAGGTCTATCTCATCCCCTACAAGTATGTTTGGGAATGATTTGTCAATGAAAGTATGAATGATTCCATGTTTCCTTGAGGTGTTATTGATAAGTTACTGCAAATCACCTACCAAATAAGCCCCATGTTGCTGTTGCTAAATATCTCATTTCCACAAGCTCCTTAGAGAGCCAGCACATTATCCCACTGAACTATTGAAATATGGAATTATGTAGTATTAAAGGTTAGGTATGTGTTTATAGAACCTATTGAATGCTTTCAAAAATAAAGACCTGTGGCTTCTCATTATTTAAAAGCAGTTTCTCTCTTTCTTTAAACTCTATAAAAAGCCTTTGAAGATTTTAATATTCACAGGATTTATACACAGGTAAAATAATAGAAGTATGGTTCTTGGAACAAAAAGATTTGCCATGTGTTATAGAGCTCTCTAATACTGCAGATTTTCTGAAAAGCTTAATTAATCACACTGTTTAAAGGTTGTGACAGATTTATGCTCAAACTAATACAGATAAAGCTAGTAATTCACAAACCTGTGCAAGAGACATCACATGTGATCAGACACTTGGTTTTAAATTCTGGACATTTTTGGACCCTGCCTGTTGTTTTGTGTTGAAGCAAGTTAATTAACACACTCTAACTCATTAGTGATTTGTGTGTTAAGGAAAAAAAAGGCTTAATTTGTTGTTATTTGGATTTGCACTGAAAAGCCTTTGTCATTTAGGTTGACTCAGAAGAACCATAAAAACTGTAAAGAATAAGGGTAATATTTCATATTGTACATCTCCTTAGCCAAGATCATAAAAGTTTAGACTCACTTTAAAAAAAAGCAATCGGCAGAGCATTTATTTAAAACACCAAAATAGGTGTTGACCATAAATACACTGAAGATGTCAGCCTAATTTATAAATAAATATTTTAATGGTTTTAGTAAATTCTGATCATAGATCTTCAAACTTTATGGGGCCTTACTTTATTCAGGGCAAAGTCATGTGAAAATTTGCAAAGGTACACGAGGTACTTGGTGCCATCAAAACCCTAGAGCCCTTGAACTACAGTTGTGCTGATTGGGCAAGGAAAAGGTCGTACTGGTACATGCTCAATAAAAAGCTTCTCTCACCAGTTCATCCAAGCCAGAATACTAACCTTTTAATTTATCTGCTTTACAAAACAAAATGGACTGCACCCATGATTCCCTCTTTCCACATTTTAAACTGAGCAATGGGGTTGCAGCAGCTGACTCCAGGACCATTGCAGTCAGGGAGGCAAATGTAGATCAGGAAACACTTATCCTGTCCGTAAACACATTCATTGCTCACTTCATTCACACTCTACATGGAAAGAAGCAAAATCTGTATAAGCAGAGTCTATGAACCAGGTCTTGGGTGGATAGCTATGTCCTGGGGTCAGACTAGCCACGTGTTGAGCCCTACTAATGTAGACCACTTCAGAGGGGTCTTTACACCAAGACAGGAGTCCTGCAGCTGGCAAAGGGAGAAACAGATCATAGAATCATAGAATCATAGAACCATAGAACAACCAGATTGGAAGGGACCCATCGGATCTTCTAGTCCAACCATTCCTATCAAACACTAAACCAAGTCCCTCAAGGCCTCATCCACCCGTGCCTTAAACACCTCCAGGGAAGGTGAATCAGCCATCTCCCTGGGCAGCCTATTCATATGCCCAATGACCCTCTGTGTGAAAAACTTCCTCCTAAACAAAAGCACTGAGGACCAATCCTCCTTCTGACATCCCTGAAAGTGGCTGATGTATAAGACACCTTGAAGAGGAAGCAGACTGAAATCTCCATTCCTCAGGACAGAAGCTAGCAAGGATAAATAACCTGTGTAGTCAGCAGGGAAGACTTTAGAGAAAAAAAAAAATTGTGAACTGCTGTTTTTTCAAATTAGGTGCAAGGTGGGAAAGAGCACTGGTGTGTTGTTTGTACAGTCACAAAGAGGAAGAAAAGACTGGATACAGGGAAGATGAACCTGTGGAAAGTTAGACTCAAAGTTCAAGGAAATTTATCGTTAGCTAAGTTAGGAAAATTCAGCAAAAGGCTTTGAAATGCAATGTAGGCAGTAATGAAGAGCTTGGCTTCTCTCCAGAAGTAGCTTCACTTGCACCCAGGACTAGGATGATTTCAGGAGGTGTTAGTGAAATTAATGGAATTACTAGAATCTTCTGTCTTGGTTAAAAGTTAGTGCTTCTGCCTGACATACCAAATCATTCACCATTTAGATCACTCTTGAGGCACATTTGTAAATGGCAATATTGAGTCTCCTTTATGTTCAGCTCAATATTCTCCATCTGACATAACAGCAGCCATGATAAAAATATGTGGCCTGAGAGTACAGTTAGGAAAATATGAGAATGAATCAGCAGTTTGATTTCTCCCTCTTCAGCTCACACATTTTAACTTGTTGGGTTTCGAGTTTGAATGTTATTACTATTTAATTAAGGCCATAACTATCTGTGTTCCGGTTCCTGAAAGCCTATTTGGCATAACATTCAAATTAGCAGTAATGAGAAAAATATGCTCTTCCATCATCAAGTTTGTTACCTTGATGAATGTCTCTCTGTAGGAAAATACGAAATGAGTTAATGTACTCACCTATTAAAGCCACTGGCTGAACATAAAGGTGGTCTATTAGCTAAAGAGAAATTCAGCCTAAAGTCCAAGGAAGAAACACAGACATATCTAAAAAATGGATTTATTACAGCTATTTCTTACAGTTACTCATAGAAAAAGTAGATGTCATCAAAATTAGGAGTGCTAAAAGATCATACTGAAAAAAAGATAGTAAATCTTGGGGCATTTGGATTTTGCATACAAGATGACAGAGAGGCTTACACACATTTTTTATGCATATTAGGCTTTTTGTGACTTCCTTGTAGATGAACTTAGACTATCTGTGACAGTAACCAAAAAACACCCAGAAAAAGATACCAAAAACATTACCTGAAAAACAGCACATAGTTGTTCTTTAGTGATCAAAGTCACAGATGGACAGAGGGAAACAAAACTTCAGGTAAAATCTAAGGCCTTTGGATGAAAATTTGTTTTTGTTTTAGAGCATATTATTGCAGAGATTATTGTTTGCAGAGCTATCTAGAGAAGTGGAAATAAAAGACTATAATATGGCTATGAGCTTCCTTTTTAATTCTGAACTTGTTGCAGTGCCACTCAGCTATAAGCATGTAGAGATAGCTAAGGCATTATTTTATAATGGTAACTAAACATAAATTACTAAACTTACACTTGCTTTATGTATTTGCTCGGGTAAATATTAGGAAAAGCTGTTTTATCTCTGAAAAATCAATATTGCCAACAGCTGGGGAGTTCGAAATTCACATGCCCACAAATATTTAAGAATATAAAAAATAGTTTAATAGAATTTAGAACCGGACTTAGACATAAATCTGCTAAGTAGGATTTATCTTTTATAAGCTGTAAAGGACTGGAAAGATCTTTCTAAAATGTTAAGTTTAGCTCCTTCTTCCTTAGGCATGGTCATCTCTGGGTTGGGGTTGTTTTGGTTTGCTCTTAGTTTTGTTTTCCTACCCAAAGTAATTCCATTGGAAAATTGTCCCAGGATGTGATGACTCAAATTTAAAAAAAAAAAAAAAAAAAAAAAAGCCAAACCCACAATTTTTCTCATTTTCAGACTTAATCACTTAATCACTTAACCATTTTGTTTTTCTGCTAGCTTTACCTCATCACGTACCAGCAGGACGTATTTATCAGCAGGAATCTTATTTTCTCCCTGACTTTCCAACACTATAGAAGGCAAGGTTTTATAAATCCCTCTGTAATATCGGCTCTGCTGTCACCTGAATAGTATTTAATTGCATGTGTTCCAGTTTGAGTTCACTTTTTTCTTTCAAGCACAAAATGGCAACTGAAAGAATTATTCTAAACGAGGTGTTCAAAGTGCTATTAATTCCTTAGTGCTACCAGGATAGTTTTCATGGTGCATCCTAGGACCACATTTGCTTTTCTTCACAGCTGTGCCATGCTGTCAGCTCATGTGTCTTGATTGACCAGTAATACAAGAATATGTTCTCCTCAGTTATTTCTAAGTAATAAGACCACAACTTACAGCAGAATTGCATGTTATTGACTCCAAATGACCTTTCATTGCAGACTGCTTAGAGTATAATCCCATTTCTATTATTAAAGTTCAAACAGCCTTTCTGAATGATATTCCTATGTTCCTCCGAGCTGCTTACCATGGGAAAACCTCCCTCCTTTTCCTATTCTCTCTGTCCTTTGCCTCATCCTCACTGATGTCACCATAAAATTTAATTGACACTAAACTATTATTTATATTATCTACTGAATTTATGTTATATTTCTTACCCAAATATTTAAATTATTAAAAAAATATTGATTCCTCTTCTCTGGTAATTAGAATTACAAGTTCAATTTTTAACTCTAAGTTGTCTCTCAGTATCAAATCGTCCTAGTCCTCACCAGGTCTAACAATGCTTTTGTATCAAACAACTGTTCGCTTTTTCTGAGTATGTATCCCAGTTATTTTATTAAAAAGAAAAATTAATCTCATTTGTGATAATACTGATGGGAGTTGGAGGTTGAACACACTCTTTTAGAAACATACCAGTTACACTGCAAAGGAAACTGTCAGTATTTCCAAACAGTAAAGATCTTATTTCTTGCTGCAAGCATAAATTTAAGAATAATGAATAGCAATGCTTTTAGTGTACCTTGAAACATGTTGTGAATCCTAGCAATAAGACAGTAGAAAGTAAACATAACCAGTACAGGATTGAAACAACACAAATACTCTGGAATATTAAAAATTGATATTTCTTAGCTGAGACAAATGAGTTCTTATATCTCTGTGTAATCTAAAGACATTTATTTTCCTTCAACCACAAGTATTCAACTAAGTCAAGCCAAGGACATTTCAGCTTTACCACAGCTGTCATTCTGCCTCTCATTTAACAGTCAAGGAGTTAAAGAAGAAAATCTATATGGGAGTAGCTGCTCATTAATAGCGCACATAAACACACACACAAATCCCTTCAAAGCAGATCAGCTATAAAAGTAATCTCCTGTCACTCCAAATGGCACATGAACTATGCAACATATATTAAGAATAATTATGCATCAGACATATCAGATATCAACTGCTGATGACGTGAAGCTCTTCATTTCAAAATAAACTAGCATTAACACACACACAAAATATAGAATGTATTTCTGTTTTCAAAGGAAAGTATCTTTCTGCAATACTGTTTTTGTTGTCACAAGACTCTACAGAGTCAGGGGGTTGTAGGCCTTAAAAATGGGAATTTCCATCTTTGTCTTCATTTTTCTATTTGAAAGGAAAACTTACCGACAAACTCATTCAGATTTTGAACACGCTGAATAAGAACACTTACTGGCCTCATACTTAATTTCCTTATAGCTTTCTGGCAATCTGTTATATTTGAGCCTATCTCTGACACTTCCAGCTTATTTGTGAACAATCCTGTTCTTTAAAGAATAGTTTGGAATCGGTAAGAAGTTATTTAAATATTTTTCTTTAGAAACATATCATGACAAACCAGTTTTGTTTGGCTGCACTGAGGCAACATTTTGTTTCTGGGCATACCTGCTGAGCATACACAATTGGTAGTAACGGGGGGTTTAATTAAATTGCTGATGTGTTTGGTCAGCACAGAATGCACGTGCTATTCACATGTGGAAAATGCACTGGCCCCAGTATAATGTAAGCATGCTTTGGTGTGCATTTGCAGTCATGTCTTAAACTGAAGTGAGGAATTTTGCCAAAACAGACTGACTTGCCAAGCAAAGGCTTTGTCAACAACAATACAGGGCCATCCTTGCAGCTCTGTTTTAGCTATTATCATTGGACAACCTTCTTCTTCAGTCTAATACCAATTCTCATTTCAGCAAATGAAAATCAGAACTTATATTTGACGCTACCTACATGTTACACGATATTTCTCAAGCAGTCTTAGAATACAGGCACGCAAATTACAGGAAAAAACATCATTTGCTTTCCCTGTTTTACTTATTCATATTTTCATTTTGGTTTTATTAGGAACAGAAGAAAAATGCATGTCTATATATATACATCCCTCAAATATAAACAGAGGTGTACGCTGTCATAAGCATGTAATACAATACTCTCAGACAGCATTCCTTAAAGATGCAGTGGTTTTAATCCTCATTTGTTTCCTCTGCCTCTTTCTAAGTGCTATAATGCAATCCTCAGTGTTTGAGCACCAGACTTCAAATGAGAGATCTATTCAAAACATGCAGAGACAAAATAAGTGGTTTCCTTAGTAATGGGAACTATGTGAAAGACTCTGAAACAGCTCCTCCTCCAGTAAGCCATTATGTACGTGATCCTTTCTACCTCTAACTTATTAATGTAAAGATAGCCTTACATTTAAAGGTAAATACCTAATATGCCCCTACAGGTTTGGCAGTCAAATCACAGGGGAGAGTGGAAATGTTTACAGTATTCCTATTTAAATCAGTATGGATGTTGTATGTTTCAGTGACCTTTTAATTAATTTTCTAGATCTGTAAATTCAAAAAGACGAAATTATGTAACTAAACTATGAAGAAATTAACTTTGGTACCCCTTACACTCCAATAGTTTAGTGTATTTGATATAAACTATCATTAGGTAACTATGTTATGAACACACACTGCACATAACTGCGCTGTTCCTTGTCATCACCAAGTTATCTTCATAACAATTACCCATGACCACAGTTTGAGAATGCTATTGATGGCATGGGAAAATTACCGTGAAGCTTCTCTTAATTTCAGAGTAAATGTAACTAAAAGAAAAAGTAACACGCTAGATGCAATATTTATCAGGATAAGTGGTTAACTTAAAAGAAACCTATGAGCGAGGGAAGGAGGTTCCCTCACCAATCACGTACTATTTGCCATCCCACATAGTGTTAATAGAAAAATGTGTTTCAGCTAAAAATTCTGTTAATTCTCCACAGAAAGGAAAACAAATATGAGAAAAGAAGTGGAGAAAGTCTGTAAGGACAGAAATTTCAAGATTTACCACTACCCATAAGAATTATAACAAGTCACTGTCAGGATGAAAATTATAGGCATAATATTCAAATTGCTATCTTTATGAAATCAACAAAAGCATCTTACTCTTAAAGACCTACCATCAAGAAGATGCCAATAAATTATATCAATCGCTACAGGTTAGAAAAACTGAGATGTCACCCCAAGTAAGACATAAACATACTGAGATGAAATCAGTTTTAAGATGGAATACATACACTGAGATTGATGACCTCTCTACAGATCCCATATTTCCTCTCCCTAATCCAGCTGCACATAAAGATTCTGTAGCTGCTTCTCACTACTCCATCTTCATTAATTTTCCCACGCAGCATAGCAAGGTTGTGGTTGCTATGTGTGACTCACTTCCAGCCTTCAGCAGATGCTGGTATGCCAGAGATTCTTGCCTATTAAAACAGAGCTAGGGATGAAAATTAGGACTCAGATAGCTCTCTGAGTCGGACCCAATAGTCATAAAACATGTAAAGATTTTTCAGACCTCAAGCCACTCCTGAGGAAGGTTAACTATAGCTCCGGGACCTATAATGAAGGAAGAGACTATAGGTCCTGCCTGGGACATTGTCCTTTCCATTTCATAGACCACACTTGCTACAAAAATAGGCAAATTTGCTGCAACATGGAAAATACCCTTGATCACCAAGATAGGCATCAGCTCATCACCACTGCTTTCATTCATCTCCATCATATGTGATTGAATTTGACTCTACTATACAACTCCTTTCACTACGCAGTTGCAGATTTTGCTAAGTCATATAGTACCTACTACCTACATAGCTTTTAATGAAGTAACTGGTGATTTGTGTAGATGTGAACCTTTCCTTATGTGAAATTCTTTACAGGTTCATGACCTAGATTTGTTTCCATCTGCTTTATCTCTACTCAATCAACAGCAACTCTGAAAGCTGATAAAATAAAGTTGGTAGCAGGTTAAGTAATCTGAGCATAACACTTTCTATTATGAAGTACAACTCTATTTAGAAACTTGATTGTTGCAACAAGCCTTTCATCTTCAAAAAAGACAAAGAACTAGAGCAAGAAATGTTGTGCTTGTTTATAATTGAAAAAAATTATTCCATTTCAGAGGAATACACATTAATAAAATTCACTTCGCATCCACATAGAAGCATAGCCCTTAGGAAAATGTCAATAGTTGCCATAATATCTAAAAATGAGCATGACAGTGTCAGGTTGATGACACTGCGCTAAAGATGCTGGCAGAATAGGGTTAACATGAAGTGCTGGCACTTTTTTTCTCTCTTCCGGGGGAATCGCTCAATGATAACTACCTATAATTAGCAAGTCAATTAATAACTGATGAAGCCACAAGACAGATTTCCTTGAATCTGAGCAATTCTGGACCTTCATTCAGAAAGAAATACCTCTCCACACCTCACACGGAAGATACACCAGGGCTGTGTTTTGCAGAACTGGTGAGAATTAATCTGTCAAACACTGGCTTCTTTTTTTTTTTTACTCTAAGAGCTACAAGAAGAAAGTGTGAAGAGCTGCCACTCAACCCTCTGTAGTTATGGTGCTCCAGAAACCAAGACAGGGGCACATATAGTCATAAGTGATAAAGCTATTCAAAAAGTGTCTGTTCTTTTACACTTTGACATAATCTGTATGGATACACACTTAGAAAGAACTTTTAAATTGCCAATTTCTGACATAAAGCATGTAATTTGAGAATTTAAATCAAGTATTTATGGGCTTTTTACTTAGCTGCATGGTATTTATTTCAGTTTTTAACTATATTTACTTTATTCTTAACACAGTTGTATTTTCTGAGCCTAAAACCACTAGAAACGGTTACTGTTAACTCCCCAAACCACAACAAACCTACAAGGTATTAAAGGCCAAGGATGGCCCAATTTTTTTATTTTGTACTGAAGAAAGGAAGAAGTTTTTTAAATCCTCTTCCACTTTTGAGGAAAAATGGATGCACTGTATTTTAATATCTAAGGGGTTTATGCATCATATTAATTGTCCATCACAAATAATTACTTAGTTTATTTTCATGTGCAGTTAGTAATCAGATAAAATGCATTCTAAATAAATACCTGAAGTTAGCCTACATTACTTTCTTCATCTCTCTGTCAGAGAAATTTTTCTACCCTTTAACCTCATAAGCCATATATATAATTTCGGTGCAATAGATTATATTGCTATTTTAAAACCGCCATGCATCATAGTAAAATCAATGGGAATATAACATAATGAAGCTTAATCACCATAACTGTATTGTTTATAAAAGATAGATTTCTCCTGTAGTTTTAAATCCCGTGTAGGGAGCTGGCTTCTTCTCCCAAGTGACAGGTAACAGGACAAGAGGGAATGGCCTCAAGCTCCACCAGCAGAGGTTCAGGCTGAACATTGGAAAAAAAAAAAAATCACGGAAAGGGTCATTGTGCACCAGAACAGGCTGCACAGGGAGGTGGTTGAGTCACTTTCCCTGGAGGTGTTTAAAAAAACAGGTGGATTAGGTGCTTAGGGGCATGGTTTACTGGTTGATAGGAATGTTTGGACTTCATGATCCTGTGGGTCTTTTCTGACCTAGTGATTCTGTGAAAAAAATATTCTTTAGCATTAGCTAAATTAAAAAATGAAATTATTTCACTTTTTTATTATATAGAACTTTATTATGATATAATAACATTTTAACTAATATGTAAATGTATGCCCATCAAGGAGGTACTTTAATTGCATATATAGTCTATCATAAGAATTCACTTTCTTTATGCAAGTATACTTTAGCTGATTTAATTATTTGGCTCTCTAATTATGAAGTCCATACCAATCAAGTAAAATTAAGCACTTCTATAGTCTAAATTTCACATGTCAAATCATTGGATATGTTTTTGTCTGATTACCATGCTAACTAGAAAGGCAGATTTTGAATGAATGACAATGAGAACATGAGATTAAGGGCAAAACCCAAGAAAACTTTCATGCAGGGCAATGGTGGGTTGTACTTTTCCCTAGATCATTTCTTCATTAATTAAGAGAAAAAGCAGTATATATTTGGCTTTAACTTTTATTTTCCTATTTTTAATTTTACCCAAACTTTTGGAAATGTTGTTCTCTCTTACCCCACTCATCATCCCACCCCTGCAGCACAGATTTATAGGTTTTTGGAGGGATAGCTTTGACTAACTGCACAGCTGGGATAAGGAAGGATTTCCATTTCTCTTATGGAGGTTAGTACAGCAATAAGACTTCTGGCTTTTGAGTTTGCTTCCCTGATACATAGAATCATAGTATAGTTTGGGTTGGAAGGGACCTTAAAAATCATCTAGTTCCAACCCCCCTACCATGGGCAGGGACATCCCAGTAGATCAAGCTGCCCAAGGCCCCATTCAACCTGGCCTTGAACACCTCTAGGGATGGGGCAGCCACAGTTTCCCTGGGCAACCTGTGCCAGTGTCTCACCACTCTCATTGTGAAGAAATACTTCCTAATGTCTAGTCTAAATCTGCCCCTTTCCAGTTAATACGCATTGCCCCTTGACCTATCTCAATAAGCCTTAATGAACAGTTCCTCCCCAAACATCCTGAACACTGTCCCATCAGACACGAGTTATTATGTCATGCAGCAGGGAAAGCTCATAGGTTCACTTTGGGAAGTTTACAATGGTTCATATTTGCAGCTCATGTTGATGAACATTAAGTACTATCAGAGACTCTAAGAGCCACATCATGGGGGCGAAGGAAATACAGGGTTTCACCAATGAGCACTGAGGCTACAGAAAGGTTATATGACATCTTTCTGATCTGAGGTGTTCTCCATCACAATTCCAGTAAAGATGACCTGAAGCATAACCAAATGTGGGTCAGCCTCAGCTGTTTTTGTTACACCTCTCTGGCTCACACTTGAGAAAAAAATGTTATACCCATGCTAAAAGAAGGGGAGAAAATGGAAAGGCCACATGGCCTTCTTTTCATCCTAGAGTTTTTGCAATCTGACACTTAAATGCTATTATTACACATATGCTCGTTTGTATGAAAACTAAACAGTAGCCATTTAAAAATGAACAAACAACTCCTTCAGCTTAATTTAAATGCAGAATTAAAAAATTTTAGGCAGAAGGGAAGAAAGAAAAGACTGCTTTATGACAGCCACAACATTGTAAGTTCCAGTGAGTCAAACAGGACTGGTTTTGGGAAGTTTGTCCTAATCAATCATAACAGTTAGAAATTTATTAAAGAATCTGGCATTACTTAAATTCATTTTTTATCATAAGTGATTTTCTAAATTGTAAAATAACAGTCTTACAGAATAAAACAAAAAATAATGTAGTCCACAATCTTAGACTCAAAATGAATCCAAGTGATATATCATATTCATAAAATAGTAACCATTTTATAATAGAATTCTAGTGCTACCACTGTTGCAGTAAGTACGTTAATTTACATTTTGCTAATCTTCAGAAATTTTTCATACTAGTATTAGGCAAGACTGAAAGTCTTTCTCCAAACAAAGCAGGGAGTGTGAAATCACATCTATGTTTCACTTTAATCCACTAGAGGGTACCCTGCCACAGTCAGGGCTCTAGTACTGAATTCATGTAAGATATTCAACATTTTCTTCCTTTTGACCTGTTGATAACCAACTATTTGTATTTTGCTGTTGTTCATCTTTTATTACAAAGTAATTCCTTCATATAAAACCATATATATGATTAAAACAAAACCTTCTCTTCACAACATCTATTCCATTTATTGTTTTGTATAGCTAGAGGAAGGCATGATATAATTCAGTGCACATTTCTCTTATACTGAAAAAAATCTTGAATTTTTTTAGCCTTCATAGTTTGTAGAAAAAATAATAATTCCTCACCTAACAGTAGGACACAAAGGAAGAAGGAAGAAAGAAAGAAAGGAAAAAGGGAGAGAGAGAAGAAACGATTTGTACAGTCTAGTGTATATAATTAGATGGTCATAAAAGACGGAGTCAAGTATACAGAGATCAAAATTGAATTTATTTAACCCACCTCTTTCTCAGATTATTCTGAATTTTTGTTTCTCAGAAAGATGTTTCACTGCTCTTACTTTCTAATGGTAAATGTATACAATGAAACTTAATATTCTATAAAATTTGGAAAAGGAGGAATATGAAAGATCCTTTACTTTCTTAAATAGGAAAAAAAAAAAAAGAAAGAAAAAAAAGCAGCAAAACTGGGGAGTGGGAGGCAGCTTTTTTTCCTGGGTGTTTTCAACATGCAGTATTCTCTGAACTACAGCAGCCTTTGCAGAGCTTCGGTGATCTCTAATCAGTTGTTCTGAACACAAATAACATCATTATATAGCCTTAAAGAAAGGAGGGGAGGGGGTCGAGAGGGAAGGGGAGAATCTAAACCTCCCAAGCTGTTCTATACAAACACAAAGCATGCCCTGTAACTCCTACAAATCAGAAGATATCTGGAAGCGTGCGAAGGCTTGTTTCATGTATCCATACCCAAAGCAGCAGTGTCACGTAACAGACAGCTTCCCACGGCCAACCAGGCTGGCGCAGCCGCGTGTACTACGCGGCATCTGGGCACGCTGAAGCATTGGCTCTTCTCTGGGGAGCGGAGGGGGCTCAGTTATTAATGACCGCTGAGCAGGCAGCACCATGTCAGTTTGACAAGCGAGCGGGTGAACGATGCACCACTAACCACCATGGAAACAAGGAGAAATAAGAAGAGCTAGCAAGCATCTCTTTCCCTCCCCTCCTCTCTCTCTCTCCACTGGATTGCGAGCCTCAGTCAGCCAGGCAGCAACAGCGCTCTGGCAAACATAAGGGATCTCAGCTGGCAGCACAGAGAGTCTCTCGTGTTGTAGGATATCAATAGATACATCTTTGTATTATATACCATTAGACACATGCACACACACTGACTCTCACACACACATACATGTATGCATGTCTATTCAGACTCTGGCTTTAATACAAGTATGTGGCTACCTGAACTAAGGAATCAAAATTACCAAGATGCAAGAACTCCTCCAGCTCTGAAACTACTCTTATTATAGGGTAAGTTCCTCTTTATTTTCAATTTTATCCTGACTTTTATCTTAGCATGTAAACTCTTCCTCTTTTCTTCTTTTTGCAAAGTTATTTTATTAGCGTATTTTCACATTTTACTTGCTGAAATAAAATACAAGTGCAATTTGCTTTTAATGCCAGAGATGATCTAAATATGCTTGAAAAAGTATCAGATTTGTGCATTTGTTAGCTTGAAAGAACATCAAAGGGTAAAAAATTATAAAGGGAGAACATTTCCCCTCATGTCTCAGATGCAAAATCAAATTACACAGTTGCTCTGTGTTGTGAGACCAATAAAACAAGATATAGGACAGCCTCTTTTCTTTTCTCCAATGCTAGGGTTAAGGGAAATGCTGTTTATGTCAAGACCTAAAAACCACCGAGCAATGAGGCTGAATGAGCATATTACAGTTATTGAATTTCTGCCAGGCTACATCTTAAGGATTGTGGCAAATGACTTCGCTTAAAAACACCCCCTTTCCAGGCAGAAGGAACAGTGTGAATGTCTGATTACTGATGCAGCTGGAACGGACGTGTTAGGTAAAAAGGATCACATTAAGCAGAAGAGTTCTAATCTTCTTTGGTAATTAACAGGATCACAGCAGAGTGGCTGAAGTATATATTCATGTAAGGAGACTGTTCAAATCCATCACTACAAAAGCTTTGCCTATTTTAGTATACGAAAGCTTGGAACTCTTTGCCTTTGCTTTCAATGCCTTTGTTTTCACATGTCTAGTTGGAGTTTCTCCCCAGCACTGCTGCTGAGAAAGAGAAGAACCCAACATAGCAGGATGGGGGGGCAGTAAATGCAGGAGGTTAGAAAAAAAAGGACAGTAATTTTCTACGTAACAAACTTAATCAACATAAAATACCATGCCACTACTACTTTTGCCTAATGTGTTCGTGTTTATGCATGTGTACGTAATTTCTTTCATGCATTTCTTTCATAAGAGCACCTCAGTATCCCTTCAGATGAAAACACATTCAGTAAAGTCCATCAGCATGGACCTGTGATTCAGGCATCAGTGAAAGCCAAAGAGATTTTACTTTACAACACAAAAAGACAGGTTAGCTACCTAATGCATGCTTCAAAAGGAAAAAAAATCCTGCATGTTTTTGTTTGCTTTTTAGAATACTATCCCTGTGTTAAAACCAGCTCAGTATTTACATTATTTCTCCTACCCCTTTTTCTCTCCCATCCCTTCACCCCTGCATACCTTGGAGAATATCATAAAGAATCTATTTCCTTGCAGCAGTGCCGTTATTTGCTTGTAATTTTAGAGTTACTGTGTTTTGAGAAACAAACATTGTGAAACAACCATCAACAGATTAGCCAATGGTCGCAAGCCTGCCACCTTTCCATGAATGTCTGGAACTGGGTAGCTTAACAATATGTATGGTAAGAAGTCAATTAATTCAGGTGACCTTTGTAAATGGTGACAATAAAGCAGCTCTGACAATATGCTACAGCATTCAATATTCCCTCTGGAAAATGAATGAGCTTAAGAAGAGGTTTCCTTTTCAGAGTGGAAAATGAAAGGTATTGAAGCATTAGCTCCTGCTATTGGCAAGCTTGCTTGTTCTATTTCAGATGGTCTATGAAACCTGTTTAAAGCAAGCTAGCTTATTTCACTATGTGAACCACAATCTCAACTTCAATTAATTAAATATCCTGTTTTCACTCACATTTTAGCTGTTGAAACAAAAATTTCAAGCTACTGGTTTGGACTTTTATAGACTGTGCTACACAATAAAGAGAAAAAACCCGATTCTGATTGCTTCATGCTATATGCAAAGGACCACTGAGATGAAACTTTTTCTGTATACCACAGTACATGCTTTCCTTTCCTGAGTCTTTATCCTCACTGATTTTTAATGTAACAATTAAGAAAATAAGAGTAATTTTACACTAATGCATACTGGGTTTTGTCACATATACGCTAATATGCTACTTTAAAATATGTAGTTATGCCAAAGAGTTTCAGAAAAATATTGGTCATTCCAATCATACATATATAGAGAAAACATGCTGTAGATGCATCGTCTGAGTACACAGTGTGGCCATTCCTAACCAGCAAAGCAGTCAAAATGTATGTTGACTGTCTTCTGGTCAATACTCCCTCAAAGCTCCTGCAATAATGTTGTAGTGTCAGAAAATGACTGGCTGATGTTGTTATGGCAACCCCGAAGTACCACCTTTCAGGGTGGTATATCTGAGCATGATGTGACAGCATGTCTGTTTGGAGTACCCAGAAGCAGGTGAGTATTTCTCCTTTGCATCAGATACAGACCAGATCAACCAGGCAACATTGCTATCTGTGATACAGATCAAAAAAAATGTGCAATCTTTATTAACTGATCAAGAATGAACAGCTTATGGAAATACGTTCTGCAAATCCCTTGTGATCACTTAGCCCTTGACACTAGAGGACAAAATTAAAGAGTTTGCAAGTGAGACCAAACCTCATTGCTCTCTATAACTACCTGAAAGGAGGTTATAGAGAGGAGGGTAATGGCCTCTTCTCCCAAGTGACAGGGGAAAGAATAAGAGGGAATGGCCTCAAGCTCCACCATGGGAGATTTAGGTTAGACATTAGGCAAAAAAATTTCACAGAAAGAGTCATTGGGCACTGGAACAGGCTGCCCAGGGAGGTGGTTGATTCACCTTGCCTGGAGGTGTTTAAGGCATGGATGGACGAGGTGCTAAGGGGCAAGGTTTAGTGTTTGATAGGAACGGTTGAACTCGATGAGCTGGTGGGTCTCTTCCAACCTGGTTGTTCTATGATTCTATGATTCTATGATTCAGCAGCATTGAAACCACTTTTTTTGACTCTTACCCCTGATCTTTATTACAACAATAATGATTCAAAACAAAAGCTTTACTGCTTGGTGATAATCACTCTAACTTTAAATGCCTGGTGTTTAATAGCCAAATTTTAGAGTATCTAAAGCAATAGAAGAAGATAAGCAGTAAAAAAAAAGAGTTATATCATACTCCTGACAGAAAAGTCACCACAGATAAACTGTTTAACATTTTTTGAACTACAGGCATATGTTTTTAGTGAGTTATGGTACATCAATGTTTTAATTAATTTTTATACCTTTCTTTCAGATAGTACCACTAACAGCTGAAGGAAAAAAGACTCTTGAAAGAGATTTTGTCAGAAACTATCATAAAAACCCCTCCTACTTTAAATTCCACAATCTCTGCTTAATATCAACTAGCAAAAATTGACAATGGAAAACTAGTGTCAGACATGGCGCTCAAGGAACTATTTTCTCAAGACCAAAACCAGATAACTTCTAATTTTTTCTTAAAGAAACTAATCAGAAGTCTTCAAGCCCTCATGCTACTTTAAAAATAATATTAATTTTCATTCTAACAGTGCAACAAGCAATTTAAATCCTTCACTTTACTAAAGGGAAAATGCCAGCAGAATTTGAGAAGAAACAGTAGTGACAGATGTCATTAGAAAGGTCATTAAACACATCAGTATTAAGAGAAAAATCAATGCTTCTCATTATAAATGTAATGTAACTGTAAAAACAAATTACTATGCCTTTAACTTATTCAACTGACCAAACTGTTAAACACTGATATTGTGAAATGATATTGTTCATAAAGAACTTTCCTCAATATCCTTGATGCCAAAAAGTATATTTAAACAAACAGTACAACCTTCAGCGTTATACAAAAAAATCTATATGTAATGTCAACAAGGTTTCTGCAATAAATTCATATCCTCAGCTGACCTGAACTTACAAAGTTTTATTACCACAGAAAGTGGTGCTACACTCATCTGCACCAGAGAAATAGTCAATTGGGATATCAATAAGATTATTCCACTTTGGGTTCCTTGTGGAGTAGCTGAGTGGGGCACCTACTCAGAAAGTACTTTCATAAGGGTGAAATACAAATTTCTTGCACGATTTTGCTTGATCCAATTAACCTCTCACAAGAGAATTTCCTGTGCTTTATACATGGAAGGCTATGATTGTAATAAATCAAACCTAATAAACAAAAATAGCCACGAAATTTAAAACAAGGTAGTCAACACGTGCACATTTGCTTCCCTCAATATTTAAAAACATGTTCTAGTCTTCTAAGGCAAAGGAAATATCATTTGATAAATAGGATTATATTTACCATCTCATTTACTTCTATTTTATGTTTTCTTAGCTTTAATTTACAAACTGCTTGGAAGAACATGCTTCATATATGCTCTCACCCCATGTATTCCTAAACTCAATGAGTAGTTTTCTGCAAAACACAAACAAATGCAAAGACATTAAAAGAAAGGGGAAGTTTAATTCCATAAACACAAATTTATTCCGTATATCTTTGAAACTATTATCACTATATCATTAACAAATTATAATAGAATTGTTTAGGTTGGAAAAGGCCTTTAAGGTCATGAGTCCAGCCATAAGCCTAACAGTGCCAAGTCCACCATTGAGCTGTGTCCACAAACACCACATCTACACATCTTTTAAATACTTATAGGGAGGATGACTCAACCAATTCCCTGGGCAGAGTGTTCCAATGTTCAACAGCCCTTTCAAGGAAGTAATTTTTCCTGATATTCATTCTAAACCTCCCTTGATGCAACTTGAGGCCATTTCCTCTTGTCCTATCACTTGTCACTTGTGAGAAGAAACAGACACCCATCTCACTACAACCTCCTTTCAAGTAGTTGTAGACAGTGATAAGGTCTCCCCTAATCCTCCTTTTCTTCCGACTAAACAACCCCCATTCCCTCAGGCACACTCATAGCACTTGTGCTCCAGACCCATTTAGAAGTATTTCTTCTTCACAAAAGATTTATCTCAATAAAACTCACTCTCTTTCAGCTTGCCTGTTCCCTGTAACTGCTTGAGCAGAAGCAGTAATGCTCTAATTCAAAGGAAATAAGAAATAAGATCTCTGTATTCCCATTATTTCTATTCAACTCCTGTGTTTCTGGATTTCATTAAAATATCTGCCCCAAATTTAATGGTAGCTTAACTCCATTGACCTCTGAATTAAGGCAGAAAAGAATTTTTGCCTCTTTACTGTTCTCAACTCCACAATCTCAATCAAACTGCGAAATGTTTTTTGACAATACTGGTACAAAAGAAATTATTTAGCAGTTCCCTTTCCTGCAAAAGCACCTGTATTTAGAGGCAAACACTGCAAAGCTGAATAAAATGCTACAGGGGATATTCTTTCAAAATATCTGCTGATTATTAATATTACCCTTCACAGAATCACAGAATCACAGAATCACAGAACAACCAGGTTGGAAGGGACCCATCGGATCTTCTAGTCCAACCATTCCTATCTAACACTAAACCAAGTCCCTCAATACCTCATCCACCCGTCCCTTAAACACCTCCAGGGAAGGGGAATCAACCACCTCCCTGGGCAGCCTATTCCAATGCCCAATGACCCTCTGCATGAAAAACCTCCTCCTAATCTCCAGCCTAAATCTCCCCTGGCGGAGCTTGAGGCCATTCCCTCTTGTCCTGTCCCCTGTCACTTGGGAGAAGAGGCCAGCTCTCTCCTCTCTACAACCTCCTTTCAGGTAGTTGTAGAGAGTAATGAGGTCTTCTCTCAGCCTCCTCTTCTCCAGGCTAAACAACCCCAGCTCTCTCAGCCGCTCCTCATAGGGTCTGTTCTCCAGCCCCTTCACCAGCCTCGTCGCTCTTCTCTGGACTTGCTCCAGAGCCTCAACATCCTTCTTGTGCTGAGGGGCCCAGAACTGGACACAGTATTCAAGGAGCGGCCTCACCAGTGCTGAGTACAGAGGGAGAATCACCTCCCTGGACCTGCTGGTCACACCATTTCTGATACAAGCCAGGATGCCATTGGCCTTCTTGGTCACCTGGGCACACTGCTGGCTCATGTTCAGTCGACTGTCAACCAACAACCCCAGGTGCCTCTCCTCCTGGCAGTTTTCCAGCCAGGCTTCTCCCAGCCTGTAGCTCTGCATAGGGTTGCTGTGCCCCAAGTGCAGGACCTGGCACTTGGCCGTGTTAAACCTTACCATGCAAATATCAACCACTCTACTAGGAAATACTTAAAAGTCTCTAAAACATTCAGTGTAAGACCGGTAAACATCTTAAGTTCAGCTGTACTAAAAGTTCCCTGGACATCCAGCTACCACTGTGGAGATTAAAAAAAAAAAATAAAAAATAAAGATTATTTATACAAATTTCTGCCTGAATATCAGAGAATTTCAGGAATTACCTGCTGAATAAATTAGGAAATAATAATAAAAAAAAATCCAAACAGAACAAACATGAGGTAATAGAACACACAATGAAAAGTAAAATTGTCCACTGAAACATTTTAAAAATCACCCTAGAATAGCCATCATCCTGGATGAGATAAGGTGATTTTCCAAATAATCTTTTCAAAGGCAATGTGATGGTTAGATATTAACAGGGCTCTTACAGTGTGGTTGGAGGAAACCACAGCTGACAAGCAGGCTGATAGCTTTGTCATCATGGTACTAAAACAAAAAGCCATTCTTATTCAAGACAACACAAGAAATATATCTCTGACTTGGGAGGCACTGAAATAAGTGCAAATGTTTAACTTGTTCACTGAATAAGGATAAACACAAATGTCTCCTACTTCCTTTTTACATAGTGGCACATTGCAGCTGAAAAGGGAGATATATATGTGTTGCTATTTATATCATATTTATGTGATTTATTCTGCACCTAAATTCCTAATAAAATAGCTCATCTGGACAATAATAATTTTTATGCAGAAACAGAGTCTGTTCTCAAAGATTTTAGCAAGTGTCATGGTAGCTGTAAATTGAAGGACTACAGATATTACTTTCTTCAACACAAGCTCATTTCTGTTGCCAAGTTCTCTAAAATCCCTAAACTTCATCTTCCTGTTGGAAGGAGGCCTTCTCTAGAGGTCATGTCAAGCATGAGCAATTTTTGCAGATGGCACTTAACAGTGAGCTAATTCACAGTGCTTCCACCAAAGTGCGAAATTACCTGCTGAGTTCCCCACACTAGCAGGCTGCTTGTTGCAGGCCATAGAAAAAGCAGACAGGCAGCAGAGCCTGCTCTGGCCAAGGCTCACATCGGGGCTGAGCGTTTCAGAAAAACCTCTTCTCTGTACAATAACATTTCCAAACCCACTGCACAATACAAAACCACTTTTTTTTCTCATGTGTCCCATACAGAAATCAGGCATTGATTTAACAGTGTCTCACCTCTCTTATTGTGAAGAAATCCCTCCTTATGTCTAGTCTAAATCTATCTCTCTCCAGTTTATGCTCATTCCTCGTCTTATCACTACAAGCCTTTGTGAACAGTCCCCCCGCAGCTTTCTTATAGCCCCTTCAGGTACCAGAAAGCTGTTATAAGGTCTCCTCAGACCCTCCTCTTCTCCAGGCTGAACAGATCCAAAACTCTCAGCCTTTCCTCACAGGAGAGTCAATCCAGCCCTCTCATAATCTTTGTATCCTCTAGACCTGTTCCAACAGCTCCATATCCTTCTTATGTTGAGAATTCCAGAACTGGACACAATACTCCAGATAAGGTCTCACAAGAAAAGAGGAACAGACAGGCAGAACCACCTCCCTCAACCTACTGGCCACGCTTCTTTTGATGCAGCCCAGGATATGGTTGGCCTTCTAGGCTGTGAGCATGCATTGCCAGCTCACATTGAACTCCTTAAATCAACACCCCCAAATCCTTCTCTGCAGGGCTGCTCTCAGTCACATCATCCCCCAACCTGTATTCAAATTGTGGATTTCCTCAACCCAGGCATAGGACCTTGCACTTGGCCTTGTTGAATCTCATGAGGTTCTCACAGTCCCACTTCTCCAGCCTGTCCAGGTCCCTCTGGATGGCATCCCATCATTCTGGTGTGACAACTACACCACTCAGCTTGGTGTCATCTGCAAACTTGCTGAGAGTGCACTCAATCTCACTGTCAGTATCACTGATTAAGGTATTACATGGCACTGGTCTCAGTATGGACCCCTGAGGGACACATCTTGTCATGAATCTCCACCTGGACGTTGAGCTCTAGACCACTACTCTTTGTATGTGACCATACAAAATCAATCCCTTATCCACCGAGCAGTCCATCCATCAAATTTTGAATATATACTTGTTCCTCCACTAGACACACCATGTTAACCTCAAACAGAAGTCTAAAACTGCACCACTTGAAAGATATGGATGACTAATGACCATTATACTGGTTTATAGAGATATCCTTACAGGGTGAGAGAAGACAAAATGAAGTAATTGCAGATATAATGATCTGTAAAGCTAGAAATGTTTGTCTGAATAGCAATTTTACCCAGTACGTATAATTCAGGTAACATATTCTTCTGAATATTACTTTGATATAGATTATGCAGTCATCAATATTGTGTCAAACACATTTCCAGTCATTTGGTTTTTATTCTGTAATGAGAAATGAAAGGGATATTCAGTGTATTACTCTAGGCTTAGAGTCTAAACTCCAAACTCAAAAAAAACACACAAAAAAGTATTCTGCCCTCTGTAATAGAGTAGCTGTTGAACTCAATGTTTCCTGGGCAGAAAGAACAGCCAGCCATTCTGTGGAACTGCACAGCAATAGTCCTACATTTTTCACTTCCATGGACCCAATAATAATTTGCATGTTTGGACACACATCATACAAGCCCTATACTCACTCTGACAGGAAGCAATCCCCTTAGTTATTAGCGCATAGAATAATTTTAATAAAATAAACTTAGTGCTATATTTCAGTGATGTTACCTGTAAAATAGTGCATTTTCATACTTACACTTGCTATCAAGAAACTGTGGTTCAAAAAAAGTCTTAATGTACTTGGACCATATCCTCACCACTGCTGTATTTCAGCAGCAGTCAGGAAAACCAACACATTTGTGTTCACACTGGTACAGATGCTTTCACACCTTTAAAGCATAACAAAAAACAAATACCAGTTTTCATTCTGTAACAGGTACACTTTCATTTTATAACATTCTGTTACTGCTAACCACAAAAAACCCAAAAAACCAAACAAAAACTGAAAAAGTTACATTAGATCAACTTTAAGATATAAATCAAAGAAAATCTGATTAACTGTAGCTCACTTGATATGTATTATTTTCTCATTTGCCACAGACAGTAAAATATAAATTGCCCTCTCCTGTGCCTCTAAAGCTGGTGATACCATGTATCATGTGGTGATATCTGATGTGTTCAAACACCTCAGTAAAACTAGGTGAGATCAAAACCATTGTGGGAGTCTCAACTAAAATTGTTATTGTTTGTTAATTGTGTTTGTTTCCGCTTTCCCATTAACATTGTTTTATAGAGTTCTGTGTAAAAATAATTATAAGAGAAGCATCAGATAAAAACAAACAAATGAAACTACTACCATTAAAATTTCCATCCTACATAGAACAATCCAGAAACCTTTCTCAGGCAGTCCTTAGAATTGCCATCTCCGAGTGTAATTTTATTTCTATTTATGGTAAATGGCAAAATTCCCATCAATATCAACAAATGCAGAAGAGACCTGTAAATGCTTTTTCCTCTTTCCTTTTTGGTATTTTCCTGATTTTTCTACCTAGAAACACAAAATTCATTGTGCTGCTTCACTTCCACAAAGTAAAAGATAAAAATTACTCATTGAGAACTCTTCTTCCAGTTTAGAATAATCCTAATTGTTATACATGTTATGGTACAGCCTCTTTATCTCAAACATATAGGTGGACATCCAAAAGTTTCTGAAACTGATTTCCAGTAAAAGGAAATCTATCTAGACAGTTACAAGAACCTTTGAAATCGCACTCCATATTGCCTAGAAAAGCTGGTGAGGTGGTTTTTCAAATGGAAAACTCTGATAGACGCAGGAAACAAACTTAGTTTCAACTTCTGGTCAAATGAAGTTTAGTTAAATAGAATTATACCAAACATTTGGCAACTAGTGTACATTCTGTTTTGCCTGTGTTAGGAGAGAGTTAACATTCAGAAATAATGAATAGCATATTGCCTTGATGAGGAAAAGCAAATCTCTTCAAAATTAAATAGCACATTCCCTGAAAATATTACTCATTGACATTAAAATGATGTTTCAAAATGGAAGCACATGGTCCTCACTGTAACTTTTTCCTCATGGATCTGTAGTAAACATTTTTCCATGAAGTGGAAAAATGAACATCAGTGTTTACATTGCCATTTTTATCACCTTTGAGTAAATGGAATAAGATTATGCATATTCTGGTTTTAAGAGTTGCTGTAATTAATTTACTCAGGAAAAAAAAAAAAACCAAACAATAACTCACACGCATCCCCAAAAAAACCCACCAACTACACTTCTTTTGTATTTCTGTGGCTACTTGACAAATGAATGAAGACAGTAAAAAATTTTGTCCTGACAGCAAGGACATCAAGGATGTGGTTGAGTCACCTTCCTTGGAGGTGTTTAAAGGATGGGTGGATGAGGTGCTGAGGGGCATAGCTTAATATTTGATAGGAATGGTTGGACTCGATGATCCAGTGGGTCTTTTCCAACCTGGTGATTCTATGATTCTGTGATTCTATGATTCTATGGTTGTCCTGTGCTCTCAAGCTGCTAGCCCAGATGTGACTGATACTGGGGAGACAACACGGTATTTTCCACTAATTTTTTTAAAAATATGTATTTGAGAGAAATAGGTAAGCTTTAATGTCTACATTAAAGGACACTACAGACATTTTCAGCATTAATTACAGACGTACTAAGTTCTTCACTGCTCCATTTTAATGCAAGAAGTTATAGTACTAATTCCCATATGTCTATCTATGATTTGGTATAATTTCTAACTTCTAGACCCATTAATAATCCATTTCACAATTACATTTTGAAGCTGGTCTGGAAAGGATTATATTATTTATATGGTTCACCGATTAAAAATGTGTGATTTCATTGGAAAACTATTGATTCAAACAGAATAGAACACATTCTTTTGTCACTGTGTATTGGAAAGTGGAAGTCAGATAAAGGTTTTTCAATTTCTGTTTAAGTATTTACATAAAAGAACTCCCTCTAATAAAGTTTACATTTTAAAGTTGATGATTTCCAGTTCTCTGACTGCCTTCAGAGGCCTCTCAATGCAACCCAGATCCAGGTGCCTACTTTAGGCATTTAAATATTGCCTTCTGTAGGTACCATTCAACAACAAACTATGACTAAAACAGGGAAGTAAAATTGAATGGAATTTCAAAGATTTAATTGCTGAAATGTTAAATTGCCCACACATTGTCCAAATCCTCAAGTACATTTAGGGTTCTTGGTCATCTCAATTCAAGTAAAGAATACGGATACATATACTTGGAGTTGGCATACTTGGAGTTATGCCAACACAGGTCCTGGCCTTCTGTTCTAAACTGAAATATCTCTTGCTCTTTTAAGGGTTAGAAAAACCTGTAAACTTTCTAGTTTTCAAGTGTTATTCTTCATCACTGCTCTGACAGTTTCTGAGGTTTACCAGAAGTTCACAGGAAGCAACAAAAAATCCATTCACCTCAAATGAATGTGGATTAAATCCTTGGAGGCTTTGCTTTGTTTTATATTTGTTTTATATAACAGTTCTTCAAACAATGCCTTGTTTTGGTATGTCATTTTATCAGCCCTACAAAAACACCACAAAAGCCAAAAAAAATTACAAAAAAAGTAAGACAAATTAAATTAAGGTTTCTATAAGCACACACCCTGCATGCCTGACACAACTATGGCAGGGAAACTATCATAGCTATTGAGATTGTAGACTGTTTATTGACAAATAGGCAATGGTAAGCATATAAAATTTATGGTATAAATCCACTAACTGCCATTGAATCTCTCATGTAGAGGTTAGCCCAATTTTCAAAAAGTCTGAGTAAAGTTAGTGGAAGTCGCCTACTCCATCATTAATTGAAATGTAGATATTTTAATAGAAGTGATAAAGAGTAATCAGCACTAGGGCTCAGGAAATTGTTCGGTCCCATAAAAAATGAAATATGCATTAGAATTCCTTAAAAATATTTTTTCTTGGCATATAAAGGTACAGTATTGAATCTAAATGGGTCAAAATCAACCATGATCTATGTGAAATGGGATGATCAAAGGACAAGATTAGTAAATTCAGCATAGTAACTGATAAGAACTGATAAGTTTGATTTTACATACTGTAAGATGTTCTCACCTAACAACTGACTTCTTGCTTCAAGCAGGAGGTTGGACTAGAGACTCTCTAAGGACCCTTCCAACTTGACTATTACATGATGCCATGATCCTCTCAGTAGAGGGAATCGCTCCTTTGCCAACATTGTCTTAAGATCTACAGCACCACTGCTCTCAGCCTGCTTAGATGTCTTAGTATGATTGCACCTGATGAGAGCAATTAAGACGTTACCAGAGGTGAAAGACACTGTCCCATCTGTCTTGCTACATGTTTTGAGTTTGGTCTATGAGCCAGTGGTATGGAGTAGGTGAAAATTTTGAGAAGGCAGCAAGTCTGATAGACTGCAAACTGCTATAAAGGAAATAAAACTCCATTTATTCAGAAGGTAATACTTGCTTTGTTGTTAACTACCAAGAGAAGAGTAATTTGACCACATCCCAGTGAGATACTAAAAAATTGTTTAAATGCCCTCCTATTTTGTTTAAAATTTTTAAAGTAACATGCTATATTTATTCAGATTATAGAAAACAGTGGAGAGGAGAACAATAGCCTGAAGCACTACCATTTTTATTTGTAATCTGTGTATTTCTGCTCAGCCAGGTGTTTAGCGCATTCCACAGATCTGAGGGTGAATATACTACAGTGTTATATACAGTCTTGAAAATACTGCATTAAGAGTTATGAATTAGAATTAGCATAAAACTACTTCATAATAAGCACTAAACTTTGCCTTTCACTTCATATAGCTAATATACTTAAACTGTTTCACTCTTTACATGATTGCAACCTGGAACGAGTTTCATGGGAAGTGATTCTGCTAAGAAATCTTGCCAGTTTGGAGCTATTATTTGTGCTGAGTTTCTCAGAATCATCTCAAACATCAAGATTCATTCCGTAATTACTTCTACTAGAGTAATTTAGGAAACATGAACCAGTCAATTAGATTTGCCTAAAATTTAGAGTAACCTCATACAGATGATTAAACGAACACAACGTTTAGTCCTAATCTTTGAAAAAAGATAGCAATGTGCAAATGCTGACAAACTAGAACCATGCTACAATCCCATATGTAACTTTGCTGAAGCCATGGAGTATAAACCAGGGCAGAAATAGGCTGCAGCATTGAATTCCAGTGTTTTCTTTAATGTTACCAGGGAAAACATAAGAGTCCTTTCATTTCTGAATTCTGAACATGCACAACATCGTTGTCATCATATTTCCTTAGTACCAAGTTTAGAGGGAAGGTCTGGAAGCCCTTAACATACTTTTCTCATATTAGAAACTATCTTGAGCAGATAGTTTGTATTTCTGTTCCTTAGCATGACTAATCAACAATTTGATACTGTTTTCTAAGAAAAATTTTCTGAAAAAAATAAATTACACTGCTGATATTAATCACTGGTATTATGTCAACTCAAAGATTCCAACACAAGCATACGCTCAAAGGAAGTTTTAGAAGAAGAACAATGAAATTTTAGAAATACTAAGCATTTCAACAAAACAGTACCAGTGTAATAGTATTGACTATCTTTACATTTGTCTCACGAAGTGTTCTTGTTGCCATTCACCGAGGTTAAATATTTGAACATAATTCAAATCAAAATACTAATAATTTTATGGTATCTCAAATTACTTCCTTTATTAACTATGGTGCATTTCTCATTATGCAACAACTTGAAGAATTCATTATCAAACATTTTCCAAAAAAAGCACAAAATATTTTGCCTTAAAAACTCCTGCTCAAGCCCTCAGACTTGCAGGAAAATCGACTATCATATTCCTATACATCTGCCGGCTTTTCGCTCAAACACTCATATTCAAGACAGATGCTTAGAGGAATTTGACCAATTACAGATTGTCACATTTAAGTGCAAAGGACAACTTTGAAAATTTTATTACATACTGTTTACATCACCTGATAATCACATGCAGCAAACATGATCAGCACTTACAGCAACTGCAGACATATCTTATGGACAGTAAATACAGAAAGTTTGTCAGGGAAAAAAAATAAAAAAAAAAGATTAAGCTTAGAAGCTCAATGCTTAAATGGATCCTTTATCCATGATCCGTAAAGATTTATGGAAAGATTCAAGGTAAAAGCAGATCTTGTTGTTATGTAGATATCATAGAGGAAAACCATAAAAAACAATTTGAGAATATGAAACTATATATGATGCTGCTTTGCACATTGCCAATTTACATGTGTTTTATTCTTGGGCTTTTTCTGCAAAATGCAAAAGATGGTTACTGTAGCAACTGCCACATGTTACTCAGTTTATTTCTGAGATGCAGAGCAGCCTATAACAAAATAATACTGTGCACTTTTATCAGGATCTCTCAGCATCACAGAGAATTGGGAACTAAGTGTCACAACACATACACATACTTAATCAAAGTTTTAAGAAGGAATATTAAAGAAAGATTATTTGTATATATTTTGCATGTATCTTTTTGCAGTCCCACTTTCTTTATTGATTTATGTGCAAATTAAAAACAGAGATTACAAGGTGCATGGAATAAAATGCATCCTGTCCAACCTGGCAGTAGCTTTCTGCATTTTCTTTTTATTAGAGTTCTTGTAGACTTATATACCAAACAACTGAAACTTTCAAAACCACTTTAATGATGTAGGAGATATCTTCCAAAGCTTAATGATAAGGTAGATATTCAGTTCCCATCATCTGCTAAAGGTTAAGCTTTAGTTCAAAGTAAGAATGAAGGTATTTAACCATTAAACATTAGTTAGCTGTCCTCCCTCCCCAAACAATGCAAACGCTATTATGTTCCTAGATCCAGTATAATTTATGAGGAGGTATCTCGCAACAGTAGTACGAAAAATCCACCATGCTAAACAGAAATTAGCCATTAATGAACAAGTCCTAAGGAAAACTCTGCCATTCTTTAGTATCTTGAAGGCTGCAGGTGCCCCTCTGCCCACCCAGAGGATGTATGGACATCCATCTGATCCATAGCTCAAGTCCTAGAGGTAGACCTTTTTCCAAGCAGTCAGAACAGGAATCAAGTCAGTATTGATAACTTGTAGTTTATAGGTCAAGCTATGAATCTTAAGCTTATATTCCCAACTCCCTTATTTTTCTCCATTTTTTTATATGAAAATGTTTTTTAGATAGAAAATACTTAGTTAAATTCTGACTTTGTCCAAATACAGGATTGTGCCTATTCAGGTAAGAAAAAGATTTCTAAATTTGTGCTTGAAACAGAATAATCAAAATTCAAAAGTCTTTGGATTTAAATAAGCATTTGTATGTTTGAATATTCTTCCCACTAGCTATTTTCACAAGCTCTCACCAGTAAATGCTGCTCTACCTGTTTTACTTATCCCTGTTGATTTCTTCTATGTCATCAGATACCTCAGGAAACGATACAAAAGCTGAGGAACAGCTCAACATAGGAAAACAGAAGCCCAGATATATTTTTTCTGCATCTATCAAAGATGGAAGTTTTGTAAAAACTAGGAAGAATGGCTTTTGGCTAAAGCTGCTAATTACAGATTGACAAGAAAAACAGTAGCAGTTGTAGAAGACCTGGAGTTTTGGCAGGTCTAGTATTACAGGAACATCTTGGATTAGGAGGATAAAATGACAAAGGCTAATTCTATATTTAGGTTTGGGGCAGAATTCATACTAAAAGTGTCTCAGACATTAATGAAGGCTTCTGAGATGCCTGCGGATTGGACTGAGTAACACATTAATTTCATATATACCACATATAACTACACATGTTGGGCAGTTCAGATGCTAAAAGCACATGCTTCCCTCTGGAAGCACATAATACATATATTACAGATACATAAAAATAAGCACAATAAATTCAGGTGCAATGCTACGCTAATCCAGGACACACAGATACCCACACACACAAGTGATTAGTGTCTTGAAATTTAAAATAATTTAGCTTTAGTAATACATAAAATATATTATTCTTTTGATGCTTAGTTTAATCAAACTACAGAAACAGAATAGCAAGCAACATAGAGACTTTTTTTTCCTTTTTTTTCCCCATTCCCTTGGGGCAAAATATAGAGCAATCAATTGTAAATTAATTGGGGAAAATTTGTTTTGCATAGCATAGAGAGGCAAAACATTAATTCAGAATCATTTGCTTAATGGCATTTCTAATATGTTATGCATGTATTCAGCCTAGTTCTTTATAGTGAGATGCAAAGCAGTTCCCAAGGATGTAAATACCAATAAACCATAATCTATATCTCTATTAAAGAAAGAAACCTGAGTCAAAATGCTAGATAAGCTTTACTTTCTACAAAGGAATATTCAGAGTAGTTATTTGAGTATATCAAATCCTTCATCAATTAATGTGAATTTATAGCAATTTTATTACACTTAGGTACATCCAGTATAGATACGTAAAGCCAACAGCACAGAGGTTGCATGTTGTACAATCTAATTGTTTGTAAGCATTCAAGTCAGTGCTAGCTCTCCATATACTACTTACTTTACTTCTTATTTAACTTAATATCTTTTCTAAGTACACTTTCAATAGAAACCAGTAGTGGTTTTAATGGTATACATATATATGTCTAGAAATTGCTCTCTTTCTTTTTAAATGAATCCTACTTATAATGTGCCTTGTGTTGGTACAGATAAACAAATAGATAAAATAAATATATGAAATATACGAGATAGTGAGAAAGTATTTTTTTAAAGCCTCTCTACACTTAATAGTCCCAAACACGTCTTCAAGGGAAAACACAAGCACATAAAGTAATAAAAGAAAAGATGTATAAAAATAAAATGCATTTTGCATTTTACTGGCCTTAAGAAAACTAATCTTAATTTTACTTACTGAATATTCAATTCGATTAATGCCATTCTTGCACTGATTAAATGTCAAAGCCATAGACATATTTCAAAGTGAGTGGGCAATAATTTGGTGTGTATAATGAACCTTCCAGATGATTTATCTGTGCAATATTTTTCTATTCTTATCAATGAAATTTCATGATCTGGTGTCTTTAGTTGCAGCTTCTTTATTATTATGTTGTAGCTTAATAAAATATACTTTTTAATTTTAACCATAGAAGCAAACTAATGCAAAACTAACCTGACTGTGACTATATTTTCTCAGTAGGCACTGAGGAAGGAGCAGTCAGAAATCTTACTGCTTATATTAAAAAGGGTGGCTGGGGTGATTTTTGCTTATCATATCACAAATGAGATTTGAGAAACCCATATTCAAATTCCTGTCCTCAAATCCACCATTTACACAGCCAAAGGCTTTCTGGGTCAATGTGGTTATCTTAGAAAGATAAGGTTTTTGTGACTCTACAAGTCTAAGCTCCAGAGGCACTCTAGGTCCATGTGGTTATCTTAGAAAATGAAGCTACTCACTACACTATTCTATAATCTATGCCTAACAAGACACAATTGAGCCCTTAGGAATTAATAGACTTTACTAAGTGGCATAAAAAGCATCTCTCAGCAGAAAAAAAGACCTACTGTGCACTGAACCATTCTGTTCAAGTTCTTTGGATATAAGAATTCAGGAAATAGTTTACAAGTATTTCTAGAATTATTTGTAGTATTTTTAGAACTTAGGTCCATAGCATAGGAAGATAAACCTGGTTTTACCAGCAAAAAATATTTGGAAATATTTCATTACTAAGACATCTTGAATGATATGTCAGGAATGTTTTCAAATTTGTTTGTGTGAATAAAACTGTTTGTACAAAAAGCCATGCAAAATGAATTTTGGGTCCATTACTTGAAATTATTCAGTTGCAAAGCAAATTCTGGTTTGGATTCAACAAAATTTTTTTAAAAATAGTTTATCAAAAGCGAGTCATTCACTTAGAAATTAGTTCCAACAGAAAGCACTGCAGAGAGTAAACAATAAATTCAGAATATCAAACAACAAATATGAGCTATTGCATTTACTCAAATAGCTTAAAAGGAAAAAACCCCTAAAAGATATATCTAGAAGTATGAAAATATAACCTGTTTTCATACGATTCATTAACAAAAAGATAAATTTTCCAATTAACCATTTGCAGTTAAATTCTGTAATTTGGAACTAGTAAGTGAAATCTAATACATATGACAGTCCACTGCAGAAAGTAGGAAACATTGATGAACCAAAGAGACAGAGTTTAGGCTAGAATTTGAGATCTTTCAGATAATGTCAGATAAAAGTTGAGTTCTTGTAATAGGCTGATGACATAGTAATTGCTGTTTTCACATGTATTTTTTGGGCAAAGAAAAGATATGAAGTTTAATTCTTTCCACATGGGTCTCCAAACAGCCATTAGACAGATAGTCCTCAAAGGACAAAGCAATGATTTTTTTTTCTGAGAAGAGTTGGAATTCACTGAGTAGAACAGAAGTAGAATTAAATTAACATCAATTCAGTTTTACTTCCAAGGCAGTTAACTTCCAAAGATGGTGAGCAAGAGAGTGACAAAACATGGGGTGAAAAAAATATCCTTTCTTTCGCCTCATCTTACTCTCTCCTGCCTGCCTCTAGCAGACAAAAACGGTTATAACTTTGAACTGATAGCTTCCAGAATAAATCAGCTTTAATTTATGATAATGTTAACACTTTAGATTGTGCTCAGAATCCTAACCATCAAGGAGGAAGTTAACAAATTCCACGGTTATTTTACAAAGCTAGGCTGCAACTGAAATGATCAGATTTATAATATAAGGAAAAATTGTAGTCATGCTGCAGAGGTTGAAATCTTCTCATACCAAATACTCCACTTCTAAACTCTGAAGCTGACTGGCAGGCACAGCATCAACATTACATATGAGCACCCCTAAAGTTAGGACCTACAAGGTTGGGAGATAGGGATGGAGCTACCTTTAATTGAATTCCAATCAGTAAGTCTTCTGAACATTTTCCAATCCCAAAGTTAAATGAGACCACAATTAATCTTAGCCAGATTCTAACACATGTCCAAATTAGAGAGCACACTACCTGTATCTTCCTTTCCAGTGGTCAATCTCTGCAACTTTACTTGTCACTCTACTGACAATGTCTAGTCTATGAAGAAATAGATGTGGTATTGCAGCAACTGTCAGTGTTCCATTAATATTTGTCACATCAGACAGAAGTTGCTGAAATCTGATGATTAGTTGGAACATAAAAAAGGACATTTAATAAAGCCTGTATTAAGACAACTGTTGCTTTAGAAGTACGTTGCCTAATAGAGTCAAATAATTACCCGCATTTGTCTGGTACCTATTTGTAAAATTCATCTAATGCTGAACCATTTTTTCTACAACATGCAGAATAGAAGCCTAATACCTCTAATCATTAAAACATCAAACTAGTATGTGTAGCCTCTAGAATTAAGGATTTTTTTCCCAGTGAAACAAATTCTGTTTCATGCTTCTTAGCTACTCTTATTTTTAAAAGAGAAAGCAAATAAAACCATGGTGAAAAATTCTTCGAGTGACTTTTGTAACAAAAATATGATTGACTCAGTAGCACTAAGATAGGAATGAGCCTGTTCCAAAACAATCTGCCTAAACTAATTACCAAACTAATGAATGGTAATTATTTCAAACCTTAATAACAGCTTGAAAAATATGCTATTTCACAATTAAGCAAATGAAGCAGAAAGATTTTTTCACTACACTGTGCAGATCTTGTTGTTAGATTTCAAGGATCACATTTGTACATAACCTACTATTTTATCTATACAGTAAAGCAAAATAAATCAAATCAAACCTTCCCATCCAACAAAAATAGTGAATTGTGAAGTTCTTTTATATTCTCTAACAAGTTCAGAGAAAAGAAACATTGCTTTTCCTTAGAAGTTCTAAATATCGAGTCCATACACAGGGAAGAAGTATTTGGGACCATCAATGGGAGCTCTTCTGCTTTAACAGAATGGAATTCTTATTTCTCTGACATGGTCAGAAAGAGAGTCCTATAGTAATTCCTGAAATAACTGAAACCTTGAAAATAGTTTAGCAGAGTAGAAAGAGGAACAAATGAAACTCAATAATGTTTCCTATATCAAATAGACTAAGGTACTAATAACGCAACCTGAAATCTGCTGTGAAACTTTTTTGTACTTGTGCAGATTACTGCGTGACAATTTTCAAAGCAATATCCAGCTTTGCTCTATCCTCATCAATATGTAGCTACAGTTTTCCATTTTTATTTCTTTGAAGGTAATGCTAAGTTTTTGCAACTAAATATCTATGCCTCCCCTTGCAGTAGTTTCTCCATCTTTCATTAAAACATTAGAGTAGTGAATATTGGTCTTCTGTGTCCATAAGGCTCTATAAAGCTAAAGGAAATTAAAAGGGATTTAAACATCCTGACTGTAAAGAGAACTCATCTCAATATTTTTCAATATTTTTTTTCCATGACAGGCTTTTAGTAAATAACATGGAACATAAAAATGTTTAAAATGTTTTAAAAGTTGACCCTTGAAGAATAAGTATTTGTAGAAAAAGAGCAACTAGACAGCAAGTTTATTTGTAACTTATAAATTATCTTGCAATTCTAATGTTTAGCAGCAACATGGGAAATATGAAACTAAAACCCAGTTTTTAGGCTGAACATTTATATGGCCTTTAGGGTATTTTACTTACTGCTTGTAATGCAAGTCTTGATTAATCCTAAAAGCCTGTTCCTGAAGGACTGCCAAACAAAGCTATTTCACCTTATAACTGCTCTAAGTTTCTAGTCATTACTTCTATAACTTTCAAATGCTACTTCATCTTCCCTGGATGTAGCTCACATTATCTCTCATGAATGACAGGAGACAGGAAAGCGTATACAGGGAAATGTTTACAGAAATACTCAAGTTCTCAGCCACTCAGACATGTTATTTTTCTCTTAATTCATAACTGTCAGACAAAAAGCTACACTAAAGCTAAATTATCCTCATTTACTCTTTTAAATTGTGATTAAACAAACTGATCTTCAATGCACATCTACTGGTATTGGTTTGTGTATTATATCAGCTAACTGGATCAAGTGAACTGGCTATTTGCTTTCAAAAGTACCTGCACCACCTTCCAAGCACCACAGCAAGAAAGTACATCTGCTTAGATTTTTAGAGAAACACCTTATCATCTGAATCTCTTTTTTAAGATGCTGGATTAAATGTTCTTGAGATGCTGTCTGACTGTCTTTAACATACTAGCTGAAGAAGAATCAGTTTCTTTGGTATCCCAACTGCTTTTATTTCTTGTGGAGAACAGCAGAAAATTCTAAACCCCCAAAAGCAATTTCTGAAGAGTTATTGAAATATCTATATCCCCTCCAAAATGAGACATCATACTATCTTTATGTTTGTACGTCCTTCTATTTCATTATGAGATGTACTCTAGAACTTACGTTATGTATCCATAGATCTTGTTTTCTTCAAATGCTCCACAAGAAAGTACATAGTACACAAAATGATTTTCCATTCTGTTTGCCTGTTATGTTCTTTCCACACATACTATCATGTTTTTTTCCATTAGTACTAGTTAGTTTCTATGCATTCTCCTAGTTACTTGGGGAGAACAGTTCATTAACTCAGTGTAAACCAGCAGCAATACAATGGGAAAATTTCTGAGAATATATTTTAAGAAAAGGAATAGAAGTTTTGCAATTAAATCATCATATAGCCCTTCCTAGTTGACACATATTCTTAGAATTATCATGTACATACATGGAAAGAAATAACTCTAGGTTTTTCAATATACATAAGTACTCCTCATCGACCATTAAATGATATGTCACCATACTTAATATTTGTGCAAATGACTAATAACTGTTTCTCCTCTGTTGTCAATACATATAAAGTTGTTTTACAGAGGATGCCACATCATTTTCCCCACACTGATTCCAGTCTAATTCCTATTTATTTTACTAAACCTTGGTGACCAGAACCATACACAGCTTTTCATGAGAGTTCTTACCTGTAGCTGATAAACAAAAATAATGGGGTTTAGCATAGGCTATGTTCTTATTTGTTGTTTCACAGGCATTCTAGTGTCAGTGGTCCTCCTGTGAGTAAGGAAGCATGCCATGCCTTTCTCCTTACTTCTGATATTCCCTCCGATACCTTCCAGCTTTGAAGCAGAAATTACTACTAGACCCTGAAAGCATAATTCATTATTTTACACTGCTGAAATATCTACCTTCCTTTCCTTATTCAAGTTGTTTTACTGCTGGAAAGGAAAACTATGCTTTTGTCTGAAAGCAGAAAGGTTGAAGTCAGATGTAAAACTAATGACTCATAATAAAAAAAGTAGGTTGCTTCAACTTAACATAATTATTATTACAAAATTATGCCTAATTCATCTTTGGAAGGACAAGCTGGAAGGACAATTTAAAATGGTTCACCTATCCCATTTCAATACCAGTGATGAACAAAACTGCTTATTCTGTCATTCCACAGTCACCACTAATAGTATCTTTTCAGTGTTTTAATTCAAATTTATCTTTTGTTCAATTTCAAGATCCATTTTACCATAGCAAGATGTACTTCACTGCAAAAGTACTTCTGCACATCTCTAACATTCTTATCACAATAAGTGAGGTAGTGTTCCTACATGCTTTTACATAAGCACCTACAGCAGATAAGTCTATCTGTAGTCTTTGAATCATAAGTAGGAATCACAACAAAATGAAAGAGAATTTATGCTTGTCAAGGAAAATCTAGTGAAAGCTTTAAGTACAGTGATCACAATCTAGTTGATTGACTTGAATACTTGAACAGTAAACACTGGTCAAAATTCTTTGGGATATCAGAACCTTAATTTTAACACTGCTGTCAGATTTGGCATAAAAAATGCAGAGAGGAGATGTAAAAGGATGATAGATGCTGGAAAGCTAAGAAAGAAATAAAAAAAGATGTGGCTATATCATGTAAGCTTCATAATTGAAATAATTCTGTTCAACTACATGCTAATGAACCAAATCTTATAACATTAAGTGATTGAGTGAGATTTTCATTTTACACAAAATACAAAATAATCTTTTAAAATAATAGGAAACACTGAACGGATTGTACATTGGGGAACAGTGTAGTGGGGAAGGTGGCTATGAATCTATACGTGCTGAAGACATACAATGGTTTAAATAAATTTGTAATTTTGAAAGGAAAAGAAAATAACTTTAAAGAGGATTCGGTGACTCTTACAGGAACTATACAATTATTTAGCTTTAGTGCCACACACAGTGCAAGGGATACTGTACTTAACTATAAATGCTGTTATTTATTTATCTTGTATTTACCCTCCTTCTTCTGGTCCTGTTTTAAAAAGCAAATCATAAAAAGAAAATAAGATCAGCTTTTTAATGTAGTCACTTCTGGGGAAATAAGAAATGAACCATAATAATCCTATAGTGCAGATTAGAGCTGAAGAATGGGTCATAAAAGCAAAAAACCCCAATAATTTCATGTTTGGAAACAACACTATTTTTGCAAACAGTGTAAAAACCTTAACATGTAATGTTATTAATGAGATGCTCAACTGAGCAAAAACTGTAATTAAAACTAAATACAAATCAAAATACTTTCTGCAATGGGAAATGACAATGTCTCTAAGAGCTGGTAATTTGTGAGTCTGCATAAATCACTCCAACTCATATAAAACACATCAGAACACAGAACTTTTATTTCCTAATCTTTACAATGATATTCTATTTTACACAGGTGGTTTATACATACTGAAATTGTTTTTTCATCAATCTACTTCTCTACACTGCCTCAGGCAAGATTAAAAAAAAACAACTCACCCCATTATGAACCTGATTCCCTAGGTGTCTCAGAATGAAAGCAATCACCCAATATATTCACAATTATAAAGTTAAAGCAATTCAACCTAATTTGGTAGGAAAATTCATGACATATAAAATATTATCTCGTCCACTACTGGTGCCTCAACAATAAATTATTTTTGGCTTTTGGTAAGGAATTTCTGCTTACTATAATGACAAGCATTACATTATTTCCCTTCAAGGATCTCAAATCACACTCCATGTAGTATATTGTAAGTATACATCAAGTACTGGCTGGGACTGTAGCAGAATGTTCCTGATAAAACTGCATTTATTAAGACCTTTTATATCTTTAGGTAATTTCAGTTGATAATCAATATAGTGCACACTGGGAATTATTTTTGCAAAAATTATTATACAAGCATTTATCTTGACATGACCACTTCCCAAACCAAATCATAAATATACCCCCCCCCCAAAAAAGTTAAATCACTGAACATCAGGAGTCTCTCATTAAAGACTGATGATTTAAATTAATTTGCCTTTCAAGTTTAAGTCTTTGTTATTGAAAAAATATAGAATAAAAACTGTAATTCCTAAAATTATCATGTTTATTATTTTATTATAGTGGCATTTCTCCCATCATTAATGATAATAAAAAAGATAAACTAATACATTTCCAATGAAAATACTGTATGTTAAATGCAGCCACTATCTTTTCTTGGTTTTATTACAAATACTTGAACACATTTATTTCTACGTTTTAGGCACGTTTAATCTTTGCATTTTGAAAGCCACAAAGGGAAAAAAAAAAAATCACAAAACGCAGTTTTTGCCAACAGCTCTGTTGCATTTTGGCTAGGCTTCTTTACTAGTCAAATGTACTACAGACCCCCAGAATCAGTATGGTAGCTTTCAAGAATATCAAGCCAAAACTGGCCTCACTCATCCTTAGTTCTGGCCATCTGCTTGAAGCATCTGGTAACTGGGTACATTCACCCACATCCAGAACGTGACTGCTCTCTTGCCAACTATGTGCCTAGGTAACTGCCAATATGTGCTTCACCACTACTGACATGACAAGTGTCAAAAAGAAGTTGAATATATACGAATAAATCTAATTTAAACTAACACATTACTTTCACAAGTTACAGCAATCACTTTTTTGTCATAATTGCTTGATAATGACAACAATAAATAAGTCACAGAGTGAAACCTTTCTGAGGCTAACTATAATAAGGATACCAAAGATCCAAGTATTTTGAAAAGTTATTTTTAACATTTAATCCTTGCCGTTTCCTCTGACAACTAAAAAATATAGATGTGCAGTTATTATTTAAGAAAACAACAAAACAAGTAATACTAGTAATAGGATTTTAGATGAAACCATCAGAATAATGCATTTAGTACCCATTTTAAGAAGAAATAAGAAATCAGTTCAGATTCTTTTCAGAATTTCTTTTTCATCTAATCCATGCATATAGAATTACTAGATGTAGTCTAAGTACCACATATTAAAAATATTGCAAGAGGATTTGGAACAACTTCTTAGAAATTAGAACATACATGACAGAACACAAATGGTGAAATGTCCAACTTCTATTGAAATTCATCCTCTTGTCATATAAATAAAATTCTCTAATATCTCCGCTCATTAAAAAAGAATACCTAAGCATTATTTTGCATGCCTCATATTAGACATTTTAAAAAAATGTGGCAACTCTAATTACTGAAATTATTAATTCCTTTACTAAGTATCATCAAACAAACTTTCTGTGTTCTTTTGCTATGTCATTTGTGAAAAGGTCATATGTATTTAGTGGCTAGGGATTGTGTGATTAAAAGTTAAAAGCATGAAAGACAGATCTGCAGACAGAAAATCTAAAATCAAAGACTGGAAAACTAATACAGGATCGTGATAGTAAACCACTGGACTACAGCTAGAGGGAAAGAATAAACCCAAGAACTTTTTACTTTCCCATCTGTATCATCAGCTGTCCTTGTATTTAAATTTTAAGCTCCACAGAGCAAACGTTACGGTTTTGTTTTGCAACAGCACATAAAATGCTGTAGTCCCTATCCATTACTATGGCTCAAATGAAAAATGCTTCTGCCACAATCAGTTTAACAATAGTGACAAAATTATATACTATTAAGCACTGTCATTATGATTGATAAACACCTTGCTTCACATACAGGTGGTTCCTCAGTTAACTGCCATTCCATGTCAACCACAGTAATCCAGTTTAAAATTGGTCAGGAAACAAGTGCTATATTTTTTCCATCCTCCACTTTTTAAAAGTTTTTACCAAGTGTTAATTAACCTCCACTGAAAAATTATTCTAAAATAGCATATATAATAAATTATCACCTAGTAGTTTTAAATATTCCTTTGTCTTCTGTTTTACTTTGTTGTTTTCATCATATCTTCTTTAAATACTGGATTTTTAAAGCTTTACAATTTATTGTATTGCAATGCTTTCTAAACCACTGTAATTTTTGATTGATACAAGAAATAGAACTACAGTTAAGTTCTTAATGAGTTGTACACATGGTAATAATTCCTCTGATATCTATTAAATTTTATTAACATGCAGTAAACAAGAGCACAAGGATAGGAGATCAGATACAGCTGGCAAAAGTGAAAGCATAAATCTCATGTAGATCTAGCTGATCACATTTTTTCTGAATCTATATTTTTAGATTAAAGTACCTTATAGCACATGATATCCATGGACAAAAAGAACTTTAAATGATGTACAAAATCTTTTCATTCTTACCTTGTAATGGTCTAAGGTATGAGAATTTGTCCTGTTTCAGTCATGTTAAACATGTTAACCTTGTGGCCTTCCCCCAGGCAAATTTATTTTGAGTAAGGAAAAAAGTGAAAAGTAGGTGTAATAAGATCTCAAAATAAGTATAAATGCGCATGCAGACATTGCAAATTATTTCTAGTGTTAAACACAAGTAGGTTTGCAATTTCCTTAAAGTCTTGCACTTGAAGTTTCTTGCTTTGAGACTCTCAACATCCAGCTACCATCCGATACTGTCAGACACACAAGTTCAATACCTCAGAATGGAGCTTGTAAGAAACACACTGATTGCCAAAAATCCTGATTCATATTTTAATTTGAGACTATATGTTAGCTATAAGTAAGACTATAAACCCAGTATATACTGTACTGAAGAGAAACAGGATTCGATATGAAATTGTGCTCGAGAGTAGAATGAAAGGAAGACTACATAGGCTAGTAGAAATTCTTTCAATTTTTACAAAGCCTGTATAATTTCCAGGAACTGTATTGGGTCAGGCAATAAAGCTTAATCCTAGAAATATTTTTATTTCAGGCTTTTATTTCTGCTATGAAAATCTATAATATTATCTTTATGTGTTTTATCATAAACTTGTATTTCTGCTTCATCCACAAACCTTCTGTACATATTTCAGCAAAAACTTCCTAGTTACATTTTTATAGAGGAAAAAATAAGTTTTTGTGCGAGTGCTTGAAATACATCAAATAAGTAAGTTGTTTCATCTTTATATCAATTATGCTGTAACAAAAATTCCCCAAGAATTTTTTCTTTTATCATAGAGAAAGGAAAAATGACCTTATAAAATGTTCAAATTTAAGTCTGCATATTTCCATAGTTAACACTTAAAAAACTTCCCAAAGCCCTTGTAACTGCTGTAACTACAATCAAGCGAGGCATGACATATCTCATATCCAACTTTTGGTTAGTGACATTTCCAGATTTCTGTCCATAGAACTGCTGAAAGTGGTTATAATGACAAGAATCAAGAAGTGGGTTTTTTCAGTTGATGTGTCTGAAAGGTAGCTTTGTATGAACAGCTGTATTTTCAAAATGCTTGCCACCTCTAAATTGGTTCTTGTGAAGTGAACTGTTTGCCTTATTGCCAGCAGGGCACATTGCAGTGTAGCTGCTGCATTCTTAGCTTTTATCACTGTCTCTCTAACTGCTGAAGTGGAAAAGAAAGATTGCCAAAACCTGACGTGTTTCTTTTCCTTTCTGCCCACTCTGACTCGGTTTTTAGCTGTCTGTTGCTCCAGTGATGAGAAACGTTGCTCAGTTTATTCATTCACGGAATGTCTTTTCCAGCTCAAATAATGGTGATACCCTCTTGGAAACCACATCTCCAGCTGCCTATAGCAGTAAATGAAACAAACTTAATTAAGACATACCAATCATTGTCTACAGAAGAAGTAATTAGGCTGCAAAGAGTAGCACACATCAGGGTGTGATTTTCTAAATGCAAGAGATAATACCGTAAAAGCAAGAGGTACATCATATTTAGTAAGACAGTATATATGGATTGCAATAGGGATGGACTTTCTGAAGAAGTTAAATAATATGTCCAGAAAGATTAAAATAGTTTTGGGACAAAAGTTCTACTACAGGACAGCAATAATATAAAGACTGAATATCATTACTAATAAGCAATGGAAACTTTTTAGATGAAGACTTGATTGAGACACAAATGGAAGCAAACCATACCATTTTTTTCTGGATGAGGAAATATACATATACAGAGTGCACATAAAAATTTCTAAACGCAGCTGAGTAAAGAATTACATCAAAGACTCCAAAACTACAATGCACAGCTCCTGCTGCTACTTGTGTGAAACTACTTATCCCGCAGCTCAGCTTACTGGTGATAATTTTCTGCTGGGACTCATCTCTGCAAGCTTTTCTATTGTGCACCATAGTAGGTACAAGTTTTAAGAACTGCTTGCATCATGTTAAAAATCTGGAGAGGTCACCAAGACACACTAACACAAGAACTATAATAGAAATAGTACTTTTGCTTAACAGACTATTTGAATTAACTTTTTTTAAAAAACAATAAAATACTTTTCCACAGAAATCTCTGTGTATGCAAATCTCAGACACCTTTAAATACTACTCAAAGAAACAAGACAAATATCCTTCAGGTTCACTTTTTGCTTAATAGTAGCTGTAAAACTGAACATTTGAAATGCAAAACTTTTAAATGAAACTCTGGATGGCACAAAGCACTTAACTTTAAAGCACTAGATCCCATTAATAAAGATCTGAAAATCACTGTTAGTTAGAGTACTTCAATTTAATCTTTGTTCAATGTTATCAATACCTATTTACTATTATCAGTACATTTATGAAGAAAGGGAGTCAGTGTATTCCCATAGTTCAAAGTATCACAAAGTTAAATGCTTATTTTCCAATACACTTATCTCTGTGACACTACATTCTTCAAGGAAAGTGAACTTTAATTACAGTTTACAATGTTGAGTGTAAGATATCAATTTACATTAGGTTTATTTTGTTACAGTAAACTGCAGTTCACTTCCCAGTTCAAGAAGGTTTGTACACATCTCAGGGTTCGAAATTAATTACATACACACATAATCAGTGCAACCAGCAGGCATAAGCAAAGTCATACTACATAACTTCATTCTGGGTATTCATCTCTTCAAATGGGATCAGAAATGTTAACATCTGCAATTCCTGTTTACTTACCATCTCTGTCAGCACTGTATACCCAAGTCACATTGTAATAAGAGGCCAAGAAAAATATTTTGCCACTCAAATGGTTCTACACAATTCTAGCTGTGCATTTCACTACTTCATTTCTTTGTCTACTATGTCATATGATGTGTACTGTAGTCATATGATTTAGTTTAGGTTGTCCTGCAAGAAGCAGGGAGTCGGATTTGACAGTCCTTAAGGGTCCCTTCCAACTTGACATATTCTATTCTATAATGCATAAGCCACCATAGATGTCAGTACTATTCCAGTAAAAAAAAATTATTGTATTCCACACCTTGAATGACAGGTAATGTCCAATCTTTTTCATGTAAAATAATACACAGATATGACAGCATTTAATGAAAGAATCTTTCCAATGTATTTTGGAACAATGACTGCACAGGCCAGAAGAAACTCTGAATATTATTCCACAGTCTATTTTTCAAGGCACTCAACCCCAGTGAATATTTTATATAAGGCAGAAGCACTTTAACTGGAGAAATAAGAAAGATTTATGCTAGAACACCATGAGAACTTGAGATAGTGGCTTATTAGCTGCAGCGTTCACAAGAAAGAGAAAAGACATCAGATTAAATCTTAAAGAAGAATTTCAGCCTGAGTCTCCAACCTCTACTTTTTTTCCTCTCCTATGCAGAAAGCACACTTTAATATATATGACACGAAAATATCCACTGGTGCCCAGTTTTTTTCCTTGAGGTTCCCAGAGAAACTGAAGTATAAACTCAGGAGGAGTATAAATTCAAATCCAGGAGTATGTTGGCTCTATGCACACAAAAATGTAGTGGTCAACTGGCAAAATCTCTGAGGTACATGCGACACACAGGAAAAGTTCATCTTGTTCCACATCCTATTTTTCACAGTGGCCATTAGCAAATGTCCAATGACAAGAGGAAAACCAGATTAGCCCTTTATCCCCAGAATAATTTCCAAGTACCTATACCAAGCAGAAGTCCCTGAGCATCACAGTGAAATCAAAATGCTGAGATTTAACAGGTGCAATTGCAGTTTTCTGAATCTCAATTAACTTACTATTCAGGTAAGATTTCCAATGACCTTTCTGTTAACAGAAACTTAGATTTTGTTTTCACCATGCTTACAGATACATTTTTAATATACAATTCAAACAAAATTCCAGGAGTCAATGGGACACGTGCTTTAGAAAGTACATCAAAACCACAACTCTAAAAATTTCCCCCTCACTCCCACACCACCCTGGCCATCCTCTTTTCTCCCTACATAATAAATTTCCTCTGTATACTTGGCATCGAATGATCTTATTAATTGGGGCAGTACTCCACATAGGTGCATCTTGCCCTCTGGTGACAAAATTAAGAGCAAGCTGTAGGCCTTGACTACCCTATACAAACCTTCATTTTTCTGCAAGCCTAAAGTTCGTCTTGTTTCCCAGAACAAAGTAACAGATTACATTTTGCCTATTTCAGTCAGCACGTCTTTGCATTTCAGTATAAACTAGGCCATTTGCATAAAGACACATTATTAAGCCTCAAAACAGCAGAATGTTTTCCATGTGTTTATCTCACACATTGTCTGTTCATTTTATTAATACATTTACATGTTAAAATTTTAAACGTCCTTAAATGTATGTAACACAAACAGCAGCCTTAAAGTCTTGACAAATGTACTTCAAACTGGCCCAGTGCTCGTGTCACTCAGCATGGTCCAACACCTTTCCTCTGAGCTGATATGGAACACCTACACGGTTAATATATCCAGCCTTCCTGTATCTGAAAAGGAAACCTAAAGTCTATATCCTTGACAGTAGACTTTTGAAATTCTGTCTGTCTATACCAGGCATGCCTCAAAAGTTATTTATCAATGTTAATGATGCACACTGGTCTTATCTTACAGTTTATTAACAAGGTCACTGTGAATTTTAACACTAGTAGCAAGTTGAGAAAGGGCATAAATGTGCATCATATGACAGTCTTCTGAGATAAAATATGTTTAAAGTTATTGGATAGTCTTTTGAAGCAAATTAGGCAGTTATTGTGTACTGTTTCATTTATGAAAAAAAAAACCAGAAGCTTTTGAATTATATGGCTTGGAACAAAATGTACACTCATAAGTAGGATTTTTTTTTTTTTTTCACCTGGAAAACTACACACCAAAAATGTGGAGACAATATATTTGATACATCAAGATGCTAAGACTTCAGTCCTTACTGTAATTTGGGACATGAAGGCAATCTGTAACTTCATAGTAAATTTCAGATTCTTGAAGAGAATGAAAGACCAAAGAATCAATTGCTAGTGTAGACTTTTTTTCCTTTTTATCACTTTAAGACACTTTTTTTGTTGTTATAATTCCTCGCAATTGAAGTTACTGAAGACAAAAAAAGCAAGCAAGTAATTAGCCTGAATTTGCCAAGATGACAAGCTATCTATTATAAGGCACATATTTCATTCTAATTATCACTTTAAAGAAAAAAATAAAAAGTTGTTTTCCCAAACAGCAGCTACAAAAAGAATTAGAAAATGAGAAAACTTGTGGATTATCAATTTTGTATATTTCTCTGTAACTATCTCCCAGGCTTGCCTAAGAATGTCATCATTAGGAACGGGTATTGATCCAACCATTCCTTTTTCCTTTGATTACACATAAATTATGTTCTTTATATTTATAAACTTCATGTTCAAAAGTTAAATATTCATGCTCTGTAGGATTTTGCTCAGTGTTTACATTTTCAAAGCCAACAGAACTCAGTCTGCTTCTAGTGATAACTGAAAGAAAAAAAGAAAATATTTTAAAGGAGCATAAAATATGTAGAAATATCTCACTGATATATTTTGCTTTATACTTTGCGGATCTTCATCTTTCTGTAGAGTAATGCTCCATTGGATGTATGACAAGCTACAAGTCTAAAGATATATTGCTATATTAACTTCATTTATGCTATCTGGATAGCACTACAATACTCTAGGCACCACAGTCATTTTCTTTTCTTACTTGCAATAATTAACATTAGAGAGCAGGAGATGGCTAAATTAATTTATAACTTTATAGTTTCTTATACTAATTATTTCCTCTTCTTATATTTTAGGTCATCCTGTCATTCCAGCAAACACTAATCAATCATGGGATTTGAAGTTAATACTACTAAATAAATGAATTGCTTAATCTCCTATGAACATCTGTACATACTTCATCTTCACAAGGCCTATCAATTTTATGTCGTCAAGGACAAAGTGACCTTCATTTCCACAAAATGCCTCTTTTTACTGGACAAGTTGGTTACAAATGCATCATTTATCCTCAGGAAGAAAGTCCTTCACAATCACCCTTTGTCAAATGCAAGGATGTACATTATCAATTGACCAGGTCATACTGACTTCCAAAACTGCAACTGTGGAGTACTAAAAGGTCTTTGATTTTTTCTGAACATTTGTGCTAAGATGAAGGACATGCAACTCAAAATCAATTTTCTACTTGGCCTGGTTATTACTGCTCTAGTACAAGCTGTTGAAAAAAAAGCAGACTGTCCAAAGTCATGTATATGTGAAATCAGACCATGGTTCACCCCCAGGTCTGTGTATATGGAGGCCCCAACAGTGGACTGTAATGATTTAGGCCTTTTACATTTTCCAGCCAGACTGCCTGCCAACACACAGGTTCTACTTCTACAGACAAATAACATTGCCAAAATTGAACATTCAGTAGACTTCCCTGTGAATTTAACTGGTCTAGATTTATCTCAGAACAATTTATCCTCAGTGACCGGTCTCAATCTTCAAAAGACACAACAGTTGCTTTCAGTGTACCTTGAAGAAAACAAACTTACAGAGCTCCCTGAAGAATGTCTCTCTGGGCTCCACAATTTACAAGAACTTTATATTAACCATAACCTGCTTTCTGTGATTGCACCAGGAGCTTTCAAAGGCCTCGATAATCTTCTCAGACTTCATCTCAATTCAAATGGTCTGCAAATGATCAACAGGAAGTGGTTTGAAGCTACTCCTAATCTTGAAATTCTCATGATTGGAGAAAACCCAATAATCAGAATCGAAGATATGAACTTTAAGCCTCTTATCAATCTGCGCAGCCTAGTTTTAGCAGGCATAAATCTCACTGAAATACCAGATAATGCTTTGGTTGGCCTTGACAATTTAGAAAGCATTTCCTTTTATGACAATAGATTTGCTAGAGTGCCCCACATCGCTCTTCGAAAGGCTAAAAATCTTAAATTTCTGGATCTAAATAAGAATCCCATTAACAGAATACGACGAGGAGATTTTAGCAATATGCTGCACCTAAAAGAGTTAGGAATTAATAACATGCCTGAACTGATTTCTATAGATAATCTTGCTGTTGATAATTTGCCAGATTTAAGAAAAATAGAAGCTACCAATAACCCCAGATTATCATACATTCATCCAAATGCATTCTACAGACTTCCAAAGCTGGAGTCACTCATGCTTAACAGCAACGCGCTGAGTGCCCTGTACCGCAGTACAATAGAATCCTTGCCTAACCTCAAAGAAGTTAGTATACACAGCAACCCCATTAGATGCGATTGTGTCATTCGCTGGATTAACATGAATAAAACAAATATTCGCTTCATGGAGCCAGAGTCTCTGTTTTGTGTAGACCCTCCTGAATTCCAAGGCCAGAATGTGAGACAGATACACTTCCGGGAAATGATGGAAATCTGTTTACCCCTGATAGCTCCTGAAAGTTTTCCATCTACTCTGGATTTAAAAGCTGGCAGCCATATTTCTTTGCACTGCAGAGCAACAGCAGAACCAGAACCTGAAATCTACTGGATAACACCATCAGGACACAAACTTTTGCCTAATACTGTTTCTAATAAATACTACATTCATTCCGAAGGAACATTAGACATAAGGGAGGTAACACAAAAAGAAAGCGGTTTATACACATGTATAGCAACAAATTTAGTTGGTGCAGACCTCAAGTCAGTCATGATTAAAGTGGATGGCTCTTTCCCTCAGGACAGCAACGGATCTTTGAACATTAAAATAAAAGATATAAAATCTAATTCTGTTTTGGTATCATGGAAAGCAAATTCTAAAATTCTGAAGTCCAGTGTTAGATGGACAGCTTTTCTGAAAGCTGAAAACTCTCAGGCTGCACAGAGTGCTCGAATACCATCTGATATAAAGGTATATAATCTTACACATCTAAATCCATCAACTGAATACAAAATTTGTATAGATATTCCCACTATCTATTCACAGAATAAGAAACAATGTGTCAATGTAACCACAAAAGGGCTGGACTTGGCAATGAAAGGCTATGAAAAGAACAACATAATAGGATTCCTTGCCTGCCTTGGAGCTCTTTTGGGAATCATCTTTGCGATATATCTCTACACCTGCATCTCACGAGAGATGAACTGTGATGCTGGACATGGCTATCTAAAGAATTACCTGAAGAAACAATCCGTTTCACTGAATGAGCTTTATCCTCCTCTAATCAGTCTTTGGGACATGGGCAAAGAAAAAAGCACAGCAATGGAAGTAAAAGCAACTGTAATAGGAGTACCAACCAATATGTCATAAATATGTCAGTATACCACTTTATTTCTGAAATAAAAAGCACATGACTGCATTTGTGCTCAATAAAAAGGCAACAAAAATATTTCTTTTAGGAACTAGATGCCTGGTCTTTGCTGCTGCTGACAAAGTGGGAGTATGTACTGACTCGGTAAAAGAGAATAATTTTAACTAAATGGGTATTCCACCAACCAAATACAACTAACTTCATTTTCTAGAACTTTCACGGGACTTTCAAGTCTGGAATACAGTGCGAGTAGCCAAGAACATTTTCTGTATTTTTTTTTAATTATTATATAAAAGTAGTGGAACTGAGCAATACCTCCTCCTGTGCTGTATTACACACACTAGCCACGAGTTTTTGCAGTGAACAGATATACTAGGATTGACAAGTGGTGTAATGAAATGGACAAATTCTGTAGAGTAGACACAGTGAGTATGTGAATTTTTTTTATGAGGAAAATACATTTTTGATTAAAAGCAAAATAGTTTTTGGCTTGTTTGTTTCTTAAAAAAAACATTCTGGGAACTACTGTCTGACAATAAAAAAACTCATTCTAATGTCTGATAAAAATATTTCTTTATATATGTTTCTTTTAAAATGCCAGTGTGAGCACATATGATATATTTCCTGGGTTTAGCCTGTATAACTGCAATAAGTCACCTAATATTTTATACAGTACTTACCCATAGTAATAACCATATTTTAAATGTTGCTTATTGTGGGAGGATTGAAGAGAGAAGGGTGGAAAAGGAACATAAGACTGATAGGGAAATGGATTGTTAACTACTGATAACAGCATATTTTGAGCTACTTTGGTATTTTCCCGGAAGCCTGAAAGCTGAATTCAATTGTCAAACTCAGATATTATAAATCCAATATCTTGTCTTTAGTCAAAAGCGTAATTAAGTTATTAGTGATCTCAAAAATTTAGGCTCTTCACATAGCAAGCTCAGACAACTTGAACAGTTTGAATGATATTAAAGTTTTCTTTCTGGACCTATAAATTTCTGTTCAGTAATAACAACTGACTAGTTTATAAACCTCCCCAGCTTTCAAAATGCAAGAAACAATAAATGACTGACAGAAACTTTATAAGTAGAAATGAATTGAAACAAAACAAAAACAGAACAATAACTACCTGACTACTCATACTGAAGCTAAAGTTCTCATGGGAGAAGAACTGGGACCAGAAGCAGCAAATGTGCACAAGAAACTGCTGATCAGAATGTTGATTGCAAGGTAAACGCAATTCTGTCAGAATGTAAAAAGTGACTGTTCCTAAGTCCAGCAGAGAACAGACATCTATCCATTATGATACCTGATATAAAGATGTGGTACCTCCAAACAAAGAAAGTAAAAGCAAAGTTTTTATGTTGTTTTGGTTCATACATATGAAAACAAATAGGAGGAATTAAGGATAAAATGGTATCTTTGAATATTGCATTCACAGAATGCATACGTAGCTTGAATTACAAAGTAAGAATAGGAGTAACATTTCTTGTAAGTCTTTAGTAGACTTTAATTTTTTTTTATACTCAGTAATAACATGCTTTGCTTCTTTCTAGACTTGGTGGAAGTAAAATTTTTATGGAACCACTGATAGAATTTTGTACATAGAAAAGCAGTTAGTTGTTATATTTAAAGTTTAACAGAAGAGTTACTTCTTGTATTTAGACATTAACTTCTCTACTTACTTATAGTTTGCTGCATACTTTCAAAATACTACAGGTCTATAAACACTTATAATATTGAAAAATATTTTCATTTTATCTCGTACTAATGAATAACTTGCTTTCATGTTAAGGATGTCATATTTCTAGGTAAATTCCTGGATTTTTAAAATACGGAAAGGTATTTTCCAAAGATGCTAATGTCAGAAAGAAGAATCTGATGCTGATTTTAGACTACCATAACTTAGTTCACAAACCTGATGACTTGCTGTCACACGTAGGTGCCGGTTGATCAGAGGAACGCTGAGACAGCAAGCACGATTTCAACACCATGGGCAGCTCATGGGGGGAGCTGCTCCTCCAGGCATCATCACCCAAATGGGACCCATCGCCAAGCAGATATTACACTTGTCAGCAAGAACTTCTTAATATATCCTATATGTTTTCCCTTTGAAAGCAAACTCTATTTAGAACCTACAACTCTTAGGGCTTAGAAATGAGAAACTGATTTTTCTTTCAGGCAAACGCATCTCTGCACAATACAATAAAAAAATAAAACAACACAAATACAAGTCTAACGGCAGGCACCAGTAAAAAGGCCATTTTCCCCTCACAGAATAAGTATAGAGTTTATTTACTTTATTGAAATATCTCATTAAATGATTTTTCTAACAGAAAAAAACTACATTTAAAGAAAAATTCTTATACAAAACTTCTGAGAGCCGAAATGTAATTAGATGTATCTCACAAATATTTGAATTATTCTATAGTATATATTGATATAAAATTAAAATATACCTTACATTTTAATGAAAATTTGATTACCCTACTGCTATAAGTAAGTAAATTCCTTTATATTGCTAAAAATATAGACATATAATTGTGTTTCTTTAAGTAGCTTTGCAATCCTCCTCTCACATGACCTTGATTAAGGCATTTTACAACTTTACCTTCCTTTCTCTGAAAGTACCTCTGAAAGAATATACTGACCTTTGTTTTCAGCTTACCAACAAATGCCTCTTCTGTAACTGACTATAATGAATATTCTTTATTTGTACTAAAATGCCAACATTGCTATCACTGAAAGATGAAACTTAGTAGGGAAATGTCCATGTGAACTGGCTCAATATCATCTCTGCAATAGATTACAAGATCATCAATTTTTTTGTACCTCATAGAATAAAACATTTGTGATTTGGTAGAAGTACTTAACTGATAGAGAACAAAAAAGGAATAAAAATGCAATAATCCTCTTAGCAAAGGATCTGCAGAAAGCAACACTTGCAGATTTAGATTAAAATTTTAAAAGGATATACCTATTAGCACATCCAAGTTAATACTTAATCCATTTTTTTCATGAACTTATATGTCAACAGTATTACAATTCTTCAGTATAATGAGATTTTAAATACCTTTAAAAAGAACTCTTATATATTACTAACAGAAATGTAAGTTTGGTCATTTTTTTTTGATCAAATTAAATGGAGCTCAAGAACATCTTAAAGGCAAAAAAGCATGTTGGACATGAGGCCATATGAACCCACTTAAGTTAGATTTCAAAATGTCCACTGTTCTGTTAATGGCAGTTTGATCCTTTTACTATACACACTTGTGTGCATGTGTGAATACTTCTATCGGCATTTTGTTAGCCTGCCTGCAGAACTTTACACCAGTGTATCTGTATTGCATTATTTTATCTACCAATTGGAAGTAGTATCTTGTAGAACACATGTCAATGCTTCTAATGGCAGTACTTTGAACCACCTACTAACCATATAAGCATAATGTCTTTAACATCTTCATAGAAACACCTCCATTATGTTACCCTAACAAATCTCTAAGCAGATTCATTATTTCCCCATGATCACAGACATTTTTCATGTTAAAATCCCCAGAGAATCCACAGATGGGCGGTGGGATTCTTGTGTAGCTGTGTGTGTGAAAATGGATAGCTGTTTCTTCCATAGATACACTACCCTATAAACTTGAGGGTCCTTAGGAAGTAATAAATCCACCTTTTACCTCCAACAACTTAGTCTATATTTATCTTCTATCACTTTACAGACATATGTCCAAAAACTCTAACAATATTTTGTTAAGCAAAGTAGAATCTGTTAAAAAAATTAGGGCCAATTTCCTAATATAGTATGCTTTTTAATAATCTCTTCTTTTACAGAAAAGTTGCTTTTTCCACAGAAGGCATAGGGCTAAAAATTTTGCAGTCTTTTATTAATTGGGTTGATAACTCTCTTTAATGGTGGTAGAAACTGAATGAGATATATAATTTCCTTGCAAACAAAGAAAAGCATTATTACAGGTCTGTGTTTTAACTTATTTAATAATTTTCTCTCAGGAACCCAATGCATTAAAAGCAGTACTTACTGATTATTCAAACCAGAAAATAGTATCTCATAAATAGTTTTAAGTTACCTTGGCACTTGACAGCCAGCTTAATTCTGAAACATGCTATTAATGAAAGGGAGAAGGCAAACACTAGTGTTTGAAAAGATTGGCTAGGTCATACCCAAAACATAAGATCAAGATGACTTTTAAATTTAATTTTTTAATTCAGTTTCCTTAATTCTTTTAATCAGCTACTCAACTGAAAAGTAGTGTTCTATTAATAAAAATATTAAGTACTTACTTCTTGGTAAAACATTTACAAAAATCAATTCTAATATTCCACAGCTAACACAACCAAATGATAACTTATGCAAGTACATTTAAGTTTCCAGTTTAGCTACAATACAAAAAAAAAAAAAAATTCTTCACTGAAAGGGTTATCAGTCACTGAAATGGGCTGCCCAGAGATGTGGTTGTTTCACTATCCCTGGAGGTATTTGAAAGACAGGTGGACAAGATGCTCAGATATATAGTTTAGTAGTGGACAGGTACAGCTGGGCTCAATGATCTCAAAGGTCTTCTCCAACCAGATGATTCTGTGATTGTATGTGAAACCATAATTCTAAATAATAGCTAAAAACTTATACAAAAGATCACAGAATGAGTGTTGAATTAGATCCTAAGAGAAACTTCCATTTCCAACATTCATTAATAAAACTAATTCTGCTTACATAACCTTAAGCAGTGACCTCAAGATGAATCAAAAAAGAAATGGAGAGTTCCCTCAGTCTTGTGCTGGCCAGTAATGGAAAAGAGACAATGATTAATGACAATCTTATAAAATATTCTTTGTTATCTGAAACAAGAAGAGACATTTCAAAAAAAAAAGATGCTTATGTAGTCTAGAAAGTAAGTTCACATACTAGACAGTACCAGAAGAACTGAGATTTTAGAGAGAAAAAAATGAAAACTATCACTAACTCTCTGACTTAAGCAAGAAAACAATTCCAATTAATGAACTGAATGGAGTAAAACCATAGTTGATGTGTGGCACTGACAAGAAACTTTACATAGCAAAAAATGTACAGTAAGTATGAAAAGGTCAGTGAAAACTACGTAAGACATTTTGAAGGTTGTAGTTAAGTGGAACAGAGAAGATAGCTATTCGTCATGAACCACTAGAGACAAACCAAGACTAACAATTCACCTCATGCCAAAGATGAGAAAACAGATTAAGAATTATATGCGTTCTTATGTAAGAAACAACAGGACTAGAAACATCCAGAATAAAAAATAATTGGTTTTGCCTACTGAAATTGAGACTTCACCACAACATAGCTTACTGAAAGACATCTTGACTAAAATTGTTAGGAAAGTGATAGATACAAGCAATGTTTTTAGAACACCTTTGCATCCCATGACCAGCAGTAGAAAGATATTGGAATAAAACATTCCTGCTAAGTAGGAAAAAACCCCACGTCTTTCTGGAATATTGGTTGACCTTCCAAACCAACTGTTTTCATACATCAACTGGTTGGCATACCAAATGCATAATTTGAATAGCTTCCAGTTTAATACCATTGGAAATAATTGGCATGAATTTTCTCAGGAAAAGGCCAAATAGTTACTTAGGGAAAATGCTAAGCTGCAACAGAAAAATGTAAAGATTATCAAAACAAGAGGAAGATTATGTAAAAATTCAGTAAACATAAAATCAAGACACTGAGAATAAAAAGTAACCTATATGGCAAAGTTTGTGAAGATAAACCAAACAAACCTCATTTGCCTATATAACAACTCTAGATGTTGAATATTAAACAAGTGAATTGCTATTACTGATTTATATGGATAAATTCCATTTGAGTTATTACTGAAATTCGACAAGATTTGTATGACTAGAATATTAAAACACAAGCATAACCCACCAAGTGAGACCTGTACTTTGAGACTGAGAAGTGAAATATTTGCTCCAGGTTCAATACAAATTCAGAAGGACTTCAATCCTCTTCAATTTTTGAACTATACGACAGTGTGAAGATAAAATAATTCATCAGGCTACATTGTACCCATGATCAGCTGCACTTCACTATTCTCAGAAAAAAATGTACAAGCATCATATGCAAATGGTGTTATCATACAGTAGAACTAGTAATGAAGGGGGCGATGCTTTGGTGTTCTTGGAACATTTATATTGTCTTATATGATTTCTTTAGATATTTAGGAAGACATTTGCAAAATGACTGTGACAGGACAAGTACAAGTATTTACACAATGCGAATTAATAAAAACACTAAAATGAAATGCTGATATGAAATGTTGACTTTCTTGTAGAATACTTCATATTCATTAAACCACTAAGGTCAGATTTCAAGAAGTTCCAATGAAAAAAGTTTCGTTCTTTCTGAAGTCCATCTCCCAAAGACATCCAAGTACAACGCTCATCCACAAAGACGTTCTATAAATCAGTCTTCAAAGCAACTGCACCTGTTAAGTCTTTCCTCCATTTAGATGAAGATGAAAACTACAAATTAAATTTCTCTGGAAGCTAAAAAAAATACTTTTTACAAATCTCTCACATTTCTTTTTTTGTTTTGTCTCTCAGCTTCAATTGTCTTTAGACTTTTTTTCCCCAAAGTCTTTTCCTTTGCTTTGATGCAAATGCTCTGTTGCTCTCCCTTCCATGATTCCAGTGGGTCTTTTGCTTATTTACTGCTACTATTGTTGCCAGACCATCAAAACATTTCCAATACTGCCAGGAAGGACAGATGTTGTCTGACTTAAAAAAAAAGAATCAAGCAAATATCATATTTACAGCAAAATATTCGAATGGTAAAATACAAATATTAAAGAAAGACTTGGAATTCTTAAAGAAAACACTGGTGTAAAACTTGTCAGATAAGGAGATGAAATATCTTTTAGGGAAACAAAGCATAGAAAAGTAATGACATTCAGATGAAAATAAGAATAATAACATGGGAATAAGACAAAGCTGAAAGGGCAGATGGCCTATTCCTGATCCTAAAATAGCTGATGTTGTTTTTAACATTACAGTTTAGAAGAGTAGAAAACAACTCCATCTGCCTTACCCTTAACAAGCTATTGTTCATTATTCGTGTTGATGACAATTTCATACTGTGCTCCAAATAAATGGAATGCTTTTGGGAATCACAAAGCTACGTGCTGTATGCGTTCAGGTGTGAAGAGCAATTCAGAACAAATGGCCAAAAGCATGAGATATTAAAATATCATCATAATTGTACCTTCTGAATCTAAGGCAAATTACATTCCTATTTCTACAAAATATACCTCCATAACACAGAAGTTGAATACCCTGATTCTATCCCACTTGTTCAAGATATAGGCACGTAATACCTCAAACAGAGAACAGTACGTCCTTTAGTCAGAATTCTCTACTAAAATAGAGAAAGGAAAGTAAGGAAAGTATATGGAAAAATAATCTCATATTGAAAGAGTTTCTTATAAGAATGTTAGCAGCCATGGTAAATAATCATACTATTCCTTCCAAGAATTATCCATTAAAGAGACTACTAAGATCTACAGATTACTGAGTTCTAAGCAGCAACTGTTCTTATTGTGTAACCTTGCCCAGAGCTCAAGTGGAAGCAGAAGTGCTAGGGACAGCTGTAGACACAGGAGATAATCTTCCTTAGCTTGGTGATAAATTAAGGGTCAGGGAGGCTATCACTCCTGTCCTATATACGGCTTTCTACTTCTATATGTCCAATACAAACACTATTATTAATACTTTCCAAGCCATCATCATGGAGTTGAGTCCAACTCAACTTTACCTCCAGATATCATGCATCTCTACACACATTCCCAGAAACAATATGAGGATAGGATTCCCTCCATGACGTTTGGTGTCATACATCACACTGAGACTGGTTGTCAGTACTTGAACAGTATGGGTTTGATCAGACAACACTGTTGCTAGCCAGAGAGATAGCTTCCAGGTTCACAGAGTTAAAGGAAACAAAAGTCCCATTTTAACAAGAAGGTATTCACAGGTGATCCCTTCAATTCAGACTATTACTGCAGATGAGAAAGCAAGTAAAAACTGGATTCCTACAGAAGCATGTATGTGTTTCTCTCCAGCAGTCAAAATGACCTCAGAGCTAGTTGCCATAACAAGGGCCAGTAGGATAATAGAAGCCATTTCTACTAACAGAAGACAGAAGACAAGGAAGAAGACAAGATGCAAAAATGAAGCTCTTTATATTCTTTTTTAAGGACTAAACTCACTAAATATGGTTACTAGTGATCACAACAGAGAAATAATTACATTATTCATCTTTTTGAGCCTAGCAATTAAACTATGTGGATTGCTAGAACTTGAAGGGTAAAGAAATATGTGGGAGGCTTATCTCTGCAAGATAAAAAAGGAGTAAGGCATGCCCAAGCTGAGATGGGCAACAGAACAGATGATGCAAAACCTTCAGAACCTCAACAAGGAAGAATGAATGTGCTCCTTTTAAGAGCAGAATAATCATAGGCTTTGCACTGGTCAAAGACAAACCTCAATGAAAAATATCCTAATTTTGACATTCATAGAATCATAGAATTTGAAAGGATCCACTGGATCATTGAGTCCAACCATTCCCATCAATCATTAAACAAAAACCAAAGTACTTATTGACAGTCTTGTTCTATAAGCATTTCTTCCAGTCCAGACCCAAATTCTATAAAGAAAGCATTTTAGCATGTATATACTTTACAGGTCAAAGTATTCACACTTTTGTCATTTAACATGTGAACACAAGTCAGATTCTTTGAGATGGCTGTTGAAAATAATACTTCAGGGCAGAATTATGTCAGAAATTTTTATTCTTTTGTATGAAATCGTACTTTGTGCTGTTAACATTTATAATGTCTTTTTATTTCAGTCTCTAGCATGAATTTCAGGTAAACTTAAAAACATACAGCTGAATACGTTATAGCACCAAAGAAATTGGGTTACTGTCTGAAGACTACTAAAGACAGCTATAAAAGACAATGCTTTGATGTAATGGTGGAATGATTTCAAAGGACAAAGAACTTTATGATGAAAATCATCTGTTCCTACATATTCTAACATTTTAACAGAAGGAAAAAAGTGCTACAAGTAGTCAGAATTATTATTTTAAATTAAGTGCAAAGTGTCCAACAACTATAGAAAGCAGTAATTTAAAATATTATAAGCAACTACTATCATTAAACTGCAGCTAATCAACTCTGTCTTTCTTTTCATAGCAGGTAGTAAAACGATTAAATTAAACTATTACCATCAATTATATTTTCTTACATTAACTTAATCTTACCTTAATATTTACTGTAAAATGGGATAGGTAAATATATATCACTTAAGTAGCTATTAAAAAATGCATTCTATTCTAAGTAGACTAGTGTGTAAATGGTAATACAATGATAGAAAAATAATATAGATTAGTTTTACATACTTTGAGTCGATATGCTAAAATGCAGTCATGTGAATTTTACCAATGCACTATTGGTTTTGTGCTTTACAAAAATGAAAACATTTATCAATCTTAAGAGTTAAAGTCTCAAAATTTATTTCTCTGCAGGTATTTATGAGAAGTATATGCCTATCTTTAGCAAAATAAGTGCTATATTGAATATTTATGTGCTACACAATCTACTTCAAAATATGAAATAATGCTATCTCCTCATATACCTGCTAGCACAAGTTCACCTATCTATACCTAAATTATTTAATATATGCACACCAGTACCTCAATTCCATTTCTCCTACAGCCATGTAAAAGAATTTCAGTACTCCAGCTAGAAATATTCCAGCTGTATTTCCATGATGTCTAGACTCTGTATTTGACAACTCCAGAATAGCACTGTCCACTGTCAACACTCATAAATGTATATTCACATTGTCATGTCCAAATCAGCCTGTTGCCTTTCAGGCTCTTAGAGTTCAAATCAAAATTACTTATCTTCCTTCCAGGAATTTCAACCTCTCTCTCACCCTTCTCTTTCATCTGTTTGTTTAGCATTAATCTACTGTCTTATGCAAAATCACACCAGTGAAGGAATGCTATTTGTTATAATTTTAAATTTTTCAATTACATGAAAAAAAAAGAAGAAAATAACTGAATTGTTCTCTACGTTTAAGAGTAAATGTCAAGTGTAGCCAGAGGAGAATTGCAACTCTGAAAACTCTGCAGCGTGTTCCCCCACATACTTCTTCCATCAACTTCTTTAAAATGGCATTGTGTTAACTAAAGCTCACTTTTTATCCTTGGTCTTAGAAAAGTTGATTAAAATGAAGAATGACCACTACAGTTAGAGAAATTTTAAGTTATTTCCAGCTTGTGTTATATCTGTATTACTAAAAAGAAAAAAGAAACAGAAAGAGAATAATCTTATGATTCACCCAGACTTTCAAAAGCATATTACAATTTATAGGAATACACCAATAAATATATTACATCAAAGCACATACACTAAAGAGTTTACATCAGTTAACTAAATAGTTTCAAATAAAATAAACAAAAAATAAATTGTCAAAATGTTGATTTTTCTCCATGACATCAAGAGGTAGGAAAGTACCCATCAGTACTTCCTCATATAGCAAAAGCATTTAGGTGCATACCTTTAACTGAATTTAACAGGTACTACACTCCGGCATCTTTGGGTGTTTGGGGCACTAATAACCATGTCCTTCAATCATTAAAATCATGGCCCCATGAACTTAACTAACTGATTCGTGGCCCTCAAAATTTTTCATAGGCATGGCTCTGCTAAAGACAGCATAAAAGCAATTTGCATCATTCATTTATTTGAAAACATTACATTTATTTTTAATTAAGACAAAATGGGAAAAGCAATATTATTTATTTAAAATGCTTAGAATAGAATACTTTCAGGAAAACATCTGTTTCATGATTAAATAACTGAATATCCATCACAGAAATGTTGGATAGTCCAGAATTGTAAGCACCAGGAAAGGAATGTTCTGTATGTTCAGATACTATTTAATGACAAAAGCAATATGCCATACGATATATTCTAAATTACTTTATTTTAAGACACTACAAATAATTTAGGTTTCTCTCAGATTCTTATTTCTCTTGATCTAAAAAGTTTGCAAAAGTCTGCTCCTGCTACTCATCACTAACTATCAATTATCTTCCTACAGGATTTCTTAGGCTCCAGCTTGTCTTCCTCCTCCCTTTGTTTCCATCATTTGAAAATTTCTTTTTGCTTCAATTATCTTACACATGAAAGTTCCCTGTGCAATACCATTCTCCCACTATTAGCATCCCTTCTTTAGTTTAACATTCTAGCACAGAACTCTGCTTTTCTCTTCCCAAAATTATTACTCCATCACAATGGAAATGTATCAAATAATCTAAATTCTTCCTTCTAGAACCTTTACATTAAATATGCCAAACTGTAATAATGTAATGACTTTCCAGTGAGAAGGGGGTTACCTCAGTTCAGAGTGTGGACACATCTCATAAATACTCAGAAAATAGTGAGAAATTTTAAGGAAGTAAAAAAATGTTTAAAAACAAATGGTAGTTTACAAACCTTCTCATACATTGCTAACAGATCATGGGCATATCATGTAAGGATTGTGTCTAGTTCTAGAACCTTCAACATAAGAAGGATATGGAGCTGTTGGAACAGCCCCAGAGGAGGGCCACAAGGATGATCCAAGGGTTGTTCCCTATGAGGACAGGCTGTGAGAACTGGCCTTGTTCAGCCTGAAGAAGAGAAGTCTCCAAGGAGATCTTAGAGCAGCTTTCCAGTACCCGAAAGGAGCCTCCAAGAAAGCTGGAGAGGGACTAATCATAAAGGCTTGTGGTGATAGGATGAGGGGGAACAGATATAAACTGGAAAAGGGCAGATTTATACTAGACATTAGGAAGAATTTTTCCACAATGAGAGTGGAGAGGCTCTGGCACAGGTTGCCCAGGGAAGCTGTGGCTGCCGCGTTCAAGGTCAAGTTGGATGGGGCCTTGGGTAACCTGATCTAGTGGGATGTCCCTGCCTGTGGTAGGGGGGTTGGAACTAGATGGTCTTTAAGGTCCCTTCCAAAACTAACTACTCTATGATTCTAAGTATTACAAATAAAAGTGAGGAATAATCAGAAACTGTAGATTCTAAATGGTAGATAAGTCAATGGTAAAAAACAATTGTAACATTGGATGTAGCATGAGGAGTAAACAAGAGGAGTTAAGAGAGGTGTGCGCATCTGCAGGAATATGACCTCATAGACATTGCAGAGACACAGCGAGGTGGATCCTATGATTGCAGTGTTGGAATGGAGGGATAAGGGCTGTCCAGGGAGGACAGGCAGGCGAGAAGAGGAGGGAGTGTTTCCCTCTATGTCAATGACCAGCTGGAATGCACAGAGCTCCACGTGGGGATGGATGAGGAGCCAACTGAGAGCTTATGGGTCATGATTAAAGAGAAGGCAGAGACAAGTGATGTTACAGTAGGGGGCTGCTACAGGCCACCAGACCAGGAACAGTGAGCAGATGAGGCCCGGTAGAGACAGATAGGTACAGCCTCAGGTTCTCAAGCCCTGGACCTCCTGGGGGAACTTCAACACTGGAGGGACATTACAGCAGGGCACAAGCAATCCAGAAGGTTCCTGGAATGAATTTGCGATAACTTCCTTCACCAAGTGATAGAAGAGCCATCAAGAAGAGGTGCTATGCTGGACCCTGTTCTCACCAACAAGGAAGGGCTGGTGCGGAATGTAAAGCTCAAGGGAAGCCTTGGCTGCAGAGGCCAATAAATGGTGAAGTTCAAGATTCTTAGGGTAGCAAGGAAGGCACACAGAAAGCTCACTACCCTGGACTTCAGGAGAGCAGATTTTGGCTTCTTCAGGGATCTGGTTGGTAGGATACTACAGGGTTAAAACCCTGCATGGAAGAGGGGCCCAAGAAAGCTGGTTAATATCCAAGAATCACCTCCAAGCTCAGGAGCAATGCATCCTAGCAAAGAGGAAGTCAGGCAAAAAAACCAGCAGACCTACACGAATGAATGAAGAACTCCTGGACTATCTCAAACACAAAAAGAAGCCTACAGATGGTGGAAGCAAGGGCACGTAGCCTGTGAGGAATACAAAGAAATTGTCCAAGCAGCCAGGGATCCAGTCAGGAAAGCTACAGACCAGGTATAATTAAATCTGGCCAAAGATGCCAGGGAGAAGAAAAGCTTCTATAGGTACACCAGTGATCAAATGAAGACTAGGGACAATGTAGGCACTCTCCAGAAGGAAACAGCAGACCTGGTTACCAAAGATATGGAGAAGGTTGATGTACTCCATAAGTTTTTTGCCTTAGCCTTGACTGCCAAGGTCTCAAGCCACACCACCCAAGTCACAGAGGGCAAAGTCAGAGACTAGGAGATTGAAGAACAGCCCACTGTAGGAGAGGGTCAGGTGCAAGACCATCCAAGGAACCTGAAGATACACAAATCCATGGGATCCATGGAGACGTATCTGTGGGTCCTAAGGGAACTGGCAGATGAATTTGCAAGTCCACAGTCCATCGTATTTGAGAAGTTGTGCCAGTCCAGTGAAGTTCCTACTGATTGGAAAAAGGGAAACATAACTCCCATTTTTAAAATAAGGAAAAAAAAGAAGAGCTGGGGAACTACAGGCCAGTCAGTCTTGCCTCTGTGCCCAGCAACATCATGGAGTAGATCCTCCTAGAAATGCTCAGGCACATTGAAAATAAGGAGGTGACTGGTGACAGCCAACATGGCTTCACTAAGAGAAAATCATGCTTCTTGAATTTGGTGGTCTTCTGTAATGGGGCGACAGCATTGGTAGATAAGGAAAGAGTAACCATCATCTACCTGGACTTGTGCAAAGCATTTTACACTGTCCTGCAAGTCATACTCATCTCTAAATTGAATACAAATGATATTTGACAGATGGACCACTCAATGCATAAGGAATTGGCTGGATGGTCAAACTCAAAAAGTTGTGCTCAATGGCTCAGTCTCCAAGCGGAGACCAATAACAGCTTTGTTGCAGACATGGACAGTGGGATTGACACTTCAGCAAGTTTGACGACAACAAGCTGTGTTGGCACTGCTGACATTCTGGAGGGAAGGGATGCCATCCAGAGGGACCTTGACAGACTTGCGAGGTTGGCCTGAGTGAATCTTATGAAGTTCAACAAGGTCAAATCAACATTCTACACCTGGGTTAGGGCAATCCCACAGTTACAGGTTGGGCAGAGAATGGATTGAGAGTAGCCGTGAGGAGAAGAACTTGGGGCTGCTGGTGGATGAGGAGTAAAACGTGAGCTAGCAATGTCTGTGTGCAGCCCAGAAATCCAACTATATCCTCAGCTGCTTCAAAACAAATACGACCAGCAGGTCAAGTGAGATGAAATGGAGGTGATTCTTCCCCTCTACTCTGCTCTCATGAGACCTTACTTGGAGTATCATGTTCAATTCTGGAGCCCTCAGCACAGGAAAGATATGGATATGCTCAAGCAAGTCTAGAGGAGGGCAATGAAGATCATCAGAATGCTGAAGCACTTCCCCTACAAAGACAGACAAAGAGAATTGGGGTTGCTATGCCTAGAGAAGAGAAAGCTCTGGAGAGACTTTATAATAGCCTTTCACTACTTAAAGGGGACCAACAAGAAAGCTGTGGAGGGTTTCTTTATCAAGGAGTGAAGTGATAGAACAAGGGGTAGCAGTTTTCAGCTGAAAGAGGGGAGATTTAGCTTAGATATTGGGAAAAAAATCTTTTACTGTGAGGGTGTTGAGGCACTGGAACAGGTTGCCCAGAAAAGTTGTGGATAACCCATCCTTGTGGGTTGCTCAAGGCCTGGTTGGATGAGGCTTTGAACACCCTGATCGAGTGGAAGTTGTCCCTGCTCACGGCAGCAGGGATAGAACTAGATGATCTTTAAGGTTCTTTTCAGTCCAAATCATTCTATCATTCTCTGATAGAAATATTTTAGTACAAACCAGCAAGTACAAACCAGCAAGGAAGAGAGCTGGAAAAATATGGCCAAAAAGGACAAAACAGGCAAAGGATCAAGTTTGCAACACCATCAAATCAAGTCTCTCAACCCAACCTGGTAACACAAGAATTAATGGTAGCCAGAGATGAATCAGTAACTAGAAGTAAATTTTGGGCAAGAGGAAGTGACAGTATTATCAGAAGTGGAGAAAAAAATAATGATGAGATGAAGGAACAGCCATGGGAAACAAGTGAGCTTGAAGATATCATGATACACACATATCCAGAAGTTTCTAATGAAGACAAGACATAGCAATAATGGGGCAAAAGGGCAAGACAGCAGAAGTATGTGCTTTGAGTTGACCAAAATATTTAGTACAGAAAAAAAGCTGTAAAAAGCCTGACCTTATGAGTATTTTGAAATCAACAGGAAACCATCATGCTTGGGAGAGAAATTATAATGTCCATACCTTATGAGTCATAAATCACCACATGTTGAGTAAAAAAATACAATACTAACTATAAAACAAGAAGTACAAAAATAGTTAATAGAAAGTGAAAAGATATAAGTGCTCAAGCAATGAAGAAAAGCATGATTGGAAATTCTGGCTAAAATGAGGAAGGCAGATACAATAGGTAATGTCATTTGGGAGGTTTCATCCAAAAGACAATTGAAAGCTGATAACCTTGTGTTATTAAGCAAAATGCTTTCATAAAGAAATCTCAGAGGGAAGGAGACACTGCTGTCTCTAATTAAAGACAGTGCTCAAGGTCCAGGAGCTGCTTAACAGTATCAATTATAATGCCACTAATAACCAATTAAGGTTTGTGATTTTTCTAAACGTTACCAGAACTGCAGCATTTTTTATTGTTTCCTTTAAGAAGCCTCAAAATTCTTTAAAAATAATTAATTCTAAAGGATTAACTCAAAAAATCCATTTAAATGCAATAACAAAAGACACTCAAATGAATTCAACTTTGTTCTATAATAAATCATATCCAAAGCAAATACTCAAAGCGACTAAAAAAGAAGCCAGTCTTTGTCCCACAGAATAAAAGCTTGAAGAAAAAGAACAACGCAGAAGTAAAGGAGAGAAAAAAGAAAACAAAACAAATAAAATTAATAAGAGGAAAGATGAAAGACAAGAATTATTCCATTTAATATTACATTATAAAAGTTAAATTAATACATTAAACTTCTATATGAAAACACTGATGCAAAAGAGGCACACAGAATACAATAACAGAAATATTTTTTTAAAAAGGGTTTTTTTAAAAAACCCATTTAAAAACCATTAGTAAACTAACAGAAAATTTCATTGGAAACTTGGAAGAGAGACTGGACAAGTCAACTGAGTGTCTCTATGTAACAGGTGAGATGATCTGTGGAGTCTCTAAGGATATATTTACACTTAAAGATGCCTCACAGTTACAATTTGGAGAGATCTGGATTAGCAAGTTCATAAAGCACTGTGTAGCACTTCAAGACTTTTACTAGTTTTGGTCCATATGTTCCTCATAAGATTTGTGCTCCAGACTCTCCACCAGCTTTGTTGTCCTTCTCTGGACACAATCCAGCAGTTCAATGTCTTTTACTGAGGGGCCCAAAACTGAACACAGTATTCAAGCTCAACCTCACCGGTGCCAAGTACAGGGACAAAATCACTTACCAAGTTGGTCCTCCTGGCCACAGTCACAATGCTGCTGGTTTTCTTGGCCACCTGAGCACACTGCTGGGTCATGTACAGCCTGCTGTCAACCAGCACCCCCAGATCCTTTTCCATCAGGCTGAGTAGCCAGTAGATTGAGGAAAACAATTATTCCCCTTTACTCAGCATTTGTTAAACCACTTCTGTAATACTGCATCCAATTGTGGATCTCCACTCCCTAGTATGACACTGACACTGATCAACGAGAAGGAAGAGAGCCTGAGGTAGTTGGGCTTGTTCAGTCTTGGAAAAAGAAGGACTGGGAGGAATAAATTAGTAGCCTTTCTGTATCTAAGAGGCAGCTACTAATTAAAAAGCCAGTCATCTTACTAAGGAGCAGAGTAGAAAAATGACTGACAACTACAAATCAAAGTTGGGAGGAGGTGCTTTAACTAGATACAGGAAAAATAACTAACTATAAGGAAAATAATCTTGGGAACAAGTTGCTCAGATATGTTATGAAATTTCCCTTCCTACAGGTTTTCAAGACTCAACTGGACAAAATAATAAGCAATATGATCTGCTTCATAGTTGACCCTATTTTGAGCAGAAAATTGAATTGGATGACTTGTCTTCCAATCTGAATGATTCTGCAGTGGAACTGTATCCCCAGAGATTATACATGTGATGTAGCCTGCTTGGAGAAACAGAAATATTTTAGCTGAAATGACTCCAAAATTTTGATCAGGAACATTCTCTTATTCTTTTTTAAATGATTCAAAGAATTATTTTTGAAGAAAAGCTGTATGTAGGGTAGGTTGTTAGACCTCTTATATTTCTGAATTTTAAAATTGGATTCATAATGCATACAGGTATTTCCTTTTTTTTTCACATGAGGTCACACTTTCTTTCAAATATACTTAGTCTACTTTTTTGACTAAATTCTTAGGAATTTCTTACATGCCTTTTCTCATATTTGACCATTTTCAGTATAATGTTCATTCTACATATCTAAATGGCATGATTTTGCATAAATATAGAGCAATGGACTGTGAAACACAATATATGAATGTTTTCTCCTTTATTTTCCAATACAGACATAAGTAACTAGCTATAAATAGCATCCATTTTTCTGGGAAATAAAAAATTTAGAATAAAACATCAACACGAAAAAAAGATTCAAATTACCTTCCTCCTACCCTCCAAAAGTATGAAACTTTGATCATTCCCAAAGTCTTTCCTCTTGTACTGCTAATTATTTCAAAATTTAATATCTTTGAGGTATGGTTTTGTTCTATACCTTCAGTACTTTCTGTTTAACATGTCACTCTGTCTTCAAACTTGAAATTTCAGTTTAATCAAGGATAATTCCTTTATAAATAAGGTACTGTCCCAGATTATATGCCTAAACATGCAGTTTCACCACTATGATGACAGTACCAGGAAATTTAAGAACTCAAAAAAAGCACAGACTGCTTTAGAACATAAAAATAGTTCCAAAGCGGTCCAGAGAAAAAAAATCAGTTCAATCAACACCTTGCTTAGAGTTTTAGGCAGTCTATTGGAAATGCTGTAACTAATAATGTTCAAATGCACAAGTGGAAAGAAAAAAATTCATACAATCAAGAACAAAAAACAGACACAGAATTCACCCATTCCTCCAGAAAAATTGCAAAAAAATATGTGTGGAAAATGTAGCAGAAATCAAAATATTCGGTCACAAAGGAGAAAGCTAATAATAAGCAGAGCTTATAAATCCATTTGAGATAACAGCATTGGCTAGTGAGAATAAGGAACACCTTAGAAAGTAAGTTTTCTCGTAGGCTAAGCAGTAAATATATTAAATTTTGATTATTAAGAAATTGATTAACATTCAGGTATATACACAGGAATGCAATGATAGTTACATTCAAATCACAGGTTCTGGGTGCCAGTAACTGTAGTAAACTGAGGCCTGGGGCACAGTTCTCAGTAAAATGACTGAATGTCTATAACTGCCGTGTTGTGGATGGGATTGGATACAAGCAATAGCAAACTCCAACCCCAATCAGTTAGACTGTGGGAACAAAACCAGGCTATCCATCCTGTTTATGATTCAGTGGTTATGCTGGTTTGTCTGTTTTCTCTCTCCATCGATCTGTGTGGTGACCCAAGTGTGTGCACTGCCTGGTGTGTGCATCTGCCTATGTGAGATGTGTGCTCGGCCTCACCACTGGCTGGACTCCTGGGACACAGAACCACAGCAAACTCATATCTGTTGAGCTACAACATCTCCTGAGCTAGGACAGAAGGCCACCCCCAGTCCTGAGAGCCTTACAATGCACTAAAGTTGGCTCCAGTGGACTACAAAAACCTCTCCATGCATACTGAAGTTCATAGAATCCAATATCTCTATAACAATGTCTAAGGTTATCCTAGCAATAAAAGTATTTATCATAAGTAATATCTGAGAGGATGGCTGGTTTAATCTCGCAATTACTATGTATATAAATAAGTATGCCCCTCTAGTTTTAAAAAATAGATTATTGTTTAAAAATATTTCATTACACTACTTTCCCAAACTATTCTCACATTTGGTTTCCACTTTGGAGCACAAAACAAACTTTCACTGCAACATCATCACCACAGGCAATAAGAATTGATCAAGGGTGGGATTATTGGCTGACATATGCTGACAAATACTTTGACTACTTTTCTCTAAGACTTCAAACACACTACACCACAGAAAAAAAACCTTTTTGTCCAGAGGAAAAATAATTGCATGTTACTAGAGTGAATGAACTTTGCTTCTACCTATAAGGTCCTAATAACTAACTGTTCAAGCCAACAACACCATACTGGGTCAAAATATTTTCTCTTGAGGACCATGTTTAGGAAAGCTATACCTGAATTAGTGATAATACCTTTGGTGAGAGAATATTCAAAAAGTCAACTGCTTTCTGATATTATTGTTGTCTTTCATTTAAAACAATTGATTTCATCAATTTGAGTTTGGTATCTTTCTCTCGCAAAAAGGCAGTTTAGTAATAGGGTTTTTGACTACCAGCTTTTACTTCTGTGTCAGGCTGATGCCTCAAATATTGACACTCTCCTAAGCACTTGCCAAATTTTAAGCCAGTTACAGAGTCTAAATTCTACATTTATCCCTGACATTTTCTTAGCTTCCTTCAGAAACTCAGAGGAAAACTGACTTCTCGTCCCTAGAATCAGCTTTTTTAATTCCATACTAAAGTATCAGGTAGGTAAGAAGGAAATCTCTGTTTTCTTTTCACCTCCAAGTTCTTCCTACTCAATGCGAGTCAGACCACTAAACACATATTTAACACATATTGAACACTAATCACATATTTAACCGCATTATTGCCTTGATTCCTTCTCTTGAATCAAACTTCACATCATCTCCACTATAAACAAGCCAACATTTCTTTTTCTATTTTTTTTATACTTTGAAATCTTGAGACTTGGATATTTTATAAAAAATAATATCTACAAAATGTACTGGCTAAACTCTTCACTTTACTCAAGTTAATTTCAAGAGTCTTAAACATTTTTCAAAAGTCTTAACAATTTATTTAAACCAGTAAGGCAAAATATTAAGCATTTTCTAAGATTTTATTCTATTTAATTCATCTTTATGGAGATTTCGCAGTTCAACTGATTTGTAGATACTGGTAAAAAGTCCTCTTATGCAGTTAAGACAGTCAAGTTTCACTTTGAAAATAACTTCCTATTAAAACATCCACTTTAATGTGAACCTTATATACTAATTTTAATAGCATATCGTGCAATGAATGCACTAGTTTCCAATTCAGTCTACAGTACTGTAAAATCAATTGTTCTCTGTATGACTGCTCATATCCACTCAGCATGAATTACTGCTTTATAAAGTACATGGATATTTTTCCCTTGTGAGCAACACAATGCACAGTCTCTAGTTAGAGAGAAAGAGATTCATATTTTCTATTGCTTTGTCAAATTTTGTGGGCTAGATATCTCATTTTTCTAATCATCTCAAGATGTTATAATGAGGAATTCTCCCAAACATTTTTATGAACTACTAGATAGCTCATACACCCTTGCTTTCTTCCTTTTATTTAAAAACAAAGGATTCACAATACTTTCATAGTAGAAGTCATTCATAATCCTACATCTTACATATAAAAAAATACAGATGCACAAGTTGCGTAGCATATGTTAGTATTACTTATATTAACCTGCTACTATGACAAATGTCAATAATTGCACGGTTGATTCCTGCCTTAAAAAAGAACCCAAAATCAGCATTTAGGTTACCATTTTATCGTTAATTCATGTAAGGATGTGTTTGTCTATAGTCCCTAAAAAGATACTACAAAAATTTAACTAACCTTGGGAAACTGTTTCACTGAAACTTAACTCCAGAAATATATGAATTCAATCATATTAGTTTAGCTATCCATACACAAGCTAAAAACATATATATATAAACAGAGAAGGAATTTTATGAAACATATTACACCTTCAAAATGAAATTTGCTTAAGACACAGACAGATCTTATTTTAGAGAGAGTGATGTTCAAATCAGTAGAGTTTTACAAATCTTCCTAAATCTTTTGTCTCTTGTTCAGATATAGTTAGATGCAACAAACACATAGGCTGTAGAGGGCTTTAGGAATATGGTATTTCAAAACCCCACTGTCTTTTATTATCAAGATGACACACATGATTATAACATTTGCTTGTTGTTTGAGATGGGTCTCGGTTATCTCCCTGTATCTTCAGTATAAGTATAATTTATTTACATTCACAAAATCATAGAATCATAGAGCAGATTAGATTGAAAGAGACCTTTAAAAGTCATCTAGTCCAACTGCCTTGCAATGAGCAGGGCTATCTTCATCTAGATGAGGTTGCTCAGAGCCCTGTCAAACCTGACCTTGAATGTTGCCAGGGATGGGTCTTCTACCACCTCCCTGGGCAACCTGTGCCAATGTTCCACTACCCTCATTATAAAAAATTTCTTTCTTCTATCTAGTCTAAATACACCCTCTGTTGGTTTAAAACTATTACTCCTTGTCCTACTGAAACAGGTTCTGCTAAGAAATTTGTCCCCATTACTCTTATAAGCACCCTTTAAGTATTGAAATGGCATTGTACGTGGTCTTGTTGAACCTCATGAGATTCACATGGGCCCACTTCTCAAGCCTGCTCAGGCCCCTCTAGATGGTACCCCATTCTCCAGGCAAGTCAAACATATCATTCAGCCTCATGTTGTCTATGGGCTTGAGGGTACACTCAACCCCACTTTCTATGTCACTGATGAAGATACTAAATGGTACATTTCCCAGTGCAGACCCCTGAGGGACACCACTATTCATTGATCTCTACCTGGTCATACAGACATTGCCCACTACCTTCTGGATGTGACCATCCAACCTATGCCTGATCCATCAAACAGTCCACCCATCAATTCCATATCTCTCTAATTTAGAGAGAAGGCTGTTGTGAGGAATCATGTCAAAGGCCTTACGGAAGTCCAGGTAGACTTCACTGCAGATTCACTACACAGACACTACTCTTATCATGAAATCGGCTTACTACTTTTTGTATAACATGGAAAATTAATGGGAAATTTCTGCTACTCAGAAACTTTTATTTTAAAACACTTTGTTAAAGAAAATAATTAAAACACTTGCCATGGACTTTATATTAGCAAACAGCACATATACTACACAGCAGATGTGCTGAGAAAACACCCCCATATTTACCATCTAGTATACATTAAATATATTCCTATTTTCCTTGGCATTTATGTCACATCAAATTTATTTTTATTATTATAATTCTCTCTGTTTATGTTTAAGTACGTGTAGACTCAGATGCAGCTTCAATTTGACAAGGGAGCTTCACAGGCATAACATGTCTACTAAGGGACCTTTACTTTACAGTTGCCAGTATGTCTGAATGGATCCAATTTGTCCTGGAAAAGAAGTCAGGAAGAATAAGCAAATGAAGACAATATTTTATGTCTGAGTAATTCCTCTCGGTATCAGCAATGGCCTGTGTTCCAGAAGTTAAGTATACATACTGCAAAAAGATAGACAAATTTAATCCCTACAGTGTTTATAATTTTGTGGCTTTTGAGTTTCTTAAAGGTGTCTTTGCTCTTGTGTTTCCAGAAGCAGCAATCAGCACAATTCAATTACCTTCCTTGTACCTATCATTCTTTTTTACACTTCTCTGGAGAACATTTTTATTCAAATGAAATAGTTGCAGTTTTTAAACCCTCTCTTCTCAAGAAAATCTCTCCCTGAGTTCATCGTTCTACCTGACTATATGGTAATAGTAAATGTAATGAATTCACTTAGGAACTCTTAGGGTAACTCAGCTTACTGCTTCTTCTGCTCATCTGTTACTAATGAATTTTACATTCCATTACATGCCTGTTCACCCTGGCTGTTTTTCTGGATTTGCTCAGTCTTCCAAGGTATTATCTCATTCAAATAATTTGATATCACAAATGAAATTTGTCCCTTTTTCAACAGCACCATTCCTAAAAAGCCCAAATATCAGAACAAGACATTAATTTACTAAATTTCCGTACTACACAAGGACCTGTAAACATTATGCCTTTCTTTATCTGATCTCTCCAGTATCACTTTAGAATTACTGCCACAGTATCTGAGTAACATCAGTACAAATTCAATAGATATAAGGCAATTTTAATGCAGTCTGTCACATGTGAGAGTGGTGGTAAATAGAGTTTACTCCAGCTGGAGGCCAGTCACAAGTGGGATTCCCCAGGGCTCAGTACTAGGTCCAGCCCTGTTCAATGTCTTTATCAATGACCTGGATGAAGGCATTGAGTGCTCTCTTAGCAAGTTTGCAGGCGACACTAAACTGTGTGGAAGTGTCGATCTGCTGGAGGGTAGGGAGGCTCTGCAAAGAGATCTAAACAGGCTGGACTGCTGGGCAGAGACCAATGGCATGAGGTTTAACAAGGCCAAATGCCAGGTCCTGCACTTGGGGCACAACTCCAAGCTATGCTACAGACTAGGAGAAACCTGGCTGGAAAGCTGCCGGGAGGAGAAGGACCTGGGAGAGCTGGTCGACAACCGACTGAACATGAGCAAGCAGTGTGCCCAGGTGGCCAAGAAGGCCAGTAGCATCTTTGCTTGTATCAGAAATGGTGTGAGCAGCATGTCCAGGGAGGATATTCTCCCTCTGTACTCTGCACTGGTGAGGCCGCACCTTGAATATTGTGTTCAGTTCTGGGTCCCCCACTTCTCTGCAGTGAGTCCAGAGAAGAGCAATGAAGCTGGTGAAGGGTCTGGAGAACAAGTCTTACAAGGAGTGACTGAGAGAGCTGGGGTTGCTTAGCCTGGAGGAGGCTGAGGGGAGACCTCATTGCTCTCTGCAACTACCTGAAGGGAGGTTGTGGAGAGGAGGGAGCTGGGCTCTTCTCTCAAGTGACTGGGGACAGGACAAGAGGGAATGGCCTCAAGCTCTGCCAGGGGAGGTTCAGGCTCGAGATAAGGAAAAAATTCTTCACAGAAAGGGTCATTAGGCACTGGAACAGGTTGCCCAGGGAGGTGGTTGACTCGCCTTCCCTGGAGGTGTTTAAGATGCGGGTGGATGAGGTGCTGAGGGGCATGATTTAGAGATTGGTGGGAATGGTTGGACTCGGATGATCTGGTGGGTCCCTTCCAACCTGGTGATTCTATGATTCTACGAATACTTAAGGTGTCACCTACTTATTTTCAAAAGTGTCTTTCTATGGCAATTAGTCTGTTATTTTTCTCAAATAATGTCAACTTTAGATCTACTCTGTCTCTTCTGAAAGATTAAAATCTGCATTATTCCTTTTTTGGTAGTAATCAAATTTCATAATTTGCAGTAATCTCATAATCTTATAATGATCAACATTCATAATGTTTAGTTATTTGAAATTTGTGTATTCCTAAAATTTGTGCTGGTCTGCTAGCTGCATCTAGCGGAAAGCCATACCTTGTTTTTCTGCTACGGCTACAACTGTAGTTATTCAAGGAACATGGTTTTTTTAAAACAAGTAAGACAAAGGATTTTCAGTATCAAAAGAAGTTTTTGATGAAGAAACAAGAAATTATGACACAAGCTATTCTGTAACAGTCAGTAACATGAAATTAGTATTAAAGCCAGCACTATTGTTCTATTCCATTGCTGCTCTGCACAGACATTTATAACAAAAATTAAGTTGCAGTATGTCATATATTAGATTGATTACAGCAATCAGTTTTCGAACTGCAAATTATATATATATCTGTTTTATTGAACAGAACAGCTAAATTGGAAAAATCATCTGATGAAGGAAATATATCATGTGACAATCTTGTGAGAAAACAATCTACTTGCTTCAATAATGTGTGTTATTACTAGACATCCTAACCAGTTACAGAAGCAAGCGGTGGCCCCAGTTTGCAGTTGTCACTTTTTGATCAAGTCAAAATATGAGAAAAAAACATTCTACTTGCTATGAAATCTTAACTGTCATAGATATTTTCCAGCTTAATTTCCTGCAAACTTTTCTTGAATTATCCTTTTTTATGGGCTTATAAGTGGTTAAATTAACCCAACTACAAATATTTTAATTCAATCATTCAATTAAAATGGAAATTATCTGAGAGAAAAAATATATGAATTTGTTCTTTTAATCTGAATTTAGTGGAAATTAATCATGGAATAATTTTGATGGGTAGACACCTGTGGAGATCATCCTGCTCAAATCATTGCCAATTTCTGGTACTTAGGATCAAACTGATGGTTTCATCAGGCTGCTCACATCCTCCCATAGAGGAACTCTGAAAAATTTATTAATTTATTGTATCACACATATTCTTTGAATCCTTTATTCTCATTTTTAAATTATTCAGGCTACCTTGGACCACAAGTGATAGGACCTTCCTGTATCACACCAGTGCACAACTTGGTTTTTATAAATATGTTGTTTTGTAGGAAATTATTACAGATACGCTGTTAGTCACACTAATTTATTTTTCTCTGCATGGGAAAAAGAAACTCCTCCTCTTTTAAAGCACCAGAAAATTCAATATTTGGTTTATATTTTTCCAAATGTATTGCTAGTTGTCAGTGTTTGCAGAAAACAAAAAAATAATTCTTTTCTGTGATGCTGAGAACACAAAAATATTACAGAGCATGGTCTAGCTTTAAAAAATTAGCTATGAGTTTATTTTGGCCATTAAGTGATGAAAACTAAATAGAAATGTGGCTATTTTTATAACAAATTTCATGATAGCTCAAGGAAGGTATTCACTCCAAAACATCATTTTAGCTAAATAAATTCAGCTCTAGTAGAGGTATTTTTGTTACTGAATTAGGTAACCCTTCACAGATAGTACTAATTAAAACACTAAAAACAACATAATGCTTATGTGTTCCACTCCTGCTTCATGAGCAAAGACAAGTCAGTAATAATAAAAAAAAAAAATAAATATTCACTGGAGGGGGAATAAAATAAACTAAATCTAAGGCATAACTTTCACATTTATAATGTCCAGGATCCAAAAGCATTAGGAATAACTTTCAAGAAACAAGACCTTCTCAAGTATAGCAGGTTGTCAGTCAGCCATGGCAAAAATATCAAATAACCTGGATAATGTATAACCTAATCTGGATGATCTGTAGAGGTTCCCAATTACTTGTTCTGCCTTCTTCTCAAGAAAATCCAGGCACTGAAGAAGGCAGTGAACACAATATGTAGCAAGGACATTGTAGGATACAGAAGGGGCAGATATTCTGCATTTTGACCTCATACCAAATGGAAGTAGCCTATTTTCAGACCCGAGCAGAACTCGTAAGTAGTACAGTCACGATTTTGCAGCACTGCATATAAAATAAAATTGGTCTATAGTCCCAAACTGTTTATGTATGGAATAAATGGGACCTCCCACTGTAGAGGAGGATCAGGTTTGTGACCACCTTAGGAATCTGAACATATATAAGTCTATGGGACCTGATGAGATGCACCCAGGAGTCCTAAGGGAACTTACTTATGTGGAGCCCAAGACACTCTCCAAGATTGGCTGAAAAGTTAAAGCAGTCACAAGAAGTCCCTGGGACTGGAAGAAGGGCAATTGTGTACCCATTTTTAAAAGGGGTATAAAAGATGATGCTGGAAACTACAAACCTGTTAGCCTCACCTCTGTGCCTGGGAAGATTGTGGAATTGCAGAGGTCTGTACTGGGACTAGTGCTGTTTAATGTTTTCATTAATGATGTAGACAGTGAGATCGACTACACCCTCAGCAAGTTTGCAGATGGCATCAAGCTGAATGGTGCAGCTGTCATGCCTGAAGGACAGCATGTCATCCAGAGAGACCTGGACAAGCTGGAGAAGTGGACCTGTGAGAACCTCATGAGGTTCAACAAGGCAGTAATTTCCATGCAGGACAGGGAATTACGCATTTGTGAGCAGCCTGGTAAAGAAAGACTTGGGAGGTGCTGATTGATGAGATGCTCAACATGAGCCAGTAATGTGTCCTGGTTGCATCAAAAGAAGTGTGTCAAGTCAGTTGATGGAGGTGGTTCTTCCCCTCTACTTCACTCTTGTGAGACCACACCTGGAGTATTGTGTCTAGCATTCTGGAATACTCAACATTAAGAATTATATGGAACTGTTGGAACAGGTCCAGAGGAGAGCTACAAAGATGATAAGAGGAATGGAGCACCTCTGACATGAGGACAGGCTGAGAGAGTTGGGGTTGTTCAGCCTGGAGAAGACAAGGCTCTGGCAAGACCTTACATCAGTCTTCCAGTACCTGAAAGGCACCCGAAGAAAGCCAGAGAGGGACTTTTTAAAAGGGCATGTGGTAACAGGATGAGGGGGAACAGTTTTAAATTGGAAGGGGGAAGGTTTAGATTAGATATTAGGAAGAAATTCTTCACCATGAAGGTGGTAGAACAGATTGCCCAGGGAAGTTGTGGCTGCCCTGGAGGTGTTCAAGGCCAGGTTGGATGGGGCTTTGAGTAGTCTGATCTAGTGGGAGATGTTCCTGCCTATGGCAAGGTGGTTGGAAATAGATGATTTTTAAGGTTCCATCCAACCCAAACCATTATATGATTCTATGCTTATCTGACAGTGGTGCTAACAGATTTTTCAAAGGGCCATTAAGTTACTGACAACCTAATCTAACCTCCTACAAATCACACAGTTTTAGTTCCTGAGCTCAACTTACAGTCATATAGTATATATATTTCAAACAGTTTATTTTTTTAATTAAAAATATTAAACATGGAGAACCTTCTATTGTAATGTTATGATACAGTTGAAAGATTACAATGAAAAAAAAGGGTTGCATTTTCAGTTTAACTGAGTGATGCCTGTGTTATGAAGAAAAAACTAAAGCAAATGACGTCCAAACAATCTCTGTCACTATCAGTGAATTGAAACTCAGCAAAACCTTTCTTTGAACACATTTGAAAAACTAAGACAGCATATCTTTTGAAGGAAACAGAGATTTGTATCTAGGATGGAGATTTAGAAAAAAGACTAAGCAGAACTTAATTTAGATTTCAACTGTCTTAAAGTATTACCACCCTGCATGTAAAGAATTGATTTGTGTTTTGATTTATATCTAAGCCATCACCTCAAACACACATAAAATGTTGAAAGACATTTCTCCATTACAGGGATGGTTTTTTTTTTAATTTAGTGGGCAAGCTCATAGAAAACTTTATTAGATAGCAGTTTTCTTGAAAGACTACCAGAATCAAGGACATCCATTATCAGCAGAAATTCCCTCACTCATTTTACTTTCAAACACTCTTTTCATCCAAGATAACTTCAATTAAACAAAAACTTGGATCAGGGAGGGGAAAGGAAAAAACATTTATACTGTAAGATAATAAAATCAACTGAAGTTTACCTCCTTATCTTCTTAGTAGGAACTTAAAAGATTTTGTATTTATATATAGAAAGCAAATTAAAGGAAAAGCAGGAAGGAGCTGTTTCTGTGCAAAAACCATGTAGTTTCAGGATTCTCTCAGAGAAGATGCTTTCTTCTCTTCCCTTACCTCTACCTGAACTGTTACTGTACCTTCTCAGTCCTCCACACCAATTTGGCTGTAGGTCTAGATTCCTCATGGTTCCCGTTAAGTATGTTGCTAGGCAAGAGATCCAGAAGCAACTGCAAAGCAGAAGCTTTGAATAGGAGCAAGTTTTATGGCCGCTACACTGTAAACCTTCACACCATTAGGGAAGAAACTAGTCTTGCTAGCTGGAACTGTTAGGATTGGTGTTCTTTTATTTCTGTAGTGGTAGGACTAGGGGCAATGGGTATAAACTGGAGAGGGGCAGATTTAGAATAGACATAAGAAGGAATTTCTTCACTATGAGGCAGTGGCACAGGTTGCCCAGTGAAGCTGTGGCTACCCCATCCCTAGAGGTGTTCAAGACCAGGTTGGATGAGGCCTCGGGCAGCCTGATCTCGTGGGAGGTGCCTCTGCCCATGGCAGGGGAGTTGGAACTAGATGATCTTTAAGGTCCCTTCCAACCTAAACTATTCTATGATTCTATGATTTCTTTGAAAATATTGTCATTCATAATACACTCATTTCATTAATGAGTATTTTTAAATTAAAGGCATCAATAAGTATAGTATTTTTCAATATACTAGAAGAGTATAACTCTCTACCTATTGAATGTTTTAATACTATTGATCAAATGCTTAGAAATAATAGTCATAGAAATGATAAACATGTACAATTACCATGCTTCTAGCTTACTAACTTGAAGAGCATATACAGCATAACAGAGGACTTAACCTTAAGCAAACAGTTAGTATTGTGTTTTCTTTCTTTTCTTTATTTTAAAGAAAATAAAACAAAGCAAACCTATTCACACAAAATTAGCCACCTACCACATTATTTGATTCAAGAACGTTCCATCTCTTAGACTGAAGTACTCTTTACCGTAATGTATCATTATTGTGGAACTGAGCACACAAACTCTTCAGAGCAATCTTTATGTTAATTCAAAATCAGAACACTATTGGAGAATAGCAAACTGCGGAGTCCTGCCAATGTAACCAATTTGCATTACCGTGTGAAGGAATTACTGTTCCAATAAGTAAGTTCACAAATAAATACACATGGTCCCAGCAACTAGTTTTTAGCATGATTGTTCTTATACACTGGAAATACAGCAGTGAAAGAAAGCAGCATGCAAAACTGAGAAACCAAGGCAGTTCTGCCAGAAAAAAATGTATGGTTAGGATATGTATAAGTTAAGGTTTCTATAGTTACAAGTCTGACATTGGAGCACTTCTGAGCTGAAGAAGCAAAGTGAAGCAGAGGAAACAGAAAACATTATCTCTATGAAGTTCATATATTCAACTCTATGAAGTTCATATATTTAATGGAAAAAAATGTGTTAAAATATATATTACTGGAACCTCATCTTCACTAATGAAAAGTCACTCAGAAAGCAAAACATTCATGATATCAACTAGTTCTCCAAGTTTCTCTATCTGTGTTTATTAATTATCAGCAATATTTTAACTGTTACAGAAGTAGAATTGCTCCTGTGTCTCCAAACTTTATGTTTTCAGGTACAAGAAAAAGAAAAATCCCTTTGGATATAAGAAATAGAAAGGTATGAGCTGAAAGATGACCACTGTCAAAGGTGATTTAAGCAATGACAGGAATGCCAGGGATTTCTCATCACTATCAAGTGCACTGAAAATAATGGCAACATTTTCCCTAATTAGGTCTTAGATAATCTTTAATATGCCCTGATTTGCTGGTCCTTGTATGACTTTTTTCAATCTTAACACAATACTCTGTATATATTTACTTCCCCAAAGGAACAAAAAACTTCAAGTGAAGAAACTGGGTTTTCCTCAATCCTTGAGGAAAAATATGATCAGATAAAGCTATCAGCATTATTTAAAATCTCTGATGCACATATGTTTGGGCTTGAACAGGCAAGATGGCAGGTTACATTTCTAGCTTTACAGACAACAACTACCTTGTGTTATTTGGGCTTTATTCAAGGAAAGATTAGCAGAAGTAACCATTGACCTCTTGCTGAGGTCTTCTATTTGAGCAAATTCTTACATCCATCCAGTCCACACATATAAACAAAGATGCCAGAAGGGCTCATTGAAGGATCCCAGGAGTCCTTAAAGAAGCCTGCAGGTACTAACTTCTTTTTTTTTCACCTGCTCTTAGAAACTTGGCAATACAATTTGCATTCAATAAACAAAGATTAGGTAACAGATATTAGTAAATGCTATGTTGATATACAGCTTAGAACTACTGGCAAATTGTTAAACTGAAGAACAAAGCCTGGTACCTGACATTTGCCACTTAAATGGGAATTCTGTTAAGAAAATTGATTTGCATATTCCGATGAAAAAGCAGCACGGCCTTTGTCTTTTAACATGCACTCAATCTAAACCATCAGATTGTCAGTGGTGCTGTTTGCCTTCTGCAGGTCTTCCCCCCACTCTGCACAGGAGCCACATTTCACCTCAGTCTGGAACCATCAATGCCTGCATGGAAAGTCCTGGATGGACTTTGCTACAGCACTGTAGCCTTTCTCCAGCCTTATTTCTCATCCCATCAGCTTGTGCTGCTGAGAGGATTCCTGTAATGGCCCTTGGCCTTGGCTCATCACTTGCTGTGTGCAGGGTTGTTGATAGACCTGATACTAGATCATGGCTCTGCTCCTATGTTTGCACCTCTCAGAGAGGATACAGGGTCCCTTGGATTGTCCCCCTCAGGAACCTGTCCTGCTCTTCCTGCTCCCTGACAGGAGATACATTAATATGCTTGTGTTAATTCACAACTTTATATGAATGATCAAGGCTTTGCTCATTAGCCTGAATATGGGGTAAGATCACAGTGGAAGTTTACAAAGTTCGTATGCCAGCAGGAAACAGATGCCCATATTGAACTGAATCAAGTGTTATTTTCTTACTTGTGCAGCAAAGTATCATCTTAAACCCGGCCATCGTTTGCTAATTCATGTTTTTTACTAAGTAATATTAAACTTTCTATTTGGCTGAGTTTTCCTGGAAAGTTTTTTAAAGTTCACAGAAATACTTCCTTGTTTCATTAATATTCTTGTCTCTACTGTTGCTGCATTGAGAAAAAAAAGAAACAAAAGAAGTTCATAAGATGAATTCATGAACAGAAGTTAGAAGTTGTAATGAGGCAGTCTGTTTTGTCAGAACTTGAATAACCTGAGATATCTCTGAAGTATGTCCTCATCGACAATCAGACCAATAACTAAGGAATTAAAAACCTCATTTCTGCAGATATGTGGTCTACATTTTCGTACATACTTAATACGCATAGACAAAACCATATTATGAATTCTTTGCAAGTGATTTTCTGCTATCAATGTGTAAAAGAGATGCCTAAAGTATTTTGAAATAGCTCAGTTGCTGACACAGCATAGTCATGTTAGCTAAGACACTGTGTAATGTACTCAGACTACTTGTAATACATTTTTGAAGATAGTGATATATTTAGCAATTATTTTTCATAAGCTATACAAGCCTAAAGAATTGCAGTTGCCTCAATAAGGCATTTTGGAACACAACAGGACAGGAAAGAATATGATTTGGACATGGCTAAATAAATAACGATATCTTCTATGAACAGAAAGGATAATAAGTAAAACATGCTTTACAATAAAGTATAATAGATGAGAAGCTTTGCATGCTGCAACAGTAAATGGAGTAGAGTGCTACTTTCTAGCATATACTGCCTAAATCAATAGAATTTAGAAGAAAAACAGCTTTCTAGGTACAAAACGTCAAACACACTCACCTAATCAATATCAGAATTAATGAATTTACAATGCACCTCATATTTCTAAAATTATCTTTATGAAAGCTTAGAATTATTATACATTTTAAATCAAACCGCAACCTAGTATTAAAAAAAGATAATATTTGGGAAGACTTAAGATGTATTAAAACCAAAACCAATGCACTCAAAATGTTCAAACAAAACACAACAGTTTATACTACACATTTACATCAATGGCCCTGTAATCTTAAAAAAAAATCTGTAAAGATTCTCCAAAGAAATATATAGGAAATTTAGAGACAAAATTCTATACCACACATAATTTTGTTGGAAGTTAAGAACTACATTAACATTGTGCTTGATGTTCTAAAGAATATAACAGTCCTATTCCTTAATTGCATTTTAGATATTTCATCCATCAGTCACAATCAAAACAAGAAAAAACACAACTTGTTTACTGTGTGTGCCCACCAAAAAAGTAAACTTCACTGCATATTCACTATTCACTGCTGATTAAATAGCTACATTTTAACTTGCAGCTCTTCAAAACAGGCCGAATTAAAAACTTCATCTCACAAATGTTGGCCATGTTGTAAGATGAGGGGAAAAGCCTGTCACCAAGTGCTTTTACTTATAGGTGCAGTTGTGAATGTCACACAGATGAAGCTGAGTTAAAAGGTGGAGACTTGTATCTATGTATTATAAATTTCAAAGTTCACCACAAAAGAGCCCAAAAGAAAACTATGTTTAGTATATGAAATTATAAAATTTGCATGCCAGACAGAAGTTATCTGTGGGCTTTTTTTTTCTTTCCATTTTTTGGGTATATTTGGTGTTTTGTTTTGTTTTTAAAGAAAATTTTTGTGTTTACCTATCTCTACATTTAGAAAAATGGAAACAGCAATCTATTTGTTTGTAAGGCCTCGAGGTCATCCTGACTTTGCCAGCTGCAAGAGAAACTTAATCCAAGCAAAAACTGAAGTGCTTTTAAATGTAAAATGTGCTTGCTTTCACATGAGCAAGCAGCCTGCAGGTAAAAAATGCCTACCACAGACTCAAAAGATAATGGTGGGACTTCAAGCTCTCTTTTCAAAATATTTGTAACTATATTTGTCGATCCACTGAATATCATAACTAACTATATTATAGTATGTCATGTGCACAGATGTGAGAGTTGACAATGGGATGCCATTTTCCTGTTCATATTATTATGAAATTAAAAAATGTAATCACTTTGTCTTACAGCTCACGTTAAGTTGTAAAATTTATATTTTCTGAAAATGCAGAAATAGAGAGCAAGAATGACAGAATAATGATATCACATTTCCCAAAAAATGTTTTTGGCATGAAAATATTAAGATATTTTTACAAGAGTTGCCACCATCACTGTGATCATTGCTGGCTTGGACTGAGCATATGGGAAACTGAAAGCTGTTACCATGCAGCTTTTAGCCTACATAAAATTAGACTGAATGGCACCATCAGTGAGGAGACAATGTAGATAAAAGTCTACAAAGCTTTTAATTTAACTGAGAATGTCCAAAAGCACCTCATCTTTCTAGCAAACAGATGGAAGCAGAGGGGTAGCAAAGAGAATATACAGTTGTTAGATACTGACAGGTATTTCTGGCTTTTTGCACTCAAGAGCTGAACACCACAACAGTGCATTTTCAGTTAAAGACTTCAGTCTAGAAATCTATAATTATAACTTTTATGCCATTAAAAGCCCTTTTAACCTGTCAACATAGCTGAGAGTCTTAGCGGTTTTTTGTTAACCTCTAGCAAGAAGATATTCTAAGGTTTTCTTAGGCATTTACTACTCTTATCTGGACTTAACACTTCTTGATTTTTTAATTTGCATTTTAACACCTAGGTAGTTGGTTGAATGAGGTAGAAGCCTTTGATATTTATGGTGTCATACTATTTTTGTCCACCGATACTGGGACAGCCACTAGGAACTAGTAGATACGGTTGCAAATCAGAAATGTTCCAAATGTTAATTTATTCCATAAGTACTGTTAAATGCAATTGCTAGAACCTATAGTTCTTTGTCTAGTAGATGTTAAAAAATTCAAGAAACTCTAAATACAGAATGAAAACTTCATGAATAGTAACTAATGATTGGTAAATCCAAAATCATATACAGTTCCTTTAAAACAGATGCCTTCAGTTCGGGATATCTATGTTTCTCCTACTCATATGTCTACCCAGTCAAACCTAACACTGGGAAATAGATCAGTAAGTAATGACTCACCCATGTAGAAACATGCTACATGGAGTAGTGTGTGTTTCACTACACTGAATTCAGGGTTAGTTACATATGACTGAGGCATGAATACCCAAAAGTTGAATTTTGTTGTTAGTCTGGATGAAAAAGAGGGTACCATGTCATTTCAGGATACTCTCTATGCACTTAAACTATTCAAGCAATATGTATGCTGAGAAAATGTCTGAGAAAGTCAGAGACACACAGATGGAAACTAAGCATCTAGACAGAAACAGTAAAATGTCAAAGGTACAATCACATTAGATCACTGTCTTCTACAGGAAACTTCACAACACACAAGAGGAAAAATCCCTCTACTAAGTCAATATCTTCATTGACATCATTGGGGTAGCATTTCACTCTGGAAAATTAATATTAGAGGAATACAGTTCCCTAGTTAAGTAGCTTAAGTTCTATACACAGATCATCTTCCCCTTGGCTACCATTCTGGGCTAGTCGTTCCTCCTAGCCAAGACATCAGTAAAAATGTCAGAAACATTTCACTTACTCTGTCAAAATAATTCAAAACTGGATCTCTCTTCCTCAACTTGTCCAGATCTTCACACTCTACAGCCTCATTCTTCCCAATCCTAACAAACCTCAGCCTCCAAATCCAGCCAATCCACACCGAATGAATTTACATTTCACATAAACTGCTTAACCTTTTGGAAGTGAGTACCAACAGCACAGGAAGAAAGGTTATTCTTCCTGACATATGCTTACTATGACTCTACAAGAAATCAGTTTTCAAGTGAGACTTCAAAATAGGCATGCATAAGGGATAGTTGGTTAGTGCAGTCGTCTTCTGTTAACTCACTAAGATTTTTTCTGTGGTTGCACTAAGTAGGAACCCAACCAATTTCCTAGGAATCTCTGTATTCAAAAATTTCATATTTCATATGAATCTCATATGAAAATTTCATATGAAAAACATACTGATCATTTCCACATTAGAGATTACAAAATTGAGTCTGAAGTAAATCTAGGTATAAAAAAAAATTAAATAGGAATATGTCTATTCAGACTAGTATTTGTCTGAGTTAAGTTACCATAAAATTATCCATGTAGCCATGAACATCACTGCCCTGACAAACACAAAACTGTTTTCATTTAATTCATTCCAGGTAGCCCACCAATAAAGATCCACAGTTACTATCTTTTCAATTAATTCCAAGGAAATCAGTTTCAAACAAAATATACTCCTAGTGATTGCAATCCAATCCTTTCAAGAGAAGAAAAAAGGACTATGAAATTAAAGCTTTATAGCCAGGAAAAATAAACTCCAATACTCTGTTTTCATTTTCCAACCTGAAATAAATATAAATACAAAAACTCAATAAATAATAAAGAATAAAACACAATGTATCTTTGGCTTTTAAAACTATTTTATCTCTGATGCTTTGATTTTTTTCTTAAAAGTGAAGAAAACCACAAGTATTTTAATATTGTCTTGTGAGTTACTATGTACTACATCAGGTGCCGTGACACACCTCCTGACAGAAATGAGACTCCAGGGATCACCTGTAAAGAGAAAATTTGCAGTAGGTTCTATCTATAAAATTGTAAGCAAAGAGAATTTTTTACAGTCAGAAATAACCTCTTAACATTTTGCACTCAAGCAAAATACTGTAAGCCTATATTTTCTTACCTCATAATGATTCTTGACCAGCGCAGGTAATTTTATGAAGATATGTTAAAACTACTGTATTAGCCCAGTTTACTAGAAGTAGGAAGGACCACAATCAGAGTAACAGTTAAGGACAGCAAATAATGCATATTTTTATTAGGTTACCTCTTCCTGTATTCTTGCATAAGGCACTATAGCATTAAAATAAAATATGAAACTGAATGAAATTTTCTTACGATACTACTGGCATTCAATATTCCCTCCTTCTGATTGGTTTTTTTTTAATAATAGCCCATAGAAATGATTAACATAAGCAATGAACTAATTTCATATTTCTTCTATACAGTGCTCCAGTATGACTCTAGTTGCTCTACTTGACTAAAGAAAACACTTGAAAAAGTGTTTTTGAAACTATCACCTGAAAAAAAATGCATTTGGAAAGCAGTATACTTGGTAAGACTGCCTATTCTACCTCCGCATCAGTGAAAAGCTGTTGTATTCTTAAAGATTTTTCTTTCCTTTAAATGAAAACTGCTAGTCTGAAGTAACCTGGAGAACAAAAGGCACAAGTGAAGATCCTTAGAATAAACTACTTTCTCCAAAGTGTTTCAAGTCTCCTTATGGTTTTTGTCCTGAGTGAGTTATCATGTTATTAATATTAAAATGCATCTCAACTTCCAATGAGAGAATTTTTGAAGGAACATTTATAATAACCCAGGATAGCTTTTGGAAAACATATACTAGCAGGTTCCCAAGAACAGAAAACAGTCGTGAAGCAGCTTTGCGCATTAAGAATAAATTTCACGTAACTTAAATAGTTCTTTCATGGCAGAAAGGAAGATAAAGCCCAACAGTCCTTCCTGCCATAGATCAAGAGTTCTAGCTTTATAATTAAGATCAAGTAAAATTAGCTGAGTCAGATCACAAATGATAAGGAACCTAAGATTTCTTGATGGTGTTTCAAATATATCTTGGGGATCGTATTTGTAACTTCTTTTCTAACCTAAGTAGACTAACTGGAGCTCAGAAGACAAGATATCTATATGACTGTCAGAAATATTATTTCATCTAGAGATAGATAATACCTTAAAACATATTACTTAAACAATAGCAGTACTGAATTGTTGGCAAGGGAAAAAAAGTATAACGTTAATGTTCAGTGATGATCACTGTCTCTCTGAATGTTTTTTTCAAGAAACTGCCATTCTTTGAGAGAAGGAGATCCCAAATATCAAAACACTGTAAAGGAAACATGCTAAATGCAGTTTAAATTCCTCTTCATGAAAAACTTTATGGTTTTCAAAGATCTTCCTGGAAAAAATATCAAGGAAAAATATTAACATAGTTAAAGTGTAGTTACTGGAGAAAGGTTTATTCAGCCAAGAGTAGGTAATTTTCCAATGTGTAGAATACAGCCTTTAAATACAGCGAGTCCAGAGAAGAGTAACAAAGCTGGTGAAGGTGTTGGAGAACAGGCTTTATGAGGAACGGCTGAGAGAGCTGGGGTTGTTTGGCCTGGAGAAGAGGAGGTTGAGAGGAGTCCTCATTTCTCTCTACAACTACCTGAAAGGAGGTTGTAGAGAGGAGGGAGCTGGTCTCTCCTCTGAAGTGATAGGGGACAGGACAAGAGGAAATGGCCTCAAGCTCCACCAGAGGAGGTTTAGGCTAGACATTAGGAGGAAGTTTTTCACAGAAAGGGTCATTGGGCACTGGAACGGGCTGCCCAGGGAGGTGGTAGATTCACCTTCCCTGGAGGTGTTTAAGGCATGGGTGAACAAGGTCCTGAGGGACACGGTTTAGTGTTTGATAGGAATGGTTGGACTCGATGATTCGGAGGGTCTCTTCTGACCTAGTGATTCTATGATTCTAAATTAACAAGTATACTTAAATAAATAAATAAACAGTTCAAAGTGCCAGTTCTCTTGGGCTACCATATATATCTGTTCCTTTACACTAGAACTATAGCCTTTCTTAGAAAGAAACTGCTTTTTCTTATGAAAGAGATACTTTGCTTCAAGATTGGTTGGAGTGGTTTGACTCGATGATCCAATGGGTCTCTTCCAACCTGGTGATTCTATGAAGACTGGAATAACAGGAATCAGCACAATATTAATATCAATACCAATACTAGAGGTTGATCCATCAGCCTTCCAGTATGTCCTGATTTTGGTGGGCTGAGGAAAGAAAATAAAGGATACACAGGTGCTTTGCAGATTAGCTAATATGAAAACCAGATAATGGTCCGGTCAGAGGTAATATATTTTTCTATTAACAGTATCAATTATTTAATATGTATTTTATTATGTACAATCCAATTCTTAGAGGACAGATTATTTAAGCTAAATGATGAGGCGGGAATCTCAGCTTTAACTTAAAAAAAAGCCAAACCCCAAACCAAGAATGAACCAAAAAAACCTAAACCAACAGTCATCCTCATTTAAAAAAATAATTAAAAAAAGCAAACTCAAAACATCCAAAACTTTGGGGGGTGTCATTGTGTATCATTAAGGAAGCTTATTTCATAGCTCTCATGGAGCATTCTTGTAATTTTTTTTCAATGTTTAGTGTATACAGTATTCTCTCAGTCAGCAGAAAGGAACAACGGATTTTGATTTATGGCTCATTATCACTGATTGTTTGGACTCTAAAAAGTAGAAAGTGAAATAATCACCTCCATAAACATTTACTGTTTAATGTCCGCTAGGTAGAGAGCTGTTAAAGACAAAACACAGATCAACTATCCAAAGCATTAAAACTCCCTAAAATCCTTTTAGAAAGGACAACTGATAATTTCTTATAATCAAATTATTGCTCTTTTTCCTTTTTTTCTTTTTTTTTTTTTTTTTTAATTAAATCAACATCCAGGACCTCCAGCTGGTTTGTATCTGCTATCTAAATTGGCATCCAGATTTACTGCCTAAAGCCTGATGATGAAAGCAACATTTCAAAGAACTAGATATAGGCATGGTAGTGTCTGAGATGCAGAGGAGAAGGCTATGAAATCTCTCCCTTCCTTGTGATGTAAAGCTGGTGTGAGCTAGAACAGAGATAGCATGGAACAAATTCTGCCTCCCTCTGCACACTACTGTATCTGCCCTGCAAATTCAGTTATTTCAAGAAATACAAAGTGGACATTTGCAAAACTAAGAACACTGGCAATGCAATAAGGTAATTTTTTTTTTCCTTCTATACAGATAAACAAAATATTTGAGAGAATCATTTAAAAACCATGCCACACGTATTGGTTACTTTCACCCATTTGGGACTTTAAAACATCTGCAACATCTTGTTATGGAAATTCAGGGAAAAGGAACATATGAGTCAGCAACAAAAATACCCAAAACAAACCTTGGGAAGTTTAAGAAAACAGATAGAAAAAAGAACTACAGGAAAAATGTGAACTGATGTAAAGATTTCATTGCAACTCAAGTATTTGGATGATTCACTCAGCATTAGTTGAACGTCAAACTGCAACTTATTCATCACTCACAGTTTTGGCTCCCTATATTACTACTACAAAACAACTAGACAATCACTCAGCAATAAACATGTATATACCTATTTACAATACATACCAGCAATCTAGCTGCATGGTGGTTTTTTCCCCCCTTAGTGAAATTTAGTTCTAAAACATCCACTTATTAACTGAACTGGATGCTTAAACTGCTGTGTTTTCAAGTAGGTCTGACTGGAGTTATATTTAGCTATTAGCAGAGAATGCCATTATTCAGGCTGTCAGGCTAGTAAAGGCAACAAAATATGGCACAAGGAGAGAAGATCTGAAGCATCCTTGTCTCTAATGGGCACAATACTAACGGTAATGAAACTATCTGGCAGTTTATTAGGCATGTGGTCATGTAGTTGCTCTCATCTAAGTCCTTTCACAGCCAAAGGAGAGACATGCTGAGCAGGCAGTGAGCTGCCCAGTGGTCACAGAGACACACTGAAGCACCACTTATGTCTCATTCTAATCAAGGTTCCTACACCATTCAAAAGCACAGGGTACAGACATCTGACATTTGCAGATGCTGGGACACAGGCAAATACATCTGGCTTGTTGCTGGGGCAGTGAGTTCACTTAAAAGATGCCATCATGCCAACAGGTAGGGAGAACAGAGAACAGCAGCTGTTCTGCTTCAGCAAAATTTTACTCTTTGTGAGATGAAGGCAAAATAAAGCATTTTATCTTCGCTCTCAAGGGGGCAAAATTCAATTTTTCCAACACTGCTGAGTAGCGCTAAGATATGACACACCTAAACTAATGATGTCAAGAAAATTGTTGCATTTTTAAAACACACATTATCTACACTTAGTTAATATCCTATTCAGTGATATTTTGTATCACTGTATAATTACAAATCTATAAAATCGCCATTAAATTCACACCAGTAAACATTTCCTTGAACTGAGTGAAATAAAGCATTTTGATGTATGCTACTCTCAGCGTTTATCGCAGATATTAGAAATATATTCAGCAGAATAGATAGATAGAAAATGTCATAATTCCACAAGAATCAAAGTAACTGGGTGCTTAACTGTCTCAGACCAATAAAGGAGAAATGATGGCAGAATCAATTAAAAATATATTATATGTATTTTAGGTGGCATCACCCCAACTTCATTTTAATGCATATTTCCTTGGGGTTTATGAGCTTGCTAGTTCTATATCAGGAACTGTGGGATATAAAGAGATAAACTACAGGCATTGCCTTATGAATTCCACTATAGGCAAGAAGGTAAAATCAGTAAAAAATATAAATAATACCCCTCCCAAAAAAACAACCCCCATAAAACAGATCCCATATTTTTTGTAGGAGATTAGAATTTTTCTTCAGAATCACTTTCTGCTTTTCCTCTTCCCATAACAATTTTTATTTTAAAGAAGTCTTTTTGAATTGGAAGAACCAAAATAGCTCTTTCCTAAAGCAATGAATAACTAACATGTTCCTGGAAAGTCCTGAGAAATGATAGGGATCGTTTGTGAGTGTCACATCTTACTCAGTTGTTTCTGCTTTAGAGACCTTAAAACCTGATCTTTCAATTGCTGTAGGCCAAAAAAAGTCCCATGACAAGCTTTATGGTCCACTCAGACTGCACCTAGCTGTAAATAAATAAGAACAAAGAGGAGTGGAGGACTAGGGCAACCTGTGTGAGTCTTGTGATCTGGGCACTGAAGACCTTTGGGTCTGTACTTTTCTTGAACAGATGCAGACAGATGTTCTAATTTCCCAGAGGATGTCAAGTCCTCAGACTTATCCTCATTGTATCACAGAGACAAGGTACAAAAATTCAAAAGTTTTGGCAGAACTCTCTCTGCTTTCTCCACTGAAATATTCAAGGCATACAAGATGGACCATCAAGAGTTTGTGCAAAGGGAATACCTGGAATCAAAAGGCTCCTCACGCACACCTTCATGCTATTAATGACAGATGGTAACTTCTAGCTTCCAAACCCTCATTTATATTAAAGTTGGGGAATTATTTTCCTTTTTGTTTTTTAAGCCACATAAAATGTTCTTAATAAATGAGAGCAAAAATCCTTTGTAAGAATTTTACATGGAAAAGTAGAAACACACACATTCAACCAGTGAAGGACCTATAATTTTATCCAGTAACAGTGTATCAGCAAAATCACGACTTAGTAGTGCAGTACAAATATTTAACACTGAATAGTCAACCTTCAGAAACAGTTTGATTATGTTTTTTTATTAGCTACATGTAGGCAAAATATTCAATTAAACAGTTGGTATATTTCAGAAGCATGAAGACAGCCCACATTTTAGAGAGAGACAAGTATTCCTAAACTATTCATGCAGACATCATTAGAATTTGAAACAGAAAATACAAAAATGCAAGTAAAAAAAAAATGCAAGTAAAAAAAATGCATGAATGAGTCCAAAAGGTGCAGAGAAGCAAACTCCTCTGTCTTGTTTAAGACCTCAGATTTAGCATAAGTGGAGACAATCCAAGACTTTCCAGCTTTCTTGAGAATATGACCATCTTCAAGCACATAGCAATCTTTCCTCTTCCTTCTCTCCCTTCTCTCCCCCCTCTCAAAAGACCAAATACATTCCCCTCATGCCTCTTTTAAAAAGTTACGATTATGTCTGAAATCAGCATATGCTATGCTGCAGAGGTTTTCATCAACCTATACAAAATGTTTTGGCTGCTGTAGCAGCATGACAGCTACAAGCTCAGCCGCCAGCTACAGCTTCCTAGCTTGTGAGCAGGTACATTTGGTGTCGATTACAGAAGGCTGATGTCTTTAGAGTAATGTGGATCCAAATATTGCTGTACCACAGTTGGCTATTTTGCATAGCAACAATGGCAGCATTTTTAGCACAAGAAGGCCATTTTTCTGTTCCAGCTAAACATCAAGGAAGGCAATTGCAAGAGAAAAGGGACAGATACTATTTAGTATATAGCAATCCAAAGCATTACAGTATATAATGAAGACTATCATCTCCTCACCTTTTACTGTATGCATATAGAATCACTGAATTGCAAAGATTATCTTGCATCTTACTGATAGGAAAAGGAAGGAACTCCTTTATTGAGTGCAAAAATAATTTTCCTTCTTGTTCTAAAAAGCAATCATTTAAAACTAAATTAAGATACTTTAACTTAACAAAATTGCCCTCAAATATCAACAAGAAGTAGTATCATTAGATTTGGAAGAATACCTTCATACAAGTATACATAATTCATGCTGTAACTGAAAAAATAACTTTGCTATAAAATATATATGCATTGTACATATATAATTTAGTTTTCCAAGTGTAAATGTTGCAACAAGACATTTTATCACTAATTTCTGCTCTAATAATGTACCAAATGCCAGCCTGGAAATTAAACATTCACAAGAATACAATTAAAACTAAACCCCCACTCCCAAAATGAAGCAAACCTGTGATAAATACATGAATCCAAAGAGTATTCCTGCTGCCTTTGTCCAGTTGTGCTGGGTTTTTTTCCTGTACGATACACTATTTATCATATGGAGGCTGCAAAAATATTCTTTTAGAGAATAAATTAGAAAAAAATGAAGCATAAACAATAAAGCCTGCTCAGCAGTCATGTTTTCCACTACTCTGTAGGGTAGCTGCAGGAATTTTCCATGCTGTGAGTGTTAATGAGACCCTCCATAGGCACCTTTAATACATAAAAGCGATCACCTATAACTCACCTTTTCAAATGTGTATTTCTTGAATTTAGTAACTAGATGCAAAATAGGAAGCATCATGCAAATACCACCCTTGTTTACTGATATGCAACCATTAGCCAAAAAGTGGTTGACAACAGAAAAGTTATCACAATACAAGAACGCTTCTATGAGCAAGCAGATTCCAGAAGCACTTGGGGAACATGTACAGTTTCAGACTACAAAAGAGTCCCTAAACATATGGTTTTCCTGATGGAAGAGAGCATGGGAATTACTGATTAGAGAACTGGCTGGATTCAAGATACTTATGCACTTGGAACAGAATGAGTATCTTGCCAAACTCTATCATGGCATGAAGAAAACTCGTGCAAATTTTAAAAAGTTTGTTTCAAAGTTGTGGCTTATCTTTCATAACAGTTATTAAAATGAAAGAGTAGGGGGAAAAGTCACCTTTTCCACATGGATGCCATGGAAGTTCTGGCTAACAGTTGCCACCATGAGGCAATTGTCATTAACCACTACCTCACACAAGTAAGTTTCCAAACTAGGAGCTGGACTTGAGACAAAGACAGTTCCAAATAATGTATGGAGTAACTCAGGTTTTTGATTGGTAGTCCCTGAGCTTCACTCCATTTCTGAACTGCCAGCCCCCTGGGCAAAGACATGTATAGGGCCTGTCAGCCCCTAATATTTGACAGATTTTAACGTGAAAGAATATTAGTTTCTTCTGTCAAAAATGCACAGCTTAGGATATTACTTGCTATATTTAGTGACAGAAATGTGAAGTAATAACATGCCTGATAGCTATCTTGCACTCTGGTCCTGGTTCAAAGTGATTTCTCTGTTCCAGTTACTGTCAAGTTTCTACATAATTTGAACAGATACCCTGAATGCATTTTTTAAACAAGACCCATCTCATCCACAAAATGGACACTGATTTATGGTAAAAGTTTGCTTCAGGTCACCCTTTCTCAGCTGCATTTCTGCTTCTGATGACATATATTAACATTTGAGTTGCCCACAGTTCACATGACCAAGAACTGATTCAGGCAGGACATGCCCAATCCATGCAGTCTTTTTGGGCACAGTGCTATCCATTGCCAGGTAAAGACACTTTTTTGAATAGTACTAACTTCTGGATAAGCCCAACCATGTGATTTGGGCTGCAGTCCTAAGCTGAACATACCAAATACATATCAGAGATACCCCTCAAAGCCAGCTTTGCTCTTGCCTTCCCCTACCCTTTTCATAGAATCATAGAACAACCAGGTGGGAAGAGACCCATCGGATCATCGAGTCTAACCTTTTGCTGGCTTTGATGCCCACGTGGCTCACCATTGAGTAATTTCAGTATCCTGAGTTACAAAAGACTTTTTTTTTTTGGTGGCCAGGTTGGCTTCTTGATGTGCTGCAAGACCTCAGTCTGCACCTGATGTGAACTGAAGTATATGAAAGAAAGAAAGAGGGTAATAAGTGAATTGGGTGAAAGAAGACAGCAGCCAGCAAGGTTCAAGGGTTAACACACTTATTTACACAACAAAATGCAATTCCTGAGTCTATATCACTTTCATAGAAGTTAAAAATCAGTATGGTCAGTCCTGAGATTCTCATCCTTAAATAATATATGACTCATTATCCAAACATAATTGAAAATAAGATGCATCCCACTGATAGTTCTTCACAGAGCCAAAATATGATGATGGACAAACTTGAGAATGGCAATTTATTTGAGATAAATCATAAATGTGACTTGCTAGAATAGGGGACACCACGAAAGCAGCCATTTTCATCAAAGATTAAAATTTTTTTTGCTTCCAATTTTAGATCGGACTGTCACCAGTAAGGAGTCCCATACTGTTATTTTGTAGTTTCAGTGAGTGGTTGATGAAACTGAAATATCATTTCCTCTCATCTGTATTCCATCAAATAATTTAGAAAAAAAGAAAATTCCACCACTGTTCATGTTCCCAAACTGCAGTACCTGAACCACAGTTTTCACAGGCAGGTGGCTTTACACAGTATCCCAGTGATATGTTAAACCACTATGTCAAATGCTATAGTAATCCTCATGTCTACATCTCCTTCGCTTTCTTCTCTCTCACTCTCTTTAATGAAAAAGTGAGATACTGCTAGTGCCTTCCAGACAGGAAATTAGCTCAACATTCACAACAAGTAAAAGTGCACTAACACTCACTAAAATACCATTGCTATTTTCTGAGATTTTCTTATTGCTTTTCTACTATGCTGCATAGACATTTGACTAAAGCAAAGTTCTAAACAGCCTGTTCCAGTGCATATCAATGTCAACAGAAAATGTCTCAACATATTTGAATTTAGACATCTGCCATGAACTCCCATTTCAAAGCAACTTTGAATTACTGTCAGTTTCAGTGGTACAACTGTTATTACCATGATAAGCTCATTGCCACAGGATGTTTTACACACCAGAAGTCTGAAGAGGTAGAAAAAAGGGTCACCAAAACTAATGGCAGATGGATATTAAATTAGATCAGAGGTATTAAGCAAATCAATACAAATACAATCTGTGGCTCATACAGTCCCTGAATCTTATCTGTTGGAAGGCAGATTCACCAGGGGAAGAAATGAATTCATCTTTCATATGTTATAATTTGGGCAGATTTATGGGAGTTTGTTTTGTTTTGAAATACTGTTTATATCTTCATTCTGTCAAGAAAATTCCTTATTTCTTGCAACCCACTTACTGCAGGGAAAAAATAAAATTAACCAAGACTGACAAAAATAAACATGCAAGACCCAAAAACCGCAGTTGATGTTTTCTTTTTTAGTTATGTTGTTTTTTTCATTGATTGTTGGTGATATGGCACAAAGAAATGGGGCATTCTGCTAGTAGTTGATTTTTTTCCTCCGTAACAGATTCAGTAAATAATGTTCCACATATTGTAAAAGAAAAAGCACTGGTGCTCCTCATCTGTTCTAGCATTGTTTTGAAGAATTATACTCAAAACATCAAAAGCTGTTTTTCTCAACCCAAAGTTTGCACAGATATAAACTGCTGTGGTAGATTAAGCTCAAATGTCAAGTTATATGCATGAATCATTAGGTTATATTTAGTGGACGTTTCTAAATATTAGCTTTCAGTGAGGCCTTTGTAGGTAAATTCTTTCCCTATATTTACCCACTCTATTTTTTTGGACTCATTTATTGCTAATTTGTCAAAATAAAGAACAACACTAGAATCAGCAACTTTATGCCGATTTGTACATTTATTTAACATCTACAAATGCTGACTATGAACTATATTTCTTCTGTTCCAAGAAAACATTTAGGATAGGTTTCTTAGGACTTCGGTTTTAAAATTACCTCCCTCCATTCACAGGTATATAATATAAAGCTTATAGATGAGATGTTACTTTTCACTTTACTTATGGCTTCTGTGATGGTCACAACCTACTTTACTGTGTGTTCTTAGTTGCCTACTTTGTATCTTTAAGCAGAATGAGTCAGAAAACAACAGGAGCCAAGAGAAGACTCTGCCTTCATAGTGACAAACTGAGCACCAAGGGACAGAAGGCCAAGGGGAGCATGGCACGTGCAACCAGGCATCAGAGGTGAAAGAAAATTCATACGGACCAGAAGGGATCATTCAGAATTTTCATCACCCCAGAAAGCCATGTAACACTTAAAACCAAGCATGGGATGAGTGAATGACCTATTTGCAAGAAATTACTGTAAGGGAGGAGTAATACAAAAATCCTGTTTATTCTGCTTTGCCTAACTTTGCCATGTGGGTTTTTGTAGAGTTGGGGTTTTTTTCCCCGCTATTTGAAAATAATTATCCAGTATAAACTGGTTGTATGAGTTACAAAAAATCTTTTGGACTTTTTCAGGAGTGTTGTATGAAGGCCACGTCAAGGCAGATTCTCTTTAAAGCTCTAACCTTCTCAGGGAATCATGAGAGCTTGCTAACATTCTGCTGTCAAATCTCATTTCATTAACATTTCAAGATTATATATTTATACGTTTTGTTGATTTACAATTTCTAGATTTGAACAACTTATAGAGAGGTGCTTTATGTAGAGAATTACAAAATTTATAAAGATAATTTGATAGATCTATATATTACTTCTTGAGGTAAATCAGAAAAGATTCTTTTTATTTATTTGATAGCTAACACTTATACCAGATGTACTTACCAGGAAGAATGAATTTCAATTTATATTACATTTTTGTTGTGCAGAATTTGTCCAGTAGGTATTATGTCTATATCTAACTTAATGGATCAGTGCTGAATGACAAGAAAAGAAAATATATAGCAATCCAAACTTCTATTATATTCAAATGAGATATTATAAAAAGTTATGATTAAGATTATGATTACTCTTTCTAGACAAGACATTTCTCAGATGGAGAAGAATTAACATGAATGCCACCTGAAAGCTAAAGAGAGGCACAACATCAACACATGCCATTCAAAAATACATAGCACACGTATAGCCTCTAAAAATGACAAACATATATAAAGTGAGATATATCTGGTGACCATTGAATAACCAGAGCAAAGTATGAGCACAGGTCTACTTTCTAGCTCTAGAGGAGGAGTTTAGCTACTCAAGGAATCTTCAAAGTGAATCTGTACCTACAAGGGCATAACGTGGGAAAATAGGTTAAGAACAGACAGCATTACTATTTTTAGGTAGAAAGGAAATCTAAGAATACGCATCCATGTGAATCCCAACAGAGAGAGCAATGTCAAAAAATAAAATGAAGACACTGAACACGCAGACAGAATAAATGCTTTTGCCAATATGTGACATGACTGAGAACTACAATGATTGAAAAAAAGCTCTAAAACATGCTCCCATAAAAGAAAATACTATCCACAGATTAGAAAGAAAAACAATCTAACAGCTCTTTTCCATAATTTCCATTATGGGAATAATTTCATACTGGGGTTTTGTTTACAGTGCTTTATGTTCATGAAGTGGTCCAAAGCCAAAACCAGCTGCTTAGACACTGCTAAAAAATGGATGTTTAAGGAAAAGCATAACAGGGTAGCTGTGTATTGAAACTATCCTAGAAAATTTTCTAGCTTTGAATGATTTTCAGTCTAGAGAATCCTGAGCCAAAAGTGATACCTTTATATTTTACATTTTCTTCAATAAGTAAAAAAATTAATCAGCTCTGATACAATTGCAGTGTCTATCTTCATAGGTTCACCCCTTTGAAAATTTTCTTTTTATTTGTTAAAAATCTTCACCTAATTTAGCAGAGGGTTATGAAGTATCAGCATATTAGGCTTCATAGTATTATATTTTTGCAAATATATAAGCAAAATGAACAGCAGGGGAAAGTAGACACTGAAAATAACAACCCTCATGGGAAAAGACTCTAAGATGACCGTAGCCATTCTCTGTTACACATCGTCCATGCAGAGGTCAGAGAAGCCATGGCATACATAGTTCTGCAACCTTCCACAACTCTAGGCTGGATTTAGTGGTGCAGTAGTGGTTATTATAGAACATGTTAGATGGAAACTCGACGTACTGTGGGGTGACAAAGCACTAGCAACCTAGGGAAGACATGGAGCTACTCCTGTCACAGGCAATAAAGAACTGATCATATCACGTGGGGAAGGATAATATGAGGAAATGGGGAGGAAGCTAAGATGGTCAGAGGAATATATCATAACTTTGCAGGAAACTTGCCTTCTAGCTCTGTGTGACACCTAAGCACAACAAAGACAACGGTCCTCCACTCAGTCTGTGGTGGAAAAATTAGAAGACACCAGTGTTGTTTAACAAGAAGAAAGCAATCAATATAAAGTGTACAGTAAGACAGTTCCTGGGATACATTTCTGTACTATTTGAACAAAAAGACTGCAAATTTAGTTGGATGGAAAAGTACTTAAAGTCAAATTCTTCATGACAGCATTTTCTGTCAGTCTAGATTTTCTGTCCAGCACTACTTTGTGACAATTTTTAGAATAACAACAAAAGCTAAAATACCAACTAAAATAACAGTCCTTCACATTTTGTTGTTCAACAGTTGCCTGTAAAATTAGATTCACCAGCATAAAACATAACTATAGATCCACAGCACAGATGAAGAAAAAGCTAAAAAATCTCTCAGGATCAACTTCAAGAATGCTATCAGAACTTACTAGAAAAAAAGAATTTCTCTAGAAAAGGCATTTTTAAAATTTCCTAATTTGTTTTCCCTTAAACAGAAAGGAATAAAAATTCTCACAGAAAAGAAATTACAAAAGTATTTCCATTAGAAATATAAAAAACTTAATAATTTTCAATTATTCTGATAAGAGAAAAAAATTAGCCCATAGTGAGATAGAAACAGCAAATCAATTCTAATCTGAAATTGCCATGTTCTGATACAATTTAAATTTTTCATTTTTTAAAAAACCTTCCCATACTTAGGTTTTAAAAAAATAACCTCAGATTTGTATGCTATGAGGGTAACGCAGGGAGTCTGAAAAGCCTCCAGACACTCCACACCAATAGCTTTTTGATGAATAAACAGTTTGTTCACTGCATGGAGATGTTAACTCATTTCATTAAAGAGCATGGTGCCAAACATTATATCTGTACAAATAAATGTAAAAAATTGTGTTTTCTTCTACACATAAGTTGCACTTGTCAAGCTTCCATATTGCAAACATTTGCAAATATAATTGTGTCCTGAACCATCCCTTATCAGAAGTAAACAAAGTGTTTGGGCAGAGGAAGTGTCTTGGACTGCCAAGACAAGAGATAACTCAATCATGTTGCCTAACTGGCTCGCCTGTCTGCTCCTGAAAACTCTGTGTGGCTCCTACACATTGCCAGACCATGCTGGAACATATTTATCACCAGCTTTGAGTACTAGAGAGAACCTGGAAAGCACAAGGCTGAACTGGAGGCAGGAGACATTATATACTGTACTAGGCAGAATTTGGATTTAAACTGTTTGATGGCCACTGCCTGTCAAAGGCATAAAAAGTTTGCAGCTGAAATAGAAGAGAGTATGGACCTTGACACACAAAAAGCTATCCATGTCACAGTGCTTTTTCTAGTGCATTCAGAAAAACAAACTAAGAAATGGACAATCAATTACCAGAAAAATCAGCTTGGAGGGAAGAACATGCATTCTCTCTCTCAAGAGGCATAATTTGCTATCATTGTTGTAGGAGGTCTTGACCCTTAGATGTGGAGAGAATTCTTGACATCATGCACTACTTACTAGCTTTAAACTATAAAAATAGTTGATCTTTTTAGATACTATAATAGTAGGTACTATACATAGCCCTGTCACTATTTTCACTGCACTTTCTTAGCCAACGATTTATTCCATAGTCCATAGCCCAAACTGCTCGATAAAAGTTTTAGATTTTATCCATTGTTTTAAGCCTCTTACTTAATTTCATGTCAATCTGTTTTAACCTTTAGATCCTCAAAAGGAAAAATCAAGTACTAAGCCACAAGTCACAGCACTGTTCTTTTTGACACATAATGGTGTGCATCTCTTTACATTATGCCAATTCTCTACCTCTGGGGGCATATATCCAAAAGCCAAGAATGCCAGAATTTTGAGAGTACAATCTGACTCGTCTTAAAGATGTTTAATTTTGATAAAGAGCTACTTCTACACTGAATTATTTCCATAATTATTCATCTCTTGAAAACACTGTCACAAATTTCTCACTTCAAAAATACACTCTTAAAATGATTTCCAAGTTTTTTTTATCATGTATATGAGAACTTTAAAACAGTGTGATATGGTTATATTTCTCATTTTCTTGAGTTTCTGTGCTGTTTCATTTGACAATCATAATCTACATATAAGAAATCAAATAAAAATAGTAACAGATAAACTGAAAGTGATACCCTGCTTTTAAGTTCTAATAAATTATATGTTAGCATATGTAAAATGTCAGTTTAGTAAAGGAAGTTAGCTGTAGTCACAAGGCTGTGTAGTCCAATATGGAATGATTAAAATTTGGAATTTCAACTAATGAAAATAGTAGAGAATTTAACACAATACCACTAAATGCAATCATTGATCTCATGCAAAGCAGCTAATGATCCCCATTAGGAAGTGAAATCTAAGAGAACATTTTAGTCACAAGTTTTTTGATGTTCAATACATAGCACTGATGCATTTTAGATATTTTCCTTTTCTCTTTAATGAACCATGAGTATTTATATGCTGAAATTATCTAAACATAAGATTCATTTATCTGAAAGAGGCTATTTTCCTAGCCAGTATTTGTTAAAACAAACCAGTATTTAGTATTTGTCATACGTTAGAATATTTTTAAACTTAACTGGGTAAATAATTCAAAGTGTTACTCATTACACTTACTATAATGTACATATCAAAGGTGCTTTTGTTACTACTGTCTGTTTGAGCTTCTTTATTTTAGCTTTAAGTGACACAGACAAGAGGAACTGAAATCCCACTATTACCTATGGAATCTCTAATGCCTTTTGGAACCATGTCTGTATTTCATCTGACAGCTGCTACTGCCGATCTCGTACAAACTAGGCTGACAGAAAACCAACTGACTCTGAAAATGGATTTAATGACATCATCAAGTTTCTATAAATGCTAAAAACATGCCAGACAGTTTCCAAGATCTTCTGATGACAGAGAATGAGTACTATGCTAATTAATGTTAATAGACTCAACAATTTACCAAACTTTTGATCAAATTTTCTGCATCTTAGGTGACATGAAAATGCATCTTCACATTATTTAATTGTTTTAAATAATAATTCTGTGGTTTATGTTCACTTGTTTACCTCATGTTGAATAGAAAGAAAAGCAATTTTATTCAAAATCAGCATGTAAATATATCTAGTTATTTGCTAAATTTCATAACAAACAGCAAATCAATTTGATATAAGCTAATTAATAGTCTAAGCTACCGGTTTCCATGTAATTGCTACACACTTGTGACATGGTTTTCTTTGGATTTTTGTTCCTATATTGCTCTTTATAGATAATAACAGTCCATAAAAGAATGTGCTTGCTGAAAGCTTTACAGTCATAAGTACCAAAAAAAGAATAATGTCCTGATGCGTCACAACTGGTGTTGCAGTTCTACTCATTGGAAAAAGTTGACTCTTTCTGCTCTTCTGTTATGGTAAACAAGCAATTCAAAAAAGAATTCTGCATTTTTTAAAAAAAAAAATCTTTTCATTTTGGTCACTTTATATATTACGGAATATTTTTAAATGTTCAGCTTTCAATGACATTACTTGAATGCCTTAAAGGGAACACTTCTGACTATTTAAGAGGTTGATCATCACTGGCATGTCAAAGAACTTTTACTACCACTTGTTGATACATATTTTTGTTCTTAACTTTCTGTGCTTGTCTCTCTTTCAAACCAATCCATCTTTTACATTAGAAACAATAAATTGTGTAGCATGGATTATGAAGTAACAAGAATGTCAAATATGAGCTGAATTACAAATGACCCAGAAACTTAGTGAACATGCGGGAATATATTTACTTCCAAAATGCTAGCACTTTCTCACTCATTAATTGAGAGACAAAAATAATTCTGTGCCAATACAAATAGAGGTAGAATGATGTTTTGAAAAGATGTCATGTTGAACTGGTAGTTGTGATCATACAACATAAAGCCCCACCAATTAGTATTCACATTGAAACTATCAATCTATTTTTAGGAGACCTCATCTGAGACATAAACTCCATTGTAAGACATAAGAAATCACTGGTTTATCCTGTTGCATGTTCACTTTCCCTACAACACATCAATACCACAACATGAACATTGCAATGCTCTGGCATTCTTGTATGACATGAGAACAGAGGACTATTTATAACGTATTCATCTACTGATTATGGAATTTCCAAGACAATAGAGAGAAAAAGTACACAAACAAAAAATTTAAAATCAAAACTTAGAAAAGTCTCACCCTCTTGGACTTTATGAGGAAATCCCAATTTTATTTTATTGTTTCTTGTGATGTTATAGATGGCTGTAACTGAAATTTGGAGGTGGTTAATATGTAATTGTTACTCAAATAATTAAGCTAGGGAGCAATAGATTTTTTTTAATTAGCTATCTCAATGTAAGTACCATTATAATAACCTAATTATCCTTTGAGGCTGCTTTATGCATAAATGCTTCAAACATTCATTGCCTCACTACTGGGGGCTATGCCTCAGTTTATAAACTCCATGAGAAACTAAAATTAGTGTTCTGTAGTGAAAAACATGCATGAACAGAAAACGTCAGAATACTGCAATTTCAAGTTTATGTTTTTCTTTCAAGACTTTCTAGGGCTTAAAAAAAAAAGCCAATTCCTCAATTTATTATTTTTTCTAAATTTTCTTTGATTTTCTTTTTTGTGTTATGTTATTTACACTATTTACGCCTGCTTCTTCCCCATAGCCTGGAATAATGTCACTTCTGAAATGACTGAGCTATAAAACTGTTAATGAATGGCCTTTATGATTTTTATATACATCCGTCTTAAATTTAATAAACCAATCTTTCAGCAAAACTACTTCTGAAAAAGCCTCTCAGTAATGTTTAAGAATTGCTCTTGTATCCCCTCAGTAAAAAGAATGTGGGACTGTGGCATAAAAAAGCAAAATCTAGCTAAAGCGGGTATCAACAGTGAAAATGCAGAAGGACACGTTAGCAGCAAGCATGCTGCGGACTCAGTACGTGTTGGGGATGCTGGCCAAAAGTAACGCACATGCCAGCATGTTTTCATTAATAGTGCTAATTTCAGCGGATCCACAAAAAGCTGCAGTGAACCTATTAATCAGTGTGGCAATCAGACCTTCATGTTGCTATATATATGCCCTAAAAGAGCAATTTTTACTTAGTCTCATTTCACTTAATGTCTTAGGTACCTAACATGGAAATACATAGTAGTAATGCCTGTTTCATAACTAATATCACAAACAAAGTAACCAAACAAGTATCTCAGTACTCAGTTTGCATTTTTAAAGACTATAACCAATATCTTTATGAACCTACAATATAACATGGCATGATCGTTTTTCTATATTAAATATAGAGCTCTCTATATTTGTACTTCTTTCACACATTTTAAAAACTCATGGAATTGAGATACCAGTACAAGCTAAAATCACTTAAATATTCTGGTTTGAGATTAAGCATTAGGTCCACTATCACAATTTGTTAAAATGTCATCTGTGAATTACCTTTGGTTTAAAAAATATTTTCTTCCTAGCTGGTCAGCAAAAAAAAGGCAAATCTTTCTAAATAAAAGTTAAATTAGGATATTGGGATGTATGTTTTCTGTCTTGGATCACCCACATTATATCAGACTTCTACTTTGCTCACAAAACTTTTTTTTTTTTTTCATTTCTTTACTCTTCACATGTGAATGAGTATTCCTTCTTGACTCCTAGAGTTTTGACAGATTTTTATTCAGATTTCTGACTCAGCTTCACTTTCTAACTACCACTCTTGCGTCTTAATGCTAACAGCATGTTTTTAGAACAGTACAGAATACCTGATACACCTCACAACTGCAGTATTCTGGTAAACAAAACAAGGCAACTACTTTATTTACCAGCTCTTCTATCTGTTAGAACACCCTCCCAGCGCAAAGACTGGTCTAAAAGATACATTCTTCTAATGTCAGCACTACCGGGTTTGGTAGACCATAAGAAAAAATATCATATCTGCTATGCCCCTGAAATATAAATCAAAAGACAAAAAAACTAACCCTAGCTTTTTCAGCTGACATACAACAGCTCCAGAACTAAAAGAGACATAATTGTGTTTTGCGAACAGATAGCTTATAATACAGTAGACACAAAAAAAAACCCCTAAAATTTGTCTTTACTATAAACTTCTTTTTCTGCCTAATACAATTTTATTCATTACATATATTCTACATAAAGGAATATGAACACGTCACTCTAATCAAAGAAAACCTCATTTTAAAAAAAGCCCTATCAGAAAAAATATATTTAGAAGAGAGATCATTCAATTTCAAAATGCTTAATTTAAACATCTGATACCCAACCCCTTAAATCAGAAATTCAAAACTAAATATGGAATCTATTACTAAAAAGTAATAGAGTTTTACGGTTTGTTACTTTCATAGAGAAAGATGTATCTTCTACTTAACAGAGACCAATCTTCTTCAATAATTATTTATATTAAATCTTCAAGAAATTGATAAACAGGTGTACAGCAATGGAATATGAATCTCAAGTAAAGTGAGTAAAAACTACAAAAGAAACTTATTAAATGTGATTCTTTCATGATAATGACATAATTTCTATATTGATACACATTTCTATATTGATACATATTTCAGAGTATTACACTGATGAAATAATTTCCTCATCAGTTTAAGACAGCATCATAGAACCAGCTCTGGATCTATTCTATGAATATACAAGTCTTGTCTTGAACTAATCTGACATTTCTTAAAAAAAGTACTTTGAATGTGATAGGAACATGTTGATATGTTCTATGTGTGGAATTTCAAATAGAATAACAAAATCAATAATAAACTGCACTTTGTTCAAGAGCCCAGATTGTGTGCAATAATGGTAGGAACAAAAAAAGAGAGAAATAATCCACATCCAATGCAATTTCATTCAGAAAGTTAAGTGATAAAAAAAAAAAATAATCACATACGAGTAACTGCAGTTGATTATGCTTTTTTCCTACTTCAACTATATTCAGGTTATATTCATATCAGATATGTAAGCAAATCAAATATTCTTGAAGTTTTGGTCTCCATAGTTTCATTTCTTAATGAAATAAAGTTATCTGTCATTTCTCTATTTTAACAAAGAATTTTTAAAAATTGAATATTCTGTCTTATGCTTTAATTACCCACCAGAGAGACAAGTGCTTGTAAGCACATCCATTTACATTCAATCCATACAACTGTCCAAGAATGTCATCAAAGTAAAGGTAGTCTTCATGAGGGAAGCACAGATCTGTTGGGGTTGTGTATGCAAGCATAACAAGTTTTACAGTAGTTCCCAAATTTTGAGAAACAGTAGAGGGGTGATTCTTCCATCAGTGCAGGTGTATATACCAGAACTTGAAAAGCAACTCTCCTTTGAAAGCAAAAATACAAATGTTTTTCTCAACCATCTTACAACAGTTTTACAAACACTATTGCTACTCAGCTAAACTTCCAATACACATCTTGATCTACGAATAAGGACAAAGCTCTATTTAAATAACATCATTGGGGAGTTAAAATCTGCTACAAATAAATGCCTGAAAACTGTCAAGTTTAGTTACCCACACTACATAGAAGTTACCAAGCCATGGAAGTCCTTTTGCGGTTGTTTGAGATGTGGTTGCAAGATTAAATTTGTCTATTTTCATTTAATTTTCTACATAGCTGTTACATCAAGAGAGATAGAACCTATATTGAAGATTAAGAAATATCTCTTTAAATTCTTACTTTCAAGTATTTAATATATATATGAGTTCAGAAACATATTTCCTGAATATTTTTTTAACTACTTCTACAATCTCCACGCAGTGCATACTTAAGAGATTATTTCATTGCCAAAGATCAAATACAGGAGACTGAAACAGCTGAAGAGAACACAAATGCTGTAGCTTATCATGGGTTTGCATGGACTGAAGAGCTTCTTGTGACTGAAAGCCAGCTCTCTTTACAGATAAGAGTGGCTCTCTTCTTGATAAACTCAACTGGGAAAGACAATACAGTGGAGGAGGTTTAAAGCCAGCTGCCTTAGATATCTATTCCATGATGGGATAAATTGCAATTCGGGTGAGTCCTTTCTCCTTATAAAGCAAATCTGGATGATTTTCTTAGACCACTTTGGTCATAAATACATATTCATCTAGGTAAGAAGAAAATACATCAGAATTATTTGGCTACTTAATCATAAACACTGAGGAGCTGCAAAGATACGTGAATTGTATTTTTATAAAAATGTAAAAAGGAGTGTCAGGCCCCTGAGTAGATGCACAAACTCTGCTGTTTCTGTCCCTTACATAGGATATAGGATTTTGGGTGCCCAAAAGTATGCCCATGCCCCACGGCCAGCTCTGATGCAGTGTAGCCTTGTCACTGTGGATCCTACAGCTGTGAGAAGCCTAGTGGGGTCACCCCTCGTGTGCCCCTGGCAGGGGCTGGCTGCAGCTCAGCTTTGTGCCTCATGGCTACTGACTCACCCAGCTCCATGAGGATCTTGTCAGACTATTGAAGTGGCCTCTTTTGATTTTTAATCAACATAACGGTACTTATATTTAATAGGATTCCTCACACACTTACATTCACGCATATATTCAGAATTATACTGAATATGCAATCCTTAACCAAGTTAAAGCAAGATTTGAGGTCATAACCTACAACTCAATAAACTGTAAATCAAAAGGTTGATGTGGGTTTTCGAAAAATATTTTTATCAATTTTATTCCTTTAATCACTTTCAGCTTTGAGAAAGTCATAAAAACATGCCATTGTACTTCACTGTTTTGTTCCATTTTCATTAAATACCAAATAATCAACAATGTTTTTCCAAGCTATATGTGCTTCTGGAAGCCTTACTTTGCATGAAGCAGACGTTGTCCTTATCTGCCTCACTGAGATTATGTACAAGCTGTGGGCTATTTGTGTCACCACTACAGTACAGGTTAGCAATGACAACCACCACTAACACTCTCCTGATGGATTGTCCTTATGGATCATTTGGGACCTCCCTGAGAGAGCCAAGGGCAAGCTGACAGATAAAATCCAACAGCAATAGATTTCCAGCAGAATCACAAAAATCGGAGACATACATCTCACCTGTCTCTTCACATACACAGACTACATTTCTCCTAGTGTGCACTGCAAAAGAAAATAACCATGAAGGACTGGTGGATTCACTCAGTACTTAAAGAACTCTGAACTGTTATATTTTATCTTTCAAAACAATAGCATACTGTGTTACTGGCTGATTCAACCCACTAATATTTACACAAAATACTTTCACTGAAGATGGTAACATTAAAGGTTTAACCTTTGGAAATCAAGTATTTCAAATCACTTGGGGATTATTTGCATCAACTAGTATATATGCTTCACTTACATAGGCATCCCAGGCTTCCTATAGCATCATAGAATCACTAGGTTGGAAAGGACCCACTGGACCATTGAGTACAACCATTTTTATCAATCACTAAACCATGCCACTCAGTACCTCATCCATCCATCCATCCTTTAAACACCTCCTTGGGAAGCCTGTTCCAGTTCCCAATGACACTTTTCATGAAAATTTTTTTACTGATGTCAAGACTGAACCTCCCCTGTGGCAGATTAAGGCCATTCCCCCTTGTCCTGTCACCCATTACTTGGGAGAAGAGGCCATTACCCTCCTCTCCACAACCTCCTTTCAGGTAGTTGTAGAGAACAATGAGGTCTCCTCTTAGCCGCCCCTTCTCCAGGCTAAACAACCACAGCGCTCTCACCCATTCCTCATAAGACTTGTTCTCCATGCCCCTCACACGCTCCAGAACCTCAACATCCTTCTTGTGGTGAGGGGCCCAGAACTGAAAACAGTATTCGAGGAGCGGTCTCACCAGTGCAGAGTACAGAGGGAGAATAACCTCCCTGGACTTGCTGTTCACACTATTTCTGATACAAGCCAGGATGCCATTGGCCTTCTTGGCCACCTGGGCACACTGTTGGCTCATGTTTAGTCAGCTCTCTACCAACACCCCCAGGTCCCTCTCCTCCAGTCAGCTCTCCAGCCAGACTTCTCCTAGTCTGTAGCACTGCATAGGGTTGTTGTGCCCCAAGTGCAGGATCCAGCATTTGGCCTTGTTAAACCTCATGCCATTGGTCTCTGCCCAGCAGTCCAGCCTGTTCAGATCCCTTTGCAGAGCCTCCCTACCCTCCAGCAGATCGACACTTCCACCCAGCTTAGTGTCGCCTGCAAACTTGCTAAGGGAGCACTCGATGCCTTCATCCAGGTCATTGATAAAGACATTGAACAGGGCTGGACCTAGTACTGAGCTCTGGGCAACCCCCCTTGTTAGAGCCATTAAAGCATAGCTGCTGGTGTCTTTGAGCAGCACGGTTATATTTATCGTCAAGATAAAAGTATTTCACCCTTGCATGGATGTAGAGGGAGAACATGAAGAACTTCAAAAGTGAACACAATGGACAAACAGTATTGCCTCTAAGACTGTAATAGTGCAGCAGAAGGTGGTAAACTTGCAGCAGCACCTCCTCACACAGTGACAAGCATAGCGAGACAGACGACACACATTTCACAGAAGAGTACTTGGCAGAAATTAATTTTTAGAAGCTGGAATGCTTGAGAATGTTCCCACCAAGATGTTGCCTTGTACTACATTACTATCACACACCTTACTGGCATAATTTAGACATTAAAAATTAGACTATTAATCCTGCCAAAATCAGAAAGACTGCAGGCAAAGAAGTGGTAAGCCCTGCCTGTGCACTTGTAATTTTTCTAAGAAATCTAGACCATTTTACAGCTTGTTTTGTAGTAACTGCAGGAGTCTAACAAGGAATCACTGTTCCATAGCATTAAACCACCTTCTCTAGTAACTGTTGAGGCTGTTAAAAATACTAATAATACACATTCAGCAGAGAAGACTCAACCTACTTCTGTATTGAGTTTGGAAAAGTTTTAGTAGCACCAGTGGTTACAGGAGGTCATTTCTGTGAGAAGCTGCAAGAAGCTTCCCCCACGTCCAACAGAGTCAATGCCAACCAGTTACAAAATAAACCTGCTGCTGGTCAAGGACAAACCAATCAGCCATGGAGGTAGCACTTCTGGGATAACGTATTTAAGAAGGAAGGGGGCAAAAAAACCTTAACACAATGGCATTTTCAACTTGAAAGAGCAGTGAGAATATGTGAAAGAACTGTGCATACACCAAGATCAGTGAAGAAGGAGGATGAGGAGGAGGTGAGACCATGGTGGGATATCTGTCCCCATGCCACAGATGTCAATGTGCAGCCCACAGTGGACCCCATGCCAGAGCAGAATGTCTGAAGGAGGCTGTGACCCCATGGGAAGCCTGAGCTGGAGTAGGCTCTTGTCAGGACCTGCAGACCCTTGAAGAAATAAGCCCAGGCTGAAACAAGCTTGCTGGCAGGACCTGTGCCCTGTAGGGGAACCATGCTGGAGCAGGCTGTTCCTGAAGGGCTGCACCAAATTGAAGCAACCCATGCTGGAGAAGTTTGTGAAAAAACTGCAGTCCATGGGAAGGACTCGGTTTGGAGAAGCTCATGGAGGACTGTCTCCCAAGGAAAAGGCTCCACGCTCGAGCAGAAGAGGGTGAGGAGTCCGCCTTCTGAGGAGGAAGGAGTGGCAAAGGTAACATGTGATGAATTCATCACAACCCCCACTCCTTATCTTCCTGTGCTGCTGCTGAGGAGGAGGCAGAGAATTCAGAAGTAAAGTTAAGCCCAGGAAGAAGAGAGAGGTGGACAGAAAGGTGTTTTAAAATTTGGGTGTATTTCTCATTATCCTACTCTGATTTGATTGGTAATAAGTTAAACTGATTCCCCCAAGTTGAGTCCATTTTGCCTGTAATGGTAATTGATGAGTGACCTCCCCTCTACCATCCTCGTGACCCATATGCCTTTTGCTATATATTTTGTTTTCCCTGTTCAGTTGAGGAGAGGAGAAACAGATAAGCGTTGTAGGCACTTGGCATCCAGTCAGGGTCAACAGATTGCAACTTGTAAAGCCCTGAAAGGAGTTCACTAAAAATTAAAAGTGATAATATCACAAAGAAGTTTCTTGCATTTTTCCTCCTTAAAATGTATACTCTAAATTCATGTTATGTTTCCCAATATGCAAAAAAAAGAAAAGTAAGTTATTAAAAGGAAAATTGTCTATCAAAAATCAAGATAAAAATCTGGAATTAAAGATACTTCTATATAAAAGTTATATTCTTCCAAAATAATAATTAATGAAGATAAAAAATCTTCAAGATGTAGAAATCTTGTTATCTTTGTATTAAAGTACAGAATCTTTCTGCAATAGTAGTTCCAGTATGTGACACTTTTAAAAAAATTCAGTTTAAATCCTAATGTTTATAAAACTAAAATAATAAAAATAAAATCAGAAATCCATGTGAGTACAGACACAAACATGAAATATATTTTATTCTGTTGTGTCTAATAATTGATTTAATGTCAGCAAAATACATGATATCAACTAATTGTGCATGCATAGCATTTGCAATTCTGTTAGAAACAGAAGCCACATATGATCAACTCTAAGAACTCTAGATGAAAAAGAAAGAAAGCCTAACTGTACCCCATGGAGGGCAGTAATAAGTTACACAAGATGAGGAGCCATATGTAGACGCTCAGCTAGAATTTGAATACAGATGTTCCTAACATAAATCTATTATATGCGCAGTCTTTAAGATTTATGATTATGGGATCCAGGAGATTACTTTACATATGTATACAGTATCACAGGATTTAATGGAAACAAGAAATAGTCAAGATGCTATTAAAAGGCCTCATGGAATCAATTTCTACCATCCTTGTAGAAGCCTAATAATCATGATCCTGTTAAAATTTTCACAGTAACTAAGGAAATTAAGAAAAAAGCTCTTAATAAATTCAGCACATTTGAATAATGTAACCAGGTTAGATGCCTAATTCAGAAATAGGCATAAAAGTCTTTAAATGGTCCAGTGAGAGCATAAGCTTTAATTCAAAGAGAAATCCCTATACAAATACATATTTACAGAAACTCATTTGTCCCAACCCCCCTAGTAAAATATGCTTTGAATATTGTGACAGGTGTGTTATACATATCAAGGCAGCCTCCAAAAGGCTGAACAACTGAAGCACTTCAGTGCTGATATCGAGTTTAGCTGATGAGCAACAGCCCACGTATTGTGAGGTTTGGTTACTAGGGCAGTGAGAAGCCTTCATTCTGGTGATTTCAGAGCGGGAAATGTCCAGGGCTTACTGCTTTTGTAACCAAGTTTAAGAAACTAGATGGATGACGAGGTTTCTGTAATTGTTGCCCCGCTGTGGATATTAAACAATTTTAGAAATCTGAGTTTCAATTTGTACTAAAACAAAGAATGCACCCATATGTAAAGAACATCGTTTATCCAACATAAACATGCCTAAAATATAATATGATACACTACATTACAGTAAAAGAATGCATTTATGCCAATAAATAAACATTGGAAAGCTATTAACATCAACATAATCATATTCACTGACACATATTCAATGTGAGATACCTACAAAACAATTGCTACTATTTCCGTATTTCTTAACTCGGATAAATTGAGAAGAAAAATTCTACCATTAAAACAGCATTATTCCTTAAAGGATCACAGGTCTCTACACTTCATATTATAAAATTATTAGAATACTTAAGTTCCATAATAAAATATAACTACATAATATGAATCTTTCATTTACCAGGTTATTATTTATTTCAACAGTCTATAGGAGCCAAGGAAAAAAACATCTAAAATGATGAGAAAAGCCCAGAGGATTTTGAAAAAATGTTTAAACTTAACTAATAACAAAACGGCCAGAAAACTATATAGCAAAAAGTTAGGGTGGCCAACCAACATGGAAGTTATACTGAGTCTAATTCCAAAGAAATCACTCTAGAAATATTCAAAAATAACTTTTTACATTTATTAATTTTGCTTTGCATATGAACTCTACATTTTACCTCTACAGTTAGAAGTTTATATTTGTAGAATGTTCCAATAAACCTAAACATCTATCAACACATTACAGGGTTAGCAACTAACAGAAGAAAAACTCAATCAGAAATAAAACTTGTAAAGTGTTCCTCCTTCTGGGGTAGTTGGTCATTAACCTTTTAAAGATCTTTATGTTCAAGGAGTTTACAGCAAAAAGTGACATTGACACATCTTCTTATAGAGAAGATCAAATTATTACAGAATATACAGAGTATATAGACATTCTCTAAAGCACAGAAGGAGATACAGGTATGAATTGCATTCCAGGATAGTAGCAGGAAAACACAGACATTATCACAGAGCACTAAATAGGACCAGAATGGTTCTAGCCCTCTCTCCTCTTAAGCCATCAGGCAGCTGATAAGTATTATCATAAAACCAGTTAGATTGGAAAAGACCTTTAAGACCATCAAGTCATCCATAAACCTAACTCTGTTTTTACCACTAAACCATGTCCCTAAGCACCATAACAGATATTAGACAGAAACACAAAGAAAATTACATTAGATGTGAAAAGCCTGGTCCCTCACAAAGCAATATTTACATAACATTAGTTTCTTGTGACATAGAAATGCAGGCAAAGTAGTCTTGATCTACCCTGGAGGAATGAGTTTTGTTAGAACAAGTAAAGCATAATGGCTGAAGCTACTTAGTCTTCTCAAAAAGGTTGAGAACTTTTAGCAAATTCTTGTAAGACATCAAAGCAATTTGAAGGGAAAACATCACATTCTCACAATGATGGCATGATGAGCACCAAGGAGAGAATTCTCAGAGGTTTGCTGTGAATAAATTAAATAATATACCTCAGGGCTTGACTCAAAAGGCAGTCTCCTTTTCCTACTCATTAAATAGGTAAAACTGAAACAGTTCCAGTTCTTACTTTTCTTTTTCTGAAAATAAGGAATTTAATCTCTTTCCAGATACTTTCCAAGAGAGTGACACATGACAACAAAGAACAATAACCACATCAGACACCGATGTCACAGTAGGAGAAATGAGTACACCACTGTACTTTCTCTTATCCTCATGAAATCTGAATAAAATATAATCACATGAATGTATCTGAGAAAAGAGAGTAAGCTTTTCACACCAAGTGACTCAAAGACTGATTAAAATTAAGTTGCTCTCAGCCAGATGTCAGTATCCATATTGCACAGAGAAGAAATTAAAGCAAAATATCAGTTGTCCATGAATCACCAAAATGGCATAAAAGGCAAAAAGGAAAACCAACACTTAGAACTTAGTGACCTCAAGACTTATTTACTTTCCTACACAGAACAGTCAAAGACCTCTACTGTATATTAAAATGCATTTTAAAATTATGTGACAAAAAAAAGAAGTTTGATAACTAATATCATGGATGTGTAGTATATATGGGATTCAGTACAAAGCAAGTAATTGTTGGTACTTTCTGAGTGCACCACAAGAATCATAAGTTGAATGAATTAAATAGGAGGATATGATGTTCAGAATAAATTTCTGGTTTCTTTTTAATATGCAGGATGGTTAGTCTTAACCACATACAATAATTTTGCAAGGCAGTAATAGTCAGCAATGTATAGTTGAAAGGAAAAAAAAACCTTTTTATACCGCATGAATAACACAATAATTCCTTTTAAAAAGTTCATAGGGGATTTTTAAGCTCTTCTGAGTCTTTTTTCACAATAACAGAAAGATTTTTTCCTTATGTAACATATTTACTTAATTAATAATACGTATTGTGGAGTATTTTGTGAGGTTATGAAAAACCCAATACACAATCCTTCTGAAATCCTTTACTTTGGACTCAGTATGTTCTGCTGAAATTCAACATCACACTGTGAGCAAAAGGGACTTTAGTGTGTTTGCCAATCACACTAAAAGTACCCTGACCGGAACCCATCATTACTTCAAGCCCACTTTTCAGGGAGGTATAATTCAATCAATTTATATTTCAGTAGAGCTCTGCATCAATTCAGGCATGTAATAAGAACAGCTTTAAAAGGCATTCTTCCTTCAATTAGGAAGAATGAAATTTTACTTACACTTTTTACACCACAACTGAAGAAACAGAACTGTGTGTGAATAGAAAATTCCTGTTTCCACCCGTGTTTCAGACTAGAAGATACAAGCTTTAGTAAGGGTGCCATAAATACAGAAGAATTATTGGTACTCTGCTGCAGAAAATATTTCTTCTGATAGGATGATGACAATAAAGCAGAGCTTGGTCCTCAGCTCCTGCTCTTCTCACTTTATAGCTAATGTGACCACTTTCCTCCGCTCACCCTGCTTATAAAACTACTGCTGATGACTCAAAACCCTACCTGTTGCAACATATCTCCTTGTCAGGTTAATATCTCTTCCTAAGCATGTCACTGCCACTGTAAATGAATGATTCTCCCATTTTCACTTTCAAACTCTTTCTGCCCCTTTTTCCATCACTATCACCACTACTATTCTCTTAATCCTTCAAGACTACAGGCTACATTTTTTCCTTATTCCATCTCCTCTACCCCATCATCAGTTATCTAAAATATCTCTGTAGTACCTATTGTATCTCCATACACACTTCAGCAAGCACTCCCATTCTGCAGATCATCACTTCTCTCCTACTAACAGGTCCTTGTTCTGGTCCCAAGATATTCTCTCACCAATCCTTTCTGTCTCAGTGACAATTTTTGTGCAACAGTGTTTTTATTAAAGCACATGGCTTTGAATCTGCTAAGTCCTTCTCTGCTGCCATTTTAAAATTTAAATTTATAACAGTGTCCTAAAATTTTTGAAAACACAGTGTTTTGCTTACTTTGCTGTACCCTATTCCTTCCCATCCAATCCAACACAGATTGGCTACCTAGCCTTCAAATGCCTTTTCTTAGGCCTCTCCATCAAAGTCACCTTCTTTTTTGCCTTTAAGTTGCTCTTTTGTTAGTATATACCTTCAGCCTACGTACAGAACAGCCAGTTGATTCATTCTGACAAGCAGATGCACTTACTTTCAATTCTACTTACTCACACCCATGTGCAACCAGGCACGTCTGATGAGGTGGTTTACATCAGAAATGCAACTTGAGCCATACAACGTGCAACACAGCAGAAATAAAAAATTCTTATGTATACTGCCTTTTTAGCTCATTTACAGTACATTCATACTGTTCCCAATGCATTTATTCACTCTTGCACTCATGTTAACATATTCATATAAAATGTGTAACAGTGTTTCATGACTTCTGAACCTCTGAAATACTATATTACAAACTAGATGTAGCTGATATGCTATGACTGAGTAAGGTGGGAAAAGTACCATTTCATCTCACTAGCTGCCACTCTGCCTATTACACCTGATACCCACCCTCAGCCTATCAATTTGATTTATATTAATGGTTTTCTTGCTTATTTTCTCCTAAATGCTATACAATGCAGTGAAGAGACATATTGCCAATTAAAAGCCCATGTTTGCATCTCTTAAACAACATATCATCTACCTGATCACATTTGAGATAGAAAGAAACTGGGTCTCATTAGTTTACTAAATAATATTTATATACAGTGTATGCATTAAAAAAATAGCTCGTTCATCAATAAACAGTTCTACTCTTTTGTTATTTTAGTATTTCACGTAAGAATTAGACAGTATACTCTTCTTTACTATCCTACACATATTGGGGGTATTTTTCAGACAAGGAAGAGATTAAGACACTCAAAATACAAACATGTCATCTCTGAAACACACAAAATTCCATATATATATATATATATATATATATATATAAAGATTTAAAGCTTGCTACATTGTGGGAATTATTTAGTTCAATTTTTATCACTGAGATACTTCTGCATTCCCATCTAAACAAAGTATAATTCAGACTGGTCAGCATGATTGGCCAAGAGCAGAAATGGCTAGATCAGAACTACCATGTTTTTGCAGATATTGCTCAAGCAGCAGATCCTGCAAAAGGTAGCTTGAGAAAAGGCAATGATTACATTATCATACTGCCAGCACCTCAGCCATCTCAGCCACAGAGCTAAGGAGTTTCAATTTGGTTTTGAGAAAGAAAGGGAAGAAAGGTACACTGAAATGGAGAGCAAACTTCTATAACAAAGTAAAAGATATAACTGTAAAATTTATAAATGAAAATGTAAAAGACATTTCCTGCAGCCAATAAAGACATACTGTTAAATTTAAAAGTGCCCTACTGCTGACTGTGAAATATGAGTATTAGATGACCTGACCATGGAAAATGCCCTTAACCAATCTATGAAATGGCTTTTCTCTTCAAATCATGAAGAAATATGTGCTGAAAGAGTTGTGTATCATGGAGTTGAATAAGAAAAAATAGGGACAAAGAATGAAAAAGATTCCTAGAAAAAGGACTAGTAGTTTCTCTTACCATAAACTTTGCTGAATGTGCTTTAGGGAAATAGAGACAGCTACAACACAGGAGAACAAGGACAGGTGCCTGCTGCTCAGTGCTCATTCAGCTGAGCAATAACTCAGTCCCTTTAAGAAGCTATGAGTTTAATGTACAGTTGAAGTATATCAGCAAGGAGAGAAATCCAATCTCCTCAGAGATTATTTATGACAAGGTGCACCTAACTGAGGCCCAATTTGTTTGTGGAATTGCAGTCATTTCATTTCAACTAAACAACAAATGAATCTGCCTCGCAGAGGTTTGGTTCAAGGTATAAAAGAAAACAAGGGAGAGAACAGATACAACATTTCATTTACACACCAATTTACAGGCTCACTTACAGAAATGATTGATAAAGCAGCTTTTTTTGGAAACAGAAGGTCTCTGAATCCCATCTAAAATTTGTACTATGTAGAGTGGGCATTTCCTGTTTCAGATTTATTAATGAATATTCATTGGCTTCAAATGTTTCCTGATTTTTTGATATGATCGAATTGAAAGTTTTGTAAAACTAAGAAAACAAACAATTCTTGGTTTAGATACAAATAAAATACACTGTAGGATGAAATTTTAGGAAGGGAAAAGAAAGTCAGGGAGCAGGGTGAGCTGGCAACTCCCCATGGGCAGGGGCACTGAGAAAAATGGGGGCTCCCCAGAGCACCTCCTCATAACCATGGCTCTTCCCACTGCCCCCAACAAGGAAGCAGGGCAGCTGGGGGCAGCCCTAGGCATCAGGCACCTCCATGGGGAGATGTTCTCTAAGTAATCATATTTAAGTTTTATTATATATGCTATTTGAAAGCAATGTATATGAAAGAGCTCACATTTCACTTTGGATTTGCTGTGAAAACATTGAAATTATACAACACTGGTAAACATATGCATCCATACTTTATCAATTAGCTTGATTTTATTAAAAAAATAACTTTCACTGAAAATCAAAATCTGAAAAGGAATGTTGGTTGCCAATATCTGCTCCTTTTCGCATCTTTATCATCCACAACAAGACGTTTCATTTCTCCACACTAAAGTTTATTCTTCCCCAGGTACTGAAAATAACCAATAAATAATAATCAAAAAGTAAACCCAAATGTTCAGGGACAGACCTGGGCAACTTTACCTGAGGGATAGTATTGCACTCTTGAAATTAGAGTAGGAAAAAACGAAATTGTTAAGGAATGGTAATCAATGGGTCCAGAAAAAAAATCACACATTCACAGATTAGGGGTAGAGAAAACCATGTTCATCAGTCAAAAGCAAAGCTACAATTTTACATGCACCTAAAATTAATTCTCAGATCCCAGGCCTTCAAAAGCATCAAAAACGGTAAAGCAGCAGTGCACAAGAGATCTGCTTTTCAAAAGAAGTACTGAAAAAATACTTATCAAATAAAAAAAATGTACTGCAAATATAATTCAATATATATTTCCAAACTGAAGAGGCAATAGTTATGCCAAATAAAAGAAAGGCAAAACATCAAAAACAGAGAAGTAGACTGCTTATAGAATCCATATTTGAAATGGGACAAATGAGCACCTGCTGAAGAGAAGTGCAGACTGATTTACAAAAAAAACATACAAAACAGATCAGTAATCTGGGTCTGCTTGTCCAAAAGCTGAACATGAAAAGCACAACCTCTATAAAGCACAAAAAAATGCTTTAAATGTCCAGTTGGATGAAAGTAAAAATATAAAAGAGAGAGAGCCTTCTCTCAACTTCTCAGATGTGCTACATAAGAGAAGTAGAAAAGCTGTATGGCATTTTTATTGAGAACCTCCAAACTTAAAAAGACACAAACAAACTTTGGCAAGAGAGACTGGAAACTTCTGTCCTAGTGATACAACAACTAAAGTGGAAAGCTGTATTGAAAGAATGCAAGGATTTAAATGAAGCCATAGTAGAGACAGGACTACTAAGACTGACTTAAATATGAGAAATGCACATCTATATTTTTACACCAATATCTTATTTTTAATATAGTGATGCCTATCAAACTATCTGCTTTATATGCAACGCTAATAAAATCCATTTTCCTAACACCACAAATTCAAAACAGTATAAAAATAACTAACAATGGAGCAGCTTATGTCAGAAAAGGTAAAGGAGCAAAGAACCTGACCATCAATTTAAGTAACACTAAGAAAGATGGTTTAACTTAATACTTCCTTGTTTCACCAATTATGCAAAATCTTTTGACCATGTTATTATGAAATATTGTGAGAAATGATGTGTGAAATGGGATTTCCTAGACACACCATAGACTGATAAGCAATATGTGTTAGCTGTAGGGGAAATATCAATAGATGTGACAGGACAGTTTAAACTGAGGAATGTATTTGCCAAAGATGTGCGCAATTGCACTTGGATTAAATATATATGTCTGCTTAATAATATGAGACTCATTGGAAGACTTTGGTTAAAGAATGAAACTTAGAGTTGTCCTATAATCAAATTACAGTATATAATCTAGATGGACACAGAAGAAAAGAAACATTACTAAATAAAAGCTAGAAATAAAATAAAATCATTAGCAATTAATGATAAACACAGCCCAAATATAATGCAGCTACCCAGCCATTATGGGAGGAACATTAACAATAGGTGATAAATTTGGAATATACTGGATATGTCATAAATACTAAGGAAAGGTATAAGTGCATGCTGTCCTGAGCAGAAGGGTAGATTATTTTGTTTATATTCTTTACATGTTTCTGTAGGAAGCTCTGTGAAGCTCACAATCTGTAAGTGCAAGTTGGGAAACTATTAATTTCTTTTGTAGCTGACACTACTTCTGAGTAACTCCTAATCTGAAGATGGGTTTGAACAGTTCATTGATGGAGTGGAGGCTTTCAGGATTTGATGAAATCAAACATTGCAACAGATATCTCAACACGAAGAGAATTTCTTGACATTTATTTCTGAAATATATAAAAAAGAATTCCTACTTGTTGAGGAAAATCAAGGAAAATGGGAGGGTTTGGAGGTTATCTTCTTTAGTTTCAGGAAAGGTAACTAAAAGCATTTTGAGATGTTGTGTTCAATGTATGCATGATATCTAGCTTAATGGTAGAAAATGAGAGTCAATCCAAGTGGCATTAGTTATTATCCTGCAGCATCTGTAGCTATGTAACTCAAAAAGTCACATGAGAAAGTCATGATCTCCACCAAGCAGTAATATATGAGTTCTGACACAAAAAAAGACTGTGCCTGTAACTCTTTTTATTTAGCCAATTAAGAAAATCAACTCCGATCACCTTCAAAATAGCTCCCCTCTGAGCTGACTCTCAGCTGCATAAAATGCCACCAGTGTTCAAACCAAATCCCCAGATCATTTTCTGACAGGATCTCCATTGGTTTTGCTCTCACAACTTCCACCAACAAAAAAATAGATTCCTTTGAGCACTGACTCGATCTTTGGGAAATGGTAGAAACTGCAGGGAGCCAAGTCTACTGAACAGAGTGGGTGCTCAAGCACAGTGATGTTGTCATTAGTTCAAAACTGTTTCAGAGATAGTGTTGTGGGCTAGCACGCACTGATGTTTTCTGACCACGGGTAAGAATACGTCCATATTTGAATATGCATCCTGTCATACTGATGAAGTGATCGATTTGAGCCTTGTCTCACTGTGACAGGTTCGAACATGCTCCATAACCATGTTTGTCTTTCCTCTCCCACTCTTGGATCCAGAGATAGACAGTGAGTCTCTATTTTCTGTACTGAATCTTGTATCCATTTAAAAGAATATAAGTCTCTTGGCCAAGAAAATAATTTGTACTATTAAAAAAATAGAGACATTGCCTTAATAATGTGAAGAAAATAGTAAGGCCCATGATAAAAAAAGGCAATTTAATATTTTGCTTCCAATAATGCAAGGAAACTGCTTTACTTCATTTATCTTCATGAGGAAATATTACACACTTTAATTTTTTTTAACATATTGTCCATCATTACTGCATTTTTTTTCAAATGGATCAGAACTTTTGTTTCTCCTGATGAATGCTGAAAGTGTAGATGCTTAAGAGATTCCTATCAGAAATGCCAGTTCTTTGAAGAACTGCTGCAAATAGACTTTCTACGTGCCCTTTTACAGTCTCTTTTTCTTCTTCCTTTCCTTTCTTTTTATCTTACATTGCCTCTAAATAAAGAATGGCTTTTATTTTTTATAACAGGTATCACAGTTAAGTTGTTTATGAGACAAACTTGCTTTGGAAAATACAAGACATATAAATATGCTTCCATGACTAACTCACTAACATTTTTTTATCAGAAAGCGTAAGTTTGCCCAGTAATAATACTTTTGAAAGTACGGGAGCAGTGCAGGCACCTTAACAGACATTTGAGGAAGAAACTAGAAAAGAATATGGAATCATAGAATAGTTCGGGTTGGAAGGGACCTTAAAGATCATCCAGTTTCGACCTACCTCCCACTAGACCAGGCTACACAAGGCCCCATCCAACCAACCCTGAACACCTCCAGGGATTAGGCATCCACAGCTTTCCTGGGCAACCTGTGCCAGTGCCTCACTACCCTCATGGTGAAGAGATTCTTCCTTCTGTCAAGATGTGTATTATTTGCTTCCACTACCACCAATCAAATTTACCTTCCAAGTAGTAAAAATCCAAAGAAAGAGGCTTTTGACTTCTGATAGTAACTTGCCCTTTCACCTGAGGTCTGCATTAGAGGAGTAAAAGGACTTGCCAAGTGCCCTTATGTCAGAGCACTGAATGTATCATCCCCAAGACTGTACAATTCCTTCAATTACTTCCTTCCTCTACAGTCACTCTACTTTTGAACCATGTTTATCTAACTCAGAATAGCCTTTCAGTCCACTTGGCACTTATCCTTCACCAGCATTCTTTGCTCTTTGGCTACATTTGTGACACATCTTATTCAATGTCCTTTGCATTTTTTTTTTTATTCATGGTGCTTCATGTGTCAGTTCTGAGGTATTTTACACTAAACTTCATTCCAAGGCATAAGCTTTGCAAGCTGTAACCAGTCTCTGGACCGCTAATCCCAAGGCTTGTTTTAGTTTTGATAGCACTCATACAGCTGATATAACATGACAGAAGAAACTGAAGGATATTCACAAGTAAAATTTTAGTCAAATAAAAATTTAGAGGACTCAGCACCTTTCAGAAACCCTAACGTAAAAAAGCATGCCAGACGATAACTTCAACCAAAAAAGTAATTAGCTCCTCAAAAGAACTTTCATTATTACTTCTTCATCTTTGAAGCAGAGCAATAATGAATAGAACTAAAATAATTTACAAAGATCTGACTGAGTATACTCACTTGCCAGATTTGTCTCTATCTTAAATTATAAGGTTATCTTTTCTTGTAGGATTGTTCTTTCAGATCATTAACAAATATTTGTAACCTGAAATAAGATTTAATAAATGGTGTGTTTTTTAGAAACCTTAATTCTAAACCTTTTCTCTTGAGTTCATATTTGTATTCATTACCACAGAACTAAATGCATATTCAGATGAAATGTACTGCAGAAACACGGTAAGTAGGATACTGTTGAATAAGTATTTCACTGAGCTCTGTGATAGACTGCTTTTAAGGTCTTTTCAGGTTACAGCATTTAAAAAGTATATAACATTCAACTGCAGCTTATAAAATATTCTTTATGGAAACCACAACTTAAAAGAATTTCAATCATTTGGTTTTCTTCTTGATATATATATTCAGTTTTAACTACTCTTACTAATTGCCTCTTCTATACAGTTAGCGTAAGGAAATACACAACAAAAATGACATGAAAAAGCTGTTTCATAGATGACAAAATTCTTTCAAGCAACAGTTATAGAAACAACTTATTATATGCAAAGTAAAACAAATCTGTCTTCATGGAGAACTGTCAGAATACACAATAACTTACTGATTAGATAACTGATGAGTATAACATATTGACATTTTGTAGCAACCATGCAAATCACTTACTGTGCTTATCTAGAAATTGGCTAGTATCTCATCTGGTGTTTTCTAAATTGGTTGTGGATTCTTCAAATATGAAGACACATCTTCCATTCAATGAAAAGTAAATATAATCTAAGAGGCACTTATTTCAACAGTTTTGCAAAGAAGTATGTTCCAACGATCTACAAATGTGTGGAAGTTTAAAATTTTTTGGTGCATCTCAAAATTACCTCTTCCCTCCACAATTCTTCCCTATACAGCTCCTCTTGTGCACAAGAATTAACAGAAGCTGTTATAGTATAACAAAATGGCTTCATTATGGCCAAAACTATAGCCTTACATAGTTATAAAATATTCCATCTATGGAGATCTATGGAGGTAGAAGGCTTCAGCGAATGAGGAGAGCACTGAGTGATCCAAGTACTAAAACATCTCTATGGCTATGATTATGGCTCTTCTGAATTATATTCCTTAAAGCATTCCTTTTTGAGGGCAGAGCTGCTGCTCTGATGAGCAGAATACTCTTAACTCAATCTACTTAACACTTTTATCTCCAAGGGGAGATAAAAGTTCTCTAGAATAAAAGGAAGATGGAGCACACATAGCCCCTCCTGTTTTAAGCAAGGCTTTACTTAGTAGTATGTTTGACAGCTGTTGGGCATCTGTAGGAAGATCTCTGGCAATCACATCACAATGAGTCTCTGAGATGGTGTTGCGCTACTACCTAAAAGTATGAGTTAGTCACTGTTTTTACAGCTTTGGAGGGGAAAAAAGGATAAATAATCTTCTTGATTTAACTTTCCACTACATCGTCTGAATCATCAGCATTTGGTACTTAAATAGCAATTAATGAAACAAATGATAACAATAACGCTAAGCTTCATCCTTCCAGCAAAGCTGTGAGAGATATATTTCCTTTTGATTTTTTCACAAGGCATTAGGATAGGCTCTTGGTAGTCAAATGTGCAAAGCTTATTTCTAAGGGTAAAATAAGGATGTACTGCTGAATATTACATAACAGAATGCATATACAATAAGAAGATAAAGTTGACCTTAAATATTAAAAAAATGAGTTATTGAGATATATAGTACCTTGTGGTTTCCTGGCACTTGTTTGCTATTAGACTATGAACTCTAAAAGTAAAAATCAAAGACTTGAACAATTTAAAATGAGAAACTGCCTAACACATCAATCAAGAGTCTTCTATGTGGGAAAAAGTATTATAAGATCTGTAATTATTCCTCCGAGTTCAAATCTTCAAAGAGAAAACAATCATCTTTAACGGATTAAAAACTTTGAACTTACAGTGAATCTCTGTTTTCATTTGGCTAAATCTGAGCTACATTTAATTTCCTTTTCATTCAAGAATAAGGATGTATATAAACATAAAATGTCTTTCTTGAAGAATTCCCATTTATTTTAAAATTCTGAGTCCAAATACAAGGAGAAAGGCTTTAATTCAAAATACTTCCCTCTACTTAACATGTTAGCAAAATTATGAAAGGCCAGAAACAAAAATAGGACTGAGAAGGGTATCAAGGATGAGAACACAATGTGGAGGAGATAAAGTACTAAAAGTTATAAACAGATCTAATGGTGATGTAGAGTCAGAAAGGCCCAAGAAAAAGTAAACTCCCAGTCACAAAATGTAAGTGTCCAATAAAATAGAAACGAAACAAAGGGAGAAAAGTGACAGAGCATGTAAAATTGTACCATTCATCAAGAATATGGTTGAAAGTATCAAACGTATCACTGAATCTGCACAAATGAGAATCAAAAGCAAGATTGGACCACAACGAACAAGAGCTTCACGTTTACAGAACAGACAGTACAGTCATCATGAAAGTCTTTTGGATAAGGTGGTTATTGGTTATTCCTAAATTGAAACTTTATTATGTCTTTTTTTATGCCAGATTATATATTTGCATAGAACATTGAACGATTACAGTGAAAAAAAATATGCACACATACTGCATAATTAAATCAAACTTTTCTTTCAATTTTCTAATACTTGAAAAATGCTCCACTTTTTTTTGGATCTTTTCAGATGTGCAATGTATCAAAACCAAACAAACTGAACGGAAGCATCCTTTAGAAATCTGGACAAAACCTACTATTTAGCTGTGTCCCACTTCCCTTTGTAAGCAGGTTCACATAGATTTTTACTGGGGGGAAAAAAAAAAACTAGAAAAGAACACTGAATGTCTAAGTCTCCAGCTTCTTAAAATTCTTCAATTGTTTACAAGGCTTTTCATAAACTTAAAAAAACCCCACAAACAAAAAAACAAAAAAACCCAAATCTAAATAAAACATACAAAGCAAAAGAAATGCAATTATGTTTCTTGACAATTTGCATGATATGTTTTCCTTGTTGTTTCTTCTGCCAGTTTAAAAACTTTGAAATCTGTATGGCCTACTTTGGGCCATTGCTATTTCAGGCAGGATTCACGTCATGTTCTTTGGAGATCTTTATATCTCAGTTAGTCCCCTTATGTTTATAGTGAATAGACAGAAAATGATCATTTTTAGGACTCAATTTGTGCAACTTATTTTAGAAGTCTGTTTCAAAATGAGACATTTAACTCACCTGGGAGTGACCATTTCTCTCCAATGACTGTAAGAGAAACCTAACAAATAAGATATAGACGCCTTTCTTTGGCCACATGAATCCCTCCTGGCTTCCAGTCCTTTCAGATACAATCCCTAATGCACATACCCAATGGGGGGTTCTTTTTTAAAATCAATATAACAGTCTGGAGTTCCACTGTGCTACTCACTGAGCTGATCACTGTCGTATTTTGCTTCCAAACTCCATAGAATTCAGTAATGTTCCAACAAGGGCGTGGTTTGTTTTCTCATGTCTGTATGTTTTTGTTTCTCATATTACAGCATTTTATAGCTTACCTATCATAAAAATCTGGACAGACGCAGGGCTAGCACTTTCCTGTCCTTATTGTTTTAGTTTCCAGAGTTTGTATGGAAGTTGGTATAATGTTTATTTGGTGCCCTTTTTTGATACCTTCTTTAAAGGGCAATCCATTGGGTTTTATTTCCCTTTTAATTAATTCCATCCTGTGAGCTATAATGCAGTTAGGATAATTTTAGTATTTTCAACTATAGAATGTCATCCTTGAACCATGTCTCTTCTGTACCTCACAGTTTTCTTACAATCTTCTGGATATTAAGTGTCAATAACTTTGTTTCCTTACAGTTTAGACAAGGTCATTGTCTCTTAAGACATGTGCCCTTTAATTGGCACATTCCTTCACATATATGTAAGTTTATAAGTTTAAACATTGTGTTGATGAGCCGAGCTGACAGTCACAAGCCATAGTTTTACATTTCTTACAGGATGTCTAATTTCTTTTGGATTTTGGACAGGCTACTTTTGGACTCTTTTGCACTAAAATAATTATTTAATTCCCAGAGCAGTATTTGCTAATCCCTTTGCAGGACACAGAAGGTTATCTATTATCCCTCAAGTGGCTGTCAGACTGTTACTAACAAGCATTACAAATTAAAATTTGTTATTTTGCAATTAATATACAAGAATTAATCACTGATACAGCTAAACCCCAGGAACCAGAGATGAGTATGTTCAAGTACACCACAACACTTGTTTTCTTACAACTCTTCGATGACACAGGGCTCAAACACCAGTTTTAAAGCAAACAAATGTTTCTTCAAAGAGCTAGAAACAAAAATAAACTAGCTTTTCTTGTTTGATTCTCAATGGAAATAGTACAGATAATGTTGTTTAAAATATAGATGTTTCACAGGCATTAAAGACATCAACTTGTCCCCTTCAATATGTAAAGAAGTTGCACTCCATCATTTGCAGCTTTGTCTGCTTAACATTCAGTTTCATACATCAAAAACACAAAACCAAGGGACAAAACTATTATTTGTTTGTGCTGATACTCTAAATTTGAGGTGCATCAGAAATAAACCTGGCAGTCTTCCAGTTTATTTCAGTCTAATCACACAGGGGAAAATGTGCTTGGTTTTTAACTTCTAATAATTCTCAGAAGAATCAAAGAAATCTCTCCAAATGAATTGCTAGAGACAAAACTCAGTGTACAAGGCCAAAAAATATTGCTGATCACATAAAAAGTATTTGTAAGGAAGCTCATGAACAAAGGCCTTGACATTTTTCACTTATCTGCTTTGAGAAATCTCTTCTGGAGGATAAGACACAGCATTTAAAATTATATTCTCTGCACATTACGACACATATAGGAAACAAATGCATTGATTTAATTCAAATTGTGCACAGCAAATGATCTGTTAGTTATTTCTACAATTATGCAACTGTATTTCAAGCTAAATTATCTACATTAATTCTAGTTTTGCACTTTTCTGGAGAATAAAGTGACAATAAGTGACAAGGAAGGGACTATGTTGTTTTCTTTCTGCAAAAGTTCTTGTCATGAAGTTTCCTGAATAGAATCCTTAGATTTCCTGGAAAGAAAGTTCAGCTTTGTTGTAGGGACACTGAACACTACAGACCCAGAATGTACATACTCTCTCCATGCAGAAGCGAGCCTAATAGAATGATTATGGTTATCTATTCATGGCAGTATAATTTTGGCAGCTTTAACTCCCATTAGTACCCATCTCTAATCCTTTTCATTATACTTAAAATTTTTGGGGTCTCTTCCAACCAGAAGATAGACAGAATAACTTGGGTTTTAATACAATGATAGTTCCTCTGTCATACATAACTTTGAAACAAGAGAATTAAAGCTTATGAATGAGTATGTCTGGTACGCTGAGGGTTCCAGGTGAAGTTTGAGAGCTGTCTCAAACTTATCTTCCTTATAACTGAGGAAAAGCTTTCATTTTGGGGTTTTTTTTTGTTGTTGTTGTTGTTTGGGGTTTTTTTGTGAATCAAAACATTCACAAATGTTGGTGATTTTGAACTCATTTTACTCTAATGATGTTGACTATATGCACACTTAGATGAAAAGCAAGGCATAACATGTACATCCAAAACTGACCATAGATAGCTAACCATGGAAATGATGAGACAGCAAAAGAGGATGTGGGACCTACTACACCCATTAATTAAAACCTTGGTAAATTACAGGTATTGAAATAAAGCTAGGACTGGGAGCTTTAACTTCCCACTTACCTATTGACAGTCATGTATAAAAGTGTGTATCCAGTAGTCCCCACACTCACCTCAAGGGCTGCTATCCCTTCTTGAGAAGATTCTTGAGAAGCTAATGAAAGTTACCTGTGATTTTGTTTCCAGAACTGCCAAAGATCTTTCAGAAACTCACAGTACATGCAAAAAGTATTCAAGCAGTGTCATACTGTTTATTTTCCAAGGAACAGAGACTTGCCTATGACCATACAGTCTTGATAAGTTTCTTCCAAAAAAGGAAACTTACGGTCTCAGCTGCGATGGCAGCATTTTGAGAAGGCAGAAAAAGATTACTTTTATATAAGTAAGGCAACTGTCCTGTGAGCAAAATATGTTAAAGGCTGTTGCAGGAGAAAATCTCTTTTCTAATTAACCACTGAATAGGTCTTCAAGAGAATCTAAAGACTATGCAGTGTCTTATGTTGCATAAACTGATGCCTCTTGATCTTAATAGCTCATGACCTGTTGTTATGGTTGTTAACAATTTGGTCATACATTTTAGGCCTTTATCTTTACTTTGATTCTATTAGTTAATACATGATGTTCTTTTCTCTAGTTCAATTTCTTTACATATCTTCATAATTTAGTTGCTTCGTATGTTGTGGAAAATTCAACAGGATGGAAAAAAACGTCATGAGTATTTCTAGGCTGCAGTGCAATGTGCCTAACAAGAAACTTAAATTTCAGTTTCTCAAGAACTAACATATGTAGAACTAAAAGTCCTTGTCAGTGTGTAACTATAATTGTACTCTGCTCACTTCTAGGGTTGCCTAATTACTCATTAGTCATATTGACAGAATGCATCCCCTGTCTCCCAGAATCAAACATGACACAGCAAAATATTTTAGGCTTATGTTGCCATCTAATCATAGCATCATAGAATAATAGAATATCCAGGTTGGAAGAGACCCACTGGATCATCAAGTCCAACCAGTCCTATCAAATGCTAAACCACGCCCCTCAGCACCTCGTCCACCCATCCCTTAAACACCTCCAGGGAAGGTGAATCAACCACCTCCCTCTAGGAACACAGTCTTCAGAGACCAAGAGATTGTGGTCTAATTTAACATTGTCTAGCAAGATGGAAAACTTTAGAATTAATCTTTTTAATTGTCTTTTATCCAGATGAACAGATACAAATCTCCAGCAATGTTGAGCTCAGACTTTTCATAATTAGAAATGTGATTTCTACTTCTTATTTCTTTCTAGTAAATAGAATAATGAAGAAATTAGCATGAATGCTTATGTCCAGCATCTAGCAGGATCGAGTATTTTGGGGAGTGCACAAAAGTGGATACTGGCTAACGGTTTTAATATAGACTTGGTTTTTATACTAATTTAGCTAAATAAATTTGTGTTTTGACATAAAAATCTGAATGCTTAGTTTTCAAAATATTTAGGTTTTTCAGAACCTCTTACTGGTTTGCTATACATTGTCACACAAATATAGATTTGCAAATAATATAATAATAACAGACTTATAAAAACCTGTGGCAGACATTTAGAATAAGCTTTCTTTCCCTCTAGATCACTTAATTGGTACAGTTTGCTAATGGTCTAAGCCTGGAGATTTCCTGGAATGTCTTGCTGTCTTCACACAGTTTGAATAGCATAAAAAGATATCTCTAGCATCAAGTTTCCCTAGATGCTTATGGAAGATTCTAAGAACAGGGGAATACAATTCCTGCCAATCTACTTTTGGCCACTGGTCTGACCCAACATGAGTAGTCCTACATGTTTTACTATCTCCTTTTGAAATACAGTACCTAAAATTGCAGACAGTGGTCAAGATACAAGAAAACCATGGATTTATATAATCTTATATTCTCTGTTTTGTTCTCTGTTCATTTGCTGAGAATTCATAGCACTTGATTATTTTGTCTGCTGTTGAGCATCTATTATAGTTTTCAAAGAATTGCAAGTTATAATCCCAGGCTGTCATTACAATATGACAGTAGTCAAATCAGATCCTACAATTTTATGTATGGAGCTAAATTTCCCACCCCATCCCCCATGTACACTACCTTACATTTGCTTACAATTTTTTTTTTTTAATTTTTTGTTGTCATTTTATTTGCCAGATATTCAACTCAATAAAGTCCCCTACAAATTTTAATTTTTTGGTGCTATTTTAACTACCTGAATAAGGCAGTTAGTCAAATGTCAATTGACCCTCATCACTGTTTTTTTTTTCTTCTCCACATTATTTATTAATATAGTGAAAAAAAAATGTTCAATAGAGGTCTTGCAAAATTCACTGGAAACTATACTTCAATGACCAAAAGCATCGTGCATGTTAATAAGGTTTTTATCTTTGCAAACTTTTCAACTTCCACAGTAACTATTTACCTACCTTTATGGTAGGTAAAAGACCAGAAAGAATGCCTTTAGAAACACCAGTCAAATGTATTCATTAATAGGATCCACGTAACAACTGACTCTCTCAAAATAACCCTGTATATCTGAAAGGTCGTATTTCCTTTCACAACAGCCATGTTTGTTCTTCCAAAAGCATATTGCATCCATCCATTCATTTATTAATTCTATTACCCAATTAGTTTTCACTAATTTGCCCATGTCTGTATCTCTCCGCGTCACCAGTGAAACCCTTTTTTGTTTTTTACAAAACTGAAACCACACTTGCTACTTCCAGACCTCATACTCTAAAGTAGTTCTAAGCAAGACCAATCCTCACTGAAGGCCATAAAAAAAATTAGTTCAGTGCATTCCAATTCCAACTTCAAATGCATTCATATGGTAATAGGGAGAGGTTTTGTTTTGCAATCATCAATTACACAAAATGACAGGCAATTGAATGTTTTCCACAGACTAACAGAAACAGCACAGATATATCCAGAAAGTGTTTTATTTTCACACTCAATTTCCTCAGTCTGCATTTCTGCATAAAGATTATGTCAAACATTCGTAACAACTACATAAATGCTTTGCATTAACAAACAGGCATTTCAGTCATTTGCAGGACTGCTAATACTTTAGCCTATGAAATCATTATGTAAATTAAACTAATTTCCACAGCAGCCATTTGACTTCAAACAGCTGCACAAACCAGGATTTCTCCTTTTCTAAAGAAATCTGCATAACGTTATTTTGTATCACAGTTATACAGCACCAGTATTGTCCTTTAGTGGAACAAAAACAGACCTTCAAGCCATGGTCCATATTTTAGGCGCTGCTGTGATGCTCACCTTACCATCTGTGCACATTAATCTCACAATCAAATCTATTCAAAAGCATGCCAAATACAGTTAGGTTTACAGTAAAAAAACATTTCTAATTAGGGGCAGCAAGAAGCACTTGATAAGTGGAAATGGTGCAATTAGGGGCAGCAAGAAGCACTTGATAAGTGGAAATGGTGCAATTCTGTATATCTATCTAGAGTCAGTGACTTTTAAGCTTTTATTGCCATAATTGAGAGCCTTCCTTCTTCTGAAAACGTTCACTTTATTAAGTGGACTACATGATCATGCTAATTCATTAGCTCTGTGGCTATTTTGACCAAGTTTCTTCCCCTACTGTGGGGAAGAACCAGTCTTGACATCTCTGTTTCCTTCTCCTTCCACCACTCAGCAGACTAGCAGAAGAAAGTACATCTTCAAAAGGTATATTAAAATGCTATTACTTAGTGGCTGCAGTTGAAATAAACATAAGAAGCCTCATGGATTCTCAACAACAAAACGACAAAGAAAGACAAAGAGATTTCAGCAACAGGGAAGGGAAGAAATAAGAAAAAAGAGGGTCCCTGTCCTGCTAGCCCTTTAAAAAGCACAGTTTCTCTTTCCCCTTGAACACTCTTAAATTATCCTTCCTAGCTCTCCCTTTTCTGGCGAGAATGCACTCTGTAATCATTATGAAACTGAATTTTATCTGGTTCAAAAGTCTTGACTCACTTCTAATTATTTGTATTCTGAGGTTACAAAATTATGTTTTCATATGAAAAAAATGGGAGAAATCAATCATGAGTTGAATATATAGAACTTGAAAGATAAGCAGGAACCAAAAAGCTCAGTGAAAGATGGCTCGTTGTTCATGTAACAGTTATCAAAGTTATTAGGTTATTATCCGTTGAAAAAAAACATTAGAGTAATTTTTAATTGAAGACCAAGACATATGGTAGAAAAATAAGACTAAGCAGAGACCTATATATGGGCATAAGAATGTGTTAAACATTGGTTATTTTTGGCAGAAGCACAGATTTCAGTACCTCACACTTAGCCAGACGGATGAACACAAGCAGGTGCAGATTAGAAAGCAGGACAGGATAATACCAAAGTCACATTTAGAGATCATACAAATACAAATGATGAAAATTCTCTATCTTTAGATGAAAAAAAGCTCTCTCGCAGTGTTTATTAAAATTTCTGATATTTGGTATTGCTTCTGATGGAGCCTCAAACTTTGTACCACCTTAATTTTTTAAGTACAAAAACCAAAATTATAAGCATATTTAAGGGGAAAATTACTTTCAAAAATAGAATGTGTAGATACAAGGAGGCTAAATCTACACAAATCATGATTAGGAATAATCGTTAAATTGTAATACATGCACTGGTTAACTTATTCTTTAGAATAGTAATTTATCTGAACTACGGTGCCAGTAATATGTCCAGCTTGTGATTTTTTAAAATACGTAATAGTAATCAAATGCAGACACCCACAGAATTCAACTGTTCTCTTTAAAAACCTATATAGATGGTGTGCATGTCCCCCATCAAATTGAAAAAGAAGAAAAAGGAAACAGAAAAAAAGATAAATCAATCCTAGCATCTGGATTTAGTGTTCTGTGGGATTTTGCAAAGTGTTCCTGGAAAAATGTCCTCGTTTTCTGGGTATCCATTGAAGAAAAATAGCTCTTGAAACTCAAAATTATATACAAAAGAATCTTAAGAAGCAGAAAGCAAATAAATGGATCCATAACCTTATAGTTTTACACACATGCAATAAAAAGCATATTAAGATAAGGACTCTCTCTATTAGGTGTCATATTAAAGCAAATCATTCAAAGCCAAAATTTGGCATTAAGGAAATACAGGTACTAAAATGAATTTAATAATCAGAAACTGTCAGGATTATTACTCTAAGTTAAAGTATTGAGGGGATGAATATAATGTTAACAGAATTTGGAATTTTCCTTAAATGGAAATCTACTAATTCAGTCATGGGACCAGATACTAGTCTTTCAAAATCAATTCATTTGATGGAGACAAAAAGGAGACATTTTTAAGAATGGAATATAATCTTAAAACACATCACAATGCTTTTTTTCCAACTCAGACATTACACTTCTCCAACTATGGTGGTCTATATTCAGTACTGACTCTTCTTTAATTCTCTTGTCAATGTGACAATATTTTCTGTCTACATACTGCAGGTGCTTTTGACAACTGTCTTTCAAACTTCACTTTTGGGTTTGGCCTTATTAAGTCATTAAAACTTGATAATGAATCAGCTGGGAAAGTGTTAAAAGAGCTGTCATCTTAAAATACTGCACTTGGACTTTACAAATAGTTTAAACTGCATTAGTGCCAGGTGGAAAAGTAAGCAATCACAAACAATGGGGTTATGTTCATCTATTTCTCTTTCTCAATTAACAGCACCAGCCTTTACTACACTCAACAGGTTCAAAATTTAATTTGTAAAAAAAGAAAGTTTTGGATTTCATCGCACAGCCAAAAAGGATGACATATTTGCTGCAGGTTTTTAAGGCGCCAGATTGTTCTGAAAAGAGGTCTCTTACCCGTGTTTGTGAAATGAAATGCTGCATAACGTATTTCTAAAGTGGGCCTATACCTATTCCAGGGACCTCAAATAGGTCAACAGACAAGGTCATGTTAAAACTACTTCTACATCTTCATTACATTAAAGCTACTTCAACATCTATCTTTATCCATTTGGCTAGCAAACTCAAATGCCATTCAGAAGGATGATGACTCAAAATATTTTATTTAGAAACAGCACTCATTATAAATTCTTTTAGAAAGTAATCTATATACCAAGATAAAGGTCAAGTGCCAATTAGCATTACATATAATTTATAATGTTATATTTTAAGAGAAGGGGCTAAAATGGTCTTGATTTATTTGTGACAGCTTTTCTTAATATGTCAAATTGCATTAAAAGAAGGATGATTATAATGACCAGGATCAGGGCCCCAAAATGTCACTCATACAATGGCATCCCTGTCTTTCTCAGAGAGCTTACAATGCAAATGCTATTGTTCTTTGCAAATGAAACATAGAGAAGAAATGAGGGGGAAAAAATTATGTAGATAGCTAAGAAGCTCTCCAGGCTAAAGGTGCTTTAAATACCCCGTGGTAGTTTCCAGAAATGCTAAGCTCCAATTATGATACAATGTAGTAACTCTCATGAAGGTATTTGGATTTTAAGTGAGTCTATAAAACAGACTACTATGATTCAAATACTTGTTTGTGTCCCAAGCTATGTTCACACATATTTGCAGTTGATAGCTTTTTACTCTTCAAGATCATCAAGCAGCGTACAAGTGATTAACTGAAGTTATGAATCTAGATTTGCCACTGTCTCTTTGAAATAACCTGTTCCATACCAATGAGAGAAGTCATATGAAAGGCTAAAGCAGTACCATTTACTGCTACAAAGGGACTATAATTAGCTTGTAAATAGTTTTAATTTGTTTGATTAGCCTCAACAAAAAGCAGGTCATCTGAAATTTTTCTTCCCTACTTTGATACCTAAATTAATTTTTCCGTACAACCATTACAGACAACATGAACAGTGGTCTCTGCTACTTAGACCAGGAATTTCCATGCTGGACATCTATTAAAAGCTGATTATATTTTTTTTTAAGATTCTAATTAAAAATTGCTCAGCTATTACTGGAAACCAGGTAGAGGTAGAATATATTATTCTGCCAATGCTGTGAAGTTCTTAACAGTGATCTCATTGAGAGACTAACGACCCTTTCTTTTGAACCAGGATCTTCAAATACGTCCAGAGATTAAATTTCTGTGAAGTTATAGTGTGTCTCCTGAGCCCACAAAAGCCTAATTAAATCCTGCAAAGTGACAAAACTTTGAAGGCTGCTTTTTGCTTGTGTTCTGTTGAGGTCACCCTCTGACAATCTTGTTTATACTGAGCATATTCAATCCCCCCATATAGCTAGAACAGTTCATCTACCCCCACAGGAAAAGCATGTTTACCAGTTTGACTCATTCTCCTAATTAAACTAATCATGCCAGAAACCAAACTTCTAGTCCTTGATTCAATGCTTTCTGTGAATCCTACACTGAAGACTACGTGTGTCATGCTAGGCAATTAGCATCATGATCTGCTTCAAGGCTATCAAGCATGCAAGCTTCTTTCTGCAATTGCTCCCCATGCCTGATATTGGATGATGCAGAGGTTCAATGTCAGAACCAAAACTAATCAGAATGTCTCTACTGTGCTTTCAGTAGCTCTACCAAAGGCACCTAGGGAAGTCAGAAGAAATAACACTAGCTGGTCTTGCTGGGAGCTGAAAAAAGAATAAAAACTAGATAATAACCTAGGGCGCAGCAGGGGAGACAACCAAAAAAAACAAGATGACACAGACACACAGAAAATTGTCTTCACAACTCTACATATTCCTTTTTGGAACAGAACTTCTGTTTGCAAAGTACAAAAACTAATCTTATGTCACCAATTACTAGGAAAAATCACTAGCAAAGCTGATGTCTTATCCTTCTGTGCTGTTGCTTATATTAAGTGTAGCACTATCTAGCTATTACTGAGAAGCTCCATATTCTTTCAACGTAGTAAAAGACAACAGCTGATAATAAAAGACAGTAGCGGAAAGACAGTCTTGTATTTTATGTACTTCCTATTTTTCTATAATCCTTTCATACATAGGTTTTTGGGGGTTTTTTGTGAGAATAGTCAACTAGTTTCATTTCAGTAGTTATTTTGATCATCTTGTTATTTAACTGTGGCCTGTAAAATAAAAAAAAATAAATAAACAGAGAGAGACATCACTGCATGTCCCTATTATTTCAGACACTAAAATTGATTGTTTAACTGATTAGCCCATCTGTTTAAAGAACTATAACATTAAAATAATTCTTTTAAAAGAACGCATATTTCAACTGCGTCTTAAATAATGAAAGCATTGTTATTCTGAGTCTCTTTCTTATCCATGCTCAGTTCATTTTTATCTGAGATAACACCCAATTTTGCTGAAATGTCAGTTTCTGGATCAGACTTCATCTGTCTTTCTTCCTCAGATCAATCTGAAGCTTATGCCCTTTCAAAATATCTTACATCTTTCCACCACTTCAGAGGTTCCTGCCTATTGAAAAATGCACTGCCCCAGCAGTTTTATTCTGGTTTGAGGGAGTTTTCCCACATCTCTAACCATTTCCCTTAACATTCATTCCTAGGCTATTTATCAGACCTACATTTTCAGGATGTATCCGTACAGGATGATGGTATGTCAAGATTATTTCAGACCTGTAATACTAAGTATATACACAGTCTGTAAAGGATTTTGTTATCTTTTGAAAAGACCAGACTTTCTTGAGCAAGGTTGGATTGATGGGAGGATAACAGTATCAGATCTCAGACCAGGAACACGCACTGCTGACATCAGAGGCACTTCATTTGGCAGTGCTTCAGAAATTTAAGATTAAAATTAATTTATGTTGGTCGATACTGCAACAGTGTGATCAAATTAGAGTATTTTGGTGGTTTCACCGTTTCACCAAGAAATTATTGAAATACACCTAATTTTACTGATGCCATATTGTATTATAACCATTAAAAAGAAAAACAGAACAGATCAAGTCTGGAGCCTAGAGGATCTTCACCACTGAAAGTTTTTTGAGTACAAGTTAAACCACTCCAGACAGGATATTAAGTCTACTTAGACAAACATCTGAGGAACACAAGAGGCTTGTCCTTCCTTCTGGAGGCAGAAACCTTACACTCGGTACCCAATGGCCAGTTTCACAGGTTAGATGAAAGATTCTTCTCCCCAGAATGGTGGTGAGGACACTGGGGTAACTGCACAAAGCCACTTTGGCTAAAATAGAGTTTGCATCCTGGGCAACTCTACTAATAAGCTGCTACGCTGAAGCAGGTGTTACCTAATTTTCCAGCTACATACAGGTTCCAAGACTGCAAAGAAAAGTTATATCATGCAGTTATAGTGATCTCCACAAGAAGTAATCATGGTACTGTCTTACTAAAGTCTCTGCCTCTCTTATGATAAATTATTCTTTAATTTATTGTCAGTCTTGTGGACCCAATTTTGATTTATTTTAGCATTCCTCTTTTTCCACCATCACTAAGTGTTATACCATTTTTTTTATTTTTTTTATTTTTTTTTTAAGAACTAGAGTTTGGTTCATAGAAACATAAGAGAAAAAAAAATGTTAGATGAATTCTGTTATATAACACGGCACATTTACATGGTTAGCTAGCTTTATGCATTAGTATCAATTCCTGATTCTGGTCTGATTCAACCATATTTTGTTTAACTGACTGTAATTTTAGGACTTAAGAGACAATTCTAATAATTATTTAGGATGTCTTGTTTTGCAGCTATTTGGATTAATCACTATTGCAACCATGCCATTCAACTCACTAAGTCAGCCCTACTGTAGTACTTCAATCTCCCCAAGTTAAGTGGCTGAAATGGTTTTGTCTCTTTTGCAAAATTTTCTACTTCTCCATTCATCCTCCATTTTCTAGGTAGCAACAGCACATTAAATAACATGAGTCTTAGGAAAGAGCTGAAGTATATTGCAATATGATATAAAACTTGCACATATATTCTTACTGCCTACTTTCCTTCTGTCAGAGACTGTCCATTGAGAAACCTTGCTTATTCCCTAACGTCTTTGGTTCTGCCTATGCTTTTCTACAGAAAAGCTGGAAAAACACTAAAGGAAAGTGTAAATCATTTGTCTAAATTTCCTCACTCCCTTTCCAGTTTTATTTTGGAATACAGTGTTTTCTTTGTGATATTTTTTTCCCCACTTATTATAATAGTAAATATGAGAAATACTATTGACAGCTTAATTATTAAAGAACAGTTTGATTTTTCTTGGAACAGCTGTTAATGTAAGCCTCTCTCTTTTAACAGCCTTTCTTGCCAATCAAGCCTGCTTACAGCAAAAAAAAATTCCCTGCTTAGACTAATGTAGATATTATCTACAATGCTAAGATACAGTACACAATTTTAAAACTGGGAAAAAAGTTCAAGAGAAGTTCAAGTTTTGGAATCATACTAAAGTTCCAGAATTTAAGGAAAAGGCAACTACTTTTAACAGTGCTTCAAAAACTACAGGAATGTAAATTTAACTCTTCCCCTGGACAAAGTCTGTACTTTTATCAGGGATATTCCATAAGTAATATTATTAATTGTTAATATATATATATTTTATTACTTAGCATTCTTAGATAAAGTTTTAATTTTTTACAGCTGAAAAACCTGAAGAATCTGTTAAATATAATAATATGCACCACTGCCATAAACGGCGTTTAGTCTTTATGTCAGATTAATGCTAGTAAAGTCAAAAGTCATGGTGCGGTTACAGCTGTGAGGATTTAAGGATATAGAGTTTGGAGAGAAGTACTATCTTTTACTAAATAAAGTCATGCAGCTAGACTGCTTGCATTTAAGATCTTGGGTTGTGTGCCTAAAGCCTGCCTTTTTACCCTAACTGACAAAAACCACTACCCCTCTGTATAATTAAGTCTTGCCTGTCTGACTTTTTTTGGGGGGCGGGGGCTGGGGATCAAAACAAGACTTGGAGCACAGTTCAGAAGAAGAATATTATTTCAGAAATCTAAAAACACTAGTAGCACACATCAAAATGTGTCACCTGGGCATTACTAATTGCTTCCTTGTTAAATGAACATAGAAAAAAATCAAGAAAAAGTGGTTCCTTGATTAGCTTTTTTACTAGTCATGGTGACAGCAAAAAAATCTTTCAACATTTCACCACGTAAATTTACAAAATAATTATGTTTTTAAAATATTATTGGTAAACTAGGAGTTTTCCAGGCTGAAAAAGACCTCGAGAAACTAGCAGTCTACTAACAGACTGTTCAGAGTGGAAGAAAGAAGAATACAGGTGCATGTTAACTCAGATGTGCAAATCGACTTAGAATTTGTACCCACAGGTGACAATTTAGTAAATTATTTATATGCATCAGAAAATTTACAGTAGAAATCTGAGAGTACAGAACAAAACTGCTTTGCAGATAGTCTGAAAAAAGGCACATACAAAGGAGTAGGAGGGAAGATATGTAATGTTAGGACTAATAAATGATAACCTTGAGAATGAAGAAAGAGCCTAGAAACTGATGTAACTCAGAAGAGTGAGTACCAAGGCTTGCTTCCTTTTGCTATGGGAACAATAAGCTATGAAATAAGCTATGAAATAAGCTATGAAACAAAATGTTGAACGTGTAACTGAAATAAACAAACTAGTATAAAATATTTTCTTTTTTTTAGAATTAGAAGGAAAAAAGAAAAATTCAATTAAATTTGTCTGAGGCAATGTGGTTTTCAGATACAATATACTCATGGCACTTCAACACTTGGTATAATGTACTGTTGCAAAAATGACATTTTTAAAGTAATTATTTTGTAAATCCAAAGATATTGAATCTCTGTGGGATTTCTTATTTACCACAGGAAAGAGTGTACTTAATTATAAAAAAAAAAAAAAAAAGGTATTATGGGTGTTTTGTTCTAGTGCCAAGCAAACAGATGAGTAAAAGCTGACAAAATTGTTTTACAAATCTGGTTTCTACAATATTGTAAGCAGTCATGTCCCTTTATAGCATGTAGAGTAGGAGTGGGCTCTAGTGACACACAAAAGAAACTCTTACTTTGATTACACTGGTATTAATTACACTATACAATAGCTCTTCTGAGATCAATACAATCATTCCAGCCTGATGAAAAATTTGAGTATCTTTTAAAACTGAGAAGCACTGAAGAAGCATAATAGTTAACAAATTAGAAGGACTGTCAAGCAATTAGCATGATCTATATTTATGGACAAGAGTGAATGAAATTATAAGGTACTTCATATTGCTATCAAAAGCTGAATTTTCTCAAAACTAAAATTCCTCTATTTTTTAGAATATTTGGATCTTGTATTTTCATACATTAATATTGCTGAAAATAAGCTTTTTCTTGAAAATACTGTGCTTAAGCAGAGTGCTTTTTTGTGGAACTTCTTTTTGTAACTACACTTTTGTTTGGGCCATACATATGCAGTTATTGAAGTCTTTGTTTCTTCTGTTTTTATAATGACTTAAATGCAGTAGTGGCGAGCAGTATTCAATGCTGCATTTAAGAATTCAATTAATCAGGAAACTGTAATTTTTATTTATTTGTTCTAAAGTGACAAAGAGGTATCAAGTTACCGGATTTGGGGTTTTTGTGTTTTTTTTTTTAAAAAGAATCAAAATACAGAAAATACCTAAGAATTCTGAAATATGCTTCTTGACAACTTGTCTTACTATCTTTCCTATATCTTCTGCCAAGTTTTCTGGGCCACAATCTCATTCCAGTCTATGAATATAGAGCAAGTATTGCACTCACATAACAAGCAACATCTTGGTTATTTAACACTGTGCAATATTTCAAATAAAAGAGAAAATACGCACAGCAAGATGACTGTGCAGTGGAAACAAGCAAAAGCAGAATCGATTCACCAGTGAATGGCGGGATGTGTGACAATTAAGCCTTTCTGAAAATAACTTGTTGGTTCAAATGACTGAGGTCACTTAAGACTGTGCATGATAAAAGTTAAGTTGAAAGTAATTTGATGAACATGGAACATATTTACTGGTAATGTTTACAAGTGAAAAAAAAAAAATCCACTCACACAGTTGGGGCATGACTGATGGAGTTATAGGAAGTATATGTTGTGTTCTCCATTCTCATATTTCTCGTCTGAGGAGTTTCCATCCTACCTCTGGTTTTGATGGATGAGTTACAAGGAGCGTACTCCTGCAAATTAAGCTGCCAAGAAGTCATGATGGCTCGTTACTTAAAAATTCTTGAAAAACTCACTTTTCCCCAGTTTATGTGACCTATGCATTCTAGTACTTGCTGCCCATTTCTGTCCTCAAAGATCTGTTCCTGACTCCTCATATACAAGGCACAAATAATTTCCAAGGCCAGGGAATAACTTTTGAAACATCTTGCTATCAAAAAAAGCAAAATACAGCTGTGTGGTGGTTTGTCTCCCACACACCTAAAATGAGAAAATGAAGGTCTCTAATTCCAAAGAGTTACACTTCGATCTGGTTCAGCAGCCTTTTCCCTAGTACCTCAACATTACACTGGACAAATATGAAGCTCCTGAGCTCCTGTCCTTTCTGAAGGTGGGAAAAGCAGAATGTTTTCTTCTTTCTCCTTAATATATTTTCCAGAGCAGAATATTGTAGTATGTGCAACAATAATGATGGCCAAGACTCTGATACTCCTTTACCTCCCTTTTTAATGAACAGGTCTAATGTACATTACCATCGTCATGGTTATATTTGTTGACAGGACTTAAATTCTAATTTAATTTTACCAATTACCAAAGAACTTTGCAGAGTGAAAATGATGACATCAGCTGTTTTGTCAGTGTCTACTTAGCAGATACGGACTTTTCCATTTTTCATTACAAGTAAATGCCTTTTAATTGTTTATGATGCTAAATTGCTAAAAAAATACAGTCTTTCAAGTCAAAGTCCATTATTGCAATCAATTCTCCCAGAAAGAACACAAAGCTGCAAAACTAGAAATAAAGTGAAAGCAACTGCAGAACAAATATAACCTTTTATTTTTTAGGGTGCAGAACACAGAGGTCCACAGGGAATGATCACAACTGTTTCACTGAATCATGTTTTAAACTTTAAAGAAAAATCTGAATGAAAATAAAGGCTATTTTTCTGTCTCATAATACTTCTCTATTTCAAGAGTTACTAGCATTATAGGGTACCAATTACAAAAGCAGCAATAAAAGTAATAAATGAGGAATCATTCAGTCCTGATTTTGAATAATCTTGAAATACTGACCTAAAAGAAAAGAGTAAAGTTGAATCTCCATAAAGGTTTTGATGTTTTGAAATGGAAAAGATAAAGTGTCACATTGTTATCTACATACATGGAGATGAAGGATGTAAACATATGGAGGCTATGGCAGTTTGCTGCTCATTATAATTCTCGAAATGACAAAGTTGTATTTCAGGGAGCAAAAGGGAGCAAAGGAAAAACTTGCCCACCTGCAGGCATTTTGATACCTTCATTGCTGCTCTTTACCAACTTCAATGAATTTAGGCAGCTGTTACTGCAAATTATATCCTTTTTATCCAAGCCACCACAAAGACAACTTAAGGTGTTTCCCCTTTTACAAGGGCATTTCTTACTTTGGTATCTACGTGATTAGCATGACCATTTCTACATTTCAGTATCTCTGCAAAACACATGCTGAATATAAATAGTCATTTGGAATACTTGAAGATAACAATCTCTGATATTTCACTCTTAATTATCTTGTGAATGCATTTCAGGTAACAGGTGTTATATTTTGGTATCAGTATTATTTTAGAAATGTAGACTAAAACCAAATATATTTTTTTTCAGAAAAGTCTAACAAATTATTGAATGTGGTAGGACCAGATTAACATAGAAACTGCCCGATACCTCACAGATCATACGACAAAGCAACCAGATAAATGCATATTTAGATGTCAGGTAGAAATCTGCATATGACTGAGTTCAAAACAAGAACTGGAAAGTAACATTTCATCACAGCTTTCCATCGAAATGATTCCTTTTAAGAAGTAAAACAGCAGCAAATTCTGGTGATTATGTAGACGCGTCTTTTAATTTTCTCCCCACTATTGTTAAAAAGAATATGAATAAAGTGAAGGTTAAGACATCTTTTCTTTTTAGTTTTCAAAAGCTTTAGCTAAATTTAAGGTTCAAGTTAACCTCAAGAAACAGAATTGATGTTTCTATACTGCTAATAACTGTTCACTGATTTAAGTCTTCTATGTATTCAGTAAATGGAAGTGTCAACGTAAGCACACTCCTAGTTTGTATGTATGTATTATAATCAATTGATCATCAGTTAAGTTAGGCTAAAGTGATAGTATCTGATCCTTCAAAATGAGATCCTCGAACAATCTTCCAATTAAAGCACTGGGTAAATAATGTTATAAAAATACACTATATGGTATAAGACTTTGTAATGGGAAGGCACTGGTTGAAGTGATGCAGAAATAATTAATTTCTTCTTTCCTTCCTTTCTTACTAACTATATATTCTACAGCAGAAGAGAAAACTTGAAATCTAAATCTCAGCAAGACAAATAAAGAAAAAGACCTCATATTTTGAATTATTAAAAATAAAAATAATAACAGTACATTTCAACAAAACTAACTTTCAAGTAAAAGCAAAAGTCTTAAAAATGCATTGGAAATGTTGACTATAAATTGACTGCTTTCTAAATAAAAAGAACATCAAAGAAAATTCCAAATGAAATCAGAGACCTAGCTTCACTAGAGGCTAAATTTATTTCCTGGAGGCAACGGGGAGTCAACGGAAAAATTATATCTCACAGAGGCAGTGTATATAGAAATAATGTATGTTTATTTCACTGAGGAATTGCATATCTATCCTCCTTTACAATCCAAAATTATTAGACTCAAAATGCAAAAATGTTTTCAAATGTCCGAAGTTAAATAGTGTAAATTCTTCCTGTTTAGAGCATCGAAGAAATAAACCACATCAGTCTAAAAGGTTTCTATTGTATTTGCAGAATAAAATATTTCCATATCAATGCTTTTAAAATTTTTAATTAAAAATGTTAAGTAACAGCAACAATCAATTTCAAGATCCTATACTCACAAAGCACCAACTCTAGCTATTGACAACAAGAATATTTTTAAATTACCAGAGCATCTTAATCAGTAAATTGGTGCAGAGCAGTGTGCAGACTTGCCGTCTGTTTTCTAAATTCACAGTTTAAACAGGATCCCCGAAAAATATTTGCTTCTCACAGCAAAAGCCATTTACATACATGTGAGCCACTTACTATGATGTTTTATACTGTGCAATGAGGCACTACTGCTATTCTAAAAGCTCACATAAAAAAAAGAATTCTGAAACATACCTCATAGGACAGTTAACATCCTCTTTAGAACCAGAAAATATCACTTTATAAATAAATACAAATTTACATTTAGCTTCTAAATTCTTGACTGCTGTTTCACATTCAACAGAATGCTTTTCCAAATTTAGACAAAAAGGGAAGAAATGGATTATAGATTAAAAATTCTGTAAACCTATATTTAATTCCTTTTAGTATCCAATTATCAACTTTTTGATATATACACTCTTTTTCCATCGAAGATATATTTTTCCAGAATCTAATTATGTTTTCAACAGGAAGATTGCCTAGAGCATTCTGAAGTTCTGCAAATTCTTAACACCAGAACTCCTGGAAAAATCTGTATATAGCAGATAAAATTCTAGTAGAAAAGGAAAGAAAGAGGAAGCTGTAGAAATGAAAAATCTCTCCTCATCTCTTTCATAACCAATGTTCTTTGAGCTTACTTTGTCCCATTTGGCCAAAAGAGAAAGACTATAATAGGGCTCATAGGTACAATTTTGGACACGTACACTTTTCACTGTAAACAATCTGAAGTTTTCACACTCAACTGTTTCAATTATTTTTTTCATAAAATAATCAGAATTCTTTGAGAGAGAACATAAATTTTGTAAAAAAAATAAAAGTCATAAAAAGTTTTGTGTTTCATTACTTAGGTATATAAATTCCATGAGAATGAAGCTTTAGTTATAACTCTTCTTTCCCAAACTCAACTCCAACACATGAAAATCTAATAAGCTTTACAGAAAATTAAACACTGGAGGCAGGAAACAGAAAAGTTTATGTTAAACCACAAAGAAACTCAAAGGCTTTGTCAAAGAACATATGAAAAGAATTCGAAACATTCTCTCCCTTGATATCACTTCCACTGTACAAAAGAAAATGGTATTATGAATCATCTGCGTAGAGAATGACTGAATGAATGAACTACTTCTGATATTTCCCAACTAATCTTCTTACAATATCATCCCACAAAACCAGAAAATTACTTAGTATTCATAAGAAAAGAACATCATAAACACCGTACACCATATTATAACATAACTTCAAAAAGGAACTTTAAAATGCCAATATAAGTTCTTCGATAATAATGCAAAGTATTCTTAAGACATATAGTCATTTCCCTGAATAGTTTTATAGGGAATACGGAACATAAATCCAGAGAAAGCCTAATTCTTAAACAGAATCGGAGAGAATAAGGGACTTCAAGAGGTCTCTTAATCCATCCTTCTGCTCCAAAACAGGTACATCTCTACCTACAGCATTCTTGACAGATGCTTTCTGGTTTCTTTTTATGCACCACTAAAGTCAGAGATCTACAACTTCCTTAGGTAATATGAACCAGTGCTTTTACGTTAATGTCAAAAATAGATGTCTCCTGTTGCTGATTTTTCTCCCTAATACCCAGCCTAAAAATCCCTCACTCTTATCAAAATATGCAGTTTGAAAATGAAGTTGGCATTCCACAACTAGGGAGCATTATGCCTGAGTTAATCAATTGAAATGGGTGCACTGTTAATATAACAGCTGATTTTAGCAATTCTATCAGCAAATTATCCTGGCTGGTACCTCCAAATTTTTTCGTTAACTTTTTCTTATGTTTAGCACAGAAATAGCAACAGTTGGTACCCGGTCAGCCCTGGTTTTCCCTCGGGCTCAGTGTTGGGGGTGGACATGTAAGGAGGTCCTAGTGAGACTCTTCTCCCAAGTAACAAGCAATAGGATGAGAGGAAATGTGCTCAAGTTCAGCCCACAGGAGGTTTAGATTGCTGCCCAAGGAAGTGGTGGAGTCACCATCCTTGGATGTGTTCAAAAACCCCATAGATGTGGTACTTCAGGACATGGTTTATTAGGCCTAGTGGTACTGGACCAACGGTCGGACCTGATGATCTTAAAGGTCTTTTCCAAACTTAATGATTCTATAACATATGAACTTCTGGTAATCCATTACACACCAAAATTAGAGAATTAACAGTTCCTTAGGAAAAAAAAAAAACATAGATATAAAATTTCTAAAGATAGTTAAAGGAAAGAATACTTAACTTCTTGAAAGGGAGGAAAAATAATCAGATAATCAGAAGTTGCTTGCTCTGAGTGTCCTAATTATGTATTCTGTAGCTCAGGAACATACAAGAAAATAGTTTTTAAAATCAAAATGAATGTAAAGCAATTTAACACAGTTACCACACAGAGAGTAATATTGGGTGCTGAGATATTCATATCATAGAATCATAGAATCACCAAGTTGGAAGACACCCACTGGATCATCGAATCCAATATGATGTAATTATTCCTAGAAACATCATGGCCATTTTGGGCACCAGCACAGGATTGAATTTAAAGTTTGTGGACATCACAAGAGCCCATAATAAAGAACATAATATGATCACTTATGAAGGCAAAGAAGGGAGTTGGAAAAATGATGTCCCATTCAGATCTAAGTTTCTTTGGTGGAAAAAGTAAAGCAAATCAAAAATGCTGCCAAAGATACTCAATGAAAAGAAAGAGGTTGAGATGTCAGGAGTACATTTGCTGTTTATTGTAACTACATTCAAAGAATGAAAACATGGGTTACAGAATTTACAAAGAAACATGATAGCACAAAAGATTGAAATAATTAATTTGATCTATTCCTCTACCTTCTGGAAAGAAGCCAAAAAGGCTTTGAGTGTCATCTCACATCTGTAAGAGAATAATATACTTGCATCATCTAAAACGTCAAAAGAATAAGTAGGGAATTTTTTCTCAAAAGCTTTTGAATAAGCTTTAAATACCACAAAATACTTTTTAATGAATGCCCCTTCCTGCTGGATTCAGTTGGATGAGCATTTATAAGCACTAATTGTCACCACTAGTTTCAGGTCTCCATCAGTTCTCATAAATGTCCAGATGTTCTTTGCTTAAAAAGTGCAGCTTAATGACACAGGAAAGTGCAAGCCAATTTATCATCCTTCCTTAACCTTTTGAAAAATAAATTAGTTTTTATGAGAAACAATCACTGTAAATAAAGTAAAAAGCATTTCAATTCTATCACAATATGGTGTCCTTTTGCATTAAATCTTGATGTAATTGCTTAGCATTAAAATTATTTAGATAGATATTTTTTCCTGCCCTAAGTGTTTAGTATCTATAGAGGGGCATAGACACAGCCCAAATTTGCAAATAGCTATACATTAGAGATGTGACTACACAACAGGTGTTTATAAATTCCTCTCAGCTGAGCCACATTTCTATAGTGCAACCTCTACTTTCAATATATTTGTGCCAGTATAAAATTCTTTGTGTAACAGGGTTTTATCATATTTTTAAACACTTATGTAAACCAGTTTTTAACCAGTATAACTGAATCCACACTAGAGGGTGCTACTATTTTAATTGTAAAAGATTTTTCCAGTTAACATTGCTGTTTCAGAGTAGCAAATTTTATAGTATTTCAGAAATGCTTTGTTGCTACTTGGAACAGTAGGCTGTTATCAAATGAAAATTAAACTTACAAACATAGGCATGCCTTTGTGCTGAAGTTCAGGTTTTGTCATATATTGATGTAGTCAACAGTGCATAAAATAAAATAAAACTGCTACCAATTTCATGCAGTACATTGGAACCTGATTTAATGCTTCGATTAAAATATTTTATCTTTAAAGCAACAAAGCTCATAATAAACACTGGAGATCCTTTTTTCCCCTATCCACCTCACTACAGACCACCAGAAACACAAAGTCTTATTCCAAATATAGAAGTTGTTTATTTTTTTGCTATCATAATTGCACATCAGCACTTGTATTACACATCAGTTACGAGGAGGATGAAGAATTTTAGCTTCAGTAAAACAATTTATTAAATGAATACTGACAGATTGAAACTGCCCCAAACTGTACCAACTCTTCCAAAACAAGAATATGTACTCTTCTCATGTTGTATTTTTAGCAGATAAAATAGTGAGGTTGGGATCTTCAATAGCCTCTCAGAAAAATTAATCGGTATCTTAAACACATCTATCTACGCCTTTATAAACAGACTTGAAGTGTTACAGAGTGTCAAACATGTTTTCTCTCATCAGGAAAAACAACCACCTAAACAAATATTATTTGAACCTATTAAAAAAGCTCTTTTCTCAAAAAACCTTTTTGCACTTTGCAGTTCCCCTTCCTATCTGACAGTCATTATTATTCCAATAAAAGTGCAAAGTACATTCTCTTAAGCTCTCTTCACTTATGTGAGTTTTGTCATGTTTAGTAGTCAATCACTGAAGTACAAAGAAGTGAAAAAGAAAAAAACAGAGCAATGTAGAGAAGGGGGAAAAGATTAAAAACTTACTTTACAAAACACATACAACCTGAAAGCTTCAAACAGAATTTTGCCTTAGGCTGGAGAATAGCCTTTGCAGGATCTGGCTTCCATACCAATAATTCTCCATCTTCCTAGATCCATACAAAGCAACATTAAGGAATGTGCTGCCTCATATTTGATCTCCCTACCTATACTTCAAACTTTCTGTGAATATGGGTATTACTTGTGTATCTTAAATGTACCATGTCAGGACCTATTTTCCTGGTCCACATTTTTTGATTATAAAAAAAAATCTAGTGTTCTCCATTTTCTGTGGTTCTCCATTTCTATCGGTACTCAATACCAAATGCACTCCAGAAAGCATATTGTAGATCAAGAAAGAATTTGAAAGAATAGTATATTTTTTATTTAGCATTAACTTCCTCAGAAATTTCTGTCTCTCTTTCTGAGAGGCTGGATTCAAAGAATAAGGGGAATGGAGGAAATATTGCTCTACCTTCTCTCTTCTACATTTTCTACAGATAAAAGGAAAAGATACATAAATTTAATAAAATAAAGGGAAAGAATTTGGTCTATGACATGATAAACACCACAAAAGGATCCTGTCAGAAAATGTTCTATGAGCTAGGGGGTATAAATCCAGGTGACTGAATCTGAAAGAAACTTTGTCACTTTGGAAAATTTTCAGTTCCACTCATACTTGAAAAAACACAGTAATAATGAAGTATGAAAGCATGCTTGGAAAAAAAAAAAAAAAAAAGAAAGATTTTAAAATGCAAGGTATGTGCAGCATGAAGGGCAAAATAGAAGTACAAAGCACGAATTTTATCTTCACTAGTCACTGTAGCCAATTCCAATAATTCTGTATATAATATTTCTTAAATAATCCATAAATTTGCACTGTAATAATTCAAGTAATATTATCAGATTACATCGGCATTATGATGCTATACTCCTCACCACGTTGCAAATCTAGTTTCACCTGAAGAAAGGCACACTCAAGGAAAACCATTTGCATGTGTATTGTTACAAGATTTCACTTTCTGCTCCCATTGCTACTGTTCTTAGCAGCAAGTCATTGTGAGCATTCAGAAGATATTCTGCATTCCACTCTGGTAAAAATACGCTGAAATACATACAGTGTCTTCATATAGGGCAAGCTACTGATTCTTCGTCTCCAAACCCAATAAAATGTAGCCATTACTAAGTCACAAGGTATAGAGATGTATGACTACATGTTGTGCTGAAGAGGATGCAACACTATTTAGAGGTGTATTTTGACTGCCACAGTACTTGTCTGAGGACTGGTGGAGAACAGGTGAGAAGGCTGGGTGGAGGCTGAACTATGAAACCAGAACAGGTATTTACTACTACAGAAACAAAGAGGTCATAAAAATGTGGGAAAAGCCTTCTCAGCAGTTTTATTCTATGCATGAAGAAAGAAAAAGAAATCTAAACTGGAAATGCATTTTTTACCTAAAATATGTCTAATTTAAATCTTAAAGCATAGGTGACACTGAACTGAGATTTTTGTCTACCTTGGAAATTGCTAAAAATGTTCACAGGTGTAGGCAATTACAGCAAAAATCCACTAACAACCATCCCACTTGAATTTATACTGGCTGCTACTGTAAACAACTACATGCCTTCCAGGTAGCTAGGAATGGGTAATACCTGTAAACAGTTAGCAAAGTTAGGAGGTGGAGAAGAAAGTAGAATCATAGAATAGTCTTGGTTGGAAGGGACCTAAAGATCATCCAGTTCCAACTCCCCTGCTGTAGCCAGGTACATCTCCCTAGATTAGGTTGCTCAAGGCCCCATCCAATCTGGCCTTGAACAACTCCAAGGATGGGGCAGCCACAACTTCCCTGGGCCACCTGTGCCAATGTCTCACCACTCCCATGGTGAAGAAATTCCTCCTTATGTCTAGTCTAAATCTGCCCTTCTCCAGCTTATATCCACTCCCCCTTGTCCTATCACCACAAACTTTTATGAACAGTCCCTCTCCAGCTTTCTTGCAGCCCCTTCAGGTACTGGAATGTCGCTTCAAGGTCTCCTTGGACACTTCTCTTCTCCAGGCTGAACAACCCCAACTCTCTCAGCCTGTCCTCAGATGAGAGGTGCTCCAGCCCTCTGATCATCTTTATAGCCCTCCTCTGGACCTGTTTCAACAGCTTCATATCCTTCTTACATTGAGGATTCCACAACTGGACACAATACTCCAGACGAGGTCTCACAAGAAAGGAATAGAGGGACAGAATCATGTTCTTCAACCTGCTGGCCACAGTTTTTTGATGCAGCCCAGGACACGGTTGTCCTTCTGGGCTGCAAGCACACATTGCCAGCTCACGTCCAGCTTCTCATCAACCAGTATCCTCAAGTCCTTCTCTGTAGGGCTGCTCTCAATCACATCAGCCCGCATCGTGTACTGGAAACAGGGTTTGCCCCAACCCAAGTGTATGACCTTGCACTTGGCCTTGTCAAACCACATGAGGTTCTCACAGGCCCACTTCTCCAGCCTGTCTTGGTCCCTTTGGATGACATTCCATCCTTCTGTTAGACACTCACTGTTTCCAAAACATATCCTGATGCATTACATTTACCAAATTCATTAAAGTGCTGTGATTTATAGCAGTATTACAGTGTTATTAAATAGTCACACTGAGGTTTGTCTAATATACACCCTTGCCTAAAGCCTTTCAAAAATATTCAGCTTTTTGTGCATCTTTTCAACTTAGACATGAAAATTATCCAATATTTCTTCTCTGCAGTTCTAGAGTCAAAGTCAATAATAAAATATAGCACAAAATAATGCAATTGTTATGTAGTAAAAAGAAATGAGACATCAAGTCTTCTGAGATTCCAAGGGGGAGAACTTTATCGCCAGAATTAAAAGCAAAGAAAAAAACAAGCATGCTATCTTGTATAAAAAAGAATGTACAGCCACAGACATTGTAGTTTATTCCTTGAAAACACTGATGCTAAGCACATTCTTACTTTACTGCTACTTACCTTGTCAGTAGTAGCCATTCTGTGGAATGTTTCACCCCCAAAAGGCCCACAATTACATGTGAGAAGGAAAATTCTTTTTCAGGATATAGGATTACATGTCAGTATGTATTAGATTCATCATGTAATACTCATACTCTCATTAATTGATTTCAAAGTTATCTGATACTTAGGTACCATTTGAATGAACAGCATCTATTTGTTTTTTAACATCTTAGAAGTTTTTGAGACTTTCTAGATATCTTGTATGTGACTTTACCCACCACTTAGCTAGTGCAGTACTAGAGATTCCAAAAGCAGTGTTTCCTGCACCCACATTGTGTTCTGTTCTACACTGACACTCAGTCAGTAAAGAAGCAAAGACAACCAACCTAAGGGAAGTATTTTGATAAAAGATCTGAGTTCTGGAGGAGGTTACTACAGCTGCATTCACACAGGCTGTCTTCTGAAGGGAAGCAGCTTGCTAGCACATTATGACACGACATGTTCTTTGCCCACATTTGTAGGATCCATTTAAAATAAAAAAGAAAACATTTAATATCAAAGTAGGGACTATAATATAGAATGACAGCATATGAAATCCAATGAAAATTATATTTACGTCGCTGTAACCTAAAATAAGTACATCTTGTAGATGCAGAATGTGTTTCACATTAGTGAAACTCGACAAACCTAGCTTTCCTTTCTATTCACTGGTATTGTCACAAAATAAAAAATAAATACCATTTGTTAGGAAAGCAGACGTTACACAAAATTAACACACATATTCTGCTTCAGGGCATGAATACAAGAAAATTGTCAGACATTAATAATGTAGACAGAGCATTTTCCCGGGAAAATGAGGATCCAATGGAACAACAGATAAATCATACCCAACTGCTCACTGTTTGTTGTTTCACAATCTGTTGTATTTTATCGAATATGACTAGTACAAGTCTGCTACAGCCATAAAAAAACATTAGAGGAAATTAATATGTAAATTACTGTAGTGCTTTTGTGGGATGCCATTTCATTAATTTGAATTCACTGACATGACTATGTAATCTAAATTTATGAGTTTTTCAACTGCCACTCCATGGAGAATTCTGCTTTTATTGAATTTTGCTCTACAAGTGTTTTGTGCATTAAATAATATTTGCATGGCAGTAATGTAAATTAATGGCTTGGAATTTAATATATATAACATATACAAAATATACAAACTATTTTGCCTATGAGAAGACATAGAGCCTAAAGTGCAAAAAATACATTTTTAAAAACATTTTTAGACAACAATGAAAAATTATTGGAAGAGGGAACACAAAAAAATTAAGTTCTCAGTAAGGTAAATATTGCTCGTAATTATTTTCTTGAAAAAATGCAACTCTTCTTGTCAATATAAGGTTTTTATGATACATAGAACTTCTTGTATACCTCATCAGAGTTTAAGAAGGAAAAAAAAAAACACAGTCTAAAAAGCACTTACATTTGAACATGAAGCTTTAGTGATAAATAGGGCAACCTGAAGGTTAAAGTTTCATATCAAGTTTTGGAAAAAGCCAGCAAGAAAAGAAATTATAAAATTCTTTATCATTCAGCACTTTAATGAACATACGGACACAATGGCAGTAAATGCTTTGCCTAATCTTGGTTTTAGTATCCTCTAGTTTCCTTGATGTAAAATGGGTAACCTATAAAAAAAATGCTGTCAAAATGTTTCGGAAGCAAATACTGCAAATACAATGTTTGCTTTCTGAAGAAAACACAGTAAATTCCACAGAAAAGAAATACAATTTACTGAAATACAATGAAACACTCATTTACCAATCTCTAATTTTAGAAGTGTGACAATATCAGGGATAAAAATATTTCTATGATCAAAAAGTTATATTTTTACTTATTGACAACATTGTAAAGTCTTTTTTCCCCAATGTGATTCTCAGTGTTTTGACATCACTACTTATTCGCCCAGAGTACACACTAGCACGTTATTTTTCAAAAGCACAATTCTGTCTTCTCATTGAAGTATTTATCTACAAGCGTCTATGGTGCAGTTTTACCCTTAAACACGTCAGTCTTTTTCACACTGAGACTTGTATCGGTAAAAAAACTGGGGGTTTACATATCAACTAGCCTTTGAATGTTGAAAACCATTTGAAACAGCAGGTTTGGGGGTGAGGAAAGGGAGGATTTGGTATCAGATTTGTTTAACCATGACACAATGAGGAATGTATTCCCAGTCAGCAGTGAATGTTTCACACTTGTCAAATTCTCCTGTCAGCATCCCCTCCAGCTCTGCTGACTACCAGGAGCACCTGTCTGCAGCAAGGTCACTCTGATTCAATGTCACTTTAGCAATGAACATGCTCATACAGAATTATGATTTCACTATCATCTTGCAAGGAATTCTGATATCTCTGTCATTTTACTTAGAATTGATTACTAGATAATTATAAGCATTTTGTGAACTGATATGATCTTATAAAACAGATCCTTGAATTAGCTTGTCAGGAGGGCATAGATGCACAGATGTGACACATAGAAGCATGTACAGGCAAAAGGGTCTGTTTGATGCAATGGCTACAGTTTGTTTATTCTTATCGATTATATGGTGATATTATTTTCATGTTCCATTCCACTAATTTCCTACTAAAGGAATGTTTTTTCTTTTTCTTTTTTTTTTTTTCTTTTCAAATTTAGGTGGCAATACATTTTATAGTTAGAATGTCATCTGGGTTTTGCCTCCAAAAATGTTTCCACCTATTTCCTTTTTAGGAAGTTAATTATTTCACGGTAAATGCAGCAAAGTCTTAATATTCCAATATTTCCTAATATTGAATACACATACAAATCACACAGCCACCACACGCCCTCAGACCTGCCCTCAAGAGTAAACTATAAGAGGAGGTAAGAACTGCAAGAAAAGTATTTGTTTTGACTTGACCTTGGCATTAAAATGAGTGCAATTTGTTCTGTTCCCCTGAGTAATTGCAACTTTTATTAGAATCCTATCCTCCAGTTGTTCTGAGATTGAAACCTCCTTTTCATGTCTGTAACTAGCATTTTCTAAGTTTTGCAAAACACAGCAAGCAATTGTCAAGAGACACACATTCCTCAGTAGCACTCAACCTACGTACAAACCATCTCTTCCTACACTCAAGTCACAGAATCACTACATTGGAAAAGACCTCCAGGATCATTGAGTCCAACCATTCCTATCAAACACTAAGCCATGCCCCTCAGCACCTCATCCACCCATCCTTCAAACACCTCCAGGGAAGGTGACACAACCACCTCCCTGGGCAGCCTGTTCCAGTGCCTAATGACCCCTTCTGTGAAAAAAATTCTTTCTGCGGTCCAGCTTAAACCTCCCCTGCTGGAGCTTGAGGCCATTCCCTCTTGTCCCATCCCCTGTTACTTGGGAGAAGAGGCCACCACCCTCCCCTCTACAACCTCCTTTCAGGTAGTTGTAGAGAGCAATAAGGCCTCTCTTCAGCCTCCTGTTCTCCAGGCTAAACAACCCTAGCTCTCTCAGTCATTCCTCTCAAGACTTGTTCTCCAGACCCTTCAAAACTTTGTCATTCTTCTCTGGACTCGCTCCAGAGCCTCAACATCCTTCTTGTGGCGAGGGGCCCTGAAATGAACACAGTATCCAAAGTGTGGTCTGACCCATGCTGAGTACAGAAGGAGAATAACCTACTTGGACCTGCTGGTCACATCGTTTCTGATACAAGCCAGGATGCCATTGGCCTTCTTGGCCACCTGGGCACACTGCTGGATCATGTTCAGTCTCTGTCAACCAACACCCCCAGGTCCTTCTCCTGTGGGCAGTTTTCTAGCCAGTATTCTCCCAGTCTGTAGCTCTGCACAGGGTTGTTGTGCCCCAAGTGCAGGACCCAGTATTTGGCCGTGTTAAACCTCACGCCATTGGTCTCAGCTCTGCAGTCCAGCCTGTTCAGATCCCTTTGCAAAGCCTCCCTACCCTCTATTAGATCAACACTTCCTCCCAGCTTAGTGTCAGGCACAAACTTGCTAAGGGTGCACTCAATGCCTTCATCCAGGTCATTGATGAAGCCATTGAACAGGACTGGACCCAGCACTGAGCCCTGGGGAACCCCACTCGTCACTGGCCTCCAGCTGGATTTAATGCCATTTACCACCACACTATGGGCCCAGCCATCCAACCAGTTTTCCACCCAGGAGAGTGTTCACATTTCCAGTCCAGATGCTGACAGTTTCCGTAGCAGGATGGTGTGAGAAACTATCAAAGGCTTTCCTGAATTCCAAGACTACATCCACAGCCTTCCCCTCATCCAGTAGGTGGGTCACTTATTCATAGAAGGTGATCAGGTTAGTTTGACGAGACCTGCCTTTCATGAATCTATGCTGACCTTGCTTGATCACCTGGTTCTCTTGCATGTGTTTGATGACAGCACTCAAGGTCACCTGTTCCATGACTTTTCCAGGCACTCAGGTCAGATTGACAGGTCTGTAGTTCCCCGAGTCCTCCCTTCGACCCTTCCTGTAGATGGGCACAACATCACCCAGCCTGCAGTCACTTCCCCATTCAGCCAGGACTGCTGGAAGATGATGGAAAGGGGTTTGGCAAGCACATCCACCAGCTCCCTCAATACTCTTGGATAGATCCTATCTGGCCCCATGGACTTGTGGGTGTCTAGCTCAGCAACAAAGTCTCTGACTGTCTCCTGTTGGATCATGGGAGCTCTGTTCTAAGGGAACAACTTTCCTTACTATTAAAGACTGAGGCAAAGAAGGCATTAAGTACCTCAGCCTTGTCCTCATCCTCTGTTACAGTTGTTCCATTTGCATCCAAAAAAGACTGAATATTCTCCATGGTCCTCCTTTTATTGTTAATATATTTATAGAAAGATTTTTCTCTTATCTTTCACTGACTTGGCTAATCTGAGCTCTAGCTCCTGATTTTTAATCTGCACAATCTCACTTCCTCCCTGTAGTCCACCCAAGATGCCTGTCCCTTCCTCCAAATTTCATAGATATTCTTCTTTTTGATGTCCACACAGATCTCCGTGCTCAACCAAGCCGTTTTATTTCCATGCCAGCCAATTTTCTGGAACACAGGTACGGCTTGCTCCTGTGCTGCTAGGATTTCCTTCTTGAAGAACACTCAGCCCTCGTGGGCTACTTTGCCCTTAAGGACTGTCTCCCATGGGACTTTATCAGCCAGCCATCTGGAAGTCTGTCGTCTAGAAGTCTGCCCTCTGGAAGTCCAGATAAGCTGTTCCCTTTCGACTATCTCATAATAAGCTGTTCATTCTTCCTATCAAAAAATGGAATAACAGATTTCATAGGTCAGAAAAGCAAAGGGGAATGATTCAGCTCTCCAAATGACCAGAGGATGCCATTGCTGTAGCTCATGGAAAAATTATATTTGTCTCTGAAGAAATCAGTACAGAAGTTTTGAAGACCCATTCCTCATGGATCTTGCAAAATTATTTACTCCAAATTTCTGTAAGCATTGCCTGGTTCTACATATGCAAAGACAAATACTTTTCTATTGACAAACAGTAAGGCTTTCTACTAGAAAAGGAACAAACACATGCATCCCAGATTCAACCAAAACACAGCAAAAGAGATACCTTAACCATAAAAAAACTGGTATATCTCCCCTATGCATTGTCTTTTGACTGTTTGCATAGCACTGGCTAGCAGTTTATTAACTCTGATTGCTATTTAACTACTGAAAGTCAATACCAATCAGAGTTATTAAGAGTGCATATATTGAAAGTCTTTACAGAAGACCAGTCATGGTGGGTATTGACTGCTATGACTCTAAGATGCTTTCCAGGCAAACTCCTGGAAAAAAAAAAAAAACGTGGTTACAAGTGATACTTGCTACCATGTCTGGGTGTCTCAGGTTTCCAGCACTGACCCAACAAGGATACCTAGGTACAGGTTCCTAAGAGTGAAGTTAATTCAGTAAAAAGTGATAAAGTAGAGGGCTAAGCAGCTGATCTTTCAGATACACATGTTCATCCTCATAACAGATCCCTCTCCTCCTAAGGCCATCTTTGTCTGCTGATTTAATAACCAAGGCAAAGGACTCTTGAGATTTTCTTCAGATGGAGAAAAGTTGTGGTGATGGCTGGTTTTGTTCATGGCTTCATCACTCATTCTTCTGCTGAAGTCAACAGAAATGTGTGATATTATAATTATATATTTCAGCAACAATCAAGTGACCCCATCAGCTACCAAGTTTTACCCAGAGACTCTGCATTCTGCTTCACATTATTGACAGTGATATCAAATCCCATCCTTACCAGCTCCTACTGTCCAATCTGAAAACTGTACAATCTGCACTGTCGTTCACAGTCCCATCAAATTTAAAAACCAAAATGAAGGAAATCCTACCATGCTTGTATTACATGTAAAAGAACTTTCACTGAAGAAGCAGTAGAATTCACAGATACAACCACCAAGCCTGCAGTCACTCAGTAGTTTAGTTTTCTGGGTGCTAACAAATTTCACACACACAAAATCTGTAAAACCATTATCTTGGCCAACCCCTTAACAGCTTATCATGACCTACTACAACTACTTCACTAGCCCATACTGACTTGCCTACAGCATGTCAAGCTACAAATGAGACACTAAATCATGCAGTAGCTTGGGATGGAAGGAACCTTAAAGATCAGTTGTAACATCTCTGCCACGGGCAGGGACACCTCACACTAGATCAGGCTGCCCAAGGCCCCATCCAACCTGACCTTGCACACTTCCAGGGATGGGGCATCTAAATGTAGCACCTTTTTATTCTTTATATGAAATACACAAATATTCTTGTCTTCTGGACTCCCTCAAATTTCTATAAGAAGATTCAATAACCACTACTTCCATTTACAGCAGTATCAATTTCTTAGCCACCATACTCAACATAAACCACTATACAGAAAAAACCCACATTTTAATTATCATATCCATCATTATAAAACCAGGTGCTTCTTGAAACACTCTGACAAGGCTATAAAATACACTAAGCCCTCAGACACCACTAACATTCCCTGTGTATCACTCTCACAATGCCCAGCTCAGCAATCTCACACTCTTAACTAAATAAACACACCACTCTAGAGAAATCTGTCAACTTTCACTCAATCTTCTAATTTTCTCTGTTCTGACTCTAAAGGAGACTCAGAAAACCCAGATGAGTCTGAGAGTTAAAACAAAAATGCCAAAGGATGTTAACAAACACCACAGAGAACATTAGGATTCTGATGCTTTATAATTCTCAGTCATCCCTAACACAATGCTTCATATTCATCTATATTTCCCTGCCTGAATGGACTTATTGACTCTATCATCTCTTCCCGAGATAATACCATTTCTCCTCCCTCCACCCCTGTTTCACACATATCCCCATTTATCCATTCAGTTGATACAGTTCAGTAAACAGGTTAAACTTGTAACATCCTAACAGTTGCCCTTCAAGACCTCTCCTGCTATTTCAGACTTAAGAGAGGTTCACGTGCTCAAAAGGAGGTTTATTTTTCAGTTATTGTGATTAGCCTAAGACATTACCACATCCTTACAAAACCTGTAATGCTTTTACTCTTCGAATATCATAGTTACAATGCTATGAGTGCATTAAAGTACTTGTTGTTAGCATAAAGCCTTTTAGCGCTAATGTGTCGGGAGATAAATAAAACAAAACCATGTAGGACTTCAAGAAGCCTGATAGCAATGTTCTTCTGTCTACAACAGAAAAAGTATTTCTACACTGCCCATAAAATTAAGATCATTATCTAGCAGTTTAATTTAAGGGAGAGCATACAGGCCTCTTACTGCAGTAACAACAGCAATTACTTTTGTGGCAAGTTAAATATTAGATTTGGATTGTTTTCAAACTAAGCATAATAATGTTTTAGCAGCAGTTTACACTATAAAAAATTCAAGCAGTATCCTCTTATGCATCTGCAATTTTAATTTTTAACGTGCTAAATCTTTACAGGTACCACAGAAGAGATGGTAATCAGCAGTTAAATTATCATAAGTACTGAGAGTTATATTGCAACCTATGCAAGTTTTAGGTATAATTTATATATGTATTTAAATTACACGGGATCGAGGTATGAAAGCAATCTCTATAGTGATGCTGTTGAGACAGAAGCCCTTTTTTGAATTGTGATCTGTTACTGGTTTCTATACTTGCTTTGATTAAGCCAAAGTTACTGCAAGTATGATAACAAACCATTAAGATTAGCTCGTTAATAATGTTTGTAGTTTTGTGTAGGACTATTAAACTTACATTTTATTTATTTTATTATGCAAGCAAACAACGTTTCTTATACTTTAATATTTATCATTTGATTATTTACAGGGACAGAAGCAATTTAAAAACAAGTTTTCTAAAGTGTCCTGGTTTAATCAAAAAGAGCATCACCATATGAGAAATCCCAAAGTATACAGGTTATTCTAGTTTAATTGAATACTCATGAGACATCTGACACATACACCAACCACATTCTTTGAAATATTGCTGTTTCCCCCAAAAGTAAAACAACAAGATTCTTTCAATCATGTCGCATGTGTCTGTATGAAGTGTTGTGTGCTACACACCAAGTGCAGCGCTATGAAGTGCTACAAAGATTTCATTGAAATGTATAAAACCGGTACAAAGTTTTAAAATGCAGCTTTATCCATGGAATACTAAAAAATAAAAAAAAAAATAATAATGCAGAGAAATTGAGAGATTTTCTAATATTAAACTACATTCTTAAGCTTTATTTACTTCAGGTATCTCAGACATCAGTTACTACTCAGTATCATTTCCCAGTTTCGGTTCCCACATTTGGGACATAACAATTATTTTCACGTGTACCATTCAAATGTATTTTCAGCCGCGTTATTTTTGGCATATTATTCAAAATCTTAATCTTGAAAAGCTATAGTAAATTAAAGTTTGAAAGGGAGGAATCGTTTTTTTTTTATTGCTCATTTAATTTAAAAATAAGAAAGTCCTAAACTTACTGTTTTCAAAGTCCTTGTTATGCCTTCTAGAATTCTTCGCAGTCCATTAAATCCATAATGTGCATTATTGCCTTTGGGTATTAAAACCAAACTATTTAAAAAATTTTGATTTATTTATGAAGGTAGAACCCGTACTTATTTTCTTCAATGAAGATTTCAGAAGATTTTGCTACGTCATTTTAACATTTCTTAAGTAGCTAGATTATCCTGATAAACCTAACAGCCCAGAGACAGTCATCACACTCCAGCACTTCAATAATAAGCCATGAAATGAGACCTACTGATTCAATGGAATACAACTCATTATGATCTGTTAAATCCAACTAGCAGAAAATCCACATCCACAGAGAAATATCATGTGAATGCTGTAAAAAGAAAGACAGTGTTGATACACAGATTTTCAAAGGAAAGTTACAAAGACTTTATTTGGAACTGGAAATACTCTATTAAAGGAGACATGTGCTTCTATTCTGCTCCACCTCACAGTATATACTCCCCAAAATAGAGGTCCATGGGCTGGTCAGTCTCAAATGCTATCAGGTATGAAACTGTAAATGTTTTATATGCTGTGCACCTGCATCAATGGGGTTACAGTAGGTAGCAAATTAGAAAACCACAACTTATCTTATCCTTGGAAAATCAATAGTTTTTCAGGCTTCAGGTTTTGACATGTAACTACTTCTCAAAAGAGATTATGTGAATTGACTCAGATTTGTAATGGTAGATGTCCATTTAAAGGATAGAAATCTGAAAAAATTAGTTCAAGTGATAGGGTTCTAAAATCGACAGCTTAAAGATACCACGCTAACCACTTATAAAATATAAAAAAAATCCAAAATGGAACATTAAAAAAACCCCACATTTTTTAAAACTAGTTGCAATTTGCACATAAGTAACTTCATATTATATTGTGTACTCACAAGGAGAGAAATTTAAGCTATGAATATGGGAGTTAACGCACCTAATTGATTTCAAGTCCAACATTTAAACCTCTCTGTTGTTCATAAAGCTCTGCAGGCACCTTAGTTTACTAAGTGTTTAACATTATGTTGCTAAAATTTGACAAATATAAGAAACCTTCATCTCAGCATACCCTGTCACACTGTAGTCATGGCATATTCCTAAGTATCAATTCTTCTCTGTTAGAGAAGGTTTGAGCTGCAGTGCCCGAACAGGGCAGGTGCTATTAGTGAAAGAGAAAAGCAGTACAACTTCACTCCTCCTTCACCCATCCTTCTTCCATTTTTTAAGGCTGGACTTAACTTTTCAACAAAACGAAAAATTTAAGCTAGATTTCAGAATGTTAAGAATAAACAGATGTTACCTTTCTGTTTAGACCAGATGCCCAAATTCCCAAGAGTTAAAGTATTATGTCATTAATGATCGATTTATATCCTTGCCTACCTATTGTGATGAATTTCATAACTCAATCCTGGCTCTTCTTCACTTACACTGTATATAAAAATTGGATATTTCGGTTCACTTGGCAAAGGGTATCTAAAGATTATAATTTAAATGCACATTATAGTGCTTCAATCATTGTCTGAATCTAAGTTAAGTCTTACAAAGATCTCAATATAGACCCGAATATTCTGGAATATATTCATTTTTTCATTGACATGCTCCCCTGAACTTCTTAAAAAATTTTATCTGAAGCTTTTGATTGAAATAGAATTTAATCACAATGCACATTTATATGCCTTACACTGCTGACCAGATTATTAACCTAAAATATTAATCAGAAAGCAATACCTCACAGTTCTTCTGACATGTCAGATTCACAGATTGAGCCTCCTGTCTCAAGCAGGAATGGAAAATTGCTGAAGCACTTCTGTGTCTCAGAAGCAATTCAAAAATCAAGGATTCAAGGACAAGACAAAGCCTTCCCAACACTGTAGTCTGCCCCTGAAATTTGTAGATAAACAAAAAGCCCAAAGAAAACTACAAGCAGCATTGCATTTATCTACAACCTGTGTCTTGAAATGACACAAATAAATTAGAAGGATTAAATAACAGTTGGAATTTGGACAGAACTCCTGTGTGTCTGTAGGTTCTATATAATACTGAAAGGCCAGAATAAGATGTATAGCTTGGGAAATGATGCACTTAACATTGTAATGATAAACAGCAGAGAAATTAATGCAAGAAATTCCTAAATAACTGTTCCATATGCAATTTTAACATGACCTTCAATGAGTTTTTCATATATATGTATCAAAGGTTAACTCTCCACAATGGAAAAAAATAGAGCGTAAAAATATAGTCACTGATTCTGCCTGACAGATTCAGAAGTGTCCCAAGTGGTAGTGAGTGCTATACCTCAAATGGAAGGCAGAATGAAGTTTAAAAATTACCCAAATTTATATATATTATGAACAGATAGAAATTAGAGATCATTAACAAAGATAGCCAGCAGATACCAATTTCCTTAATTTCCTGTGGCAATAAGGCACATTACATTTTTAGTGCCTGTTTTAGTTAATGAAACCTCATTTTTTTCTAATAATTTTATGTGCATCATGTGTTTTATGTCTCTCTTATAAGGCAGCACAAATCCCCTCAAAAAAATAATCTTGGTGTCACTTTAAATAGAATCACAGGAAGGATTCAATGTGTTGGTCAGAAATAGAACTCCAAAACATACTGATTCACATCAGCTATGACTTATTTCATTTTCTGTGATTCCATTTCATTATACTTGTAAGATAATGAAGACAAAGTATTTATAGAAGGACCAATGTACTGGTTCTATCCGAAATCTTTTATCCTCACGCCTTTCAGGATATGCAGTAAGTCCTTAAATAAAATCAGCCATCATTATCACTCCTTACTGGCAAGCAAAGCAGCAGCAGAAGATAAAAGGTATCTTCATGCTAGGAGCAATAGTAAACAAATACTACCTCTTCAGAAGTTCTATTCAGTCCATTTTTTTTCCTTCATAATATGTAAGAAGTTCTCAGTAGTGAGCAAGTACTGGCTGAAATTTCCTTTTAAAAAACCTGCTTGTTGTTTTAATTCTTAGAAGTACGCTTGAAGAACAGTTTCTTTAGGATCCATTACCATTTCTTGTTCACCACAATGAATTTCTGTGAAATAGTACCAGCTAACTTGAATTTCAAATTCAAAGTAATAATGTTCCTTAAGTGTGTGCACTTTCTAATGAAATACTCAAAGCCCACATAATCAGAATATTCCCCAAATATATAAAGGTACTGAAAACAATTCTGAACTGGCACACACAAGATACACTCTTTAGACGTTTACATTTTAATGTTAGTATTTAAAAAAAATACTTAGAGAAACCACATGTGATATTAATACATACACATAAATCCATAACCCGCTTAAAAAAACCCAAATGTAAATTAATACAAACCTCATCACAACAAGATATTCATACTACAGCTGTCCTAGCTTCATGGATGTTTTGTAAACAACAACTTCTAAACTACATGGGGATTTACCTCAAGTGACATTAAGCATCTGAAGTCAACACAGGGTTTATGCTAGAGATCTAAATCTTTTCTTCACTCAGTGAAGAAAAATACCTCCAAAATTATTCACGCAGCTTTACTTAGCTATCTTACAGGCTGATGAATTAACCCCTGAAGCTGGTATTTCCTCCCTCTTGAGTACTACAGAAGCCTAAATGACTAATTCTGGATGTCTAGAACTACTTAATATGGATCCAATCTTTAATGATCTGAATGTCATTGCCTCTAATACATCAGCTATTTGAATATTGATGGCCACTGGCAAAACTTGCTCTGAAAAGGCTCAGCAAATAAGATAATATAGAATGATTTATCTTGTGCTCCAAATAATGCCTGGAGACACAGAATTTATGGTTTTGTTTCTTTCAGACCATCCTTTCAAGATTTTCGATATCTACAGTGTCTCTCCACTATGGTTAAGCACAATTGCTAAAGTATAAATTCTCTTTTACAAAGTAGTAAGTGCCTACCATCAGAGATTAGAATTACCGCCTTCCATTTGAGCACAGATACTATTCCTCTTTGTAATGGCAAAAACAAAGTATTTGGGGCAGAGAGTTTTACAAATTGAACATGATTCAGCACTGCAGTGTTGCTTTAAAAGAGAAATATGTTTACTCCCCTAATAGGGACATACTGGGACATGCAATGGAAAAAACCCCAACATCCTGGGATCTGATTGCTCACATTGTTGGCAGACATCACAAACAAACGGGTAAACCATTTGAAATGTCAAGGAAGACAGCCATAACCAAAGAAGGATGTGAAGAAAACTCTCCAGAATGTACCACATTGTAACATTGTTGCTAGACATCCTATCATGCTTGTTAGAATGAAGGTATTGTCCTTGTTTAAACACAAGAATGCAGTATATTACTAGCAAAAAATATTCCTATCAATAATAAATCTGGGTATGACAATCAATTATTTTCTTTTTCTACAAATTACATTGGACAATCTCTTTTTAGATTAAGTATAATTCATGGACCAATTTTTCCAATGTATTCAGTATTGGCAATTTCTTGGGTGAAGTATTGTGTCCTATTGCGGACATTACAACTCCAGAAAAAATTGGACAAGTTCCAGCAGTCCAGAGAAGAGCAGTAAAAACAATCAGAGGTCTATAAATACTATCTATAGGAAAAATAGAAAATCAGTTGAGTTTGTTTAGTATAACAAGATAGTTGAAGTAATAACTTCAAGTCTTTAAGTCTTCAAATAAACAGAAAGGTTCTGTAAAGAGGATGGTAATAAACAGTTCTTCATTTCCATGGCACATGAGATAAAAAGCAATGGGCTGAAATGGCACTAGTGGACATTAAGACAAGCTACTGAGGAAAAACTGTATTTATACTGGTAGTAAGGTTAGAAACGGCATGCCTAGGAAGCTAAGAAGTCATCAAAACACTGTGGTTTTCAAAATAATTTAAAAGAGTAGTTTACAAACCAACATAAACACTAGCCAGGTAAGGTCACTTTATATGATCCCATCACCTCACATCATCACCCTATTTCACTTGCTGCTTCTTCCAACACCCAGTGAGAAACTCCTGCTTCTGTTTCACCAATTGCATTCCAGATCCTTTCTCCAGATGTCATGTCAGGCATAATAGATTATAGAGCCCCCTCTTGGCCTCTACCATCTCTCATACAGAAAGAATTAGTGTCTGCAATTCCTCACCAGCATCCACAGCTCAATAAACAAGGAATTTTTTGGACTTGGGTGAGGCACACCTCAGTTTCAGTAACCCTTAGTTATATGTTCTCTCATAGTCTCTCAAGACCGATTTTGCTACAAACCTATGAACACAATTCCACCGATGGGGTGACATCTCTTTCCAAAACCTCCTTGTGGATGTAAGTTGAAAGAAACAGATTTGCCTCAGACGTGCATCTGTGATTGATGGCAGCTGATCTACTGAATTTTATATCCAAACTCTCCACAGAAAATCTGAAAGTGTCTGTAATATGTCATACAAAATTGCAGGCCTCTTCAGACCATCAGTATACAAAACTCTGTTTAGATTTCCAAGCCTTTTAATAACCGCCAGAGCTTCCTATATGTGAGTTAATTAAATTAATTCTTTCAAATTAAGATCAGGAAGCCTTCAAAGCCATTTTTCATCGTAATTATGTGCTTGCCTTCTCTGATGGATATGCTTAATTGTGACTCAACCAATTATATGAAGCAAATACTCAACTCCAGAAACATCTAAGTAGCCATATTTATATTTACTTTATCTAGAAATGGTTTATTTGGAGGACTTCACTACGTAACCACATTAAGACAGTCTTCTAGGTATTACAAGAAACACTAAAATGTTTCAACTGTGAAAATGTAATCCTTGTTTGGAGAAAATGGATTTAAGGAAGTGACCAATGATTAGAATTAAGCTTTTCCTATTACAAGCAGGGAACAGAAACTCTACTCACTAAATAAATCAGAATCAAAACTATCTTCTTATTTTAGCTATGGTCTCAAATAAAGGGATATGAACAATTTCTGAAAGAAATACTCCCAGGATGCTTCCTCAAGCACACTCAAGCTGTCCCTCAAACTCAAGCTACTGTACAGAAGACCATCTCTGCTTATGTGTTGAATCCAACAACTTTTCACTACATTTCAGAACAAAGACTCATGCTTTCTGAATCCCAAATGCCACCAGATGGAAGACAAGCCTGCTGCAAGTGAAGGATTACGGCATTACTAGACATGTCTGATATTGCATACTACCTATAAAGCCCATTTTGTTAAATCTGTTTTGCCTTTAACTTCTCAAGCACTTATGATCTTTGCACATGATTTCCTGAATTTAGTGCTTAATCGTGCATCAGGATTTGTGGTACCAAACCGTTTCTTGAATTTTACTCTTATCTCTCAGCATCATCATAACGCCAGTGTAAAAGGCCATGTATGGTACGTTGTTTTTTTAACAGAACGAGGGTATTGAGCATCAATGTATTATTAAAACCTCAAATAATTAATACCACTTTCATTTCTGTAATTATTGTTCACATATGGAAGCATAAATTTTAAATCCATTGAATTCTGAGCCTTAATTGGATTAAATCTGAAAGGGTATATCTACAATTTCTGCAAAAATATATTAGAGAAATGCTGATATTTTCACCAAATGAAATATATTGCAATTAGCCAAATAACTCCATTAATTTTATAATGCATCAATAAGTTATACTATTATTATTATGAAGTAACCCATAAAGTTATTTAGAATTTTTTTTAAATTTCAATTGCAAGAAATATATAACACTATAAAGTAATGAATTCAACATTTGCTAAAATTTAATGTTGCATTTTTCAGTTGTATTAGCACTAGAGTATTAAAATACTATGGTATAAATTTGTTGAATTAATATAAGGTAAAATACAGTTTCCAAGCTAAAAGACATCTTGTGGGATTGGTCAAGTAAACTCTCTCCAGATAGCTAGGAAGACCTGGCATCCTTATCCATTCTCAACAGGTGATGATGACTATGACAAAAGAGGTAATATTATCAATGCGTCATAAATGTAAAAATGCTTCTTTCCTGAAAACTGAATTACTATGTGCTAAATATTTGCAACATTGACTGCTTATTCTTATTGCAAATTGGGCTTTACATAATGCTGTTCCTGTGCTATACATTGCTCAAATGTGAAAGAAAATTAATCTTCTGCTTCAAAGAACTGATACAGAAGTTGTACTACTGCGTCTCATTTCTGTAGCATACTGGGATGATATTGAGCAACTAATTAATTTTCTTGGAGATTTTTTGAAGTCAAGAAGTAGTAAAAGTTCATGTAGTAATCAGTCCTCAAATTAAAAATTTCTTGCACCCAGAATCACAAATTCAGCATTTTCCTGTACCTTTAAACAATCCTACTTTGTTCCAGTTCAACAACGATAAAATTGCTTATATACTCTACACCTGCGCAACTGTATTTAATGTGATCATTTTACAGTGTGTTAAGCACTTACAGCTAGGGTAGCAAACAGAATCCAAAAAGTGATGATGAGTGGCTGCAGATTAGCAGCTAAACTAAAAATTGAAATTTAAAACACAAACAAAAAAGTTGCTCTTTGTGGACACAACTCAACTAGTGGATTGGAAAGGGGAGTAAAATGTCATTGCACTGCTGAAGTCAAGTCACAGAAATCTGCACTTTTTCATACTAACATTTCATGAGGCAGTATGTTCAATCTAACTGAAAACACAAATGTAATTTTTTTCCATTTTTTTGTCTCTTTTTAAAATTAAGAAACACAGAGACATATGTGAGACAGTTAATATTCAAACAGATATACTAAAGCACTGAAGTTTGATATTAGTCTGCAATTAACAGTTTACAGTATCTTTTATAAAAGACAATTGATAGACTGTGGTTCACTTATTTAAACAAAAAAATCCACAAAACAAAACATAGCAGCAATTGCTGTTTGGTGTTGAAACCACTTTAGTTTTGTCTAAAAGATGAAAATGTAACTGATGAGGCACCCCCTTGCTTTCTGTTCTGCACAGATTAAGCATATGCCTGTGTTAGCACAAATGGAAAAACTCAGGACCATATCTTCAAGTACAGAACTGCTGCCTTGCCCTCTGTCCTGGCCTGTTGTTTCTGTATGCAGGCAACACAGCCAGCTGCATAAGATTACCATGAAATGTTGTTTCAAAGCACAGCTACTCCTGTGAGGCCCACCAAGAGAGGGGGAGATGGTTTCGAGATTTATCCATGCTTCGAGAATCCCTCCATGTGTCTGTTGCCTCCTGGGGCCTTTAACAACCAAACTAATTTTGTCTTACCAACAGTCTTACTGATCCTGGAGGACTATTTCCATACATTGCCGGAAGCAGGAAAAAGAAAGAGATTCAGAGATTCAGTGTATCTTTTCATCGCTATGGAGACCCAAAGTCTCATAACAGATTAAAAAGAAGTTCTTCATAGTTAAAAAAATAGGACAGTTTTAGTAACACTCTTAAATTGATGTGCCATTATATTTTGGGAGGAGGATGGAGGAATATTTTTACCATTTGTTGCTCATCATCCCATTGACTTTACATGCACCAATGATGCAAAATACTGGCCTTGAATAAAATATCACATTGATTGATCCAGTATGGCAGCATTTCACTCAGATAAACAGCTGAGACATTAACCACTAGCTGCAACAGCATTCTCTAAGTTTTAGTATCCTGGTTGTTTTACAGGAATAGAGGTATAAAAAAGTTAAAGTAAGCACACACCAAGAGAAACAGATTTGTAATGAAAACATTACTACTGATACAAATGGAGTATTATTTGTGATGCAGAGGAGTGGAAGGAAATAACAAAAAAGAAAGACAAAATAAGGGCTATATGAATGCATGTGTTGGTGAAAATGACATCATAGGCCTTAAAGACCCTCCACACATGCAACTTTATAGCACAGAGCAATTAGAAAGACAAAGAACAAGCTAAAACAAGGGGCAGTCTACTTTGGCTTAAGCCAAAGATCTGCAGGTCCAAACTATTAAAAGAGGACGTTGGAAGATTAACTATGGGGCTGGACAGGTAACGAGACAAGAAATAGCAAGTACCTCCTAAGGACTCAGAGAAGTGGGACAGGATGGAGAGACAAAAAGATCACAGTCACTGCCAGCTCCTAAAGAATACGAAAGGCAGATCCCAAACCACTACACAGTCTACAGCATAAGATGAACCAGGCATGATGAGAACTCAGTAGTTACAGTCAGTGTTAGTATAAATATGACTACTGTATAGAAATTGAAATAAATTGAAAAATAAATTGAAAAGCATTAAAGAAATATCAAAACTATTTCTAAAGTATTTCTTTCATTTCTTCTGTCAGTCAGACTGATGGATCATGAATTAACATTCACAATATTCATCTATATTATTCTGTCTCTTTTATATCTGACCTTTTAAAACAACATGTAGCATATACACCTTTCAAAAAGGTATACAGACATTGTACAGCCTGCATATACTTTAACTTGAAATGTAGCCTTCTAGTTGAATTTCAAAGTCCTGAACTCCTCCTATAGCACTGCACTATGCTAATAAAAACTACTCTTTAAATACCTATTAGCATACCTCTGCCCAACTCTAATATTTAAACCTATAATGTTAAGGTATGCTTATAGCAAGAAATATCAATTTTTATATATTATAAATTCACTTAAAATTCGAGTCTGAACTTGGCAGATGAGTGGGTGGGAGAATAGAAAGGAACACAGTGCCCAGTCAGTCCTGGCGTTTGCTTCTGAGTTGGTAGGTGTTACAGTTCCAAAGCAACCCACAGCCATAGTTGTCCATTCAGTCTCTCTGTAGGAACCGTTTTGCTCCACCCTTCCCTGCAGAAAGACTGAATTCCTAGGCAGTAACACCCCTGTTCACTAAATGAACACTTAGTGGATCCAACTGCATTTCACATCCTGCTAGAGGTTTCCATTCCAGGGTACATTATAGCTTTCAAATGCCTGTGACAGAGAACAGGTTGTGGATTAAAAACCCCCCACTGCTGTATTGTCTAACATAGCAAAGAGAAAAAGGGTTAAGATACAGGATGATGAATTTCTTTACAAGTCTTACAGATCCCTTTTCTCCTGGCTTACGATGTCATGCAGTTCTACAGAAGATGGACTTTGTTACTCTCAAACAGCATTTCCAGCTTAAAAATCAGACTCTCAACAGCTACTTTGTGCTGTTAGGCCTGCATTTCATAAAGCTGTTTGATTCCTATCTCCAGGAATGCCAGTGGTAGACTTCCAGCAGTACATTTACATTTCAAATCAAGAGTGAACACAAGACCTTTTCTGACCCTTTTCATTTGCATTTCCTCTAACAGAATATCTGTCTCTATCTGCCAGCATAAGAGCAACCCATTGAACTAGTTGTCTTGCCCTGCTCCAGTCATGGAGAGAGAAATGAGCAGCAACACAGACTTTTTTCAACACTTGATTAGAAGTCAAAACTCAATTCCACTGACAACATGTGCAAGGATACACTGCCTAAACAAAAAATTATAGAAGAAGTTTTCATATCTAGAACCTAAGTATTTCAGCACATCAGTTGCCCATCATGTTTGAAATACACAAAAAGAAAACTTTTTTTTGTGGCTTAGCAAAATGAGGAAGGTATGACTCTTCAAACTCCTATTTTACACCATATTTTTCTTAAAGATTTTAAAAAAGCCATACCAAACCTGATCAAAGATCTCGTCTGTCTTGATATACCATCTCTGACAGCAGTTAGAAAAATAGCTGCCTTTAAAAGTGTTTAAGAGGGAACAGTAGTAAAAGTCACACTTCTCTCCCCCTTGACCTCATATTGTCCCAAACTCCAACTATTTTTTGTTCTATGAATTTGGGAGTTAGGTGTTGTTTTCTTAAAACTCCAGTCAATATGCAAAACACAAACCAAGTGTGATGTTTCATCACACTGATATCTTGTCATACTGGTTTCATCCCTGAGAATATGGAATACTTTCACTGTCTTAAGCCAAAAAACCAACCAAAGGAAGAGAAAGACCCTTTACTGGTGGGGGGTTTGTATATTCACAACAGCAATTTTCATGTAATGACAGAAAATTTTAGCTGTCATAATTAACAGCTTTAGTAAGCATTGACTTGACAGAAAATTAGTACTTTCTGTCTGAAAATAAAACCTGAAGCCGTTACATTTTTCAATAGGTGATCAAAATAAATACAAAAATTAAAGATCACTCAGGGTTTAATCATCCCTCTTGTACAGCTGACAGTAATTGTAAACATAACATACATAAAGTGTATATACATGCATATAAAGAGAGCACTGGTGAGAGTCTCTATTAAAGTATTTTGGTTGCACTTCATTTAAAGTCAAGTCCAGACTGAAGTGCTTTTCAGCCTATGCAGGATCATTTTCTATCTGGACATCACAAGCATATTCTGCGGTCCACTGCTCTACAATAAACATATGTTTGAATACACCCTAGGCTACACATAACATTAAATTTGCCTCCTGAGATTTACAGGACATCGGTTCCTAATGAGCAAATTTAATATTATGGATAAATACAGAACGTGTGAGAAAAGATACATAGAAAACAATTCAAAAGACTACGATTATCCATGCATCTTTATCTATACTGAACATTTACTATGGACTAATGGTATATCAAGAAGCAAGTATCACAGAGTGTCTCAGGATTATACATTGTAGAGCAATATATTGGTTACTCTATAGTTGTTTTTTAAATCAGTCATAAAGTTAAAATGAAATATAGGCAAGAGGATAAAGAATAAGGAAATAAAGCTAAAGAACAGATGAGTACAAAGTCCTCTTAGACAGTATTTTAAGAAAATAAGTAAATCTCCCAGCTTGGAGTAATGTTCATAGCCCACCTGAGCCACTGGCAAGACACAGCAGAGTTCAAGCTGTCCTTCCCTAACAACCTTCTCAAGAAGTCCATCAGCCTTTTTCCAGTGTGCAGAATCAGACAGATACCCAGAAATTATTTTTGTATGTGCTTTTCCATGTTTCTTACAACAGTATTTAGAGAGTTCTATGGGGTTTCCAGAATAGTGCACACATACATATATACACATAAACACAATGCACTAGAGATCCAAAAATAACAAAAAATAACTGATGTCCAATATCATAATAACACTTTTTCAACTTTGCCCTTCCATATAAAAGTACCATTTACAAAATCTATGAATTCTTATTTGTTAAATGGGTATACGAAAAACAAATACTAAAGCAAGTGATTTCTATACAAATAAAATGAAAGCATATTGAAGTCTAACATATAGTTATGTCAACAATATTTCAGCTGTCTTTGATTCATTTGATATTTTATAACTTTTTTTGCTCTAAGTGAGTGAAGAATGACAAGTCTACTCATATTTGTCAGAATTGTATCATATATCCATTATACACAATTTTGTACTTCGCAGGTTCATGTCTTAAGAAAGCTGTTACACAGCTCCTCAGTATATTGCATTTGATTTATTAATATAAAGCAGAATATGATTAGACTACCGCAACTCAGTGAAATAATGTTCGGGTACATTAGCACTAGTTTCATTTCAATAAAATGAAAGTTGACATGACAGCTTTCCTTCCATCTTGTCAAAAAATGTCTTTCATATGTGCAGACGTTACTGTTTTATACTCTCGCCTACTACATCTATAGCACATTCTATCACTTTTCTGCATGGAACCAGGTCTTTGCAAGTGTGATTAATGTGAATGCAGCATGCAAGGCTGCCTACAGCCATTTGTGTGCCGCTATCATTGCTGGTATATGGCTCTGTATTCTATCTCTGAAAGGATGCTGTGATGAGATTTGAGTTCAGAAAGTCTGTTGTTAAAATCTGGGCTTATTTAACATTACTTCACCTAGATAATACTTGGAAACTTCACAATGTCTGAAACGATAAGGACATAACATAAATATCCTACAGTGGGAATTTAGGAAACAAAGTCACTGCATTTTGTATTGGGTTTGCATGGTCATGTTTGGGTAGCCAGGGGACTACAGCAGTGGTTTCTGTGAGAAACTGTTACAAGCTTCCCCTATGTCCAACAGAGCCAGTACCAGTTAGCTCCAAGATGGACCTATCCCTGGCCAAGTCCAAGCCACCAAGGTTAGTGAAGAAGGAGGGTAAAGAGATGCTTCAGATGCCAGACCAGAGATCCCCTTACAGCCCATGGTGAAGACCAGAGTGAAGCAGGCTGTTCCCCTGCAGCCCATAGAGGTTCATGGTGAAGCAGATATCCACCTGCAGCCCATGGAGGACCACACACTGGAGCAGAAGGATACCTGAATGAGGCTGGGACCCTGTGAGAAGCCTACGCTGGAGCAGGCTCCTGGCAGGACCTGTGGATCCATGGATAGAGAAGCCCACACTGGCATAGATTTGCTGGCAGGACTTGTGACCCTATGGGGGACCCATAGCAGGGCAATTCATGAAGAAATGCAGGCCCTGGGAAGGACTTGCACTGAAAAGTTCATGGATGACTGCCTCCTGTGGGAGGGACCCCACACTAGAGCAGATGAAGAGGGTGAGGAGTCCTCCCCTGAGGCTGAAGGAGGTACAGAGACAACATGTGATGAACTGACCACAACTCCCATTCCCTGTCCCCCTGTGCTGCTGCTGGGGAGGAGGTAGAGAATTCATGAGTAAAACTGAGCTGCAAGAAGGAAGGGGTAGAGGGAAGGTGTTTTAAAATTTGAGTTTATTTCTTATTATCCTACTCTGATTTGATCTGTAATAAATTAAACTAATTTCCCCATGTAGAGCCTGTTTTGCTTAGGACTGGAATTGGTGAGCGATCTCCCCCTGTCCTTATCTCAACCCAGGAGTTTTTCGTTATATTTCCTCTTTTCTGTGCAGCTGAAGAGGGAAGTGATAAAGCAGCTTTGGTGGGCATCTAGCACTTGCCAGGGTCAACCCATCAAACAACGATATAATTAAGTTATGAACTAGAGAGTAGAATTTCAGCAGGGAACTAAAACTGAAAACTGGGATGCTGGCTTACTAATTTCTATTTAACTACAATTCAAAATTCACATCAAGACCCCCTGATGGGGAAAGAATATACTGATATTCAGTCTATTCAGAGAAGTCTCAATAACCATCTATAGGGAAAAATGTTATTTTGCCTTCAGATTTGCCACGATAGACTGCAGTCAATTATTAATAGATTTGGTGTTTAGACAGGCACTCAAGATGCTTTCTTTACTTAGGAAATACTTCTAGTGGACTGCCAAATAAATATTTATCACTATCTGATTTCAAATCTTATTGTTTTGACCTGCTAGTCACAATTTTAGAACACATGAAAACAAGAGAAAATATCCAGTACAGATCACTGAAATGGACTGCGTGGATTGAAGCCAAACAGAATTACTATAGGACATCACAGGGTATTGTTTGTCATATGGGAAAAAAAGTTTTTAAAGAACCCCATGGTTACATCATTTAAATATGTGATGGACAGAAAACATTTTAAAACTATATCAAGATGGCTATAATAAACAGATAAGGGATATCTTATAACAGCTGGGGCTGTTCTTTTTGTAGACACGTTTACTGTGCCTTTTGTTTCTACAGTATTTTTTGATCCAGATAATTTCCTGAAGCAATTCAGTAACCTTTCTATTGCATCCTGAAATGCAGCTTTCAATAAGAGATTAGTCCTTAAAAAGAGCAAAAGAATATTTATACACTGGCTAAAGTAATTGGATAAAATTACAGTTCTGAGAGCTGTATGCCTGTTCCTTGTTACTTCTCTTACCAATGTTGACTTCTTCCTGTATCCAAGCTATTTCTTGGCTCTCTGGAGAGTATTCAGGACAAAATTGTTTAACTGTTTCAATGGAACAAGGCAACAGAAGATCAGATATGCACCATTTCACTCACTCATCCTCATTGTCATCTCAAGGTTGCACTGCCTGTATTTTAGAGCCATGAAGAATCTGCAGCTATCATATAGACAGACTACAGAAAACACATTAAATGCTGCTAATGTTTTTTCTGAGTAAGGGTAAAACTTGCAAGGATAGAAACTGCACAACCTCTCTGAGCAACCTGTTCCAACACTCAGCAATCCTACTAATGAAACATGTTTCTTGTTTCTGTATTTTCAGGTCAGCATAACCCATCTCACATCTCTCAAGACAAGCTGCTCCTCTTACATCTAACAAATCTCACCCTTAATAAAACATTGGTTCCTGGAGCTCCTTGTCATGTATATAAATTAACCTCCAAAATTTGCAGCCCCTCATTATCTTGGCAGAGCCTCCTACTAAGCCTAACATGAGGTAGAACCTAACAGTGTCTCTGCCGTCTGAGGATTACCTATGGCTTCTACCAGCTCTTTGCATTTGCTGTTGATTTATTTTGTAGATACACCATGAAGCTTTTTGACAAATAAACTATTAATAACTCAGTAGCACTAAGGAAAAAAAAAAACAACCAAAAGAAACAAAAAAAATCCAAAGATAAAATCCACTTTTATGTACTCTATTAGAATATTCTCACAATAGTAATTGTGTCTCCTGCAAAAAAAAAAAAGCTTGTTCTTAGCTACTTTTAATTGAACTATGACAAATTCAAATGAGAGAGGACTGGGAGCATAATGATTTCAGAATTCTCCACTTTTGAACTGCTATTGCAAGCTTAGCTCATGTGTACAGTTAAGCAACAGCGTGAAGAGATAATTTTTCAATAAGATGGCTAAATTAACTGAATTTTGGCCTAGAAATCAAAGGCACAAGAAAATTACTAAATTCTGGGAGTTATATTAGCTTGATAGAATATTGACAATTACTAAAGGTGTTTAAAATCTGTGAAAAACTGATCTGTGACAAATAAGTCCTACTATTTTTTAACTCTGTCCTGCAAAGAGGGACACTTGGGACAGTTTGAAAAAATTCTGAAGTTGACTTACAGTATCTTTAGTGAATTCGTCCATTCATTACAGCAAAATTTGACACAGCATGAAAGCATCATTTCCAAGTAACCAACAATAAAGAACTATCTATCCATCCACAACTGATAGTGATTCAGTCATCCATATCAAATTACAGACCATAGATGCCATTAAAAACTTGCTAATTCATATAGCTTCTAATTATGCTTAACTGCAATATGAGAAGAGCAAAATGCATTCAGTTTGGATTGCAGAATACAGGAAAAAAACTAACTTGCTTGTTCAAGTCCATTTTCTCAAAGAATGTTTTCAACTTCACTTTATCTGTGAGAGAGTTAAACTGTTTGGTACCAGAGGCTCATTTGTATACTTGCACTACAAAATTTAAATCAATTAGCATAATCAAGTCATCCCAAGTGTTTGTCACCAAGATGAATTACGTCTTTTCTTTTAGTTTACCCTTGAGCTATTGTGATGAATAAACTAAGCAGTAGTGCTAGATAAAATTTAGAGTTCTGACAGGGAACCTTAAGGTATTCCATTGAATTAGGAATGACCATAAATGAAACTTATAAACCCACCATACTTCTGCATAGCAACCATTTTATTAGGATTGATTTAGAGTCAATATGCATCTTAAATGTATAAGCACTTGTATATTTTACATGTCTTATAGGCAGAATTTAAATAGTTGTGCTATGTGTAGCCCAAATTCTTTTTCAGACTGTGATTAGTACCGGGCATTTAGAAAAAAAGTCTGAGGAGAGGATTAATTCTATTTACTTGTAATTGTAGTAGGCTTCCTCATTTTGAGCTATTTTGAATCCTCATGAATTCTTATTTTTATTACAGTATCCTTTGTCCTAATGTTTTTACATATGGCTCTCAAATACGTGTATCCTGATAACGACACATTTTCTTTCCTGACTCTGATAATAAAAGAAATGGAAATTTAAGTTGTCACTGTTATACTCAGCATCATGAACAGTGTCATGTCAGTATCTTAATTAAATGTTCTAATGAGAGAGATGAAGTGCATGAGACATTTGGTCCCTTGCTGCATACCCAGATTATATAAATAACTTACCCAGTTTGGACTTTTTTCACCAGATAACACTATTTTTCAACTCTTATTCTTCTAGATGTCTTTAAATTTCAAAGTGAGATGGACACTTTACTTTTTACTTTCCTACTATGTTGACACAGACAGAAGAAATGCTGTTCATGAAAATGAGCAGTATCTGATGCAGATTGTAAAAATTATGTAAATTGTCTAAGAAAATATCATGGCCATTAGGAATTTATGCTGATTGCTGCTGGCCATGATACAGGGGTGATTAATCATGATCCACGAGTAAAATCTGCTAAGTGTACAGTTCATGAATGTAGAAAAGGAATTTTGTCTTCATGAAAGACTGAAAAAACCCATGACAACAAGAAAAAAAATATTGCCAAAAACATACAAGCAGGTTTTCTGACAAGAGCAGTTTCAAAAACTGAATGCAACATTAAACTGAAGTGGAAATTAAATTCAGCAAGCCTAAAGTAGAAACTATACTGAAGGCAGAAACCTTGACATTTCAATGGGAGACACACATTTATGAGGATCAAATTGATCTTATAAATTGAAGATAAACCAGCAAATTAATTAAATCATCTGGAAGAAATCCATAAGACAGTAAGTTCAAAATATCAGAAATAGTCTCCAAGTTCCCTGAAATGAATAGTTTACAGAAAGCATTAAAGATTCTGGATTAATTTTGTTAGTTCACTTTTCATTTCTATGTTAATAACAGGGGATAAGTAAATATATTTACAGCTTATTTTATAACTTCTTTTTTCTGTAAATCATAGAAACTCAAAGAGGAACAGTTTTCTAATTGAGAAAGACAATAATATGATTTTTAAAGAAAAAAACATTTCAACAACTTTTTTGGAAGCAGAAAAGGTACAAATTTTTAGCTACGTAGTCACATGAACTATGTTTAACTATAGAATGTGTTCTCAAGAAGAAAGATTAAATAGTAATCCAAGTTAATTGGATGGGAAAATAAGGATGAGCAACATTTTCAGAAAGATAATGCATTGTATTTCCTGTAAACAATATCAAGAAATCTTAAGCAAGAAATACAGTATCAACTATCTTTTTTCAGTACACTGATGTGTAACTAATGCCTCACAGAACTATGGCTTAAAATTGAAACCTAAAAGAATACAGTAAGCTGCAGAATTCTCTACGAAACTAAAATCCTTTCCCATTGTGTTGGAAAAGCCTACATGTGCTCATATCGTATGGCATGCATAGAGGAAACTCCATATTCTCCCCAAGTACCAAACCTGCTACACACACACAGAGGTATGCATATATGTATAAGTCAAGTGCCAAACATCTTGTCAGTTTGAAACACTGCAGAATTGTACTGTGATTTCCAGAACAGACTAAACTAACAATACCCAGCACCACATCAAATGAAGACAGTGTTCTCCTCACTCTGCAGCTCCTTGCCTTCACCTCCTTCTCCATCAACACCCCATTTCACTTAGAGAAAAACTGAGACAACTGAGAGCTATGTAGAAGTCTGTTGTACTCTCAATAGATCAAAGCAAGAATAAACAGTGATATTTTCACTAAAAGTTAACCCACTCAAACTAGAATCCTGATCAACCCTGGAACTCTGTTTTGAAAACAAAGATTCTGTCAGATTACCACATTTTAGAAGCATATCCCAGGAAACCCAAAATTCAACCATCTTTCAACAGTCCTTATAATTGGTATAATTCCCATTACTGTGCACTTCACATTCTGAAGCAGTATCACTTTCATTGACGTAGATATAATGAAAATTGTTTGAGTAATAAACTACAGATGTTCTTTCTTCAACTTGTTGACTAGTCATTTTGGATTACAACTGTGTAAAAAGAAGGTGTTAGAGAAAACTCAAACAACCCTTCTTGAAACAAAGCTTTCAAATACTTTTTTTTCAGTTAGCTGCCTTTAAAATACCCCCAAAAGAGTAGAAGGTTCAACAACTTCCCTCAAATACAAATTCAGTTACATACCTACATGACAGTTCAAAACAATAGCGATGTTTGGTGCAAGGGCTTTTGTGAGAGAAAGACTAAGACACTTCAGTTCTGAGTTCAGAATTCAAATTCAGATGGTTACATGCAAGCATTCTTCTGCTTTCTAACCTCTACTGATTATCTTGACTAAATCTCTGCTGTAGATCACAGGATTTTAAACACCTGACTTCCTAGATACCTGCAACTAGGTAATTACATTCAACCATTAATCTCCCAATAGATTTCTAACTTCTAACTACTGAGTAAAATCAGGTTTTACCTAAGCTATAAATAACTGCAAGCAAAGGATAGAATTTTTCTAAAGGCAAAAAATATGCAATAACAAAAACTTGCAGCTGTATTTTCTATAGCATTTTGGCACCAGTGGTAACTCTGAGATTTTTAATTCTTAAAATTATGATACCAAGGATTTATTTGAAGTTACCTAAAGAATTTCAAGACATGCAAAATAGGCTATCACCAGAAAAGTCTGATTTATTTAACTATATTTATTAGTTCTCTTGACTCTCATTGTCACTATTACAGCACAACAGCTACGTGAGTTCCTTTGAATGATTAAGTCAACACAGCATGAAAATTAGAGAGACCTAGAGATCAGTTCCTGATAACTTTATTTTCGCAGTAGATACAATTAACAATATTGCAAAAAAGTATCCTGAATATAAAGAAACAAACCCCTGCAATTACAGAAGCTGACACTTGTCTCATAGTAACACAGGATGACTGTTAGAAAAACATATTTGAGGAAGGTTTGATATGAAATTAGGCCACTCCTACCTATTTTTGTACCATACTTTGCCTAAACAGGAGGTTCAGACTACATATCAGAAAGAAATTTTTCACAGAAGGGGTTACTGGGCACTGGAATAAGCTGCCCAGGGAGGTGGTTGAGTCACATTCCCCAGAGGTGTTTAAGGGACAGGTGGACAAGGTGCTCAGGGACACGGTTTAGTGGCAGATAGGAATGGTTGGACTCAATGATCCAAGAGGCCTTTTCCAACCTCGTGATTCTATGATTCTATCATCTCTAAGAACTGGCTCAATCTCTTCAGTTACAAGCATCATGACCTTTGGGCAAAGAAGCATTAAACTAAGAGTAGATTGAAGGACAAGTACCAGACGTGGAAAAGCAGCCACTTTAAGACAAGGTACATCATTATGAACCAAAATAATAATTTATCTCTTAGATGCACAGAATGTAGGGTAACAGGAAAGCCGCTCAATAAGGATAAGAGATATGTCATTAAAAGTACATTAAAAGGACAAATAGAAGATGCGATAGTAATTTAATAAAGCAGATATAAAAAGTGCATCCAGCCCAGAGTTGAGAGAAGCGCTTCACAGATGTCCCAGTTGTAGAAGAAAATGGTACTTTAACATGTGCAGTTCATATAAACTTTCAGATAGTAGACAGAATATATCCCAGTACTAGTCTCTCCTACATTGGTTCTTCTTGACCTCTGTTATTCTTAGCCATACATAGGATACATTCTTAGCATACATTAAAGCATGTAACTGAAAGAATAATTGATAAAGATGCAGACTAGACAGAATCATGCAACATATATGCTCCTCTGCAAAACAGTTATTTATTCATAACTGTCTAGACGCAAGACAACTGAAGTAATCCAAAACATTTATTACCTAGCATTTAAAATAGAAGTTGTTTTGCTTCCTATAGTTCTTATGTCACTGAAAAATGAGCCACTGTGCTTCGCGAGCTTTAGGAATCTATGCTGGAGATAACCCTAGAGGTAAGAAAAAACAAGATCAGCTCACGTCACAGATGGTGACAAAGGAGTGATTAAAAGTAGCAGCTTGGAAACTCTCTAGCTACTTATGCAAAACACTTTTTTTTAACTATACAGATAACTTATGATCCTAGGCACAAAGCACATGAAACTGAAAGGTCAGTGAGGAGAATGCTTGAAAACAAATTCCAAACCAAGAAACAAGATTACAGACTATGAAAACAAAATGCAAAAATACATCTACACATAAAATATAAGACAAGTTCTAAGAGTTTAAATGTAGTCAAAAGACTAAAAATGGGTGCCAGCTGCAGAGTATTCTGCTGTTTCTGATGGTCTTTCTGATAAAAAAAGGAAACACAAAAAGTATGCAGGATTTCTGACCCTAAATCCACACAGTAGCAGTAACATAAGAAGGTAGTAGTGGAACACTGAAGAAGACAGTATGCTAAGTAGAATACAGTGAATGGAATGACAGGTCTCACTGGCTTAAATATCAGGCACTGGATAGATGTGTTACTGAAAAATGAATGTCATACATTTTTCAAGTGTGGGACACTCTGCTGACAAAAATTATTTAATATTCTATGAAATAATTTGATGTGTCATATACATTATGAGTAAAGGGTAAGATAATGATTTCCAGGGCACAGAATTTTATTAGTCTACCTCAGTGTTCCTCATTCAAATGAGCTTTTTGAAAAGTACATGCATATAACAAAATTCAGACAGTCATGTATACTTTCCTCCCACTTGTTTAATATTCCTCTATATAAAGCCAAGGCATAGCCTGACATACTAATTACGAAGTCTTCTCTATGTACACCATAGAGATAGAGTAAGCAATGAAAGCCTTAATAGAAACTCTGCATTTGGCTTACTTATGATATATCACCAAGAAATAATCTGTTGGAATGTAAGCATTGTAGTCACTACCTTCTCCCATCCATTCTTATACAGTTCCACTACACTTTTCTTGCTCACTTTTTATTTCGCCTTCTCACTTTCTTTTTTTATTGTCCATCTGTTTCTCCTTTCCTTTGCATAACTGCCCATCTTACTCCTCAGCAGTAACATGTGGGCAGAAATAGATCTTATAGGCCACTATGAAAATATTAAGCCGTTCCAGCACACCACAGCAATCAATACTGCAGTAGAAGCAGAATGCTCCACAAAATACAAAATTTACTAAATGCGCAAATATTGGTAGAAATCAGGAATCAGCACAACAATGAACCTCCTGCAGCCTTGCTTCATTTTACCCATTTTTATTACTATATTATTTGGATTTATTACGAACAGGAAGTCTGCAGATACCAACTGGCTGACTATTAATGCTGCAGAATTATTAATGGATCCATTTTTATGGAAATGCATGCATTCTCTTATTCCTTGATCTTCACAGTTGTTCTATAAGGAAGCAAAATATCAACTGTCTGGAAAAGGAAAATGGATGGGGAGAGGGAGGCAATATATAAAAACATAATATAAGCTTGAAATAAATCAAGACAAGAAATCATCTAAATTATCTTACTCTTTGCTTTCCCTCAATTCTTTGCCCTATGGTTCTATAGCCTGTCCCATTACACAAAACCCAGAGCAGTGTATCAATAAAACCAGCCAGCCAAAGTTTTTGCACTATGAAACAGAAAGGAATTTTTGTCTACCTGTTAATCCAATACAACAGGACTTAAACAGGTTAAATATTTAAACATTGAAAGAAATAACACAGAAACAGACGATCTGTATACTATTACAGTTGTTTGTAAACTGGTGTTTAGCTCAAGTCTAAATATAATGGACAAAAAGATTGATCACACAAGATCAAGACAGTTCTGCTGTAGTAGTAACACCACACTCAACAACTACTGTGATTTGATTAACGGTAAATTTTTGTCTTCAGCACTAACTACAAACACTGTAAACTGGTAGGAGGTCACCTGCTTTCTTTAAAATTTTCATCCCTGTTCTTACAAAATTAGATGAGAGCTTAAAACACTTCTGATTCTATGCTCACTCTAATAAACCCTCATTAACTTTAATTACTTACACTCTACATAGTAATATTATTCCTGCAAACAGTCAAGCCTACTTAAAGTTACTGATGTAGAAATAAGCTAAAGTAAGCCACAGTGCTGCCTGATTTTCAATATGTGAAAAAGTATTTCCTTTTTCATCATTTATTCCTTCCATATACTTGGGCTATGAGTCAATTGCAACAGAGGATGCAAATGCACTACTTCTCCAATACTTTTAATTCATATGTTAGCATTCTGTTTGTTACATTGGAATCCTCTCCTTTTACAGACTGAAATGTTTTTGCTGTATTTTCCTCTCTCCTTCAAGAATCTCTACTGAATGTGAAGCTATGATCCAGGAGAGGAGTTTATTTTCCTTTATCACACACTGTCAATTTACATGTTCCTTCCTTGTGTACCTTATTATGTATAGAAATCATCAAGTCCCTTCAAGTAAATACGCTATTCTTCCATCTTGTTGAAATATTCTAAATGCCCCATCTACTTTACATATGATTGCCTTTCTGGGATTTGCATACACCTGCCTTTTACAGATCACTCTTATTTTCAGACTTCATTTTTTTGTTAAGAAAAACTTCTACACAATATAATTGTTATTCCTCAGAATAACTTCTAGTTATTCACTGAAACAATGGTTGCTTGTACAGGACCATACGTGTCAAGTTCATCATGTTTAACTTCAGCTAACTAAAACACAAGTTTGTCTAATCTAATTACTCAGAGCCTCCATCAAAAATAAGACAATTGATCCCATCTATATCAGCCACCTTTTAAAATGGTATAAACTGTTTTCTCAGAGTACCTGTTTGTCCACTTAATTATAAAGGAAGTCTAAGTGTCTATGCTTCATTTAAAAAATCTCAATTTTGGACAAATACATTGAAATAAGATATAATCCAACCATTATATGTCCACAGGAGAATTTCTGATAGCACGGATACATCTTCTCAGAATGATGTAGACTAAGCAGACAAAAGGTATTTGCTGTCAGCAGAGCCAAATTCAGACAGAACTGTCTGCACAGCACCTTTAGTTGGTTTGCCATTCTCCTACCGTGATCCAGCACAGCTACACTGGCAAAACTCCATACAACAAGCTAGGCATGAAATGCCGCAATAAGAAAGCTGACTTAATAAATGAATAAACCTGTTAGTTAAATATTATAAAAGTTCACATCTAAGTATGATTGCAGAGATGCAAAAGAATCCTGTTTCATATTATTGCTTATTCTGCGCTTTCATAGTTTCTAATCTTTTTAAATGAGAACCAGAAGTATGGTTCACAGGAAATATTGCAAAGTGTTCTGAGAAATACAATGAAATACAGAGCAGTGTGAGCAGGAACAAACTGGTTTTTCAATCAAAACAAACATCCTACTTCAGGTCTCAGTAGTGTGGTGGGATGGTAACAAGAAACAGCACAAGTAAATTTCTTGTGAATTTAAACAATTCTCTATGTAAAGTAGACCTTTGATTCTGAAGTCAATGCAAGGAAAACAAGAGTGCAACGTTGGCTTAACCACTTGTTCATGTTTTCACATTAGAAGCTTTGTCCTTACCAAATGCATTTACAAGCAAAATCAGAGCAGGTCTTTTAAAAAGAAACTAATCTGTCCAAACCCAAATAGCAAGAGCAACAAAAGCTTTTTTTAAACCTGACACTTATCATGCAAACATAGAATGAAAAGGCAGTAATAAATTTTTGCTCTGCTATGCCTGCTGGACTCATAAATACTGCTTTTTCTTGCTTCCTCTCAAGTCCATGATCAAAAGACAGAACACTCTTGGCAATAATACATTTAAGATTAAAGAAAAAAAACAAAAGAAACTTGGAACAAAAGAAAATTGCCACTGTGAAGTCAGGATCATCATTCTTATTAAAACTTCTCTTTCTCAGGAATTTAAGCTCCTGACTGGAAAATAAAGGTCCAAAAGAAAAGTAGAACACTTTTGAAAAGAATTCAGAATGAAAATATAGCTTCAACAATGACAGGTAACACTTAAGCCATGTAGGTGCCATACTGTATCAAGTCTTCATAATGCTTGTTTGCTCGCCTCACATTAAGATCACAAACTATTGAGTGTTTAAGTTTCCATGCCTATACTAAACATTTTTTTTCTTAGAAACACACTTTTTCTATTTCTATTTTCTGCTGATTACAATCAATTACAAATAGTAGGAGTCAGAGGAATTATAAACATTTCCAACATGAATGCAGTTCCCAGATGAACAGGTCCAGTCTGTACAAATCAGTACGAACACTGATTCATTCCACTGGTTCATATATTATAGTTTAGATAATTTGTTTTAGACAGACCTGTTTCTCACACCTCATATATATATAAATCAAGCACAGCTTTAAAGTATACAAATTCTAGAATGGATTTATTAACTTACTACAAACATACTACTACAAACTTAATTAAAATATGTATACTGAAAATTCAGATTATCCTTAGAAGAAATGATAATAGTTTGTTCTTCCTGTGGCCAAAGAATTTATATAATTCCTGTTTTAGTACCATTAGGAGTTAAATACGTACCTCAAATATTAATGAAGATGAAAAACTTTCCCTCTTACTGTCAGCTACACTAATAGATCTTAGATTTACGAATAATGTAAGATGAAGTGAATAAAATATTAAAAGAGTTTCCTCCATAATAGTGACAAAAGCTGTAGGTTGAGTTCAGATTAAGATGCATCAAGACATGTAAAACATTTGAACAAGGATTGGTATTAACATATAAATGTATTCTTCCCATCCAAAGGGAAGTACTTTAAGCCAATTAAGCAATGAAGACCAGGCTAATAAATATAGCTGGTTTTTAAATTTTTATACTACTTTTCTGAATTATTGTATCTTTCTCAGTTACATAGTTGAACACAAGCAATTTTGCACATTTGCAGTCACCATACAGCCTAAGCATTTTGGTTTTCACTTTATTTTATTACACTGCTCCAGGCAAGCAGATTTCCATTGAGCAACAAAGATTATGTGGTTTAAAAATTATTTCTAAAAGCAAATAATTCGAGATGACATCTGTCACATCTGCTATTGGAAAATAATTTTAACTGTGAAATCTGACTATGAAGATTCACCCTGCCACAAATATTGAGTAGCAAGAGAAAACTATCAACCAGCAATTGGCATACACTTGTGACCTGTTTCAACTCTCCAGGTTCACTAAGGGGAACTACCATCACTAACAAGAGAAAGACTTAGCTCTCTGTTGTTAAAAGTCTGTTTTGATCTTAGACAATGATACAGTTCTTTTGGACGGAAGAACAAGGCAGTGAGTTACGTTCAAAGAAGATTAGGTCTGTAAAAAAGGGGAGACTGGTTTCTTCAAAACTTTATCAGAATGACAGAATGGCAGGAAGGGACCTCTGGAGGTCATCTGGTCCAATCCCCCTGCTCACGCAAGGCCACCTACAGCTAGTTGCCCAAGACCATATCAAAAAAGCTTTTTGTAACGCAGAATTATCTTCTTCAGTGCTTCACCTGTTTTTTAAATTCAACATTTTTCTTCAACTTCAATGTATATAATAAATCAATCATTTCTAAATCAGCACAATTACATCCTAAATCTGATTTTTGTGACACTTAAGTGCAAAACTACAGAATTGATTTCTTCACTGCTGCAGTAAAGGTAAATTCAATATATTCAGGCTAGGTGGTTGATAGACATGAGATCTTAAAAAGTACATCAATACAATGGTGTAAATATTGTATTTGTATTTTAAGAGTTTTGCTATTACAGATTTATGTCTATCTCCCACCATAGAAAGAATATGATCACATTACTGTGATAGTGCAGTATTATGACTCAATTTCACTTTAATTTACACTATCGCTTAAAAAAATGGCTAATATAGCAGTTTTCAATATGGGAACTAAACTGGTACAATGCAATAATGGATAGCAAATTACCATCAGGGAGGAAATTATGGCAAATGATACAATTGTTATTTATTAAATTTTAAAAACTTTGGCCAAATATTTATACAGGAAGCTTGTGTTGACGGGAGGTCACAGAATCAGATGCAGAGATCAATATGATCAGCAAGTGTTCGATTTATTGAGCTTAGCTGTTTCTTTATATATCCTATTCACTTACATAACAGTGTTCCCACAAGGGTAACTACAGTGTATTATTGGTTAAAGGTAGTTGTCCATAAAGCTATTACTAACATATTATTGGCTAAACTACCACGCATGCTAAGAAACCAAGTTACATTAAAGTTAATTATGTTGATAGTTCACTTCCGTTGTTTTCCTTTCAGCTGGTACTGGCTCCCACTGAACTAGCTGCTGCATTCCTCCCAGCTGGCCCGTGTTTATCTTTCAGCTCTCTGTTTCAAGGTCAAAAGGTTTAAAATTGTTCACTATCAATCAGTCTCACAGCATCCAGGCCCTCTTCTCTGTAAAATGTTCCCACAAGTTTGCATGAACACAAACTCCCTGGTCACCTCAAGAAATATGCCATACTGGCCACAAAAAAAGAGCTTTGGATATTGAAAAAAAAAATGCATTTTAACTCCTTTACAAGGCATGCATCCCTCCTTCTTTGAGTGACTTTGTTCATATACAATTAGCCACTGGGCAAAAAGCTACTGAAAGTTGAATTAAACTTAAAATACCGTTAAAATACAACACTTACTTAGCAATAAATATTATCTTTAAACTGCCTCTTGCACACAAAAGATACCTACAATTTCAAGAGGTCACTAAGCATTCCTATTAACACCACCCAGGCAAGACATACAGAGCCCTTTCCCATCAACTGCTATTGCTTATGTTGGAAAGGGCCATCCTTCACTGCTACCTGGAAATGATCCTTAATGGTGCCAACTTGACATCTTTTGCTGATGCTATTTTTGCCTTTAGGTTTGTATAACTTTTCATGCTGGTGTTTTCCAACTCAAGTTATTGTTGATTCTAATCTCAGCAACACAACCCACACACCACATTTTATCTTTCTTATCTTGTGTTATCCTACTCTGTACATATTTTCTCAGCATTCTCAGCTTACCCATATCCTCAGAAACCTAAGTCATAGTTACACATGTCATATCAGGGAGAGATCTTGGACCCTTGATCAATACAGAGGGAGAAGGGAAGAAGGGAGCAAGAGAGAGTTTTGGCAAGTCGTTTTTTTCCTCATATGGAACACATCTCTCTTCTGTTTCTATAAATAGGAGTTCACTGAAAGTGTCTAATGTCCAGAAGACATTAGACTTAGAAAACCTGAAATAGCCACACTGCAGAACTCCATGTGCTCTTAAGAATGAATGAAGGTAGATACCAATACAGCTCAGCACTCTATCTTCAAGCAGACCTCAAGGCATCTAAGTGATTTAAGGACACGTATTCATAAAACTGCAGACTTTGAACACGTTTCCTATCTATAGATGAACAGCCTGGTGTCACAAAACATCCCAAACAGTCATTTCAGACTAAAATGTATAAACAACCAAGAATTGGACAAATCACACAGAACATAGTAAAAACTTCTTATAAGTTAGCTAAACTGCCTCTTCATGTAGAATGCTAATTAAAAGTAGTTCAAACTATGAAAGGGTTCATTGTTCACATAATAAAATATTTTAAAATTCATTACTAGACAAATATTAAAGTATCTTTACTTGAAAATAATCTTTTCAAGAAAAGCATAGAGAAAGCACACCATTTATAGAACTGTGTCACAGCATTTGCTCATATTAATACTAAGAATCAACAGAAAGCTTTGTTAACATTTTTTGTGACATTTAATTGTTACAATATCAAGAGTGAGATTGTTTGTTTTAACGCTTACTTAACCTCCCATTTGGCTATTCTTTCCCCCTAAAGTATTGTAACTTCACAACACATGGAAAAAAGGATTTACATACCTAACTCACAAAAGCCTACTGTATTTCAAAATAAAATGCACTCATGATGCTAATACTTGCATTTGAATTGGGAGTATAAGAAACCTGTTTGACAAATATCTATGTTAGCCAAAATTAACTTATAGCTGCTGGTTGAATTTAACAGAGATATGTGCAGAATTCCAGAAAGAAGGGACAAAGGAAACTAGAATGCTACAAAAAAAAATACATAGGTTCCTTGTCTGCAAGTTTTTTTAATAACTGCTCTTTCACTTGAGACAGAAAATTGGAATATTTAGGATGTTTTCTACTCATATTGCAAAGGAAACATTACTGACTCACTTTATCAAAAAAGATCAATGCTTTCTTTTATAATTGAGTTAGTGACTGAGCTTAAATACTCATTTTGCTGACATAGCAAAATAAGGATAGGAGATGTGATATTTATAACTCTCCCAACAGGGTGATAGCCTTCTATTTGTTAAACACTAACCTTTACAAATGTCATAAGGAGGGTAACTATATAAGAATGACCTAATCTATTAGGCAAGTTACTCCCTTGGCTTCTGATGTATGGTTGCAGCTGAGGAATGGCCACATGTCAGACTGCAACCCAGAAATTTTTCTGAACTCCTACCAAATTACACAGGAACCTCGACAAGTTCAACAAGTCCTTCGTCTGGGTTGGGGTAATCCCAAACATGGATACAGAATGAGTGAACTGAGAACAGCTCTGCAAAGAACAACTTTAGGGTACCAGTGGATGAAAAACTGATTGTGAGTAGGGCTGCATCAAAAGCACCATGGCCAGCAAGGTAAGGGAGGTGATTCTGCCCTTCTACTCTGCTCTGCTGAGATCCCACCTCAAGTACTGTGCCCAGCTCTGGAGTCTTCAGCAAAGTACATGGACTTGTTAGAGTGGGTCCAGAGGAGGGACATTAAGATGATCAGAGAGATGGAACACCTCTCATATGAGGACAGGTTAAGAGAGCTGGAGTTATTTAGCCTAGAGAAGAGAATGCTCTGGGGAGACCATATAGCAGCCTTCCAGTGTTTAAAGGTGGCCTAAAGGAAAGCTGGGAAGGGGCTCATATCAAGGAGTGCAGTGATAGGACGAGGAGTAATGGTTTTAAGCTGAAAGAGGGTGGGTTTACATTGGGTATTAGGAAGAAAGTCTTTACTGTTAGAGTGGTAAGACACTAGAATGGATTGCCAGGAGAAGTCAAGGGTGTCCTATCCTTGGAAGTGTTCAAGTCTAGGCTGAATGGGGCTTTGAGCAACCTGATTTAGTTGAAGATGTCCCTGCCCATGACAGGCAGAATAGAACTAGATGATTTTAAGGTCCCTCCCAACTCAAACCATTCTATGATTCTATGACAGGATTATATGTAATATATAAATAATATATAAAATTAGAAACCCATAACATAAAATAAAAATAGCTAAGAGTGAACAATTGCTCAAATAAGTTTTTTTTTTCTCCTTTTCTAAATTTGAAGTTACTGAAATACAATTTCTTTAACTGCCTTTCAGCTACAGAGCTAGGTTTAACAGAATGCTTGCCATCATTACCATTGCATACAGATGTTTATATGTCCTTTTTTAACATGGAAAGCCTGTTGATATTCAGCAGTATAATGACTACCTTCAAGGTACCTCAGTGAGAGAACAGAATCCAAAGTACAAAGGCAGAAATACTAAGTCAGGCAAAGAAATTCCTTTCATATTCATTTTCATAAATAGAAGCAGGTGCTTCATAATGCCAGACCAAAAATCTGCATTTCGGATTTGTTACAGTGACAAAACAAAAATGGAAAATACCTAATTAATTGGATAAGTAGGTAATCTCCTGCAACAATTTATCTTCAATAGCTACTGAATATTTTAACAATAAATATGTCGGTGTTTATGAGCAAAAGAGAGAAAGGTTACAGTTTTAACGACAGTAATCAAAACTAGAAGTTTTGAAAAATCAGTTCTGCCTTTTGTCTGTCATAAACTATTATCTTAATAATTTCTAGAAGGAAGGGAGTACAGGAGGACAGAAAGCAAACTCAAATTGAGAAGTCAATTCTGATTCTTCAAATTTTTCTTTAATAATCGTGTTTATCTGCAGAAGTGATTTTCCAGTTCCCCAGTTTAATAGGACAGGTTAAGTTATAAAGTGACAAAGATATTTCTGAAGTGTCGGAAGAAACAAAATCAATTTTTTATTTTAATTAGCATGGTAATTGCAGACTTCCAATAAATTTCATAATATTCAGTTTGTTACTTCTGTCCTAAAATTCCCTTTATACTGAAAAGTTGCATTTAACTTCTCTGTCATGAGGCAAACTTTAAAAAAGGAAGGAAAGCATCTAGAAAATGAATTTACTAACCTTTCAGTTCCAAGGCTATATGCAAAAACAACACTTGAAGAAGAGAAATCATCATATAATCCATTCAATAACTTCACATACATGTAATCTAGCCACTGAACAGAATCTGGCTGTGTACTGTTTTTAAAATTTCTATGAAAACTACAAACAAATCAGGTTCACCAAACACATAATAGATTTGGGATACTGATTACTAGATTAGATCAGTCATAAATCTGATTTCATTGTTTGAAATGGAAGTATCATCACCTTGATTTGGGTCCATTTTATAGATGGATAGACACCTCAGATTTCCATATATTTCTTTGTGCATTAGCAATAAAGAAACAGCAAGTCACTTGTCCCAGTTTAGCCCCTAGCTGGCAGCTAAACAGTAGGCAACTGCTCTCTCACTTTCCCCCACCTGGAGGGAAGCAGAGGAAAAGGGAAGGATGACTTGTGGCTTGAAAGAAAAAGTTTTAATAAAATGATAATAAAAATGGATAATTATAATATTAATATTAATACTGATAATAATAACCCTAAAATACATGAAACAAACAGCCATCTGGCAGTGGTCACGCAATTGCACACTCCCAGCAGTGAATGCCAGATGAGAAACACTGCAAGCGTAGCAGTTCCAGCAGGCACAGAGGTTGCAACCAGCACTGACATCACCAAACGTGAAACTGAACTCATAGCACTCAGGAACCTGATACCATATCAAGGAGCATGGAGGGTGACAGCACTCCAAGGGACAGCAGACACTGAGAAGAAGAGAGGAAAGGCCATGCCAAGCAACCTTCCTGCTTATACGGGGAATGTGACATTCATGTTATAGAACACTTCTGTTGGCCAGTTTGGGTCAGATGTCCTAGCTCTGACAATCCCGGTTTATTAACCTGCTCACTGTGGAACACAAGAAACTGAAGATGTCCTTTGGTATGGCATTTGTCAAAAAGGTTGAATCTTTGTACCAATGAGACCCCTTAGTCACAATTCACCTCAGTACTTAGATGTTGTGCAGTTAATGTTATCTGTCAACATCTTTCAAAATTAATGCCAGCAAGTGAAATATATATACATATTTTAAAGTAAGTCACACCTGACATGGTTTAGAATGTGCATCACCTCAATATTAAAATAATAATAAAATAATAAAACCAAAATAATAACACAGAAAAATTTCTTATGAATTCCCACAGATGCTATTTCTCATAAGTTGAACACAGTCTAGTTGATTGAGCAAGTTTGACTTTTTTCTGATGAATATCATACAGAAACACAAGAGCCTTTAAAAATAAAAAGAAGTTCAAAAACACATTTGGAAGTTGCACAACATTTCTCAAAGCTATAAGGTATTTACAGTCAAAAGTTACATCAGCATCTAAATCTTCAGGTTTTCTCCTAGGCCCATGATAACACATGCTAACTGATCTCTAAAACTATTTATTATTTCCATTAGTGCAAGAACTACCTGACATGGCATTTTTGAAGTAACGGTCCTTTTTCAGTTCATTGGCAAATGATGATTTTTTTTGTGACGCAGTACATAATGCATAAAGTCCTAGACTACACCAAGCAGAATGATTTTTTTTCCCAGGTTGTAGTGACTGTGCTTGTAGCTTAAAATGTCAGCCTTCAGATTTCACAACGTTATACAAAATGAATTCTACACCTTCTCCTAACATAGTCCTCGGCATTTTCTCCAAAGAGAACAGAACCAATCAAGCCAAGACATCACACTAACTCCTACTGTAGTTCTATCTGAAGGGGGAAAAAAACAACACAAACCACAAAAAAACCCCAAAACCTCCTAACAGTCACCCAAGCACGTATCCTAATACAATCATTTGACTGTGTCGTCTTCATGTGTCAGAAAAAAAAACCCACATGTAACTAATTTACACAAAGTTATGTTCTACTCACATTAAAGTCAGCAAAGATCTTTATAGAAACTGATTACTGGATTTTAAGTAGAATAGACCATTTTTCTGAATTTAGGGGGAACAAATGACACTAACCACACTATTATACTACATACTGGTTACCAGTCTTTCAGTTCTTTTTTATAGACAAAAATTTTGTTTTAAATAAACATTATTCAGTTTGGCTTTTTGCCAGGTCATCTGCAGGAAAGCAGTTTAGAAAACACTGTTTTTAAACATCTCCTAATGGACTGGAAATTTAAGTAAAGAATTATGAAAAAAAACCCAACAATCACAAGTTTTTCCAAGTCAAAGCAATAGCTATCCTTTATTTGACTTCATTATGTTTAGGTTAATGACTTGTAAGTTAGTCATATCCCAAGGAGAGCTACTTTAATTACACTACAAAATCTATTTAGCTACTGTATAATATCTGCAAGTACTGCTATAGTAACATTAACTGATTTTTTTCCTAACTCTGAAAAAGAACATGAAAGTCAATAATTATCCAGTAATTTTATTTGATTCTCACAAGGAGTACTGTCTCTCACAATATTCCTGTATCCACATTGGCAGGTTACAGTATGGCTGGGTAGAAAAATCAAACAAATTTTAAAATTAAATGGTTGGATGAACAGGTTCATAAGGTGGTGGTCCATGGGTGGTACTGTGCCTGGAGGCAGTAACAAGTGAAGTGCTGCAGGCTGACTGCCCTGTCTTGTTCAGTTTTTTATCACTGATCTGGAGGTCATAGCACATTCTCATCAACTTTGCAGATGACATCAAATTGTGGTGTTCAGCTGATACATTCACAAACAGGGAATTAAAAATTCTGTCCCTAGTTTTTAGCCCTCAAAAAAAGAAAAGACACTGATGAATTAGAGCATGTTCATGAGAGAGACACCAAGTTGGTCAGGGAATGATACACTATGAAAAGAAGCTAAGGGAAGCTTAGCCTCTAGAGGAGCTGACTCCAATTGGATTTAGCAGCATGCCAATACCTACAGCCAGGTTTTTCACACTGGTACATCATGAGTAGACAAGATACAATGGATGTGAGTTTACAGAATCACAGAATCACTAGGTAGGAAAGGACCCACAGGATCATTGAGTCAAACCATTCCCATCAATCACTAAACCATGCCCCTCAGCACCTCATCCACCCATCCTTTATACACCTCCAGGGAAGGTGACACAACCACCTCCCTGGGCAGCATGTTCCAATGCCCAATGACCCTTTCTGTGAAAATTGTCTTCCTGATGTCAAACCTGAACCTCCCCTGGTGGAGCTTGAGGTCATTGCCCTTTGCCCTACCATCTGTCACTTGGGAGAAGAGGTCAGCTCCCTCCTCTCTACAACCTCCTTTCAGGTAGTTACAGAGAGCAGTAAGGTCTCTCCTCAGCCTCCTCTTCTCCAGGCTAAACAACCCCAGCTGTGTCAGCCGTTCCTCATAAGGCCTGTTCTCCAGACCCTTCGCCAGCTTTGTTGCTCTTCTCTGGACTCACTCCAGAGCCTCAACATCCTTCTTGTGGTCAGGGGCCCAGAAATGAACACAGGATTCCAGGTGCAGTCTCCCCAGTGCCAAGTACAGAGGGAGAATAACCTCCCTGGACCTGCTGGTCACAACGTTCCTGATACAAGCCAGGATGCCATTGACATTCTTGGCCACCTGGGCACACTGCTGGCTCATGGTCAGTCACTGTAAACCAACATCCCCAGGTCCCTCTCCTCCAGGCAGCTTTCCAGACAGACTTCTCCTAGTCTGGAGCACTGCATAGGGTTGTTGTGCCCCAAGTGCAGGACCTGGCATTTGGCCGTGTTAAACCTCATCCCACTTGACTCAGCCCAGCGGTCCAGCCTGTTCAGATCCCAGAACAGAGCCTAAGGGTACACTCAATGCCTTCATCCAGGTCGTTGATAAAGATATTGAACAGAGTTGGACCCAGCACTGAGCCCTGGGGAACCCCACTTGTAACTGGTCTCCTGCTGGATTTAACACCACTTACCACCACTCTCTGGGCCCGGTCATCCAACTAGTTTTCCACCCAGGAGAGTGTGCGCCTGTCCAGGCCAGAGGCTGACAGTTTCCGTAGCAGAATGCTGTGAGAAACTGTGTCAAAGGCTTTACTGAATTCCCAGAAGACCACATCCACAGCCTTTCCCTCGTCCCTTTGTCATAGAAGGCAATCAGGTTAGTTTGGCAAGACCTGCCTTTGGTAAACTCGTGTTGACTGGGCCTGATCACCCAGTTCTGTTGCATGTGCTTCATGATAGCACTCAAGATCACCTGTTCCATGACTTTCCCTGGCACTGAGGGCAGACTGACAGACCAGTAGTTCCCAGTTGAAACAAAACAAGTTCAGACCGGATATAAAAAGAAACTTTTCCTCATGAGGACAGACAAGTGGTGGAAGAGGCTGCACGCAATCTCCATCTTCACAATCTCCATCTTCAGAAGTCTTCAAGATCCAACTGGTGAAAACCCAGTAGAAATTTGTCTGGTATCATAGGTAGCCCTGGTAATAGGTTGGACTTCCTGAGGTCCCTTCCAGCCTGAATTACCCTACAATCAAGGATGTGATCCTGTGATTTCTGTCTTCTAGTTTAATGAAGACACAAACACATAGATACTTGCCTTAACCAAATGTCCAGCTTTTTAAGGTTTCTTATAAACCTTAAAAAAAACCTTTGTGAGGCCGCTCCTTGAATCCTGTGTCCAGTTCTGGGCCCCTCACCACAAGAAGGATGTTGAGGTTCTGGAGCGAGTCCAGGGAAGAGCGACGAGGTTGGTGAAGGGGCTGGAGAACAGGCCCTATGAGGAGTGTCTGAGAGAGCTGGGGTTGTTTAGCCTGGAGAAGAGGAGGCTGAGAGGAGACCTCATTACTCTCTACAAGTACCTGAAGGGAGGTTGTAGATAGGAGGGAGCTGGCCTCTTCTCCCAAGTGACAGGGAACAGGACAAGAGGGAATGGCCTCAAGCTCTGCCAGGGGAGATTTAGGCTAGAGATTAGGAGGAAGTTTTTCACACAAAGGGTCATTGGGCATTGGAATAGGTTGCCCAGGGAGGTGGTTGATTCACCTTCCCTGGAGGTGTTTAAGGCACGGGTGGATGAGGTCTTGAGGGATTTGGTTTAGTGTTTGATAGGAGTGGTTGGACTAGAAGATCCGATGGGTCCCTTCCAACCTGGTTGTTCTATGATTCTATGAAACAGGCAGTCTTATGCTCAGAGTATGGAGTCCTTTGAGTAATTTACACTAACTATAGTAAAAAAGATGATCAAAGAAGTGTCTACTTTGCCCAGTTCTTTGTTTTAACCTCACCTCCAGTACATGTCAAAGCTGTCTGCAGAAATGCTCTTTACTTTCAACAGCTGGACCGGTTATCTGAAATATATGACAAGTAAGTCGCAAGGCATCATTATTATATAAAAGGCAGATCCATTCTTTTAAGTTACTGTCTGAAAAGAAGAAAGATAAAGAAGCCGGTCAAAAAAAATGCATCTGTGTGGAACTCTCAGTGTAGGCATATCATCAAGAATGATGATAAAATTCTCATGTAAATTCAGAGTCTGAACAGTACAAAGAAAGCATTTCCTTCCCACCCTCTTCTTCCCTCAACTGATGTTAGTTTTTAACCCATCATTAACCATGCAACCCAAAAAGACATGTAAAACAGCTTTTGATGTTTAGCATAAAGGAGTTTATGGTATTTTGACATGCTATGGTGCCATTAAAAGCTTCACATACAGATAAGAGCTATGAAATCAAACACTAAACTGAATGATTTCTGAGCAAAAAAAATGTAAAATTAAAATTAAAGATGCATTATTAATATAAACTCTCATTGGAGAATGCCAGAAAGAGTTCTACTTTTTCAAGGACATGATCATGCAAGTTAGAGACACAAATTGGAAAATTACCCAAGATACTACTAAGTCTGTCTTCCCACTGTCAAAAAATATAGGCTAGATCATATATTACTCAGTGTTTTATCCTAGCTAGTTAAAAGTTATACATAAAGTGTTTGCTTAGTGTATTTCCTGTCACTAAGGTGAGGATTCCCATATTATGAGTCATGGCTTAACAGGATCACAGACAAGTATGAGGTCACAGTGCTCTGCTATGTTAAGGGAAAAATGTCCTACTGTAAGCAGAGAGGCATACTCACAGGAGAAAAATCTTGATATCAAAAAGATGAGAATGATATAATGACATAAAATTCTTCTGGCAGAAACTCTGCATCTTCACAGTAAGTGATCTGTTAATTCTTGTAACTTCTGCATTAGTCTCAAATAAATTTTAATTTTCAAGTAGACAAGAAGATCTTAGAGGGTTTCTATAATGGAGGATAAGCTTAAGATGGTAATCCTGCTTTCAGACTCATAAAGTGAATATCACATTTAACAATTCTACAAAATAAAAATTACCATTTTTATGAATTTCAGCACACGAGGGATACAGAGTACTTGCTGACAAGCCATTAAGTGCACCACTGCTACTGGGCAGTGTTACAATTAAGTGAAAAGTCTATTTTATTGGTTAATTATCATCTCTCATCTACAGTGCACTGTTCCTGACGATTTGACAAAAACAGAACGCACACTGTATGTCAGCAGGATGTAACAAATGCTAGTACAATACCATAGATCCTTCCAATCAAAAGTCACTCACACAAACAGCACAGAAGAGCCTATGTCGAGATATTTCTCTTCTTCTGTTTTGTGTCCTTATGCCTGGACTGAACTAAGTCATATTTATTAGTAGTAATTTATCTCGACTTTTTGGTTATGCAAAACACAACTATCAAACACAGTTGTGAAGCTTTGTGCAAAAAGTAAGGAAATGAATTTTCATTTTCTCCTGACAATTAAACATGCAGTGACAGTGAAAATCTCTAGGAAGTCTGCCTATTTACATCTATTAGAATTTAAATGCTAGAAAAGCATCACTTGATTAATGTTAATCTGTAATACAAAATACTAAATACTAGAATACTGAAATACTGAATTTCCATATTTGTACTGGAACATAATATAAGACTCCAACTTCTATGAACTTACAAATCCCTAAGGGAATCATGTCAATTGGCATTTTAAAATTAATTCAGTGACCTACAATAATAGAAGTTTCCTATGTACGATATTTGTCACTGGGCAACATGGGACATTCAGAAATTCATTTAGAGAGCCCAAGCTTTATAAAGGTAGGCAAAAATATTCTTGAACTGCTTGCTCTAACTTGGTAAACATCTTATGGCAAATGTCTGTAATTTAAGAACAAGGGAAAACTGAATATATGACAGGGATCTGCATGCAGTATGATTAATATTTAAAACAGGAAAGAAAAAGGAATAAAAATTCCTTACAGTATGCCCATACAGCCAAACTACTGACCTGGCAAAGACATTCAGAATTTGGAAAATTTTAAAGATCTTCTGGAAACTAGCATGGCAGGTCTCATACGTGCTTACACACAGCTCATTTTTAGTCACACTAAAGAAAATTTGCAACCATAAGCAAGTGTTTCAGGACAGAAGGTCCCATCTAAAAAGGTTTAAATGTAAGACCTCCTCCTAGTCTTACATTTCACTGAAATGTCAGAGGCAGCACTTCACTGAATGACTTGTGTAAATGAACCAAGCACAGAGAGTTGCCTATAGTTTCCCAGGGTTTGCTGCAGTAAGTATACATTAGCTTAAGAAAAGGTTTTTTTAAAGTAATTCCTACTATTTCATGAAGCATGTTATACTGTGCACATGACTTTGTTTCATCAATAGTACAGGATTAGCATGGAACGGAGCTATCAAAATTAGGGTTCAAGTGTAAATGTACATGAAAACTGAACATGTCCTAAGCAAGGATGAAATACTTATACAATTATAATGCATTTAAACATTGGAGTATACAATATACTCAATTTATGATTACACGAAACATTAAAGTCACATGAAGAGAGCAGCAGATTTGTCACTACTGAAACCATAAGAAAAAAATTACAACTTTTAACTTCAAAGTCCTGCTTATAAAATTACTCTGAAACACCTAAATGGCACAAGCAAGAACCAATGCTTTTTGTTATGAAAACATTATAGCTTACATCTGATACCTGTAAAATGAAGTACCTACAAAAGCAATCTGCAAGAAGTAATTATCATTCTATGAAAGGACAATACGGTACATATTGTCAACTTTCCTATTTTATCAAAGAGCCTGAAGCAGAAAAGAGTTCAGAAAATGTTTTGTATGTAATTGCCATCCATCCTTCAAAGATATTTGAAATGGTGAATTATTTTCAGTTCTTGCACAGTGTTGATTAACTCTCCATACTTATCACTGGGCAAATATAACATTTTCTTCCTCAAGGAGGTAAGTACAAAACTTGTCCACTCAAATACTGTTGTCCTCTTTTTTCCAAGACTATTCATATACTTTCAAATCAAGAAGCCTTTGCCATCCCGCATCATATCTCTGCGTAACATCAATTTTCATTTCATCAAATATATAACACCTGACTGATATTCTGAAAATTAAGATTCCCAGGCACATTAGAATATTTAGATTCAATACTTTAGTTCAAATACAGCAAAATGGCCACTATCACAAAACAAAGAAAAATCTAATACTGTAGTAAGATGTAAAGAATACAAAGGGATTACTAAGATTCTACCTAAGACTACCTTCTTTTCTTCTTCTTCTACTATATTCTTTACATAATGGTCAGGTTCTGGCTATACAGTCCATTACACTCGCAGAGATTTGTATTCTGGTAGCCATACCTACCATTCAGTAGAATTACTGTCAGTTTCCATACAGGCACATCAATGTAAGCATCTTCAGAAATATGTACCAATTCTTCTTGAGCAGCCAGCTGGGAAAATTAGCATAGGGTGGTCATGTGCAGCATCTCCCTACATCACAGACTTTCAAGGGGACATGAAATTCAATAACACTTGGTATCATCATACTTTCTCTTCTTATAAAAATAAACAATCAAAACCTGAATAAAACCAACACCAGACATCATGGTATAACATAATACCAAACTGGAAGGCACACTACACTACGTGATCTCTAGACTGAGATCAACATGTCGCCAAAGAGAAGCTTAGCCATTTAGTTTAGATTAGCTTCTTCACAGATAACATCCATAACAAAATTTCTTACCTACAGCTATAAGTTTTACAGAAGAGTGGTGTGAAGTACATATTTGGTAATATGCCACTTTTAAAATAAGTAGAGATGGCAAAACAAATAAAAAATGTTTTTTACAAATAACAAATACAAAATCAATTGAGTTGTGGGGGAAAAAAGAAACTTTTTTAATGAACAAATCTGTCATAATTGTGTTATCTGAAAACAAGTAAGATGTGACCATATTTGTAAGTTCTGAAGCCACTTTATGTGGATAGCAAGTGTATACACAAGTAAATAATTAGAGAGAAACTTGGTCTAATAGGTTACACTATCTAGAGAAGCTGAACAGTGAAAGAAGAATACTTATGGTCAAGCTGACCTTACTTGAACCTCTGTGCTTTTAACTACGTGAAGAATTTGATCGAGAAGAGAGAAAAGTGTTCTCTAACCATAGCAAAAAGCTTTCGTTTCAGTTTCAGCAAAAGACTTAGGGAACTGGAATCTTTTTAGGAAAAAGCCACCAAAAAACCCACTCATTGTTGAATAGGAAAGCTCTGCACAATTTAGAATTGGGTTATTTTTAATTTGCTTAGTACAGCTGTGACAGAAGTTTTGATAGTGCTTCTATCAGGAATTTGACATCCTTATGGCCTCTAGAGGCATTTAAAGGTGATGGCATGCAACCTATAGGGTTTGTAAAGTTTTTATGAATTTTTGGGGCAAATATATGCCTCAAAAGAGTGAAATAGAGTTTTTAACAGCAGTTTTAACTAGGAGATGAGAAACCTTCATTTTCATTGCATTCACTTAACGGTGAAGGCTTTTACTTCTTATATCAATGAGCATAAATTCAATACTGCAAGAAAATAAAAGTAGAGATGCTGGAAATATGTCTTACTTTGACTTTAAACCATGTGCCCACAAGAGTATGTGATATTCATTACTGGAGATACTCAAAATCCCTGGTTAAATCCCTGTACAATCTGATCTAATATTACCTCTGCTGTAAGCAGGTGTTTAGACCACTAAACTCCAAAGTCCATAACTTCATAGCTAGGAACTAAAATATTTTATGATTATCAGAGAAGTAAGGAAGTCTGACCTCTAAGAATGAGAGGGGAAAATAGCACTAAAGGCCACTAGCAAGCCAAAATTAGTGTTACATTAATAAATGGTAGGAAGAAAATCAGTGAAGTATCTGATATCTAAATGGGAAAAGTGTGAATTCATGGGAAGAAAAAAATAAATTTCACTGATGACTACTTTTTTTTTTCTGAATCCACACCTACTGATGCGTCAACAAATTTCCAAACAGAGACAGATTGAAAGCGTGAGCTCTGAAGTTGCAATAATGTTGAAACCCCAAAGAGATACTCTTGAGAGATTCAAATGCAACTGCAAAGAATGAAAGCATTCCTTGAAGAATCTTCTATTCATTTTAAACTAATAACTCAGACTTATAATTAAAGCATTTGGCAGATTTCATTATCACAGATCAGACACTAATTCTGCTCAGATATCCAAAGCTGCAGGGTAGAGGGCAAGGGTCAAGGAATTAACAAAAGATATGACTCCACATTTGGATAAGAGTGATATCTGATATGGCAGGTTGCAGAAGTCACTCAGGACAAAAGGAAAGTGTTGTGTCCCCCCCCCCAAAAAAAAAAAAAACAAAAACAAATATACTTACTTTAGCTACAGAAAAAAAAAATGGAAGAATACAAAATAAAAAAAAAAATAGGAGGATTCTCACAAAGGAAATACTGCTAGAAACAGCATGAGACAAGAAGCATATGGGATATAAGGCCATGCACAGTATTAGCAAAACAATGTACAACTGCAGTTGATGCAGCCAAGAGCTGCCAACTCTGAGTACAAAGAAAAAGTCACCTTTAGCAAGCATAGATATGTACAGGACATAACTATAACCCAGCAGGTTCAATAATGGAAACTTGCTTAGAGGTGACACCCACAAGACACCCCCCCCCCAACCTGGAAACAGGTAATTCTTAGAAATAAAAGGAGGCTCTTGTGAATTCACAGCTGAATTTACACAATCTCAGGTATATGTTATTTCTGGAAAACTTGTAAAAACCACAACTCGAATCAAAGTGCTGATATAGAAGATTGCTAAAATTGAAAGCTCAGAATAAAGAATTAATGTAAGGAATGTATGACTCGAAACTCATCTGGCTAAAACAGAACTAGGCAAGCATTGTTTTTTCTTTATTTTGCTTTTATTTTCTTTACTGTCATTATGAGTAGAGATAATACAATCTTCTAGAAAATCTAACGATTTAGAACTTTTCAGTAAATACCAATAATGGAAAATATAAAAGTAAAAAAAAAATATGTGTTGATATATCAAGATTCTGGTAACCCTATTTTTAAAATATGTTTTCCCAAAATTACTATTATACACTATATTCCTTCCATCTCTGAAAAAGGAGGGTAGATTGGGATGAAATGTCTGAAAATGAGTTGAAGGTCATGAGAAGCTTCAGAAAAATTCTGTCTGCTCCTTCCAGGAGAGTTGAGTTTCAAACAACGTATAGAATGCAAGTAAGACTAGAGACTGACTAGAGACTGCAACCTCTCCTTCCACTGTTCTTATTAAACCAGGCTGGGTTCTCCTGATGCCTGCCCCTGCTCTGGGAAATGGGTAGCTGAGAACTGCCTGAGCAATGTGTTACACAGCTGCACTTGACAGATCAGACTTACAGGCTAGCAGAAGGAGCAATCACCATTCAAGGAACAAGGAAAGGAGGAAAATCCTGCAGGAATTTCTTTAAGGAACCAGTAGAAACAAGAGGAAGGTTCTTCCTTCTGCATTTCAGGTGCTAGAGACAAAACTATCTTCACACAGAAACAAAGCGATAAAGGTGAGAACTGGAAGCCCCTGATGAAAACAGAGATAGGTGATAAGAAGAAAAAAAAAAGTAGATTGGTTGGACAGGATCACAGAGAGCTGGACTTCCTGGAGTAATAGATACAGAGGTTATTGGGAGGAAGAGGAAAACCAGTAGAATGGTTTCAAAGCAAAACTTCTATATACAAGGCAGGACAGCTAGCTCAAATTAAGTAAAGTTAATGCATACAATGTTTGATACAATAAACTTCTACACTTGCAGTTGTTTCACAACTGAAATGCATTTCTTCCAGGTTTACCAAACCTTCCAGTGCAGGAGTGTGGAAGTTGGAACTTTTCAAATCTCAAATTCTTGGAAATGTTGTAAAACCTGACTCACAAACTGGTAGCAGACAACTCAATCAAAGGTTTACACTTCCGTTCTGTACCATCACATAAAGGTATCACATGATGAAAGAAATAAGGGGATACATTTACAGGTGGAGTTCCTTTGAATTCTGTGTTTAGAAACTTATTTAAGCCACTGCATAATGGTGTCTGTCCTTATTTATAAATTCTTCTATCAACCACTGATTGGTGGACCAGAGACAACTCATCCATCATAGATATCAAATTAGATGGCATGCCAAGGAAAATGCTCTGGAAAAGGTTAATATGTGAGCACAGCAGTAGGAAAGTATGGACATGACCAAATGAGAGCATGCAAGTGCCCAGTTAGACTAGACAGCTTTGTATTAGTTGAATATCTAAAGTATTTAGCTTACAATCCCAAATCTATGCAGAGTTTTGGCCTGGCTGTCACCCAAACAGAATTCTTTGGTGAACTGGCTGAACTTCTCAGGGGCACACAGTTCATCATCTAAATTTCTGTAAAACACTACATTCCCTACAGTAAACTGTAAAAAAATATGCCGTTCAGAAGAAGAAAAGTATTTGTTTCCTCAGTAGACTACATGTCTTCAGAAAATTCATTACAGACAAACACATATTTCCGATATTATCCCAAAAATTTGTTTAGTAGAGTTCTGCAGCTACAGGTATCCTCAATGATGTTAAAAGCTATCATGGAGGAGATTCTTTCTCAAGAACAGAAAATCCAAACTGAGGCTCATGTTTTTCAGCACTTGCTAGGAAAAAAAAAGAAAGGGCGTGTAGCTTAAATCAAGTAGCTAAAACACTGTAAAATGGCAACTGCTTCCATTACTCTAGAGTAAAGATGCTCTGCGTCTTAGTGAATCAGCCTCCTTCCAAATTTTATGAAGATCCTTCCTAGTTAGTACACAGCTGATAAGCAACTACTCTTTTTTTCTTCCTTAAAGCATTTTTAAGGTACTTATGAGCATATAAGACAACTAACTCATGTAATATTCACCTCATTGCTTAATATGTGCTAAAAAAAGCTAAAAGTATATTTTGATAGTATGGCATATTGACAGAATAGAGATGCAGCCACTGCAGTCAAAAAATACATTAGCAGGAATGTTTTTGCCAATCAAAATTCAAATTGTAAAAAGACTATCAATATTGTTTTCATTAAGAAGGTATCTTTCCATTTCTATATGCAAATTTATAAATATAAAAAGCTTTTTTTGTATATGCAATATTTACAACATATATCTGTTTTTATATAGAAACTCCTTTCCCATGTATTATACTTTAAACCAAAATGTGTCTTATTTAGCAGGAAATCAATTCTTGCCTTTAATTCTATCAGAGTATGAATTGTTTGCCTAGAAAGCAATACATCAACTGTAAATTTATGGCTCAATATGGATACCAGCCCACAGCTAAAAATTTGCAGATCTATATAACCAAGCACGTTAAACAGTCCTCCTGGGTAACATATAACCAGAAGTAACTCTCATAATTCAGCACACACTATGGGAAGAGCTATTACGACCACGTCTGTTCACCTTTTTTGGTCCAATCCATTTTGAAAAGAAACTGTGCATATTGTCAACATAATGAATGAAATCACAAGACTCCTCATCAATTTTAAATGTCCTAAGGGGTTTCTTCACCTTCATGTGAAATCTGAGTACTGTATGCTTAAACCAGTCTGTGTTTGTTTGTTTTTTTAAATTAAATTATGCTTTTTGATGAATGTACCCTTTTATTGGCTACATCAGCATTCTGTAAAATGCCTAAAAGTGAAAACATGCAGCAGTACTATAGCTGTGTTTTCTTAGGTTAGTCCTGTTTTACTGTATAAACCGTTCAAACTGCACCAGTTTTCACTAAAGTAGCTCTTCCCATAGATCTTCCATCACACCTTAGAGATTCTGTTATTTATTTTAGTATGAAGAACACTATAAAAATAAAATCTTTTTAAAGCATACCATGCAATTCCCTAAGAAAGGGATTTTTGTATCATTTAAAAAAATAAATCTCCGAATTTCAGGAATAAAGCACATTCACTTTATTGTAAATATAGGATAAGAATACCTCACGTCTTAAGTGTAATGTGGTAACACAGAATATATTTTTATATTTTTATAACTGAATTAGAAAGCAGCCAAGTGAGAACATCAGTGTCGGACAGAGTTTGGTACAGACAGTAAACCAAAATCTTTGGTTTTTACTGTACGGTAGCCTTCAATATTGCAACGACATTCTTTCATCAGTAAAAGGAAAATATTTTCCGTGAATTTCTAAAGTTAAACCAGTAACTGTAGAAAATAAATCTACTGTGATGAAAAGTACAAAACTAGAAATACTTAAATTTAAAGACAACCATTTTCTTCAATACACCTTGCTCCTCTCCCTGAACCATTACTGTTTTCCACTAATTTTAACTCACAGCAGGAAGGTAACATAGGAGAAAATTGTAAACAACAAATAAAAGTATTGGCTACATTATGAATCATTAGAATGAGAAATAAGAGTAGCACAGGTATAGAGTTCTTTGAGGTTTTCATTCTGTCGTTTGGGAAAAAGTATTTTTTGTATGATTCACAATAAACTTTGAAGTCTGGTAGCAGAATTTGAAACCATCATAAAAAATCCTACATAAAAGCAATACATCTGGCACATTTCTCACTATAATAGAGCACTGAAGTTTAATTTTGAAAGTACATGAACCTTTCTACTGCTTCCTTACTTTGCATAGATTTTGCAATGATAGTCTCCACAGAGTATTAAAAAAAGGCAGAAATAAATATACCTCATCCTAAGAGCACCATCACTAAATAGTTGTGCATATGAAGAAAAATTATCCTGGTATTCATTTTCCCCTTCCATAAATACTTCTTCAAATACATCTTGATATCAGTAAGATATAAATTTAATACTAAACACAAACAATGTAGTGTGGAGCTAACGATAATGGAAGAGACAGTGTTAATATCAGAACTCAACACCTTGTCTATGGATACCTTCCTACAGTACATAAAATACACAAACTGAAGATCATCTTCTGGTATTTCTCATTTTGCTACAATACCTATAAAAAAGAAGATGAAGTTTGAGCAAGAAATACACACACTTTTCACATACCTGACAACTTCTTATGTTTGAGAAAAGTGATACTGGAGAGCATTTCCCATACATCTCAACTTGGATTCTACTTCAAGATCTACTGTGATATGCAACATCAGCACAATCTGCAGCTAGCTAAATCTGAAACCTACCACTTAAATGTATGAATTTGTGATATTCCTTGGATGAAAAACAAAAAACAACTGATAATTTTTGGAGTTTGTTGCCACAAAAAAATTGTAGAGAGAGGACAACACAATGTTCTTACAATGATTTACATATCTAATAGAACACAAGCCTTAAGTAACGCTTATGTCTCCATAAATTCCTGTCAGTAATTTCAGGAAGTTTTTAAACTTTCTTGCATCAGTTGACATTCAGTTTATCACTCCTAATGCTCATTTCACAGGTCTATATTGCACTTTCTAATACCCTACCCGATTTAAATGTCCAAAAGCTTTAGCTTTAATATGTCAGAGATTATTATTGCCTGTTATTTTCAGAAGATCTTATCAAATAGGAAGGAGTTCTAATAGAGTGTTTAGTAGATTTACAACCAGGTTAGATATTAATAAGGACAGGTACGCTAAGAAAAGAACAGGAAGAAACCAGGAAAGAAAAAGAAATTAAAAGGCATTACCTGCTCTGACAGATTCAGAGATTATCCTAATAACTTTGATAACTTCTGAAACTGTGCCATATCACATATTAAAACTAAGTATCAATAAAAGAACTAAGGGTCTAAAGTTCCCGTTGTAGATTTTGATATCCTACTTCTAATGTGTCTATTTCATAGAGCTGAATCTTTCTGTTATAGCAATACACTGACTGTTAACACATTGCGCTATTAGTCAAAGATGGCGTTTGGAATTTACAGTGACGAAAGCCCTCGTACAAAACACCTTACACAGTTTCAAAGCACAAGACCCTAAACAATAAGCACTTAGTTAAATATATATGCACTTAAATGAAATCATTTTTCAATTCATCACCTGTGTGAGAACTTCAGAAATCTTTTAAATCCTCATCATAAAATACTGCTTGAAAATCCTCTTAGACCAATGCAGTGAGAATCTAATTAAATCAAGTTACTAAACTGTATCCATAAACAGCGGTTTTAATTCTGTCAACTTAGTATCACTAATGCCATCCATAAATTTTGTCATGTTTACAAAGAAACCATGAAAAAGTCACAGTTTCCCTACGTAATAAGTTATGCTTTCTTGTGAGACTTTAATGGGCTCTGTTAGGAACACAGCAGTGAGCCAATTTAAAATTTTTCAGGCTTCATTTTGTTGATATCCAAGGGGTCATTCATTAAATTATCACCTTTTTTCTTCTACATGGTTTAACAGACAGAGAGAAAAGAAAAGAAAAAAGAAAATATTGATGTAAATACAGGAATAGCAAGGACCCCCAATGTCATTTAATTACCTGCAAGTATAATTCATTAACAGATGTTTTATCACAACAGGATGATTATTTGACTGTAATATTGAACACTCTTGTTGGTCAGCTATTACAATCTCTCAAAAGGAGTCTCTGAGGTATGTACAGGGAAGAGTAAGAGATGTCACCCTGAGGTTTTAGATAAAATGTGGAAAATACTTTTCCTGCATATAAGTAAATTCCATGTAAACAATCCTTGAAATTGTATGGTGAAATAAGTTCAAATAATCTCACTACTATTTTGTCACCTAGTTTAGGGACAGCAATGGAAAATTCATATAGAAACACATTTTATTTCTACATTAAAATCAATAGCATTTATTTGTCCTGTTATTTATAACAAAGTATCTCAGGATAATTAACAAAACCCATTCCTGGAGGTGCTCATTTTTCTCCATTGACTACAGAGAAATTTTTGTGAGTAGGCTTGATTTATGACATCTAACTGTTAAAACGATACAGATAATTGGAGTAAGTTTCATGCAGGAACCCTCCCTTGAGGCAACAAAGAAATCTATGTGGATTTTCTTGAACAATGATGCTTTTGTCCAAAATCATCATCCTTAGGCATGATAAAATATAAATAAGAATAAAATAATAGTCTAAAGGTCTAAAAGTTAAAGATGCTATGAAGAGAGAAAATAGACTTGCTTGCTGGCCAGACGTTAACAGATGAGCTAGTCTGTTGCAAGCACTGAAAAAGTAAAGTATTAATGTAAGCTGTCTTTTTAAGGAAGTCCACAATGATTAAAAAAAAAAAACAACTAAATTGGAAGTAAAATGAAGATGTCACAACACCTTCTCTAGAATCTCTCCTGAACAGAGATTCCACCAAAATGCAGCTGGCATCAACAAAACCAGAATAATCTCATGAGATGTTGATCATACATCTTTGTTCCCCATCACATGCCTCTTGTCAGCTTCCTCATTTTCTTTCTGATGTTTCTGTAACTGTTTTTTAGGACTAGTTGCAAGCAGCATTATTGACAGCCCACGATTTTCAACCCATACTCCACTGGAGTGTGTAAAGCAGTTCATTGCTCAGTAGTACACTATCTATGGCTTGGGTAGGACTTTGGATACAGATGCAATCTAAACATCAAAACCTATTAATTGGAGACAAAGGGGTTTTGTTTAGCATCCCTGTATATAAATCTCATAATCACATTGGCTGCAGTACTACAAATTCCCTTCAGCTTCTTAGTATACTGAATGTAACAATGCAAAGACAGCACAAAAATAACTTTAGAAAGACATCTCATTTGCCTATAAATACATAAGTCAGAATGATTTCTTTCTTTAAAAAGACACTGAATTAAAAAAAAAAAAACAAAATCTCACACATATTTACTATTCATTACTAAGATGCTGAATAATGGTCCTCCCTGACTAGAAGCAGAAGCTTGCCATTCAACAGGAACAACCTTCAGCTGCTGCACATATACTCTATATGAAGGATTTTGTTTCCAAATAAAACACTGTGACTCTAGGATCTAAAAATTCGCATACAATATATACCATAAACACCTCTAGAAATCTATATATTAAAAGAGTGTAAATACAACTTTTTAACCTTCAATTTTCATAGAATTATAGAATAGTTTGGGTTGGAAGGGACCTCAAAGATCATCTAGTTCCAAAATCCCTGCCTTGGGCAGGGACACCTCTCACTAGATCAGGTTGCTCAAGGTCCATCCCACCTGGAATTAAACACCTCCAGGGGTGGGTCATCCCAGTTTTCCTGGACAACCTGTGCCAGTGCCTCACCACTCTCATTGTGAAGATATTCCTTGTTATGTCTAGTCTAAATCTGCCCCTCTCCAATTTATATTCATTCCCCCTAGTCCTATCACTACAAGCCCTTGTAAACAGTCCCTCCCCAGCTTTCCTGCAAGCCCCTTTCAGGTACTGGAAGTTTGCTTCAAGGTCTCCTTGTAGCCTTCTATTCTCCAGGCTGAACAACCCCAATTCTCTTAGCGTGTCCTCGGATGACAGGTGCTCCAGCCCTCTAATCATCTTTGTAGCCCTCCTCTGGACCTGTTCCAACAGTTCCATATCCTTCTTACTCTGAGGATTCCACAGCTGGTCACAATTCTCCATGTTGGGTCTCACAAGAGAGGAACAGAGGGGCAGAATCACCTCCCTGGACCTGCTGGCCACATTTCTTTCGACGCAGCACAGGATATGGTTTGCCTTCTGGACTGCAAGCACACACAGCTAGCTCATGTCAAGCTTCTCATCAACTAGCACCACTAAGTCCTTCTCTGCAGGTCAGTTTCAATCACATCATCCCCCATCCTGCACTGAAAATGGGGGTTGCCCCAACCCAGGTGTAGGACCTTGCATTTGGCCTTGTTGAACCGCATGAGGTTCTCACAGACCCACTTCTCCAGCATGTCCAGCTCCTTCTGGATGATATCCTGTCCTTACAGTGTGGCAACTTCAGCCCTCAGCTTGGTATCATCAGCAAACTTGCTGAGGGTGCACTCAATCTCGCTGCCTATGTCATTGATGAAGATATTAAATAGCACTGGTCCCAGTATGGACACCTGAGGGACACCACCTGTCATGGAAGGGACACCATTTATCATGGATAAACTGTAAAAAAAAAAAAAAAAAAAATTTGGACATTTTCTTTTTTGGTATTTTTTCTTATCTTCTGATTTTCCGAACTAGTTTAAAAGATACATTGGTTTTGGACACTAAGATGAAAAAGTTGAGATTAATCTTCTGGGCTGTAGGTTGGAAATGCAAGAAGGGGATTACAGTCTCTCTTCTCACAGGCAATATGAACCTAATATGCTCTGAGGAATTATGACAACAGGGATTCCAAATCCTTTCACAGTCTGGGTTCAGACCCAACCATTGCTTTTGTTCCAAATCACTCAGGGAAAAGAGAAAATTACCGACTTTATAAAAAGCATGCACATTTAAGAACTTTTGCAATGAGTGTGAGTGATATGCTATAGTCATTCTGCTACTGTGTGTCAACTTTTTCCAAGTATGAGCTCCATGTGTCCATAATTAGTATTTCCCAACTGGATTATGCAATCTGAAATTAGTCTACAAATATTGCAAATGCATAATAAGCATCATTACATTATTATAGAAGCCTCTTATTTGCAAGCATGTATATCATCAATTTCTTTCTTTTCTAATGATAATCTCACCAATTGTCATTCATTAATAATCTTACAATTGCAATTCACTAATTCCAAGTATGGTTAATTTTCTTATTAAGCTAATGATCATTCTGAATAGCAGCTATTCTCATTAGTCTACATTTGTTCACCTTTTGCACTTGGATTAAACTTCCATAGCAGCATCCAAAATAATTTTATTCTCAGAAAACACATGGTAAATATATCAGGAATATATGAATACAGGATTCATAAAACAGTTCTGTTCAATGTGCATGTTTAAAAAAGGGGTTCTTCAAAAGATAACATTAATAATCATATGACTTCTATATTCATGTAGATAGAGCTCATGATGAAAGCAGTATTAATGTGTTTTATTTGTTCACTCTGTCAACTGCAAATATAAGACAAACACAGTAGAATCTTTCCTGAGTCCATTATAGTATCAGTTACGTTAACATTAACATATCATAATGCAGGAATATAACTCGAAGATTAGAAATACCAAAACAGATTACTTCAAACTAGAAGTAATACTTTGTGCTAATAAGACCTGTACACGTTGCCTGAACACAACGGGCTGACACGTTTGCTAGCCCTGCCAGTTACCATCTACAGAATGTACTTGTTGCCACAACGTAATATTTCATGCGTTTTAGCAAACAGCAATGCTTCATGAGTTTTAGCAAACAGTATACACCTGTACGAAGGAATTTAAACACAGAGCTAAAAGTAGTTGCTAGCAGAAATTTCTAGAATAGCCCAGGAGGGCTTTTACAAATCAGGACATGAAGAGTCTCTTCACATTTAAATTTCCCTTGGCTGTTAAATGCTGCTGCATTAGCAGATCTTGTGAACTGAAAAACACTGCTGAGTTGCCTTGCATATAGCTACAACACTACTGAAATCCTAAACACAACTGTTAAAGAGTCTTTGCAAGCTGTATTTTAAAATGTGTCAATTCATTCACATACAGACTACAGAGATATGTTATACATGATCATTAACCACAGATAAAAGCTGATTAAAACATACCTAAAACCAAATATGTACAAAGCCTGTTAAGTGTTATAAAGGAGAAAAGTGGAAACTATTTAGAATTAGACAGCTGGACTAATGATTGCAAGTTTTAGAAAAGTGGTATACAGCAGCTGCTAAGCTGCAGACCACAGTCCTCCATTTCTAAGGTACCAACACAGAATCAACTATCACACTGTCTAAATACTTAACATAAATCTAACCCACTTTACACACTCAGAAACTCTGTAATCTCTTCGACATCATAAGTGGCCACGGGATTACAAAGCAGAACTGGACAGAAGAATAAAATTGGAAGGCCAGCTACTCAAAATTCTCTCAGATGACCACTGAGATAATATCTCGGAAAGGACAGATGAAGAGAGAAATAGAAAGGAGAAAATATTCTACATGAGCTTTCTCATATGTTTCAAATATCAAAATTAAAAGTATCCAGACAAAATTTCAGATATTAAGATGCACTTCTTTTTTGCTAAATTTGGGTTCAGACATTCAGGGGTTCTCTGTTTCACTACATCAGTTTAACTTAATGTTAGCTACCAATTTTCACAAATTTTCATAAATTTCTGCCAGTAAAGACTTGTCCCAACATCATACCTTCACATCACAGTTTTAAAAAATATGTAATGAAGTGTCTTTTTTTTTAAGTGGCAGTACTGCAGTCCTGCTGATGCACAAAAAGCACTGTTTTACCACAGGAAAGCATATGGCTTCACACAGTAAGGGTGACAAAGTGTAACGTCAACTTATTTTTAAAAATCTAGCTAACATTTGACATTACAGTCCAGATATCATGGAGTAACATAAAGGTCAGACGTTATCTTAGAAGGTCACAAAAGGCCCATGAAAGATTATTGTTCTTACAATTTCCTGGCTTTGTAAGGTACTTTAAATAAGTTTCAATAAACATAAGTCAAATATACCAACAGTTCTCAAAGGTGTGCATGCTATCACTATCAGGTAGTAGTTATATTGACAAAGAAGAATTTATATTCTTCACAAGTTTTACAAAGAAATCACAGCTTACAGTGGGGAAAACGCAGTTAACAACAAAGCATTTCATGTCCTGTGGAACCTACTCCTATTTTAATCAGAAATCTGAAACTATCACATCATAAGCTAACAATAAAACTAAGTCCTTTAATTCTGTCTCATGGATTCAGCTAAGCTATTATCAATTAAGGATACAGAACATAATTTGTAATTAAGTTTTCCCCTTTAATGTTAAACAGATAAGCCTTTGAACTCAAGGAAAGTGCAAACTAATACAAATCTGTTGTAGGAAAAAATACTACTGTCAGTGTCCTATAGGACTGAAGAGCACACTGTGCATGATCACGCATTTAAATATCTTCCAACAGTATCTCTTTACTAAGGTCAAACTCAGCATCAGTTTAAAAATAGACTTTTCTGAGGGTGAAGGGGATCTTATGCAGACACAAACATCACAGCAGGCCTTCTGGGTGTACAGGATGCTATTATCTTTTGCTTGCTGACAATATACTTCCCTTTATATGGCAGGAGCATACTTCTCTCATTACAGATGCCCTAGTTCTTGAAACATCAAAGTTATTGTTCTGAGAATGTCACTAATTTGTCCCTTAAAGCTAACATATAAAACAACATATAACACAAGAAATATACTCACTAGCTATCTCTTTTCTGCCTTAATATATACACTATTAATTACCAAAATCCTAAATGGTAATATACTATGGATCTTGGTTTTAAGTGAACTACAATTTTAAGGTTTTACCTCTACATTTTTCCCTAGTCCAAATTTCTTTTTATATACTATGTTTTTTACATTTCACAATGGTAGCCATAAAAGAAAATACCTGCACTATCAGGGAAAATCTGAGCTGAGGGGCTAGAGAGTAGCAGACTAGATTGTTCTGCTTCATATTGGCATAGAAGACAGGTCACATTTAAATCAATTTAAGTTCTAGTTATGAAATAAATGAAAAAGATCCTCATAGATTCTTACTACATCAAGCCATTCAATTACAGCCATGACACTTAAATTTGCAGATAATCCTTTTCTTTGCTTTTGGTTTTCTATCATATTATTCTTTTACCTTCATTTTAGGTGTCTTTTATACTTTATTCTTGACACATTTCTCTACAATTTGCAGTCAAAATGTTGACCTTGTCCCCTATGAATAAATCCGGTCAGACTTAATTGAAAATCTAACAAGTCAGCAAACAACTAATTGTGTACTTTCCAGGCTCTTCTTATCACTTGGGAACTGCTCTCCACATAGATTTGCAAAGTAGTTCCCCTTACTGTAATATGTTAAACATGACCTAATGTTCAACCGTCTGCATGCAGACTGCCACCCACCCCACCGATTGCTTTACCACACACATTTGCCTGAATTTACTCATTGTTTCTGCTTTAGAGAATTTACAATCTATTTATAAAACCCTAATGAAATCTTACCATTCCCTGTATGTTCAGCTATTAACACAACAGGATCCCAATGCACGACTAGGTGTTTCAGAAGATGTTGTAAGACAGGTATCAGAGCCATATCTACAGAATAAGAGGTTTTTAGGAACTCCACTACTGTACTGTAAAACAAATTAAAAACATCATAATGCATATTCTAAATGCTGTTGACTTGTAGCTTCAAAAGGATATCAAAATTATGTCTCTTATCTTAACAATTTCATGCTGAAATTCCATTTGATGTTGACAAACAGAGTAATTCAGGTTGGAAGGTACCTCTGGGAATCATCTACTTCAACTGCTGGCCAAAACAGACACAACTGCAAAGCTAGATCGGAGTGTTTGGGCTTTTATGGCTTTCTTCAAGGATGAAGGTTGCACAATCTCTCTGACTAATGACTTAACCAGCTAATTGTGTAATTTTTGTCCTTATATCTGGTCAGAATACCCCTTGCTGCAATTGTGACCATTGTCTCTCTTCCCTTCTGAGAAGAATTTTACTCCATTTCCATGCAGCTAATCAACAAATAGTTGACAAAAGCAGTAAGGTCTCCTCCCAGCTAAACAAATATATGCATGTATTTAAAGCTCAATTTTGTTTAGTTGCACTTTCCAGGAGCAGTTGATTGCACATAAAAAACTAATGTTACATTCATGAATACAGTCTAACATAATTTCCCTAGAAAATACAGTGATGATAAGGTTAATTATCATTTTAAACCTGATAATTTGCCATTCCCTTGTTTTTGCCTTTGCTAACAGGCTGAAAAAAAACCCCAACCAAAAAGAAAACAAGGCCAAGACTCTGCTTATTACATGCAAAAATATTCACATCTGCAATATACTCAGCATAGGTCAAGACCCGTGGTTTTTCCTCCAACTTCACCAATTAGACTGGAAATAAATATTCTTGATGTGTAAGCAGATTTCACTTTGTCAGCATATGTATAGTTCATTGAAAGATTCCTAGAAGTAACATTCTGCAGTTAATATTTATGGTTGCTCATAATACAACTAACTAAACTGGTATAGGGAAAACTATTACTAAAAGATAAGAAGTCAGTTGTGGTGGTATTTAAACTGTAATTTGTCCAAGAACACACTGTATGAAATATCCCATATCATAAAATATCACCTCAGTATTTTCCAGAACAGACACAAAATAAAAGCAGCCTAACTACACATACTGCGTTTTCAGAAACTACAGAAGCAACTTAATTTGCCTAATAGCTTCTGACTAGCACTTTAAAAATAAATAAAACAAAAAATATCAAGCTTTATCACTTAAGAAAAATTACTGCATTCTCAGTTTCAGGCATTGCTAAACCATATTACAACATCCTATGTACATTTCTCTGTTAAAGCTTTCACAATATTGCAAGTAACAGGATATAGCATTGAAACATGCTAGCATTGATGCTAAGGAATCAGATATGTTTGAAAGAGAATGGTCTTATATGAAGAAGAAAGGGTAAGCTGATCTCCAGAGTTGTACTAAAAAGATTTTTCATTACTCCATCTCTTTCAAAATACAGAGCTACCACTTCATAATAGAAGCTGATACAGCATCTTTAGACCCAAAATGTGTATTACTCTTGAATCCTTCACGATTCAAGTAAGGCAATAAGAAAAGTAAGAATTTAATCTAATAAGAAGTTTATCTTAAATGGAATCTACCATTTCATCAATTCAAGACTCAGAATTTCATCATTTCAGTGCAACCTAAGTTTAAGAACTTTGATACCTATCTTCTTTCGGAATCATAGTTCATTGGCTTCCTCACAAGTCCTTTACCTTCAAAGGGAAAGAAATTACTTTCAACAAACTATCAGTTTACTTTCAGTTTAACAATATTCTAAAGCCTTGAGCTACCTGATCAGGAGACTGAGTACACATTCAGAAATTATGGTCTATCTATACTTATAATAATAAAAAATACATTTTTGTGCAAGAATAACCATATGAATAGCCACAATATTTTTAATCCTAAGCCATCACAGACCTTCAGTCTGAATTTACTTAGGATGGAGGTGTCTAATCTGAATACCTTATAAAGAACAAGCATTAGGATTCCCTGTTAGTTGCTGAAACAGCCATATTTCCTGCCTCTTCCAGCAATGAGATTGTGTAGACTATTTCATATAGCTTTTCATATCTCTAGGTAGCTACCAGCAATGCCAGTGATAAATAACCAGTAATTACTTTTCAGTAGTTGGAAATGTACTGAAAAAATATATCAAACATTTCTCTATCAGAGTTGTCAAATTTTCTTTAAGGTTAAAAAAAACAGTTAAGAAAAAATATCCTGTTACGGTTCTGTACATACAGCACAGCAGGCATCTGTACCACCAGATTCTGCTGAAAGGAAATAAAGTTCCTAGCATCTAAATTATAAATATTTCAAAAGGTAAAAGTGACATTTTTTTCAAAACAAAGGCAGGTTTCAAGCTCCTTTTGCTCAACATGACCTTTGCAGGGCAGCCAGGCATCACACTGTAAGGCAGAGTTACAGGATCAGAGACAGCTCTCCAGCCAATCACATCAGGACTGTAATTTCTGCAATATTTCAAGCGGTCAGCAATTAGACCCTGGATCTCCAAAATACTATGACTGTCCATCATCAAGAAAAGTATAAAAATCTATTCTGTGCTACTTAATTTGTTAGAATAAAAGGGTTTTTTTCCCTTCTTCACATGCCTGATCACTAAAAAGTGAAGTAAAAATAAACAAATCCAATTAATAAACGTATTACTTTTATTTTGAGATTGAAAATTACTGTTAACAGTCCTCCTTCAGTAGGACATAGGTCCTCCTTATGCATTAATTAGCTACTAACATCTTATCTGATCATCTTACAATTTAAACATCACAAGAGAATGGAGTTTTTTCTCCCTTATTTCTTGTTTTCCAAAGCATCAGACGTGTATATATATATATATTTGGATTAAACTTCAACTGTAACTTGTTTTTATCATTCACATCCTAATCTGGCTGAGTTACAACATAACTATAACTTGCATTTATTCCTGTGTAGATACAGATGGGCCTAGAAGCAAAATATTCAGAACATGAAGTATTGATCAGCAGATCAACAGTACCCTTCCCAGTCAACTCCCCTTTCACAAATGTCTCAAGCCATCTAACTGACTTCATATCACTAACTTTTTAGGAAAAAAAAAATCTATTTCTTTTTAATTCTCCATATTGCAATTTAATGACTAAAGCATCTGTAATCCATAACATTCACATACATTACTTTTTGGCGTAAAGATTCTAGCTAGACTCTCTCCAGCACTGATTCTGTGCAATTAGTCTTGTAAACATCCTACTAGTATTCACAGACTTTAAATTAAACAACTATAACTTCAATTTCAATTCTTTTCTCCACAACTTCTCAGTATTACAATAACAGCCTAGTTACATCCATCCTGAAGTACTTCATAATAAAACCAGGGATGACGTAAGGTATCTGAAAACTTTCTGTAGAAGATGGATTTTACTTACTGTATAAACACAAGATGCTAGTCTGTCTTTTTATTCACACATCCATATATAGTACAATATTGTAACAAAGATAATAAAAGTAGAACTACATATTTGATTTTTATCAGGAAGACATGAAGATAGGGGTTTAATCCCAGCTAAATGAACAGAATAAGAAAAGATTTTCTGAGGTCACTGAGGAACAGAAAGTAAAGTAATTATTTAGCTTCTATGTCAGCACAACCTCCTTTGCAGTGTCCTACCTGCCAGGAGACAGATGACTTGGTACAGGGACCTAAGTACAAACAAAAATAGAATAGAAATTGGAAGACTTAAGAAGGTCAAGCAGAGATATACGTAAAAGATTGTTCAGTATTTCAATCAGGAAGAAGCTTTCTTAACAATAATGCAAGAACTATTAAATATTCCTTCATGTTACATTTATCAGAATTTAGTACAAAATCTTTTCATAATTACAGTCGATTCATTTACTGATTCAAATTCAAGGCAGTTCCTTCAGTAACTTCGTACTGATTTTTATTTTACTAGGCTAGTCTTACTAATGAAATTCCAATTACTGATATTTTATGAATAGTATGTATTCACTTTGCACCATTTCAGAATTATTTTGTTTCCATCAACACAACAGGAGCACATTCCTTCAAACTCTGGATTATTCATATTTGTGTAAATGGACTGAAACTTGTTGAACCATCACATAAAATCATCATGGCAACTACCTTTTCCAATTTCCATTCTGCCAGTGAGGGATACAGAAGCAGATATAACCTTACACACAGTAGTTTGATTCTTCCTCTAGAATGTTGATTTGCATTGGACTTGACAGAGCTCAAATACACATAAACTTACACAAAAATACTTAGCAGCTACCAAAGGCAAGGGAGTTTGCCAAAAGGCCTGAACACACTCTTACAATCAGAGTAAGCAGTGGCAGATGACACTTTAGAGACTTAATCAAGACAGTAGATATGAAGAATGCTTTTAAAAAAAAATGTCAAGGAATTTTCTATGTAAAATGCTGGAATGGTACTTAAAGCAATTATGCTTCTATATAAGAACTCACAAGAAGCTGAAAAAAACCTACATTTATTTATTGCCTTACTATTATAGTTGACCTTTAAAAACATGTCTTTAAGTACACTGCCCATTTTCATTCAGCTATTATAGTTCAAAATTTTAGAAGCATGTTACCATTCAGAATGTACAGAACAAACAGCATGGTTCTCCACATTTTGCCAGATTACATTAGCATAACTTTTTTCATTTATTACATGTAGGCACACATTCTAAATTAGAAATGGAAGGACACCTGGCAACCTACCCAGCAAACAGGTTCCTGCTCTCAGTCACGTCTTGGAGAATTTGTTCTCTCTATTACACCAGTAACATAACCTTCAAAGGCTAAAATTAGTATTTGTGAATATATACAGCCTGGAAATTTCATAATTCGGACTCTAAAAACTCTATTTTTACTGCTGCCATTATTAATGCCTTTGTTTAAAGCCTATTAACCAGGTAAAGAAAAAGATAATGTTCAAATTTCTATTCATCTAAAAAGATATTTTAAATATCTGAATTAATACTGTTGTATTTCAAACGTCTGCAAAAACTTACTTAAATTTTCTCATATCAATAGAATACCCATTCTACATAGATACGTTGATTTTGCAATCTTCTAGGTGTTGCAACAGCTTCTTTTTACATTGAGACAGGAATTTTTGAACAAAAAGAGGGCAAGATTTTACATCCAGGATATAAGGTTTTCTGCAGAGACAAGCAAAATGAATTCTAGGTTATAAATCACTCTTTAGCAACATCTTTTTACAACACCATCTGCATTTCTACACAGCACAAACCAAATGACACACAGGTAAATTGGCAAAAATGTCCATTAATACACTACAGAAAAGCATTAACAGCAGAAAGTGCAGTTGTGGCATATATTCCTGAAGCCCTGCATGAGCTATACAGCCCACACTGTGACGCATGCTGCTACAGCTACAAAGTTGTTGGCATTCAAACTTAGAGTAAAACCAGCTGGGAGAAGCCTACTCATCCTATAACTTATTCAGCAATATCTGCTAAAGTCCTACCTCAACAGAGCTCTTAAAAAACAAAAGGTCTTTCTCACCACAAAAGTTATTTAAAGATCAAGGTCTCTCTGGTAAAAACATTAATCCATTTATCTTTTAAAGACGACCTCATGTGCCACATGACTATGTTCTGTCTTTGCAGATATATAAGTGCATTTACAAAACTAAGCAAGTAACACCCTTTCTTTTGGATCTTTTTAGGAGATGCAAAGGTAGCATACTGGAAAACAGAATGGAAATTATTAAATGTATTGAAAAAATATTCCTGTTCTGAGTTTCAATATATCAAGACCCAGTAATATAGCAGTATCTAATTTAAGCACTCAAGTAAGTGATCAAATTAAGGATAATATTAATTTCCTTTAGTTCTGAATCAACTTAAAATTGTGACTTCAAAAGTTATAATATGTAACACTGAACTTTCATAATTCTGGAATCAATAAGGATGAGTTCAAGCTAAAAGGAAAACCATTAAATTAAAACGGTTTCTAAAAAGTTGAACTAAGATTTAACTAAACCATGAGTAAACAAATCAATCATTGTTACCAAATTATTCTTTCCATCGGTTTTACATGACTCTAATTTTACATTTTTAAGAACTAATGTCATTCTAAATGTTATGTCTAAAACCAGCTATAGGCACATGGATGCACACACAGTGGCACAGTTGTGGTTGTGATGCAGTTACATCTACATCAGATGCAAAGGCAGAGATGACAGAGACACGACATTCATTCCCGTAAAGACATAGTCTTCATTTATTCCTTTAACCAAGCATAAACTCTACCAAATTCCTAGGGACAGGGTACTCATTTGTAATCAAAGACATCAAATAACAAAAATCTTATTTAAGCTAGAAATAGATTGCACGATAGAGGAAAATCTTTTGTATCTGCAGCCAGTATTAAAAGCATAATCACAGGCTGATTGACCCTCTCTTGGGGTCTACCTCCTCTCTTTGCTCCAAAGTTTGGCTGTTGGACATCTACTTATACTTGACTTCACCAGTTGGGTTCTGAACAATCCTTTTTAAGAGTTGTGACAGAAACAGCACTCATCCAGAACGACACAGTATTTCTGATGATATGAAAAAAGCTTGGGAAGTCCCAGTCAAGCTGCCATGAACTAGTATCTCACGTCAGCTCTTGCTCTGCAAAATAACACCCTCACACAACCTTACAGCTATTTTCTTCTATGACTTGGCACAGAGGAGACAGTGGATAAATGTTAAGCAGCCAAGCAGGATAGAAAGAAGTTTTACATATCCATCTGCCTATTGCAGTAGCACAAACACTTTTTTGTCTAAATTTATGACAGGGACAGAAAAAGCAAAAGTTGATGAGAGAGGGGCCTTCCCTGCTCATGTTTTGCCTAAATCAGTCAAATCCTCTCTGAGGACCACCATGTAAAATTCATAAATATACATAGGATATCTATTCACTAGTGAGTTACAGAAATCACTGGTAAAGTATCGAAGTGAAAAGGATAAAACTATTAACCCTTTTACAAAATAAAATCCTCCTGTAGCAAAGGTTTTGCCTCAAACAAATGACAAGGGTAAAAAAATCACATCCAAATACTACATCATTTTAATCTTTACAATGTTTATATTGTAATAAGCTAGTAGGCCAAAGCTGCTTCTAAGAAATCCATGTCATGAGCTACTCAACAATTCAAAAGTTGTTACTAATATATAACATTCTTCAATATTTTCATATCAAAAATATTAAATAGATTATTTTTATTGTATAACTTCCTTGGTATTGTTCTTAAAGTGCTTTTTTAATTCTCTAGTCTGATGTTCAGTGCACTTCTCCAAAAATTTAGAAAAATCTCAGTTCAATGCATAAATGCAATGTGACCTCTTCCACGTGGATGTGCCTAAGCTCCACCAATAACAGGGTTCTTTCAAATCACAGAAAAACTACACAGAATCTAAAATATTAGATATTATGCCCAAATATACAACAAAATGAAAGCAATCAATGTAGATGGCTCAGATGGTACCACAAACCTTCAATCCATTAAAATCAGCAAAAATATACTCACTTACCATAACAGGACCAAGATGTACAATAAGAATAAAATCATTCTGTTTTCTGATTAGACAACATGCTCATCTTCTGTTCGGTCTATTACTTGCTAATCAGTTACATTCACTGTTTTAAACAATCACCAGAGCATGACTTCGGCAGAGGGATGCATACGCAGGCAGAATCAAATTTTACAAGCAGTCATTAAGTGACTTGAAATTGGAGTCCATTTGCAATACTAGGTGTTGCAAACATTAATAAATTTATAATTGTAGCTGGACCATTTAAAGAAAATCCTATATGCCAGACAATAAGAAGGGACATAAAGTAAATTTTAAGTTTTTTAGCAAAATAAGGCTATATGAGAGAGTTAGCTTTAAGAGCTGGCAGTGAAAATTGTCATACAAATTACAACTACAGTGAAGAGGCAGGCAAAAAATGGGAAAATTAGCAGAGATGTATAATGTACAACAAAAAGGAAGCCAGATAATACAGCCTCTGAAGACAGTTCTGTTATAGTCTACATATTCTGCCTTTCACTTAGAAAACTAAAACTTTAAGCTTAAACTATCCAAGCATGTAGTATGAACATATGTTAAATCATTGTGTCAGTTACAGACACTTCGACATTACATTTCTATATTACATTGCAGCTGTAATGGAGTGTCTGTCCTCTTAGTCTTGAGTATTTTCAGCAGCTAAACACTGCCACCTTTTGGCTTGATACATAGACCTCCAGTTACAATTGTAAAAACTTGTTTTTTCTATACATATGTTCTTTATGGAAATGGTTGAATTCTTGTGATCTTATTTAAAATTTTACTCAGTAGCCATATTTCTCCAGAAACTTAGTATTAATTTGTAAATTAATACTACTTTTCTCACGAATATGAGCACACAGTCAAACAACTGAAAAAGTGTACTCCATTGAGCCATATAGTATTTTCTCTCTTTTATCTCACAGCTCTTTATTCTTACCAGTTTTTTTACAAACATATACCATATCACATAATATCTTACACTGCATTCCTTTCAAGTAAAATTTTGGTAATATGTTTTTTGAATATCCAAGTTTCAAAACTGATTACAAGAATAACAATGATGCATTATTAAAAATTGTATATTCCTTACTCATATATGTACTTACAGTACTCTAAATTAAATACTGATGGTTCAACAGTTATATAAGCATGCATTGAAACGCATGCAAAGTTACTTACACCAATGACACGATATCCCCACGTTGTACATCATAATTGCGAATGCTCCAGTGGTTTAAAAGCACTACATCAGATGTTTGTCTTCCCCCAGGATTCAAAGAAGGCTGAGAGAGAGGGTAAAAAAAATGCATTATACCTACATTTCATCTATTAATCCTCCACCTAACTCTCATTCCATCAACAGGTGAAATCCATTAAAATCAGCAAAAATATACTCACTTATCTGTTGTATTCTGGGAAATATATTTCTTTAAAATGCTATGCTAAATGTCATTAATTTATGGCAACCTGTAGTTCACTTCTTTCAGTGCACTATTGCAAGCAATTTAAATTACACAGGATAAATACTTATGACAAGCCTGATGAAAAGCGATGATTGCCTTTACTGCATTATCATTTAACTTCTTAACAAAGGAGACCCAATAGCATTAATTCCCAGGAGAAAAAAGCCCAAACTTTCTGCAGGCATTTTATTGCTTATATAAGCTTAACACACTAAAAATTAAATGCATACTTGTAACAATGCACTTTTTGCAAAGAGAAAAACCTAACCCTACAACTACAGCATATACTGAAAATGCCAGTAAATGCAGGCCTTCAATAACAGCTAGATGGCCTTCATCTCTGCCGACTGACTTGATTCCTCTTGTCCTTCAGCAGTTTCTGCGACTTGTGTAGGACTCCATACAGCATACTCCATTTCAACCTTCATTTTTTTTCCCACACTGTGACAGGATCTATCAGGTAACAGGGCATATTGTTTCTGATAGTTTATTATGCAGTGGGGCTTCTTCAGCACACGTCATCTCCTCCTCTGGTGATACTGAGATCTTTGCCTCCTGGCCAGTCCACGATCACTTCTAAGATTCTTGGGCAACTGGAATTTCCTGTTCAAGTCTGTTGTGTGATCAATGCCACCCACTTACTCCATGTACCTTCATTTGCATGACATGTAGAAAGAAAGTTCCTTTTGAACATCCAGGCCAGCACCAGCTCTTGGGCTGCTAAGAGGAGCTGTGCTTCAGTACCAAACGCTTCTGAAACAGCTTGAACTCCTTCATATACTGCCAATATCTCTTTTTTAGTTGGAGCTGGCCTCAGATCCTCTGTATCTCCAAACTCAAAACCTTAGCGGTTGACCTTGAGCCTCCTCTGGTGTTTTCTGCCAAAGGCTCCAGGTAGGGTCTGCTACCCTATATGTCCATCTGCTGTGTGGAGTACCTTTTTAACATCTCCGCCTGCCAAGACTGGCTTAAGAACTACTGTATGAACTATCTCTTATTTAATTTGTTCAAAGGCTTGTCCTTGGTCAAAGTCTCATGGAATATCGCTTTTATTCCGGGACAACTGACACAGTGGGCTTATAATCAGGCTGTAATTTGGAGTACACATTCTCCAAAATTCACCATACCTAAGAAATACTGTGTTTCCTTTTAACTAGCCAGTGGAGACATAAATGCTATTTTGTTGATCACACCCATTGCCCATCTTGTCATTTTATTTCTAAAAACTTGATCTCCTGTGCAGGTTCCTTGACTTACTTTCATTTATGGCAAAATCCATTTTCAAAAGAGTTTGGACTGTTTTCTCCCCTTTCTCATAAATTTCTGCTGCTGTACTGACCCATATACCAACGTCATCAATGTATCATAGGGTGAAACTCCAGAACACCTGCTCAAGTATAGTTTGGATCAAACCATAACAAATGTTAGGGCTGTGTTTCCACCCCTGGGGCAGTTGATTCCAGGTGTACTGGACACTCCTTCAAATCCTTCAAGTGAAAGCAAACTGCAGCCTGCACTCTGCTGCTAAAGGAACAGACAAACACGTTAACAGTATCAGTTGTGGCTTACCATTTGGCTGTCTTTGACTCTAGTCAATATTGAAATGCTAACTTTTCTGGCACAGCAGCACTCAGTGGTAGCATGACTTCATGCAGGCCACAATAGTCTGTTGTTAGTTTCCACTCCATTAGACTTTCACATTGGTCATATAGGACTTTAAAGGGTAGGCAAGTCTTGCTGATCATTCCTTGGCTCTCCAGTCAACAAATCAGCTTATGGATAGGAACAAGGGAATCACGGTTGGTGAACTGGTATAGTGGTGATTGCCACCTGTTGTTCTTCGACCCTCAGAAACTTTACAACAGAAAGGTCCTCCGAGAGACTGGGCAAAGTGGACAGCTATTTCATTTCCTCTGTCTCCAAGGTAACTATACTGAAAGCTTACCCATACCCTTTTGGGTCCTTGAAATACCCTATCCTGAGGATGCACTGAACCTCTGGACCAGTCACAACACGGTGCTTCTGCCATTCATTCCCAGTTAGGCTCACTTGAGTCTCCGATACTGTTAGTTGTTGGGATCTTGATGGCATTAGGGTACACTGTGCACTGGTATCTACGAAAGCCTTATGCTCCTGGTGGTCTGATATACCAGGACATTGAACCTACACAGTCCAATAAATCTGTTTGTCCCTTTCCTCCACCTGGCTACAAGTAGGGCCCCTCTAGCTCTGTTCATAGTATTTGCTACTCAGTTCTTATAAATACAAAGCAGAAGTCTCTTTTATAGGACTGGTGTAATATCAGCCTTTCTGTTCTGTCTGAAGAACTGTCCTCTCGAGACTGGAGCAGTATTTTTCCTTGAAGAATCCCTACTCTCATTTGTGATTACACTTCCTTGCAACTCACATACACATGCCTCTAGAGTCGAGGTAGGTTTCCCATGCCACTTCCTCATGCCCTCTCTGTGGTCACACAAGGTAAACCCCAGGGTGCTTCATAGTCTGTACCCTTTGTATCCTCTTTAGCAGAGGAGTAGTTAAAATAGCTGCAATAGTGCTCTGTTTAGGTAAGTAAGACCTACCCTCTTAAAGTTGCTAGATCTTCTGGGACATTTCCTCCACAGCTGAGACAGGGCAGGAAGACAGATTTTTTGTATTGCCAGAGTTTGTCAGCAAATTCATCCACCAAGTCTTTTTCATAAATTATGATTCAACAACAACAAAGCCAAGAAGTATAAAATGGACTTAATGTACAAGTCTTTAGACTTAATGTGTTCAGAAACAACATATTCCCTGTGACATTTTTACTAGCCATAAAGTCTCAGGTCTAGCAATACAAAAATACAGCTTCTGAAAAAGCAGTCGCAAATAGGCTGACAAGGGCTGTTTACTTCTGCAAGAAATAAAATAATACAGAGGCTTCTTTCTTCCTCTGTCTTGAAGCATGATAACTTGTTTGCTCAAGTTCTCAGCATAATAGCCTGCTGCAAATGAGACACACAGGTCTTAATTTAGAACTGTGTTACAGAAGTCACAAAATAGTCACTCTTTCCAATTACTAACTAATCTAATGCTAAAAGCATGCAAATTGAGATCCCCAGCCATGTGATGAAGCCTCACAGGACATGAAGTTCTGGAAGTAGGAGGGTAAAAGCGTGCCCTTTTACTATAAATAATGATTAACTTGATAGTTGTTATGCTGCTAGTGAATAAAAGAAGGTCACAACTTATTTGCTTACAGCTTGGGGAACAGAAAGAATATTCACACAAGCTCATGGGCTTAGGTACAGTAATCCTAACAATAAAGTCAGGAGAAACTGCCACAGAATAATTACAACTGTGATTATGCATAATGGAAGAGAACACTCAATAATGTTTGCTACTGAAACAAGTGTGCTTCATCAGAGATCACTAGTCAAACTACTTGCTATAATCCTTGGTACTGAACTGTTTGCAACAGAATTTGCATATAAAGTTGCATGTACACTGTCATCTTTCATCTCACTTGAAAATAGGCCATTTGATTTAATGAATTTGCAAATTCCTATATCTATGGGGGGTTCTTTTCTCCACATCATTATGTATGAAGAGTCCTTAATACCAGACAAGCAGAGAAACTTAATAGAAAAAAAAACCCAACAAATTAATATCAAGATGCTCATATGAGAACAAACAAGAAGCATCACAAAAAAATCACAACAGCCAATTAAAAAAATCATATTGCCAGTTATTTGTGTCAGTTAGATTCAATGCTGCAAACAGATTACAACTCATTTGAAACCCACTATTAACAAAATGCTAGATGAGCACATCAACCTGCAAGATCAGAAGCAACTGAAAACACCTCAAGAGTGGATTAAGAAAGCAGTACTTTTGAAAAGAAAAAAGAAGGTAATGAAACAATTAAAAAATGTTAAAATTATGAATTATGAGCTGCAAGAGTTCACTGTTATTCCCTACAGGTTAGAGTTAATACTCGTATACACTGAAATCAGCACAAGTGAACAATTATGACAAGTGGCTGAAAGCACTGTAAAAACACAAGATCAGCTTGAGACAATGAAATTGTACAAAGTCTGTCTTAATTGACTGGGAATAAATAAAAAATGTATTTTCATTAGAAGTTTTATTCAGAATGCTTTACAGGGTGTCAAAAACCATTATCAGTGACTGTGAAGCAGCAGTAAGGTTGGTCCAAAACAAAAAACAGAAAGAGGGGAGAGACCAAGACAGAAAAAGTGAAAGCAGGACAGTGAGAATGGCACAGATTTGTTCCTTGCTTCTTGCCCAACCTTTCAATTTCAGGCTCAGCAGCAGCCCCAGTGATGAGTACACAAAGCCAGCTAGATGGTTTAGAGGTCTACTACAACCAAATTTTTGGGAATAATACCATGATATCTTCAATTTGAGACAATACGATATCATTGTAAGCATGTGATTGATGGATACAAGACTACATGCTGACTGAACTTCACTCCCTCTCATACAGAATAATAAAATCATAGAATTATACAATAGTTTGGGTCAGAAGGGACCTTAAAAATTATCCAGTTCCAACTCCCCTGTCACTGGCAGGGACATCCCACTAGATCAGGTTACCCATCCAACCTGGCCCAGAACACCTCCAGGGATGGGGCAGCCACAACTTCCCTGGGCAACCTGTGCCAGTGCCTCACCACTCCCATCGTGAAGAAATTCTTCCTAACATAACATTCCTAGTCTAAATCTGCCCTTCTCCAGCTTATATCCTTTTCGCCTTGTCCTATCACCACAAACTTTTATGAACAGTCCCTCTCCAGCTTTCTTGTAGGCTCCTTTCAGGTACTGGAAGGTCACTATAAGATCTTCTCGGAGCCTTTTCTTCTCCAGGCTGAACAACCCCAACTCTCTCAGTCTGTCCTCAGAGGGAAGGTGCTCCAGTAGATCATCCTTGTAGCCCTCCTCTGGACCCGTTCCAACAGTTCCATATCCTTTTTGCCTTGAGGATTCCACAACTGGACACAGTACTCTAGATGAGGTCTCACAAGAGAGGAATAGAGAGGCAGAATCACTTCCCTCAATCTGCTGGTCACGCTTCTTTTGATGCAGTCCAGGATATGGTTGGCCTCCTGAGCTGCAAGTGCATATTGCTGGCTCATGTTGAGCTTCTCATCGACCAGCACCCCCAAGTCCTTCTCTGCAGGGCTGCTCTCAACCACATCACCTCCCTTCATGTACCGAAAACAAGGATTGCCCCAACCCAGGTATAGGAACTTGCACCTCAAGTTCAACCTGTGTTGAACCTCATGAGGTTCTCACAGACCCACTTCTCCAGCCTGTCCAAAGCTATATACATAGCTTTCAGGTACATTCACTCTTCAGAGAACAAAATAAACAGATGAAATGACAAAGCAATGACCAGTACTCCGTCAAGTTACTTAGTAAGAGAAGGATATATTCCTTATAATTATGTCCCTGTCAGACTTAGTTAGGTGTCTAATAAATCTGGGAAAGGAAAGTAGTGTGTTATTAAAAGCACCATGAAGTCTTTTTTTTCTGTAGTCTGAACATCCATATACACTAAAGCTTAAGACAGACTTCTTTTTAAGTGCTTCTGTCCAGAATAAAACCAGAGACAGAATTTTACAGACACCAAGATATCAGCAGAATTAGAAATATCAACCTTAAAGTTACCCATACTTCAATCAACAAATGTTTAGTCAACAGAAACATCAAGGGAATGCCTTGGGATTTTAATCATCCACTGAATATATATTGCTTTCTCTGACCACTATGAACAGTGCATATCTTTCTTTGTCAGCTTGAATAAATTTGAGCAAATAACTGTTGTGTATTTCAAATCTTTCATGGATAAACTTCAGTTAACTGTATGCCCTTCTAGAGAGTACAGAAGCAACACTCCAAAACAATACTAGAATATTCCCTAACACTTGAGGCTTTGACTTGAATGAAAACATAAAAGTGAGGTCTTGACCAAGAGGCTCAACAGAATTGTGGATTAGGGAAGAACAGAAAATGTCTTAGTAACTACTGAGGTAAAACTATCCCAATAAGAATGAAAGAAAAGACCAAACAATGACAGGCAATATGGCATGCTAAAAAAAAAAAAGAACCACGTGAGAGGGAGGGAGGGAGGGAGGGAGGGAGGGAGGGAGGGAGGGAGGGAGGGAGGGAGGGAGGAAGGAAGGAAGGAAGGAAGGAAGGAAGGAAGGAAGGAAGGAAGGAAGGAAGGAAGGAAGGAAGGAAGGAAGGAAGGAAGGAAGGAAGGAAGGAAGGAAGGAAGGAAGGAAGGAAGGAAGGAAGGAAGGAAGGAAGGAAGGAAGGAAGGAAGGAAGGAAGGAAGGAAGGAAGGAAGGAAGGAAGGAAGGAAGGAAGGAAGGAAGGAAGGAAGGAAGGAAGGAAGGAAGGAAGGAAGGAAGGAAGGAAGGACATAAAATTTAAGATGCATTTGAATCTTGAATGCTGCACGTGTCTCTAAATTCCAAGAGGAGCAAAAAATAAGAAGGAAAATAGGGGAGTCATATTAATCTGGCTGATTTTGTACTCATCTAGATGCTGTATCATGTATTTGAATTTCTCCTGTCTGAAGACAGTAGAAAGAGAATGAAACTGTTTCCCCAGTTTCCCATTCCTCCTTTCACAGCAAATTTCTGGCTCTGCAATTGTAAGCCAGTTTTGCCTTACAAATACTGCAATACAGGTACTAGAAAACAGTAAAATCTCTTTGTGAGTCATCAATTCAATCCCAAGAGACAAAAGGTGATGCTCAATAAAGAAATATTTATTTATAATTATGAAGAAGATACATTTATCTATTTACCACTACTTAACTATATATTTTCCTTTCATTGAGACAGAATTTTTGTAAGTGGGATTCTCAAAAGCTTTTCTTTTCACCCCATAAGGGTACTTGTTTAACAAAGTTCTAATTAAATTATTCCATAGTACAATGTGGTCATTTAATATCAACTGAGAAAAATAATTTCTTCTACCTTACTACTGCCACTGGACAGCCACTTTATAATTTCCTGACAGACGAAATATATTTCCAACAATACCTGCATTGATGCTCCTTCCACCCTTGCTACGCAGGCAACTCTGTCCAGGAAAGTCACTGTTACTGGAACAGCAACAAAGAAACCTTTGAAAAAGGCTTTAATGTATCTCTTCCCCACACTGTGAGCCTGTGCCATAATCTGAAAAATATGAAGCAAATGGAAAAAAAAGAAGAAATAAATTGTTATAAACAAATTAAGTAACAACACAGGTGTAGCAATCCAAAATGGCAAGAAAGAAAAGTAATTTTTTTAAGAAAATTAATTCTATTATCTCCTGGTGTGTCCCGATATCCACAGTGGAAAATATGAATGTGCACATGAAAACAAAAAAGAAAAGAAATCTTCATCAGAATTTCAAAGTCTGCTCTATAGAATAGAGTTTGATACTTGGCATTTACCCTGTAGCTAATATGACCATTTACTGTGATTCTTTAAGGGCATAAGTACTTGATAAAAATGACTAAAAGATAACAGTTCAGCTAAGCCAGAAGCAAAACGATATGACCAAACAAAGTCTAAAAATACAAGCCAACAAAGACAGCATCAAGTAGACTGAACTTACCAATTACAAAACATTCAATTGGAGTTTATAACCAAAATCCTTTAAGTCATTTTCTCTCCATAAACTGGTAGCAGTTAATTTGCAACCCCCAAAGACAGATTGTGTTATGTAAGGGAAACCTGAGTATTTGCCACAGACCAGCACTTCTTTCTTAAGTATTTTCACACAAAAATACACAAATGCATGATTTCCACAACTGGTGGTAACTGCAGACATGTAAAAGTAATTTAAACTGTCACTTTAAACTGACACACAGCAACACAAAGACTCCTAGTTTACTACTACACTGGAAAATAAAAGCATACTGGCAAAATGGGCAGCTAAGTGATAAGATATGGGACCATTCCACTCCAACTCACCTTTTATTATGCTATGTCCCATCTATTCATTTAGCCCTAAGCCACTAAATAGTCTCAAAAAATACCTACAAAGCACATGAAACACAAGTTGTTCAATCATATTAGTTACACATCTGAAAAGCAAGTTGAAAATGCAGGTATTGTTGCAAAGGTACAGGCATATTTTACATAACTGCACTTTTATTGTAAGAAATGCTGCCTCTCGTCTGTTGGCAAATCCAACTTAAACTGTTATTTCCACCTAATGTATCCCTTGAAATAACAAGATCTGTCTTCTAAAGGCCAAGAACATCTTTGTGATTGCTTCTGACATTCACCTTCATGAGATTTGAAATTCCTTTAAAAAAAAAAAAGTGGAAATACTTCATCATCTATAACTCTTGCTTATAACACAAGTTAAACTAGAATAATGCCTGTAATTCAATATATTTTCTTTCTGAGTATTTCATGAAAATATTTTCAATTTGTATCAACAGCTTTCACAAAGAATTTGAAATGTGTTGTGAAACAGAACAAAAATCTCATCAATTCAATACAGATGTTAAAATGCTTTACTTCCAGCTTACCATTTAGGCATTCATTATTGGAGTTTTAGTCAGCACAGATTTACCTTTAGAACTATTCCACATAAAACCAGAATGTCTAAAAGTCAGGGGTTTGTCAACTGTTGAAGAAACTATACAATTTCATACATCTTAAAACCCTTCTCTCAATCTAATGATTCTGAACTTCGCCTTTCAAGGCTTCTGGCTGGAATTCTACTCCTCTGCTATGATGTCTGGCGTATCTCAGACCTCTTCCACTCCATCATCAGTACTGGCCTCAAAACACAATTTTGAGATCTTGCATACAAACATACCTACTATGCTCTCTTCAGCCACACTTTGAGATGAAAGACATTGCCCGACAGATGTATCATAACACGACTGATTTAAGATTTAAAAAAAACCCCAAATTTTAAGAAAACAGATAAATGTAGTGACTTTTTAAATTCCTCATAGTCAAACCTAATTTTCATTAATAAGCATGATGTTTTACCCATCCCTTCTACAAAATCCATTGACAAAATTTGTTATAAGCATCTTGCAACAGCCCTGTGTTGGTATCTACAGAAAAATCTAGTATCTGAAGAGAAGTAATTGGTCATACAATCCACAGGAGACCAACCATATGCTCCTGCAACTACAAGCTAATTAATAGTAACAAAGAATCTAGCAGCCAGGTTAAAACAGCTAAGACAAAATGCTACATTCTCTGTACATCCCTTGCCCAAGGCAACTCTGAGAGAATTAAGCAGCTGTGGACAATGCTGGAAGCTCAGGTCCTGCTTTTGTGTATTTGGACACATGTATTATCGCAATTTATTTTATGAATAAAGATGAGGGGGAAAACACCTACAAGATATCAATTTGCAAAGCCACCAAAGCCAACAACAGCTGTTGTGCTCAAGGACTTTTCTACTTGCCCTGAATTTATTTATTTATTAATTTACCTTCCTTCTCTCTACTAAGCAACTGATCAAATCAGCAGTTTTATCTTCCATCCACATCAAGATGAACCCTTCATTTCCAGTCACACACTGCATTCTGAAAGTTTCCTGATTTCTTCCATATAACAAAACATTAAACTCCAGAGTAAGAACTTATCTCATCGAACAGCATGCACATCTTTGCCAGGTCTATTTCATAAGCTTTCCTCTTCAAAAACCACAGACAAGCTTTGGATAAGTATACACCCAGCCAGAGTTGCCACGTAACTGTTGACACAACAGTTCATCATCCAGCTGACAGTAAACAGAAGGTTACACATCACTCTTTCAGTAAGGGGAGTTAGAAATTGTCTTGCATTGCCAGAGGGGATGAGCTTAAAAGTAGGGAGCAGGAAGCCAGTTTGCAGCATTATCACCTAGCAGTAATTATACACCAGAATGGATAATCCTCAACTGATAAACACTGTTAAATTAAAATGTGCAGTGTTCTCTTCTCTAATTCTGAGGTGGTTTCAGGAGAAAAGAAGGGGGAAAGGTAATGATAAGCATTTACTGTAGTCACAAGACTGAAGGGTAGTAAAGGGTAGACACAACAAAGATCCTCACACTTTTCTAAAAAAAAACCCAATGCATTTGATGGTTGAAGTATTTTAAAAAACAAAGAAATCACTAGATAGCTATCACTCCTGGAGATATTATACTGCTGTTAGACCTTATATTTTATAATTTCAATGTGCTCTAATTAACTAGTTTCTTAGAAAACATTCAGTTTGAGAAAATCTGTGAAAACTACTGAAGGAAATATTGCCATAACTTTCTAATACTTCAATTTGATACATTTTTCTCAATATTACAGAAAAAATATTTATAATATAGAAATATTCTAGTTTGCACTTATATTTATATTAGGTAAATATTATTTTATATTTGCTATATCAAGTTAATGAATGGGTTCTTTTAAAAAATGCACAAATGTCATGTGTGTCTGTCATTTATACAGGAAAATTTTGATGATTAAAAATTAATTACAAATTTTAGCCAGGTAGAAATTAAGTAGTTCCAAGTCCCTACTCTACTTTATTTTTAGAATTTTAGGTTACAAACTTACTTCTAATGCTACTTTAAATTACAGTTTACTAATTTTTTTAAAGAATAATGCCCTCCACAATGAATAGTCAACTTTCTAACAGCTTTAAATTTAATTATACAGAACCTGAAGAAGTGTTAGACAGTAACAGCCAACAAAAATGAGCCAGTAAAATTAAGCCAGCAAAAAGGAGGAGAAGCTAACTATTTCCTAGACAAATATACACTAAAAAGTTTGAAAAACATAACCCTATTTCCTAATACATAAACAATCATTACAGATCATAATCATATATATGCCTTAAAAATTGTAAAATCATCCAAGTAATAAGTCAGTAAGTAACAGATATTTCAAGTGCTTTTTAAAAATACCATCTCTGTAAGGTACCAATGCTTCATGATACTGAGTAACAAACTCTGGTATATGAAACTTAAAGATTCCTGAAGTATATGTAGATTTGAAGACCATCACATTTCCAGACTAAAATTCTGAAATCCATTGCTGTGCCTGTTTTATGCTGACAGTAAATATACAGCAGGTTTAAATGTATGTCAGCAGAGCAAGCAATGGATTCTTCACCAAAAAAAATATTTTCTGGATCTCTGCCCAGTCAGTGACACCTTGAATAAAATCAACAAATCACAACACTTAAAAGATGGCACAACAAAATCAAACACATAAAACATACTACAAATAATTTAGGGATGCATACATTTACCAGTACTTATAAATTATCTTTGGTTTAGAAAAAAAGGAAACAAAAAAAAAAAAAACCAAAAAAACAAAAACCAAAAAACCCTCCCCCACAAAATAATTCAGTAGAACTGACAAACTTCAAAGTAACAACCTTGAAAACTTGTTCAAAATGCCAACATGGACAAGAAAAATCCAAGACCAAAAATGCTGTCATATAGCAGGTCAAAGCATTAAGAATTTCACATTGTGCAGCTCAGAGATTAGGGCAGATGGAGCACAGCATTATCTGGACTGAAGTATTTGGTGCACAAAAGGTCCAGGGATTATAATGAGCCTCTCGTGGGTACTACAACATATGGAGCAGAGATGCTATTTAGATAGCTCTCTATGTATGAGATGTTTATTTTTTCTTACACTTGCCTGCACATTAGAAGACACTGTTTATCAAACAGCCTGCAGAAACTCATCAAGTAACGTTCAGAAAGCCCCGGGTTACAATACATTTGCAAATCTAGGTACTTAAAAATTACCCACAGAAGTATGATCGAAAAAATAGCTGTAAAAACAAGGCATTACCAGCCATCCACAAAGGAAATAAAATGGCCCCTGACGTGCTTCTACAAGAAGGTATGTGAGAGAACATGAAGGACGGAATTACAACCTGTATGCAAAACAACTTCCCAGCCAAGACTGCTATCTTAGTTTGAAATTACCTATTCCATCTAGTTCAAAAACTACTAATTTCACTAGTACTTTACAGTTTCATAAGCCACAGAAACAGGCAACTTCTCTGCGAATCACAGTATGTAATTTTCTATAAAGCAATGGCATCACACAAGAATTCAGGCACATTTGGCTTGAAAACAAGGAAAACTTTCATAACAGAAAATACTAAAATATGTGAATGAGCCCAACTCTGTTGCATCCTACAAAATATAAAATTAAGCACAGAAGCTTTTATTTTAATTAGGACTGGTACAACCTGAAGACAAAGGTATACCTGGTCTACCAATTGTCACGAACAGGATGCTGCTCAGAATTTGTGAGAGCTTTTTAACATGTGTTTTTCCTACACTCTTGATACGAGGCCAGAACGAACTATTGCCATGCAGCCTGAATTTAATTTCTCATTTCAGTTGTCCCTTTCAATAACTTTTACATTACACTAATTTTGTAAGGGTACAAGTACACAGACATTTTAGTAGGCTAACTTAATTCACATGAATTTAGTCAAGTACAGGTTGATGCACACAGATATGATGGTGATGACTGCCAAAGAAGAATCAAAATAGATTAGCCCATGTGATTTTTCAGTTAAAAATAATCAAAACAGACCAGCCCATTTAAGTGTTCATTTAAAAATATCTTCTGTTTCCAGAAGGAATTCTCATTTACGTTTTGATAAAGAGAACTCCACCCTTGTATTATTTCACCGTAGTGGTGAAATCTCCAATCCACCAAAGTATTTATAGTCAACATGCAGGTCTTCCACACTGTATTCCTCCATCATATTAATCTCCCTGCACCCCCTTGGCACACAGTCATTAAAGAATACTGCTCTATCACAAAATTGGAAATGTCATGGAAATGACTGTTGTATTACTGAAGCAGCAAATCCTAACCTAGTCAGTATTTTCAGTAACTATGCATTCATGCTCTCTAACACTTTGTTGTTCTCTTTCTCCTAGGTTAGTAATTTTGCCCTGATACCCAGATATTTCGCTTGGTCCAATCTAAAGCAGCAGATTTTGCTAGCTTCAATTCCATTAAACACCATTTTCTTATGCCTTAGCTTGAATTAAAGCAACTATGATTTCCGAATAACAGCTGTCACCACAATGAAACATGCAGATTTTTTTTCCCCTAAGATACCACAACACAAAAAGCAACAATAAAAATCCAGTTTTGTAACCTTCTCAGAGCTATAACATACACAGCAGTCCCCAGAAGGAGACAAAAATTGATCAACACCTTGAACCTTCAGCTTGCAAACAAAAAAGCTTAAACCACAACCATCAGAAAGCTGATGTCACAGGTTTCTGTGTCACAACTGGGGAAAAAAATCAGTTTCATGTGGAAATTATTCTTTTTTAATCTAATATTACTGCATCCCATGTACAAAATACCAGTCCATTGCTTATTCTTACAAATTGATTTTGTGTTTCAAGGACACAGATTTTACCCTCATGGACAACCGTGCATTTCCAAACAAAACATTTCACTCTTCATATAGGAAGCAAAAGTGGAAAAAATTGCAGCTGTATAGGAAAGTTACTCTCAGCAATTCAAGTAACAACTAGTTCAGAATGAAGAGTAACCAACCACTCCTAAGTTCTGACAAGTTATGTAAGATTTTGTTTCACACATGTAAGCAACCAAGAAAAGGAACAGCAATAATCACTTTTTTATGGGTACTGCAATACAATATAAGATCTGTAATAGCTACAAATTAGACTTTTTCAGAGCAGTTGAACTTCAGATGAAATGCAACGTCTTCAAGTACTATCCCACAGGCAACTGGCAGAGTACTAGTTGTTCTAACATAAAAGGCACAATAATTGTATTTATTCCTATTCCTGTAACTTCAAAGAAACTAATAATCATTCACATATATCACACACAAAGGAAAGCACTAAATTACATCCATTTTGGAACACACTTAAGTGAATAACATAACAAGTATTTAGCTTCTCGCAAGTTAATGTTCTGTGTTGCCTTTCAGCATAAAGATTCAATGCATGCAAAGTAAGTTAATTTTACAAATTGATTTGAAGCACCCTTTGCAAACAACTACCAGCTGCTGTTATGTTTTGGTCTCGAGAAGACTGCATAAATGACATGTTGCTTCCAAACTCACTGAATTTGTAAAGTATATTTACAGGAAACAACAGCATAAGCTTTGATTTTTAATTCATTTGCACATTTATCTAGTCAGTTCTCTGGATTCCTTCAAATAGCTTGAAACTGTCATGTCAGTTGTGGTTGTTCAGAACCAACCTTAAGCAGAAAAAAAAACATGAAAAGAAAGTAATATTTTTTTACCAAGAATACATAATGTTAAGCATTTTTATAATATTCAATAAGCAGTCTAAGAACAGCATTCAACTCAAAACATTAATACTGTCAGAAACAAACTTTCTAGAAGTTTTTGCATTTGGATTAAAACCATGCAAGTTTAGTACAGAAAAGGGAAGGGTTCTTCTGCCCTAAGGGAAAATCAAATACAAGAAAAGTTTCTTGGCTAGGAATCTTTCAAGCATGCAAGTATGCATTGAGTATGTAAGGACAGAATAATAACTGACAATAACATTTATTATGGCATGAATAATTAATTACAGAAGAAAGAACAGAGAGAATGTATTTAATATTTGAAACATATTTACCATTTTCATGTACTGTACAACATAACTAGTTCTCCATTGATTAGTGTAAAGAAGGCTTTGGGCAAACTTGCTCAAAACAAGGGGAACTGGAACTGACTCCCCAAGATAACATTCCCAAGACACCAAGCAGTAAGGCCTGAGGAACCAACTACTTGCTATCTAATTCCTGTTGCATACTAAAAAACTACATGTACAAAGTAAAACACAAAATTGTGCCTTCAAAAAATAATTTCCTTTATTTTAACAACTCGGGGTTTATCCTTGAACATTAGAGGTCACTGTGGGACTTCCTAAGGGTGTACCTAGTGTACTCAAATAAACCATTCACCACCATATTGATTTTGAGTCTGGGATCTGTGACAAGTTCAGCTGCCATACAAATCTCTCAGGCCCAAGGAATCAACAAAACAATTAAACCCAAATACTCTGAGGAATACATAATTAATAATTGTATTGAAAAACTAATAGAAAAAGCATTCATAGCTACATTACAAAAGCAGAAAGTTATTTTAGCATTTACAGATTAATTAATTTCTGGCATGAACTGGTAACTTTTTCACAAAGTGAGGGACAATTTAACCAAGGTGCCACTCCCCCTTGTATCTAAAGAATAGTTTTGGATCAAACCTATTAGAAATATTAAATTCCTTTGACAAGGAGAAGAGCACACAATTTATACAACTAAGAATCTGATTTCTCCAGCAGTTCTGGGCCTGCAGTATATATTCCAGGTAATTATTATTGATATCTTTATCTTAATATACGAGACCAATGGCATGAGGTTCAACAAGGACAAATGCTGGGTCCTGCACTTGGGGCACAACAACCATATGCAGTGCTACAGACTAGGAGCAGACTGGCTACAAAGCTGCCTGGAGGAGGACCTGGGGGTGTTGGTTGACAGCCAACTGAACATGAGCCAGCAGTGTGCCCAGGTGGCCAAGAAGGCCAATGACACCTTGGCTTGTATCACAAACAGCGTGACCAGCAGGTCCAGGGAGGTTATTCTGTCACAGAAAGGGTCACTGGACACTGGCACAGGCTGCCCAGGGAGGTAGTTGAGCCACCATCCCTGGAGGTTTTTAAAAGACAGGTGGATGAAGTGCTGAGGGTCATGGTTTAGTGGCTGATAGGAATGGGTGGACTCGATAATTCTGGAGGTCTTTTCCAACCTAGTGATTCTGTGATTTTTACTAAATGCACGTGGATTCAGTTACAAAACTGTGTATTGGAAAAATCAAGTCTAATTCTAAAGTCTTTCAGAGAAATTATTTCTTTTAACCTGAAAACCCATGAGTAGTCTTGACTTCCAAGTGTATTCTGTTGACGATTGCTATTTTCATCCTAACTCAACAATGAACAACAATGTATGCACCTATGCTTTTTGGGTACAATAAGACAAAAAATGTGCTAGTACAATAAATTATCGAGAGAGATGTAAAGCGGCTTTTCTCCATCTCCTTCTTTGGTATCTCAATGTACTCAATTAATTCCAGTTCAACAGAAGAGCAATGATCCAATATGTAAAAAAAAATCACAATGGAATAGTGGCTAATTAAAAGTTATTATGAGGTTAAAATCTACTTTATGTTCAACTGCAGTTTTTCCATCTAAGTTTTTCATTGACTTCCTGAAAAATTAACTTTCCTTAGAAAAGGTAAGAACACCATAGAGACATCTCTGCCTCTGTTCAGGGATCTGAACAGGCTGGACAGCTGGTCTTAGTCCAATGGTATGAGGTTTAACACGGTCAAATGCCAGGTCCTGCACTTGCAGCACAACAACCCTATGCAGAGCTACAGACTAGGAGCAAACTGGCTACAAAGCTGCCTGGAGGAGAAGGACCTGGGGGTGTTGGTTGAAAGTCAACTGAATATGAGCCAGCAGTGTGCCCAGGTGGCCAAGAAGGCCAATGGCATCCTCGCTTGTATCAGAAACGGTGTGACCAGCAGGTCCAGGGAGGTTATTCTCCCTCTGTACTCGGCCCAGGTGAGACCACACCTCAAATACTGTGTTCAATTCTGGGCCCCTCACCACAAGAAGGATGTTGAGGCCCTGGAGAGAGTCCAGAGAAGAGCAACAAAGCTGGTGAAGGGGCTTACGAGGAGCAGCTGAGGGAGCTGGGCTTTTTAGCCTTGAGAAGAGGAGGCTGAGGGGAGACCTTTTTGCTCTCTACAACTACTTCAAAGGAGGTTGTAGAGAGGAGGGAGCTAGCCTCTTCCACCAAGTGACAGGACAAGAGGAAATGGCCTCAAGCTCTGCCAGGGGAGATTTAGGTTAGACATCAGGAGGAATTTTTTCACAGAAAGGGTCATTGGACACTGGCACCCAAGCTGCCCAGGGAGGTGGTTGAGTCACCTTCCCCAGAGGTTTTTAAAAGACAGGTAGATGAGACGCTTAGTGGTATGGTTTAGTGGCAGATAGGAATGGCTGGACTCAATGATCCAAGAGGCCTTTTCATGATGATTCTATGACCTCTAAGAACTGGCTCAATCTCTTCAGTTACAAGTGTTGTGACCTTTATACAAAGAAGCATTAAACTAAGAGCAGATTGAAGGACAAGTACTAGACATGGAAAAGCAGCCACTTTAAGACAAGGTACATCATTATGAACCAAAATAACAATTTATCTCTCAGATGCACAGGATGTAGGGTAACAGGAAAGCTGCTCATTAAGGATGGTAAGAGATCTACAATTAAAGTACTCTTCATAGGACAAATAGAAGATCCAATAGTAATTTAATAAGCAGAGGGAGCTGTCCTCTTCTCCCAAATGACAGGGGATAGGACAAGAGGGAAAGGCCTCAAGTTCCGTCAGGGGAGATTTAGGCTGGAGATTAGGAGGAAGTTTTTCACGCAGAGGGTCATTGGGCATTGGAATAGGCTGCCCAGGGAGGGGGTTGATTCACCTTCCCTGGAGGTGTTTAAGGCACGGGTGGATGAGGTCCTGAGGGACATGGTTTAGTGTTTGATAGGAATGGTTGGAGTAAATGATACAATGGGTCCCTTCCAACCTGGTTGTTCTATGATTCTATGATTCTAAGTGCTTCACAGAAGTCCCAGTTGCAGACAAAATGCAAGAGTATCGGGAGCATCAACCACAGAGGCACTTTGAAGCCTCAGCTCCCTCCTGCACAAGAAAATGCTGCTCACACTTAAGCCTCCCCCTTAACCCTGCAGGGCAGCCCGAGTTCCTCAGGCTAACTACCATCACAAACGGAACACACAAGACTGTCTTCCCACGAGGAATTAACAGATGAGTCACTTAAAGTAGAAAAGGACAAAAGAAGACTCATTACTCTCTCAACTACCTGAAGGGAGATTGTAGAGAGGAAGGAGCTGGCCTCTTCTCCCAAGTGACAGGGTACAGGACAAGAGGGAATGGCCTCAAGCTCCGCCAGGGGAGATTTAGGCTGTACATTAGGAGGAAGTTCTTCACACAGAGGGTCATTGGGCATTGGAACAGGCTCCCCAGGGAGGTGGTTGATTCACCTTCCCTGGAGGTGTTTAAGGCACGGGTGGATGAGGTCTTGAGGTACTTGGTTTAGTGTTTGATAGGAATGGTTGGACTAGAGGATCCGATGGGTACCTTCCAACCTGGTTGGTCTATGATTCTATGATTCTAAGACACCCCTATACCCTCCATGCCGCCCGTCGCGAGAAGCGCTCCCAACCCAGCGCGGGGAGGGGACAGGACAAGCCCCACCCATTGTTCGCTAAAACCCGCCCCTTTCTCGCTAAGGCCCCGCCTCTTCCCATCAAACCCGCCCCTTTTAGAGCAGCCGCCCCATAAGCCCCGCCCCTTATCAAGCCACGCCCCCTTCTCCCTTCCGCCCTGCCCGCGGGATCGTCCCCGGGGAGAGAGGGGAGGGGCCGGGTGCCTGGCGCGAGCTCGGGCCTGTCGCGCAGCATGCATCGCCTGCACCCCGCCGCGCACCCCGCCGACACCCTCTCAGCTCTCTGCACCTCACGCCCTGCTCCTCCTCCTCCCTGAGGCTTCGCTCGCCTGTCTCCCTCCCTCTCTCCCTCCTCTCCTGCTGCTCCCTCGCTCCCCGTCCCGACTACTCCGCGCTTTGAGCCCGCGCGGCTTCCGTCGCTCCGCCCGCCGCCTCTGCCCCGCTCACCCTTTCCTCCTTTCCGCTGGACGGCGCGGTGGGGGCGGGCCGGTAGCGCGCGAGTCGCAGGCGGTCACGTGGGTCAGCGGCTGCGCTCGTGGCGGCGCGCGGGGCGTATGGAGCGCGCGGAGGCCGGTTGTGGGGCGAGAGCCGGGGCAGAGCGCGGGTCCCACTTTCCTGCATGTGTATCCGTTTCCCCATAAATCTCATGCCTGTTCTAATACTTCCCAAGGACTAATTTTGACGCTGTTATGAACTTCTGAACAATCAAAACGCTCGCAAATTTGGAGCTGGCTCCAGCTCTACCCGACCTTGCTTTGAGGTGGGGAGAGACTGCAAACAGGTGGTTGCAGAGAAGAAGTGTCTGCTCAGCACGGATCATGCTGCACACAAGGTGTTACCATCGTCAGAGAATGAACGGTGTCTAGAAAAAAGCTTAAACATACTATCACAGAATCATAGAATAATTTGGATTGGAAGGGACGTTAAAGATCATCCAGTTCCAACCCCCCTGCCATGGGCAGGGACATCTCCCACCAGACCAGGCTGCTCAGGGCCCTATCCAACCTGGCCTTGAACACTTCCAGGGATGGGGGAGCCACAGCTTCCCTGGGCAGCCTGGGCCAGTGCCTCACTACTCATCATGAAAAAATTCTTTCACCCAGTCTCAATCTGCCCCTCTCCAGTTTTTACCCATTGCCCCTTGTCCTATCACTACAAGTCTGTTCCAATCATAGAATCATAAAATCATAGAACAACCAGGTTGGATCATCGAGTCCAACCACTCCTATCAAACACTAAACTCTAAACCATGTCCCTCAGGACCTCATCCACCTGTTCCTTAAACACCTCCAGGGAAGGTGAATCAACCACCTCCCTGGGCAGCCTATTCCAATGCCCAATGACCCTCTGTGTGAAGTACTTCCTCCTAATCTCCAACCTACATCTCCCCTGGCGGAGCTTGAGGCCATTCCCTCTTGTCCTGTCCCCTGGCACCTGGGAGAAGAGGCCAGCTCCCTCCTCTCTACAACCTCCTTTCAGGTACTTGTAGAGAGTAATGAGGTCTCCGCACAGCCTCCTCTTCTCTAGGCTAAACAACCCCAGCTCTCTTAGCCGCTCCTCATAGGGCCTGTTCTCCAGCCCCTTCACCAGCTTCGTGGCTCTTCTCTGGACTTGCTCCAGAGCCTCAACATCCTTCTTGTGGTGTGGGGCCCAGAACTCAACACAGGATTCAATAACTCTGTCTCCTTATGTTGAGGATTCCAGAACTGGACATGATATTCCAGATGAGGTCTGATGAGAGAAATAGAAGGGCAGAATCACCTCCATCGACATACTGGCCACACTTCTTTCGATGCAGCCCAGGATATGGCTTTCTGGTGACCAGAGGAACAGTCTGTCTAACTGTCAAAGAACACATTTACTTAGATAAAACTGAACTCTAGTTTAAATAAAAAATATTCCACTTTTTGTAACAGTAACTACTTTGTGTGTCTGGCTGGGCTGGGACCCTGCAGCAGAGTGGCCAGTGCTGTGCGAGGGATGATTGGCTGCCGGAGGCTGCACAGAACACATTGTTCTGGTGTGCTTGGTGCATTCTGGTGTTGTCTAAGAGTGGATCTTTTGTCTGACACACAGCGGACTAGACCTGTTACAGAAGCAGTGTGCTTGACTTGGTCTTTTTTAAGCATCTGTATTTACTGTTTGTGTAAGAGTCTCAGAAAATGTGAGGCCGTTTGATTGCAACAGCCACGGTTACCTTTGGTGACAGTGGAGATCTAGATGTACAAGGATGCTGCTATTGTGGCTAAAGAAACCTGGTTTGAATAATAATGTGTAATATTGGAGTTTTTATTTAATCATAGAATCACGGAGTTCAAGAATAATTTGGGTTGGAAGGGACCTTAAAGATCATCAAGTTCCAACCCCACTGCCTTGGAACACAGACACTTTCTATTAGGTTAGGTAGCTCAAAGCCTCATCCATCCTGGCCTTGAACACCCCTTGGATGGGGCATCAGTAAAAATATTGCAGTATAAATCAGTTGTGTATGTTGGCTATATTGTAATCCGTCCAGTAATACATGAGGGTTTTGTCTCGATAAAAGAGTTTCCTAGTGCATGCCAGATTTCATCTGGACTGATGGCAACCACATCTGCTGCCCATGAGGACTGCCTGCACTATACTTCCAATCCAATGCTCATGAATAGAGGTTGATTTTTCCTGTCTAGTGCAAATGGATATACACTAGATTTTGTTATTTCACAGACAGTGTGTTTGGTTGGTTTCATCAGCTGCCATAACAAATTGTCATAGTTTACCAGCTACTTGGAAGAAAATTAAATCAGGGTACAAGTGCCAGTAGCGGTATAATCTGAAGCAGGAGGATTTTCCAACTAAATTGTGTACCCTTAAGAGTCAATGGGCACATAGAAACTACCTCAGGCTCAGGGATTCCCTAACTAGGGAATCTAACTAACTAGGGAATCTAACTAGGCCTCTATCAGAAACGTCAGGTCGCACCCTTGCCTGATTCTCTGCAGTCAGTTATTTTTAAATTGTTACTAAAATGTTATTTTTATGTTCAAATATGATATTATTTATATGATAATCATAATGAGTGCTATCATGAAGCACTTGCAAGAGAACCGGGTGATCAGGCCCAGTCAACATGGGTTCACAAAAGGCAGGTCTTGCCAAACTAACCTGATCACCTTCTGTGACAAAGTGGCTGCTGGATGAGGGAAAGACTGTGGATGTGGTCTTTCTGGACTTCAGTAAAGCCTTTGACACAATTTCTCACAGCATTCTGCTACGGAAACTGTCAGCCTCTGGCCTGGGCAGGCGCACACTCTCCTGGGTAGAAAACTGGCTGGATGGCCGGGCCCAGAGAGTGGTGGGAAATGGTGTTAAATCCAGCTGGAGGCCAGTGACAAGTGGTGTTCCCCAGGGCTCAGTGCTGGGTCCAGCCCTGTTCAATGTTTTCATCAATGACCTGGATGAGGGCATTGAGGGTACCCTTAGCAAGTTTGCAGATGACACAAAGCTATGTGCAAGTGTCGATCTGCTGGAGGGTGGGGAGGCTCTGCAAAGGGATCTGAACAGGCTGGACAGCTGGGCAGATTCCAATGGCATGAGGTTTAACACGGCCAAATGCTGGGTCCTGCGCTTCGAGCACAACAACCCTATGCAGAGCTACAGACTGGGAGAAGTCTGGCTGGAAAACTGCCAGGAGGAGAGGGACCGGGGGTGTTGGTCGACAGCCGACTGAATATGAGCCAGTAGTGTGCCCAGGTGGCCAAGAAGGCCAATGGCATCCCGGCTTGTATCAGAAATGGTGTGACCAGCAGGTCCAGGGAGGTTATTCTCCCTCTGTACTCGGCACTGGTGAGGCCGCTCCTTGAATCCTGTGTTCAGTTCTGGGCTCCTAACCACAAGAAGGATGCTGAGGCTCTGGAACGAGTCCAGAGAAGAGCAACAAAGCTGGTGAAGGGTCTGGAGAACAGGCCCTATGAGGAGTGGCTGTGAGAGCTGGGGTTGTTTAGCCTGGAGAAGAGGAGGCTGAGAGGAGACCTCATTACTCTCTACAAGTACCTGAAAGGAGGTTGTAGAGAGGAGGGAGCTGGCCTCTTCTCCCAAGTGACAGGGGAGATTTAGGCTGCAGATTAGGAGGAAGTTTTTCACAGAAAGGGTCATTGGGCATTGGAATAGGCTGCCCAGGGAGGTGGTTGAGTCACCTTCCCTGGAGGTATTTAAGGCACGGGTGGATGAGGTCCTGAGGGACTTGGTTTAGTGTTTGATAGGAATGGTTGGACTCGATGATCCGATGGGTCTCTTCCAATCTGGTTGTTCTATGATTCTGTGATTCTCTGATTCTATGATAACTTGGAAACTCACTTATGGAAGTATAAATGCATAGTTGTCTGTAGACTGACCATGTCTTTTTGCAGAGGTAAAATATTCTTTCCATAGTTTTTGAGATCAGAATCAACTATAAGAAGACAATATCGTAGATGACTTATTAATGAACTGAATTGGAAGACACACTCTTAAGACCACTTTTTAGTACAAAATTTTGTATATACATTCTATAAAATTTATTGTTCCAAATACATGTGCAGCCACTTGATAAATCTGAAACATTCAGCAATGCCTACAGCTTTTGTTGCTTAAAACATTATCACAACAAATAGAATTAGCTTCAGTGTGATTTTCTTTGCTGAAATAACAATGTGATATAAACATATTTGTTGTCTAGTGTAAATGAGGAATTGTTACCCTATTTCAATTTTTGTTTTCTCTCAACATGTTTTTTAAATAAGCGTTGCCTTTACAATCAAATAATTCTTACTAACTTTGTCAATTATCCTTTATTTAATACATTATTTCTTTAACACATTTGAGTTGTGTGCTCATTGTAAGATTCCGCAATAAGCTTTTCAGTGCATTGCACAGGAATAAATATGGTAATTAGCTGCTGGTATCCACCATCATTATTTTCCCTATTCATAATGTAAATATTTTAACCAGAAAGTCTTCACAAAATGCTCAGAAATAACTGTTGCAAAGCACAGTATTAGACTTCAAATGGTAACATTAGAGAAGCATGTTACAGGGATGTGCATCAATGTTTCCTAAGCATTCAGAGTTGACAATATGAAATATTTTCCATTGAAACTCTTGAGCTGAAACTTCTCACATTAAAGACTTTCGATATAAACCTCTCAAGATCAAATGATGACTTATCAGCAGTTTAACAGTTTAGCAGTTGCTTATCAGCAGTTTAGCAGTTGCTAAACAACTAGCAGGAAATACCCATTCTTAATTTATTTGTAGATAAAACTATATTTACCAAAGCCAATACAAAATTGTCAGTTGCAAATGATGCATTATCAATGTTCACAATGTTTTATTTTTCTTCCTTTTTTTTTTTTTTTGTAAGTATTCCTACTGCAGGTGCATTGCTACCTAGAAGTAGAGAACAATTTATTTTACTTTCAACTCTAACAAATAGCTACTGAAAATGTTTTGCTACTTCCATTCTTTGATGCATCAATGGCTGAAATAAAGAAAAAGCATGCCCTTTTCACCCATCTCTCCAATTGCTTTTCAGCTGAGAGTACCATTAAAGAGTTCTTGGCAATCCATAAAACTTTGGTATCACAGTATCCATTTAAAAGACTCCCAGCAGACTATGGCAAGCTTTATGCTAAAAACGCATTTAATTCAGCTTCACCTAGCTTAATTTCATTTTGCATTTTAAGAGCATGGAAAATCTATAGGAGATGCCTAAGTCCTGCTTTGAGTTAAGTACCATACACTTGCAAATACAAGTATCTGCAGAGTATTTAAGGCCTGTTTTATCTTCCTATGGTAAAGGAACAAATGTTGGAGTGGTGTTCAGTGTAGTGATCTCAAGAGAAGCGTGTTAGAGAAAAATACTGGGCTGGATCCAACAGCCTGAGAGCACAGAAAAGGTACTGTGACAAAATGGCATGGGCACTGGAGTCATAAGATGAGGAAACCCGATCACTTAAAGGGATGTTGCAGATGACTACTTCGTAACATCCAGCTGAGGCTTGGAGGAGCTGTGGCCCAGGGACAGCAGTGAATGGTGTGGCACAATTGAGGGCTGTACAATCTCAAACCTTCTCTTATATCAGGAAAATTGGTCACGGCATCTGTGGTATTATTTTATTATACATTTCAGTTTTTCTTACATGACTCAGTGTTTCACCATTGCTAGCTCCTGGGCTCCAATAATGGCTTATGATGAAAGATGACACACATTTTTGTGGATTTTTTTTCAAATGCAACTTCTTTGCTGCAAGTTTATATTCAGTGGGAGTTATCCACACATACACAGACACACACACACACGTAACATTGCCATCTATATTAGAAGTATTTGGTTTTAATTTCCTGTAAGTCATGAAGATGATGTGAGACCCTTCTAAGACAGGATTAATCTCATTTACAGCTGGATGAAAATCAGATAAAGCACATTTTAGAAAAGCCTGTTTCTCCTCAGTTGCTACCTAGTACATCTTGGTGCTTCAGTCAGAAGTGGACATGTAGGGTGCTTGCTCTGTGGGAAGAAATGTCCCACCCTGGGACCAGGCAAAAACTCCCTGCTTGTGCACTTACTTGTGGTTCAGTGCTCTTTACATACACAGAGAAAGAAAAAACTTGGTTGGGCTGATTGTGACACTGTATGGAAGTTACTGTTTAAAGATACTGGGACAAACATTTCTGTTCCTCAGTGCTGCTACTCTTAACCATCGCATATTGTTTATGTTGTGCCTCATACATGCTGAAACACAACCTGCTCAGAATAAAGTAGATTTTGTTTCTAGTTGGTCAGGCAGGCAGAAGAACATAAAACTGTGGTGAGCTCTCCATCAGGAGAAAAGAGAAAAATTGAAATAAAAGAAAATTATTCTTGAAGTCCTAACTGGTCAGTGAAACTGACATACTCTTTGAAAGGCAGAAAATACATAAAAAACCTAAGTCAGCTTCTGTATGGAAGCTTTCCTCAAGGAATGATTATTACCCTCAAACTCTTGTCAAAGGAAAAAAAAAAAAGAAGGAAACATAATTTGCAAAGTCAAGCACTGATTGTCAGTGTAGGTAAAATCTTGACAGGCTAATAGACAAATTATCAGTCCACATCTAATAATTACAGAAAAAGGAAACTGTACTGGGGGGAGGAGGGGCATGGGAAGAGAAATGTGAATAAGTATGAGGTTAAAATTTGTACCCAAACTTCCCGATTTCCACCTCTGTGTCTCTGGTGCTATGCTCACCCTTCTGTTGCCTCCACAGGTGCTAAGGTGGTTTAGTTCAGCGTGGTGGGAGTTGTTTGTTGTCTTCATACCCATAGAACGGGCTTCCCCCAGGTCCGTATGTTTAACTGGCTGGCTGTCACTTGTTTATAGCACCGGAGTTTCCATTGTCATCTTGTGCTTCCCCTCATTCCTGTCGTACCAAAAATGCAATCCCCTGTACTGCATTATTGTGATGAGAACACGAGCATTGCATTTGAACAATTAATGACTTATTACCACTTACTACCACATATTGTGGTTGTATCATATAATTATATAAAGTTAGACAAATTAAAATAAGGAACTATAGAGTATCTCAAGCTGAAAGGGACCCATAAGGATCAAGTCCAATTTTCTATTCCTTGCAGGACTATTTAACAATAAACCATATCACAAAAAAGCATCATCGAGATGCTCTTTGAACTCTGACAGGCTTGATGCCATGACCACTTCCCTGGGGATCCTGCTCCAATGACCAATTACCCTTCCAGTGAAGAACCTTTGCCTGATGTTCATTGTGAACTTCTCCTGATGAAGCTTCTCTCCCTTTCTTCGTGTCCAATCACTGATCACCAGAGAGAGATCAGCATATTAGACAAATTAGCACCTGATAATTAGAAATTGGTTGTTACAGGTAACATAGAATTGCAGGCATGCTAAACGAAACTCGGCAAAGCTTGACAAGTCCTGAGAATTTGCAAAGTCAGAATGAAAGTCACGTTCTGCTATTAGCCCTAGCAGTGTGCCCAGGTGGCCAAGAAAGCCAGTGGCATCCTGGCTTGTATCAGAAATGGTGTGACCAGCAGGTTCAGGGAGGTTATTTTCCCTCTGTTGTCAGCACTGGTGAGACCGCACATCGAATACTGTGTTCAGTTCTGAGCCCCTCACCACAAGAAGGATGTTAAGGCTCTGGAGCGAGTCCAGAGAAGAGCAACAAAGCTGGTGAAGGGACTAGAGAACAGGCCTTATGAGGAACGGCTGAGAGAGCTGGGGTTGTTTAGCCTGGAGAAGAGGAGACCTCACTACTCTCTACAACTACCTGAAAGGAGGTTGTAGAGAGGAGGGAGCTGGCCTCTTCTCCCAAGTGACAGGGGACAGGACAAGAGCGAATGGCCTCAAGCTCCGTCAGGGTAGATTTAGGTTAGACATCAGGAGGAAGTTTTTCGTGGAAAGGGTCATTGGGCATTGGAACAGGCTACCCAGGGAGGTGGTGAGTCACCTTCCCTGGAGGTGTTTAAGGCACAGGTGGATGAGGTCTTGAGGGACATGGTTTAGTGTTTGATAGGAATGGTTGGACTCGATGATCCGATGGGTCTCTTCCAACCTGGTGATTCTATGATTTTATGATTCTGTAAATAATGTATATGCTGAGCTAGCAGGTTGCATGGGTCTTAAATATTTGGAAATGTGAAAGTAACTCAGCCTAATATTACTTCACAGTCTGCAGTATATTTAATCAACAGTAACTAACTTGGTATTCAGTTCTTATGTGTAACATGTAGATCCTTATCTTTCTTTTAAGTGAGGGGTAAAGGTTACAAAGATTAATAGCAATAGACAAATGTAGAGCTGTCATTTTAGATTACTGTTTATCAAATACTGAACATAAAGCAGACATCACTTTGCTAGTACATTCAGCACATTCTTTCAGAACTGTCAAAGGGTTAGATTTACCTGGGAGGAGTCAGTATGGCTGCTCTGTCCTTTCTTATTATAGAAGCTTATTTTCTAGTATTTTTCCCCTGCACATGCATTTTACAGGTGTGCAATTAACTGGTTGCAAGTTGTTAGGCAGTTGAAGAAAAGTGTGAACTGGGCAATGATTTGTTTTCTTTATTTATATGTTTCCCATAATATTCTGATGAGAGCAGGATGTTAATGCTTTTCACCCTTTATATTATTCTTTGCTTGATTCATCAGATTTTAAGAAGTGATTTGTGAAGCTGTTCGCAATTCTTGAAATTCTATTAAAAATTAGCTCCCAACCTTAATAATAAAAAAATAACAAGTGCTAAAACATGAACACAAACAGCACTTCTGTCAGTACCTCACATAACCAGGCTTAGGAAATGTCTGCTTTTATCTGAACTGCTAGTACATCTGAGTGCTCAGCTTGTTGTTTAAAAATACGCTGGTTTTGAAGATCAAAACAGTTCAGGAATTTTCTGTTGTTTATTACTCAGTCCTCCCCCACCCATCCACTTTTAACCAGAGAGAACAATAATTGTGTGGGAAGTGAGGGGGGGGCTTGGTGGGCACCTGGCAGCTAGCTGAGGTTAAGCCACCACAGTCCCCCTGGCAGCTCCAGTGAGTAGCCTCTGGGATTGAGTGCTCTGTTAGCGTTCACAGAATCAGTTCCTGGTGCACCATCCAACTGCCTGTGACAACACTGTGTCACGGGTGCAACATCCTCAGGTGTGAAACCTGGCCTCCATACCCTTTAATATACCACAACATGGCTCCCCTAGATCTCTTGCTGTACCCCACTGAATTCTTTACATTCAAACTCAAGATCCCCCTTGTAGCCTTTCATAGGAGAGTGGCTTCATGGCTGATAGCAGAAGTTTGAACCTGCATTAGTGATGGATATGCATAGGTGCAGATCTGCCATCTGAAAGGTGGCCATTCCAGGTTCATACCGATAAGCAATGTAGCTGCTTAAAAAAGAGCAGCTTCTGCAGTTTATGTAACATTCATATAAGACCAAAAACTAGCTAGTTTATGTCAAAAAATTCACTGTGGTCAACATGACACAGTGTGCCCAGCTAGTTTAGCAGTGTAGGCAGAGCACATGTTCTTTCTCTGTTTGTACTGACGGGGCCAGTAATGACTGTTGTAATCAGCACTCTGAGACTCACTGATCACTGTGGGTGATACGTGTCTGCTGAGAGGTCACACTAACTCTGAGATTGCCAGCCACTGTGTCAGAGTATCAATTTACCTTGTTTCAGCTTGTTAATGTTTACCTCTTGGGATAAGCAGGTACTGTTTTTACCCTATGCAGTACTGACAGTCCAAAGTGAGGACTGCCACATTCATAGCTCTGTGCTGCAGGAATGCACCTTCTCAAGAAGAGACATAGATGTGACATGATGTGTATTTACACAGACAGAGTTGCCTTCTCTTTTCTTCCTACCTCCCAGGTCCATGACAGCTACAACATGTCCCCTGAATTAATTTCTTTTCTTTCTCCTACCTGTTTTCAGTCTTTCAGGCAAAAAATTCTCAATCCTTTCTGCTTACAACAGGCATCTCCCTCTGTTGCCGTAACAACAGGAGCAGCTCAGCTGTGCAAGGTAGTCAGGGCTCGATCTCTTCCTTTCTCCTCTCACTGAAAATAGTTCCTTACACTTTGCAACTGTATTCTTTTCCTTCAGCTTAAAATGCTGATAGCAAAACATATTTGTATAAACATAGTCCTGTCCTTCTGGAAGGCTTGTATTCAAAGAAATGAGCTGCCTTTTATGTCCACACTGCCATGTCTACTTAACCTTTTTTCTGGTACTCAGACTACAGCAACAGTAATGAGGAAGGGGCAGAGCTGAGTACTGATACTATGCATTGTGGCTGGTGTAAAGGAAAGGAGAGCAGGTGTCCCTCTACTAAGCCTCTGAAGTTATTTAATGGTTGCTAATCATTTATTTCCCAGGGATGTGATGCAAGCAGGCAGTACTTGAAACTTTTAGGGTTTGGTAATAGGAACAGGAACAAGACCAAAAATCTCCTAATGACCATCAAGACTTTTTTTTCTACAGAAAAAAAATATATATATTGCAGTATCTGTCTTTCAAGCTAAAGTTTTCAGAGCCACAAGCTAGAAAATATTTACAAATGGGTACATCCTGTTCACTGGTACAAACACAGGTTAGGAACAAGCACACATTTCTGACACACAGACTGTTGTGCTTAGCATGGACATTCAGAGTTCCTGAGAGTCTGCTCAGACTACATATGTGTAAAACTCCTCCAAGGAGTATGTACAGCTGCAAAATATTTGAGGCAGTAATCTGGGCTAGATTTATAACAACAGGACCATAAAAATACGCATGGTGAAGAACTGGTGGGTCTAATTCCATTGAAATTCTTGGCCTGGAGTTCAGAAATGAGGTGTTGACCTCTGCCTTCAGTAAAATCTGTGTGTTATCACAGATTGTAAAAGACCACCTTGTAAAATGATAACACTTAGGAAGAAAGTGGAACAAAACCCAGCAGCCTTGTGTACCTTCCTTATTCAGAATGTTGTTTGTTGGCCACTTGATGCACGAGTATTTCACTACACCACCATCACTGACTGCTGCCAGAGCAGTTGCTGTTGACAAAGGAATCAGTTACCAATTCTTCCCACAGACCGGACCAGCAAAGTTATTCTGCTGAGAAGATTCCCTTCCAATTTAAGGTATCTGCATAGGGAGCCTTGCAAGAGCTGATACCTCTACTGTACGTGTCAAGCCTGTTCTGGAAGAGAGGCAGGTCCAGTGACTAGTCATCCTGAACTGTTTTGATGAACAACATGAATAACTGTGGCTTGCAAGTGTTGAACTTGCTGTTATGGAGTAGGATTCATGAAATCACAAAGGACAGCAGATCAAATAGCAGGAAGAGTTATGAGTCTTGTATGCTGGGGTGTAGTAGTAGGAGACAGGCTTCAGCAAGTTGCTGTGGTTCTATGGTGTAGACAATCCTATGAGGAAAGCATGGGACAAAGCTGAGGTAGCTTTTGTGCTCTGGTTAGATGGAGGGTCATGTCAGGGAGTTGCTGGTGCATCTGGTGTTATTGCAAGGTCCAGGATTGCTAGTGGAGTTCTGAAGGCCACATTATGTTGCTGTTGTTCCTGTTAGCCCTTTAAGTTTGGTGAAGATACTAACACAATGTTGGAAACATGGAGTATGCTTGATTTCCATTATGGAGTAAGTCTGTGAAAGCCATCTATGTTACCCCATCTTGAAATGTGTTGGAAAGACTCTCTCAGCCACTACTCAAACTGAGAAGATCCAAAAATAGGCATGTGAGCTCTCTGCACCTGCTCTCTCTCGTAGCTCCAGTGTCAACACCTAGAGGACATCATCTGATAAGTTCCCCCTCTTCTATCGGCCAGAAAATGTGAGGATGCAGCTGCACTGGGGTAAAGGCAGCCCAGTGCTTCATGTAAAGCCTGGCCAATGGTACTTATATACTTGGGCTAAGAGACAGTCCACAAACATGCAGCCATGCCAGAAATTTCAGCATCAAATTCATTAACGGTAACCTTATGGCCAAAAGCCTGAATGTTTTCCTTTTCCTCTTTGTTTTCTTCTCCTGAAAAATTAAGGGGGTTTTAATCATACTTCACTTCTACCACCACCAGCAAACACTAACATGGCAAATTCTTATTAGGTTGCTTCATTATCAGAATCTTCCTGGAAAAACTCATCTGCAAAGCAGAAGTCTCTCTACCATCAACACAAGTAGATAACACTAGCATCCTTAATTTCCTTTCTTTTAATGCAGAACAAGTTGCTGGTTTATCTGTGAACATCTTGGGTCATCCAAGCACTGATTTCCTAATAAAAATGCCAGATTCGCCAGAAGGCCTTAGTGAGGTTGGATGCTGTATATGTGGCAACTCTATAGAAAGGAAGGAATAAGCTTCCCAACAGGATCGGATAGCACCCTAGCTTACACGCAGTTAAACATGAGGCACTGTGCCTGTTGCTTGTGCCCCTGTTAATGACTATTGATGCCATGTATGATAATCTAAGGATAACAAAACACATGGCAGCCCAAGTCAAGTTGCACAGATGTAGAGAAGCTCCTTTAGCAAATTCAAGCAGATCCAGGGGACCCTGCAGATTGATGCAGCCAACTATACAGAAAGGAGGTGCCCTACAAAGCTGAGTACTACCAGATTTCTTTCCATTCCCTTGTAGCTGCCATTCAGGATGCCACAGGAGGTGCTGCAAGAGCTAATCAGTGCCAGGAGGACAGGAAATTGGCTTCAGGGATGCACTAGAATTGGTGGAGAGGCAGCCACTATAAAAAATTGTAACTGTTTTATTATTTACATTGTTTGTATACAAATAGTTACAAAATACAGTATTCTGAAGGTAATCAAACCAAACAAGTTGAAGCCAAATCTTCCCCTCAGTGCTAGTCTTCTGTTTCTGAAGCTTTTTTTTTTTTTCCTAGGCAGATTTGTAGGTAATAGTGGGCTTTGGGATGGTCTTCAAGCAAATACAGGAATGGTTCGTGCTGATCACAAAAACCACCCCCAAAGCTCCACAAGAATCCCAAGTGAATGACATTGTTTGACTTAACATCAAGGTCTTTAAATCTGTTTGTAAGATTGATATCATCCTGTCAGTTTTTCCATTCTGGTCCTTGAAAAGTGACGTTTTTCCCTATGAAAAGCCCTACCCTTAATTACACTGCATTAAGTAAAATCAGCATGAGTGGTTTTAAATGAGAGAGTGGGAGCTGAAATGGAAGCAGGGGAGCAGGCTGAGAGCTACTGAGACTGAAAGACTGAAAAGCAGAGGCTTTAGGAAATTAAAGCGAGGCGTGGATGATGAAGTGTGTTGAAATGGCAAATAGGGATCTGGAGGAATTGGTAGGGGACAAGCGGGGGACAAGCAAGTAGACATATAATAGAGAGTGTGGGTGAGTATGAAAGACAAACGGCAGAAACAAAGAGCCCTTTTATAATGGGCAGGAACAATTAAGCTGTATAATTACATAATCCTGCTGTGACTGATCTCATACGCAGGTACTGAATGGACACAGGTCCTGAGAGCAGCACACGGCTGGAGGGGTATTTTCCAGTAAGCAGTGTGGCACTGGCAGTGGCAACATCAATTCATTCTGAAAAAGTTTTGCTTACACGTGCCACATGGAACTTGAAATTAACTTTTTTTTTCCCATTTATTGTTAATTGAGAAAACAGTATTCATTATTTACTACTGTATTTAAAGTTTGTGACACAATGTTACAAAACAGTGGGTGAAGCTCTTAAGAGTCAGCATGTGTTTGCCTCTATTTAGTATTTATTTAGGGGCCTTGTTACAGGTTGTGAGGTCACCATGTTTTGAGCACATCTTGTTTGATGAATCAATTTTACTTCTAATTGTATAGCCTAGGCTGAGTTAAAATGTTTTCTAAATTAGATCAGCTCCTTCTGAATCCAAAAATTTGCAAAGAACAGTTGGCTGTGCTCTTTTAGAGCTGCATTTCTAAACCTCCCATGGGAAAAATCCCTTCCAAACACATGAAGTTAGAGCCAATAAAGGACTAAAGCATCAGATGCAGAACTGAGACACTTAAATCCAGACTTATGCTCCAAAACCCACTTCTCAGTTGTTGAATAACCTTGTAGATAATTCCTCATTTGACCTGCAAATTCCTTGTGAAATCCTGCTTTCTTGCAAGCATACAGCTGTGGTTGCATGTATCTAAAGCAAAGTACTGAACAAAACAGCCTTTTAAATCTGATGTGAATTATCAGAGCATGACTTACACATACCCCAAAGGATCGGGATTCTCAAAAGATCTAAATATGGCTATTGGTTTTTGAGTAGCAGTGTTTAGTATATAGGCAGAATATCATTAGACAAGCCTGTGGGGAAACAGAAGAGCTTGATCCCAATTTCCTGCTCACCTTTTGGTTTTGGTTTCTGGAGCTCAAGAGGCCCTGGGGCTGATCCATACATCCCAGACTGAATGTGCTGCCTGGCTGCATGCACAAGGGAGACACTGCTCTTGCTGTGATATAAAAGAAAATGGTGACTTATGCGATTTGTACAGCTCCTACTTCATTCAAAGTGCTCAGTTCATATTCTAAAGTTGAATGCTAGACCTGAAGGACTGCAAAATGAATAGTTTCCAAAACCTGGTCGGGCTGAGATACAGTACAGGCACTGAACCAGCCACTCCTGTAAAATTAATGTTGTGGTACTTTGTAGGAGGCAATTCTTAACTTCATAGCTAAACTCATGTCTTATATGTTACTTGGATAGAAAGTTTGAGTCCTTATGGACCATTTTTGTAAAACACACATTCTGAAAGTTAGTTTATTTGGGGGTAACTGAGCTAAAACACACACACAGAGCCATGTAAAATTTCTGGTTGTAAATAACCTGGCCATCCATCTGTCTGATCACTTCTGTCCATCCAACACACCTGGTCCATCCATTCTGCAGGGGTTGTGTCCTCTGGCCAGGCAAACAAACTCCTTTTGTGTGAACCTTACCCATGCTAGAGGGCAGTAACAGGCAAAGGAGATAGGATGGAGTTAACATTTTGGCTCACTCTGCACTTGCTGTTGATCACACCTGCATACTGAACTGTGCTCTTTAACAAACTTGCCAACAGTGCATATGGTATGTAGTTTCCAAAGGCACATAAACAGGTCAAACCTAATGCAGTGATCTGTTACTACTCCACATTTCAGTTCCCAACACTTGACCTTGAAGAAACACAAGACAGTATGCAAGAGATTTTGTTCAATATTGAGGAAGGGTCACTGTTTTTCATTGCTTTGATCTTTTTTTAAACATTTTCTAAACTCGTCTTTTCAGGTTCTAATCCTTACATTCCTGCATGAGCCACTGAAGCTGAATCTCACAGCAGCTTCATCAGGAGCTGAAAATATGAACACTAGTAGTAGAAATTAGGGAAATCCATGGAAATAATTCTAAAACTTTTTACAGATTTCAGTTACATAAATACATATATCCTCTTGCCTAAAGGCTAGCTCTAATCCCAGCTGTGAGTGCCTAGCCTTTATGTTTCTACCTTTTTCCTGTGTCCTTCCCTTCCCCAGGGATGCATTGCCTGAGTGAAGCACCCAGGGGCAGCTGGTCCGCAAGGTGGCCAGCCAGAGCTGCCTGGATTCTTTATTTCATACTAAAACTGCAGGGATAGCTATGGCTGGAGCTCCACCATTGCTGAGAATTGTGTACCTCAGAGTACTTAAGTGAAAGAGTACTAAGTGCTATCCCATATCCTGCACTGAGGACAGGTATCTGGAGATGCTCATTTAAAAAGCTGCATGTTGTACTTTGCCACTACTGGTGATATATTCAGTGTCTTATCCACCAAAATCTGTACCCACGGTGCTAAAGAAGTTGTGCTAGCTGCTCTCTGATTCTGCTTCAGCAGGCAACTATTAAATGAAAAATGAAATTAGCTAGACAGACTGGAAGCAGGAACGTCATCACCGCTCCCAGGTTTGCACAGAAACGTGAGTGGAGTCACACTGTGTTTGAAAATACAGCAGATTGCTGATTATGTCATCTGAACTGGGAGAGCATTAGCAGGAGAGCTTTACCCTGTGCTGGTAGCTTGTTACGGAGAAGCCTTTCATGTGCTGGCAAAGCTGTAGATGACAGAGCGCATACAGAGTATTTTCCAGTGGAGAGGAACTAACAAACACACCATGCACACAACAGCTAATTACTGAGACAGAACAAGACATGCGACAAGAAAGAGCAAAATCACCTCTTCATTCTGGTGGCCTTGACAGTCCCAGACTTCCCAACTAATATTTGACGTAATTGAAGTGTTACATATAACATTAACACATACATAGTAACACTAACATAATTAATTTTATGTACTTAACGTGAAATTTGGGAAGAGAATACCACTATACTACAAGTTTGCCCCAAGATATGGTGTGGTCTCCACAGACAGATCACTTTGTGGTGGTCTTCACGGCAGTTAACAATTTACCTGGAAACTACATATGGATCAGCCCCATACTGATTGAAAGTTTTAACCATGGAACTATGGTTTGAAAGAGGCCATGATGCCTCTTCTGGTTATGTTATCTTGGTGTGCTTCTTTCCAGAAGGAAGGCCATGAAAACTCCAATGACGTTGAGCACAGCAGATTTTCATGGGAGCTAAATGCTTAACTACTCAGTATCATTATGATACAGGCATACCTTGGTCATGGCTGTTTGCAAACCCAGAGAATGCTAAATGCAAAGATATATGTTCATGCAGACTTCTGAGTGTCAGCAGAGAGGATGTGAGGTCAGGCCTTGTACTTTCGGATCTCATTTAAAGACTCTGAATGACTGCATACACCAGATTTCAGCTGGATACCTATGTCCCTTTGAATGCATTGCATTTGATGTATTGTATGTATTATATTCAATTAAATTCAAAAGTTCTCTCCAAGTTAGCCTCTATTCTGTTCCAAGTTACACTGTAGTAAATCCAAAGTAACTCCACTGAATCTACTTGTTAAATCTTTCCTTTAATCAGATATGGATGACTGACTTCAGTTTTGTAACTAAGCCATAGCATGAACTATTTCTCCTAAAAAGAAATAGGTATTTTGTATTAAGAATTCATATTTTACTTTTTTTTTCCAGGTGCCTGAGACCTAGGATTTAAGAACACAGGAAAAAAAAAATCAGTATCTGAAATATTAAATATGAAACTTCAAGCCTTTAACATACAGTAAAATATTTGTTCTTAGTAAAGCACAGTGTAACTATTGTGACTGACTTAAGGCAATTTACAAACATAAAGCAAGTCAAAAGCCTGGAAAAACATGAAGTAACGTATCCTCCGTGTATACTAGTCTAGTTTTACCAAAGTATCATGAATGTTTTGCACAGTTAGTATAACAATGGCAAAAGTTTATAGGTCTTATTTGAAAAGTGAAGCAAGATCTTGTCTTCTAGCAGTTATAAAGTGTGCTTTCTTGTGGTAAAGAGATTAGAGCATGAAATAAGATCAACTATCAAATTTAAATTACTTTATTTTCTGGGAAGGGCTGTAAATCATATGCACTGATCTCCACTAAAGCTTTGATTAGGGGACCTAGTAGGACGTAAGCCATTAGCTCTACAAGGACAAATGGTATTTGTCAATGTTTTTTCTCTTTGTTTAGGAACTAGAGTATGTGTGTATGACATTTTTTTTGGGGGGGGGTGGGTTTTTTCATCCTTTTATATGTAGTTTAGTGTGAAATCAGCATGGGAAGGTGAACAGTTTTCTGAATTAAGGACAAGAAAGTGAAGGGAAAACTGCTTTTGCTTTTCATTTGTCTCTTGCAAATTTGGAATAAGTAATCTGAAACAGCATCCGGATGATGTTGTAATCCAATCTGTCTTTTCAAAGAGTTACTCTGATAACTGTTTAGTGGCAAGTTTTCCCAGTAATTTTGTGTGTAATACTTAATTATTGAATCTGAAGGATTTAGTACACAAAATGTACTTTTAGACCTCTCCATTTACTTCAGGTTTACCATTTGACAGGTTTTGTCCAAAGGCAAAGAAAAATGCAGATTGTAACATGCCACATTGCTATCATTTCTTTCTGGCAGCTCAGAAAGAACATGAATTCTTTCACTTTGCATTTTTATTAATTGCATGCTGTGTATCAAAAAGGATTTTTGAAGTTCTAATGTGTAGCATCACTTGATTTCAAAACACATTACAGAAATAAAACACAACTACGTAGTAATTGCAATTTTATTGCTTCAATTCTCCACCACATCAGAGCATTTCAAGATTAGTCTATTGAAGATGATTGCCTCTGAACTATCTGATTGTAAATGATTTAAAGAGCTTCCACTTTCACCTTGAGTATGTACCAGATCATATATACATTTTTCATACTACTATTAGATACCAGGATCTAAGAGGAACTTAAAGAAAATTATTTAGATTGTAATCTGCCTAAAGCAAAAATATTTTAGGGAGCCAGTCTTGATGTTTAAGTACTTTTGTTCCAATTGTATGAAGAATTCTAACTATGCAAAGAAATGAGCAGCTAATCCCTAATGCATAAATCTACAAAAAACCCAACCCCTCCCACTAATAAAACCCTAAATTTGAAACAGTCCAAAGAGATAAAGCAATGCATGAAGGGGGAGTACAAGCACTGGAAAACTGTTTGTGCCTAAATAACTTTATAAGGTCATTAAAATAACAATAAGCTATCCTTCAGCACACTCTCTTAACACCTTCATTATCCACCACCAATCTCTGCTATTTATTCCAAACATATTTAGAAAAAATCAGAAACTCGAGTCCCTTCGCAACCTGTTTCAGAAAAAATATATCCATTTTGAAGAACTCAAGATCTTTTTGACCTGAAAATTATCTGCAACATTTTCTTTTGGGTGCTGAGAACTCATACAGCAGTGTAAAGCAACTTAAGAACCTGATCACCAGGACCAGCCTCCCCTGTGGAGTCAGTATTTGAGCTGTTCTGATCTGTTGTTTTTCTGGCTCAGCTATCTCATGGCTTCCTACTAGAAAGCATGTGTAAGGATGGGAGCCTGCCCTTCTGCTTTCACTGAGCTAGTCTGACTATGCTGTGGAGAAGCATCATTTAATAGGCACTTACTCAAATGCAGGCAAAGCAGATGAGGCAAATCACTCATTCTTCCCTTGACTGCAGTGTGGCCTTGTCAGTATGTTGCTTTCCAAGCAGGGCACACAGAATAAGACACCTACAGAAGAACCAGGAAGGAGTCACAGCAATTTGTCTGCTCTAGATAAAAATAAAGCCAAATTTAGCAATACCTTTCGCAAAGCGCTGCTGACTGCACTGCAGCCAGATGAAAATTCAGCAGTGGGATTAAAGATCTGTCATTCTCTGACACTAGTAATAAATTTCATTTTATCATTGACAAGTACGTTGTGCAAGGACAGCATAGAATCATAGAATCACCAGCTTGGAAAAGACCCATCAGATCGTCGAGTCCAACCATTCCTATCGGATACTAAAGCATGGCACGATGCTTTTTGGCCTGTGAGACCCTGCTTCACGGCAAGAAGCTGCACGTGTTTCAGAGCACCGGTTTTAAATTGGTCCTTCAAAATAGAGTTGTGGAGTAAGGCAAGGCTAGTCAGCTGTGGGAATGCGGTGAGACATCAGGAGTACAGCACAGATAAGTCTATATAAGGTTTGAAATTTGTTAATATTAAGTCAACAATAAATTCATAATATGGTTTAAATCAAGTCTCTTTTTTATTTTGGGACATAGACTCCTGTCTATTGCCTTTTTTTTCTTTGAAGACTAAGGTAGAAACCAGAGAAAAAGTGTGGTTTTCAGAGCAAATCCAGTTTCATCTACTCACAGTATTTATTCATTTATGTATAAACAGTGCATAGGGGAAAAAAAAAAAAAAAGAAGGTGTTACAGCCCTGTGTTCCACAACACACGAATTATCAAAGAAAGACCAAAACATCAAACTAGGCAGATGTTTTGTCAGCCCAGTAAACCTTCACAAAACAGCTTTCTGTTCTGCCAGCAACAGCCACAGCTTTGGTTCCTTTTGTCACTCAACCAAAGCAACTTATCTTGGCAATTGTCATTTACTAATTAGTTTGAGTTACACGATCATAGCTGAAATTTTGGCAGCCTGTTTTGGAACACATTTATTAATGATGGTCAATTGTAACCAGGTGGGATTTCTGACAGATGATTTTTTTTTATTGTTACCTGACAATCTATGGGAAGGCTTCAATTAGATAAATGCAGTTAATGAGCTGCCCCTGCCATCTGCTGTCATTACTGCTGTTGCTTTCACAGTTTAGTGCCTGCTCAGAGTCTCCCAGGTCACTCCCTTTCCTTCAGCTCAGTGTGGAATACAAATCTCTCTAATGAGCCAACACAGTATTGAATTCCTGTCATTCAAGCTGTGCCTGGTTTCATCTAGCACAACTGCTGAAAGCTTGACTCGCAAGATGGGCTGGTGATATCTTCAATAAAAATAGCACCGAACCAGAAAAAGCTCACTAAAAGAATTTGCAAAATTCACTAACTTTCCCAATTCCCAGGCTAAATAAATGTAGGGTTGGTGAGAATGATAAATAGCAATTTGGGGTTGCAGTTTGACATTTTAACAGTTTCTGTGTTCTTTACAGAGCTGTAGCTCCTTCTAGGCAAGACAACTGTCTATAATAGCATGACAGCGAGTTGCGATAGTCAACATTTTACATGTACATCACAGCTGCAGCAGTAAGGACACCAAAGAAGAGCAGGCAGCGTGCTGCAGTGCACACCAGTGTCCACACCTCACCACATCCTGTGTCCATGCAGAAGCACCTTCCCCAGCAAGATGAACCTCACTCCTTGTGCATGGGCTGTGGGGCCAGCAGCGTGTGGTGAGGCTGCAGAGCTCCTTCCGGCACCTCTGCTGCTCTGCCAAAGCTGTGCAGAAAGCTATGGAACTCATTCTGTTAAACTGCTTCTGAAAGTCATAGTTCCTCCACATGTGAGCTCCTTTTGCCTGCTAACTCCTCTTCACTCACCTATGCCAGTCACAACATCCCCAAGGAGACCAGCAGGTATGGGCAGCAGCACTACACTGTGGGATTCACTCTGAAAAGGTGGTACTTTTTCTGTCTAATCATCTAAGGCACTTCATGGAGAAATCCGTACAAGAGAGACATGGGCACACTGGAGAAAGTTCATTGAAGGGCCATGAAGGTGATTAAGGGACTGGAGCATCTCTCTCATGAGGAAAAGCTGAGAGAGTTGGGACTGTTGAGCTTGTAGAAGAGAAGGCTGAGGGACATCTCATCAATGTGTAAAAATACATAAGAGGAAACGAGGACAGAGCTCTTTTCAGTGGTGTCCAGTGACAGGAGCAGAGGTAATGGGCACAAACTGAAACACAGGAGGTTCCCTTTGACTAAGAAATAACTTTTTTACTGTGAAGGCGAATGAGCATTGGCATAGATCACCCAAAGAGGTTGTGGAGTCTCCATCCTTGGAAATATTCAAAAGCTGTCTGGGCGTGGTGCTGGACAACTGGCTCTGGGTGGCCCTGCTTGAGCAGGGGGCTGGGACAGATGGGCTGTGTGATTCTGTGAAATGATTCTTTGTGCCTTCAGTCAGGAAGATTTGGGCATGGGAGAAAGAGAAGCATGAAATAAATATCTCCCTTAGAGAACAATCAGTGAACCTCTGTCTCTCAGTGGCTATTCTTTTTTGTTCAGATACTTTTGGGGTGTCACAGCAAATGCTGGAGGTACTTGTGTACTTGGCTTCATTCATAAACACAATGTGCTCCCTGGAGTGCTGCTGGCTCCTTTGTAGGATTGGAAAACTATTTTTTAATCTACATTTGAGCAAGTAGTAAATTCACAGTTTAGAACTGATCTTTACTCTTTGAAAGTTTGGGGTCAAGGGCTAGGGAACTTCTCTGAACACAACTACCTCTGAGCAAAAGAGGTCACATAGCACTGACCACAATCTTTTCTGGTGTCTTCTTTCCTCCGCTTTACCCTTTCTTTGCACAAGATTGGGAAAAAGTAAAACAAAACTAAACAAAATCCACCTTCTCTTGGTACAAGAATAAGCCTGCATGGACACTAGAGAAAACCACTCCCCAGCATTATCTCACACAGAGGGGAAAAAACCCCAGTAAAATATGTAGTAAAAAAATCCAGGACTTCTCAACAAGTAGCAGATATTCTAGAAGTCAAAATAGATCTTTATAACCTGAAAACCAATTTTCTCACTTTTTCTCCCTGGTTGCTCTTCTGTAGACCCTGTCTGCATGTTCAAAGCAGCAGGTTATGACTTGCTTTGATTTTGCTTGCTTATCATCATGCAGCTCAGGTTTTACAGCTATAAAAACTCCACTGAATTATAGCTTTAGGGGTATTGACAAGATGTGCTTCAGTTCTGAAACAGAACTTGGAGGGAGGACTACAGATGCAAGAAAACTCTCCTTGGCAACATAAAAAAACCTCTGTCCAGTCTGCATAATCTTCTTTTGCTGCACATAATGGCTTGAGACGAGCACAGCACAGTAATATTTGTCGCTTCATCTCCTAAAGCAGTAGCTGGGAAAAAACAAGCTTGAGTTTATCGATGCGTTTTGTTCATTGTCAAGTGTATTGTGGTCAGCATTGGATGCTTTTATTTTCTTCGGGTGAGATTAAATTAATTAGATACTGTGTGCTTTTGCCCAACTCCTCCTGGACACACGCCAGCTTCTAGACGTGTCAATAGGAACATTTGCATTCATTTTACTGGGTGTTGTATCACACCCTTGAATTTACTGCAGCACCACATTGACAAAGGTCAACTGAATGTCTCAACTAAAGCACACAGCGGTTAGGCGGCAGCAGAGGTGGCTCCAGCCAGCACACCTGCAGCAAACCTTCTTACAAGAGATGGCAGAAATGAGAGGGGCTTGGGAGCTCAGAGTGTGGGCAGTTGGCTCTACAGAGCTCTTTGCTTTGGCTCCACCAGAGCATATTCGAAGTATAAGGACAAATCATTGCACACGATACATCCCTCAGGTAGCAGCCAGCCCAAAGACCCACAGCAATGGTCTCTCAAAGTCACATTATGCTTAGTCTAGATTCAGCATTTGTCTGCTCCCTATACAGCAGGAGTGAATTGTCCCCTATCATGTGCTCAATAACCCTCTTATGAAAAGAAAGAGCCTATCTACCTGGTGTTATTTTTGTGTGTGTGCGTGAAAAAAGGATCAAGAAACAAGGTGAAGACTTTCCATTTACAAGGTGTACCAGGACTGAGTTTCACTCTTTGGCACAGCTTAGTCCCTGCTGGACATTGCCTACACCCTGCCTGCTGGTTTTAGCAAAATAATTTAATCCCTGTCCTTGAGCTGTCACTATGTTTGTGACCACAAACTGCTATGGGTGCTCTACAGGTAAGTTTCCACCCCCACTCATGCCCAACTTTTGTTACAAAAAGGCCCTTGTGATCCGCTTCCTGGGAGTGGAAGCCTGTGCTACATCCCCTTCGGGCTGCGCTTCTGAAATATTCCCCATGGGAAAGGCTGAAGCAGCTCCTCACTGATGGCCTTTCTTTTGAAAAGCAAGAGGAAACGCTTCAAGGGATGTCAGTGAGGTGAAGGAAAACAGCAGCAATAGCAGGCTGCCACAAATAAGCAAGAAATATATAACCCAAATTTCAGCAGCTTATGAGCTATCAGAGTAGCCATTTCCTATGAAATCTGGACATAGATTTTCTCCCTGAAATACAAAATACACTATCAATTATACACCATGAGATAAGAAAAAAAAACCTGGTTAGCAAAACCAGAGAAATATTTTGCAGGGCTTTGCAATTTAGAAACTCTTTGCCCTTGCAGCTCATGGCAATCAGATTTCTCTGTCGTCTAGCAGCTTTCCCCTGGTATGCCACAGCAAAAGAAGAAAAGCCCCACCACAAAGCCTTTGCAAAATAAAAAAGCTCTGTATTTTGTCAGGACTTCCAGCTTCCATTCAGCCTCCTTCAGCTAAACCAGCAGATAAGTTGGTATAAAATCATGCTACGATAGCTTAGAGAAATAATTTGATGCTTCAATTTCAGCTAACATTTCAGTTTCTTCTACTATTATTTTTCCTGTCCAAGTGAAAACACTCTGGGTTAATTCTGTAGCCATGGACGGTTTTGTCTCAGTTTCATTTGTCATTTTTAAACTTTATTTCAGACTGCTTTCCTTCTTTTCTCTTTAGTAGCCTTCCTGAAATAAATACAAACCCAACATCATTTAATTAGAGAGGGGCTATAAGCTGCATCCTTAGCACAAGTTCTCACCTGTGTAACTGTGCCCAGCCGTGCCTGTCCCCGCTGGTCAGCAAAGCCATTAGCCTCTCATTACAAGCACATTGAGTTCCTTACTGAGCAATCCGGTCTTGAAAAATATTTATTGCTTTTTCTTCAGCAGCCTTATTTTACCACCCAGGAAGAGTCACTCCATCCTAATGCTTAGTGCCCATGTGAGGAATGCAGCACTAAACCTTCCTTATTTCCAAGGCAGGCAAATTTTTGTTGTTCGATCAGATTTATTTTTGTTAATGTTACCCAAGGCAACAAATCATCCTAGCTTCTTATAGGAAATGTATGTCAAAAGTTGAATGAAAATGATAAGAAGATAAAACCAAATTAAATTAATGGGGAAAAAAATTCCTCCCACAGAATCTAGCTCAAGGTCAGAATCTCAAGGGCTCCAGCTGTGAATGTCCTTTCACGCTGCCCCAGCAGATGGGGCTTTGCCCTTCAGCAAGTGTATGTCAAGGATTTATCTGGATCACAAGGGCATTGAGGGAAAACGCCACCAACAGAGCTCTGGAGCAAAGAGCTGTGTCTGTCAGCACCTGGGGTTGTTGACACTGTGTTGCTACCTGCCTCACTGACCACAGTTACACTCAAAACAAGATGCTTTTCATCATTTATACCTTGAGCATCAACTCCTGCCTACTGGTATCTTTTTGCTCAGTCACTGTTGGACAATCTGTGAACAAGAACAGTCAAGCAGGAGGGCAACCTGCCAGGATTCATTGAGAAGACAAGACCTACGTGTAGCTACACCTTGTTCATTATCTGCACTGCCCCGAAAACTTCACTATCAAGGGGTAACCACCTTCAGGACACAGGCTACGATCTGACTCACGATAACTGAGTTCACTCACACTTACAGACGTTTACCCCACCATGAGAACTGGCCTGAATTGCATCATTTCAAAGCTGGCCAGCCAAGTTTGCAGTTGCTTCTACGGCATCCCAGGGGTATCAGGATCTCAAACACAGTATTTGAATACAAGATCATCCTGCCTATTATACGTACATTGGTTAATGTTTGAGATATTGAGTAATAACAGCAACTTGTTCTCATAAGTCCTCATATATCAGCTTCTGAATTACTCACTGTCATCCAGAAAGTGATAAAACTACATTTATGAGTAATACATAAAATTCAAACGAGACCTTTATTTACATTAGGTTTTCAAGCGCTGGGCGTCGCAACATACATAATAAAATTTCATACTACATTTTTTATAGGAAATCAGGTTGAAAGACTGATCTACGGAATCAATTTGTCAAAACTGGCTAAGCAGAAAATGCATCAGCTCGGTTTTAGAGTACTCTGTCAATTTTACACAGTCTGCTATCCTTCAGAGTATTCCTGATGTCACGGTTATAAAAACAGAGCACTCATGCAGGTTAATTTACAGTGAACTCTCCTAGTAAATTTTACATTCTTCACTTGTTCAGAAGAGCAGGTCAATACTCTCCAAACTGTCTCACAAAGCAATTACGGATCCAAATGGGGAGAAAACTAGATCTATCAGGAGATTTTTAACAGAAAGGAAACTGGATTTAGCAAGACAAGGAGTCAGAACTTTAACTCCACGACAAACTGAATTATAATCTCTCATTCTGTAGAAAACAAGTTATACTGTAAAGACATATTAAGTCATTTTATTCCATATTAACATTATGCAGCAACCATTATGAGTGTCTAGGTAAACAGAAACTTCAGGAAATGTTTTGCTGCAAAGTTGACTTCAGTAATGCAGGCAAAGGATAAAGTCATCAACTCTGCTCACTGCCAGAAATAATAAAAAAAAGGCTTCAGGAGCAAATAACACTGATTCATATTGTGCTCAAGCACTAGTCAACGAAATCTATTGAACTGCACAGAGGGGTGAAAAAAAAATAAAATCAAAGCAGCTTTGTTATCTTACTTATGACACCTTATTTAAATTTCAGGCATTACCTCTTTATATCAGCATAAATACGTAGCCTTCTACACCTTTTATGATGTGGTTACAGACACAAAAATGTTATAGTAGAAAGCAAGAGCTAGTTCAAGGAATTTCAGACTTTGAAATCAGCAAGATACAAAGCTAAAATTCATATGTTCCTTTTCAAGTTATGAATACTTTCACTAAAACATAAATATTTTAACATATATTAATTTTTTTCTGACATTCAAAATTGTAAAGTCAATATGGCAGAATTATTGTTAAAAGCACATATTTACAAATATTTTTTTCATACATAAAGTATTTGGCATAATTATAACAATCTTACTGCATACACAACTGTTTGCTTCTTTTTTCACATAATGGTACACTCCTTATTAAAATTTACCAGTTATGTACAAAAATACTTGAACATTTATTATAGAAAACTTCTATAGTTACCATCAACAGCTTGTAACTGCTGAAGGTTTAATCGAGAGAATATAAAAAGTGGTCACTTTCTTCCAGTTAAACTATCAACAAATCAAACACACAGCTAAAATCAACATGAGCTTCCCAACAAAAGAGGGAGAATATTTTTAACAACATGATTTAAAATGCAGTTCACACATCTGTTCCCAAGCACATGTTAAAACAGTCAGTAAAAGAAAGAGGATACAAAAAATACATACAGAAGGTGCTTTTCTTCTCCCCACTCCACATTCTTACAGCTTGGCATTAGCTTTCCAGAGCTCTCTACAGGCCAGTTGCTAAAATACAACCCAAGGCCAAACACGGTTCTCCTATAGTAGAGATGATGGTGATGAACTCAAGCTAAAAAGCAAATCCAAAACCTGATTCCTCCGACACATGCACAACCAAAGAGCTGTTCTGAATTTTTGCTTGTTTTTTACAGAATTATTAATGACCTTTGCAATTAGGTATTGAAAATTATTGATTGACATCCAGTACTTTCTATTTTTAAAAAATGTATTCATTTAGTGTATTGCCTTGGTACTAGTCAGTACTGATTCTTCTACACAAGTTAAATGAACAATTCATTTGTACCTGTTTCGTACACAGATTGTACTTCAGGGTGAACTTTCAAAAACAGCAGAGAACCTCCACTAGCGAACTGCTAGCTTTTAAAAAACAAAACAAAAACAGTACAAAAAGTTAACTTGAAGCACAAAAGTAAATTGCACCTCAAAAAGAAAATGATGCGTCAGGTACAGTAACACACTAATGGCACCAAAATCTTAGCAAGATTCACCAGAACAGTGCTGTATGCTAAATGAAATGCAGGTATTTTTCCATCTTAAAAAATAACATAAACCAAATGAGTGTGTCAAAAATTCCAAACCACATTCTTACAACAGTTATCTGCAGCATAACTTGCATTATATCTCTATTTTTCACAGACATTTGAAACGACCAACCTCTTCATTGGATAAGAGAAACAACTTTCAGCCTACTTGCAGCAACATCCTAGTCTACAGACTACTTTGTTAGAAAGCGTGCACTTATCTCTAGTAGTAAAGATCCAGTCAGTATATTCTGTACTTTGTAAGAAGTATTCGGCTATCTTGGATGAGAGCTGTAGGGTTTTAGATTTAAATTTTAAATAAAAATAAAGTACAAGTAAAAGCATTGATCAGTATTCACCACCACAAAATTAAAAAAAACCACCTCTCATTCATGCTTCCTCTAATATCTGTCAACCTAAATTAGTAATTTAATTTCAAATGTGCAACATAATATTAATAAGCATTTCAAAATTAATCAAAAGAAAAGGTGGGCAAAATATTGAAGTGCCTAACTAATCATGTTTTACCATTTTTAAAAAATATTATTTCTCAAACAGTAAAGAATTGGTTGCAATTAAATATAAAAGTGGCTGCTCAAAGCTGAGAGACTTTACGAGGCAGAGGCCTGGGCCGGGGCACCTGCTCAGTCCTCCTGCTGCTGTTTTCCAGATTGTTTGGCCGGACAAGCTGTGGCTTGGGTGGCAGCGCCGGTGGATCCGCAGCGGGTGGGATGGAGAGGCTGTGAGGTAGAGGAACGGGGCGTTTCAAAGTCCGCTCGTACACGCTGTAAGGTGGCGGGGTTTTACTTTCTTTCCTCACAGGCTCCTCAGAAACGCTGAAGGTCGGGACACTCGCTGTTGATTCGCTGCCTTGGCTTTCAAAGCCCGATGTCTCTGATGTGCTACATCGGCTGAGCGATGAGATGCCGCTGCTGTAACTCCCCGACAGCACTGGGGAGTTGGATATGAGCCCCGAGGAATGGTACTCGACTGGAGATGGTGTGAATGATTGCACAGATGCCTGCTCGAAAGAAAGGGCAGAAGAAGAATTTACCTGGATTAAATGAGGGAGAGCATTTCTTTGCTCAGACTGAAAGCAGCGATACAGCAGAAAGACTGAGGCTTAATAAATGTAAATGGTTGCATTCCTGTTTAATTAAGATCCAGTAAGAAACCAATTTAAAGCTCATTTAAAGAGTGCCTAGGTACACCTTAAACAGTGCTCATGCCAGTAATTCACGTAAGTGGAAGTAAAACTGTTTATAAATGCTATCTTATTATCATAGTGTAGAAAAATCTGGAAGCCTTTAAAATGCATTTTCAGTTTTCTAGCTTTAACAGAAACGCGTAACGCACATAGCGCATAGCTAGTGGAGTCCTGCCCCCTAATGCCAAAGCACAGGATGTGCATTCCAGTCCCTGCTGCTACTTGAGGCTCTTCTGTTCCAAATTCATTTTCCAAAGCTTTTCCTCACAGCTTTAGTGCTCTGACATGCAACGAATAAGTGCATTTACATCATGGCATCATTTGCAAGTGTGCCATAACCCAGGGTCAGAGGTGAGACACTGAGCAGATGCCAAGCCCTGTTCAGGCTGCAGCTCGTCCCGCTGTTCGTGGGCAGAGTGCAAGGCGTTTCCACTGCCGCTGCAGGTGTCATTTTGAACCACACTGCCCCCTCTTTCCTCTCCCCATCTCCCAGGCGTGACTTGGACACACTGTGCCGCTCTCACAAAACACAGACCCCCAGCGAGGGCTCCAGGGACAAGGGTCGAACGGAGGGCAAAGGCTGCAAACAGCAGGTTTGTGGGGGAAAGGTGAGGGACGTGAAGCTGAGGGCCCAACTGGCAACAACAGTATTGATAAGGAATAAAAGGCAGGGCCAGTAAAGTCCTACCTAAATACATTGAACAGTCCTATTCTCATGAAGTAACTTCAACTGAAAACTGTAAAAGGTTAGACTACACTTCGCCAACTGAAAAATTTTTGCAACATATCTAATTTTGACTGGAGCCATCTGAGACAATCTAAGCTTAATGGCCTCAAGCACTGGCTAAAAAAGGGATTGAGAAAATGCATTAAAACAAATTTCTCACTCCAGTTCTTGTTAGACTGGTTGGCGCTCAGCTGCTCAGCTTGAGGTGAGAGTGTGAGCCATGCAACAAAGGGAGGGGAGGAAAAGGAGAGGAACAAGGGTGTATGGAGCTGGCTAACTTTGTGCTAGTGAGATTATCTTACTTAATCATCTAGGACTGGATCCACAGTGCACTGAAAGCAATAATAAAAAATCTGCATTTACTTCAGTGGGTTTTGTAATAAGACGGCCTCCTCCAGCAGCACATAACAGTTGGAAAAGAGGCTAAAAATTTAGTCCTGCATATGGGTAGGGAAAAGCAGAGCAAGTTTTATTTAAAGCTCAATACATTTCAGGCATGTCTAGAAGCTTGTTTAACTACTTCTTTCAGTTTCCATTTCTCTGCATGTGAGGAGGTTGCAGCTGCACTCCTACACCCATAACCATCCAGGGGTAGGGTTTTCAAATAAATGACGTAATGATGGTTCAAGTTCCAAGAACGCCTGACACTTGGGTCAAGAGACCATATATAAGACTTAGGACCTTTCTTTTTGTCATTCAGAACAAGAGCAAATATGCGTAAACTCTGCTTGCTTCAACTTTGTAGCTGAGCAGAGTTCCTGACAGCAGTGCAGACTGTGTGTACCAGTAGTGAGTAACAGTCTGGACACCAAAAGATTCTGGAAGTTCACAGATGCTTGAAGCAAATCTCAGAAGTATTCTGAGCCAGCACTCCTCTCCCAAGAAGCCATCCAGACTATGGTTGTACAATGCTTAAATTCTGTTCAGGCCTTTAGAAGAAAATGTTAGGACAAGCTTCAAGCATCCCTAAGAATCATCAATACCAAGTCCCCCGTGAGCGGGAAGGGGCCCCGGCGGGAGAGGGAGCCCCGAAAGCCAGGCTGGCCCTGGGTGGGGTGGGGGGGGTCAGGGCCGAGTTGAAAGGGCCTTGGGTGGCCTGCTGCAGTGGGAGGTGGCCCTGCCCCTGGCACGGGGTGGGGCTGCGTGATCTTTGATAGGAATAGAAATAGAAATTTGATAGAAATAGAAATTTGATAGGAATGGTTGGACTAGAAGATCCGATGGGTCCCTTCCAACCTGGTTGTTCTATGATTCTATGATTTGGTAACAAAGGAAGAGTCGCTCACCTTTTGTGCAAGATCCTAATGCTCTGAAGAGCTTCCTAGTAAGCAGTTAGTGCAAAACCCGAGGTCAGTGCTAACTTCAGCAGAAGGTTTACTGTGGTAACAGGACTACAGGGCACTCCAGTGGCCAGCAGCACAATTGCTCTGTGATGAACCTGAACCACTGTGCAGCCGGAAATGGACATGTCACAGGCCCATGGGATGACAAACAGGAGAATGACCGCAAGCTTGTGATTAGGGACCTCAAGGGGAAAGGAGGCATTTTTGGATGCCTCTTTCCTCCTCCTCAGGAGATGTGTAGCTCTGCAGCATTAGTTAGCTGAGGGACCACTTGAGCAGGGCTGCCTCCCTCTGCCCTTGCTTCTGAGTACCTGAGGCGCCAGCCATGCTCCTTTCTATTTTCTGTCCTTCCAGATTGCTGCCCTTTACAATTCTAACATCGGAATTCTCTCTGCTTTAGTAAGGCGGTAAAGGCTACCCCCAAGACCAACATTGTGCTGTCTCTCGACACCACAGTTTACCTGGAACTCGCAAGCTCTGTGTTCTTGTCCACCAGTGCTGCATAAGACACAGATTTTCAGTCAATTTTTCCAACAACTAAGTTGTTGGGCAACAAGTGGGCACCAACACATTCAAATACCTTGAAACAGAAATTAATCCTGCTGAGTTTAACCTAGATCCCCAATTACTATGGGTGTTTAACTGCCAGAGAAGAACCAGTGCTTATTCACAGCCTGTGCTTCACATTTCCTTCAAACTGCCTCCAACTTCTTACACAATCTCCCTGGATTGTTCTGCAGAGGAAGTGGGTATTAAAAGGACTGAAGTAGCAATTACTCTCTAACAGCTCCGGATGTTGGAGGAGTAGAGGAACTGGTAGCACAACAGGTTCTCCATAGCTGGCAGCTCCTCTTTTGCCACTGTTCGAGAGGGAATTCTGGACTAAGTGACCACTAGGTGCCTTTTAGATTTATTTCTTACCCTTCCTTTTGTTCATTCACTCAAGTGAGCTTGATTATCCATGTAGGTGAGAAGTCTAATATCAAGAGGCTAAAGATCCTGAAGATTAGGTTTCTTGCCCACAGTTTTGAAAATGTTCAGAGGTGCTGTAATTGTTATGGCTACTTATTCTCATGAATGATTTTTGTATAGACATACGATAATTAAAAGAAAATATAATATAATCCCAAATATTGTATCTACCCCACAACACGTACCATCTGCCCCACAAAGGCAATTCACTGCAATAAGACAGTACCTTCATTGGTGATCTGCCAGCAGGAGACGGGGAAACAGAGGCTATGTGTCTTGCTGGTGATGCTGTGAAGTTAGAAAGACTTCAGTACACTCCTGGCATTACAGTTTTCACTAAGTAATATTTCTAAAGTGGATAGGAGATAATTCGATACACAAACATTATCTCCGGCTCCCTCTAAATACTCGTCTAATTGTTCTAGATATTTTGTTTATTTTACTTTATTTTCACAATAATCGTGCAGTACAACGAGTGAAATATGAGATATTTCTGCATCCATCTTCCCCAACAAATTTTATATCACTGTAAATTGGTTTATATCCTACCAAATGATAACAGACTTAAAAAAAAGCCATTATAACAACTTTCCCCTCTTCTTTTTGTTCTTCTCTTAGGAAATATATATTTGTTTGTCAAATAAGAAAAAGGGCAATATATAATATATCAAACATTCACCTGTAAATATACTGTAAACAGGGTTGAACATACTTTGATGCATAATTCTAAACCACAAAAAGCGTCTCCATTCCCTTAAAAACAATTAGGTTTATAAAGTCCCTTAAGCAGCCTTTCCTTTAAATGGATATTAATTTTTGAAAGGCAAATTGCATATAATAACAGAACTCATGTACTTCCATGATTGCTGTGCATTTTCTTGCCAGTAAGAGCCTTTGTAGTTAATGATTGTTTCGAATTGCTAACATCCAATTATCATAAGATCAAAAGATTAAATTGATCATCCTCCCTAATACCACCATGAACGGTCTGAAAATTCAGTGAAGTGTCAGAGTATTGTAAACAGAATGGTACAGAGAACATTGATGAGTTCTACAGCCTTCCATGTAAAGTAATTAAATAATAAATTAACCTGCCCAAGAAGTTAAACATTAATCAGAGCAGAACTAATCTTAAGACCTCAAATAAATAACATTTTATGGGAGCCTAGTATGAAACGCCCTTTAACTCACCAGTCTGTGCAGGTCTTGGTGGTACAGGAGGAGATATAAGCTTTCCACTTTCTGATGAGTTTCTGGCTTCCTTCCCACTGTCCAGGCTCCAGCTGCTGGGAGTGGTGTTTACAACTGGAAGAGAATGAAAAAGCTGGCATAGGCATCAACACTTCTAGGTCTCTGACTTGCCTTTATCCATGGGGGTAAAAAATACACAGAGTGAAAACATTAAACAACTTAACAAACATGCCTGAAAAGCTCTTACGATTATATATTGAAAAAGTTCTTTCAAATTAAATTCTTTGAAAAGCTCTTAAATAACGGGTGCCAATCTCCTGGTGCCTGATGTATGCATCTGGTCCTCAGGTCAGTTTGCGATTGTATAGCAGATGGGACCATCAGCAACAGCAGCAGTTAAGATAGCACTCTGGTGCACGGCAAATCCAGCTACAAAGGGAGATAAGCTTGAAGCCTGTTAATATAATCACTTTATCTTTGCACCAGATTCTTCTTGGAAAGTTTCTAGGCAGAGAGGAACAGACTATTCATAAACTGTTTCCATTAACTCACTTTATATATAGGAGTAACTAGAGAAAGGAACTGCCAAATTCTGATCAGCCTCTCTCGGAAAGCTTTCCGTGCAGTCTTTTGTTGCTTACATAGGCTACAAATTCAGAACTGAAATTGGAATCAAAGTATCTAGGGGTGGAGAGGGGGGAATTAAGAAATCATTGTGGACTGAGAAAATTTATATGCAGTGTTTGTACCCATAGTCAAGGAACTCTGCTTCATCATGCAAAATTACTATTACCTTGACATGCATAAATATGGCTGTTGTATTTGTCTGTGTTACCTTTATCAAATTCCATAACTTTGAATGATCCCATAAGGCCTGGAACAACTTCCTTAATAGAATTGAATTATCTCACTTTTATCAAGGAGCCACCAATATTAGAAAGAAGTAGGACAATATTAGAAAGAGGTAGGACAGAGCATTTAATGCAAAGAGGGCAAAAGTTAACTTAGAACCTATATTTTTCTTACACATCCTGTAAAATTTGGAAAAAATCAGCTTCAAACCTTCCTGTTCCCCCTAAAAAAACCCACCAAAATCCCATCACTAAAATCCACTCCACTTTCAAAGCCTCAAACATCTTGCCTTGACACAACAGTTTCCTTCATGTCTGTTGGTTTCATTTGTGGGTTGAGAACTACATGCAAGGACTCCATGTTTATTTACAAAGATAAAGTGAAAAACAAAGTATTGTTGCCAACCAATGGTATCAATTATTGCCATTACAGCAACACCAAGGGCTCTCAGAAGGAATGCAGTCCCACTATACGAGTACTTAATACAAAAAAGTGGACTACAAATATTAATATTTGGGTTGTATATCACAATATTGTTACCGTAGATTACCTGAGAAGAGTGCTCAGAATAATCAGTTTTCTAGAGTATAATTTTGATTTTTTTTTAGTGCCAAAACATGCAATAAATTGTTTGCTTTTTATTGTAGGCTGTTACCGAGCAGTATGGCTTTGCCCTCATCTTAAAAACGACTTGGCACCAGACCTAGGTACTTCAAATGCCTGAATCTCTTGACAAGCCAATTTTAATTTTAAGTCATCCAAGCAGTCAGTTCTTTGGATTGCTAAAGTCTCCAGGAGATAATATTTATTTTAACAATTCTGTCATGTATTTGGCCACATAGGCCAGTGGAAAAGTTTTGCCATTTTCCATGTTAAATTATTTAATGTATTTTTTTCAGCCCTCTGAAAAATTCCTTCAGCTTTCATAAAAACCTGGACACAAAAATACTTACAAAAATCAGCTCTTATTGATAAAAATTCCATTCCTGGTCAGTTCTTGTTATAGTATATGCTTAAAATATTTATTTTTAATACAGCTGTTTTACTGCCCTTTATTCAGGGTACCCCAAAGCACAGCATATAATGAAATGATGATGCATATTATGGATGTGGAGCACATAATGGAGTCTTGGCACAATAACTGTGTCAACAATACTGAAACTCCCCAGGTGCTAAATTACGGAAGGCGGTATTTGGTCTATGTAAGTTCATAGCTTTCTCATTAATCTAACTAAAACTCCCCCAAACCAACAAGCAACAAATTAATTTTTAATTTTCCATCAAAGTGTGACCAAAAGCACGACATATTTGGTGAAGAAGACTTGCAGGTACCAAACTTCACAGCTCTATGCATCTCTTTAGCTTCTCTCTGCACCAGTCTCAGTCCATCACTCCATATGTTTCTCTTGTGAAGCAGAAAGGACAGCTCTCACAAGCAGCCTGCTGAAACCTGCTGCTCCGTCACCCGCTTCCTGCAAATGTCTGGGCCCTTCTGAGTGCAACACTCAGTTCAAGCAGACACCATATTTCCCTCTTCTTGATAAAGTGTTTTGAAACTCAGTATTAGTGTAATTTAATTAGTTATTTAGAACGTTTTGGAAGTTGGAGATGCCAATATACACTCAAAAGAATTAGCATTCTACAGGAATATAACAGATTAATTATATTTTCATTGCTTCCAAGACTGCTATGGTGCAGCATTTCCTCTTACCTTTGTCAGGGCCAGGCAGACTGGAATCACTCCGTGGCGAAGCACCATCTCCAATATGATTAAACAGCATTCTCTGTAAATTGAGAATAGCATGGTTTACACAAAGCTACTGTTTTATTTCAGGAGTCTTTAAGAAAACATCTATCTTTTTGTTACTATCCCAAACACAGGTCTGATTTGGAGGTAGAATGATAGGCATCACCTAAGAACATAAACACTTTAATAAAAATATGTGTATCCAAATAGCTTCCTGATCTCATCCCTACACCATCAAGCAGCACCCCTATTCCCATCCCAAGTTCCCTGCCCCTGCTTGCACTGCCTGTGCAGTTCCCTCTTCTTCTTTAGTTTAACCAGCAGGTCTAGGCTCAGCCACACTGGACTCTTCCCTCTCCTGCCTGATTTTCTACATATTGGGAGTGAACACTCTTGTGCTTTATGGGAAGTATCTTACACATTTGCCAGCTCTGTTCTGCTCCCTTGTCTCTGAGGACCATGTTCCAAGGGCCCCTACTGAGTAATTCCTTGAAGAGCTGGAATTCTGCTTTCCTGAAATTTACGAGCTCAACTATACTCCTCACCTGCCCCATATCCCTCAGAACCTTGAACTCCAGCAGCACATGATCACCGCAGCCCAAGCTACCTCCGATTTTAATGTCACTCATGAGTTCACTTCTAATAGTCACCAACAGGTCCAGTATTGTATCTTTTGGAGTGAGGGTCTCTATTAGCAGGACTAAGAAATTATCTTCAATGCATTCCAGGAGTCTCCTGGACTGCCTACAGCTTGCTGTGCAACTTTTCCAGCACATATCAGGGTGGTTGAAGTCCCTGATGTACTTTCCAAAGGAAGTCACAATAGATCAACTTTACATTTTTCTTTTGTTTTAAAGCCAGATCAGACAATCAATCAAATCCAAATCAAATCCTATGCTTGTATCTCCTTCCAGTGACCATACCAAGTCAGCTAGGCGCTATGCTGTGGTTCCACAAGATGGCAAATCCAGTTGCTGAAAAGTTGTCCATGGATCTAATGTGTTGCAGCTCCATGTTACTAAGTGAGGAAGAAATACTTGGCCAATTCAACTTGACTTAAAACATCTCACAGAGAGAATGCTTTGTGAGACTTTAAGCTGCACTAGTCAACTGGATCAGATAAGATGTGTTTTCCTTGAGTTACCATTAAACTGAGGTGAGGTAGCTACATGTGGATGTTAATGTGACAGAAAATACGATCACATGTTTCTGCCTGGTCTTGATCAAATGTTCACTGCCTCATGAGTCTGCAGTGCACTAGCATGTAGAGAGCAAGCGTTGAAATCTATTTTCTGTTATGAAGGTAAAGAGCAAAAGCTGAAAAAGCAACTGAAATAATGAGACAAAAGCTGAATGAAATACAGAGAAATGGGGACATACTAAAGTAACAAAATATAAAACCATATAGAAGAACAAAAGCAACTACAGGATGTTCAATGAGACAGAAAAATAATCCAAACCAAACACTCACAAAGTGAAACCTAAGCTCCGTTAGGAAGAAGAATAGCGCAAGTACTAAGAAGGCTTGTTAACCAGTCACTGACACAGGCGTTCATCTTAAGAGTATGGGAAGAGCTGGAGAGAGACTGTACAATAACAGTCAGACATCAAAAAGCAAGCACGAATGGATGTTTACTGCAAACAGCAGTTTACTGCACACAGATAACCTTGAGCATCAATTTCAATGAGGGAAGCAGATGCAGGACTGCTGTGGTGTTGTTTTATGAAGTCCATCAACATTCCTCAAATGATGTAGCTATGGCCTGAGAGGACTTGATTTGGACTTGAAGTGCAGGAATTTGCCTGTACACTTTGATTTTCTCAGTTGAAAAAGTATTGTGAAAATTGCACTCGTTAAGCTATAACAAAGTCATTCAAAAATGGGTGGTCCTCTCCTTATTAACTTTGTGTGAGGCTCCAACCAAGACTGTTGAAGTTAACTTCTGGCATTTAGAATAAAAATAGAAAGGACAAGGAACAGTTTGAGCACCGAATTTCTAACAGAGTTGCATGTATCTCTAAGATATCTCCTCACAATTGTCCTGAGGATTTCTTTTCCTCTTCTTAATCAGGAGCCTGAGAATCAGAATTTTGTTTCCGATCACAGTACATTTTTACTGCTTGGGGAATAGAGCACCAGATAGAGAAATTGTACCTTTCCCCAGTGATGATTGCAGAAAGAAACTGTCAGACCTTCTCACCTTTGAAACATACTTCACTGTACAAGCAAGTTAACGTTCTACTTACCCTCTCTTGGGACACTGAGGGTAGAGACAGATTGGGAGATTTTCCTGCTGGGCGAGTCTCAGAGAAAGTGGAGACTGGGACTACGAGCTCCTCAGCCTCTCTTATCGAATCTCGGGTAGGGTGGGGGATAGAAGTCGCATTCCACTTGGCAAAGCAAGAGTTTGCAGTCTGGGAGCAAAAATGGAATAATTTTTTCTTTGCGGCAAACTGTTAAACCGCTTTATTTAAAGAATATCTCCTCATCTTTCCTGTATGTTGGTTTGGCTCCACTACCACTGAGAAGTAGATATAAAAGTAAGTAGATCCCAAGAACTGCCCTTAAGACTGGCTAAGCTTCAGTATTATTTTGCAAGCCCTCAAATAACAGTATGAGAACTTAAACAGAAAAGAAGAAAAAAATAAAAGAGCTAATTCAATAACTGAAGAACCAAGGGACAAAAATACAACTAAAAAGAAATCAACAAATCATTTCTGAATAAGGGATCCTGAACTACTAAGTTGGGTTTTATCAGAGGTAAAAATTTCTGGTGGAAATAAAAGTGTTGAAAGGAGGGCCTTTCACATATTACCTATATTGTGTTTTTTCTCATCTTCAGCAAGAGGTGCATTGTGTGATGGCACAGATTAAAACAGCAACTGTGCTAAAGGAAAGCACTTCAGGGAAGTAGGTCCATTAAGAAGGAAAGATTAAATAGAGATTGAAAATTGGCCAGCTCACCAAGCTCATTTTGCATTTCAGATTGTTCAAAAGATACAAATTTCACACAGACCTATCTAACAGTAATTTTAAGGTAAGAACTCAACATAGTTTCAGGAAAGAAAGACATTTTATTACTCCAGAGAAAAGAGTAAGTTGAAAAACAGGAATTGCCACACGGAGCACATTTTTATCTCACAGTGGCAAGGATTAGCAATTTCAGAAGAAATAAAGGGGAGGTCAACATGGACAAGTGCTAAAATAAGCTCTTCTTTGTTTTTCTTTCTTTCTCTCTTTCTTTCTTTCTCTCTTCTTCCCTATTATTGAACAAATGGTACTGTTCCACACAAGCAGGATGTATCATCTGGTAAGTCTTTGCATCTGTCTCTCACTGCAGCGAGTGAATTTCAAAGCCTAGCTCTAAACCTAGACAAAACAAGGGCACATGTGAATCAAGCCCCCTATAGTCTATTCACATCTTTTTAATGTAAAATATTTTCAAGTATTTGCTTATAAAAACAAACACCTCCCACTCTTTGAAAATTAACAGCAGTGAGCAGAGCTGAATCTGCCTGGAGTTCAACAAGCACCCTTTTCATCTCCTTAACTACTTGTGCTCAGAGGACTCCCACTAAGCTTCCTACCTGTGAGGTTTCCAAAGGAGTAGGGTAGATGGCACTGCAGGGCCTCTCTCTGGGTGACAGGCAAGAGTTTTCTCGAGAATGCTTATGTTTGTCAGACAACAGAGGAGAGGCTAGAATATAAAAATGTGTCAAGTGATTAAATTAATGCAGTGAAACTCAGATACTTCAATTCTATGCTCATGACAAAGAAATCCTCTGTCTGCAATAGTTCATATTCCTCAAACAACTGGCTAAATCTGACATCTGGCCAGTGATATAATGCAGAAATCCAGCTGTGTAACATATCAACAGTTATTTAACATTTGCCACAGGAGACAAGCACTGACCTCTGGCACTGGATGGAGCAGAACTGGTCACATTAGGTGAAGCAGAATGAGTAGAACTTAGGCTTGAGGTAGATGGGCTAGGCTGGATATAGAAGAGATGCTGTTGTTACTACATCACACTTACTGGCTTGGAAAATAAAAATTTATAACGTATTTTTCACTAAAACAAAGAACTTGTAATTTGTTAGACTAGTCTCTCAGTATTTCAAAATAGAAAACCAATATAAAGAGCATTAATGTAACTACACAAAGACTTAGTAAAAATGAAGTACAAAGAAATTTAATTAATGTATTAGAATAATTACTTCACGGTTGTGACAACTGGACAGAAAAGTCTATGTAAGTTCAGACGTTTTTGCATCAGACTGCATTACTCTTGTAAAAAAGTCATGCTCCACATTAAAGAAGAAACAATTACATAAAAAGTTGTTCCTTCCAAATTAAGGAGGTTAAGAACCCATTTAAATATATTTGTATATATATATAAGTATCAACTTATTTGTATATAAATTTGTATATATATATATAAGTATCAACAAGAACTTTGACATCTCTGAATGGAAGAACAGATGCATTCATTTAGTAAATAGTCTTGTAAGAAAGGTTCTGTTTAGTTCAAAGAATGACAATAACTTGTACCTGCATGTTAAAAACTTCATCGGAACTTTCTGATTGCCCAGTGATATTGCTAACTTCAGCAGAAGCTTGGGATGACAGCGATGAGGATGAATACCGATTGACAGCTGGGTAACTCAGGGGACTATTATAAGAACAACGAAATACAAAATAGTTAACTCTGGTTGCCAATCATAATTTTTCATGTGAAAACAGCACCTGTTTATTAATTTCCTTATTTTGATTTGGATTTATTAGTTGATAGAAAGTGAGAAAATATATATATATATATATATTTATATCAGCTATTTATGCCTGAATATACTTCAGGCAGACTATACAAGGAATCATGCACATAAATTTTTTAATCTCATCTCCTATGAGTAACAAAATCTATCAGCTTCTAGTAATTTAACTTGCCTGCGTCGTGGTATTACCCTGGCACCATCAGGGCTCATAGAAACAGGTATGGAGTTTCGGCATACACGAGGACTTCCATTGGGGAAATGAATAGGGCTAGCTTGTACACAGGCAGAAAATTCCTGGTGAGTTGTTAAAGGAAGATTAATTAAAATGAACATAATATCATTAAGCATTTTGTAAGATATAGACAGTAATTTGCATATCTGCATTTTAGATCAGTTTCATCATTACTAAGAGAAACATTTTAACTTTTCACTATTTAACTTCGCCTTTATTAAAATATGACTATATACCTCTGCATTGTATGGAAAATATATTAACTTTCTCTTTGCTTTGTGGTACTGCAAGAATGCTACAAGTTGTAATGTGGACAAACAACCGAAAGATGTCACTATTTGTTGCTTAGGAAAACTGAACAATCTACTTCAGCCACAAGGTCTCCTGGTTTATCCATACACCTGCTCACGTACCTGTATTCCCAAGCTTGACTTCATCACAAAGAACTGATCCACCAGCTTTTTGTGCAATGGTCTCATGTCCTGCGGCACCACCTTCTCATGCACTGCCAAGCCAAATTCTAGAATCTGAGCCTGCAGAAGAGACAGAAAGGAAGAGGGGGAAAAAATTAGTTTTTTTTAGTTTTTAGATTAGTTTTGATCAATTTTATTTAAGCTTTCAGCATTACCATACTAAACAAAAATATGCAAAAAAAAATGCACGTTGCATTAAAAGTATCTAAATCCCTGACAGACCTGTAATCAAATGAAGGCTAAGACCAAAACGAGGAATACACAGGAAAATTTATGGCTCTTTACATCTTAGCATTCAATTTTCCCGAAGATTTAGCCAGTGCAAATACAACTCTCATACATAAACTTCTATAGAGAACAGAGTAAAAAAACCTGGTCAAATGTCAACTTTAAAAAGGAGCAGTTCTAAACCCTACATAAAAGCCTTTTTCTAGGAGAACAGTTACAAAAAGCATGAAACAACAGCAATGAGCACATCCAGCAGAGATCCTGTAATCTATTTTCATTGTAGTCCATGGTTACTTATCCAGCTCCACAGAGACCTCAGTCAGTGGTGACTTTATATATCCTTTATATATCCTTGACACAAGAGAGGACAGGCTCTAGAATAACACTGCTAAAACGCTAGGATCTTGCTCAAATTTGGTCGCAGGCATTTAAAACACTGAATTGGTTCCATGAGGAATCAGATTAATTGAAATTAAAAACAAAATAGCTACACTGTACTGTAATATCTTTGGATGAGAGTTACTAGCTGACGTTTTCAGGCAGCCTGCGAGTGACCACACAGCTGCACAGCATCACTGGCCTGAGGTCAGGACTGCAACACGTCCATCTGCGCACACAGCCATCCTGGCCCTTCTGAATGCTCCACATTTTCTGTTAAATCATCTGTGGGTGTTAAGCAGGGTTTAACAGCTATCACTTGAAATTTACATTTTTGTCACAGAAGTTACTAACTCCAGTTTTAAACTGTAAGGATTAGTGAGACTGTCTATAGCTGGAAAAACCAAAACTGCAATGTAAATGACTATGTTATTTACATGAAGGTAAAGTGAGTTCAGCGAATCTATTCTGATTTATACTGTCTAAGGACCTGTCTCTTTGGCTGATCTGACCAAAAGATACCATAGCGCTGATGAAAAATGAAATTTCCATCTTGCCAAATTCCAATACTCTGACTTCTTTATCCCAAACTGGCAACAAAGTCTGAAATTTCAACATGCTGGGTAATGAGATGGGTAAATGTCAGTTGAAAAAGCTGAATTACTTAATAAAATCACATGATCAAAATAATTTTCTTCAGTAATTCCAAATGGAGACATTTCATACTTCAGTCTAGTAGGTCACTGCCTTATAAATAAGTGAAAAAATAAAACAAAACCCATATAATGCATAGAATAGTCACCTTTTAAATTTAATCGATTGATGTTTATTTTACTGCCTGTGTAATTTGGCAATTATCATCACATATCTTCCATTGTAATAAGATTTTCTGGGGTTTTTTGGCTCTTATGCTAAACCTTGTAGTGAAAATATTTTTTCTGTAGTACTGGCAAAATACGTCATACAAACATTTGCTTAAGTCACCACATGTTTCAATGAGATAATGTCTGTTCTGTACTGGTGGTAAAATATGTTGTGGAAATATTTGCATGTGAGCAAACTGGTCTCTCATTCAACCTTTAATTTAGAAAAGTTTGAAGTGATTAAAACGATGATGAAAAGAACTACGGAAAAATCTATCAACGTGATCCAGAAACCTCCTTGTATAGGAAATTGCTGTCTTCTCGGAGTCTAATTTAGAAAATACTGAACAACACAGAGCAATTATTAACCTCTGAAACCTTATATTCTGTTTTGGGGTAGTTTTAGCTAGACAAGCTGAGCAGGCCATCTAGCCACACTTTACCTGTTCAAGCATCAGCTCTCTCAAGCGCGTGATCTTCTCTCCATCCTCTGGATGGTTCAAGATGTATTCTTTGACAAAGAATGCCTAAGTAGAATAAAATCATAAAGTAATATAAATTGAGTAAAAACACATCACTTTTTTTTTTCCAAACAAATTTCTAGGTTATATTTTTGAAGTAAATGCTTCTTTCTACATAACAAAGGATAACTAACACTAAATAATTAATTATTCACATACACATTGGTGGAGACTACAGGCTAATAAAATGTAGTCACTTTTGAGTGGAACTTACTAATCATTCAATACCCAGGACAAATCCTGAATCAGATTTGGAAACCAACAAATCAGAATTGAAACCAAATACAGGTCACCTGAACTAAATATCTCTTACCTATTAATTTGGACATAGGCGTTTGAAATAATTAGAAAGAGTTACATTTTCATCTTTTTTCATACTAGGAGCTTAAGTATAAAGATATCTTAAAGAACACCCTGAAATCATCCTTTCCTCTGATTCAGTTCTAAAATTTCATGCTGTGACAATCCATAGTAAGAAAGTGCTGAGAACTGTCTAGTAAATGCCAATACTGTAATGAATAACATTTATTTCACATCATCCTGTCAGTGCAGATAAGTAGAATTATAAGTATTTATGTGTAAATTGTTAGAAGGAGTCCTCTGATACTTGCTAAAATCCCAAATCCCCAACTTCTGCCAGATGATGTTTTTTTTTCCTTAGCTACAAGATTAAGGTTCTTTCAATGTCAAGCAGGTGGTGTCCTAGTGGTTTTAGGCTGAGATTTATACAGATCTGTAATATAAGTCAAGAGATTTAGTAATATAATTTCAAACAAAATCACCAGTACTTCAGGGGAAAAAAAGTACAGAATTTGATTAAATGGAGTGGAACCAGTGGTTTGCGATAATTAATTATTGAAAGTGCCTCTGCTCTTCTAACACATGTAAAGCAGCTAAAAGAAATGTAAGGCACAGAACAAATTGCAGTTTGGGAGGTGTTAGCAGGCACAAAACACACTCTTCATGCTTTTCCAAAAGTGATTATAAAAATTTTTTTAAAAACAGTAGTTGTCTATAGCTGTTCACCATCACACGTGAAGGTGCTGTTACTTCTTTTAGATCTTCCTGGAATCTGTTCCTGTATTGAAACCAGTGAAAGCAAAGCTTTCAAGACCTGCAATACCAGTCAAAAATCCAAGTAATTAGAGATAGCTGCTTTTTATCCCATAAGGAAAGAGGCAGGTGGCCAAAGGATGTTATTTCCTGGGTCTTACACTTTTTAAAGCTTGGAAGTTGCCTGAAGGGAAGGAGGGTATCTGTAAAGACACAGTTTTGCTTAACCTCAAGAGTGCACACTCCACAACTGACTGAGTTTTGAGCTGTGTACACAGCAGAAGACAAAAGCAAGTAAAAAAGACAGGCAAAGAAAAGCATTTACAGAAAAGAGGAAAAGAGGAAACACAGATTAGAAGTGGCAAAAGAGCTGGAAGACGTAAAGACTTAAAAACAGATGTGCAAAAAGAATGAAGGTGAAATATAAAAAAAAACCCAACCAAATCTCATAATCACTGCTATCACTTTTGGTGTTATCAAGACAAATTGGTGAAAAGTCCCATTTTAGATACATAGCAAGAGAGGGAGGAAGAGAATAAGAGGGAATTTAAACACGAAGACTGTCTAGGACATCAAGCATTGCAGCTAATAATAAGGAAGGAACAAGCTAGGACCTTAATTATGCTTGTGAAGAAATGGAAAGCTGAGCAGAGACACCAAGCAAGGCCTGACACTGCTAATTCAAACCAGACATAGCTCTGACGTGACTTTATTTCTCAAGGGACTCCCTTTGTGGCGCTTTACTATGCTAAACATTTTGTTGTTGTTGTTTAAGGGCAGCTGGGAAACATCAAACATGGTCCTTCTTTGCTTTAGTCTCACAATTTTCATAACGTTGCAGTACTGATGACAGATTCTAACGCTACACCAGGCTCAATATCTTGTAGTTTCATTTAGATGCAGTTTTATCAAATTTAACACTTCAGTGAATGCTGAATCCTGCAGCCTTTGAGAAAAGTTGGCAGAATGTTATTCAACTTCATATTTTCCATGGAAAAGGAACAACCATCAGACTCAAGTATTTCACAACAGTATGAGGACAAAAAGGAAGATCAAGAGGGGCTGAAAAAATACTCTTCCTTTTTATTTTTTTGTTATTAGTGCTTCAAAATTCCACAGAACTTTGTGGAAATACAGCATCCAAAACATTTCAGATTCTAAGGTGACTCAGAGATGATAATAATGAGGCACAAACCCACCATTAGGCGTTTTTAATCATATGTATTATTTCTTACTAGATTTTTCCAGAAAATAGCATTCCTTTAAAAAATGGAGAACGGAAAAAAGATGGATGTAGAAAAACATCATTCTTCAAGATAATAAATTTCTTGTTAAGAATTTTGTGTGTGTGTATATGTATATATATGTGTGTGTGTGTGTATACATATATATATATATATATAGTATGTATATATAAAAAAAATTAGAACATCATCACACAAAAGGGAATTTGCTGGTTAGCCAGAAGTTAGTCATAAATTAGAAGGGCTGGAAGGAGGGAATATATAAAAATAATGCAATTACAATTAACTATTTCATTTAAAATCTGCAAACAAACCAGTAAAGAATGCAAGGTAATTATGAATCAACTCAACACTGGAATAAGGTTATAGTATTATCTGCACTAAACCAGTTATTTCAATAAAGCTATACATAATTAACTTCGCTTCACCCAAAACTATACAATTAGAACTATCACGGATTGATATGGTACTGTCAAATCAGTAAGAATTGTCCTATGACAGATTTCTAATGAACAGAAAATAAATTGCTTACCTCTTGGTATCTTGCAACTCCACCATTAACTGCTGCATCAATGACCCCATTTAGGCACATTGTGAGAGGGTTAATATTTTGCATCTGTCGAGTTTGACACTGACTGATGAGCGTTCTCAGCTGCTGGTTCTTATTTTCTAAGACTTCAATAGCATTTTCAAGGGGACTCATTTCCACCTAAAAGGTGAGTAAAGAATATTGTAAACATACTTATCCTTCAGTTCAAAGATGAAATATATTAATTTCTGATTGCTTAAGAGAAAACAATGTTATTCTATGTTCTAGAGTACTGGGATAGAAGAAGTTCTTCTTACTGGTCTGCACTCTCTGAGAATACACTCAGAGCACAGAGATAATTAGTTTATTATTTAATCAAGAAGCAAAATAAACAACCACCCTCTCTTGTAGATTTGTTATCCGACATTGAAAGATACACAGCCCTTGCTGCAAAACGTATCCTGCAGTGGAACTCTTGCAATTCAGAGCTAAACTTCACCTAAACTGGGCTTGAGGGCAGGAAAGCTTTGCTGTGCTTAAGGACACAAAGCCAAGCTTAAGTATGGTTGAGCTAGTTCCCCCATCCAAGGTGAAATGAACAACTAGGCACTTTGAGCTAGGATGATAATCAAGTTATAGTCCCTTGACTACATAGCCCTTGAGCAGGATGTGTCTGCCCTCTCTTACAAGGTGAGGAAGCTTTTCTCACAGGTCGTATGAACAGCAGAAAAAGCAAAAAGCTAAGCGACGGGAAGAGTACAGGCCTGCAGTTGCCATGATTTACTAAAACATAGAAGCACAGATCTAAGTCATAATCTAGTGCATGCCCAGGAAAAATTATGACAGTAAACTTTTGGCAGTGGTGTCTATAATGGTAACATGATAGTAACTGAGGATCATCATATTAGGGCTTATTAACCTAGCAACGACTCAATAGGAGTCGACTAATAAAATTTCTGACATCTCACAGCATTTTTTGATTTTTACTAAATTCCATTTTTGGTTTTCTGTAGGAGAATATGAGGAGAGTGGATAAATGACATTATGTTGCTATTACAAAAAAGGAACACAATATAGTTTTAGAGAAAATCAGTTGTACAATGGTATCCCTATATTTAATGGGGCTATTTAAGACTGGCTGTTACAGGAAGGAAACTGGTTGCGGATGTTATACTCCTGGGCTCAAAAACTGACCAATTACTTAGAGATCTTTACAGGAGAGGCACTCCTCCCAATACATTTGAAAGGTACTTAAAGATTTTCTAAGAAATACAACAAGAAGGAAGGAGATGAAATTACAATATGTCAGTAACAGATTGCTACATTAGACCCTATTCTTACAGGTTCTGCGTAGGCATTCTTCCCTGCCCATGCTGAGATCTGGGAACTTCAAAAGAGTTCTAGGCAGACAGAAACATACTCACGCAGCGTTTATTATAGTACAGGAACTTAAAAAATGTTTACTTATCAGGAATACTCAAGATAAGTTATAGATATTTTAAAGTATTGTTATTTCATGCTGAGTTTTAAGAAAGTAATTTGCCCACATTAAATGTTGCCTTTGGCTGCCTGTTATTGTTCTCAACTTCTTTTTCCCCAACTGTTTACATCAATCACAGGGGTTGTTCTTAAAAATACATCCCAAGATAAGAAAAACCAGACAAGTAAAAATACTTTGTAAATAATTTTTTTGTAGCCAGCTTGAAAACTTGCCCAAAGAAATTAAGACATGGGTAATAAATCTTAAAGTAGTTCATTAAAGTAGGTCTTAAAGTAGTTCATGAAATGTATCAATATGTATAATGAAGTAAACTAATCTGCAATATGCACTTCAATTGATTTCATACTCACTACTTCACGTTTTTCCACTTCAAACCAACGAGATATTCCAGGCAAACTCTGCACCAATATCAGTGTGGTTCTCTCCACCCACAGACTCTACAATATATAAAACCAATTTATTTCCTCAATTTGCCTCTATATTTTCCTTAAGCATTCCCAGTTTTCATTATGAAAATCTCAATTTAAATAACAGCATGCATTAAATAAAAAATATTAACATCCAAATTGCTACTGAAATACCTATCCCAGAAGCACAGGACACTCACTTTTCTCCTTTCCTTCTAGGACCTACTACTAAGCAGTAATTTATGCTGATTCTTCCCTCTTTAACATAGTATTATTCTATATTGTATGTTCCCCCTCATCTCCAGAAGTCACTCACGTCAAATTAGCATTTTACTATTTCCTTTCTGAGATACCATATGAGGAGAGGGAGAGTTCAGCAGCAGAATGGATCACATAGTGACCAGCTCTCTTTTGTGAAGTCCTGCTTGAGATCCCACAGTGCATGGCTAATGGGATATTCAAATATACTACTGCTAAATGCTTTGTGCAAGGGGTTTGTAAAATGACACATCAACCCAGTGCTTACACAATATATGTATTCAAATACCATCTTAAGTTTTAATCAGAAGACAACAGTGAGTTAATTTAGCTGAATTATTACTCTTACAGTTCTTTCCTCTAACTTTATAACAAAGATATTATATAATTCTCTTTCTGTGTCAGGATGTGTTTCTACTGGATCAGAATTAAAATTACATCAGAAGAATGTAAGATTAATTTTTAGTGTGACATTTTTATTAGGCAGAATAGAAGTCATTTACATATTAAGGAAGGAACTATTGCTCTTCTCTGAGACAATCTCTAATTTCAGAGGTAGTTTTCAGTCTTGATATCATAAGAACAGAACATTACGCTGCAGTTAGTCAAAACTGTCTCTCCCTTGCTGTAGGAAGACATAACTTTTGGCAATCCTATCCATACCCCAGATTACCTACCTAACAGTATTTTCCCATCTTCCTTATAAACTTCTCTGGAGGTAGCTCTGCTGTCTCCAGTTCTGCCTTCCGTACACCTCTGATGCAAAAACAAAGGGGTACTTTCTCCTATTCCCATACACAACAGGACCTTCCCATCTTCCATACATTTTTCATATCATTTTAATTAAAATGAGAAGTGGAATAGTCAAACCTGAGCTACCATCTACTCTACAGAATTTGTTATACAATACTCGGTTGAATAACAGAACTGTAGATGATGTTTCAGTAGCACAACTACCATTGATGTTAATAAATAAATCAACTGGTCCAGGAAAGGGCATGGTACTTTACCTTAAATTCATTTTCCTTGTCCTTGGTCCCTTTGTGAAACGGCCTGTCATATCGGAATCGCCAGATGTGATTTACTTTGTAAAAGCTCTTGATGTTATCGGGAATGCCATCTCTCTGCAGGACTTCCTGGTTTTCAGGAATTGGCGTCACTGCATAAATCTGCAAATCTGTATGCAAAGAGTTAAGGCTATCCCACTTCATTCAAATTAACAAAGCATACTGACTCTTGAATCACAACAAAAGAAAAACTCTTTAAAAACTGTGTATTCTAGACTATTAATGGCTTGGAAAAGGAACCTGAGAGATTTTTTTCTTCACACTGTTCTGTTGAAAATTTGATATTTATTTTTGAAATAGAGCTACTTATATGGAACAGTACATGAAGCAAAGGAGTTTAATTAAACAAATAATATGTCATCCATGCTAACATTATGTGGTATTGCAAGAACTTGAACTACCGTAACTTGAACTGATGCATCATTATCACAGCCATGATAGTTCTACAAGTATTTTTCACTAAAATAAGAATTTTAATAACCTGTCAAGCAATTTTTAAATAAAACTAACAATTACATAAAGAAAAATCCAAACATAATAGAGAGACTGGAACAAATTGCAGGGGAATTTCCACCTACCATTTCAGTGGAGGCACATTGTGATTTAAATTTGCTATAGGTGTACCTACATTTTTTAAAGGCATGGTAGACTTAAGTGCAGTGTAGGGGTTTGTGATTATGCGGATACACTGTGCTTCTGCCTGAAAGATGGTCTCATCTGGCTGATTAGCATGTTGCATAGCAATGGCATGTGGGAACTCATTCAACATTCGCTGCTGGAAGGCCTCCAGCCTTTCATAGTCATGTCCTCGGCAAACAAATTCCTTATTCTGAAGAAAATAAGAAAAAAACCCACCAAGAGTAAGTTATGTGAAAATAATTAGGTGTCATTATGTAGATCCAAACACATGCTCTTAAATATAGACTTTCCGAGCAATTTTTACATACTAAGGAGAAAAAAAAAAAACCCAGGAAACAAAAAGCAAGAATGAAAATAAGAAAACTAGAAAGAACAGGTTACTTATAAGAAGGAAATTTTACAGGTAAAGTATGTTTTATTCGAAAGTCTGGAAAAATCGGATGATTATACTTAAAACTTTAATACAAATCTAAAGGAAGAAAATCATAGAAAGCTAGAATGGTTTGGGTTGGAAGGGACTTTAAAGAACATCCAGTTCCAAACCCCTGTCATGGGCAGGGACACTCAGACTATATTAACATAACATAGAAGATTGTATAAAACACATAACCGTTGCATTATATTTTTTGTTAAGACAATTAAATGGGCTGAAAGTCCTTTTCATGAAGAACTAGGAAACTCTGAAGTTACAAAATTCTGAAGAAAAACAATGCATAAGAAAATGGTAGAATGTATTTGATTTGCCATATCTTCCAAATGCTTATGAATCATCAGCCTGGTAAATTAAAATTATTCAAGTTTTGCAGGAAGTAAGAGAATATTCCTGGCTCCAACATGATTTCTCTTACCTGGAAGTGGATCCCTACTATGAAGTTGCACCATTATTTTCTTGAGATTGTATAACATCCATACAGATACAATACACAAGCTACATGAAACATGAGATGTCTGGTTTTGGAGTAGCTGTTGGAATTAGTCACTGACTGTGGTGGTGCTGAGGGCTTCCTGTCACTGGGGAGAGCACTCTCTGGGGTTTGATTCTGCTTGCACAAGTTTGAAATAATGAAATACATTACCCATTTTTCTAAAAACACTGTTAAAAGAATCTCCTTTTAAAATCTATATTAAAAAAAAAATCTAAAAAGTCTTTAGTAATGTGTTCCTATTGAAGCGAGCTTAGGTAGAAATAGTTGTTGTCTTCATAGTGTTTTGACAATACAGACAGGTAGCATTGACTTCTGAGAGCCTGGACTTTGATGGGAATTGCTACAAGAAATCAACTGCAACAGTGTTATTGTGCAGATACAGATTAAAATATGAAAGCTTTGCTCTGAATCTTTATCCTTTATTCCTTCTAGAGCAAACATAGCCAGGCTGGTTAGAACAGTTACAAACTACTTAGCCATAAAAAAAAATAAAATAACATTTTCAAGGACACTTCAGTAAATCCAGAATCCAAGATTAATGTTCAAGAGTATCTTTATGTGTTTTGTCAGCTTTAGTACATTGATAATCAATGAAACTCAGAATGCTGAATTTCTAAGTAATTTTTTAAAAAAATGGCGCTTGGTAATTTAATTACCTAAATACTAAATAACTGATCTCCCACTGCTGAGGGATATGTCTTCTGACAGCATTCTGAGTGACCACCAGCAGAAATGGAACAGGATAAGTGGAAAAAACTACAATGAAAAGATGTTGATTTGTGGAATATTACAGACGCATGTTTCCCAACATAAACATGAGTATTACGTTTATGTGGGACTCTGGAAGCTCAACAGCCTAGACTGGACCTTTTCTTAACCTTGAAAACATGAGGATATTTCATTAATCAACAAAAAGAATATTCTGCTTCTGGTATGATAAGAACTTGTATATAGTATGATCAAATTCTCATACATCATACAAAGAAAGTGGTTATAAATGACACCATGAATACCAGAGTTATGCTATTCTGTTTATTTTCAATTCACTTACTCTCAAGAAGAATGGGAACTTTTTCCCATAAAATCCAACTCTGAAGAATTCTGGTTCCAAACGCTGTTGATCCATAATTTTATCATACAAAGATGCTTCCATCATCTAAGTGAATTCAGTGAGAAATGCTATTAGTTTTTTTTTAAAAAAAACATATTTTTACTTAAGCTATTACATTCCTTTAAATATCTCACAATAGCAATTAATATATTTTTGATCAATACATCCTCCATTTATTTCACTCAATACACTGATACAAAGTGATCATAATGTACAAGTCCATTTTTGATGATATTTCAGCAAAGCATTTTGTGTTGATACATTTTTAATACTGTGAAAAATAACCAGTATTAACTGTATTTTAGATAATGCAGACAGCTATTAAGTGCGTATATGTTATCAATAGCTGCTTAGTTTTATTGCTGTGAGAAATTTTCACGCCTCCATTTTCAGATTAACGTAGGTGGCAGAGATGCTGTAGAAGGATATTTCCTAATTCAAACACAAAGCACATTAGGTACAATTAATTAAACATGCACAAACTAATTATTTTATTTGTGTGGTGATGGCCAGTTTACTTTTGCTTTTACGATTCTGCCATTGGGTATCTCAATATATATGGAATAAGCAGATCACAGGGAGTACTGCCATGTAGCTCTGTGCTGAGAATTTTGTATAAAGTTGTTAAGCAGCTCTGCTTTAAGTATATTTCAGTCAGTCCTAGCATGAAGCATCTTACATGTATAGAAAAATTAAAAAGGGAGCTGTAATATAAAATTGAATCCATCATAAGCAGACATGAAAAGGGAAGACTGAATAATCTTTGAAATACAGTATCAGAGAGAATGAAGAAGCACTGTTCAGAGCTCTAAGAAGAGTGAGAGAGAAAGTAGGAAGATTGTGTCAGAAAAAGATTCATTTTAGCTGTACAATAGTAAACAGACCTTATTTTTAAACAGTAAATAAAAAACCTAACCTGCAGAAGTGTACATTGCTTGTTGCAAGCTGTTCGCTCACAATTACCACTGCAAAAATATATTACTACTGCTAGCAAAGGATTGCATAGACAACACTCCCTGGATAAACCACAGGAAAGCACTAAGTTTATAATTTTTCTGCATAAGCATGCAACACAAAAGGGGTGTTGTACAGGTACAAACATTGCAAGATTATTTATTTGCCCATTCTTCAAAAGACTCACACTCCTTTCTTATAATCTTTATTGTAGAAAACCCCACAACTTCAAAAAAATAGTTTGAAAACCAAACCTAAGGTTCATTCTGTGGCAAAATTAATTCTCTAAGTAATAATTTATAAACCAAACAAAAAAGCTTTTGGATTTCATATTGATGAAAAGTATTCAGATACATTACCCTCATCTTGCTGAGGTTTCTGTAGTCATAGTAGCTCTCATACTGTTCAGCAATTTTCCTGCATAAGATAATGCCATTTTCCCAACACTGCAACCAAGTAAAAGATGTTCAGCAATTTCAAAGCAAATGTTCAACAATTTGTGATTTATTGGTTGTCTGTGTTTGTTATACCAAGTCATACTTTCAATACCTGAAAATACTTGAACATATTGTCCCCTAGACCTACAGAGAGCTGCTGTGTAACATTGATGAATTCTTCGAAGGATCAAAAATAGAGCTAGAGACTTGTATAATTAATTATTCTTACAGGACTATCACTCCACAAGTTATTCCAAGTGTGATAAACAGCTCTTTTTGACACTGCATAATAGATTAAGTCAACACAGTATTATTTTAGATTTTAAAATTGTATCCTTAACACACCCTTGCAATGAATCACTTGTTTATCAGCAAGATAAATAAATAAAGGATAAATAAATTTTTAGACTACAGGATAGTTACTCTCACTTAATTTGGAATCAGTATTCTCAGTGATGACAATGAACCAAGATCCCTGAAACCCATTCCCATTTAGAGTTTCTGCAATTGCAATTCTAAAAGACTAAACATGATTAAGAAGTTGTAAATATAGTTCTTGTAATCCAGACCCCTGAATTTTAATCCTCATTTGGTCACCAAGCAAATTTCATTTATGTAGCTCATTTTCAACACCTTTAAAATGGGGAGAAACTGTATCTTTTCTAAAGTGCTTTGACAGTTACAAATCAAACTGCTAAACAAGCGCAAATTATTCTCACATGCAAGCCTGGCATTTCGAGGATACAAACAGAGGATTAGAAGAAACCTACTGTGTCGCTAAGTAACCGCTTAATCAGGCAATAACACTTCCCCTCTATATGAGAGAAGACCGCAACACTGGAAGTAACATCCTAAAATGAATAAACTATTCATTCTGATCCACTCAGTAAAACACGACTATTTTACCTTTCCCCTATCAAAGTTCTGAATGATGGTCAGATGGAGACACTCTTTGCGTTGCCACTCTGTTTGCATAGGGTAGTTGAGAAACTCTCTCAGCGGCCGATCAGACCACTCCAGCAGCTCATCGTACAGTAGGAGTGTGTAGGCAGCCTCTGCAAGACAAATTATAGGATGGTACCTCAGAAGATCGAACAAATGAAACAGCCAAACAAAGGGCATAGAAATGTGAATGCTTTTGATAAGATGCACCTTTTTTTAATAGATAACTTATTTATTTCAAGTATAAGACAGATGGTAGTGCTGGTTTAGGACTGCGTTACTACTTACAGCTATAATACAGTCAGCTTACAATTTTCACACACTATTTAAAGTGGAGTCACTGGGACAGTTTATTTCATAGAGTCTGACAATATCAAGGGGACAGAGAAATTAAGACACTGTTTCATGTTTAGCCATAGTTTTCCCTGCTGCTAAAGAGAAGCTCTCAATGGCTCTGCTGTCTGAGCAACAGAACAAGGGCCAGACAATGAGAAATATCATTAAAGAAAGAGGAAAGAAGGTCAACAGGACTGGGGATGTGCAGTCCACAAGACTTCAGGGTTGGAAGGGAAATGGAGGAACAGATGTGTGCGTAATAGACTCCATTCTTTCCATAACAGAAATTAATCCTTCATAACTGACGCTTAACACACTACCATAATAAATAATTTAGAAGCACACATACAAGGGTTGGGCTTTTTTGTTGTGTTTTGGTTTTATGGGGGTTTTAAATTTTTTATTTCTTTGGGAGTTTGGAAGGAATCAAGCCTATTGTTGCTCTCTCATCAGAGTACTGTGTAGTAATCTTACAGCATGCTTTGTAGAAATTATCTGAGAATATCAACATTAATTAATTTTATTTTTATTTAAAGAATTCCTCAGAAATGGTCCATTAAAACTAATGTTAAATGATTACATTACAAAGTCAGACTTTGGCCAATTACAAAACACCAGAATTGCTGCTGGTAATGACAATTCAATTTGGCTAACTGTGCATAAGCTTATTGTTTTCCAAGTTAAGTTATTGTTCACAGATTGTTCTTCCACTCACAGGACCACACTGCATGAGTGAGTCAGTACAAGGTGGACCACATGCTAGAGACACTGCACTGGAGAATGAAGTTGCCTACTGGATGTATTTTTTTGCATGTTTTATAGGTTGTACATAACGCAAAAAAATAAATTTTGAGGTACTGAAGTACTTTTAATGTTAAGGTAAGGCTGCCCCAAACAACCATATCCTACTTATTCATGTGCCATGTGAGTCCCCATAAAACAGGTAACTTAAACTGAACTGTAAGTTTTTTTTCTAACTGTAGGGTTCCTCTTACATGTCCAGCTCAAGAACCCATGGATGAAAAACCATCACTGCAGCAGATGTTTGTGGGAGAGTGTGCTTTGAATCTTAGTCTTGTAAAACGCTAAGCAGGGTGCAAAGTGATGCTGCACAGCAATACATACGTGCAAGGCAGACAGCTCAAGTTGCACAGACAATCTTAATCCTGGCTTCACACAGCTTTCAGGCTGCTTGACTGGTAACATCCTCTGTCACAGTTTCAAGCTACAGTTTGGCAGTCAATATATGCAGCACATTTACATACCAATTTAAAAAATCCATGAAGCTGATAACAACAAATCATTCAAGGTCATAAGGAATCAAAAGACAGCAAAGCATGAATTCATATCAGGATAGCTCACTCTGACCCTTCCTTTCTAATTTGGCATCCAAGTCCTTTGTTTTAACAGATTTGTGCTTGCATACTAGTATTTTTTTTAAGTTATCATAACTGTATGTAGAAGGTTTCTAAAATAAGAATGGCCACACTGGACAAAAGGTCTGAAGGGTTCCTCTACTCAGCATCCTACAGCTGTCAGTTGCCAGTATAATAAATTATACATTGGTACTTTTGGGAGAGGTCTGTAACTACTAGCTGTGCAACAAAACATTAAGAGATAAACAGAGTTGACTCACAATGTGAGAAATTCAATTTATATAGGAAAGATTCAAAATATTAAACATTTCTAAGATGGATAGATACAAAGACAATCTCATTACACTTCTCAGACAGAGAGGACACAATAGGGATGAGTGTATTTATGTGCTTCAGCCTCAAGAGAGCTATATTTATAGCTGCAACCGAGTGCTGGGTAAAGAAAGATTTGAAGCTACGTTTCATATTAAAAAGCAGTTTGTTTGGGTTTTTTTTTTAACAGAGGATTACTACAAACAGTCCTATAAACCATAGTATGAAAGGAGAGAAAAATTATCTTAAAGTGGTACTTTCCCTGGAATGAAAGCATACAGTTAGCAAACTAATGGTGCAACATGTAGGGATACCACTGAAGCAGCAAATTTCTTTCCCTACTCCCACGTACTTCAGATCAGCTGATTATAAAAGGTCTGTGTGTTGTCACAGATTGATAAGGCAAGGCAATGGACTATATACGACTGTTTTTCTGTTTTGCAAAGAATGCAAAAAATAACACAATCATAAACGCACAGGAAAAACAACAGAGTCCTGGAAAAAAAAAACATTTTGAGCAAAACATCGTTTAAAATAAGAATGGATGGCAAAACAATTTTAAAATCCTTAGGATCATATCACTACTAAGGGCGAGCTGGACACATATTAGCAGCAAGTGTGTGAAGGGAACTCAAGATTGCTCAAAGAGTTACTAAGATCTGTTATGTAAAATCAGGAAATTAATGGTTTGGCACAAAAAAACCCCAGCTGTGGCAAAGATACTGCTTGATAATCAAAACTCTCTTGTGACTCACTACTGTCAGGTCACATGAAGAAATTAAAATCTCTCCTTAATATAACTTGCTATCAAGTCTACACTTTAAACTCATGAACTTCAAAGACACTGGAAATTCCAAGCAAAGGATCTTTCCCATGGATAGAAAGAAAAAGCATACAGAAATTCACTGTGGCAATAGGTATCTGTAGTCTGAATTAATACAAGCTGGAGAAGTGGGCCAGTGCGAACCTCATGATGTTCAATAAGGCTAAGTGCAAGGTCCTACACCTGGGTTGGGGCAATCCCTAATTTCAATACATGATGGGGATGATGTGATTGAGAGCAGCCCCGCGGAGAATGACTCGGGGTGCTGCTTGATGAGAAGCTCAGCATGAGCCAGCAATGCACGTTCACAGTCCAGATGGCCAACAGTATCCTGGACTGCATCAAAAGAAGCATGGCCAGCAGGTCAAGGGAAGTGATTCTGCCCCTCTATTCCTCTCTTGTAAGATCTCACCTGGAGTAATGTGTCCAGTTCTGGAATCCTCAATGTAAGAAGGATATGAAATGTTGGAATAGGTCCAGAGTAGGGTCACAAGGATGATCAGAGGGCTGGAGCACTCCTCCCATATGAGGACAGGCTGAGAGAGTTGGGGTTATTCAGCCTGGAGAAGAGGCTCAGAGGAGACCTTATTGTGACCTTCCAGTACCTGAAAGGGCTACAAGAAAGCTGGGGAGGGACTTTTTACAAAGACCTGTAGTGATAGGACTAGGAGCAATGGCTACAGACTGGACAGGGGCAGATTTAAGACTACACACAAGGAGGAATATCTTCACAATGAGAGTGGTGAGGCACTGGCACAGGTCGCCCAGGGAGCTGTGGCTGCCCCATCCCTGGAGGTGTTCAAGGCCAGGCTGGATGGGGCCTCAGCAGCCATGCCTGGTGGAAGGTGTCTCTGCCCATTAAAGTCTCTTCCAATCCAAACTACTTTATGATTCTGTGATTCGAACGGTGACCACTAGCCAACTAATCTGCTTTCAAGAAGGAAAACAATTCTGGAGAGATTCTGAAAACATGCAGTTGCAACTGCAGCTTATTTCTTCATTTAAAAGATACCGGCCAGTTCTGGCACTAAATTTGCATTAAGAAATCCTGTACAATAGTACTGCAAATGAGGCCTGATTCAGAAAGACAGCAGCAAAGCACTATACTTGTCATAGGTTTTTAGGGTCTCTGTCTCACCATTTGTAAGCAATATGTATCTTGCTTATTTGGTTCCTTTAGCTGAAAAATTAGGTTTTGAAACACCACATCAAAGAGCTAACTAGCAGGATCACAAAAAGTAGTACAAAGGCTTAGATACTACCAAATAGACTCCTAGAAACTTCCTCTAAACTTTACTCATTTTGGGTCAGGAATAGCTGTATCACACGTCTCTTGTCAGTGTGTACCAACAGTGGTTATTTACATTCTGCATGGCACAGCAAGCAATAGGGTTGTGGGGCTGAAAACAGCAATATTTTGAGAGAAAGATTAATTGGGCAAAGTAAATCAGCCGTTGCCAGGGTCTGTACATTCTGCATTGAGGATACAGCTTACAAAAGACTGCAAATCATGGACCAGTCCTAAACATTTCTTTCCAGTTTGTACCCAATTACCTGTGAAGTTTTGTGCTTTCAGATGCAGGTCATACAGCTTATGAATATAGCGAATGTACATTTCTTCCTTGTTTAGTTCGGTCTTATAAAAATTCTGCAATAAAATTGGATATTGGAATGAAATGTAGTAGTTAATAAATACATAATAGTGATTGCCAATAAAAGACTTAAAACATAATATTGTAGATATATGTGCATGCATTAGAAAATTTCACATGTACATTATTATTATTATCATTACACAGAACTGCAGTAATACAATAGGAAACAGTGAATAGAACAATCAAGTTTCAGTATATAAGTCAATGTGCTCCTGAATATATTTTTTAAATTCCTATAGAAGATAACAGAAAGAATCTGATAGAACTGAAGTGTGTTGGTCCCGTCATATAAATAATTGTCCACCCAAAAAGTGCACCATATTCAGCACTGTAAACAGCATAATCCTGAATGAAAAATAGGATTTCCCCAGCCATAACTGATGCTGGAAACCGGTAACTGATACATAAATATTGCACTGCATGACTAAAATACATGGAGTTGCACTCTAAAGTGATATCGAGGACAAAATTTCTAGAAGTGGCTGAAGACTTCTGGATGCATAACTGCTATTCATTTCTACATGGATAAAATACAGAAAGCAACATCAAAACTCTTATTTCAAAACCTTTGTTACTTATTTGCAAGCCCTAAAACAAAGTATGGAAAAGTCATAGGGAGAGGAACACAACTCTTTCGCACTGTTCATAAGTATTGCCATATTCTCTATGGAGAGGCAGCTACAGTCTCCCTGCTAGCCATCCTTAAGGTTAGGGATAATCTTTGCTTAACAAAAAAAAAATAGTATAAAAGAATGTAGCACTGGGTCTCATGAGCAATTAATAGTTTCTGTTCTGTTATTCAAATCACTTACCAGTTTGGAATCTAAGCAAGTTGCCAAAATATTTCCCCTACTGCACAGTATTTTTATTCTGTGCCACTGTTTCCTAAATTGAGTTATTACCAAAGAGAAAGTCAGGAGCGACATTATGAAAATATCAAAATAAAAACTTTATGGAAGGTGGTTTTTTTAGCTGACTTCAGAAAATTACTACAATTGAGCAGCTTTGTAATGACAAGCCTTCTTTAGGCCACCATCTTCCCTTACAATCCAAAGACCACTTTTTTTTTTTCTCCCACAAGGTGCAGATTAGGAAAAGATGTTTCTTTTTAGAACAGAAAATGAAAATATACCTGCTTGTATGTTCACATTTACCTGTCTCTAAAAAAAGTGTAACCTACAATACAGAAGTGAGAGCAATAAAGCATAAAGATTAAGACAAAATACAGCAATGGACTGCAGTACTAGACATACTGGCTCTTACATCTGAGCACTAAAGGCTTCCGTGCTTGTCATGACTCTAGACTGTACAAATCAACTGGTTCCTCTCTGAAGTTCAGCACTGACAATGTCCAGTTGGTGTGTAAAGCAGACTGCAGCAAGATAACCCAGCTCAGGAAATACGTTGTGCTAATAAAGGTGCTGTGTGATTTTTCAACAAACTTATTGAAGATATAAAATACAACAGATGTAGGATTCAAAAGAGGACAGGATTTTAAAAGCAGACTCCATAATCAAGAGTCTTTAGACTTTTTTCCTAAGTAAAAACCAGTTTGAAAGCAACAAAGAGTCAATGAGTGCATGTTCTACTAAAACGGCATGATGTCATATGCCAGTGTAGAGCACCATGGGAAAATATTCTCTTTCCAAAACTAAGATATAATTTCAAATTAATAGAACTTGAAATATCAATTAAATGTCAAACCACAATGAAGAACAGAGCTGCCTGAGAAAAACTCCTCAGTGAGTTACCAAAAATTATTCAATATGCTTTCAATGCTTTTGAACAGCTCTTGTGATGACGGAGTTCTTTTATTAGAAATTCAACTTTCAAATTGGAGATAGGTCATTCTTATGCATTAGGAACTAACTTCATTTGACACCTCTTAAACTAGCTTTTCCAAGCAAATAATACTAATGTGAAACCTATTCCACATGATTCAGAGGGTATGGAGAGTAGGAAAAAAGTTCCTACCTTCTCCTTTCATCTATGTTATTGCTGTTGGTGCATACTCCTGCGTATTTCATGATGCGGCATAATTCCAGTTAATTTGATAATTTTGTTAACTTGGATAATTCAATTTTATGGAAGAACAGTAATATGCCAGTATGGCAAAATAATGTAAAATCTCTTTTCATACCAACCAGTCCTCTTATCTTTGGAAGTCAGATTACCTTCAAAAAGTGGTGAAAAATTAATATTGCTTCCTCCTCCGGACTTAAAGTAGTTTTAACATTATACATTCCTGTAATTACTCATCATATCAAAAATCCTTTGAGACAGCAACTAGTTCACTCATCATATGGGCAAGCAAATGTCTTAAAATCTGTGTACTACACCTGTAATTGAAATTTCCTTTCCAAAATTTAGCATTCATTGTTCCACCGATGTGCAAATAGTATTAAAATTTGTCTGAAAATTAGCAGGATAAGAACTCCACCTTAACTTGTACAAGTCACTGAAAATCCCATTAAAAAGTATTACAGTGCTTTGGGGGTTTAAAATATTTGAATTTTCTTTTTGTGCAGATCTGGAATGATTTGCTAACAATTCAAAACCTCCTTAGTGATAGGATGAAAATAATTCAGGTACTTTACAGAATTCAAATCATGCCAGCGGGTGTGATAGAAAGCCAGCTGCTCTATGGCTACGTAGTAAACATCGTCCCTATTTAGAGAGCACTGTTTTCTTACTGAAGAAATCCTTTATTCTCTTATGCATAACTGCTACTTAGAAGTGATACCAAATTGTTTCACTGACGTCAAAAATGCAGAATTACAAGTCAGCTTATTCTGTTTTTTCCCCTGGCTAAAAATATAGCTTTTCAAAACATTCACCATGAAAATGGAAACTTTCCAAGGTTAATGGAAGTCAACAAACTTGTCATCGGAAACTGGCCTAGAACCAAAATGCATCTTGTAAACAAAAATGAAATCTTTTTCATACTAAGAATTGGCACTGTTGGTTTGTTGCAATGATGGTAACGTAACAAGAGGAAGTCTTCAGCAGCATTTCTGGCTCTTCTAGGGAGAGAACAGACAGTCTGCAGTGTTCAGAAAATATCTCATATTATATGTCATAAGAATTAACTTGTGCCAAGTTATTGGGCAAGGAGAGAAAGAGAAGAAATCATGTAACTTTTGTCGGGTTTGGGGGAAGAGGAAAGGCTTCTTTGTTCCTATGAACTCAAAGACCGATTAGACCTGAAAAACATTTTGGTGAAGTTTATCCAGTAGGAACAGACTGAAAACCGAGTAGAGCACAATCAAAGATCTCTTAAAGCCCAACTATAAAATCCCAAGATAGAAAAACTCCTCATTGTATCAATTTCACCTGAAAACAATTCAGCAATCCTAAGTGCAGTATTGTTCTGCCAACTTCCACTCAAACTGTACCGTGGAGCAAGATACCTCCTACCCAGATGTGTGGCTTTATACCAGAAAATGTTCAATTCAGTCAAAAAGGGAAAGAAAAGCATTATACAAACCAAAAGGCTAACGGTGCAGCCAATCTTTTTGCCATCCACTTCTCCCATTTTCATGCAATCCCTAAAACAGAAAGCAACAAAAGTCAAAAGGAACTACGTTTCTCCTCTTGTAGTGAAGCAGACCTCAGAAAACAGACATATTTGGTTTGACAAGCTGACTGAAATGAAGTAGCCAAAGGCATTTGGGTGAACAGCTGATCCAGGCATGTAAGGGGTTTCCTGCCTCCTTTTTTAGGACTTGGAATACTTCAATTGTCAAGAAAGAAAATGTTTTTTCCTGGCTCTGTCACTGACTTACTAGGTGAATGCTGGAGATACTTGGTTTCATCATACCTTGTGCTAGAATCATGCCCGCAGAAGGCAGCATGACTGGCCAGAAGAGGCAGTCCTGCTTCCCTCTTCCTCTCAGACACACATTTCCAGTCCTGTATTCCTGCCTGCACAAACCTCAGGAGGAGACACAAGGTTAGGCAGCATCTTTTGCTGGGCTAGTTTTAGCCCATGTCAGTCAGATCACTGAAAAGGAGCACAAACACTTAAGTTGTCAAAAGGAAGAGGGTGATGTGAATGAGGGGATGAGCAGGGATGATTCTGCTTTCTTCAGAGACAAGTGTATCTAAATCAGTCACGGAATTTTAGCATTAGTTTCTTGTCTGTGAAAAAACAGAATGACACTGACTTCCTCAGTAAAATGGTCCAAGACTCACCAAATATTCCTTAGTAGCAATTTATAATTAGTATCATTTATTGTTTGAGGAGGCAACAGATCTGACCCACAAATCAAAGGTTAAAATGGAATCACACAGAGTTTGATTACCAAAACATGATAAACAGTGTCAGTATAACCATAAAGAGCAAAAAAACCCAAACAGGCAGACATCACCACACAGTCACTGAACCAAATATATTGCAATTTAAAAACATTCTTGTATACATGAGCTAAAAAAATTATCCCCAACTATCTCATACCCACCAGTACACAAAATTGTTTTAAAAGATGTTGGATTGACAGCCCTGGAAGTTGTAAACCAACCTGACCCCTGAAGAAGAACAGTACTGCCAGGCTTCCAAAAATTAAAAGTTCAGTCTCTTTGTTGACAAAACAGTTTTCCTTTCAAACTATCATTGAGGATAGCAAGTGTAGTACCAGGTGCCCCATGGAATGAGGAAAAAAACCTAACACTTAAGGTCAAAAAAGTGCTACAACTGAAAAAAGTAAGGAGGACTAAGCTGAAATCTGAGGCTTCTACACAGACTTCATGAGTGACTGAGAAAATCCTTCTTAGTCTCTGACTCCTGAAAGGGAGTATACATCTCTTATTTCCCTCTCCTTTGTTGATGTGGTGCAGTCAGATGTGTGCTCCTCACCCAGAGATCCTACCTTTGTATGCATACTTTCTGCGCTGGCTGACACTATGACTAAGCATGATTGACACAGTGATATGAATTTTACATATTCTGTAAAACAACTGTCAGGTGATTAGTACTGAGCTCTGATCCTTCAGGCAGACTCGAGTCACTAACCTACTGCTGGAGTTCCTATGTTCCTGACAGAAAGCTCATGCAAGCCACTGGATTTTCATATTGCAGGAAGGCTACTTGGTTGGTTTTCAGCCAGCTTCTTATTTGCCTGTTGAACGAGCAGCTGCTGTCAGGGAACCCGAGCATATACAGTTGATGTGCCCATGTGCAGCCACTGTTTGCACAAGATCATCTAGTATTTTGAAAATGACAATGCTACTTACAAATTGTAATAATCACTCACCTGTAGTCCAGTAACCTCTCCATGAGGCGAGTCACAGTGGCGATCAATGAAACGCCACTTTCCCTCCATGTTTCCCGCTCAATTTTCTTCAGTAGACTGAAAAAAAAAGAAGCCAGAACAACTTCACCATTTATTTTTAACTATCACTATGACAACCACTCTGCTTTTACCAGTACCTTAATACCTTAGCAACATCTTCAATAGTTAGATTTTCTTTCACAAACACCCTCCCAAGAAGTACAATTTGCAAACAATGTCTTACCTAGGATAAGGACCAAAAAGTGGAATTCTAATCCAGGAAGCATTGACAAAACAAATGATTTTAATATTAGCTGCATCAGGTTAAAATAGATCAAACAACTAATTTTCAGACTATATTAATATCCCCAAGATTTGACAAAATGCTTACATAAAATGTATTTATTAATTTCATGCTGACAGGTCAGCAAATGAGGAGTTTTAAAGATGTACCTAGAAAAGAATATTTATCAATTCAATATACCTTCTCAATGGGACCTCAGTGTTTTTAACAAATGTTTTTCCTCCTCTCCTTTCTAATACTTCAGCACATACGACATTTCAGAATGGACTGAATAACAGACTTTAATAAGATGATGTTCCCCCTTCATTTAGTACTTCCTTCTGAGAACACAATGTCATACACATGTAAAATTCCACTAGCCTATATTGTCCTTCTTATGTTGTGTTGAATTCTTACACTAATGTTAATGTAAATTACACACTGAAGTGAAAATGTTTCAAAACAAAGTGAAGCTGTTAGTAAAGTTATACTTAATATTTCCTTCTGTTACAGGTCTCTGGTTTTCACTGCTCACATTTATCCAATATTAATCATTTGGGCATGAATTTCCAACATTTCCACTCTGAGAATGAACAAGGAAATATTTATCTACAGCGTTGTGTTAATTCCACGCTTTGGTGCAAGAACTCAGACAGATGACATGTCCATGGAGATATTTTAGCAGTTGCCCTGAAAACGCATTCAGGTAAGGTTTACTTAGAAGATTGCCACATTCATATACTCAGAGCTTTTTAGAGGGCCGTTAATAGCATCTCCAAACCTTCTGTCTGCAGTGGGCAAGCTGTCAGCTCCACTGACCTTCATCTATACTGAGCATGTTCAGTCCCATAAAACTCCTACGTCCTAATTTCAGCAAACATATAACAGCGCCCAATAACTCCTACATGCCAACTGCACTAGCTATATGCTCCAGCTCCGTTCAGCTCCTCACATACAGGGGAAAGTCACAGATGCAATTCTCCAAACTAATTTGACCTAAATGAAGCTGTGCTCTGCTGGAAGCAAGAAGGAAACATCGATCTTCATCCTGTTTCCTTGCATCGATCTTACACTCACTTCTCTTTAGGAGGCAATCAGATGTCTTTCCTTCACATTCAGAGACTGGCTATCTGTCACTGGCAGCAGAGGCAGATGACAAGGCCATACTTAACCAGAAGAGGACAAGGCACTCATCTGGCACCTCTGATTTCCATGAAGAATACACAGGAGAACTTAATTCGCTTTTACAACCCCCATGCTCCTTTCAGAACAGGCTTATTTCTAACAAGAAATAAAAGTAGAGCCTGTGACATTATTAAGCACTGATTACTGCACTGATTTTTCCTTTCCATTGCCTTTCAATCGTGTTAAACAGGAACATTTCAACCTAAATTCATCAGAATAATTACCTACATTTCCTGTAGAAAAGAAGCATAAGTCTGACTTCTCCATTAAAACAGATGGCTTTTATTTGCATCTGACTTATGTGTCTTCTTTATAAGTGTATTGGCATATTCATTATAAAAATACGATTTCTACAAAAGGGTTGTGTGAATACATCCAAAGTACTTATTCAAACTGACATCAAAATTGTCAGGTGAACAATTTTATGACTTTATGATATTTCACGACAATGCATAGAACACTTAGAATGAACACTGCTCAAATACATCCTTTGGCTACCTCACAACTGTAACTATATAGAATTAAAGTCCTGTTACTTACAGGTCCCAAACCATAGCCAAGATGCTATGTTCTATAAAGCACTAAGGGGGATAAATGACACAGAGGTTCACTGAAAATGCTTCTGCCTATCCACGCTACTATAGCCTAATATTTGGGCTCACTCAAATAATTATAGAGATTGGGTTTGAGGTGGGTGGGATTTCTTTGTTTTTCTTTGTTTGTTTCTTTGTTTTGGGGTGTTTTTTTAATCTTGGCTTCCAAAGAATAAGGAAGTGGAGTGGGGACTCAGAGGATCAGAGCTCTCCAGGGATAAATTCTAGGCTTGGAACCATGTTCAAGCTAGCTCAACAGCCCTGGGACACGTGGCTGAGCTACCATCCCTGGTGGTATTTAAAAGACAGGTAGATGAAGGGCTTAGGGATTTAGTGCTTAGTAGTGGACAAGTACAGTTAGGTTTGATGAGCGAAAAGGTCTTTTCTAACCTAGTGATTCTATGATTCTATGCAGTAAGTGGATTTTATATGTGTAAACTACAGAGTTATTCAACTGACTCACAGGTATCTAATCCTAAAGGTGCCTTAAAATATCTGGATGTCTCTCTTGGAGTGCAAAGTCCTCCAGGTTCCTCACTATAGCCAGAGCTTTCCTTATCTAGTCAGATCAATCAAAGTCAAACTTTGCTGTGAAATTTCAGAGATCAGTGAGGAGATACTCTAAACCCACAAAAATATTCAGAAGGGCTCTGAAAGGCTCAATGTAAACAGAATCTAATTGACTGGCAGTGCTGAATCCAGTCATGTAATTAGGGGAAGAAATTAAGAAGACTGAAGACAGCATGGGAGAGGTAGCAGTCATCACTTTATATATAACAGTTTCATAGCTAGAGAAATCACCCACAAAGAGTAAGAGCTCAATATTAAAATGCCTATTCAGCATGAATGTCAGCTCCAGTTTCTTCAAAAAGAAGTCTCATCATCAAACCCCCAGCAGAGCTCAGTAGCCCAGGTTTTGTGCTTCCATAATGTGGGCACCTAACCTCCAAATCTGAAATGCTTTGTGTGAGGGCAAACTGGAATACAGCTACAGAAGTAATATACCAGCAGCATCCATCAGATTCAGAACAAAATTGCTACTAGAGAATATACTTCACCTTCCAAAGATTTTGTTCAAATCTAATGAAGTGAAAATATTTTTTCCCTGTACTAATTAGCTCAGTGTAGATCAGGACAACTTTCATATCACAATTACACCAGGAAGCAATTGCAACATCTATTTTCTTGTAAGAGTGAAAATGTTCACTACTCCATGCCTTGTAGCTTTTCAAATGACATCAGGAACTATCACTAAGGGGTCACATTCAAGTCCCTAGAAAGACTCAAAAAAACAGCAGCCATCTTCCTTCTACTTCCACTATGTCTTTTCATTTAAGAAAGATAATTCCCTTATAAGCAGTGAATTCTAAGTACATAATATTTTAGATATGTCTAGAGAAGCTACACAAAGCAACTTGTCCTTGAAAACAGAAGATGTTCAAACGAAAGATGCAGTGATTATCTCTAGAAAAATAAGCAGTTTAAGGTGGGAGTTGAGAGATTTAAATTCATTTTCCAATTCAGACAAAATAAACAAAAGCAGTGCAAAACCTGAAAGTGTCACATCCACTGCAGTTAGTAGACTGTATCTAAAAGTAAGTGTGTGCATCCCCTTGGCTCTCAACTATATCTATTAAAACCAACCATGCCAAATCTTCAGAAAGATCAGGTAATATTTCAGCATTTGCTTTCATTAAAGACTACAAAACCACTGCCTGCTGTAAAACTGCAGGACTTGCTGTAGTACTGCTTCATAGCCCTAGAGTACATACCACATCTCTGTCACTTCAGCCTAAATAAGTTGTCTTTCTTGTACTGTCTAAAGACACTCTAGTATTGCTTGGCTTAAATTACCCTCAGAAGAAGCAAAAAAAAAGAAATCTCAGACTAATTGACCCCATCCCTTGTATTCATCTCCCTAAACTGTCTAAAATATTTTAATAATTTTCCTTCCCATGCTCTAGAACATTATATTATCCTCCATTTCAGCATCTTCTGCAAACTCACCTCTTGAGAGGTGTTTACGTATGGAGTCAAATCAAACTCAGATAAAAAAAAATGACAAATACTTTTTTTAGTTTAGCTGGAAGTGAACTTGAGCAGTTATTTTGAAACTTCCCAAAAAGTTTAGTTTTAACTTCTGTTATACCAAAACGGAAATAACAAGTATACTGATGCTGTGAGACATTTTGCAATTTAGATTACTATGACTGTCTTCTGCATTTAGATTTATAAAAGGCTCTCACCATTCTTCACTGTATCTTATTTAACATCCTGCAGTTTAAATCTAACTCAAAACTGTAAAAAAAATTAGAAACTATATTCCATACCAAAACGCTTTCTTATATAATTTTATTTCAGTGACAGACACCACGATGTTTTATTGCACATAAGAATGCATTTAGGCTTCATTTTATAATTAAAACTTTTCCCTTATTGACTAAATTTTGAACTTGGAATACTGTTACTAAAATATTGAAATCACCTTACTTTTATTGTCTTTACTAAGATGATGAAAAATTTCATGAATAATTAGAAGAAAGTTCTGCTTTAGCATGTTGTACTATTGTTTACCATTATTCATTCATTTCCATAACATTCTGCCTAATCTCTCTACTCACTTTTGCTTCTGTAACTGATAAAGGAATTCTTTTTTTTTTAACTCAGTGCAATTGCAGATAGTTACACGTTTGCTATTCACAGACACCGAGACATGAATGCAGTTATTTAAGCAAAAACAACAGAGCTAAAACTAATACTTAAAGAAGGAATGGCTAAGAGGGCATATAAACAGAAAATGATGTCATGTGTTTGATAACACTGAAGAATACACAAGTTGGAATCCTAAAGAGGAACAATATGTCTCCTACTAAACACACCAGAAATATGTGAAACCTTCCACTTAGATGGAACACAATTCTGAGGAACAACAGAGACAGAGTTCAATTTTTACCTGTATTCTGTGACTGGCATTTATTTCACTTAATGGGAAAACTTATGGGCAACCTTAGGGACTTCAGCATCTTTATTAGCTTTTTCTATTAGATTTCAGGGATATATTATTTATTAAAGTACACTAAAAGCTTAACAAGTAACTTATAAAATAAAATAATGATAAGTAATCTTATAAGAATAAGAGGAATTGTATATATCAATCAAGAAATCAACAAGTGACATTACACAGATGAGTACAAGTTTCTGGCAACAGAAAATAACACAGTGTACAGCTTTTCATTGAATTCTCATGCCTTGTTTACAAAATGCTCCATTTGAGCTCACCTGCATCTTACACAATTATGAAGAATTTCTTGCTTTTCTGATTTTAAAATTAGTAGATAGAGAAAAGAACGTTCTGCAACATAACAGATATAACCTTTCCCAATTATAAGTGTATGCAAGAGACTTAACAGATGCCATACAACACCACAAAATATTATGTTTCTCAGTTTTTCAGGAAAAAAAAAAAAGGAAAAAAGAAAAAACAAGATTCAAAACTGTTTTAAGCATTACTTCTTTATAATGACATTAGCAACTGATACAGACAACCGAACTGAAGGAATTAGTGTAAGGTAAACATATTACTCACATACTGTTGAAGAGCTCTCGGTATGTTTCGTCACCTTTACCTTCTGACATCAGGCTGTCCAGCTTGTCAATCAGCTTTGCTTCCACCTGCAACATATAAGTGTAGTGTAAACACCTTCTTTTTCCCTTAATGAGATTAGAGAAAATTGAGAGAAGATTTGTTTTTATGTAGGGGACTTAGCTAAATGCATATCTTAGAATTATCAGTCAATCACATAAATCTGATGATAAGTCACTTCGTCTCTTTGAAGCTGTTATCATTTCCAGGGTTTGCGGCGTTTTCTTTTTTTGGTGGGGTTTTTTTTCCTTTTTTTTTTTTTTTTTGAGGGAGGGAGCTAATTTAAATTGAGCAACGTGACTTTAAAACTACAGGCTGAGTAGCATTTGCTGCTGCTGCTAAGGCAGCTATCTATTTATGGAGTCAGACAAAAAGCACACAGCCCAAATAAACTGCCTCAATTCTCACTGCAGGGCTATAAGCACAAGCCATTTTCTTAGACTTCAATAAAAAACCCACCTTTTCTAACCTGCAACACACTCTTTATAAATTAATTTTCATAAATGTCTGTACTGTCCAGAACATTTTTGTGCTCAGACTTACTTTCCCAACCTTCCTTACCTGCCTGTATTTGGCTAGAAATCCAATTTGCTGGATTTATGTATTAGGTATTGAAGAAACATACAGAACTTACCTTGTGGCTAGTGACTCCTTCAATGCATATTTCAGAGAGTATTGATTATAAAAGATATAGAAATGTGAGGCTACATTGTGAGTTAATATTTCAAACCTCTTTTTAGCAGTAATATATTAGCAACCACAAATCTCAGGGAGCAACCAAGCTGTTGTCAAGATATTTTATTAAAGAATAAATCTATCGCAATTTTCATTTAAAACCAAGCCAAAACCAGAGAAGCAGAGTAAGTGGATTTTTTTCCTTCTTACTCCTTGTTAACATTTCTATGGTGATTTTTTAACAATAAGATTATATATTGATAGTGAAATGCTACCTACTTACATCACATACACTCCTCCGTTCTTAATAGTTTGTTTTGTGTTTCAGATATAGCTCCTGCCCTAAGCATTATGATTGCCTGGGAGTAATTCAAATACTTCTGTTTCCCTTCATTTGAAGCAGCAAAGGAAGGAGGGCACTGAGAAATGGTTTGAGGCAATCTGAAAGAACTGAGTGGGAGATGCAGGAGCAGATGGCACGCTTGGTCGTTCCTTCCTAGCCTGTTTAGAAGGTGTTTGAGCAGCAAGAATACTTGGATCCTTATGGGAGAACATTCCTCATAAGAATCATCCAATCTTTTTTTCATACTAGCTGGACGAGAAGCCAGTTGAATCCTATCTAACCAGTAGTCTGTACTGCTGTGAAAAGCACGTGAAAAACACCACAACAAAATCAGCCTTGCTGAAGACAGCTCAAGTTTTGTTCTTTATTACGGCAGGCCATGGATTTTATCCCTTATCTTACATTACTAACAAGATAGCATTAACTGGACAATCTTACTACCCCTGCAGAGAGTAAATCCTGTCAATCCCTCTGCAACATGTATAACGTGGTGGCTATCTTCTCTGCCCCGAGCCACCAGTGGCTGGGACCAGCACACTCTGAAATGCCCAAATTCAGTTCTGGTTTATAAACCATACAGTACCTGCTTAAAGTTGCCACTTCGCCTTTGCTCCCAGTCCATCATGTCATGGAAAATGGGAATCATTACATTCCTCAGGTCAGGCTGAGGGATCAAGGTCACTTCCAGGAAGGGTCCAATCAATGCTGGAATAAAGTGAAGCTTGTGTTCCCCTAAAATGAAAATTAATATGAACTTGAATGTGAATTGAGTGTCCTGTGAGCTATCAAGTAGTCCAAATACAACATGAAGAACTAAAAAATAACACTTTAAGTATCTATAGACTTTTTATCTCATGCCCATCAGAGCATGTTCTGTTTCTTAAGCCCCAAAAGTGCAGAGAAAAGCCGTAAGCAATAGAATAATATAAGGCCAACATATTTTGATTTTTACCTATCTTTAGTTTTATGAGTACAGAAATGGATGTACTTATTTCAACTGCAGAAAAAAGAAAATGTGACTCAGTTGTTCTCAAAAGTAACTTTAAAATCACTGCTAAACCATCTTCCATTAACTCACCATATTCTATTCAGCAGAAACTACAAAACTAACTTATTTTCAGGAAAACTAGTAATGGCATACAGTAAACACTGACCATTTAGATTCAATTTTCTCTGAATAAGACTTCTGATAATTTAAGAATAGGGGTATTATGAATCAAGATGCACTGACTTTCCAAGCTGGGAATTAATTTCCATCCAAGCCTACCTCAGGATATTCCAGTGGGCAGTCACCCCTTCCTGCTGTTCTATTTGGTGTCTAAGTTTTTCTAAAGGAAAACCACAATTCCCTCTGCTGTAAACATCCTGGGATGTGCATCCATATGAAAGCAAGGTGACTCTACAAGGACCAAAGTTTATGATGAATCTTACTGCTAAGTGAACTGTAAAATGCTGACCAGAATTACACTTATAAGAAGTATCCCGACTACAATATTTAATTGGACACATTACCAGGTGATCTCCGTATTGTGCCTCACAGAACTCTTCCCTATTGAAAGGCATTACGATTCCAACCTTGCCCATGTACTGGGTTTCCCTTTATCAGAAAACAAGAGTGGGGAGATAATGCACACTAAGGTTTTATCCTGGTATGCAGGGAGGAGATGGGACTCGGGATTGGATCCTTGATAAACCAGTTTAGAAAAACCTACCATGTAGTCATATAATGTAGATGCCTTAGAGTGAGTAAAAGATACTGAACACTGTAAATACATAAAGTATGATACACAGTAACTATTATTAAAATATTAATATGCAAGTATTTCTCATTTTGAACATTTCTGTTTCTATTACAGTACAGGCTGATTAAAAAGGCCATTTTTTCACAACTACGTACCTCACTGGGGAAAAAAGATTTCTAGAATTGAGGTGACAGTATCTCAGTAACCATGGATGGTTTTCATGTCTTTAACAAGACCTTTAATGAAATGAACGTTTGAATAACTGAAATATAAAGATGACAAATATAGTGTCCAAATCTTCTTCTCAGTTTTGAATTTCTTCCCAAACAACATTTAATTCCATTTCACTGAGGCTCATACTTTCAAAAAGTTTGCACAGTTATTGTTCATAAATAAGAAATGTTCCTAAGTTTATATCCAAGCATGTATTTTTCTCGTGCTGTCCAATGTGTCACTTATACATCAGTCACGGATTTGCTTCTGCCTTTATGTTTTAGTGCAACTAGGTCTTAGGGAAGACTTGATGCAAACACAGGACCTCAAGAGAACTTTAGAATCAAGATATATGCATATTCCTTAAACTCTCTGGTAACAGAACTAATATTGTGAATACAAATATATTTCCAGGCGCAATAATTCTGCCCCAAATGAACAGTATTTTCCTTTCTAATTTTCTCTAATTATATTCTTTCAGTTCTTTTTGAAGAAACAGAGGTAGATCAGATATATTCTCAAGGCTTAGAAAGCTGTATTTAGCTTTAAAGAAGGGAACTACAGATGATTCGGGTCTTCCTAAAACTTCATGTGAACTTAATTAACCACTCCTCTATCATTGGAAAGAGTATTCACAGGTGAAGAACTGTTCATTTTATGAGCTACAGATGATTTGTTTAATTACTTACCTAAATTTTGCCACATGCTGAAGATTTCACATCCCATTGTTACCCGCATGTCACCATATCTGCAATGTATTGAAAAATAAAGAAAAGAAGTTGAAGATCATTTAGGAAAATCAAGTTCGTATGCCCCTTGAAAGAGACACTTTCAAATGAAAGGTCTCAGTTGTACTCCATAAAAAACTACTTTAAAAGTGATGAATTCTTCCAAGATGTTGCTTTTCCATTGTACCAAGTTAAAATTTGATTGCCAAACACAGGTTTATTTGGAATATTGTCAAAAGTATCAGTTCTTTCTAAATGCTATACATGAGTAACATAAGCATGAAGCAAAAGCTGTCTTTGCAGTAATATGTTGTGGTTCTCAATTCATTCATACAGATAACAGTGCAGTGCCTGGCAGAAACACCTGAATGAGTCTCAATCAACTTATGCATGAACTGGAAATTAGTGTTGGCACTGCTACAACATGGCTATTCTTCTCCCAACATCGGAATTAATTCAGGCACTTCTACAAAGACTATCAGCCTCAAAAACCTAGACACAGTACCAGAACCAACTCTCATTCTAGTCAGTTGAAGTACTGTTACCATTGTCTTTTTTTGGTAGTCCTGTTTGAAACCTTCCTTATGTTGCATTTTGAGAAGTGTTTGAACTATTACAGTTTTCTAGAAGATGACAGCAGTACTTACTTTTCTAAAACCTTTTTCTTCTTGGAAGGTGTGAACATCTCCAGTTGCAGACATAGCTGGTTTATAAAAATGACAGCAAGAAAAAAGTAGGAGTCCCATATCTACAATAAGAACATGGCACTTGGTTATTTCATTTTCTCAGTAACACCATTTCATGACCACTCAAGATGCTACTTTTCAAATCACATCACTTGTTTTAGTCTCAACTTATAAATTACTCAAATAGGTATTGAATAAATTTCTTTGCATCCAAGCCTACTTTTCACCAACCCAAAAATGTTCATCAGAAATACATCTATTTTACATATTCTACATCTGCTAAATGTAAAGTTCTCAAAGTTGCAGATCATCTCTCTGAACCAGAAAACCCTGTCTTCTAAATTTGGAAACATGTTTTGGTACATTCAAATAGAAGACTTACAAAAAGGTGTGTCTCTTAAGTCCTAAACCTAAAAAATTCTGCCATCTCAAAAGCTAACATGTAACAGAATTTTCATTCTCTGGCTTGACCTACTTTGTATTACTATTTGCAAGTCTCACTGCAGACTTTACAGGACAGAACTGAAACCAGGTTTTGTTAACGTATTGCAAATATACAGATGTTTAGTGCACATGCTTTATGAATCAGATGTTGAATCATCTCCTTAGACAATTTAATGATAAATGTGAAGTTTAAAAAACAAAAATACATTATTTATTATGACACAGTTATAGATGCTCCATGGCATGAGAAAGAAAGAAGTGGGGGGGAGCCCTATTCCAGACACTGCAGTTGAGCAGAATAGTAATAACATTGATAAGCAAGTTTAAGGAACACAGATGCCTTGTATGCAGGCAATTCTTTCACCAATTTTAGCCCCTGAATTTGTGGAGCTTCATAAAGGATAGCCTTCCTCATTTCAACTTATGTCCAGTAGATAAATTTGCATTCCCTCCATTTTCCCCAGCAGAAGCCTGGCTTTTCAGAGGAGCATTGACCACTCTGCTGGAAGTCAACAGGACATCATGGTCTTCTCTAGGATGGAAATTCTGCATTTTTTATGATGAAGCAGTTGGACTAATATCTCTTGGTTGAGCAGAATATTTGCTCAGGTTTCCATGGGAATGGGTCTTTTCAAACACATTCCTAGGACTTCTCCTAGAAGCATCATTCACAGTTTATCATAGGTGCCATATCTCGCTATGTGAGGTACGCAGTAACATCTTTATATTCACCATGCAGTGTCATACTCTTCTAACTTTAATTATGCAGCATATCAATTGTTCTTGAGAAAAACTGCAGAAATGCAAATCATATTTTTTATACATTTGCATTGATTAAAACATGGAACAAGTTTCCTTTGGGTGTTTAACTCCACAATAATAGACAAATAAAAAGCTTAGTTTCTGTAATCCAGAAAACTGCTATGCAAAAATCCTGAATAAGTTGGTTAATGCAGAGAATGGAATAATAACAAAATTAAAAACAAGAAGAAATTTTTATAAAATCCTACTGTACGCCTGATTTTTAAGACAGTTCCACGCTTAAGAAAAAAATTAGTCTCTAGATACTTGAAATCAGTGATTTAGTCTATGTTCTGGCTGTTCGGATGCTGAAGCTAAGTTTAGTAATAAACAATGAAGCCACGAGCAGCTATTGCATCTATCTTATGTTTTAGCCTAGAGAAGAGGAGGCTGAGAGGAGACCTCATTACTCTCTACAACTACCTGAAAGGAGGTTGTAGAGAGGAGGGAGCTGGCCTCTTCTCCCAAGTGACAGGGGACAGGACAAGAGGGAATGGCCTCAAGCTCCGCCAGGGGAGATTTAGGCTGGACATTAGGAGGAGGTTTTTCACGGAAAGGGTCACTGGGCATTGGAATAGGCTTCCCAGGGAGGTGGTTGATTCACCTTCCCTGGAGGTGTTTAAGGCACGGGTAGATGAGGCCCTGAGGGACATGGTTTAGTGTTTGATGAGAATGGTTGGACTCGATGATCCGATGGGTCTCTTCCAACCTGGTTGTTCTATGATTCTATGATTGATTCTATGAAACGCATTTACTGTACCTTGTAATCAAAGTTTTCATTTAAGAAGTTTTTACGTAGGGCATCCGAAAGGTACAACACTGTAGTAATGATCACACTGGGAATACAAGAATGAAAAAGACAGTGGTTTTCATTAAGTGGAAATTTATATTTAATACTCAGAAAATTTCCCAATGAAGACACAAATGTAGCATGTACAGTGGCATGAAACAGTACATTTTAAATGGATACAAATATCTGACTAACAGCTCCTATTGACAAAAAATATGCACATTAAAAAAAGAAATAATAAAATATCTTCTCATCACTTAAGAACTATATGTTATGACCAACTCACCTATATTTTTCTTCTATTTTATTATATTTTTCTTCTGACAATTTTGACAGATTTCAAGTTGACAAATACAAAATAGCTATGTATCACTTAGCGTATTACTAGTTCAAATGTTTCCTTCTGTTTTCCTCTTTTTAAAATTACTGCCCCTGCCAAACTTTACCCTCTGGTTTGATGTTTCTAACACCTGTAACAGCCAAGTCTGAGACTGTTTTTAGAACTCTGCTTGAGTCTCAACTTTCATTCATTCCTGCTCACATGTTATTTTCATACATATTATTTTCTACCCAAGTACTGTTCCATGTTTAGCACTCACCCATGTAGTTTAGCCCACTTCTACACCAAGAGAGAGCTACAGTGTGTGTACAGCACACCCTGTTGCAACACGGAAGACAAAGTGAAACATTAACAAACTGTAAAATAAGCAAAGCTAAGAACCAAAGCGTGGATAATAAAAGAGAGTCCTGTCATTCTTGTTATTGTGCATGACTTAATTTACAGTCCATATGTTTCACAAAATGCAAATAGTTTGCATATTTCAGGAAGATGTTCTGATAGAAAAGTTCAGTTGATCAGAACTATCACTATGTAAAATTTCAACCTAAGTTCAAAGCAATTAAAACCCTAAAAATCGCATGCAAGAGAAAATTCCAGATGATCTTACAAACAGCAGCCACATTGCCAAGTTTACATTACATAGTTCTATTTATGTCTGAGACAATTCCTTTCTTGTACATTCCTTCTACGGCAGGTGAAACTAAAGAGAAATATCTATTTCAAGTCTTATGAGAAGAAAATTAGATTAGAAATCTTAAATGCAGTTTCAGAAGGTTGGTTTTTCCTGTGGCAATACAAAAACTGTAATGTGACTATTCCCGGCTATAGGCACCTTACCTCAGTTTTGATTTATTTAGCAAGCCAAATATATGATAGAGATTAGATGACAAAAATGTGTGTCTGTAAAGTGAGAGTGTATATGTTGTAGATAAAAAACTTTAGAACTCAGATCATAACAACTTAGAGAGATGTCTTTTACCCACAAACTAATAATCTGAACCCACAGGAGAAACTAAAATCAAGACGGAAAACACTGAAGGTTCTCTTTATATTGTAGGTTCTACTGAAAAAAAAGCAAAAATGCAGAAAGCAGAGGACAGATGGACGGCTGCCCGATCTGGTACAACATTCATATTCCAAGTTGCTTCCCAGCCAACAATTTCAATACAACAACATTTATTATAAATCCATCTGAGTATCAAACCAGAAAACACTGAGTTTATGACAAGACTTGCTTTTCTTCCTCTTACCACCTGCCACAAATTTGTTCAGAACCACTGTCTGTTTTACAGGAGAAAAACCTCTGTTTTAAGCTACTAAATTAGCCTGGGTTCATACACAAAATGCTAGCCCAAGGGTCAGTCAAGGGATTTTTGACACAGTGGCTTTTCCAACAAATTTTCACAACAAAGCTTTCTGCAATAACCTCTTTGAAACATCCAAAGCAGCCTTCAGAAGTTCAACAACTGGTCTGCTGCCTGGATTGTGCTCTGGCAACCTGGTTCTTGCTTTGGCAGCTAAAGGTAGAAAATGAAAACTTTCTTTTTCCATTCTGACATGGGACAAATATATCAGCTTCTTACATCATCCTTTGCTATTTCAGAGTGAAATCTTCTCAAGCACAGAGGTGTCTGAACAGAAAAAAAGTTTCTTGTATATTTCATAGATAAATGAATTAAAGCTAGATTCACATATGCATGTGTATCTATTGTTATATGCATGTAAACTTATTAACACATGCATACATATGTTTATATATGCTTTCTGTGACAGACTGAATGCCAGGTTCAGTTGTTAGCAGCATTTTGTATTACATAAAAGCAAGAATATTGTTAGCAACACTATGTATTACATAAAAGCAAGAATTTTTGTTCGTTGTAGGAGTTTCAGACTCCCACACCATGGGAGCTAACAGAACTCTTCAAAGCAGCCATAATGATGAAACTAAAGCTAGTTTGATGTCTTCCTTTACTGTGTATTCTGTTCAAGTTACTTTAAAAAAATTCTTTCAGTCATTACTGAATAAGATAACCAAAAGGATTCTCTGTTTAAAGCCTCTACGCCCAACTGCCAGTAGATACATTTGGAATTTTAGAATAAGAAGCATGCTATTGTAAATTTTACTCTGCACATCAATGTATGCTTACAAAATTCAAATGGAGAATTGTATGATATAACATCTCTGCCATTCAACAAAATACTGAAAGGATACGCATAGTTAATTATACTGGGATCTCTAAAATTAATGCTTCTTGCATACTGAGCAGTGGAAAATTAGTCCATTGTTCAATAACACACAGGCACAGTATGTTATAAACATCAAACCATTGCTCCACAAGTAACAGAAGCTCTCTTTGCTCTCCAACAGCCTCCTCAATTGTTAATGAAATATGACATACCTGGAGTTCGGCTGAGTCTGTTAAATGCTCTCAAAATATGTTAGTCAATTAAAGCATTAGATAAGTGATTCTTTTCCTAACCTTAGGGTAACTTAAACAAGTGACCATCGCACAAGGACTTCCAGTTGAGAGAGACATCATGAAGGTGTTATCCAGAAGCTTCAGTTTTAGTCTGGTATATTTTATGATAGAATTTTGGATTCCTCTCTGGTGCTAGGCAACTGATTCAGATATCTTCCTATATTACATGGTGTTCATTTGCAGTTACAAATAGAATTTTTACTTAGAAGACCAGCAAGCTACCCTACTACCTAGCTGATGTAGAAGCCTAACCCTGTAATGAAAGAAATTAAAACTACATTTTCCATAGTATATATAAAACCATCTTTTATTACTCAGTAGTAACATATATATTAGAAATACTAGATAACTATAAGAAATTATTTGGTCCACTCAATGTATGCTAATTAGCTTACTACAAATGTTACATGGCTATGCAGTTTTAAACAGTGAATTTTGGCCTTGCTGCTTGACTGCTAGAAGCTAATAAACTTTAAAGATGTTTTGGTATGTTCTCCTTCCATCACAGAGCATAATTAAAAAAAGATCTGTTTCTCTGCCTTAGTGCTAAGTCTGCATTTTTAAATGTTACCTTATTTCTCAAATTTTAGAAGTCACTTGGCAGTTTTATAATGCGAGCCATTAATACTTTTTCATGTTGGGCATCCGGACATTCAGAATTATAGATTATGCATGCATCATCATGAAGTATCTTAATTTCTGGATAGTCACATATTTGTCTTGAGCTCACATTATCTTCTAGTTTGGGTTTTTTTTTTACCCCAGACAGCATCCAAGTATCAATTACTATATAATTACTGAAAGCACGGCAACAAGAAAAAAAATAATCTAAAAGCCATATGCTTAGCTGGAAGGGATAGCAATATTTTTATATCTAAATATTATATATGGAAGGAATTATGGCAATTTAAGGACTAAAAATCTTTCAGGTAATTGAAGTTCTGCATATAAAAATAAGAGAAAAAATTATTCACTACTTGCTTAGGGAAACCTTATCACTTGATTATATCCTTGCTAGGACTCATATCTTTCCTAGGCTCAGACAGGCTAATCTCTCTTCCTGTAAATACCAGACAGTTGGAATTTTTGTATCACTCTAGGGAAAGGAGAGAGAAAAGACAGTGTTGCTGGTGATGTAACTGCAGTGATGGGTGAAGCTCCCCAGACACACGCTGCCTTTGGGTTAGCTACTATTTCTTGGGCTGAAGCATAGCCAGCCAAAAAGGCATCCATCTGACAGAGGAAACATGACAGTCATTTTATTCCAGGGAAGTAGGGGTTTAGAAAAGATCCAGAATGTTAATGAGTTACTTGATCACAGTCTTAAAAAGATGGGCTAGACTTTCCTTTTAGACATGAACAGAGGTGCAAGGAGTTCAAGAAGTTCCACCTTCAATTCTGAAGAGTCTGAGATCATTGGAAGTACTCTGGTTCATCAAGTGAAGCTGAAGTAGAATGGCTCCCAGCCACTTCTGTCTGCGGTGCAAGCAGTGCCCTAATTTCTCATCCTGCCCCTAGGTTCCTCCCTTTGCCCTTAGAGATTTTGTGTTGAGACAATTCTAACAAAGCTACTACACTGTGGCTTTATAATTCTGAACACCCAGAGGAAGCTGAAGGAATGCAGCCACTACATTGGCAAGTGGGGAACACAAGTGAAAAGAAGGAGCTCCCATTCAGAAACACATCCAGAAAAACTATTGTTCTGCAGCTGAAGAGAGAACAGAAGTGGATTCTCCTTTCTTCTGCCTCAAAAAGGAATAGAAACTAAGCCATAGATCTGTAACACTGAAACGATCAAGTCTCCAGTTCTCTCCATATTTTTAAGCACACTTGGCTAACCCTCTGTTTCATAACAAACCAGCATTTCCTCCACAAAGGAATTAATGACTAGCAATTATCGAATGCTGAATTTGTACAGATGTGTTTGCTTCTCCTTTGCTGGCAGTAATGCTTATGCAGTTGGTGTGGTTTTTGGTTAGGTTAGTTGGCTCATTGGTTTATCACGGTCAACTTCCACCTGCAGTTTTTGTTAACTTCTGTTTATCATCTTTGCCTGACAGAACTATATATGCAGTCAACTCCTAGACAGTCAGAACCAACACTATAATAATCAATAAAAGTTGTGTGATGCTAACTGAAATACCGGTGCAAGTAAATATTCCTTTTGCAGAACTTAATATCATTATTTTTAGCATATCTGAATACCATCAGTCCGCAAAACACGTGCCAAGGACGTTCCTAAATCTTAGTTTTGTACTTGTGAGCTGTTGCAAAACCATCTGCCAAGGCAGCTGTTTCTGGAATATATATCAATTTCTTAGATTATATATTTAGTCTAAAAGTTCCTACGTTTTCTTCCCTCTTTCCTGTTTTCCTCAACTTATTTCTTAATTTATTTTTTATCAGATGTGGGCTGTATCTTCTTTAATATGACACATGGAAACAAATAATCACATGCATTCTTTGATTATTAACCTATTTTTTTTTAATGTGGAGTTCAACTTTAGCAAGATTAGCAACACTAAGTGAGGAAATAAAAATGAGCAGAAAAAGCTATTTTCTTTAAGACATAGCAAAGTTTGAACAAATACGATGATGTCTTCATATACATACACACCTAACAAATATGTGTCTTGAACACGACTTTTGCCAAATTTAATTATAACAATAATATTATTACCAGTACTCTATACAGCACCATGAATTTAAATTCTCTGTGGAGCCAGAAGGCAGAACACAGACTAAAATGCAAGCCCCACTGCGCATTGCAATACATACCACGAAAGTTTAAGTCAATCCTAAATTCTAGATTCCTATGTCTGCCCCACACGACTCCATTTCTCTGCTGACACTGGTGTCTTTGTAATAGTGTTGGCTGCTCAGCTGGCTTACATGATCTAAAGCTAAGCTTACAAAAAAGGACAGCTGATGATAGAGGTCAAATAAAACTCAGTAGTTTCAGACCCACTGTAATGACTTCTCAGAAATGCTGGGAACCTATTTCTCTAAAACTACATCTGTGCAAAGAAAGAATAGCTCACAGGCAGGTTACATGTCAAGGCATCACTATGAAATGCTTAGAGCCCTACATTACTGTCTCATTTCCTGGTTTGTGATTTTTAATTTATGGTTTTTCTGACAAGCACTAAATTAGCAAATATGCAAAAACACTGGTAATGATATTGCAGCAGATAATTTCTTCTTGAGAGCAAACAGATCTTCACCAACTCAGTATTTGAACAAACCGATTTGAAATTAAGTTCTGTTGAGCCTTGCCATTTGCTGCCTGGAAAACAAAGTTGTTGATGCTTAGCATCTTCATTCTGTAAAACTTTTTCTTAGTTTCCAGTTATATGTGCTTACTGAATAGAATAAGGTACAGACTATGTTATGGATTTTTTCCGTAAAATCAGTCCAGATCTTAACTTAAAAAATGAAAAACCATTGCCAGCATTATAAAAGATATCTTGAACTTTTATTACACGCATCATGTAACTTTATTTATACCATGATTTTCATATTCTATTCATATTTTTTATTATCATTAAAAATGCCTTACTTGTTTGCAACCAAACGCATCACTGTCCAATCTTTTGGAAACATCTCTGGTCGTATTAGTATCCGAAATACAGTGAAAATCTGCAGCAGGAAATCCTTTGGAAGGAAAAAAAAGAGCAGCCATGTGACTTTTTTGCTTTAGAATGAGCAGTTATCTTTAAAAATAAAAAATGTCAAAGATGCAGTTGGTTTCCACCCGGACATGTCCACAAATGCAATCCAAAGAATGATTTGTAAATCAAAAAAACACTTTACAAACACTACAAGGTTCTGAATATCTCCCTAATCATGCCATGTTTTCATCGCTTTCAGAATTTATTCCAAAAGTGGTGTTTTTTGGTGGGAGAGAAGGAGAGTGTAAGGACAATTGTATCATTGGTTTTGCAAAGACCAGTGAATTCAATAGCGATGCCCAGGCCCCTGAACTGTTCCTGCAGCTGGTTGTCTGTATGCAGGTCACTTAACCATTCTGCCTCTTTTCCTGAATCTACATAAACAGTGAACACATGAGCTACTATGAATATAGAAAGCACTGCTTAAGAGCTTTTACATTGTTATCTCCTATGTCATTTAACTCACTTATAAATAACTAAACTAAACTATTTCTCTCTGCCTATAGTTTTTCAGATTTTCCTCTCATAAAGGAAACTACCAACAAAGGTAATATTACTAATGGCCCGCCTTGATTGTGTATATTACTGCTGGTACCACCAGTATTTTTTTAGTAAGCAGAATGGAGCTTTGAACATCACGAAGAGCATGATGCAAGTGATATAACACATATAACGGAATGGGTGTGATACCTGAACTTGAAATGTTTTTCATTGATTCTGACCACAGCACTTGCAGAGAGTTAGCCCAAAACACAGACTAGATGAACAAACAATCAAAGGGCACCAAATAACTCTAGACACAAAAATACATCCTCAAGTGTACTTATCAAGTGTAGATGACAGCCACAGCACAACAGATCTTTCATTAGAGAATCACTGTAAAGGGGGATGGAAAGCAGGCACTGGGAAAAGCAGCTGAGATCCCTGCACCCACCCACCAGAGAAGATTATATAAAAGCAACAAACTGTTTTCTGAGAAAGATGCCAGAAAATTCTCTGTATTAAAGAGTATAAATCATGCTCATTGCAGCTAACACAGTGTTTGAATGCACGTGAACAACTTTATAGCTTACAGCTATGCAAGCAACACATTTATTTCAGACTGCTTTCTTATAGCTTTGGACTCTGTAATTAAATTTCAACGCTTCTGCCTGCTCCTTTTCTTCTTTAGGGGTTAACTAACTGGCTGCTGAACTGAAGAGACAATATAGCTGCTGTTGGGAAACCAAGCAATGGTTTAAGGCCTTAAAACCAAAAGGTTGCATGAGGTATAAACTTAGTGCCTTTGAAATCTACAGGTCATTGCCAAAGCCTGCTGAAATTCATCAGCTCATTCAGAAGTCAGTAAGAAAAGAATGACAGACAGATAGGAAGATCATGTATACGTAATAAGGCTAGAAACAGAATAAATATTTTATTTCTAGTAAACTTTTAAAAACGCACAGGTAGATACTGTGCTTTAATAATGTATTAAATTCTGCATCGTTAACACCAGGCTAATGATTTCTATTTTTAGCAGAAAAAATAGCAAATCATGTCATCAATTTAGTGATACATGATATTAGATAAAACATGCGGATTTGAAAATCCTAAGATTGGAGATCTCCTCACTCCAGTACATTTTAAAAACATAAACAAAATGCAGTATAATCAAAGTTAAAATATAGCTGAAAGAAACAGATAACTCATAAAATCTTCAGAAAAAACAGTCAATTTTAAGATTTTCAAGATTTGACTATTAAGCCTGTATTAGCAGAAATAATCTGTAGCTAACTTTTACTTTTCATGATTCAGTTTTTATGAATTTAGTAATAAATTTCCCTTGGAATCCACTAAAAGCATGAAAATAACCATAGGGTAAAGTGCCAGTAGACCAGTTTGATACTGTGCTATTAACGTACTGGTATCCTTCATGTGTCAGCAGTGCTTATTGATACTCAGCGCTGATTTTCACTCCCAAGGGACTCACCTCTATGTAGCAATTCCACAAAATGTTTTAATCAATACAACAACACCTGGCATTCTGCATGATGCAGTTGCTAGTTTTTATTTCATGCTACAGATGTCCCGTTACTACAGAGTACGATTCATGGAAGATCCATTTCGAAACTATATTTTGAACTGTTTCCTTTGCACTAAACTATTGTCCTTCATAGTTGTATCTGCTCTGCTGAACACATCATAATGATTTAGTAACAGATTTTAACATTTAAAAAACATTTTTGCCGACAGTATAAGTGCATTAACATTTGGTTGGTTGAGTACAGATATAATTAATGTCTCATACGCCTGCTATGTTAAGAGAAAGTAAGGAAGTAATTTTGTCCTTTTACATATTGTAAATACCATCTCTTAATATTCCTAACTTGTGCACCTAAGCTCTAGTACTATCCTACAACACTTGAATAACACCACAGTTCAGTTTTCTCTAGCAGCAATATTTGCTTGATGAAATTATCAAACTGTGATTAAGTGAGAAGCATGACCTTCCGAAAGAATGAAACCCATGTATTCATTTAATCAAATACTGTCCTAGAATTTCTTTCACATTTCCCTGCATGCATGTAAAATTCTCTGTAAAGCAGGTTAAACTCTTGACTTGATCTCTCAGGATGCATCTATATTAACATTTCAGTTTGGGCCAACGATGCACTTTGAGGCCAACTGCTTGATTACCCTCACTTTGGTTCGCATTGCAGAGTTGTTACACTACTTGCTATCCCAGAACTTATTTGTTTCCCAGAAATTTCCTTCAATGTCTCCCCAATCTACATGAGAAGCAACTCAAATATTTATTTTAGAGCTACCCTTTGCCTCAGCACTCATCCTTTCAGAAGTCCAATGAGTGAGTGGATGTCCTTGCATAGCTGGAGAACCAAGCTTCTCCAGCAGAAACATTCCCCATCCCCGTAGACCTCACACTGCCTGCGTATAAGGGGTCATTAGAGAAGAAAACAGTGTGCACTTGGTGGTAGAGTTTGGCACTTGCCTTGCCCTGCTCAGGCTGCTTTAGCTGCAAGAGAGGGATCAGGGAACTAGCAAGGTTTACACGCATCCACATGAAATATTATCTTTTACTCCAACAGATCTCTCCTGAGTACCTGTTTTGCCACATTATGTAGGATACACTGAAGATGGATAAAAACTAGGCCTTCTGGCAGGTGCTCATCTGTTTGTTTTGTCTTCTTTAAATCTATTAATTAAAAACCCCACACATATCAATCAAACCTACTGTGCTGTGGTCAAAGCTGCAGTGTGCTAACACGCTGTTTTTCTCATTAACTTTCCCACTTCTCCTATTTATAACTCCCACTGTTACCTTTTGTCATAAATTATGTCTGAGGTTTTTTGCAGCAGTAAATATCCACCCACAAGGGTGCTTCTGTTCTATAAATTGCTATAAAATATATTTACTAGAAGAAGATGTATTTTGCAGTAAGCAAAAAGAGCATAATAATATTGAAAGATAAAAGGAAGCATTTAAAGTTACTGCCTTATTAAATTCAATGTTTTAAAAAGTGAGTGAAGTATAGCCTCTGGAACTAACAAACAGCCACAAATCCTCAGTCACTTCTTTCTTAGATCGTTTGCATGTGTTCAAATACAAAATGCTTTCTCTATCTTCAGTTTTGGTGGAAAAAAACCCCAGGTCACTTAAAGAACTGACTAAAATAAAAAGAGTCACCATGACCATTACTTAAAGTAAATATATTTACAAAAAAGAGGAAATACTTCCATAAACAACTACTTGTTTAAAGCCTCATTCAGATGCATGTCACACAAAAATGAGTAGAGGTCATTCCTGCAAAGTCTCCATTTTGCTATACTGTGATTAACAAGCTGAAACAGCCTTTAATATTTTTGGCATAAACTGTAAAAAAAAAAAAAAGTAAGAATTTCATAAGAATTTCAAGTACATTTTGATATTTGATAGAATTAATGGCAACCTTAGTTCCCTTTTTACAAGGATTTGCACAAATGAATATTTGTTTCGAGAAGCATTAGGTGGGTTGATTTTTTTTAATAGTATCACAAATACAGTGCAAACATGTATTCATGCAAGCACACGACATACTCAACTTAAGAATTAGTCCAGAAGGAAAAAGAAATACCTATGTTATCAGTGCTGAGTTGTTCAGTACAGATGGTAAGATACAGAGTAGGCAAAATAAAAAAGCACAGCAGATAGTAATTCAAACTCCTCCATTACACCCAGGTAAGTCCCTTGGAAACATTGTATCAGATTTGTAATACCCAATCTACTCTGACCTGAGTGACTAGGGACAAAAAGCGGATTAAAAAATACAGCAAGCTTATGGTAGTTACCATTGAAACTTAAATCCCAAAGTACATAATAGCCACAAGATTAATCATGGCTACTGGTTCAACCTCTTAAAACACCTTGCTCAAAAAAAGGTCTTATTACAGATATTTACACCTTCTGAATCTTCATTTACTCACACTGATGTAATTTCCTAGGAAGCATATCTTAATACAGTCTAAAGTACCAAGGAAGTTCTGCACTTGGCAAACAAAAAAGAAAAATACAGAGGTAAATGGCAAAATGGTATAGATAGAAGTCATACACAGTCAACTCATGATTAACAGCAGTGTCAGCCTCACACACTAGCTCTAATCTTCCGCTCTTGCTCCCTGTAATACACATTTCAATGATATTTGGTATTTCCAACTAAGGGGGAAAACCAAATATATTATTTAAGATTCCAAAGAGAAGAAATGCTGCATTAATTATGATCAACCTACTGCCACTGAATCACTGGTTGAGCTGAAGCTGATTTGATGAGATCTAAATGGAAATAACAAACTCTAGACTTCAGTTCTTAAGACCTCTGTTTTGATAGTTGATAGCACTAGTTACAGATGCTTTCCATATGTCTCTGTGTAATAGTAGGGTATGTGCGTGGGGCGAATATAAATGTGCCAAATCAAACACCACTCAAGAATTAATTCTAGAGATTTTACATGTTCTAGAAGCAAGACAATTTGAATAAACTCAACACTGTTTTTCATAGATACATCAAACCAAGCTCAAAACCTCAAGGAAATATAGAATTCTAAACCTAGGAAGATAGATCCACTAAAACAAAATGGGAACTATTTTCAGTAAAAAATATGTAGGTTCTTCAACACATTAAAAACTGCTTAAGAATAGCAACTATGCCACGTGAAAATAGATGCTGTTATACTAGTATAAAATTGTCCACTTTCTGTAACTTCTAGGTAGTATTCTTGATTCAAAACAGAAGTAACCTCTCAACAGCATCATCAGTCTCTCCAGCTCAATATGACTATCTTATTTTTGCAAAGAAAAAGCTCTCACAAGTGGTGTGCTCTCTTCAGAACCGCTCTAAACAGATACCAGAAATTTAAGGAAATCTGGAATTGCACCATAACTAGACTCTCCTTTTCAGGGCTATACTTAAGTTTATCAAATGATCATTAAATAGTAACATCTAAAAATATACTATCACACTAGGACATGATTACTCTCCTATCTAGGATCACTGGCTTAATAATGGCATAAGTGATTACTCAAGATTTCTTGTGTGGATCAAGATCAGTACTATGTAAGTTTTTCAAGGTATAGCAGAGTGGAAGTTTTAGTATAAATCTTCATGAAGGAAACCTTTATTTTTTGTTTTTTTCAATCCATTGTCCTCCAAAATGGAATGAAAAGTGGTATATCTGCATGAACCCAGTAGCTTCATCAAATGAAACTGGTAGAAGCTGCCTTGAAACAGCTCTGTAGCTACTTTCTTCCATGATCAAACTAGGCAGACAGACATCACAACTCTGACAGGCCAATGGACTTGCTACACAGTTTAGAAAAGTGGTGGGTTAGTTGAATACGGATTTCTCAACCTGCACATCTGCCACTGTCATACATAATCTAATAAATGAACAAATAAACAAGTCTAATAAATCAAACACCCAAGTGCCTAAAAGGAAGAATCAAGCACAACTATGTACCCTTAGATTGATGCCACCTTTAAAACAGTCTTCAAGGTTAGGTTTATGGACTTAAAGCATTTACACAGCTTCCCCATGCCTATTTTATCTGCTGTCATTGGAGAACAAGAGAATCCTAGCACCACCATAACAGCAGACCTGAGTACGCATAAAGCCTGTGCAAAAGTTAACTTATCTTAGAAACAGATTGTATTTAAATACTGAAGTGTTTCATCAAAGCACAGGTATCTCTTCAAGGGAGATAAATCAAAGAGAAAGGAAGAGACTTGAACAAGTAGAAAGACAGTTCTGCTACTTACCCTCAGATCTTCCTTTGTACTGAAGCTATCAAGAAGCTGTTGATAATGTCTATCAGTCATTTGTCGCAAGAGTGACAACAAACAGGAGACAAATTCCCCCTGTTCAGGTAAGCCAAGAAGAGAAATATTTTAGATTATATCTTCTGTACTTGAGCTTAAACTATCGTATCACAAGCACTTCAAAATAATTAACAAATATAAGGGGAAATAAAGTCTACAATTAGGTTTATACTCCATATTTTGTGAAAACACATTAATATAGCTATGAACTTCCTTTCCATTTAAAGAGTTATTTTTCTTCAAATGCAGTTTACTTGCTTATCAAAATCTAGTTGAAATAGTTCCAGAAAAACATCAGTAAAATTTTGATTTATGATTTGTTTCCCTTGTATCTATTTTCAAACAGATTATTTAGAATACTAAAGCTACAACCTCTTACTTTACTCATTTTTGAAACAAATATATAAAAAAATTTTTTGGGAAGAATGCTATTATTTTCCTCTAGGGAAGACATTAATGGAGTTAGCTGAGAATTTGTCAAAATATTTTTACACAATAAAAACAATATTTGTCAAAAAGAAAGCTCCTTTATAGGACTGAACAAATTTTGGAAATACTTTGAACAGAAGTAGAGCAGGACACTGTTCCACAGTGCTGACTCCTGGATTCACACACCACCACAGCCCAGACTCCAGAAAAGGGATGCTCCAATCCAATAGGCAGTTGAGGGACTTACTAGATTGCTACACAGATTCCTCACTGCCACAACTGATGCACAATCACCAAGCTGTCCTTCAGTCAACGTGGGATTAGGAACAAAAGAGTAGAGAACAGCACTGGGTACCTTCACTGAGTGGTCAAATGAACAAGACTTTATGCAAAGAATATATTCTCCCTCTCTCCCTTCCTTGTCTGCTTGTTCCCTTTTAAACTGGGAAGAAACATTGAATGGTATCAATCTGTCTGAATGAGTGAGGACAGCAAAGAGTAAAATATTTGGGTTGCATCCCAGTCCTTGAAGAGAACAATTCTGGCACATTCCAAGCTTGTTAAAAATGGGGAATATACTTTCCGGCCTGCAGCTACCAGGAAGAGGGAATGAGAGTGGGAGAACAGACAGGTATAGTAACAGTACTTTTAAAAGTGTGTCTTTCATTAGTTTCTCAAGTCAAATTTTGAGAAGATTTTTCCTTTCTTTCATACAATAAAAGACTAAGACTAAAATAAAAGAATAAGTCTAAAACAAGAGTATGTTTTCAAAGGAATGGCTGTTCCAGATTTTACATTGAAAGGCCTAGTTCACTTGTGTTTATACCTTGTATACTTGGTGGTATGTGAGATGATAAAATAATAGTTGATAAAATAATAATTGTCTTGCCCATAGTAAGATTTTACACTGATGTAATGATCCCAAATTATCTCTCTGTAACACCATTGGTTTTTACAGTAAACATAACAGTCTTGAAACTATATCTTAAAGCTACAAAGTCTCTTAATCTTCATGCTCTAGGATTAACCATCCAGGTTATAGCTACTATCTTGTGAATATCTGAATATTTCTTTCTGAACTTATCAGGTTCCATTCACAAAATAAAAATACTTTAGTCTTCTAACATTTTTTAATATTTTCCATTTCTTTATACCTCAACATGATTTTATCATGCCACTTAGTATAACGTAGGTTCATCTAAACAGGGATAATTTTTGAGGACTTTTGTTCCAGTTATAAAATCTGAGACGATTCATATTTGGTTAATTAGCCAAAATAAGTAGATTAAATAAATAAAGGTGTAACTTACCCGATTACTAGCCTGAGTGACAAAATCTGAGTACAAACCTTTTGAATACTCCCTTTCTTGCTTAAGCATTTTAAGGAGTCCCTTCTAGTCACCTTCCTTCTATGTTCCCACATTTACTTTGACTTAATAGTGGTATATTAAAAATCACAGTCTATTATAGAAAGCTGTACTATTATAGTTGACAGACAAATAAGCTATAAAAGGGTACTAGCTTTAGCTAATTGTTAAATGACTTCTAAATCTGAACTTTTAATTCAAATGTAGGTAGCTATATAGGCAGCTGTTTTTTTTAAAATAACAAGGAACATTGAGCTGCATTTGCTGAACTTAACACAAAAATGCATGTTCTAAGATTTCTGGCAGTGTTAGCCACAGACTAACTACTCCGGGTACATGCGAATCATACATGGAAGCAAACACTACAGACATAATAACCTCGATAAAAACATTTTAGGATTTAATCCTAGTGCCATAAGTCAAGCCCAGCAGTTTATCCAATTCACTCAGGTAGAATCCCAAAGTAACTTTTTGTGCCTTATTTAAGGAGCACAAATACTGAAATACACACAATTAAATTGCAATTCAGGTTCTGACTGACCAAAGTTCCAAGCTCTGAAATCAATAAAGGTCTGCTTTATCTGGATTGATTTCTGCTAACTCTTTATATGCAAACACATTTTTTTCTTTAGGAAATCCAAGGATCTTCATCACTCACATCCTAAAGCAGAAGTTTCACTTCTATCATTGCATTAAATTAAATGTTTGTTAGTGCAACATCTGTAACACTAACTCTCTGAAACAACGTCTACTACATGCCAAGTTTAAAGCATCACATTCACCTTGCAGGTTGCCATCCAACAAGATTCCTCACTGCAAACTGAAATGTTACTAAGGTACCAGAACCTTGAGATTACAGAAATTGCACAGTCACGGTGGCACACAGCCTGATATCGTCTGATTTTATGCTGCTTCTTCACACTGTTTCTTTGTGCAGAATAACAGTGACATGTGGGCCTAGATCATCACACTGAGGTGAGTTTGGAACTACTTCCACAAGTAAGACTAGATCTGATGCAAACATATAACAATTTTATCCAATGTGCTGAACATGATACATATCACAAAGAATATTTTATGATACGTGCAGCTTGAAATAATGGTAACATACCGGAAGAGACTCTACTGCTGTACTCACATTGAGTACCTTATTATACTTGCTCTACAAATAGTTTCAAGAATCTGGCTCTGTGTGTTGCCATAAGCCCATGCTGCATGATGTTTCTACATAAATGTATGAAACTGCCTTATGCTGCGCTGTGAGTCACTTCCTCATTAAGCATTCTTTGAGATTCCTGTGGTGACAATGATGGTTTTTCTGATGTATAGAAAGAAAATTCTGCAACTTAAAAGCACTTTTAGAGTCTAATTTTTTGATGGTGTGAAAGAATTAGGCTGTCATGGTGTTTTATGAAAACTTAATCTGAAAGAAAATGGGTATCTTAGAAGAAACCAATAAGCTCAAAGCTTTGCTACACTAACAGTCTAATACTACAAACCTTATTTTAGCTGAGATTTTCTTGTGATGGCCCAATAAGCCACACAGAGTACATTTGTAATCTTTTATTTTAAAGAAAAAAATCCCCCAGACTCCTAGGTGTACAGTCCTGCTGAATCACAGTCATTAAAGCATGGTGTTATTCTATTGCAGACCTTGGTCACCTCCATAAAACACTTCATATAATGTTTGTTCTCTGTGGGATAAAGTAAAACAAACCAAAAAACCCAACAATACGTTTCTTCCACAGCTATTAAATGCCTTGTGAAATGTTTGATCTCAGAGGAAACACTAGTCTGAAAAGCAACCATCTATACAGTGAAAAAATTCACCTGAAAAGATTTTAACAACTTGTTTATCTTTTGGATTTTTTTTAGTCGCACTTTATAAATAAATTTAATGAAAAAACATTTGCTATTTCCACTGAAAATTGATAAAATGTTCTTCTCATTCTCTATTCTATACAGTCTTAATACTGTGAATTACATTATAAAGACAATATTGTGACAAATCTAGTATTTCAACCAGTGACAATTATGAGCTATTTCATCATAAGAAACTTACAGTCACATCTTGAAACTGGAGACGCAGAGCAGAGCCTGATGGTTGTGGTCGGCTGGTGATTTCTAGTATGGTCCTTAACAGAATATCTAGCAGGCTGTTCACAATCACATCGATTTCCTCCAGGACAGATTTTTCCTTAAATAACAAATAAATAATTTAAAATTTTAAAAGAGAAAGATGACCACAGGTATATTTTCTTTGATGTCATTTTAGAAACAAATGACAGTTTTACCTGAATGTTACGATGAAGAAATAAGAACTGTTCCCTAATTAAGATTAAGATTCTATTGATTTTTTTCTAACACTTTTCAGTTAACCACATTATACAGAGATATAAAGGACATTTACAGGGATGACTTTGAATAAGTTAGCATGGCTCTGTTTTCAGTTAAAGCTTAGAAGAAAGCTGTAAATAATACAAGAGAACTTTTGGGTAAGATTTTTATAGGTAACACCCATATATTTTTCTGGGGAAATTGCCAAGAGAGGTTTAAAGTACAAAAAGCAGAATCCTGTTTTCACACTTTGAAATTATCACCAGAAACAAGCAGATGGTCCTCAACCTTCAAGACTTTCATCAGTAAAGATCAGCTATATTGCTTCCCATCAACTGAGTAGCACAAACAAATTAGTCATTTATACAAACCTACAACTGCTTGCATGCAACATCAGTACAATGGAACCAGAGTGTTCACCGACACAAGAGGCCATGAATATCTTAATTACATGCATGAAAGCATTTAATGAAGTCAAGTTGTAGTTAGCTTTCCTTTCAATTCAGACGGAAATAGGTTCTCCCAGTTTCAAGAATGTTTTCTGTCTCCACTGCAGCAGACAATACAATCTTAATCTGAGTGATTTTATCCACAATTTAACATGACATTTTTTCACTGAAAGAAACACTTCATAATCAAATCCACACAACCAAACTAAAACTCAACTGACAAACAGATCTTTCAACTTTGCTGACATCGAAGTGTAGGAGTAATATCTTTTTTTTTTTGTTCTTCTTCCTACACACCCAAAGCATATGATTTGTAACAAAACTCAACATTTCTGTTTGGACTCAAGATGAGTCTAGTGTCATGGCCACATTCTCTGTCTCTTCATATAGTATCAAACAATTGTTATGTTAGCTGATTATGAACACAGACAGTACATAGTCTACTTAGGAACTGTACCAACTGTAAGGACTTATGTACAGACTACTATTACAGTGGCTAACAACTTTAATTTCCAAAGCCGCCAGACTGAAAATTCACTTGTTCCCTCAGCTTCCATATTATCTTGATTACCATGGAAGGAAGTCAGTTCTGAACTGATTAACAAAAGTCATATCATAGTCACCAAGTTGTTAATGGTCTCACTGACTCAAAGACTACTAAAAATAGAAGCTGCGTATCCTGAACACTCGAGTTTTACGTAGACATCCACTTGTTATTGTGTACATCTCTGGCTTGGTGACTCCTAATGAGAGATCTCCTGAAACTGAGATCTGACATTTAAGTGTTTCTCCCAGCCAAAACCCATAGCTATGCATTATCATCTATCACTTTATTACGCAATGAGGTATCATACCAATCCAGAAGCAGCTGCAATGAAACCATTGTTACAGTGTCAAAGTTGCAAGCCACATTCATAACCAAATCGTTGATGGAACAACTATAACTCCTGCAGTGGTATGAAATGAATTAAAACATAAAACAATTCTCACTAATATACTACATTGTAACACATGCCGGCCTTGATATCAATGTACTGCAGTAACTACAGGCAATGTGTGATTTAGTTGTCTTATATACCATTTCCTGTCAGAACTTAACAGCATCTTCATACCTGCAATACACCTGTCTAAGCCAGTTCTCATATGCAGCTTTTCCAGATGAATTTTCAAACACAAGCATCGGGAATTTGCCACAAAGTTTATCAACTAACAATACCAAGTACAACCTCCCTTGTAATACTCCTACCAATATGCTTATCTACCTCATTCCTTGCGTCCCCTATAACTAAACAGCCCAAACCAGAAAATGCCTCTAAAAGAAAGTGGACGTGTCTTTATCTCCAGTAAAACGCACAGAAAAAATCAAAGCTTGGCAGAACACTATGTGCTACGATTAAAATATTCTTGCATGGGAAGGAAAGGCTCATGAGAAATCAGCATGACGCGTTTATGCAGAATCATTACACTGAGAACTCTTTAAAATGGTCTTCGTCAAGGTCTAGTTTGTGCCATTAAATGTCACTGAGCAACATATAAAGAAGTTAAACGCCTTGTGGATGTCACACAGTGTTTACTTACTGAGCTGTTCTTCTTGATGAGGCAAAATATGTTGCTAAGGATACGTGCGCACATTATAAGGTCCTTCTGCTCTTGTAAGTGCATGTGAAGATGATGTAAAACTACTGGAAGAAGAATATATCGAGAATCTGGAAAAAAAAGAATAATGAGTAGAAGCTTCTTACAGAATCATTTAATTGTAATACAGACATAAAATGTGTCTTCAGTCCATAAAAGTATTTCTGATAAGCAAAAGCTTTTCTCTCCTCACCCAACATTTTTGATAAGTGGAAGCTTTTACTTCATAATCATAACAATCTTAAAGCAAATATATAAAGAATAAACAGTATTGTCAAAGTCAGTATGTCATCTCATGGATTAAAAAAACACCACTGTGTGGCATATGCTAAATATAATAGAAAATTCTAAGTATTTATTGAACTGTCATGCAAATGAACTTAGAATAGTAATACTTGTATTCATAACAATGCAAAACTATGCTCTAGTGTTCCCTGCCATGTGACCAGATTGCTTTGAAAGCCAACGTCACAACAGACTCATCTTGAACTTATGTTATTCTGCAAATGAGTTCTACTTTACAGACAAGCAGTACTTTCAGATTTCTCTCTGGATTTTCACTTTTCCAGATTCCTCACTCCTAATGAGTATGAGCAATTTAGAAATTTAGACTACTGGTGTCTACATAAAATAATTTGCCTTTCCTCTATTTCTTCTAAACACAGCTCTTTGGTGCTGTTTTCAATCCTGAACTCTCTCAAAATTATGCAAGAACATCATTAATATGCTACTTTTTCCTTCTTCTTTTTTCTTACAATCAAAGACAATTTTAAATGGGAAGAGACCTAATATTTACATTTGTGATTAACACATTAAACACTTATTTACAACTTGGTAAGCAGAATGGGCGCTAACTGTTTTAATTTTGTTGGTTTTAGATCATTTTCCATAATTGAGAAATTATCGTCTCATAGAGGTCTTTGAATCATTTCCTCTACTAAAATTTTAATGATGATTATGTACTACATTATTTAAATATAGTCATCTACTTAGTTTCTTTGTTCATTAATTTAATCATTTCCTAAAAATTGAGTTGATATAGCTTGAAAATTACTCCCAAAATCATTTTGCCAAACAGGTAATGTTCATGGATTTGTCTTGTTATAAACACTTCTTCCCCGTCAAATATTTCATCTCTTTTATTCTGTAAGAGAGAAAAATATAAATTTATTCTGAGATTTTATTTATTGAATGCTACTTCCACTTACTGAAATACAGTACCCTGTTTTCTTCATCTAGTTATCTGTATAACACAAGATCAACCATATGGACAGATTGATCTGTACACATTGTTTAAGTATATTGCTGTTTTCAAAAAAAAAGTTTACCTGCTCTTTTTTAACTGAGTGTTTCACACTTATTATTTATTTAGACGCCTATTTAGGCAATAGGCAAAAGGTCATCAATGAATCTAAAACCAGTGGTACTGAAACTCCAGACTGAGGAACAAACATGCCTGGGTAAGTCTTCATCAGGACTGACCTGAGGATTCCAACCTGCCTGTAGCACTGCAGCTGGGTGAAGCGCCACAACCAAACCAACAAGGTTCCTTCTTCTTGTCTACCTTAAAGACTAGAAGCTCAGAAAAGGTAGTCTGAGCTGTCAGGTGTGCACAGGTGCCACTGACTCATCTCCTGCAAGGTCTACAGGGTGAAAAGGAAAGCAGGCAGGAAGATGCAGACTTGTGGTTACAAAGATGCCTCTTCTGATTTCCACTGCTAAGTCCAGTTATTGATTACTGATGGTTAAAAAAACAGAGCTAATGCCTTCAGCTGAAGCAAAAAAAAAAAAAAAAAAAAAAGGCAGGAATTTGCCATTCCTACAAAAAAAAAATCTAGGCTATAGGACATTAGTTACACGGGATGCATGGGATGGCTCCTTTTCCCTGCCTTCCATTAGGGCCTTATGCATATTGAATTCTTTACTATCTGGTAAACCATCTTCAAAAGAAGAGATGAAGAGTTCATGTGTAAACCACCCTATTGCTCTGTAGTTGGAGGACCCTCCCAGCAGATAGGTGACAGGAAGCTGAATCAAGGCTGACAGAGCACTGAACTCGGTCTAGTCTTCCATTCCCAGGCAAATGCTCAAATCGCTGCACAACTCCACAGCTGTTGAGCAGCAATTACAGTAGCTCTTGCATGTGTTAGTGGTGTAAGCGTTATCCTTTTAGGTCCTCTGAGGTCAGCAGGTCCTCTGAGGTCAGTAGGTCCTCTCTTGCAACTACAACTCAAATCACTCAGCCCAGTGCAGAGAAGACAGAAGCCGCCCTGTGCCAATGCATTTTTTCTTGGTTAACTCTAGGCAGTTTCCTGATGAGCAGACACAGATTTTGGTACCTTTCCTGAGGTGCCCAGTACTTGGTGTCCTGATTACATGTAAGCACAGCATGTAGAATTCCATTTTGAAGACCAGAGAATCTATGCGTAGCCAACCCTCAACTAGTCAATTGCCAACTCTTCCACACGATATGGCCTGAAGCACCTCAGACAAAACTAAGCATCTTCATTCAGCTGTTTCAAGCATCTAATTTTTGCAAAAGCTCCATAAAATGATCAGGAACGTTGTTTCACCAAGACCAACCAGATGAGCAAAAAGCATCTTACAACATCTTGCAACTATATATGGCAGGGAACAGCATCAGTTACCCAATTAACCGCCACATATAACGCAGCTTTAGATATATTCATCATAAGCCCATAATCTAAATACCTCTCTGTCTTGACCTGTTTAGGTGGAGAGATTTATTATAATGATATTGCAGAAGAGGAAAGCTGGCCTAGTTTCGGTTTGGGTAAGAGGTGAATATGTGAGAAAGTCTGTAGAATGTAGTGTAAAACATTTGTCTCGGGTCACTCTTTTTCTTAAAAACTGTCAGCTGCAACCTGAGCCATTGCATATAGAAAAGTTAATGAGTGCAAGGAATGGTGCAATAATGAGAACTCCTAGTGACATAGTCACTATCCTAATTTTTTTTCTGTGCAGGAAGCCAAATTAGTTGATTGTTTAAAATGCTAATACTTGCCCTTTACAAACATACAGAAAGAGAGGGAAAAATAATGACATAGAGCTTTTCAAATACATCCTTTGCATAATCAGAAAGAGAGACTACTCTAAGCAATCCTTGTGACCTTCCTATGCAAGCTACATTAACATTCATTATTTAATTCATTGCACAACTTTTCCCCTTGCCTTTCAATTACTGGCAAAGCATCTGCACAGACATACAAAACTTTCTTTGTGCTAGTGTATTTTAAATATTAATTTCAGAAAAGTGATATTCATTTCAATGACTATACCTGAACAGATCAACAAAACTTCAGCCTGCCTGGAAAAAGAATGAGTGTAACTGAACGTTTTAAACAAATAAACAGCATTCTCCTTGACCAGTGAGAAGCAATGAAGTTGTTCTTGGTTTTCACAGTTTTGTGTAGACATATTCAATAACATCTCCTTGTTTGGAAGACCCATTAGATTTCAGTGTGGTAGGAGAAGAAAATGCTTAAGTCAAACAAACAGTTATCACTGCAGTTCCAAAACCAAATGTATATGCCTGCTTTGTAACTGCATGGACATGTTGCTGTTCTCAGAACAGTCAGCTTCAAAACTTTCACAAGGACTTGTTTCAAATTGCCTGTAGCACAGGAGGAAAGCAGAGGGATGGCTGAGAAAGTCTTCCCTTGCCCTAGAAAGAAGCCATAGAGGAGAAGTAACATTTGCAAAGCTTTTGCGAAGTATTTTCTGCTCTCTACCATAGAAGTACTACTAAAGGCTAATTTTTTGTATGCAATACGCATACATACATCCCCTCAAAGCTGCATATAGAAGCATACACACAACTCCAAAGAATAGTATATTGCTGGGGAAGACAAATTAAGAAATACTAATTAATCTGAAAAAGATCCTGGAGTACTTGGAAGCAGTAATAAGGATCAAAATGTAAAATATTTATGCTTTGAAAAGAGACCTTTTTTTTTTCTTCACATTCTGTGTTAACATGTAAAGTTTAATGAATTTTAACAAAATTTAATTCAGGATTTGTATCAACAATCTCAATAATGTACTTTTTGCATTTTTATACCAATTACCTTGCAGTGATTACTAAGATATCTTACAAGTCTCATTAAAGAGAAGGTTTGAGACTTGAAAAAAGGATGGATTAAGAGGAAAATCGTAGTCTCTCTCTTCTAGAACTAACCCTCCCTATCAGTTAAAGATATCTTTTCCTGAACTTTGTAACAACTTTTATTTCATTTCCACAGGAAGCCTAACATGTATCAACATCCTTTCCATAAGGAAATTCATAGATACTATTCTCACTAATTGCATCAGATATTAATCTCTCAATGACTATCAAAACATACAGTTTCCTTTGTGTACCTCCTCCTATGATATTCAAGATGCAATTCCCAGATAAACTCATTCACAAATACAGACTAAGGAAAGCAGTCCATCTCAGAAAGAAAACAAACAGATAATCGTCACTGTCCTAATCTATTAACAGTGGGTTTCCGTGCAAAATAACACAAAGTAATAAAACCAGATAAGGAATAAGTTGTATATAAAATAAATACATATAACTTTACATAGTAAATAAATAAAATGAACTCATGAAGATGTATTTATAATATCAACTTGAGATTTTTCCTAGCTTCATAATGTATGTATCACATATAGATGTCACATACCATATAACACATATAGACCATATGATATCTATGGTGTAAGTGGTCAGAGAATTAAACCCCTGCTCTATCTGTTTTGAAAAGTTTCCCTGCCTAAAACGAAAAGCCCTACAGGGCTACTCTTGTGCATAGGTCCAAATCCTTGTATTTTGGGAAGACACAAAGGTTTTTGCCTCATAAGAACATTGCTAATTCCTGCTTAGTCTGTTGCGCTCTCCCACAATAAGAACATGGAGCAAGATTAACAACACTCTTCTCTCTAAACTGGAGAGATATGGATTTGATGGGTGGACCATTCAGTGGAAAAGGAATTGGTTGCATTCAGAGAGTAGTGGTCAATGGCTCAAAGGTCAGACAGAGATCATGACAAGGGGTGTCCCTCAGGGATCTGTGCTGGGACCAGTGCTGTTTAATTGTCTCATCAATGATATAGACAGCAAGATTGAGTGCATCCTCAGCAAATTTGCAGATGACACCAAGCAGTGGCCACACCAGAAGGATGGGATGTCATCCAGAGGACCTGGACAAGCTGGAGAAGTGGGGCTGTGAGAACCTCATGAGGTTCAACAAGGTCAAGCGCAAGGTCCTAAACCTGGGTTGGGGAAATCCCCAATGGGGGAGATGATGTGACGGAGAGTGGCTCCGCAGAGAAGGACTTGGGGGTGCTGGTTGATGAGAAGCTCAGCATGAGCCAGCAATGTGCACTTGCAGCCCAGAAGGCTAACCGTATCCTGGGCTGCATCAAAAGAAGCAGGATCAGGTGATTATGCCCCTCTACTCCTCTCTTGTGAGACCGCATCTGGAGTATCATGTCCAGTTCTGGAATCCTCAACAAGGATATGGAACTGTTGGAATGGGTCCAGAGAAGGGTTACAAAGACAATCAGAGGGCTGGAGCACCTCTGCTATGAGGACAGACTGAGAGAGTTAGGGTTGTTCAGCCTAGAGAAGACAAGGCTCTAGGGAGACCATATAACAACCTTCCAGTACCTGAAGGAGGCCAAGAAAGCTGGGGAAGGACTTGTCCAGGGAAGTTGTGGCTGCCCCAACCCTGGAGGTGTTTAAGGCCAGGTTGGATGGCGCCTTGGGCAGCCTGGTCTAGTGAGAGGTGTCCCTGCCCATGGCAGGGGGTTGGAACTGAGTGATCTTTAAGGTCCATTCAACTCAAACAATTCTAAGTCTAGGATGTGCTACTCTCTTACTAGCCTTAATTCTTCCTGGTAAAACAGGTTTAACTTTTACCCAAAGCATGCTAGCAGAGTATTTAATCCAATAAAGACAACAAACAATTGCTAGAGTACTGATGTATCGGAAAAGACAAAGACAGAAGATGTTCTGTGTACAAGCTCCAAGGAGTTACACCCAAAACACCAGCAGACTGGAAGCAAAGCCAATAGGAAAAGAAAAAAAAGTACTGCTAGTCTTTATCAGCAGGAAAATCGTCATCTGTTTCTTTTTAGACACCCCGTGTCGTGTGCTACAAAGATGCAGAAGTAAATACTGAAAAACAGACATCAAGTAAGGTCTTAGTACCTCCTAAGTTTTCATAGAATCACAGAACAACCAGGTTGGAAGGGACCCATCGGATCTTCTAGTCCAACCATTCCTATCTAACACTAAACCAAGTCCCTCAAGACCTCATCCACACGTGCCTTAAACACCTCCAGGGAAGGTGAATCAACCACCTCCCTGGGCAGACTATTCCAATGCCCAATGACCCTTTCTGTGAAAAACTTCCTCCTAATCTCCAGCCTAAATCTCCCCTGGCAGAGCTTGAGGCCATTCCCTCTTGTCCTGTCCCCTGTCACTTGGGAGAAGAGGCCAGCTCCCTCCTCTCTACAACCTCCTTTCAGGTACTTGTAGAGAGTAATGAGGTCTCCTCTCAGCCTCCTCTTCTCCAGGCTAAACAACCCCAGCTCTCTCAGCCACTCCTCATAGGTTCTGTTCTCCAGCCCCTTCACCAGCCTTGTCGCTCTTCTCTGGACCCGCTCCAGAGAAGCGGGTTTTCACAGGAGTCAGGCAGTTAACTGGTTTTGACCACATTTCAACATCCCTATAGCAGCTTCCTACAGGGAGAGCTGAAGTTTAAAAGCACTAAAACAGAAAAATGTTCGAAGCAAGCTATACCAAAGCTTTAATACCGAGCCATTTCAGACATTCTATCCATACATTATCAGTAAATATACAATATATAACCTGTACTCTCTAGAGAGGCAAGTAGAGATCATACGCATTAAATACATCTCAAACTGTACTAAACATCTGTGCTTGGGCAGCTTAAATCAACCACCACATGACTGATGTTTCATTTTTCAACAAAATACCAAATGTAGCTCTCAATTTTAGCAGAAGGACAGCTTTAGTGTCTGTTGATTTCTGCAGCAGTGGGACCTAACATTTCAGTTGTTCAGACCCTTGCAGCACGAAATACATAAAGCTCTCAAGCTCTATAAACAAAATTTGTTATCTAAGAAGTGCCCTCCCCATTTTTAGATATTTGCATAAACAGTTATTTTCCTGCTTTCCATCCAGTTCCAACGTGTTAGCTAGTACAACAGCTTGCAGTGTTCATCATCTTCATCTGGGTGACAGAAATCAACTATTCTCACAACAGAAAGCCTCAACTTCACATTATGGCATACAGTTTACTTAGCACATTAACACAGTCTAGTGCAATTTATTTTCCCAAGAGGATTTTAAAAGGAATTCCTAATAATGGTACTGACTAAGGCTAAGTTGCTATATTTTTGTATTATAAGGAGATAAAACATTAAGGGCAAAAAGACCAAGACACTGATCTCCACAAGACCCTTTAACTTAATGATGACTAAAATGACACTGTACAAGCACTTGCCTGAGCTTACTCTTCTGGACGCTGGGAGTTTATTCTCTGCCTGATGTCTTTCACATGAATTTCCCTATGGTCTGAGAAAGGTATATTCACTTTGTGAAAAACCTCACTCCATGTAAAACTTAATTTGTAATTTTCATTGTTTTTATAGGAAAAACGAACTCAGAGTTCTTAATAATGGAACTGGATTTGAATAAGAAACTAACACTTTCACAAAAGGAAGCAGCTCAAAAAATTGTCATATGGCTGAAAGTAGATTTATGGTCCCAAGAAACTCCGCGAGAGTTCCTCACATGGCACTAAATAATTCTCTTTAATTACATTCATTCACTTAGATCATCTGGTTAGACTGACCTTACCAAGATAATGGGATAAAAATGGAAATGATGCTACCTGGTCCCCAAGTAGCTTACAAAACCAAAACCGTACATTAGAACATCCATAAGATTGCTCCATGAATACGTCATCATATATCCAGAGTAAGTATCAAAGGTCTAATCAACCCGTTGTAGAAAAAGCTACCTGCTCTGGAAGGGACTGCTGTGAAGGTTCACAAAGGACAGGGTAAGCTGATTTCACAACCAGAAAGAAGCAAAGTAGCCAGGATCCAATACTTCTTACCAATTTCTTTAAGCATGTACTTTTAAAGTACAATCTGATTTTTTTAAAAAAGATGTTTTAAGATCTCTTGCTTTCTTTTCAAAGAATCATCACAGAATCATAGATTCTAACCTGTCTGCCATAGGCAGGGATGCTTTCCACTAGATTAAGTTGCCCAAGGCCTCATCCCACCTGGCATTTAACAACCACAACTTCCATGGGCAACCTGTTCCAGTGCCTTATCACCCTCACAGTAAAAAAATTTATTCCCGATATCTAATCTGAACCTTTCCTCCCCAGCCCCTTTAAGTACTGGAAGGCTGCTATAAGGTTTCCCCAGAGCATGCAGCATGGTAAAACATTTTTCCATATCCTGGTGGGTTTTGCAGTTTTCACCATTGTAATGTGTTTATCTTGAAAGTCTTTAGATGGTAAAAGTTGCTGTTTGTATTGAACTCCATCAGCAAATATCCAAACAGCTCTCATGAGGGCTTTTGGTGAGTAAATGAACATTTACTTGAATTCTTTAACTCTCTTGTATTTGAATTATTTTATTTCAAAATTAGTTCGTCTCAAATTTAGTATTTGCTCACTTCTATGGGCTTCACTTAGAACAGAAAAAAATAACATCAGGCTCACCACTACCCAGTTTTTCTTCTGCATAGCAAGTACCTATGCTGTTACACACTTTATGCACCAAGTATCACTTGCATTTGTGTAGCCTTTTTATGCTACATTAAGAAATGAAGGATTGAAAGTGCTGAACTAGCAAGTGTTACACAAATAAGACTTAATAGATAAGTGACAATCTGTTTGCTAAACGGCCTCCAAAGGAGAAAAAAAAAGAAAAAAAAATCAAATTAGTAAAGCCTTTTCCTTATAATTACTTAAAAAGCATAAGACACACACTCTTCGCAGACCTATTTCCAGCACTATATCAAAATATGACTATATTTTAAGAATCTTTGTCTCTAAAATCCAAACCACTAAATTTAACCAACTGCATTCTTGTAAATGAGTAGTTTATACAGCACAGTGCTTCAAGAACTACTCTGAGCAACATTATTCCCTTCAGCACCTGCTAGCCAGTGTACAAAGCACACGACTTGAGTTCCTTATCTGCAGGCAGCCCAGGGTAACCTCACCTGGGTTAGTGTACAGGTGACTCTCTACGGTTTTCCCGATACTCTGCAATTTAACAGCTTGAAGGGACTCATCTCCATGCATGACTGATGGCAAGCTGCCCAGAGCATCATGAACCAAATTTGCCACTTCTCTTACATCAAAGAGCTTCAAAAGTTCAGAGTACACCGATGGGAATGAGCTGAGAAACACAGCCTAGAAGAAAAGGGCAAAAGTGGGTAGTCAGATATTGAAGCATAGTTTTGACACCTATAGAATTTAAATAACTACAGGAATTTAAATAACTGTAGAAAAATGCCTGGGTATACATTTCAAGGGTAGTTAATATCTTTAACACTACTCATATTTTCAGAAGAAATATCCTCACATTCATTAATGGGCTTACATTTGTGACTATTTTCCTTTAAGCACTATCTAATGATAATTCAATTCTCCCAAGACAATGTGAAAGTACAAAGTTCAACTTTGAACAAAAATATTTATACTTTACAGATTCTTCAGTATCTATGTGTGAGATGAAATTTTTAAAAAGACGACAGAAGCGAGCTGATAACAGAACAAAACATGGAGTTACTTTGTTTTGTTCTGTTTTGTTTTAAGATAAGTAATATGACAGCCTTCGTTTCTTCCATTTTTCAAATAATGAACACCATTATTTTGAAATGAGACGGCACTGGTAGCCTTAATTCACCTCAATGATCCTAAAATAGGGTTAGAAATTCATTGGTGAGTATAATAAATACATAAATAAACAGGAGCAGGGGGGAAGAATGGCAGCTCCAGAAAAAGGAAGCCAGAATTGACATTCCCTTCTTCCTTTCCAAATCCTGTCAATTGAGAAAGCAACTCATGCCTCAGACTTTCTTCATAATGGTGTCAGAGTAGATGACATACAAGGTTAGAGATACTGAAGAAGAATTCTAAAAGTGGGGGTTTGTATCATTTTGTTATTACCTTTTTCACGCCCCCAGTTTACATGATATGAGATAGAAGAGCCACCTCTCTACTCCATTCTCTCTGATTTGCTGTTTTCTTGGAAAAGCATTTTTCTACAGAGCTTAAAAAATTAACAATTCTTAACAGGTCTAAGCCACCTTTTATTACAGAAACAGACGATGGCATATCTATGAGCTGTGGAAGTTGGTAAATCTATGGCACTTAATGTACAGAGCCTTCTCCTATGTGTTTTGCCTCTGCACTTTAGCACTAATCAATTTTAGTAGTCTCCATCTAAATAAAAATACCAGCTGTTTATAAAAACATACAGTCCTTCAAGACTTAAAATTTGTCTTCTACAAAGCATGAAAACTCTGATAGTCTGTTTTATGGCTCAAATTCTTCAGTGCCAATGTGGTTAAACTAACCTATAAAATGCCCAGAGAAATTACTTTATTCATAACCATAATTACTTTATTCATAATGATAATAATAACAACAATAACATTAATATCACAATTCAAAATTAAATATTAGATTTAGGTATAAACACCTACCAAAAAACACCTTTTCTTTCTTGGTAAGGAGACACATACATTTTCTGAATTGCATGTGGTAAGTGGCAATAAGCAACACATGCTTGAAAACTTACTTGTAGTTGGGATAAAGCACTAGCTCCTTTACTTTCTTGGGAAAGGAAGAAGCGTACTGACATTAGAAGCTCTTGAATACAGCAGCGAAATTCCTCCTCATTTTGTCCACCAGTGGCAATAGAGAATAACCTTCGAGACTGAACTATATATTTAAAGATATATTCTTGTGCCTACGAATGTCAAAATCGGAAATAACTCAGTTAACCAGCTCATCTTTAAACTGAATACATACAATCATTATATCATACAAATAATGACATAGGCCTGAAAGAGGACATTATGTTATTTAATTTTGGAAAATCTTTCTATTGAAACACTAGAAACATTTCAAAAGCACATACTCAAAAATGCTTTCATAATCATGCTTTCATAATCATCGCAAACCAGGGAAACACTTGTTTGGGGTTTTTGACAAATGGAAAACTGCAAAATTCCAACACTGCTTCCTCTCTCCCTCATCCCTTGCATGTCTTTGGCTATAGAAACACCTACTGCATAAATACAGAAGGCCAGAATAGGAAATCAGCTTAGACTTTTTAGCTGTTCTTGGAATACATCTGCATGTTAGAAGTTGTTTCCCAGTCAACTGTTAACCAGATAATTAAAAAAAAAGCTTAAATTAATTTGCAAAAGTATTGAAATGTAAACTAAAAATGCAGTCCTTACCTACTAGCAAGATACCTATATTAACAGCAGTATAGAAAAGCACAGAAGGGTACCACACTGATATTTTATTTCCAGACTGCAGTACCTGTCCTAAATGGGACAATTGTGTTGTACAACTCTGCCTGATTCCACATTGTGCTCTGCTTATGGTACAAAATGGAGCAATAAAAGCAACCAAAATCACCACTTTCAGTAGACTTCCCTGGTGTCGGGATTGATTCCTAATGTCAAGCATGTATGTCTGCCTTTTAGATTCAGTTATGTGACAGATATTAATACCATCAATGCATATTTGATTTCTTAAGATTAACTCTTGGCCGTGTATATCCTCATTCAGCAAAGAACACACAGCTCCAGAGCCTAGTGGCCATAAGCTCCGTTGATCAACTTACTGACAAACGTGAGCAATGAATAAACTGACTGCAGCACCCTAGAATTAGTACTATCATCCCATTATTTATACATATTCTGCTTCATTTCCTAAGTTAAACTTCTTGGTTCTGTATAAACACAGCCTTGAAATCCTTTGAGGATTTTTATTACCTTGAGCACTTCCTGTATGTGTTCGTGCAGCTCCACTTCAGTGACTCGATCAATATGCCACTTCAGTACTTTTATAAGATCTCTAGAATAGCACATCAGAAAGTATTAAAAGCAGAAGTGGGAGAAGGGTTAACTTTGCATTTAGAATGCAAGCAAACAGCTGCCACGAGAAACACTGACAAAATAAAAAGTATATGACTGGATTTCACTAATCACTACAGGGGCCCAATATTACACTTAGTTTTCAGTCTACTGAAAGCCACCTAGTAGATCTCTGACAACCAGGAAATAATACCAGCACTGCATGTGCAGTAGAATGATTTTGAAAGGGATACAGAAGCTCAGTTAAGCCAGAAGAGTCTCTGCCAGCATGGAGTACCCCTGCTATTCCATGCATTGGTTTGCTGTTTCATTAAACTGCTTCGGTTTTAATTGAAGTCAAGGTAGCAAACAAATACAGAGAGCACAACAAACCAAGTGATACTTATTAGTGCACTGTGCTACACAGACAGTGAACACAATTACAGCTTAAGGCCCCTGTTTTTCAAAGTAATTCAAATAAAGAAATCCACTGAAAGAAAAAGCTTTTAAAATTAAACCAATGCCAGAGCATTAGCAAGTAACTTTTCTGGTAGCTGAAGAGTTTTTTTACTTTCTTCTTACTGGTCTAAATCTGGCCATCTTTCATACAAGCACTGCATTTTATTACTAACAATAACATTTAATTTAACCTAATAGTTGTTTCTGCTAGTTTACAAGTAACTGTCAGTATTCAAATCAGATAGAAAAAATACAGACTTCACCTGTACACAAGTGCTCCTGCAAAATGACTTTCAATGTAAGTGTCCATTACTGGCTTAAAGTGGTGAAACTTGCTGTCCTGCAGCAAATTAATTATGTGAACCTAAATGTGAGGGAAAAGGGAAAAAAAAAAGTTTTGGTTTTTTTTTCGCTTTTACTTAGTTCTTAAATAGTGTTAAGTATCATCACAAAATGAAACTTACCAAACAATCAAATACTTTTGATCCATATTTTTGAGAGTTTTCATCTAAAATCCCAAATAAAGTGTCTAGTGTATCTTGAAGAAACTGATTGGAGAGAATAAGGGACAGTTTGTTATTGAATGGGTATTTCTGTGACATGCAATACATTATCCCTCTCATATTACCTAAATGGATACAAAGTTGTATATATACCTTCACTATTTCTGAACCATCAATTTCTTTTAATTTTGAGAGGCAACCTGCAATTTTCTCTGGGTGGGTTCTCCATTTCAGAAGGTCAAGCATATCTCCTGCAAGAGCAAAATGCCAGATTAAAGTTGGAAGCAGAGCAGCACTGCAGATTTTGAATTCTACCGCTATAGTCCACTCAGCAAAACCTGGACTCATTAAAACAAAAGAAAACATCTCAAGGTTGGCTATCATATAATCTGCCCAACAGAAAATTTTCATTCCATCTGATAATTGCTCCACCAACAGAAATATAAGAACGTGGTACTGGGTCACTAAAATCAGTCTCCTGTGGCAGCTGTATCATGCAGTGTTGCTCACATTTTTACCAACTACCATCTTAAGAAAGGTAACTACTTCGCTGTCTCTCATCCCATTGAAGGATGCCTCAAGGAACTGTCCCCTGACAGCTAGAAATAGTCTTCTAATTATTCATTTCAATATATTAAAAAATACTCATCTTCCTAAGTCTTTCTAGAGAACAAACACAGTGCCTCTAAGATCCTGCTTTATTAAGAAGCAATACAATCTCTTCTGGAAAATACACTTTTCTGAGCAAAACCATATTTGTGTCTTTGCACTTCTTCCAGTGTGAGGACTTCAACCAATTAGTAACAGCAAATGTCATTAACAGGCTCTCTAGTATTTCAGGTTTAATTCCCATGCTCACTCCCTTCTATTCCTTTAAAAAAGAGATTATTCCTGGGCCTAATTCTTCAGATCCAGTAGTATTTTCCTTCCACTCAGTAAGGAAATTCCTTCCACTAAACCTGTTAGTTCTCTTTTAGCCTTTATTTACCAGTTTTCAATTGTTACTCCAATCTGTATCTTTTCTAATTTCCCATGTGATGTGTATTGAAGTCCAGATGGTTTAGATCTGCTATGTTTGCTCTGAATGATAAAAACAACAACAATAACAACAACAACAATAGCTTTGAGAGAAATATTAACAAGCTTATTCTGGCATTGTAGATAGGCCTTTAATAAACTCATCTTACAGCACATTCTATTTAGCTACAAGTCCATTTTTTCATCCATTATTTCTTGTGAATACAGGCAAAAAATTCACCAGAGGGTGATGGCCCAGTTAACATCTCTACTCTTCCACCTGTCTTAAATGTAAGTATTCTATTTATTACTCTTTGGTCATGGTACTCTATTCAGCTTCTGAGAGGTATTGAAGTATTGATGTACTGAAAAATCACCCTGCTATGAGACTAGGAATTTCATGTCCCATATCATTCAATACGCTAAAATAGAATTCTGCAAACTTGGCCTGGCTTTCCAGCAGTTTTCACTTGATCGTGACTGGGGCTGAACTCTGACATCTTGCTGTTATTTTTCTACCTTTGTTACTCACTCCTCACATTTTCTGCCCACAACTCACTTGCTCAGGTTACAGCACTCACTTTCAAGTTGCATTCACTAAAAGCTCCACATCTTTTTGAATCATGGAATTAAATGAGTCCTGAAGCTCCTTTACAGACTACCTCTTTGTTCCACTAACCAGCTTTTCAGAAATTCTCAGAGTCTTGCCCTTTGAAGCAGAAAATCTTAATTGCCATCCAGGACTTCCATCAATTTAAGCTCAATGACAGCTGATCACTATTGGCATTGTCTTAGAAGGATCCAGATCTTCTGAAATGTTCTCAGTACTTATCAAACTAAGAAGCTAAGAGTATGTGCTCCTCTTGGTTCAGCAGCTGTTCCGGTGCTTTCTACCACAGGCTCTATTCACACTCAAGTAACATTTGAGCCACACCCATCTTAATGTCATTTCTTTCCCTGTTTGCTCCACCAAAGCTCCTCTCTCCCACAAGAAATGAAGTAATATCTCTGTCTTTAATAACTAAACAAATCTCGATCTATATTCAAATCTTGCCAGAGGTACTAATGGAAAACACCCTACATGCTATTTCACTAATATTTTGCTGCTTTAATTGATTTTGGTGCACACAAATTGGTTTTATGTATTTATACATTTGTTTTTCATTTTGCTTCACACTTTGCTTGTATTGAATGATTTAGATTAAAAGATATCCCTGTGTTGCAATAGAAGTACTGAAAGGTCCAACATGTACATCAGAGAGACATCCCAAAGATCAAGGACAAATTATACATCTTAGTATTTCTTCTGTCAGGAATTTTCAAGGAACAAGTGTTACAAACAAACACATGACCTGCATTTGTCTTTAGGATAATTAAGTGGAGTTCTACACTTCATTGCGATTAAGCCGCAACTTAAGGTGAGAAGTAGTGAGACTACCAAAAGCTGTTAGTTTATAGAAGGAATTCTATTCTAGTTCATTTGCTGGTTTGCTAGAGGAACTTGGTGAGAAGATAGTTTAAACTCAGTATTAAGCATTTGTTGGGGAATTAAAAAAGAAAGAGAAAGAAAATGTCAGACACTCGCGTCAAAGCACTTATTTCAAGGAAAATGCTAAGGAGGAGAGGCTACACCTGAATTACCACTCCTGCCAAACAAAACACTTCCCTTCTCAAAGTCCATAATTTAAATCCAAAGTTCTAGGTTTATTAAAAGGTTTAGAATCACATATATAAGAAAATGGTTTGGGATGACTTTTCCATCTCTCTCCTATAAATCCTAAGACATCAGAAATTGCCCTGGTTTAGCAATACCACACTTGAAAAGGCAAAAGACAAATTCCAGAATTGCAGTTTCCAATACTCCCTCCAAACTGGGGTCACTCTGGACAGCTGCCCCCTGTTGCTTTTGTTTCATTGATCACCAGCTTGACTTTTTTTTGTAAATGCAGATAGATGGATTATATCTCTGCCTTGCAACAGACGTGCTACTCTACTGATGAACAGCTGCTCACTGGGAATGTGCCGATCGATCCTGAGAAACGAGTGCATGCCAACTTGCTAAAATATTCTGATTTGCTGAATGGATTCTGAGTCTCTAGCAAGCAGAGATCCCTCTTATTTGTCAAAACTAAGCAAGACTGTATTGATAACTACTCAGTACAAAAACTGTACGTTCTTTCTTGCTCTTTGGATATTTTTAGGATAATGAAATGTAACTATCCATCTAAGAATGTAACATGAGAAAGCTGCTATATTTTTTTGCTAACGCTACCTGATTAAATACCCAGGATGAAAAGTCAAGCTAAGGAAAAGCTAGCTGGCAGACAGCTTAGATATGGAAGCATTCCTATGAGACATGCTGATGAATGCACAGACTGCCCTAGTAAGAAGGCCTCTGAAAATTGTTCTGAAATAACCCTAAAACCCCTTCCACAGCAGCCAGGGTATGGAAGTTACAGATCCCAACAACTGGAAGTCATCCTCCTCACCTGAAACCCCTTATTTTAATATGCATGAGAGTCAATGGCATGTGGGAACAACCAATGAGATAATGACAGCCCAGTAAAATCTCCCAGGAAGCTAGTAAATTCGTGCCCTAATTCAGTCACACCTTTTACAAGTCTGGGTTTGGGGTCCTCTACCAGTCTATGGCCAGAATAATAGCATCATTTATAGTTTGTACCTAAGATGGACATTGTGGTTTGTGGACACAGACAGATCAAGAACTGCAGAAAAATCTCAAAGCTTAAAAACAGAGTAAAAAATTATCAGTAATTTTCAAAAAATTCTAATAAAAATGATTACTGAAAAAGTAAATATACAGATTTTTTTTCTCCTGTATTTGGAAATAAACATGCTACATTCTCTCAGGGAGAACCGAAGTAATGCTCACATGACCAAATATCCACATGCTTTGCTCTTTGTTTATTTTCTGAGCGTGCAGTAGGCTTTGGCAAATTTTTGTTTAAAAGAATGAGGATTTGGAAACTCACCAAGATGAACTTCCCAAAGATCCTTGGAGAAAATATAAGCCTGTCTATTGAAAATATTTCCACCCTCTGAAGTACTGCTGAAATAACTGTTAACTCTTTCAGAGCTGAAAAGGGGATCAACATTATTTACATATTCTACAACCTCTGACTCAGAATATGGTTATTAAAAAACCTCAGAAATATTATGCCCTATGTGATACACTTATTTACACTAAGTACAAAATAATTCTTGTACTGTGAACATATATTAATACTATAAGCCCAGACAATACTGCAACTATTTATTAGTGAGACATTTAAGTTCTAGGTAACACCTTCATGCATGTGTAAGTACTAGTGGATTCATGTGATTTCATAGGCTTTCATCAAGGCTTTTAATTGAAGTAAATCTAGTCTCTGATTGCCTATTAGAAACCTTTTGGAAAATCTTTTATGGGCTAACTTTTATTACTTTGAAGCTAATTGCTAGCTATGAGAAGACAAAATAGATGTGCACAGTGAAACAGACACCAACACTGTGCCCATAGTTCTATTTTGGACACCTGCTCCTAAATGGTGAAAATTTAGACAATTATTTCAATTTTAAAAGTTGGTCTAGTTGTTGTTAAACACCTGAAAATAATTTGCAAGCAATTCTTATACAAATAAGAAGGGTAAAGAGACACATGAGAGAGTTAAGCAAGGTGTTAAAATAGAATAGAGAACTAGAAAAAGAAAAAAAATATAATAAGACTATGGGGATATTAAGGAATGGTCAGAAACACATTACCACAACATTTAGAAATCTGTGGAAAACTGTTTAAGTTACAAATCGCAGTTAATATGGCAAATAAAAAATAATCTTAGGAATTCTATACAAAGCAATGGTAAAGAGCAAAAATACATGTATTTCTATCTGCTGCTTCTTCTATGCAGTGTATAAGATTGGTTTAAGTAGTATTACACATTTGTTGGCATTAAGGAAGAGAAGTGATACAACAAAAAAAAGCAATATGTGCCTAATTAAAACCAAACTGCCACAGCCCAAAGCCTACAATAAGCGCCTCATAAAAACTCTACAGCAAACAGATAAGAGGTTTTGTAAAGCAGCTGGGTTTCAGTAGTTGATTCCAGAAGTGCTGCATTTGTTTCCAACACCGTGTTAATCTAAAAAGAATTCTTGAACTACTTAAAATCAGTGGTTTATCATGCTTCTTTGGTTTCCACATGGATATAAAAAATTATGAAGAAAATCGGTTTGGAAAGTGGATAGAACATAAGCTATTTTTGAGTATATCCATGCTAGCTTGGCATGGAAAAGGCTAGCTATCACACTCATTTGAATTCATCATGCTTAAATAATCAACATATCCTACCATTTTGTGTGAGTTTAGTGGAGCAGAGAAAGGATGTGATCCAGAAGGACTCTTTAGTGGTTTTCACTGCTTGGCTGTTGTTTCCTAAGAAAATTCCTTTTGAAAACGGGAGTTTGAGGTAGCGGCTAGAATCCTGAAGGTTTGTGTTTTCTTCACACTGTGAAGACAAATCTGTTAAAATACCTGTATTGCATAAAAACAAAGGACCAAATCCCCAAATTGCATGAATAATTATAGTTTCCCTGACAGAAACTGAAGAATTTTCAGTACATGTTGTAACTTTGCTTTTGGATCACAGCTTCATATCTCACACTAAAGTCTAAAAAATTTGCACACATTACATCAAAAAATGTTGATTTTAACATCAAAATGCAAATTTTGATGTTAAAATCTAGAATGTATCTAGGAGCATATCAGATCCTCTGAACAAAGAGATAACTTAAACATGGAAACAAAAATTTCACAAAAGTGAAATATCTCTGAAAATGATAACATTGAGTAGCTCTGCATATGTAAGCTTGCTTGACTTTCCAGCATCAACAATTCAGTTGTGAGGGTGTTCATGGCGTTCACTTTGCACGTTTTAACTTAATTTTGTGAGACCCATTGTTAATACAGAGTAAGATAATATAAGACTTAGTAAAACCAGTTCACTGAAACACATACCAAGATTTAATCCCAGCTTGTAACAGGAAGCTTAATATTAAACAATCAGCAATGGATATTTCAATGATGACAAGATTATCACTCATTTGGTAATGAATACAGACATTCTCAACTGAACATTTCTGGGCCTTTAAATTATGTTCCAGAGGAATCATTACAGCTAACGATTACTATTACTAATTCAAATTACCTTGTGCACAATGAGTTCATGGGTGCCATCTGGCAGAGTCCTCCCATTTTCCTGCATCAGGGGCATGAAAGAAAAGCCAAACAACTTCTTCTCACCCTTTTCTTTCGCTGAAATACATATGTAAATAGAAGCACTTAAAGTTAATATTATACTTTAGACAAAACAAGTGGCTAGTCAGACTAAGATTATCTCAAATGTCTTTTCAGATTTGTACATTAACTGCTGTAATGGTTTCTTTTATCTCATTGTAAAATCAGAAAGTACTATTCTAGAATGATTTGGTGTTAATTAATAACAAAAAATGGAAGCCACAAATATGCCATCGTAGCAACATATGCAATGCCAGGAAATCCAAATGAATGTGACCTAGCTGGTTTAACCTGAAAAGAAAACAGGGGTTTTGGTGACAATTATCCTCTATAGTAGCTTCCACATTCTGGTCTCCATTTTAGATCAGCCTCAGACTACGCTGCACTTCTGTTTGCAAATAAGGCACCTGCCTCTACAGATATGACTGAATATGTCACCATTCCCTACATGGATGTTAGACGGCCGATAACATTTTCAAACTTGTATGCCTAAGCTAAAATTCCAAAAACCCATCTATCATCTAAATATAAAGCAGACTACAAAACACTGAGATGGCACAGATTTTTACGGAAGCCAATGAGTGCAGATGCTGAACGCTTTTGAAAATCAGCCAATTTCTCATCAAATGTGTGTGTGTATATATATATATATATATATATATATATATATATATATATATGATTTTTGAGTCTGGATTTAGCACAGTTGGGATGGTGTAGGCAATCATAATAAAAATATCAAACTTGCACTGCACAGGAAAGATTGTGCAAAATCATATAATCTGTTTGAAACACACCACTGATGGTTTTCCTTTATTATTTCATAGCTTATAAAAGAAATCTTAAAATGAAATTAACACAAATTTCTTCATATATTACCCGTTCCTTATGTTCTGAGGTTTATGTACCCAGAATCTAAGTATACTATGTGCCAATATCCACAAAGGAAATCTAAATAATCAAATCTTGCTATAGCTACATCACCAAAAAGAGTCAAAAGAGATGCAGTTTAAAAAATGCATAATTCTACTCATCTTTCTCTGCAACCTTGACAGCAGTCAGCACTATAGCTATGAAACCTGTCTTGCACGCCTTGGGATGCAGAATGTGGACTCAGAACTCACTTTTTACCTCAAAAATAATCTCCAAAATTGTTCCAAATATTTGGAGAATTTTGGAATTTTATTTTATAAGCATCAAAAAAGAGCTCAACACAAAAGTGATGTTAGTTGCCTGTGTTTGTGTGCCTTTTCCATTGGTTGATTGCTAAAATTGGACTAAGGAAAAGGTGTAGTTTTGACTAATTCACCAGGTATGTTCTAAATTTGCATTTTGAGTTTACCTGAAATTCTCTTTACATTTGCAGCTGCAATGTTGTCTATTTCTGTTTAATAAAATGAGACTGGCTTCTCCTGTTATTTAGGCTTTACCAACATAGCACTGAGTTCCACCAAGTAGAACTGCAAGCCTGAAAAGCTGTGTCATGAAAGCCTTACAGAGAAAGTTCATGCAGCTGTGTTTTTCCTGAGGTATTATGGAAACTCATGTGCTGACTGCAGCTGTAATGGAGAGGACTAGCAGAAGTAACAGTGCTTACTGGAACAGTGCCGGAATTCACAGCGGATGTGCGCTCCTCTGAATTTATCCACAGGGATAGGAAGTTTCAGCAGCTCAGCCCATCTGGGACCATTGTTATGATAAAGCACAAAGGAATGGTATTCGCTGGCTGGTGGCTCCCCAGAGCCGAATGAGATAAAATCCTAATGAACAAAAGGTATAGATTAGAAATTAACAGCAGATTAGTTGTCTAGTAAGATGTCATTAAGGACTGTTCTAACAAGGATAACTACTTAATATTTACTTTTATATCATAAATGCCACATGTGGGACAAAGCTCAATATCTTTAAACTCACAAAAACAGTAGCGCTTAGTTAAAATTTGCCGATTAGAAAAAGTGGCAACAATAATCCACACCAATGACAATCAATATATTACATAGGGAGTGATCAGGAAGGCTTAGGTGACAAATGATGTGGAGTCCCATGACACACAATAATGCAACTGAGACAAGAAAAGCCCAGGTTCAAGATCTTTAATTCTTTGAAATAAGTCTCCAACCTTGCTGTCATCAGTGATACATCCCAGCATGAAAAAAAATCTGTATTCCCTGGGTAGGAAGAAGCAAAGTGCTGGTTGCCATTCAACATCTGTGATGGTCTCTCTACAGCAAAGCACGCAAATGGATTTTTCTAAGGCCTGACTTGGGGATACCTATTAATTCTCTGGGGGAAATGTAAGCTGTAGCTTTTCGCTTCAGCAATTAAGTGCTCTGCATCTTAATATTATATTCATATATTTGTATCTTTCTATATAAATATATAAAGCATCCCATGCATTAATATGCATGATCTCACTTCATATATATGCACACTCACTCACAATTCCAATCAGACTTTGTGTCAGCCTTCCATCGTTACCCTATAGCCCTCCAGAACATGTGAAAGAAGTACTTTCAAATAAAAGGGAAAAAAATGATGCTAAATATGTATGGGAAAGGTTGAAGGTGAATAGAAATCTTTTGGTGCAGAAAAAAAAATCTGAGAAATAGTCATCTATTAATAATTAAAACAGTGCCTGTCTGTAAGCAGTGTGCAATCAAATCAATGAAGAAAGAACATTACTTTATTCTTTTATTGACATGGTGGCGATTTTTGCCTCAAGGATCTCAGATTTATTAAAATCAGATAAAAGCATTGAAAATCAAGAATCATAATGAAATAAAACATTCTCAAAAACTTGATATTGCCTCAACATTTTCCAGCATCTTCATGGAGTTATTAGTTACTTGGTTGGCAATTAGATTGTTTATCTGAATCATGCAATTAATCACAGAAATAAAACAAACATGCATTTTCTAAAGATTTTAAATGAAGTGAAAAAAATTTGAATATCTATTGACAGCAAAAGATAAATGACCATTCCAGAGCCATTTTGTACGCTTTAAACAATGTCACAAAAAAGGATTTACATCTGAAAATGTGTATCAAAAGTAACTGCAGCAAGGAAAAACATGCAACAAAGATACCTTTAAAATTTGACCACTGCTGTCCACAACATGCATTGTCACTTCCACATTTCTGGCCACACTTTTCCCTCCTTTCTCAAATTCTCCTCTTTCTATAGTGATATATAAATCATTCCTCATTTCACCTATTAAAAAAGCAAACCAAACCAAACACAAAGTTTGCAAAAGTTAGTTCGCTTCGCTTACTTTTTGCTTTTAGTACTTTAGTAGACTTTCATCTTCTCTTCCAAACTAGGGATAGCATCACACCTACAACTTTTAAGTATTTTCAGATTTTACTTAATAACAACTGGATTTATGAACCAAGAAAATCAACAAAGCATCATCCCCCAAAAGATTACCTGCCATACTAAACCAATTCTAAGGGCTTTTACTCATCTGTTAGACCCTTCTGGTGTTTACAGTGTCGTCTGAAGCTATACTGAAGCTGGTATCTAGCTCCAACTCATTTAATTCTTCTTTTAATCTAAGGCAATATTAATGTATTTTCTTTCATTTGTTTACACTTCATTTGAAAAAAAAAAAAAAAAAGTAAGAGGTTGGTGTTTTTTTCCATTACAAGTACAGGATTCTCAGATTGCTGGAATTCATGAACATCTTTCTGATCTATCTGATCTCAGCATATTTTGCACTGACAGGGTGTTCCAAATTTTTATAGAAAAAAGATGGCTTAGCTAGCTTATTTTTTTGCTTTTTGAGAAGGCTTCTAGAAATGAAAATCTTCATCAACACATTCAAAGTACAAATTCAATACAGGCACAGTAAGTATAAGTTACTGAATACCGCTAGCATGTTTAAAATCAAAGTCTTCACACTTCCACACATTAACTTGCTAAGTATTCTGTCAGACCATAACCAGATCATCTGGATGAGATCAATGGTAATTTTATTTTAGTTTGGATCAACACAAGACACAAATTTTATAGCTGATGAAAGCAAGGAAGCTTGTTTGGCAGCTGCTGGGGGCAGAAGCAGTACTGGTGGTGACCAGAGTGTCATTGTAGGGAAGCCCCTGTTCTGTTTGAAGATGCTAAATATACCTATTAAAAAAGTAAAGTAATCTAGCTCTGGGCAAGCATTACTAGAACACTTGGAAGCAACAGGACTTTACTTGTTAAACATTAGAAAAATGAAGGATGAATGGCATCATAAAAGTCTAATTTATAGATTTGGAAGAAAAAGAAGTTGAGAATATAATTTTCATTTAGTGAAATGGAACTTTGGCACAATGGAATATCCTCTTTTAATAAAGCATATTTTCACTGAGCATTGGTGAGAAGAAATCAAGTATACAGTTGTGTATACAGGTGTAGCACTTAGAAGTCAAACATGAGATTGTACCATGGATAAAATTTAATTAAAAGACATGCAATTGAAACAATATTTTAAATTTGCAGCTTCATTTTAATGTGCAAGCAGAATGAACTTTTCATGTTTCACATTTCCTGCATTTATTTTACTGCATGCAATTCTCATGTGATTTTTAAGTTAGGTTACAGAAACAACAACCTTACTACAACCTTCTAAAACTCTTCTATCATTTTCACTGAATGCAAAATAATTTGATTCCTCCAAAACACAATCTAAAACACTGTTAAATAATACAAAAAAATATTTGTAGAAAAGGCCCTCAAGAACCACACCCATAAAAAGGAGGGGGAAATCTGACGTTATATTATTTTAGTATCAATTATCTTTCAAAACAACTCCAGTCAGAGGCTAAAGTACAGTTAGCCAGAATGAACAGACACAAATATCAGGACCAGATGATACTCAAGAGTTTTGTGTGAAGTCAAGGATGAAAGAGCTGAATTACTTATAAGTGTGTGCAATCCTTAAATCAATCCGTGGTTCCCAGTGGGAACCAGGCTCAGACAAAGAAGCAAAAAATGGTGGTTATTCAGGTAATAGATAGCAAGACTTGTAAAAAAAAAAAAAATCCATAAAAGCTACTCCAAACCAAACCAAAACCTTACCAAAGTAAAGGATGATGTGGAAGTGAGAGATGTATAAGGTTCAAAGGAAGAATGGAGCAGCCATGGAAGGAAGATACCACTAAAGGATATGAAGCAGATGATCACAAGCAACTCAAGAAATCCCTTGAGCTGAAAATAGCTGGAGGCTGGGAGAGCACTTGGGGAAGGTGGGGGATATCTATCATACATGCATGCTTAGTACTTACTCTTCCTTGTGTCTGTCTACAAAATTCAGCTAGACGGGCCCTTGATCAGAACCAGTAAAGCTGTCTGTGTGTTTATTCAGGTCACAAAATTACCCTTAAAACTACTAGATTCTCACCATTTCCACATTGTAGTAGTATTTTATTATAGAACTTTGAGAAGATAGTAAAGTATGGTTACCAAAGAGCATGCAATATACTGAGTACTTGCTTAGCATATGTTCTTGCCTAGCATCAGTTCTAGTTAGTGCCAGCAGTTTGTCACTTTCAAGTGTTCTATTCAGAAAAAAATGAAAACACACAATAATCAAAAAGAGAACAACTGTACTGAAGGGGAAAGTCCTACTGAATATATGAGGGAGGAGGGAGAGGAATCATATTATATCATTTAGGCTGGAAGAGACCTTTAAGATCAAGGCCAACTGCTAACCTGCTGAGTCCACCACTAAACCATGTCCCTAAGCACCAAATTTACACATACTTCCAGGGATGATAACTCCACCACTTCCCTAGGCAGACTGTTCCACTGCCTGACAATCATTTCAGTGAAGGTTTTTTTTCCTAATATCCAGTCTAGACCTTCTGTGGTGCATCTTGAGGCCATTTCCTTTTGTCCTATAGCTTGTTACTTGGGAGGAGAGTCCAATACCTTCCTCATTACAACTCCCTTTAAAGCAGTTGTAATCAGCAATAAGGTCCCCTTTCAGTTTCCTTCTCTCCACACTAAACAACCTCAGCTCCCTCAGACACTTCTCATAACACTTGTGCACTAGGCCCTTCACCAACTTTGCTGCTCTTCTCTGCACACACTCCAGTACCTCCATGTCTTTCTTGCAGAGAGGAATCAAAAACTGAACACAGTATTCAAGGTGCAGCCTCAACAGTGTTGAGTACAGGGAGACAATCACTTCCCTAGTCCTGCTGGCCACACCATTTCTGATACAACTCAGGATGCTGCTGGCTTTCTTGGCCACCTGGGCACACTGTTGGCTCCTTTTCAGCTGGCTGTCAACCAACAACCTCAGATCCTTTTCTGCTGAGCAGCTTTCCAGCCATTTATCCCCAAGCCTGTAGCACTGCATGGGGTTCTTGTGGCTCAAGTGCAGTACCCAGTGCTTAGCCTTGATGAACTCCATCCTGTTGGTCTTGGCCCATCGATCCAGCCTGTCCAGATCCCACCATGGAGCGTTCCTTCCCTCAAGCAGGTCAACACTGCCACCCAACTTGGTATCATCTGCAAACTTACTGAGAATGCATTCAATCCACTCTTTTAGATTATTAATAAAGATATTAAACAGATCCAGCCTCAAAAATGAGCCTGGGGAACAGCACTTGTGACTGACCACTAACTGGATTCAACTCCATTCACCACAACTATTTGGACCCAGCCACCCAGACAATTTTTTACCACATGAAGAGTAGACCCACTCAAGCCATGAGCAGCCAGTTTTCCCAGGAGTCTGCTACGGGAAACAATGTCTAAGGCTTTACGATAGTCTAGGTAAACAACAACCACAGGCTTTCCCTCATCCACTAAGCAGGTCACCTTGTCATAGAAACAAATCAGGTTGGTCAATCAGGACCCACCTTTCATAAACATATGTTGACTGTGTCTGATCACCTGGTTATCCTGTACGTGCCGTGTGACAGCACTCAAGACTGTCTGCTCCATAAGCAAATATATTGGTGTTGATCCCTGTGAAATAATAATCTGTTGCTTGGAAAAAGAGAGGAACTGTGAGGATTAGAGAGTGTATCTAGGGAAGCTGTTTGTTCTCACTTCAAGCAACAATGCAACAAGTTGAAGAGTAGTATCAATATATTCTGTCTTAATTAGAGAAGTGACCCAATAACCTCAACACTTTCACACTACTTAGCCAGCACCCTACTATTTCACTTTTGACTAATGAAATCCAGATTTTTAAACATTAAAAGCTACAGAGAGAAGGTCTCCTACAAAAGCTTCTACTGTGAAGCGAGGGTTAGAGCTATCTGAAAACTGAAGTTCCATCAAATTTGGACAAAAAAAAACCCAAACCCCAAAACATAAAACTGCAGTGACATGGATAATTACACAGGTTTAACTTTCCCACACAGCACAAGTGTTAACTGCATAATCTGTAGGGATATTTGCTCTGGTAAGTGAATTTAAATGTACGTGAAAGGTGCTGAATTGAAATGTCTGGGATGCTAAATCAAAATGTGTACAGCACAGCATTGGCAGTACCTGCCTCTTCATGTGGTCCTGCCAATGTATTTCAGCTCTGATCTGGCAAAAATATCTTGGAAGCACTATTTAAAGGCTGAAAGAGGAAAAACTCCAAGTCCTTCTTGCCCAAGTTGTAGATGTTAACCAGGCACAGTACAGCTCAAGGTTTCTGACCTAAGAAGAAACAGAAGAAGCTTCATGACTTCAACTAGCAATGAAGTGTCAGAAAGCTGAATGGGAGTAGAGGACAGAGACCTGATCAGCATCAATTACATGAAAAAGGCAACTACAAGGACCAGGAGGAAAGGCCAATTAGAGTCACAAAACAACCACAAGACAGACTGCTGGAGGATCGGCTCAGCTAACAGAGGTCAGCCTTCCTGAACCTGCACAACTATAAAGAACAAATTTCAAAGAACCAGTAAAGAGCCAAGAGCATATTGGAGATGACAAAGCATGCTCAGGGTTCCTATTATTTCCACCATGCAGTTTCATTATCAGATGGCTCTGCAGGCTCCCTTTCCTTCACAGATAGCAGGCTGCATCATCAATATTCAGGACTTACATACAAGCACTGGTTTGATGCGGCTCCCAGGGTGGACCCCTAGCTATAGGATCTACACACAAGCTGCCCTCAGCTCAACAGAGGCTTGAATGCTCCCACTGAACCTCAGGTGACAGAAGCAACACAAGTGATCACAAGTTCCTATCAGGAAAAGCACCACGAGAACATCTATATGCAAGTATTGTTTGATTTTTTCCTCTTTTTTTTTTTTCTTTTTGTAGAAACATTTGTACATAACCTAAGCATCAAAGTAACGATCCTTCATCACAAAACTGTTTCAGAACTTACACTGAGGAAACTGTGAGGTACAACACAGATACCACAAAAACAAGACTTTTCTCATATTCCAACCACATTTCAAGCTGTAGAATTTATTATGACATATTAATATGGAAAAGGTTTTCAAGCTGAAAATCACTGTCAAAGATCAAAGGTAGCTGTCTTGGTTAGAAAGAGAAGAGCGTTCAGTTTGCTAACTATCCTCAAAAAGCTTTCTAGCAAAATAAATTCCAAACTGAGTATTTAATAATGTAACAAAATACAGTGTGGTTGTATTTGAATGAGATAGCATCTTTGGTAGTTACAGCTTTCAGTATGCAAATCTAAACTGTCCTGATAGTACCCATTAATTTAAGAACGATTACACAGAACTTGGAGCTTTTGCTAGGAACTGTTTCTTTGAAACCTTTGCTCAGAATTATAGGTCCTTTACAACCATGAACTGAGAAGGAGCAGAAAAGAAAGTTCCTTTTCATTCATATCCTTGTAATACACAACTATTGAGTTGCTTTGTTATATACCCTAAATATGACCTCAACAGCTCTTAAAACACTATCAGCTGTAGAGACTGAAAATCTCTGAATGTTCAACAGACGAAATGGTATTATTCAGGATGTAAATCATGTAAGTGCAAAAAGCTTTACACAAAACTTCCTTAGAATACTATGTAGGAATGGGATAAGAGCTCTGTAGGTCCTGCCAGTGGCAGGATCTCTAACAAACACGTACAAGGTGCTTTTAATTCAAGGACAGTGCTAGAGACCCTTAGTTCACATCAAGTTTCTACACATCAAGTCAACTCATGCTATGCCTTTTAACATGTTGCAATCCACGCTGACATACTAACAATAATAAGCAAAACTTGAGGAAAAAAGATAAGGGCAGGAAATCTTCCACTCCCTTTTTAGCCCAGTAAACTCGAAGCTGGCACAGTTAAAATGATAATAAAAATAAGCAGCTTACAGAAACACTCAGAACAAGAAAGATCTCAATTCAAAACTAGGTGGCTTGACAACTACATCAGCCAGATTTTTCAGGACTCTGGGATACAACTTGTCAGGTCCCATAGACTTAAGTATATTCAGAATCCTCTTATGGTCACTCAATCTGACTTCTCACATTGTGAGGGACTTTACTCCCCCTGTCCCTGCCTTGCAGTCCATCCATTTGAAAGGTGTGGGAAGAGAGGTTGCCAGTGAAGACTGAGGCAAAAATGCTGAGTACCCCAGCCTTCTCCTTGTCTGTTTTTATCAGTTTGCCAGTTGTGTTCATCAAAGGGTGTATGCTGACATAACTGCAAAAACTCTTTCGACTACTCTTTGCATCCCTTGCCAAGTTCAGCTCCAGCTGCGCCTTGGCATTCCTGACCTCATCCCTATACAGTCAGTTTTCCCTGCACTCTTCCCAGAGTACCTGTCCCTTCTTCCACTGCCTGTGCATTTCCTTCTTCCCCTTTGGTTTGACCAGCATATCTTAAATCAGCCACACTGGTCTCTTGCCTTCCTTTCCTGATTTCTTACACATAATCCAGAGTTTTATTTATTAAAAAACCCCAAATATATAAATAATAAATCAGCTAAGCAATCTACATCATTCATGAAAATCCTAGTACAGAGGATGTTAACTGAGAGAAGGGCATCTTTAAGGCATTTCACAAAGAATTTCATCGCTGCAGGAAGCAAAACCCCATTATTTAAACAATTCCTTCTTTGTTTTGCCTTGTAGCAGATACCAAGAGTGGCTGTCTGCTTATCAGCGAATGCATTCAACACTTAAGAAAGAGAGCAAATCCCATTGGCATGGTTGAAACTGCCATGTGTCACACTTAAAGACCCTGATAACCACCAGCCAGCTGTCTGTTCAGTGCTTTCTGCCCCTATAGCAGTACCTTGACTTCTCCATTCTTGTGGAAACAGACAGCTTCGCTACCCACAAAACACTTTTGTACATACTCACCATTTAAGAGTAATATTCATACATGACTCAGGAATAAGAAAATGTACTTTGTGCATAAATAAATATATGCAAAGAAAAGGTGTGATATTAGGACTTGAATAAACTTACTTAGGGTGGGGGGGGTGCCCACATTTAAGTACATGACAGGGTATCAGCAGAAAGAAATAAGACCGTTTCTATTACTTATATACTGCTAGCTAGTTTTTGTATTATCTCTCAAATTCTTATTTATAAAAAAGAATAAATAAAAACAACTCTGCATGTGTTAGACTTCCAGGAGTATTGGTGACTTTGGCAACACTACTGCCTCTTTATTATTGGTCTCAGTAAGCTTTGTCATTTAAATCAACGTCGTAGATGAATAAACAAATTCCTCTTCTCAGTTATCCTACTAGCCTACTGTTCTGTATTTCAACAGAACATTATCTATATTTTCAGCTTTATTACAGAAACTCTCAACAAGCTCTAAGAAACACTCATAAGAAAAGAACTGTTTATGCAAATGAAATGCCCTTTACAAGGGATTCCCAAATTGTAATACTTTCAGATTTCAAATGGATTGCAGATCTACCATGTAAGACCTGATTGTTCTGTGACTTTTTATTTTGCTCTTCCTTTCAACAATGAGATGTAAAACAAATTGCTTTGAACAATGGGGAATAAGAGACTTACAAGCAATTTTAACAGGAAACTTTGACCTGATGGTTATCTACAGCTACAATATAAAGAAAATATTTCCAACAGAATTTTGAAAAGACCACTTATTTTTACAGAGCTAAAGCATTCATTTGTTAGTTTGCTAGTGGTCCTTATCTGGTTTATTGAAGAAAGACTTTCCACCCATAACTATCCTTTAACATACTTCTCATGCATCACTTCTGCTTATTCTACTCTTATGAATACTATAAACTGCATAAGACTCTTTTCCCTCTTTTTCAACTTCCAGAGACTTTAAATCAAGGGAAGTCCAATTAAATTCTCGGTTTTCTCTCCGTAATTCACTTCTATTTTTCCTTCAGTTTCTAATGAATAAAGAAATTAAAAGGGAGGCAATCGACAGAAGGAAAACAATACATAAGTTCCTTGCTCTTGTCTAGCCAAGTATGTAGTCATGTATTAGCATCTTTGTTTCCTCCTGTCACTTGCAGAAATGATAATTCCTTTGGTAAACAAGAATAAAGCTTTAAAAAAGTATTACAATGGAAAGCAGAGGATGTTCCCCACAGAGTACTACAGGTTTGTGAAAGGTCAAAAATCAGGGTGTCTTTACTCCACAATATTGCTTAAATATATTATGTGTAACTAACATATCCAGGCAATATTACTTTCAGTAATTAAAAATACATATTTCTGGATTCTCAGAAATTAGAACAGCAAGCAATGACAGGTGTTAAATTTTGCCTGTTTTTACTCCAGGCAGGATAAAGAGGATTGGAAAAATTCATACTACCACTTCTGGGAGAAAAATGCTTAAGTTTGTCAGACATATATTTCTTTTCCTAGAATAAACAGGTCTTTACTAAACCCAAGTTTACTGACAGATACAGACACTTACCATGATGTAGAGAACATATTCCATAGCTTTCTTTACATATTTGCTCTCCAGGCTCTTAGTCTAAGCTTTGAAAGAAGGAATATGCTTCTAGTAAAAATCACATCATTGAAAAATGCATGTTACCACAAGGATAGCATTTTGAGAGATCATTTGAATAAAGACAAATATTGTAGTTCTAGTTTCATTTTAAAAGCTTCTGAAAATAGAAACATTGGAGAGCATGTACTTGCACATGAAAAGAATAAAAGACCTTTTAATAATTGAGATGAAGGAGTAATGAGGATATTCAGTAGATGTTAAAGACAGGATCCTGATGAGATTTAACTGGACAGCCAAAGGACATCTAATGGAGTTTTGACAAACGCAAATCAATGCATATGTGATTGGTGCAAAAAATCTAAGTTATTTTTTCCTATATTAAGCATATGAAAGCTTCATATAAGAAACTTAAAAAGTACTAAAACATCCTGACACTGTAATGTCTATCTGTTGAATGAGCAAAAATTGTAAAAAAAAAGACAGAATATTGAGAAACACAATGTGACTTCTATTGTCTGACAAATATAGGTCTCAAAGTATTAAAATTCCATTACAGAAATCAATATTGAAGCTTTACGTAGAGTCTTTAGCTATGTTACTTGTGAAAAGATATCACAGGATTTGAAGAGGACCAAAGAAATCATAGTGAAAGAGTATAAGCCGAGAACTCTGCAGTAAGGACTAGCAAGCTCAGCTACAGAAACCAACATTATAGATTCTCTAGGATTATAAACAAGGAAAACAACGGACAATGTAATACCATTGCACTGACCTGTCTATTCTTTAATGCCTTCTAATATTATAAATGTTTAATAATTTGGATGAACCGGAAGAAGTATAAACTCTGAACAGAGAGGAAGCCGTGGTCAGATCTCAGCAGTGGTAATGCAACCAGTTCACATCATAAGATGAAAAAGGATGTCCACAGCTAAATTATACCCATCTATCAAAGCCTGTTGTTAGCCAACAGGCCAACTGTTTGTACACTGCACTACATTTTATAGACTAAGACATGTGGAGGTGAGTAGCTGTCCTCTATGAGATACAAAGACTTCCAAAATTGTATTGATAGATGTTTTCAATAAGAATTACCTTTGATTTTATAAACAAAGCTGCACAGAGTAAGTTTGTAGATGAAGTTCAAGGAAGTAAGGGTTGCACCTAACCAAATTCCTTAGTGAAGAAAAGATTCTATAGAAACATATGAGATTACTTTACATGCTAGTGCCTCATGCTGAACAGATTTTTGGCTTTCTATGTACAAAGTGGTCAACTACTGCGAGTAACAGCACTATTAAGAACAGTATAGCTTAAATAAAGTAAAAAAGATGCAGTTCTGGTCTGACAAACACAAGAAAGATGGATGTGCAACTATACGGATGCTTACCACAGGATAGTTTAGAGTCTGTTTACAACTTGCAGTCCTAACAGCCACACTGGTTGTGGCTCTTCCAGTAAATCCTCATTCTGACAAACAGCTGTACTAGGGTTCATTGCAATTCTAAAAATCCCAGACAACACGCAGTAATGATCAAGCTTCTTTACAGAATCAGATATCTTCCACAAAGATGAGAAAGAATATATACATGCATATGTGCTAGAACACATTTGCATATGCAGCACTGAAGATATGTACCAATACAGATGCTGTAAGTAAACTTTGGAAACATGTTCCTTCAGAGTGCACCACATAAAACAGCAAAAAAGCTGGTAAAAAGGGCTTTCACCTTTTATCACCTATTATGTACATTAATCTAACTTTAAGAACTGCTCAAAAATTATAGTAAGTTCATAAATATTTCATGCTAAATTTTATAGACTAGGAAATGGTGAACACAGAAATTCAGAGTGTAAGTACAGTTGTCCATTGATGCTGTACAAAGCCTTTTGAGAATACTGGCTTGTACATCTCCAGACTGACACACTAGGATGCTGGGAAGGAGTTAACTAATGGTTGCATAGACTCTGCCCTTAAAATCCCATTAAAATCTAGAAAATGCATGTTGATTAGACTCACAAGATGAAACTTTCACTGCCTGTACTTCTCCTGTTAGAATAAAGTCAGTTCCTTATTTCACAGGCTTTTTGAATCATATATGCTCTTTTCTAGCCATCTACTTTATTTCCTAAAACATTTGGAGTTCTTCATTAAAAATTCCATAGGTCCCGGAAAGAGCATTCTGTGGCATCCCCCTGTCAGGCTTCAGTGACATAAAAAAACATTGTTGTCTAAAAACATGTATTATTATTGTCAACAAAATTCTGGTTTGGCATGTATGCTGATCCTAGTTACTTCTAACAGCAAAATGTCCAAAGATAAAAGAATTGATATGATGAAAAAGGAAGGCCAGAAAGAGTTTAAATACATCAGAATAGGAGAGAGACTTATTATAAGGCATTTAAAACACAGATACTGTAGTTTAGCAGCATGAAGTATTTCCTATTGAATAATTCAAGATAGTATGGTTCACAGCCCAATCTAAGTGCTAATTAGCCACAGCAACATACTTACTTCAACAAAAATATAAAATAAGATCTAATTAATGACCATTTCCAGTGGCAAAAGATGAAGTTCTTTAATTTATCTCTGAAAAAAAGACTCTAAAAGAGAAACAAAATGAAAGGGGAGCTTTAAAAGAAAAAAGCATTTCAAAGCCTAGGTTCCTGTGGGCATTTCAGTGCCTAGGGCACACTGCTCTGTTTAGCCTTTAGAACTTGTCATTGGAAGAGTGAGATGATTACTTCTCTTTAGAAGAAATCTCTCCTATGCTGGTAAACATAGAATAGAAGTTGTAAATTTTCTAAACTGAGGTATGCATATATTTGGACTGAGAAAGAGGCAAACCAGAGACCTCTTTTTTTAAAGGAAAAAAAAAAGGGACAAACTCAGGCTGTGAATTCTCTAAATGTAAGTTGAAAAACTCCTCCAGTAGCTGATTTTTGCAGCTTGGTACACCACATAATTTCACAACTGGGAAGTGAGGGGATATGAGAGCTATTTATAGAGCTTAGAGAATTTGGTAATATAGAACAGAAGGTCACTAAATTATAAATAAACTGAGAAAGGTTTCTTAATGGGAATTATAGTGTGCTCAGTAAAACTGTGTTCACTGTTATCAGCCATATTATCTACAATACTAATTAAATTCAAATTAAAAATCCAACAGCACTGTAACAAATAAACCCTAGCTAATAAGCTGTACAACTTCAATTGAATGCTTCCATTAAACATATCATCTACCTTTACAATTAAATACCATCTGACTTGTGCATTTTATTGTTCTAAATACTGCAATGACAGCAGCATAGTATTTTCATAATAATGCTAAAACTGTTCCATTAATTGTGGTTCAGTGGATGTTTTAAGTGATTACAGTACTGATCAAGGATGCAGAAGGACAGATGTTTAATTGGCAGTAAGAACACAAGAGTGAATTCTCAGTTGTCAAGTTTCAGGCAGAAGTTCAAGAGAAATACATGCCCATAGCTAAAGCTGAGTCTCATTACTGAGTTTTAAATACCTATTTAAAACCTATTTAAAACCTCCTTGACTAATGAAGTATTGAAGCTCATTTATTCTTGCCTCAAAACCTTAATTTATTTCTGATTTATGTACACAGGAATGCAAAGACAGACAGATTGTCATAAGAAGGAGTTAGTGTCTATGAAAAATCTGCAAGTCATGAGGATAATTTACATTTGAGACAGTCTAGGCCTTCTGTGTGGACTCAGCTGAAACTAAGATGTGAGCTCCTTCCTGCAATGTTTCTCAGCAACAACACAATATGATAATCATACCAAACTAGTCTGCTTGCAAGTACGCTTCTCCTTTAAAGAGGTATTTCCCTTATAATTTCCAGCAATCCATTAAACTTGTTAAAAATTTCATTTTGGGGGTGGAAGAATAGGTATTACTGTGATCTTCTTCCTGTATTTGCTTCTTTTGATTCATACTGACACATTTTTTCTACCTTCCTTAGCATCTGTTTAAGTATTTGCATGCTTTGTCATACAATATAATCAAAACAAAGTCTCTGCATCCTTATTATTATCTATTATCAGTATCTTCCTTTCCAGTTTTCAAGACGCACACCTGGTGAAACCAGAGGCTGTACAGCATCAGCTCCTAAGAACATAATGCTCTGCTGGTTATCTCTTTCTCAGCAGCCTTCCATTCAGTCACCTCGAGTTCTATAAAGTAGCGTTACACCTCTCTAAAATACTGCTATGGCTGTACATCCTCCTGACACTGACATAGTGACTATGCAATTTATAATGCAGAAGGGCCACTGGGACACAATTTTCTTCTATCTATCTACAGAAAACTAACATAAAAGACTCTGTAAAAGCTTAACAAGTTTTAGAAAACAGTATTTATTTGGCAAACAGCTGAAAACTAAGTAATTTTTCATTACTTCTTTCTTCTGCTTCTTAATAAGAGCTTTTTAACTTACCAGGCATGATAATATTGGAAAAACCTAGCTTCCTTGTTATGGATACTCCATGCGTAAACATGGATGTATACTCTCTCCTAATTTGTTCTATGTCTCCATGAAGCAACTGAAGAGAAACTGCCAGACCTGAAAATAAAGAGAAAAATCAAGTTAAAATTAGACAGTCAAACAGACTATTGTTATCATGACTTCTTAAAAATTATACAGACTTGAACGTATGTATGCATCCTTGGGAAGTTAGAGAATTCAGAGTGAGTTCAATAATACCAAGCCAACCCACCTCAATTTTTAAATTTATTTTGGAAGGGTGCCCACATCCAGAAATCAATCAAGACTTGCAAATAACTACCCATGAAGAAGCATTAATAAATTATTACTGATGTGTAACTGAACTACAGTGACACATCAAATCAAAGTCATTTTAAGAGGAATGGACTGAGGCCTTAAGTAGAAAAATATAAGAAAAATGTCAATTTAGAGAAATGTCCATCAGTAATAATTGCTACCATTTCAATTTTTCACTTCCTTCAAGACAGTTCTCTCTTCACTGGTATAAAAGGAAAGGTGCAAACAATGAGGAGAATCTAAGGGAGAATTGTGGAAATTTCATTACATGGCATCCCTTAACCTGATAAAAAGGTATTCAAGTTATTAATCCAAAATCTGAAGAAACAAATTCTATTAAATCAATATAACATAATAGGTAATTTTTCCCACAGTAATTTGATAATGACTGGAATAGTAACTTCTTTTCAATAATCATCAGCTTTAATCCAGCATGGGTTTTCGTATGTTTGTTACAAGATATGCAAAATGCAAGGGTGTCCATATAATTGTTTTCCAATATTTATTCCTCTAGAACCAAGATAACTTCATCTACTATATATGAAGTATACAAATAAACAGTACAATTCACTATGAGGGGATGGACTAGATGATCTTTAAAGTTCCCCTCCAATCCATACCAATCTGTAAGTTCACGATTACAGCTGAGATTAACTAAAAACAACAGGTGGGCCTTACGGAGGCAAGTATCAGTATAATGCAGCTTGTAAAGATGAATCAAGCACTACTATAGCAGATCACGTGTCAACATAGAGGTCAAGGAGAAGATAAAAGCAAACTCTTCATATACACTGAACAAATGGAGATAAACAAAGAGCCCAGAAGAGTCATAATTAACTTTAGATTAAGCTTAAGTAAATAACACATACACAAAGACTGAACAACAAGGTCTTCAGTCTTTTGGGCTTTGGAAGAAATCTCCCAGACAACCATGTTATTATTTAACTGAATAAATTTACTTGAAGTGTTATGGTTCTTAAATCGGAGCTGGAAAAATCTGTCCTAAGTACTGCCAGTCCAGCCTACTGCACTAAAGGGATCAGAGATCTAACTAGCATGATAACCTTTATCTCCTTCCTTTTACATATCTTTATATTTCATTATTTTGTCAACTCCAGAGAACATGATACTCCGACTACATTTCCTTTCGCTTATGAAAAACAGCTACGCATCTACACATGATGATCTACACATCTTCAACAGAGTACACAAATATCACAAGGAAAAGCATTCAATGAAGTCTGTTCTATTTTAAGGACTGTTTATAATGCCACGGACATTAATTATTTCGGTAACAGGAATTTGTTAAAAAGTTAACAGCTCTTAGGAAGTAGTGACAGTTATTGGAGTACATGAGAAAAACAAACCACAAGGATGGTTGGTAAGAAGCCACAGAGGCAAAATTCAGACTCTGTTAGAACAGATGAAAAGTTTTGCATTGCTGGATGAGAAGATCAAGGCTGGTATAGCTCACTTACAAATGCGGATATTTCTCCCAGCTCCAATCTTATTCCCTTTATATTTTAAGAAATTGTTATACATAAATATGTATATTCATACCCCACATGCCCTTACTGTGCTGTTTCCTTGGAAACCTAAAAAAACCCATTTGCCATTGCTCCATATCCCATCAACCACAACAATATTAATCAGATATCATACACAGTCTGATGTTGAAGAACGTTATTGTGTTTTCTAAACAAAAGGTTGAAGACCTCAGATCCAATTATTGCAGCAGTTTTGTTTGTGTACAAATTTCACAGGTTTCCTTGAAGAATTTTAGTTAGCTCAAAAGTGAGCTAAGTGTCAAAAAAAATCTCATCAATGGCAAAATTGTTATAACTTGAGATATAAGACGACTGTCAAGGATTTGAAGTACTTGCTCATGCAAGGCAAGAAAGGTGTTAGTACTCTGCATTTCACAGCATTCAGTGTTAGAAAATGAAAAGTTATCAAGCATCAAGAAAATCTCTCAGTGGACACACTTTAAACATGGTTTTAGCCATTTTACCTATAGTTTAAATACATCCTTGGAATAAACATGGCATGCATCCCCCAACTATTCAGAATAATGAGGAACATTGAATTAAAGATAGCCAAGTTACTTAGAAATGTTATATGGTGTAAACAGACCAGTACAACAGGAAAGAGTGAAAATAAACCAGAATGGAAACAGAAGGAAGATACACAGGGAAGGAAGTCCGAAGAAGCCCTGTAAACCAAGGTTTCAAGTTAATAATCTTGCCACTGAAGATCCAGCTGCCAAATGAAAACAGAATTGAGAAGAAAGAAAACAGAACTGATAAATCCAGTAAAAAAAGCCATAGCTAGGACAATAAGGATTCTATACAATCAATGAAAAGAAGGTGATCCCCAGTTATTTCTGATTGTTATGTTCTGATTGCTCTCTCAAAGCCTCACTAATTTTGCAAAGAAACAAGGCACCTCTGCCTTAAGAACATAAAATCATACTGCTACTCAGGTGTGACATCCAAGTTACAGAATAGGTTGCTTGAATGTCCACCGATTTGTTACACTGAGGATCTTGTAACAGGCAAAAGGAACACACTGTATATGAAAAGATGGGAAACTATTTTCAGTGCTAATGAAAGTTATAACAGTATGATCAATGAGTCTGTTTACAATGACACTAACACATTCTAAACAAAATACTGTTAAAAGACATATATACACCAAATCTTTCCAATATCTAGCTTCTGCTCGCCCTTCACTGCTCCTCTTAAAGGGATTTAAGGTCAGTGGTTTCAAGCCTGGGAGGTGGTGTATGGTGACTGAGTTATTAGCATTCCCAAGTCCTTTGCCATGAGGAATAGGATGTTGCCTGTCTCTTCCTCTTTTCTCTCTAGGCTCTCACATTTTTTTTGTGGGCTTTACACTTCATTATTTCTTCACTGTTCTTCAAGTCCACATTAGACGTTGATACGTCATACTTGTATATTATATATGCCACACATCTGATCTTTGTTCTCTTTTTTAATTCTGCTCTCAAGGTCACACAATCTCATGACCAGTAATTGGCTGCTGGTGAGGTGTTCATAGGTCTGGGGCCTCTAGTATCATACTATGGCAGAATTTTCAAGGCATCAGTTATGGTCTTTACTCTTCTATTCCATATTGGTCTAGGGTTATAGATAGCTACTTTACACAAAGTAACTACATGTTCTAAGTATCTAATAAATATAAAACATATATACTGAAGTGGGTTAGACCATACAAGTGTACAAAGCTAAGCAAGAGCTAAAATAAAGATGTAATTTATTTTTTTGTCATTAGATAAATTAAGACAAGTCCAGTCTGCCAAAGCCAAATAGGTAAGGAGGACTGTGTTGTTAGCTCAAAACACAAAGCCTGTGTCCATCTACAAGCCACAGCAATGCTTTATTTACAGGTCTACAATAATACAATACACTTGTCAAAGAAACTAGACACCCATCATGACTGAGAAACCATGCACCTGCAACGGAAGTCATGGGGAAGAGGTACTTTAAAGAGATGGAATAATTCACATTTTACATGGGACTAAGGTTTGTATGTTTATTATAAGTCAAGCTACCTGACTATGAGAGTTGACTGATAAAATTTAAAACAAACAAGCACATCACAGAGCCATTCAGATTTTTCAGAAGGTTGTGCCTCCAACTGAGGTGAAGAGAGACTTCCTCAAACACTCTGCAAATCAAAATGCAATGAAGAGGAACTAACTAGTTTAAAGAGAACAACTTCTTCACTGAAATGTAACCACAATTTTGCATACGATAATGACAAGGAAGCCACTGAGCTCAATTTTTGAGTGATTAAAGCTATTGCTACAGAGGAGAAATGAAGGGGTGGAAAGGAAGTGTTACTGCTCATAGAAAGGAAGTTTTATTCATCGCATAGTAATGAGGCAGGGTCAAGGTGGACCTTCCAAAGAACGTGGTCACAGGCCAGCCTAGGAGAGATGGAGAAGACACTCAAGGAAAAGGAATGCAATCAAAAGAATGCAGAAATATTATTGTATACAGAGACAGAGTGTTAAGTCATTACTATTTCTCTTCTGGAAACATGAATATTTATTCTGCCATATAGCAAAGGCAATATCCTGTAGTTTTAATTTATTCTGCTCTCATGATGTATGTCAACATCAGTTCTTTCTCCTCTCATTTCATGAACTAGACAATAAAATCATCAGTTTAAGAAAAAATTAAAGCATTCCTGCTGGAACAGCTGTGCACAGACAAAGCAAATAGGAAAACTGCATCATGACACCACACACTGACTGTGGCTGACGAGATCATTACACCACCTATAAAACCTAGATTCTATCCAAAAATTCATAACTATAAATTTTCCATCTCTAGAACATTAGGAACCAAACAAAGTAATGAAATTATTATCCAGTCTCTGAAGGACTGACTTTTTTTTTTTTTTTAATTAAGTATATTCTGTAGCTTTGTCCCCTCATAAAAAATTTACTTCCCTAGTGGTAACTAAAACCATTTGTGTTGGCTATTATTCTTTATTTACTCCAGTTTTGAAAATATTACTGCAAAATTCTGTGTGGTACTCCAAACAGATCAGCAATTATTTCTTTTGCAAGCACATGAAATTTCTCACAATTAAAATGCACCATAGCTCATCACAGATTATTTCTATCATTCAGATGAAAGCAAACACAGAAAATTGACAAGTTACTGAATAAGGATTCTGGATTTTTGTTAGATTTGTCATTTTACCTTAAACCAGCTTTTATACCGCATTATTGGTTTCTACATTTAGTTATGACAAAAAGCATCTGTTCATTACACTTAGAGAATGCTTATTTGCATTTCAGCTTCTGGGGGGATGGGAAAGCATTTACATTCAGATTCTATCTAGTCGCAGCAGAGAATCCTAGATGATATTGAGAAGAAAATGCCTAGCAGCTGCTCAGGAAGCTGATAGGAAAAAAAAAAACCCAAACAACTGAGACAGAATGATATTCAGCACTGTCTGTATTTGAAGAAAGGTTAATAAAATAAAGCAGCTGTCCAAATAAAGCTGTGTAAGGGTGTTAAAAGCTTTCTAAAAGCATGCAGGTGTTCCTTTTTTTGGTAGTATTTAAAATGTCCTAATTATCACTGCAAAGATAATACCATTAGATTTCCAGATTGTTATTGGTAAACAAATAATTTATTGATTTAATGTGATCTGAGCAAAATAATTCTATAACTCCTGTGCAATTTGGCCACAGCAAAATCTACATAGTAAACCCCCAAGATTACAGTGTGGGAACAAAGAGTAAAAAAGGATAGGTACATTCAATCCTCTCTGGCCTTGTTAAAGGCTTGATTGTGATTACTTTGAATTATCAAAGGAAACTCCAAACTCTTTCCTTTTTCCTCAGCTTTAAATTCTGGGTTTTAGCTCAGTAAAAAAGAATGCAAGAAAAACAGCCCTTACAAAATTTTGACAGTTTTCTTGGAGCTCATGAATTAAATGAGCTCTTGTACCTAAGGCTTTTGTCAGAAATGCCCTCAGGTGTGAAAAGCTGTTTGGTTGTGTTTTTTTTTTTTCTTCTTCAGAAGGAATATAAACACTTAAATGCAAATGTCATTGCATTATCACAAGAAAACCAGTCTTGGAAACTCTTCACAGGGAAGACAGTAGAGTATTTCTTGCCAGAATCACCACAGGATGATGGTTAAAGTACTAGAAGGCTGAATAACTATTATAAGTATCTAGTCTACCCTCCTTATACAGACAATAAGGATCTCTGCAGTAATTTCTCCAATTCTTGCCTTACTAAGCCCACTGATACTGTTTTCTATAAACAATATTCATAGCATGTCAATATCCATTTCCATGCTACACTGTCATATTGCAAAGATGAATCATCTTGCTCAAATAATTTATAATTTCATTTTTACATACTGTTTTGTTTACTAGAATATTAGGCAGTGCATAGAATATGCAATTTTACAATTAAGTTTTTTTTATATTACCTCTAGCACAAATAAGAGCAAAAGGTTCCAGGGAAACACCTGTTCTTTTCTCCTTCACAAAGCGCAACTCAGCCATGCAAACATCTTTCACACCACTGTATTAGAAATTTAGCGACTTGCATTCCAATTGTGTCTTATTTCAAATAAACAAAGAGTCAGTGTTTAGCTGGGACCTCATAGAAGAGTTTAAAAACAAATCTCCACCACTATAAAAGCCCAGGTGATGTCTGTAATGAATTTGTAAATATACACGCGAAAATCATGCATGTATTTTCTATAATTTATGGTCTTTGGACTTTTTCAGTAGACAAGGTAAAGGAAGACAGCAACACTATTCAAACAGTAATACGACAAATTAGGTTTTGGGAAAGGTTTGTAACTACCTCACCACTAAGGCATAATCTAACTCCAATATGGAAATACAAGCCAGCTATTCTTATTTTGTAGCCTTAGCCAGGAATTTCCAGGTTTAAATTGGGTGTCATTTCAATCACATACATAATCACAGTACTGACATGAATAGCAAGTTATTAGGTTCGCTTGGATAGAAGATGTCCCAGACAGTATTTCAACAGCACTTTATTCTTGTTTTTCTCTAAAACCAAATCTTTTAAAAATACTCAAGTGCACCTTAGGAATTTAACTTTACTAGCACTCTTGTCTTCAGCACATACTACAAGTCAGTGTCGTAGGAAGGACACTTACAGACAACCACATCAAAAATCTACTTCAAACTTGATTTTTGAAGTCCTTATAGTAAAGGGAGAGGTTTTAAAGACAACACCATTTGCTTGAACTGCTGTAAAATCATGCAGAAATACATTTAACACACCTAACACCTTTAAGGATTAACCTCTGTCCCCAAAGCTACCATAATTAATATTACAAGCTAGATTTCACCTTACATACTTAGATTACATGTTAGATTTTTAAAGATTTGGTTACCCCTGAATTTGAGAAAGGGCTTTAACAGTAGATTGCTTAACAATATCATCGACCTTGTAAACAGTACTTTAAAAAGTAGTTTCTACAAATCCTTGTCTAAAAATCTGCTCTAAAAGTGACTATTTTATACATGACAGCTGTCATTCAAGACCTAATGATCTTGAATAACAGTTCATGTGCAAAATTCTCTATATACTTAATCTTTCAGCTTTAGCATTTGTTGATAACAAAAACCAATGTCTTAATTCATTCTGTACTTAGTGACTCACATACTATTCTTATTTTAAATGTATTACAAATAGCAGCCTTCAGTGACAACTAATTCTTAAACATATCAAACTGGAATACACACAACCTCCTCATCACAAAACATAACTAAGATTAAAATTGCCAGATTAATAAACAGTCATAGAACTAGAGTAATGAGACAAATGCACTTGCTGTTTAAGTGTTAGCTTTGATGTATAGATACAAAATACATTTCAGTGCATCTCTGACACACCTATGAACCCTGCTGAGAACCAACACCAGAGATCATCTCTTCTTAGCTGAGCACAGATACATGGGGTGGTTTGACGTGATTAATGATGTGCAAAAGAGTAACCTAAAAGCTACATACTTTGTTCTGTGCCATGTTCTCTGTTGATTGTTATCACTACTGCCCTCTTCTTTCTCATTTTCCACCTGCCATTGCTCCCTCCACTGTGAGCGTACAAGTACTTTTTGTGGCCAACAGCTATAGCTGTCCCAGCAGGGAAAACGTATTTCAGTTCCAATTCTAACCAACATTTCTCATGCCAATTTACAGGAAGAAGCTCTCCTTGCAACAACTCTGAAAGGAGTAATACTGTGAACTGCTGCAGTAGTGTCACATAAATACAATTATGCTACTATTTGTATCTAGAAAATACTGTAAGTTACAATAGCTTTGTTCCTAGAAATATTGCACTCTGTAACCTTATACTAGGCTACCAGTTCCCTGCTGTATTTGATCTTTTTTAGGTTTTCTCCAAACTGGGGAAAAATGCTGCTCCTCAGTTATATGACTTTATGAAGTCCTCTGCAGTTTCTCCACTGCAAGGTAAAGAACAACTCTTAACAAGCTTATCCCTCCAAACAAAGGAATTATAAGCCAAAGTTTACTCTGTGTGAAACAGGAGATGAAGCAAGTGTATGTTTTCCACCTGTTTTTTAATTTCTTAGCATTTGACAGTAACCATGCAGAAGAGTGCCCAGAGACTCTTGAATGCATATACCTAGGTGCAGGGAGACATATAATCCTGCAAAGCACATACCACTCTTTCTATCGAACTGCCTCCACAGCCATACTTGTCTCAAAACTTGCATCTAGTCAGGCAAGTTCATGCATTGAGCTGCTCTACCTCATGCCTTCTCTAACTGATTCTCATACGATCACTGCACTCGTCTGAGATTTAATGCAGTGACACATGCACTGGGGAAATAGAACACATACGAGGTAACAATAGTTGGCTAAAATCAAGGATATTTGCTTTATGAAACTTTCTTTGGTCTGGCTGAATGAAAATGATAGCTGTGTAATTAAATTTGCCTTTGAATGAGCAACCTCACTGAACTTCAAAGAAGTTAGATCCCAGTTTGAAATTGGCTCATTTTTGAACTGGTGTTGGACCACATAAACTCCCAATGACCCATCCAACCTAACTGTGTAATTTAATGAATACCTACTGTAAAATCAAAGAATAACTTTCTCCCTCTAAGATGACAGCTAAGATGACAGTTGTTCCTTCCTCATGATGTGATTCTTGGCAAACACCAGTCAACAATAAGGGCTTTGAGTCCTCTCCACTTCAATCAAGGCATTATGCAGTTGCTATTTATTGACCAGCCTCCTTTTGTGAGGCAGCATCACTTTGTAAGACTCACTGCCTGCAGATTTCTGCACAGGTACATGGAAGCAAGTTTGAATTACAGGCATTTAAGAATTCATTTGAAAAACCTACTCATGCATCTTTCAAGAAATCAAGCTTTTGGTTGACAGACCTAAGAATCTTTTATGAATCAAACTGCAACTTGGATTTGTCTTAACAGGCTCCATATTCAGGTTGTTCCTCCATCTCATTTAAAAATTCATGTTCCTGCCAACTACTAGATATAATATAGCAATTTTTGAATTTATTCTTTTTATGACTTACACTGTCTGCAAGGGGATATTACTTAGGTAGATTTTTCAAGAGCTGTATTTTGACCCCTTATGCAACCATTAAAAAATTAACACTGCCACCATATTTGTGGATATATATATATTAAAAAAAAGAAATAGTGCTCGAGCCAAGAATGCCAGGAGAAATCACATGATTTTGAATGTGTTTCCTCTAAAGCTTAAGGCCCTCCTATCAATTAAAGTTAATGTATAATTAACATTGTTTCCAATGAAGTTGCAACGGAGGTTTGCACTGCTGCCACAGAATACACCACACTGTATTTAAGTTACATCACTCTTGTCTAGCTCATCAGAGCATTCCAAGAATGGCACAGGACTTTCCCACTACATTTGCTATTTTCATGGAATCCACACAAGAATCCAAAGCTACAAAGCAGCTAAATGTGTTTATAATTTCTTACACCGGCAGTTTAATCTCTATAGGATCCAAAACCAGTTTCATCTCTTTTGCTTTAACAATTGAAAAGCATGTGTATCCTTGTCTCATCTTTCAAGAACTACTGCAGCAGACACATGCAGCTTTTCCAGACTTGTTATAAAGCAATTTAAATCGGCATGTACACAGAAGTTTACATATAAGCATATTAGGAACCTAAAGTAAAAAGCAGAGCAAAAATTAATGTCTTGCATCCTCCAAAAACTATGTTACCTAGTCTTTATTCTCAAAGGAGGACAAAGAAAGACAAAGTTGTAGTGCATTTTCCATCAATTTTAATATATGCTTTTTATAAGATAACTCACTGGGGAGAATATTGACAGGTAACATGAGACCAAGTTTAAATCTCTTCTCTATAGGATTTGCTAAGAGGACATGAATATAGATCACATTTGGGAAAATTATGCGCTACTTGGCAGGCTTCTGAGCCATTTTCACTTTCCCCACGGTATAATGAATATTTTCTGATTGTATACAAAGTTGAATAGTTGCTGCAGGGAAGTCTGAGAAGCCAAGTGATTAGTGTGCTCATCTGGGACATGTAAGACAGACTGAAAATCCTTTTCCAAATCAGAGTCTAAACCAAGACATTTTCTGTCTTTGAAGAATGTCTCAAATGCTGGAATAAAGAATTTCTACAATAAACCCTGTGAATATTTATATATTCTCTGACATAGCACGAGCACAAGAGTCACAGCAGTCCTCTCCAGCACTTTTTTTTCGGCCTTTATTTTTAACTTGCTCTGCAAGCTAAATCTTGCTCACCCATATCTGCTGATGGCACAAGGGTCCCTGGTGTGTCCAGCTACTCACCTGTTCTCAAATTAAGTCGGTGGTGGAAATGAAAGCTACCTTAGCATTAGATGCCTACAGGAAGATCTTGTGCCTAAGGAGGTACTTTGATGATACCAATGGCATTTAAGAAGGGATTATAGTGAGAACTATCACTGTTTAACTGTGTAACTTGCTCATAGTTTTAAGTGGGTAATTTTTGTGGACAAGAACCTCTATCTTTACTGTCCAAAGGACTGCTCCAAACACCAGACATAAATAACTACTCCAATTACTAGACATTCCTTCCCTCGTCATGTGCTCTATTGAAAAGAATTACATTTCAACTTTTGAAAATCTAAAGAACTGGAGGGGAGAAAAGAAAAAGATAATGATATAAGGCAAGAATACAAAGTCACGCATGATAAATTCATACTAAAACTCAGAACGAAAATAAAAATCCATGACTCTGCATAAGTATGCACCATTGGAGTTGCATTCTCTGATTTTTATTTTTTTTTATTTCTGTATAAAATTGTGCTTAATGACAATCAGGTCTGGCTGCCTTCTCTGCCCCTTGTCCTAAAATGCACTTCAAACCATTTTTAATACCAACAGGTTTATTCATGGCACAGCATTTCTGTGGGCAAATGAAGCAGCTATTACAAGATCAATAACAAATTACAAGGCACTTTGTGCATTAGTGCCTGCTTTAATAAACGGAAAAGCAGCCCACATCCAATGCTGTTCATTGTCGTCCCAAGAAAGGTCCAGAGTATAGTTTCCCTGTCACACTGTAAAAATAAGATCTGCAACTATGACCCATACTGTGTATCCTACAAGGAGATTTTAACACCTGACAGAAGCTCAAGCTTCAATATGAAAGCAATGACTATGGCTAAGTATCAGTAGCTAAAATATACCATAAGGGGATGAAGAATTACTTAATATGGTTTGAGGTAAACCACACAGTTTTTTCTGTATCTATAGTATATATTTCACTGATCTCTGGTGCTGCAGGTACAGAAATAGAAATGTGTTATTTTCCCTGTATGACTGATATAATTAGGTGTGATCTCTATGTAGGAATAATCTTTTTTTCCAGAGATTTTTGCATTTTAAAACAAAGTGACTAACTCCTAAATACTCCAGGTATTATTGAAACCTAGTTTGTTTAATAGTTAAGAAATCATCTAGACCTAATCGTACATATCCTACATATACTACAAACTCAATGAAAGAAATAACAAGGCTACTAAATGCAAAGGCAGTATATAATTTGGCCTTTGCATCAACGGTCTGGTCTCCTACAATAGGCAAACAAGTGTCTTCCAGTAAGCCAATACCTGAAATCAGCTGCAAAGACTAGTAGTGGATTGGAATTCGATCCACTACCTGTTCTAGTCTCTGTTATACTGGAAATTCATGCAGAAAACACATTCGAGCTCACACTCTAGCAAATGATACTACCTTATCCATGAAATTAAGTCTTTCTATTCCTGCATTCACTGAGAAGAGGAAAGGGGATGAACATTTGTCCTGTGCTCCTTTCTGAGCTGTATTAAGAAGTTCCAATCATTTGCCTTCATCTGACCTTTTTCAGACACAAGCTGAGAGTATGATGCAATAGGAGTCTGCACTTATGAGTTGAAGTAGAAGAACTTTAAGAGGGGATGGGGGCTTGAATGCTAAATACAAATGCTGTAGTCTGGCAACGCAAGACGTTGAAAGCACATTGAGCTCCTTTTCAGTTTGCACCAGAGAACGAGAAAATTTGTTTTTTAAAGTGGGAACACTTTGTGGAAACTAAGGAATTTGTTTGAAAATTTCCTGAACTGAAAGAAACCATGCAGGACAGAATATAAGGAGGGAAAAAAGGCCTAGAGGATAGGCAACAGTCTGAAGCACTTTTGCTGCTGTTTATTTATTCTGTTTCTCTTTTTAAGTCTTTTTAATGTGATCTGAAAAGGGCAAGTGTGACAAAAACAAAAAAATTGAAGTTTTCCTGTATTTGGCTCACGCCTATCAGCAGTTCCAAAGGAGAGAAAAGACATCTCCTGCAATGCAATACTTTCTCATTTTTTGACAACTATATGGCATGAGACATGACTAATGAAGCTTTGGAGCCGCAATTCTATCCAATGCTATAACAGAAAAAGGTAGCGAAGTAAAAATACAAACCAGCGTAACAACAATACTTTCCATGAGGTGTCAGCAGAAGTACCTGAACACATTGATAAAGCCTTGCAAGTGTTTTTTCAGGCTGCTAAGCAGTCACAGAGGAACAAATTTTACATTGCACTCTAAATAACCTTTCATGATTTAGGTTTAAGTTGCTGAGTACTCAAAGCAGCATTACTGCTCACTTCTCTTTCCCTCTCAACTTTCACATAGAATCATAACGATTGCAAAAGACCACCAAGCCCTGTGCTGTTCCTTCTCTCTGCCTCTTCTCTGAAAATACTTTTCAAAATCAAACCAATCTTCAGTTTGCTAGATTACACTTCCACCCCCCTGTAACCTGGAAAAAAAAATTCATGTCTCACATCCCTTTCATGTTGAGTATTCACATAAATCAGACTATTCAAATTTATCCAGTGTCTCCTAGGACAACTGGGTATTTAACTGTGAGCTCTTATTTCATGAGAATGTAATAGGATAAGTGATGTATCAAAGAATAAGCAGGTATTGTACGGACAGCCAGAGTGAATTCTTTATGAATATGGTTAACATGTTTAAGAAGCCCAACATTATACTTACTAATGTGGTCTTGTACTTTCCCTAAGTGATTTTTATATTTATTTTTCAATAATATGCATGACATTTTAAACCTTACGTACATATACATATGTGGCTAGACTATCTGAGAAAATAACAGGATTAGTAATGGTTAAACATGTAACTACTGTCTTAATAAGTAACATGAGCTTTTATGTGCTTTTCAGTTATCCATAAAAGACACATTTTCAAGCTAATTGGTATGCTTGAAATCAAGTTAAAGGAGCATGAACTCTACCACATGAAAGGGGTCACTCTAGTGCAACATGGAAAATTCATTTGAGATTTCTCTATAGTCATGTTTTAACTAATTAATGTTTCACAGCAACAAAATAATGTTTGAATACAAGGACAACAGATTCATAAGTTTCTATTTTAGATTTCATTTCAAGTTTGACTACATCTCTGGACAACAGCATTCAGAAAAAAGTTAACAAGTTGGTATTGAAAAGAAAACAAACCACAAACCAAACAAAATGCAAATCCAACATCCTCTATGGGTCAAATCACCATTTCAGAAAAACACAGGCCAGTTATCTTCCATTTCTTCAGTCTCACACCCAAATTTATTTGATGACAGATGCAGTGATAAATAGCTGACTATGGAGAACCATTGGTAACTTCTTAAATATCAAACTGAAACTTGGGGTGGGACAAATCCCATGACCATAGTATGGATATCAATATCTACAGACTGCTCAGAAAGGACAGGTGAGGAACGAGAGGCAGAGGCATTGTCTTCCACATCAAGAACTGGATAGAGTTGAGGTTGTTTAGCCTGAAGTAGAAAAGGCTGTGAGAGATCTTATTGTGGCCTCCCAGTACTTAAAGGGGGCTTGTAAGAAAGACAGGGACAAATATTTTGGCAGGGCCTATAAGCAACAGGACAAGGGGTAATCATTTTAAAGTAAAGGATGGTAGATTCAGACTAGATATAATGGAGAAATCTTTTACAGTGAGTGTGGTGAAACACTGGTAACAAGTTACCCAGTGAGATGCTAGATGCCTGATCCCTAGAAACAGTCCAGGTCAGGCTGGATGGGCCTTTAAGTAGCCTGATATGGTAGGAGAGGCCACTGCTCATTTAAGAGGGGTTGGACTAGATGACCTTTAAAGGTACCTTCCACCCCAAAGCATTCTATGCCTCTATGACCAAATGCATCTTGCTCAACTGGCCAGTAGGAATGCAGAAAACACTTGTAAGCTTCCAGTTCTTTTTTAAGTTTACTTAAGATACAATGTCAGTGGGAAATTTTACATTCCTGATGAAAATGTGAAGCAGAAATATCAAGGAGCATGGATCAATAATATTATCAGCCCCACGTGTAAAGAGCTTCACATCAAACTGTAGCTCCTCACTACAGAATAAAATTACACAGCTTCTCAAAAATATTCAGTGATTTTACTTTTTTTTCTAACGGTGCACATGAACAGCAATGTCATACATTTTCACCTAATACAAGTATTTTTCTCTATGTGAAGACATTTTTTTTTCAAAGACATTAGTCCTTCTAAAACAGTGCCACTTCATTTGAAAACTAAGAAAACCCTAAGTATGCAAAGAGAAATGCAACATCTTACTCACCTGCATTGGAGCCTGTCAAGTTGTAACGTGCATTCAACTTTTTAATGATATTTTCATGGATTTGATACCAGTCACTCTCTGTGTTGCACCTAGAAAAATAGTAATTTTTTTAACTCTGAAACAGGAATATGAGTTTTTCAGACTAGCTTCACCATGTATCTCTAAACAAATTCCCTGTTGTTCACAAAACTAATAACATGACAGGGCCTAATAATGCCCCATGAAACTCTGTTTTGATGGAAAGAGTTAGAGTGCTCTTACCATTTAAGAGAGGCACCATGTTTCGCATGGCAGAGGGTGGAAGAAAGATAGAAACAATTACACCCAGGAGTTCAGCCATGACCAAGTTCATCATCTGTACGGATCTACCCTTCAGTCCTAAACCATACAGAATTCTATCTTGTGACACACAAGAGAAAACACAGGACTCAGGGCTGGTCTTAGCAGACAGAAAAAACTGAGCACTTCAAAGTTAATTACAACATGATGTGATCTTCAGGAGGTAGTCACTGGAAGAGCAATTTACATTTCAATGTACAGCTAGAAAATAGTTGCATTGCCATAAGGGAAAACTGACCATGTTCTAATAATCACTTTTCACGGTTTAGTTTGGAGACACTCTTGGTATCAAAAAAAAAAAAAAAAAAAAAAAAAAACAAACAAAACCCAGAATATGAGAATATGATAGGCAGACTAATACAACAATTTGTTAACCAACAGTGAATATTTACTTGTCTTTAATGTCCTGGGACTCTAGGTAAGAGCCAGTTCACATGTCCACTATCACACTAAACTGCTGTTCTGCAGCAATGATTCCAGCAGCACTGATTCAGCACAGAGGAGTACACAGAAGGGGACAAAGGCTGTCTTCACGATTGGACTGCTAGCCCTGGGAGGGGCAGAACTTCCTCACGTGCATGACAACGTGTGTCCTAGGTTTATATACTTCAAACAAACCACTCCACAAAATAGTTCTTACTATAGTATCCAAGATCAGCAAGAAATTACATAAACTGTGCTGCTACAACTAGAAAACTGAACTTTCTTCCAATTACCACCAGCCAAAATCCACTAATCAACCACTCGTTTTAATATCACCTTTTGATTTTTCGCTCTGCATCAATGCCTTTTATAATTTTTATCTCCATTATCTAATTGCTTCATTTCACAGAAAGATATTCTGCCTGCTTTTTTTCCATAAAGCAGTCCTAAAAGCACTTCATGCTGCCATTAAGAAACAGAGCTTCGGAAGCTCTTGCAAGGATGTGAAAAATTCTGAAACACACACAAAGATCTAAAAGGATGTAACCTTTTATCTTTAATACTATCACAGTTTTTTAAGGCATCTGTAGAACTAGCCAAAATACTGAAATTATAACACAAAGAAAAAAGATAAATTAGCTACTATACCTTTTTGGAACATAAAGGAGCTACAGCTCATACTCACACTGCATTTAACGTTGCTGCTTGTGATGCAAACCAACTCCAAGGTACTTTTAAAAATAAAGAAAAAAATGTTCCTTACATGTATACTTTTAAGACGAGGTCATCCTTTGAATCTCCTGCCAACAAATCTGCAATACTGAGGACTGCACAGCCAAAAGGCCGTCTATATTGTACATTGCAGGCATTTTTCTTCTCTCCAGCACCCATTCGCCCTGCCAAACAAAACACATATTTGATGCATAATCCATGAAACTGTCTGTCTTAAAACCACAGAAGGGAGGCAGAGAGCAATGCAGCTCAGTATAGTGACAGGTTTGAGTACACAATGCCAAGTGTACTCATTGCAAATCTGATCCATCTTTATACTGCATAAAGGTAACAAACAGTACAGGAAGCCCATAAATATGTGGTGATCTTGAAAGGTATCAGACCAGAGGTCCTGCTCATCCTCTCATGACCTCCACTCAACAAACACTGCTTTCTGATACCCACTGACAGCACACTCATGACACCAACATATTAAATTTAGAGTTAAGACATGACAGTGTTCAACATTTGCTGTCCAGTAAGAATTATTTTACTGTGGTTGTTGCTACCCATGGTTTATATAAAAGGTGTTGTGATTGAGCTATTACAATTTAGTAATCAAATGCTGCTTTCAAACAGGCAACTGGGTGGTAAGGGAGTAATTGACCAGCTGCAGAAAAATCAAGTAGAGATGAAATACAGGGAGGAAAGATCAGAAAGGGCAGACAATTTATGATAAGGAAAGAAAGAAGACAGTCAAGGCAAATGGTTTTGAAACAAAATATTTTCCTAGCTTTTTCTATTTGATTTAAATGCACTTGATCAATCTCCTTGCTGTGTTCCTGCCATTTTAGACTGTCCTTTTTCTAGCCATTTAACTCAATTGTGCGCTGGCAGCTGTGCATCGTTCCCACCAAGTCTTAAATTCTGACAAGAAAAGCCTGTGGTTGCAGTCACTCCAGGGCAATGCCTCCTCCAAATATTCCTATGCCTCACAGCAGCTAGAAGAGTAATTGTTCATTTTCACACCATGTCGCACATAAATCTTATTTTAACTTTTTAGTATTTCAGTGGCTTATTTATAGACTTGACAGAGAATATATTTGAAACCTATACAATAGGAAAAATTCTACTCCTCATTCTTCTTTAAAGTATTTATTCTTACCAAATATTTACCACACTTTTTCCCAGTCCTTGCCAATAAAAACAAAGCACAGTATTCTGTGCGTGAGAACACAAGGAAAAATTATTCCTCATAGCAGTAAAATAGTGATTACTTTGTAACAGGTTGCTTCTGAACTCAGTACAACTTAGAGCAACTGTATTTCAAAGCAAAGTACCTTTCAAAAATAGGGAGAAATTATATTTAGTGCTGCAGTGATGCAACTATAAACAGTTTACAAACAAACCAAAATATCTAGGAAGTCAGAAGCAGATCCAAAGCTTATTGTTTCACATCAGTACAGCCCAGAGGATAACTTCCCAAACACAACACAAACCTACTTCTTTTTTTTTTAGCTTTGATCTACGCGACTCGGTCTCCATCTATAGCATCAGAAATTAAAATAATTATAAGCTTTTCTCCATTTCTCTCCATCTCCCCTTCTTAAAAGGGTCAAGGAGAAGACAAAATTAATCTGAACAATTTCAGATATACATCAGGTATTATATACTAATTAGGTACATTAATTTCCCAGGCAGGTTTTTCTATGAACAAAAGATGCTTGAAATTACTCTCCTCAGAACAAGGATGGACTCCCAAGGACAACTCCATCATCTTAACACAGTTCATGTTTGACTTTTGCCTTTTTTTTTTTTTTGTTTTGTGACAGCAGCAAAATATTCTGCATCCAAACTCAGCAGCACATTTGAAAAAATAACACAAAACAATGCTCAGAAATTCAAAGAGAGTTTTCCATCAAAATGCAGGCATTTTTCTTTTCAAAAAATTTACTGAAAGATCTAACCAATCTAACAAACCCCAAAGCTACCCCAAGCAGTTTTCTTTTATTTACTGTCATGTGTCTAACAAATGTAAGATTCCTACTCACAGATGATTATACCTACCTATTCGGATAATGTGCACAGTGATATAGATGTCCTTCCTGAGTTCACTGCTGCCCAAATCCTGCACAAGATCAGAACCTTGTTATTTCTGACTCCTGATTAAAATATGACATTTAAAGAGATCTTTACATACTGTTTTCATTGCCAGTGGAAGTGATAAATGAACAGTGAGGTCATTTATATCAATAACAAATTATCCCTTCAACACTTTAAATTGGCAGTCATACACTCGAAACCACTGTCCTAGAATACCAGGGGCAGGAATACGCTGTAATGCAGCAGAATTGGTGGGAGGACAGAAAAGACTCACTGTATGCTTTGAACTCCAGTGATGCATTTGTGTAATTCCTAATACTCTGAAAGCACAGGGAGTGACGCACTAACTGGTCCTTGCTGGAGAGATAAAGACTGGTACATATGCCCACATGGAAGTTTACATGAGTGTCCACATATTGCCAGAAAGCATTAACCTTGGGAGTTCAGCAAAATGCTTCAACTACCCTTTAAAGCTGATGTTTTTGACAATGTAAAAGCTCAGGGAGCAGTTCTGAGTCAACACAGAGTAACAGTTTAATCTAACTTTTTGATTTTCAATACCCAGCACAACAAAGATTGAGAACAGGAACAGGAAGAACTCACCACAAAAAGAGAGCAGTGTCTTTCAGGTTTTTCTGGACATTTTGGCAAACCATTTCTATTCAGTCTTAAAAAAAATCTTTCACTGTAAGAAAGCAAATGACAGACATCTTGAACAACACCACAAGAAAGTGGATCCTATTTCCAGCTGAACTTTCCTCAAGATACAAAAGAATGAATTAATTTCTTTCTAAAAGTTTCAACCATATTAATTAAAAAAAGGAGAGAGTTGTAAAGGGTGGTGATTTACTTAACTATCTAATAAAATTAATAAAAATTCAATACAAAATAGAAGATTTGTCAATTAGAAGAACGATATTGTATATCCCAGTACACAGAGAAACACAATGAAACCTATTTAGCCTAGAATTGACATTGGATGTGTAGTATGTTGGTATTGATTCTTGCTAAACGAATGTCAGCACTGCCCTGCTTGTATTCAACCACTATTCTTTTTCACAGAGAGGAAGATGATCATTGGGGTCTTTTTATTTTTCCTACTTAAAACTATCAGAATCTCTGACTAGAGTATGCTGTTTTGTGCAGTCTTGCAAGAGTCTTTGAAGTCTGAACAGGGCAAATGTCATTTGCAGAATTCTGTTTTGCAATCGACTGTGAGCTGTTAAATTCTGCAGCTGATATACATGTTAATACTTCTACTAGGGAGAAGCAGAGAATTTCTTTTTCAGAATAGAAGAGGGCACAAGACACCATTGAAAGATAAATTGATTTTTGAAACATTTCTCTTTAATAGCAGGTCCGTTATGGAAAATCTCTAAGCACATTTCTCAATTCATATATGGGAAGTTTATGAAAACTCAAGCCTTCCATGTTTTGGATAATTGTCTCCAAGATACAGACTCACAGGGAATTTAGCAATCATATTTCTGCAGAAAGATATGCAAGAAGAGACGAAGAATGAATTCTGAAGTTTCTCTTCATCCTCTAACCTCCAGCCCCAGATGGCCAGACATCAGAGTCTGGATACCCTGTAATGTTCAGATTCAAACCAAAATTTCCAAAGCACAACTAGGTTTGTTTCTCAGCTGTATCCACCTCTTTTGCTTATCCCAGAGGCTAAACATGGTTTACCACTACTGTATTCCATCCACAGCTTTACAAAATGTAGTTGGAAAATCACTAGGAATACGATGGGTAAGATCCAATTCAGTAGAGGCTAATTACATCTTTATTGCACCAGCATTTGCCTTGTAGAAAAACTGCATCGATCATTCACAGAATCAGAGTCATTCACATTGAAAGGGACCTCAGAAGGCCTCTAAGTCCAACTCACTGCTCAAAGCAGGGTCAGCTATAAGGTTAGATTAGCGTGCTCAGAGCTTTAGCCAGTCAGGTGTTGAAAACCTTCAGTTATGGAGACCACACAGCCACTCTGGCAAACCCATTCATGTCTGACTGTCCTCATTATTTTCTTCATATGCAGATGGACTTTCCCTTGTTTCAGTTCCTACCCCTTCTCTATCATTATTCCACCAAGCACCACTGATGCTACTGATTTTCTTGCAGCTACATGCAGCTGACCTAGCTCCCCTCCAAACTGCGGCTTTTCGAGCCTGAACAAGCCTCACTGCCTCCTAGGGTAGAAACTCACATCTGCAACCAATGCAAGACCTTCTGCTGAACTTTCTTGAGTTTATTAATATTGGTCTTGTGCTGGAGAACCCAAAACTGGCATGGCATAACTAATATTGAGCAGGGGATGATCAGTTCTCTAAGTAACTGGCTCTTTTCTTCTTGACACAGGTTGGGATGCTGTTACACTCAAAAGCACATTTCTTTACAGCTAAGTCTGGAGAATGCTTTATTTTTTTATGTGCCATCTATCCAGTCTGAACCTGCAAACACACAGACTTGTTCACTGTGATTATTTGAAAACATTTGTGCAATCCTCAGCTATGGGGCTTTTTTATCAGGCAGCACAAAAGGCAGAACCTAAGAATAGCAAAGTAGATTTCAAATACCTCAAAGTACATGAAAATGCTGTTTTCTCAGGAAAAAATCCCGTTTTATGATATAGCTAACTTCTGCAGCTTAGGTCACCATGGAAACTTTAAAACACAGTTTTAAAGATTGTTTATGCGAGTATATTTTTACAGAGAAACAAGTTGGGATTTTGCTGGTGATCTGAAAATGGTTTTCAAAATAATTCCACTCTTTCATTTAGATTTAGCTCATTTGCAGTATGGGAAAGTATGGTAAAAAAAAAAAGTGCAGAGCTTTGTTTCTAGGTCTCAAACAAAGTTACTGTACATTGCAAAAGAATTATTATTTGTATTACCAAAGCAGCTAAAGCTTTAGGGCCCTATTATGTTGGCCGCAATGCAAAACTGAAAAAAAAATTAAAAAAATTTTTCTCTGTTCCAGCAGTTACAATACAGCTTCTGTGCATTGAAGCCTGCAGTACATTGGTGTGCTTCAATACAGATTTGGCCAACACAAGGTGATTCTGAATTTTACCACCTTATCTTCAGGTTTTAGAACTATTTGAAAGTAATGCTTACATATCCACCACATTTCATTACATTTTTTGTCTTTAAAGCAACCGCTAGACATGCTGGTACAAATAAAAATACCATTCAACAAGAAACTGTGGATAAGCTATCCTCATAGCTTAGTTATTAACTGGCAAATAATTAATTTAACTGGGAGCATATTCCATATCTATTGAAACGTACATTCTGCAGAAACAAAGGTACTTGTTTTGAAATCTTCCTACTCAATATCCATTGTGATACAAAATTTTCAAGTGCTGCTTATACTCACAGATCATAAGATTATGATTCAGAACACAATTAAAAGCCAAGGACTTTTGTCATGCCACAAAGAAATGCACTGATTGCAACAGATATATAATGGTTACGAAGATCTAATTTCCTCATTTGAATTTGAAATTTTGTTTGACTGATGCATAGGACCCCGTGGCAATGAAAAAAGGAAACTGAAAACAACAAACAATGAAAAAAATGAATCCTTTTCCAGTGCCTTGACGCGTCTTTGCGCTTGAAATATATCACGGTACTAGTTACAGCTCAGACTGAAATGGTTGTCTTTGAACATTACCAGGGAGCAAATGCAAGCAGTTAGACTGGTAAGATTAGGGGGGGAAATAGCATTCATATCTAAAATATGCACGTGCATTTATGTACCATTTCAAAGGATTTCTATAGAGATGGACAGGTTGAGGAATAGAAACAATTTTCCTAAAACAAAATACAGAATTCCCAACATCTGAAAGCTTGGCTTCAAACAGCAGCAAAAAATTCCAGAGTGTTAAACCAAGGGCTAGTAGCCTACTGCACAGCAGCTTCCTCAGCAGTCAATTACACATCCATATATATGGCAGATACCCACAGCAGTTCCCCAAAGCAGAAATATCTTTCCTTTATATTAAAATGATTCGATTCTAGTTTAGACTGCAATCATTTTTTTTACGAGCACCAATCTCACCACTTAAACATGCTGTACACATTTAAACCCTGCTGTCTTCCTACTGAAAATAAGGAAATAACTAATGCTGGAGAGATTAATTTAAGAAGGTCAACAAGGGATTTTTGTACTGTAACTTCCCTTGCATTAGCAAACTAACAATGTGTTCCAAATCTGCAGGCTTATGGCAAGCATTTAAAAGAAGCCTGGCAACAAACTGTTCTATTTTCATAAGTGACCCCTATTTCCTTACTATTACCAGGAAAACGCTACCAGTCACATGTTACCGGTCTAGACAGATTGCTTGTTCTATGATTTATAAACACCCTATCAAAGAAATAGTCAGTTTTATAACACATGGCATATTCTTGTGGTAAAGCTATGTCATCAAATAGTCATAGCTTTTGGTATAGCTTCATTTTCAGACATCTTTATAAATGCTCTCTTCTTAAATATCTGTTACAGTGATTTCTAAAGCAAATAATGAAAGACAATAGGAGAACACTGCCATATAATTCACTACTCAAGTGTATCACATCCCAGAACACTGTTACTATACCCTCATTAAGAACTTGAATCTGATCTGACATCATTTACAGCTAAAGGATCATTGACTGCATAAAACCAAAACCAGACACAAAATGTTATCCTAGTACTTAGTGGTGAAATAGAGAGAAATGTGGTATAGCTTGTCATATGTTTCTGAAGTAAAGATAATAAAGCCTTAAAAGTATATTCTTTATCAGAGAATAATTGAATAATAAATGTACTGACATGACTTAGCAGAACAAGCTGTTCCACAGTAAATCAGCCCCTGTATTTAACTACGTTATGCACTTAGGAAAACCATACCTAAATTTCTAATTATAAAATAAATAGCAATGAGCAAGGGATGGGGGGGAAGAATAATGAGTAGTGTGAGAATAGGATCTTAGCCAATTCTAGATAAGGATCAAAGCATTAACACTAACAAAAATAAATTAAGCAAAACTATATTATAATGTTACATCAATGTTTATCTTCATGTCTCATAGTCACACTGACGATATGTGTGAGGAAAGGAGAAGAAAAACATTTTCAAATGCCAGCTTTGTGCTATTTGGAGCCTGGTTTCCCTTGGTTAGCTGTACAGTTAATGAATAAAAAAGAAAAAGGAAAGAAGAAAGGGAGATGGAAGAGGAAAAGGGTGGGGGAAAAAACCCAAATACATGTAGTTACATCAGGCTCCTGCCCTCATCTTCTATGTCTATAAATTGAAGACAGCCTTAAGAAACTAGCTTTTATAAACACATCCTATATTATTTTTTATATTTGCAACTGTATTTTAACCGAGAAGTAGCATTACGTATTTCTTAAAAAAATTAACAAGTAACTAAGGAAACAGTAATTTGATTAGTTTTTATGAGGTACCAGCGGCCAAAGGATGGCGATACAGTTTTAAAAAACAGACAGCACGCTGGAATCTATCAGCTAAACTAAAGAAACAACATACACCAGAAGCTACAGCTCTCAGTAATATTGAGCTTAGTCTGCCACCGTGGATAAACATTTTGCAAGCACAGCATTATCAGTGCACAGACCTACAGATCCTTTAAGCTGAATGGCAATCCTGACTATTATCCTAAGTCACTGACTGAAGTAGCAGCATGGACGCAAGCAGATTTGCCATATCTTTCCCTAAAGATGGAAATTAAACTTGAAGACAGCAGGAGGAACTGGTAAAAGCGAAGGGAAACAAAAGCATTTAAGAAAATCCCCTCCTTCCAGCAGTACCTGGACTTCTACGCATTCATCACCATTTTGGTGCTTACAAATAGCACACCTGCATTCTTTTGTGCCAGCCCTGAGACAGCTTTCAACCATCGCCAGTGCAACCGCGACATGTTCTCAATAAGGTGACGGGTCAAACCACCAGAATACTACTAGTGTGGAATATATCTCATCACCTCAATCTGTCATAAATACATCATGGCTGGTGCACATACAGCTATTCTAAGACTGCACTCATTTCTGAATGCAAATAATCATTTAAGTTCCACCAGCTACAAGACAGGTCACTTCTTGCAGTGCTTTCATTACTGCAATTAAAAAGAATTATTTCTCACATCACTTTTTAATTGTTACAATACAAAGAGTAAGAGTTAATTGTTAATGAATACAAGACACCTGATTGACACCCTAAGTTTCTCCTGCTTGAGTTAGTTTGTCTGCTTTAAAAAGCATCTGTTTACACAAGGTCAGATCAAAGATCTGCATAAGCTAGGCAGATACAACTGTTTCACTGAACATAGGTATTCACGAGAGGAACTGTGCTACATCATGAAATACAAATGATTACTAAGACATTCTCACACTTGGAAACAGCACACCTGTACTTGTTAATTTGAAGGCATATGAAAATTACAATTAAAACCAGGCTCTGACTCCACATACAATACAAAACCAATTCATTTCAAAGTGTTTTCTCATTAAACTACACCTACATCTTTTTTAGAAACTCAGTTCTACCACTTCTATCTCATTTTACTTGTCCATAAATGTAGTTATTTTCCTCCAAATTCATATGCAGTAACTGCCATAGAACTGCTGAATAGGACAGTCTGGGCAGTCAGGCCAATGCAAATAGGCTTGCTGAAATGCCAGCTCCTCAAAAAAATACTTGGAACACTACCCTGAGGTAAAATGCTTGTAATTCAAGAATGGTCAGTATTTAAACAGCATTTTATCAAAAATGTCTCACTAATGACAGCAAATTACACAGCCTTGTACAAAATCAGATTAAAAGAATGATATGTAATAATTATTAAGTCATCTAGAAGCTCTTATAGTCAGGATGAAGTCTTTTGATCATCTGGCAATGAAGGGCAATATAAACCTGTAGAAAAGACATTTATTATAAAAGGCCAAAACATTTGGCCCAAAATGCAGCTGTGCCAAACATTCCTTTCACATACATTCAATTCCGCTACCTAAACTATATCTGCTTTATACTATTTGCTGTTGTCAAGCAGGTAAAACTGAGTTACCAACAAAATTACTCACTTGTAAGCGATAAATAAAATATAGTTTTGCTACTGACAGCTGAAAGCTAAATAAATAAACATTAACAGGTACAAGGGAGAACAAGGATAGCCCTGCAGAAAGATACCAAACCACTGATTTCTCACTGATTCCCATGTGAGTTCAGATCAGAGTTCCCAGGGTCAAAACCAAGGAAAGAATAAAAATAAATAAATAAATAGATCTTCCACACATTGCAATGTAACTAAGAAGCTTAAGTTCTGATGTTTGATTATTCTCTGCTGAGTATTTATGGGTGAGGCTATTGGTTGCTGCAAGTGTCTTTTACTTCACTTTAACTGTTTTACTTTGCAAAATAACAAACAAAAATGTGATTAACAGGTACAGTGATTGATTGGGAAGGCACTTTAGTGTTCTCACCTCTGATGTGGAAGAACTCCACAGCAGACAGTTCGAGTCAGTATTCTCAAACGAAAAGCATTATTCACTTGCACATGCTTCACATTTCCAGTCTGACAAGGACCAGAAAGACTTTTTAGCTAATCTCTGACAATTGCTACTCCAAAATTTCTCCCTGTCTAAGAGAAGACCTATGACTTTTACTGCTTCACTACTGCTGCCAAGAGAAGGCTGACTGACTATATTCCTGCACGTAGGAATCTTTCTGCTTATAATGAGTAATTGGAAAAAATGAGGTACATTTTCTGAAGGGAACATTTTCCAATTTCTAGAACTTCAGGCTTCTCCTTTAAACTGTTTTTTATAACCCTACAGTTACTTCCAATTACAAACATGACAAACACATTCTTGTCCACAAGTACAAATCAGCAAGTGTTTTGTCCTACACAAGCCAATAACAAAATAATTAGGCCTGCTTATATATTGTGTGTATATATAAACATCTGAATATAAAGGATGATTTTTTTTTTTTTTAAATTAGCAGCCACATTGACAAATGCCCTTAGTTACCTGTCTAAAGAGCTATTTTTATTCCAAATTCATAAAGGATTGTTAATAGAGCAGTAGCTGCTCTCTTGCTACAGTGACCTTTACATTTCATTCAAGGTGTTCCAACTCTACTGCTAAGATCATGACTACCACCTGAATGAGCAGGAGGTAAATAAAACCAGGCTGGTTTTGGTTTGTCTTGTTTCTAAGGAGGCACATAAAAGAGTAATGACTGACTAAACCAGAATGGAGGATTCTCAAAAAAAAAAAAAAAAAAGAAAAAAAAAAAGAAAAGAAAATCATACTAGCGAGAAAAGCGAAGACACTTAATCTCTCAAGCACCTATGAGGTATAGATATATGCACACTGATTTTGTGTAATTCACTGTAGCACAGTTTTAATACTGTGGAAGGATGAGATATTTTTGTGCACATTGCACAGGAAATTGATAGTAACATTGAGCTATCCTACACTACGATACACTAAAAGTGCCCATTATGCTTTCATGGAAATACTATAAAGTAGAAGTAGCTCTAAGCTAGTTCAGTGCTTCTGGTTTCCATTTCTCTCTCTATCAGGAAACCTGGTAGCTCGTTTAGCTCAAATCCCTGCCCTCCAGAGGAGGCACATCTGCAAGGAGAAAGTCCGGATCCAAGGCAACTTCAAGACAAAAAGCATCTTTGCAAAATGTGGAGGTATCTAGGTAATAGTTTCCAAGGAATGGTATTAATGAAGTGTGGTTTACAGACATTAAAAAGCAGTATTTTGGGGAGAAATGGCAGAGTAGCCTACCACCTAATGACAGATAAAACATTATACAGGGCACTTAGATTGTGCATGACATGGCATCGTACTGAGCACATTTTCATGATTTTTTTTTTTTTTAAACAAAATTCTTGCTGAAAAACTACAACATTGTCCAGTTCAAACTCTGCCTCTCTAGTCAGTGCTCACTCCTCCCAGAAATTCTCAGCTACTGGGATCAGATAACTTAGCCGGAGATAGTTAAAATATATCTCTTAACAACTGGAAAAAAAACACACACTTTTTTTCCCAGAATGACATACATTCTCATAAAAAATCGTAGAAATGACACACTCTCTTTATGCCGTGTTATTTATTAATGAAGCTTCTGAATTTCTATGACATTCAGAAACACAAAACTTAAATGTCAGAAAATCGGATATTTTTCATACAGGAGCAGAAAATCTGAATATCAACTAACGCGCATGCATGTATGCACATACATAAAAATTCTTTCTCCCTACCACTCCAGCTTCTGTATTTGAAATACACTGCATCATCTGAAATTATATCCAAATCTGGTTTTAAAGCACCTGCCCAATCATTTCCCAAACCTAGTTTTCCTCTTCTCTGATCACAGAATCATAGGATGATTTAAGTTGAAAAGGAAATTAAAGACAACCTAGTTCCAACCTCCACCTCCTATGGGCATGGACACCTTCCACTAACCTAGCCTTGAACATTTCCAGGGATGGGACATCCATAACTTCCCTTCACAACCTGTTCCAGTGCCTCATCAGCTTCACAGTAAGAAAAGTCTTCCTAATACCTAAACTATATCTACTCTCTTTCAGCTTAAAATCATCCTATCACTGCACTCCCTAACAAAGGGCTCCTCCTCAGCTTTCCTGTAGACCCCTTTTAAGTACTGGAAGACAGCTATAAGGTCTCCCTAGAGATTTCTCTTCTCTAGGTTGAGCAGCCCCAACTCTCTCAGCCTGTCCTCACAGCGGAGGTGCTGCCACCCTCTTATCATGTTCATGGCCATCCTCTGGACTTGTTCTAACAGATCCATGTCCTTCCTGTGCTCAAGACTCCAGAACTGAACAAAGTCCTCCAGGTGATGTCTCACAAGCAGAATAGAAGGGGAGAATCACTTCCGTCACCCTGCTGGTCACACTTCTTCTGAGACAGCCTGGGATACAGTTGGCTTTTTAGCCTGCAAGATGTCAGAATAAAATAAAGGAGCAAGGGTATGGAAAGAACACGGGAAGGAACAATAGATGCCACACACTGAATACAACAAAGACATTGAACAGGGCTGGACCCAGCACTGAGCCCTGGGGAACCCCACTTGTCACTGGCCTCCAGCCTCCATTTCCCACCACTCTCTGGGCCCGGCCATCCAACCAGTTTTCCACCCAGGAGAGTGTGTGCCTGTCCAGGCCAGAGGCTGACAGTTTCCGTAGCAGGATGCTGTGAGAAACTGTGTCAAAGGCTTTACTGAAGTCCAGGAAGACCACATCCACAGCCTTTCCCTCATCCAGTAGACAAGTCACTTTGTCATAGAAGGCGATATAAGATGCTGATACACTTTGCAAAAAAAGCCTTTAACCATTCTCTTACTATACCAAAATCCTTTAAGATTTTCCTAGCATAAGGGGGTACTGAAATACTTGTTTCTTAAAGGGAAGAAAACTGACATTATGGCTTTTTTCTAAAATAAAAATAAATAAATAACAATTAAAAGAAAAATTAGAGCACAAAGTAGTAAATATTTTGACCAACAAAATGTGGATCTTAGCTTTTGGCAAGTGATTTAATAGACTCAAAGCAAAAGCAGAACTGAAAAAAGAAAAGTATAAAAACACTGAAGATGTGTATGAATGTCATTTAAAAAGGTGAGGGTGAGAGTACAACAAAGGAAGAGTAATCTTCTCGTTCTTCAATATAGTCTGTAATTTACACAACTATTAGGCATATAATCAAAAGCTTACAAAATAAAAATGCAATTTCTTTTCACTAGCCTTGCATAAACACCCTATTCCTCTTTGTGCTGCTTAAGAATCTGTGTTCATTTGAGGGCACTATGATAGTTACAAACAAGGTTGTTCAAGGTGATAGGAAAAGGAGGATTAGCATGCCAACTTATCTCTGCTGCTCAAACAGATGGGGCCAGAGGCATCAATCATTTGTGATAAGAAGTTCATATCATATTGACACAGACACAAAGTGGATATCAACGAGAGAAAATTTTGCTGCATTCCATCCTTCTGAAGTGCTGCCTTGAAATTATCTTATTAAAAGCATTGTTATTTGGACAATGTTAGAACATTAAGAAAACGGTTTAGAAAACATAATTCTACACTGAGTGACACATTGCGGATTTAAGAAAAAGAATTTCTACAGCAATATGTTGGCATAACAGAGGCACAAACTCTACATAAATGTAAAGGTCAGAAGAACAACTGGGACTTGGGCAGATGATGCAGCATCCTTATGCATACTCATCAATACCAAGAACAGCATCCACAATTTGAATGGAACAAATGTAGGCAGCAGACTTAATGTCCTCTGTTCCCTTTTTCATAATACACGCCCCAGTGTTATTAGTGTTTTCAAAAGTCTCTTAAAAACAGGCAAGATCTCTGGAGAGCAATGTACTACAAATATAAATACAGTCTTAACAGCATCCACACTGGAAATGTAGGTATTTCAGAAAACATTGGGACATTTAATTTTTTTTAAAACAGTCATCTAGTAAATATTTTTGGGGTTTTTTTGTTTGTTTTTTTTTTTTTTTTTTTTTTTTTTTAGTAACAGCAGAATATTCTTGTGGCAGAGTCTCGGCAAATTGTGCACGTTGTCTGGAAAAGAGGTGAGGTGTTACTTTGTCCCTTGCAACTTGTTAAACTGATTCTATTAAAAGCTGATAAGTGAGATCGTTCAAGAATCCGATAAAAAAATCAATATACTTTTCATTAAAGGAATGGTAGTTTTATAGCTCCTGTGTAAATGGGTCTTCTGGCTACACTAAGGTCATCACTGCTTCAATAAACTGCTCTCTTGGGTAAATGATGTAAGTACATGTTGGGCAAAAGCAAATACTATAATCAGTTGTCTTTTATTTCTCAAAAAGTCTACCACTACAAAACCACTATCTGTGTAATGTGTTGAAATACATACTACTGACTTTGTAAGTGTTATCTAACTGCAGGAAAAGAGGTTCATTTCATTCACTTTTGTGCTGCTAATAGACAAAGATATCCCCAAAGCAATCATCACCACACTCTTCACTACTCTAAATGCTGGGAATCTAAGCACCTTCATATTCCAACTCTGAAACCAGAAGCCAGTGATAATTTCTTAGGAACAGAAAAAACATAAATAATTTTACAAATCTCATAAATGACCAAACATTACAGTAGATTTCTAAAGCACCTAATACACAGCATCAGAACACAGGATCGTTCATTGCACTCCGCTTAAATGTTGAAAACACATGTTTTTAGTCCTTCTTTGGAGCTCTAACAATGTCTTAACCAAAGTTTAAACTTGGTTAAAGTGCATGTTACATTAAATTATCTTCATTCAGGTGTCTATAACCCCTTTTAGGTCTGAAACTGTATTTGTAGAGCGATTGTAATGGCTAAAAAAATTGTTTAAGTCTCAAAGTAAAAATTTACATAAGTAAAAATGAGTTACTCCATGTTTTACATTATTTTCCCCTATTCGGACTATGATTCTATAATATCAATCATACCTACACTATTTAATGATTACATGAGTTTGAGTCAGGTGTTTGCTTTTGAAGAAAATCCAATTGCCTCGACATTTTGATTCACAACTTCAAGCTAGTACACTGCATTTCTTCTGCATAAAACTAAACTGGAACATGTGCTCTTGCCACTTGATCCACATAACTACAGTTAGCCCAAAGGAATATCCTTAAAACAAGTCACAAGTGGTGCCCCTCAGGGCAAAGTGCTGGATCCAGTACTGTTCAATATCTTTATCAGTGACCTGGATGAAGGGATTGAATGTACCCTTAGTAAGTTCATGGGTGACAGTAAGCTAGGGAGAAGTGTTGATCTGCTTGAGGGTAGGATGGCTCTGCAAAGGGATCTGAATGGGCTGGATCAGTGGACTGGGACCAACAGGATGAGGTTCAATGGCATGAGGTTTAACAAGGCCAAGTGCCGGGTCCTGCACTTTGGGCACAACAACCCTATGCAGAGCTACAGACCAGGAGAGGTCTGGTTAGAAAGCTGCCTGGAGGAGAAGGACCTGGGGGTGTTGGTTGACAGCCGACTGAACATGAGCCAGCAGTGTGCCCAGGTGGCCAAGAAGGCCAATGGCATCCTGGCTTGTATCAGAAACGGTGTGACCAGCAGGTTCAGGGAGGTTACTCTCCCTCTGTACTCGGCACTGGTGAGACTGCACATTGAATCCTGTGTTCATTTCTGGGCCACTCACCACAAGAAGGATGTTGAGTCTATGGAGCGAGTCAGAGAAGAGCAACAAAACTGGTGAAGGGGCTGGAGAACAAGCCCTATGAGGAATGGTCAAGAAAGCTGGGGTTGTTTAGCCTGGAGAAGAGGAGGCTGAGGAGAGACCTCATTGCTCTCTACAGCTACCTGGGAGGAGGTTGTGGAGAGGAGGGTGCTGGCCTCTTTTCCCAAGTGACAGGGAACAGGACAAGAGGAATCTCCCCTCTCCACCAGGGGAGATTTAGGCTAGACATTAGGAAAAAATTTTTCACAGAAAGGGTCACTGGGCATTGGAACAGGCTGCCCAGGGAGGTGGTTGAGTCACCTTCCCTGGAGGTGTTTAAGGCATAGGTGGACGAGGTGCTGAGGGCATGGTTTGATGTTTGATAGGAATAGTTGGACTTGATGATCTGGTGGGTCTCTTCCAACCTGGTTATTCTATGAAAGCCAAAAGCAGACTCCTGCACTTTGACACAACAGCCCCATGCAGTACTGAAGGTTTTGGGAAGAATGGCTGGAAAGCTTTCGTTGACAGCCAGCTGAACATGAGCCAGCAGTGTGCCCAGGTGGCCAAGAAGGTCAATGGCATGTTTGCTTGTATCAGAAATGGTGGTCAGCAGTACCCGGGAAGTGATTCTGCCCCTGTACTCAGCACTGATGAGGCTGCACCTTGAATACTGTTTTCAGTTTTCATAGAATGATAGAATCACTAGGTCAGAAAAGATCTTTGAGATCATCAAGTCCAACTGTACCTGTTCACTGCTAAATCATGTCCCTAAGCACTTCATCTACCTAGCTTTTAAATACTCCAGGGATGGTGACTCAATCACCTCCCTGGGCAGCCTGTTCCAGTGCTGGATGACCCTTTCAGTGAAGAAGTTTTTCCTAATGCCCAATTTGAACCTCCTCTGGCAAAACTTAAAGCCATTCCCTCTGGAGCTTGCGCAGAGGAAGGCAACAAATCTGGTGAAGGGTCTAGTGCACAAGTGTTATGAGAAGCATCTGAGCAAACTGGAGAGGTTTAGTCTGGAGAAAAGGAGACTGAGGGGAGACCTTATCATTTTCTACAACTACCTGAAGGGAGGTTGTGGCAAGGTGGGTGCTGGTCTCTTTTCCCAAGTAACATAAGATAGGACAAGAGGAAATGGCTTCAAGTTGTACCAGGAGAGGTTTAGACTGGATATTAAGAAAAATTACTTCACTGAAAGCTTTGTCAAACTTTGGAACAGGCTGCCCAGGGAACTGGTACAGTCACTATCCCTGGAGGTATTTTAAAGATATATAGATGTGGTGCTTAGGGACATGGTTTAGTGGTGAACTTGGCAGTGTTAAGACTTACAGTAGGACTTGATGATCTTAATGGTCCTTTCCAACCTAAATGATTCTGTATCGCTCCATAGCCGTTACTGTTAAAAGAAGGAAATCTGCAAAGCCAAAAGAAGGGAAGGCATATCGAACAGTATACAAGAGCACACCGGGGGAACACTCCAGGAATCATTAAGGGTTGACTTCAGCTATTTACTATTTATTTAAGTGATAGCAAAACCTATTCCTAGCAACCAATTTAACTAGAAAACACAGATATATACATATTTATATGCAGTCAAGTGAAATTAATATGCACCAATCAAGTAGAAAATTAATGACTTGCAACTATAGTCTTAATGCATCAAGTGTGTGAGCATGTGATCACTCAGGTTTAATTACTTGAGTATCAAGAGCAAATTTATACAGGTTTTTGCTTCTATAGGATATTGATGTCCAATAAAAACCCTTTTAAAGTGTTAAAACACATATTATACAATTATATCAACACAGAATTGGTTTGCAAAGTAAGATTTAATATTGCTGTTTATTAACAATAATAAAGTCACCTACCTTAATAAAACAGAGATGATATTGTGGATACCAACACAACTAGAAACAGTTACTTTTAACACTAATTTCCAGCAACAAAAAAGTCTGAGATCAACTAGCTCTGGTTTAACTCTGATAATCTGGTTATGTAGCTTCCAGGTATAGTTAAGACAGATGATACAAATCACGAACTTGGACATTTCTGTATTACAGAGCTCATTCTGTGACACAGACACGCCTTGCATTTAATTTGTTCTTGTGAAAACTCTCTTCCAGAGAGTTCAGCTTTTTCAACATGCTGTGAGGTTTGTTTGCTTCTTGGGAGGGGTTTTTTTGGGGTTTTTTGTGTGGTTTTGTTGTTGTGCAGGTGGTGTATGTTTGTTTTGCAGATGGTTGCAAACTACCTTCACAAAGCTCATCTTGTCATTCTCCTCATGCCCTAAAAGCCTGATTGGATTCATGGCAACATGCTTCTTCAAGGTTTTCCAGTAATGGGATGAGGAAGTTCACACATAATAAAGCAACTGTGAACAGACATTGGAGTCGGGAATCAATAACTAAAGGTCAGATCACAGCAATCATGAGACAAACAGCTCTAGGATTTGTGCTTTCATGTGAACTGAAATCCAGTCCATTTGCTTTCATACCATCATTACTGCCATAAGCTTGTTTTCAGCAATTCATAACACCCAATCATTTTCTAGCAAGGTCTGAAGCTCCTTCCTAAATCTATCACCTGCTGTGGCTTTCACTGGACTGAACACAAAAAACGTGCCCTGATGCAAGTTTAACTCCCAGAAATGACAGTAAACGGCTTTTTAGTGACTAACCCAAATTCCACATTGTTTCCCAAATTCCTGCTGCTATGAAGTATGATGACAGCACACAGTTATGGCTTTGTACGGATTTTGAGTAACACTTTTTACCCTATTAACAGGTTTAGAGCAGTAGCTTATACTTCATTTCATGTATTTGTGATCTGTGTTATTGACAGCGCTTTTTGGTTTAAATCTAGTCTTTTTCTCTAGGGGCCAGTCTTAAGTAGATGTGGGTTTTTTGTTTCCAGAATACATTCTTCCTATGGTTAGGAGTGCAAAGAAAAATACAACCAGCAGCAAATAATGAATGGGAATCTTCTGACCAGAAGGTGATGTCCCATCACCACTGCACAAGCATTTAGTTGATTCAACATTCCTGGCTCATTTCTCAAAGAGAACTTACATGGATCTTGTATTAACTCGGCTTTCCTACTGTGCTCATATTTATTATTGTGGTTCCACTATTGTTCACTCCCATATTGTCTCTTGGCCAGAAATGTGCTGGGAGTAGAAGTAACTACTGAATATTGAAAAACTAAATGGTTATCAGGGTTCTCAAAAAAAATTAAGCTCTAAGAAAAATGGAAGAATGCTTTCAGCTCCCAGCTGAAAAAAGAGGCAAACAAGTGGATGTAAGATTGGGTCTGACCATTTTCACTGAAGAACAGGCATGTCCTTATTGATGTACAGGTTCCTTTTATAAAAAGCTTCTTAGTTTTCTGACTCAGGGCAGTCAGCCATTCTTATGTACTGATGAGAATTGACCTCATAAATGTTAAAGCAAGCAACAGTTTTAAGTTTTGAACGCGCACTGATACATATATTAAATACACCTTATTTAAACCTAAAATAATACTACAAACTACTAACTCTAGAAATTGAATTTTAAAAGGAAGCAAAAATTTATCCTGAATCAAGACTACCTTTTGCTTGTTTGAAAATGCAGAATTTGTTACCTGGATCAAAATATACAGTGTATATTTACAAAACTTCTGTAAAATTATTATTACAGTGAAAAATCATGTGATACCTGATGGGCCGATTTTCTTTACTATCAAAGAGTGAGAAGATTACTTCCAGTTCCTCTCCCAGATTGGAGCACATGAGACTCTTCATCTGAACGAAAAGATGGTGGCTGCTAGCTGGTACTGGTGTGTCTTTTTTTCGATGACGATGCTCCATCTACAAATTACAGAATCATAGAACAACCAGGTTGGAAGGGACGCATCGGATCTTCTAGTCCAACCATTCCTATCTAACACTAAACCAAGTCCCTCAAGACCTCATCCACCTGTGCCTTAAACACCTCCAGGGAAGGTGACTCAACCACCTCCCTGGGCAGCCTATTCCAATGCCCAATGACCCTCTGTGTGAAAAACCTCCTCCTAATCTCCAGCCTAAATACCACAAACAACACAGCAGCCAGTTTGAATTAATCATAAAAATTTCAAAACAGAGAGCTAAAAAACATAATATCAAACTATTCTCTTAATCCCAATTTTAAATGCATTAATTCCGTATTATCTCATAAGGAGTTGAGAGGGTTTGTTTGCTTGTTTGATTTTGGTTGTGGAGGGGAAGCAAGGCTGTATCTAAGAAGGAGAACTGAAGAAAATCACTCTTCCAGTATTGCACTACATTATAATTATCTCTACAAGAAAATCAGTAACCTCTACAAGTTTACCTTTATCCTACTCTGAAAATTTAAAGCCACCTTTATACTTTGTGCTGTAACAATACTGCATTTCATATCTGACGTTAATAGTTAATGATCTGGTATTCTACTATTCAAACATGCAAAAAATGCTTTTGTAGATGACTAAAAGCTAGCATTTCAGAATGGAAAAAAACCAACATCTTTGGTAGACTGCTATATAGAAGCTACAGATTCTCTTCATTTGACTTTGCAGTTTATACTTTTACCATTTTAATCACCCATTAAGTGTAAAACGTTATTAAATTTTATTATGACTCTTACATGGTACCAAAAATCATTCTAAGCTATTTAGAATTCAAACTGAAGTTATCTTGAGCTTTTTTTTAATCTTTATTTTTGAAACTGCACTCCATGACTTCTATCATCAGTTTTCTGGGTTATTCTTCCTCTGTACGTTTCTTATGATTAATGCTTCCCCACTGCATTTCATCTAGTGCTTCAACAGGATTCCATAAGATTACATCTAGCTTTGAAACAGCCCAAAGATACACTGATTCTAGCATGAAGAAATTACTATTAGGCCAGACATTATAAGTCAGCAGTACAAGTAGTTAAAAATTATCAAAAATACATCATAATTTCTGCCCTAAAGCAAACTGTACTACTGTATTTTAGCTCTATTCTATATTTAGACACAAAAGTAAACATAAATAAGGTTTAGTTTAAATAGAAGCTTAGTCTTAAGCAAGTAAGGTTCAGAACTGCATATACGTAACAGCTCCAGTACACGAGCCAATAAGTGAATTGGCAAGTTTTCCTCAACTTTACTGGAGATTAAAGCAGAATAAGAAGTATCAGAGCTGTGTTTAGAAGTATCAAGATAGGCTTTTATACCCAGACAAGAGATTTTCCTATGCTGTCTAACAACTATTTACATTAACATATTAGAAAAGACCAATAGCCCAGTTTGATAAATTCTGACAATACCCATACCATAGGTATACATGGGTCAAGGGTCAGTTAAAGCTCTAAGGAGAAAGTCTCATAGACTTTTACTAATGATTAAAATTCATGTTAACAGTCACAATTTTAATCATATGTCAGAAAACAAAACTTCTAACAAATAACATGTAAAATGAACATGTGTGCACACAAACCTGGCACCAAATCAAAGCATCTCATACAGATGTAGAGATAACATAACAGGTCAAAAGAAAACTTCTTTCCTCATGGTAAAACTCATTACATTATGAAATGCTAGTTTATGTCATCAAAAAAAGTAAGTTGCCATCAAAACATCAGTATGTAATTTGATAGCAAAAGTACTGAGTATTATATTCACACACCAGCCTGTAGAGCTCCGTAACACTGATCTCTTCAGGATCCACCATAGCATATTCTTTTCTTGGAACTAAGTCAAGCCCCAGTTGTCTGTATGAAAAATGGAATAACAGTAAGTAGCTTCTACATACAAAGGAAATAAATTAACTCATAGCTTCTATTTACATAAAACAAACATTTCAACAAACAATGTACATGTTAATTGGTACTCTACAGCTGGTTTTGATTTTGTTTTAACGTATTTTGGTTGTATCCAGCACTCACAGATGATTCCTACCCTTCTCCACTTTTTAACACAAACAGAGTATGTTTTTCCACAATTTGTAAATATGTTTCACATCATGGACAATTTACAATAAATACTGTTGTTTGTACTATTCTGGGCATTGCACAATGTGAATCACACTAGTGTTGTCAATTTGATTGACAACCATGGAAAAGAAGATGAAAAGAAAATCCATCAAATGCCAAAACATCAACTTAGTTTTAATTTGGACTGGATGGCAACAAAGCCACTTGGTTGCATCCTCTGAGTAAAATAATGAAATGAATTTGAATCAACAGAAATAAAACACTTTCTGCACAGCAGCAAGCAGTAAAGACTAAGGAAATATATGGAACAGTCATGCTGAATTTAGAAAAAACTTCAAAGGTTTAGGAAGTTTTTTTAAAAATATGTTTTTAAAAAGCAGGAACCAATCACTTCAAAAACCACCACAATGCCATTCGGACAGCACAATTCTAAGCAGACAGTTAATCATAGTGGAAGAACTGTGATTAACTGTTTGTGTTAGGCATTTAGCCTTTCAGATAGCAGTAGTTGGAGAAATCCCTAAAACTCAAGTTAACTTTACTACTGAGTATCGCTGCATTTCGTCAGAATTTAACTGAATAAATACACACTAAAGAAGAGACTTTGGAAACAGCATCCAAATGCCAAAAGGTATTTTAACCTGTTTTCTTGGCATTTAAAAAAACAGTAGGATAATATTATTTGCATTCACTCTCATTCGATCAAAGAAAGATGCAGGACATACTAGCGAGATGTATGCTAGAGATGCCCAAGTAGGAACTGAATTGTGTGATGCAAGCCAAATAGGAAGCAATGTCAGCTAATAAAGTTTCAACTAAGACAACAGAACTCTGGTAACTGTCTTACATAGGATTCTGGTCAGGTGTGTTTTAAAAGGACTTAAAAGGATGGTGCAGACAAATCAATACAGACAGTACCACTGCCAGGTAAAATATACTAAGAGAAAAAAACAACATAAAGTGATGAGTCATTTTTCACCACTAAAACACAGCGGACAGAAAAAAAACAAAAGAGAAAGGATAACACCTCTCAGGAATGTGTTCCTTATTTCAACATTCTACAATGAGCCTAAAGATGTGGCATTATAATTAGATTCTTTTACTCACTCATTGCCCCAATCCAGACGAGCGGTGATATGTCGCTTGACATCTTTCATTCGATCATGGGTGAGATGGCCAACAAGGACCTGCCTCCGCAGGTCTAGGATTTCATTCATTATGTGCCACAGTCTGTGAAAGAGATCCCCTTCATTCCTCTGTGAGAGAAAAAACACAGTAGCTTCTATATCAACTGTATAATTTGACAATCCCAATAAATACAGATACGGTGGGGAAATCGAGAAAATCTCCTTATTGCCCTACTTGGTAATATCTTTTTTCTCCCCATCATACTGTGATCATTTTACCTCCATGTGTGTGTGGGAGCACATATGATAATTTCAGAGCTTACCACAAACCCTGTCTTTACACCACACTCACTCCAAAGTTCCGCTACAACTTCCTATGTCTCGTGTTAATGAAGTCTAACTTATGTGACAGATAACCAAAATTAATTAAAAACATTGTTTCGTGCCATAACACTGTTTTTAGTCCAAGGACATCTTCATTTTGTGCTGCTATCTCATAAAAAATGTAATGATCATGTAATTCAAGACTATTTGAAGTCACACACATAAGGAGATGAAAAGGCAATAGCTCCTAGCTTTTAAACTTGGAACCACAAATTGTTAGTGTTCTTCTAACTTTTTCTTGCACAGATACAACAGTACATAATGCTGTCTAACTATAAATATAGGGTATTATGTAGATAGAATCTTGTCCTGACAGTTCTTCTTCCAACTGTGAAATAGGAGAAATTATGAGAAAGTGATTATTGTTTAAAATACATTCTCCTACTCTAATTATATACCAGTTAAGGACCAGAACAACTTCCCATAACAGTTTCTTCCCAAACACAAGTTCTTTGAACTCTTCCTTGACACATTCTAAGTGATTTTACTTGATATAGTTTTTCTGAAAAACTTAAGCTGTCGGAAATTAATGTAACCTTAATTTCAGTGATGCATCACGCAAAGTTGAAAAAAAACCACTCCTATTCATATTTGTTCTGCTAACTCTTGTCAAAAAACCCTAAGTCCTTTTCCCTTTTGTTTTCATGCCATTTTTTCATAGGAAGAAGGAAAACTCAGCTACTTCTGCTAATAGCTATGAAAAGCTAAAAACTACTTAGAAGCACTTTTACTCTCCATCAATAACTTTTCTATTCCAAGGGCTCTGACAAACTGCTGTTTGATAGACCTACTCTTTTTATTTCCCACTCACTCACTTCACAAGCTCACTAAAAAGGCATTTATTTATTATCTTGGCTTTCTGACAGGAAAAAAAGAGAGCCAGTGTATTTTGAACACATATAACAACAGCGGTGATGAAAAAAAGTTGCCAATAAAGGAACAACTGCAGGGGGAAAAAAAACCCAGGAATATATGAACTTTATACATAAAAGAAAAAAAGGTCATATAAGTGGCTCTTGAATTATGAGCAAGACACAAGAAAGATTTATAGTAATGTTAGAAGGAACCGACATGACAGTATGTTTTCCTAGTTTTCCATCAGACACTAGTGTATAAAGATTTTATTTTTACTTTTAAAAAACCCCAAATTAAATAAACACTAACTTGTGTGCTATCTTTGATTTAGGTATCTGATGATAAGCTCTAATGAAGTAAATTAAGTGAATACAAGAGACATGCCAACTTTAACAACATTATTGAGCTGAAAATACCATTTTGAGGTATCCTTTCTTTCCCAAAGCTTTAAAATCTGTCCATTTTGCTGCACCTAGTACCAGTTACTAGTACCTCAAAGCACTGAGTAAATATGTGTTTCAATAAAATACCAATATTGTTCATTAGACTTATTTCCAATACTTCAACTTAGCAGACAAAACAATCCTTAGATTCAACGGTTAAATGAAGCCAGACGAGACTAAATCAGTAAGTTGCTAAAATTTAGCATCAGTAGTAGTCAATGACTGGAACAAATTAAGAGATGTATTTAGTTCATAATTAGAACAGTTAAAAGCCAAACTGAACGCTTTTTTTCTGAAACGTGCATTTAAATTACACAAGATAAACACCAATGTGCCTTTTGAATTGGCACTAAATCAAAGCAACGTTTTTCAGGGTACTTACCACATAGAGTTGTTTCCACATTGTTCCCCAGTCTCTTAACGTTGACGTCATTTCTGTAATAACAGAATCTTCTGTCGGAATAACCATTTCAAATTGTCTGTAATATGCAAAAAGAACACATGATATTACAGAAGCATTACAAATCCCATTACGCTTACTAATACAAAGACTTCTGTCACCAGTTATGTCTATCAACCTACATGAGGTCTCCTTCAGTCCATGACATGTTTTATTTGTACATTTCATTTAATCCCCACAGAAAATGCTTGAGTGAAAATAATTTAATTCCTATGGAAAGTTTTGGTCCTAGAGAGGTCAAGGGGAGTTTTTTCACTATGAGACAAGCACATGAAAACCCATCTTCACAGCAGAATAGTTTCCACAGTTGCCAAAGGTATCTTGGCGCTTCAGCTTAGATTACAAACCAGTAATTGTTGCCACTATTTTAACAGGTCTGTTTATAGAAATAAGACAGAAAATGCCATTCCTCTAACTGAAATAGGATATAAAAATCTCAAAAGAAAACTAGTACAGTGTGAGTTCTTGCCTAATTGATGCTGGACAAGAAAAAACTGTGTTGGCTTCGTCAAAAGCAAACTCTCCACCACATCATCACTTTACACACCACCAACACTACCACTTTGTTCTCAAACACAATATATGTGAAGTGTTTGCATTCATGTTTGGATTACTTATGATATCATTTCTCTCTTACTAAGTTAGCATAATTCTGTGAGTGTCCCTGGTGATGATGTGCTGTGCCTGAATGGGAAACAGACTAATGGAGAAACTAGAGGCAACAAAGCTGGATCTCACTACTGCCGTGGTGTTTGGTAACAAAAGTTATCCCATCTTTAAGCTTTGTTTTATTGTCATGGTTTACAACCATTTTATTTCACTGAACCTTCAGTTTCAGATGAGTAAAATCTTTACCTAAATATGTTTTAAACTGTTATGTATCAGTTCTCTCTTAATAAATCTAAATAAATGATACAATAAACACCCCCAAATTAAGTAAACTGCATTGAACTAAGATCCTTGACAAATAAAATATTTCCAAATGTGACATGTCAAGGTAAGTATTACATCTAAAATCAAATACAAATCAATGCTTCTTTTAGTCAGAACATTTCAGTTCCAAAACAAAGATTTAAAACTAATTTTAACAAATTATTCTGGTTTTATTAACTCTTCTAAATAAATAATCACAAATAAATCTTGGCTCTTCACCACTTAAGGAAAAGTAGTAAAGGGAAAGCATCTCTATTCATTCACAGTTTTAGTGGATATTTTGGCATTGAACTGATACATTATTTTACTATTTTCTGTAAAATGACAGCTTTCTGCCATAGTACTGTTGCTGTCCTCAAGTAAAAAAATCTTATGCAACACATTAATAGCCATCTTCTGTACAAAGTAACTTCTTTTAATTAAGGTAATACCTCTTTTAAGCCAAACATAACAACACGAAGTGAAAACATGCAATCTTTTCCTCCTTCCACTAGAAAACAGACTGATATTCATAATTGTGCTCCATGTCTTTTCAGAATATGTCACTCCAATATTATGACAGTGCAGGAGTATCAGGTTAGCTAAGGACAATAATTTCAAGTCCCACAGCAAGAAACTTAAAATAAAACATAAGAAAATCATCATTTCACATTAGAAGCATAAGATCTTTGGTACAGATAACTGACCATGATGAAATATTTGAATACAGAACATTTCACCTACCCTTTGTTCTTAACACATGCATTTTTCAAGTGAATGTAGTTGGATGGAAATATGCCCTGAAAAATAAAACAGTTTAGGTAAAAACAAAGAAAACTCCCCTTATATGAGTTTATGTACCGTTCAGCATCATTTAATATGCAGATGCACACTTGCATTAAGAGTCTTCCAGATAATTAACAACAGACATGCACAAAAGAGAACGCAACATAATAACTTAATAAAGAAGTTAAGAAAGTAAAAAGGAAGTTTTATTGGGAGGCTACTGTGTCCTGCAGTGCACAGGAAAGCTGTGGTACATGTCTACCAAAAAGACACAGTGCCCTGACAGAAGTGATCCCTTTCCAAAGGGATCAAAGGGTTTTCCATTATTTCTTTTGAATGAACAGCATTGCTGCAACAGTCACACTGCCCTCACAGCGCATTAACCTTCATAAATCAGACTAAGCAAAATAAAGCAACACCGCTTCAAACTTCTGCCCAGGAACTTAATATGCTACAGCTAGTTACATAATGCAGTGAGAGAAAATACATATATAGAATCATAGAATCATAGAACAACCAGGTTGGAAGGGACCCATCAGATCTTCTAGTCCAACCATTCCTATCTAACACTAAACCAAGTCCCTCAAGACCTCATCCACCCGTGCCTTAAACACCTCCAGGGAAGGGGAATCAACCACCTCCCTGGGCAGCCTATTCCAATGCCCAATGACCCTTTCCATGAAAAACTTCCTCCTAATCTCTAGCCTAAATCTCCCCTGGTGGAGCTTGCAGCCATTCCCTCTTGTCCTGTCCCCTGTCACTTGGGAGAAGAGGCCAGCTCCCTTCTCTTTATAATAAGCACAGCTGCATACAGCTTTCCTTTGTGATGACAGTGCTCTGTTTTCTCTTAAAGTTATCAGACCGTCTACAAAAGCGCATCGACTACACAAAGGTCACTGCCCTTATGAATGCTCCTCAGCAATGTAAAGTAATTCAGGAGAGAATTTTCCTAGGATAGAATAGGTTTGCACTTGTAAAGGTGTGCCAGAAAACAGGATGGCTGCATATGCACACTTAACTGCAGACCAGCTGCCACAGATAATTACTTTGAGTGTCAATGCTGGCAGAATAACAAGAGAAGAATCTTGAGAAATACCAATAATGAGCTGAGTTACAAGGTGCTCTTAATATTTTCCTTTTGAGGAGACTGCCTTCAAAATGCAATTCAGAAAATTGTTTGCATTCACACTAGGAAAGCAGAAAATATACATCTCATTTCTTCACACATCAAGTCATGTTTAGAAAACCTATTCATAACTTCTATCAACACACTTGACAGACCACAAAGCAAGACTGACAGCAAGCATGTGGAGAGAACTGCAGTAAGACAGAAGATGGAATAACAAATAGCAACTGCTCAAACCTTATAAATCAAATTGCAATATATATCAATGAGGTCAAGCTAGTAAACATCAGATTAGACTGTATGACTAAATTCATTGCTCACATTGGCCTTCTGTATAAAGCAAAGGAAATTTATGTGAGCAGAGACTGCATGTCTAGGCACAAAAGGCCAAACCCTTATAACATAAGCCCCTAGAAACTTCTGAAATTAACATGTAAGTGCTCTATTTTGCAGCTGAAGAGGGCTGGAAGTGAAGAAAGAAAAAAGGAGCAAAGCTTACAATGTAGGTTAAAGGAGCAACAGATGATTTAAGATCTTTTATCTATAGCTTTAGTAAAACTAAAGCGCCTATTGCTGTTTTGAAGAAGAAAAGAAAATCTTGAAATATGTATTTTCTATTCAGTTGATACTCTGAATGTGGCTCCTATAACTAGCTGTCTCCACTAGCTGCTCTAAATTAATTCATAACATCAAGAATAACATGCACAGTCTAACAGACTTTTCCAAGAGTATTTACAATTTGTATTCTCAATAGTCTTTTCCTTTCAACTTAGCTTCCTCTGAGTTCACAGTCTAAAAATCAGAAATAAAAGAAAATTCACCAGAGCAGATTTGAACAGTGTATCATTCTAATACACTGGAGCATTTCAGAAGAGTAATCCATGTCTAAATCTAATTAAAGCAATATCAATCATACATTTAACACTAAGCTCTTGTTTTCTTTTAAGAGTAAATATCATATACTTACACAGAGAGTATAAACCTTCAAAAAGTAAATACACATTTGGTAAACAACACAAAACTGTAATTGACCTTTACCTTAACATTGGGGTTTTTTAAGGCAAATCCTCTGTACCATCCTGTGAAGAAAGAACATTTTGTTTTTTAAAGTATGCAAATGACTTCCATATGCAAGACAGATTTCATCTTTCTCTTTTTTTACAGATATGACAGTTACACAGTTCTGTCAGACTGCACTCATGTGAAAGACTTACCATACAATGAAAGGTATTTTGCTTCAACCAGCTCATATTCAGATGACCCAATTTGCACAGTTTCAGGAATTACTCTTTAACTTCGCATCCCCAAATGTTTCTAACAATGTAACCCAGGTATATTTGGCATTAGACATCACACCAAGCAAAAGAGAAATGGTTACGTATTCACTATAAACATTTACAAATAATTTTTGGACTTCACGTTCTAAATCTATCAACTATATTACTATATAAAATTCATAATATACCCAATTCGAAGAACAGATGCTAAACCTCCAGTAAGAAAATTTCTCACAAGATTAACAGTATATAATCTTGATATGAAGCAAAAAAAAAACCCCTATATAAACCTAAATGATAAAAAAACATATTGACAGATAAGAGGTAATGTATTAAGGAGACAGATCATGAAAAAAGCAACTATTTTTCTCTTACACTAGGTAAGGGGCATTTGCTGAAATTATATTAGTATTCTCTACCTCACAACAAGATGCAGAAGAGAATGTTTACACTGCTGCAATATTTAAGCTTAGGACTTCAAATTCATTTGAAAGGGCCTTGACAGCAGCCTGATTTCCCTTAGAAATACTTGGAAAGCAGAAGAATCACAATGAGAACACCTTGCTTTTTTTGCAGTTAACCTCTATGAATGTTTATTAAATAGAGCAATTAAGAATGAACTGCAAATTAATTATTATAAGGATTAGAGCCCACTGGAATTGTGAAAAAAAATGAAGAGGCCAGATTCTATAACATTATTTACTTTAAAAAATGTGTTAATTTAAGAAAATAAATTAGTAGTAACAGGATTCCAATCAACAGTATACAAAACTTCATTATCACTAGAATTCCAGTCTGTGAACTCACCATCACATTTCTCTAATATCTGAACGGTGTCTCCAATCTCCAGTGATAGGCCATGTGGGACTGTCCCTCGAAAACCAGCTATTACTGAAAAAGACAGTAAGTTTCAATTACTTACAATACTCAAGTATAAATTATTATCTCCCTTGTGAACAAAAACAGTATATTAACAGGGAGAGTTAAACATTAAAACAAACAGGCTTACTGAAATTTAACAAGCTACAGAAAGAACCAGAGACTAAGCCACTTTTATGAGCAGAAAATTTAAAACACGGAATTTGGGGAAAAACCCCAAAATGCTTACAGACCTACCAGACAATAATGGAAAGTTTGCACTGGAGAACACCGTTAGGTAGACTGTAACTACCCTGAAGGACAGAAACTGTTTTATTCCAAAAGTTCACATTAACACATTTCAGACCTCAGAAATCTGCAAGCTAAAAGTGACAAAAAGAAAATCTTATTTTATATGTGCTTAATGGATCCTATAGACTCAACACTCCATATAGTCCCAAATGTGAGGAAACTCTCAGGGGATGGAGACCAGTATAGCATGCTGTTCATTAAAATACAGTAAGAGCACACAGTCTCTCCCTGTAGGCTCCCTGAAACCAGTGAAGCCCGAGTCATGAGCTCAGGTTGGTACAAGAGCTCCAAAAATGGGCTTCCCATCTCCTCTCCCATGAGGAGATAAAACTTGCCTCTGGAAAAAATGTGTCCATCAGAGCAATGATGTTCCCAAATACTTAAAATGGTCAAATTCTAAGGCTCACAATGTTAGTGTTAAAAAAAATAGGCTGCTATTTTTTTTCACTCAGAACCAAAATATAATATTCAAAAGCCACTCAAAATGCTCCTTCCTACAAATGCCAAAAATCCACTAGCATGCTAGATTGCATGACAGCTGGATAGCAACTCAGCCATTCAACACTGTGCATACTGTATTAGAAATTCTTAATTAAATTATTGCCTAATTCAGGCCATTAGGCCAAGCAATAATAGTTTTGATTCTTTATATTGTAAATGTCTTCTGGGGATTAATTTTTAGGCTGAAGAAGAAAACAGCCTTCTACCAATATCAGCAGAACATAACACACAGAGTTACTTAGCGGTCTAACAGCAACCTTGCCACTATCAAATTTCTATCCATCTAGACAGGGAACCACAAATTTCACAGCAAAGTAAAGAAAAATCACCAACTCAGAGACATGAGAACAAACCTTCACATTTAAAAGCCAATAGGAAACCCCATACGCATATAAAGTAACTACTTTTCTATTAGAGGACTTGCAAGGTTTAGAGTCACAATGACTCATTTTAGCAGCTCCTCCCTGCTGTTGGAGGTCTCCCCAACAGCAAGTAGAGAACATGCTAAAACACAATATAACCTATCATCCAACATCTGTGCTTGTCACAGTGTTCGTCAAAGGCAGCAGGAGAGATTAGCTATCAGCAACCACAAAAACTGAAAATTCATTTATGAATCTTTGCCAGAAAGTTTCAGATTTCAAGAATAAACCACACATTTATAGTATTGGATGACTTGTGTAAAAATATACAGAAGGTACATTTTTGCCAAACCTTTCTTCATAACTTGAAGGCTTCGAATCTCACAGAATTCAATCATCTCTAAATCATTACTTTGCGTAACCCACAGTCTTTATTTTTCCCTTTGAAAAAAGCCTGTGAGATTACACACCTGGTCAGCCTCTAAGAGTCTGATACACCTCATTTTGGTGCTCCTCCTACTCTTCAAGGTATTAACACATACCTAAAATACCCCGAGATAAACTTTATGAAATAAAAAGAGATGTTTTGGTTCCCCACCACAATCATGTCACCAATCTTCAAGACAGTAAGTTGCCAGACAGCGTGTATACACTGAAAAAGTTTGCCTAAGAGCTGAAAAAAGATACATTTTCAAATACTTCTTATATAAAGATCTAAAAATTAAAACAGCTTATTAACTATGAACAGATTAGAATAAAAACAAAAATCCCTGAATATCAGTACACCGTATATCTAAATTACTCTGTGGCACTAGAATGTCACATTTCTACCTTGCAAAAAGAAAAAGTGAATTATGAAGCCTGCCAAAATAGCACATATATCCATGGAAATCAAGGAATTCATAGAACAAGCATGCAAAACCAAACCGCGTGTGTTATTACAGTTGTGAGATGTTCTATTTTTAAACTCCACGAGGTAAAAAGAATGACAGTAATTTTCTCCTTAAGAGCCAATATATCCTGTCATATTGTTATGATCTGACTTTGCTGCGACATTTCATTTTATTGTTATGATCTGACTTTGCTGCAACATTCCATTTAGTTACTAGATCTGTTAAAAATTTCTTATTTTTTTAAAGAGAAGTTTCCAAGAAGACTTCTAGGACAAAAAAAAAAAAACCACTGAAATCTGACACGGTATAGAAAATAGCTAGTATTCATTTTAGAGCACACATAGAAGAAAAAAAAAATTGTACCTTGAAATATCTTCTAGAAGGACAACCTGCAGAGTACCAGAAAAAGAAAGAAAGAAACGAGGGCATTGCCTGTACCACTGAGACAGTACATTCCCCCAGTCCACTCACAAGACTCTGGCAGGGTTCTTGCAGAGGTCATGCAGTGAGGTCAGGCTCAAAACAGGCACCCCCTGGTCTTAAGCAATGCCATTCTAAACAAAAGAAGGTCTACCGCAGAGTAGCAGAGACTATAACGCAAGGCACAGGAATCCACGGGCAAACTTATCATCACCCTAATATCTACCTTGCTAACTTTTCTAGTAATCAAGTAATGTTACAGAACTGGGATCAAGACAGAAAGTGGCTATGGATGTCTTTTTATTTTTTTCTGTGTGGTTTACATATATGAACAGACTACAGGAAGGGTAACAATGAAGTCGTGGAAAGAGGCAGTTACATTTCTACCAGAGAAGATCCCAGGGTTCAGCAACAAAGCTCGGACACTGGGTTCTCCACAAAGCCATGATATAAATGTGATGTACTCTTGCCCCCTTACTCCAAGGAGCACATTGTTATGCAATACTTTGAAGATGCTCCTTAATTCTTTCTCCTGGTAGGTAGGAAGCATATAATTAATTCCTCTGGAGTGACCACGGGTTAAGGTGTTCTCAGCCTACCTGAAGTATAGTATGCAGCTATCACGCTTATAGAACTTGATTTTATGTATAATATATAATCCATTGAGCCATGTGCATCAAATATGCAGCATTTTCATTCTTATAATGACTACAGCGGGTGGGGTTATCACCTTCAGTCACTTCCTTGCCACTGGATAGCTTAGACCTTAAAAAAGGAGTCTAGATAAGAGACATATATACAGTTTACCTACAGGTATCTGCAGTCTTTGTAGATGTGCTGTCCACATGCATCTCCCCAGAAAGCCAGGTAATCAAAAGTACTTACGTCTAGATAGATTTTTTTCATCAATGTCGTACCCGAAGGTCATATAGATGTCCTGTTTGTGTCTCAAGAAAAGGCACAGTGATTGGTGCCCTCTTCAATCATCTGTCAGCCACAGGAAAAATATGGAACTCCACAGTAAAAGTTTGTAGGAGGATATATTCTCAGAATTGTTTTAGAAACGGACTTCAATTACAGCAGATAGCTGGCATTATTAAATATTTCCCTGCTGCCGAAGGGTACTCGGAGGATAAAAAAAGTAAGACAACAACTCAGGACCCAAAAACCTAATCATACAGAATGTGAAATCATATGGTGAGAACTATAGTGACATGCAATATTAAAGCAGCTTTGAGTTTAATGTCAAGTTTAAAATTTCCAGGATATAGTAGGTGCAATGAATCCCAAGCTACGAAAGAATCCATTTCTGTGAGAACTATGGAGAGATAATCAGAAAGAGAAACTGTATAACCACTTAACCTACCTCTCTGTGATTACTGCTAATCAAAATTGCTCATATTTTCTTAATAGTGTCCTTCTATATTTCAATAGAACAGTCAGTTCAATGAAGAATGCAACATAAGACCTTACAAGTCATCTTTTCAATGCATTACACAAAATTTTTCACTACAAAGAAAGGGTTTCCAATCTTTAACATCACACCAGACCACCACTGCAATTAGGAAAAAGAAGAAAGAGAAGGAATAATCTAATGAAGCTGTTACATTCAGCTTCTCAAAATAAATTTCATCTTTCTACTCTCATCCAAATTGTTGCCTGTCTGTGATCACTGTAGGACGTTTTACATATGCAAGCACCTGACTTATAGAAAAATCAATCCAAGAACAAGGTCTTAATTGAAGCCTAAACTAAGGGGGGTTTTTTGTGTGGAAACTCACCTTGTACTCATCTAGAGCCCAGACAGCACTGCAGTTCTAAAAAGGAAAACAAGATTCTTCTACTTGCAAGCACTGCATTCAAACCTTACATGTGGGTTAAGGCTATAAGGATGCATTTGAGACTCACCAAGATCATGCTGGGTTTCATAGGTGGATTGACTTATTGTTTATACAATGAAAACGTCTCCCCACAAAGTCTGTAATGTGACATGGTACTCAAGATGCTCCCCTCCAAGTTAAAATTAAGCTCATTACAAAGGGAGATGCGTATGATACACCACAGCAGCAGGAGGTACTTCCCTACATATGAAAGAATCAATAGCAGTAGAGGCAATACTGACAGCAATTACTAACACCTCAGAATTATGCAGACTTGGGTCTCGCATAAGAGCACTTAAGCTGAAGAAAGAAGGGTGCAAGGATGTGAGCTAGAAAAATTTAAATAATTACTTTAATAATTACATGGCCATAATGAGCATGCTAAATGCTGGAGCGAAAACTGGACTCCAGTTCAATAATAATCTAAGGCATGACACCCCAGCTATCAGAGACAGCATAGCAACCATAGAGAATTGTGGTAAAAATACATTGGAAAAAAATTTGGATGGCAGGAATGCTATGTCATAGGGACTGATTTTGATAGGGAGTAAGATGCTGTGGTAGAAAAGGAAGTGACTAGCTTGTAACAGGGGTGGGTGGTCCACTTCAAAGTTTTGCTTGGGGTTAAATTCTTAACATTTTTATGCCTGAAATAACTGCAGATGCACACATAAGAATTAATGAGGCAGACACTGTTGTTCCTTTCCTCCTAACAGATGACCAGAAGCTATCATTGATTTCAGATATTATCTACTATAATTGAAATTAGGTCCTCTCAGTGGCTAAAACCATTCTCTCACCTGACTGAGAGATTCAGGTACAACTATCTCAAGGGTTTTCTTTACTATTCACCAGTTGATAAAAAAAATCAGAAAACCTGTAATAAATGAAATTCAGGAGCTTCTAATGTTGAACAGACAGCTTTGTGTTTAGTTAAAATAATAATTCACTGTTGCATATTTTATTTGTTTATGATGGAAATCTTAGCTTCTTTTATGGCTGATGAGTAATGATGTATAGATATTACCTTCAAGGAAGGCTCTGATTCAGTGGTCTTTATTGCAGAAATGTGAAAAAACATCCTTTGATACATACTTACGGATGTAAATATAACAGAAATCTGGCACCATAAGCAGCTGCAGAAAATGCAACATTAGAGAGAGTACATTATCACAACAACCATTAAAAAATAATAACAATTAGATCACCCACTCTACCCAGGATAATGCCTGCACACTCATTTTTTGAAGCTATTGAGCACTGGCAAGCAATGCAAGCACCCAGCAACGCAGCTCTCAGTACTTTGTGGCATAGGGATCTCCTGAGCTAGATGTGGCATTTCTGTTCAACAGCCACTAATGATTTTTTCTTCTATAAATTTGGCCAACCAGGTTTCATAATGTCCGTGTCTGCAAACCCACAAAAAGCATTCCAGTTTAAATATGTTTCTGAGAAAAAAATCCTGGTATGTGTTTCAGAGTGCCACTTAAAATTTCATTTTCTGTCTTCTTGATCTTGCGGGAAAGTTTGAATAAGTGATCTCTTGTCACCTTCTCTGCACCTTAGCTGTACCTTTTCCAGGATGATGCTTTTTCTTCTCAAAAGAAGGCAAAGAACCCCTTTAGATTTCAAAACAGAACTTTTAGAAGCAGAAACACACACAAGCATACAACTTTGCTAATGCAGAATGGCCAAACCTCACTATATAATGCCGTCACGTGCACTGAGCTTTGCCTACATACATATTGATCTGGATGTAGTGGCATAATAGCATAGCTACATGCTCATGCTTCTAACACATGAGTTAATTCAGGCATCTGTTCAGTAATGCACTGTGCTGCCTACAGATACCCTAGCAGGCTTGCTGCAAACCAAAACTAAGCTAATGACAGTGACACAAAAGCAGAGGGACAAGGGGGAGGGGTAGAAATCAATCTAATCTCCTTTCAATAAACACAGTATATATGAATGTTAGTTTTGATAACGGAAGTGATCCTTAAATCTCTTGCAGATTACCAAGGATAAATTCTCTCAAATTTATATTGAAATGAAAGAATGTGAGTTCTCTTGCCTGTATATGTATTTATAGGTATACTACAATTGAAAGGACCAAACACATAGCTCAGTCAATGACAATCCAAGACTCCTGAGCTATATGTGCACTGCTCACATGCAGCAGTCAATTGTTCTTACAAGATGAGTGTTCACATGCAGTTTTTCTAAGAAGAATATTTACTGAACAGTTATTCATTAAAATATCTCAAGGCACTCCAATCATCAAAAAATTTGTACCAATGTCCAGACTTTGAAAATACTATATAGAGTAGAATATGTATACGTACAATTGTCCTTCACTTCTCTTGGAATTCCTAATGGAATTCCTATGGGTAGCACCAGCTACCTGTACAGACAAGGCAAATGCCAAGTCTGAAATAAACAAAGGCAGAGCCGCAGCAGAACGTATTCCCTCCTGTGCTGGTCTCAACACTAGAATTCAGCAAGGTAATTATTTTCAAATCCCCAATTACAGTGCTGCCCAAAACCCACAGGACTATTCTAACACAGATAACCAGTTTAGTGTGACTGTCTAAATGCTTGTCAAGCTGTTCTCATCCTTCATCTCAGCTACATGAAGGAGACTTAGCATCTCTTTAATAACAGCTTGATCAGTTCCCCCAACAGCTGCAAACATTTTTGATCTTTTCTTTAGGTGCCCTACTTATTATGTGCTATATCTTAGGAAAGAAATAAATTAACAAGTGATGGCTTCCTGAGACATGTATTTGCTGTTGAATGGCTGCCAAAACACCAAACACCAAATCTGAGGTAATTCAGTGCGTACCATCAGGCTCCCTTGTCCTTGGAGGTTCGAGATTTCACAAATTGTTTTGTTTCTTCTATCGAACAGCTACCTTTATATTTCTTGGACTCAAGCTGCATCTTAATGTCTACATCTTGTCCTTGCTGAGAGCAATTTCTTGATTTGCATTAATTGTGAAACCGGGAGTTTAAAAGTAAAAACAAAACAGGTCCTCACTAGTCTATAAAATCTAGTACACCTTAAAGTCTATGAATAGATGACATAACCCTCCCTATGAACTGGCTTCGGAGTTTCCTTCTCTACAGTAAAGGAATGTCACCTCAAGTGCTGTCAGAGGCATCATAGTTGAAGGAGAAGTGGACTCAGTACAGTCATGCATTCAAACAAAACATAATAGAGGAACCAATCTACATGCAGTTCAACCAGTTCATCTCACAGTTCTACAACGCAGAGCTACAGATGTAGTCCCACTGCAATAAAACTACCAACTTGCACAGTAAGTGTAGATAGTCATTTTCGTTCATTATTTGGAAATAGCAACAGCTTAAAATACATCTAGGGCAAAGGAGAAAGTGGGAGAAAAGTAGATTACGTTAAAATTACATTATCTATGAGAACAAGCTTCTTTAGTTAAAAATAACTGTTATTCACTTTGACTTTTATTAAGACTAAGAATTTCCAAAGTTCTAAGCATTTTCAAACTTCATTATGTAATTGCCTTAATTTTTAATACCATGATCAAGAAAAAGGGTTATTGCTATTTAACTTGAAAAAATCTTAAGGTTTCGTTCATAGACTTTGGGGAACCAAAGTTTCTGATTAAAAACAAATAAACCACTAAGGTTTTTCGTAACTTCCTGTTAAGTGTCAGGTATGGTAAAGAACAGAGGTTAAGGTATTTGTAGCACAAGAGCATCATCTTAAGTCCACTGAACCCAACAAAACCCCGTGACCGCTGATAGCAGATCTCATAACAACTCTTCAGTGTATTTTGGACCTAATTAAATCATGAGGTGGTGCTCAAAAAAACCTCTGAAAAGTTAAACTTACAAGACACAATGTTCTACGTGATTTCAAATCCAGATCTATGGTGATACCTTTGTACAATCTGGGAGGTTCACTGGCTACCTGTCATATCCCTACACAGCCAGCAGAAACTGAATGGGAAAACTAGATGCCTCACAATTATCAACACAGGAGATGGCTCCCAGAAAACACCTAGCTTTTTCAGATTAATACAAAGGTGATTATTTTGAAGTAGGCCTTGAATAGATGAGTATGTCCTTACAATTTCATGCTGACTTAATTTGAGAACACTGGGTATGGTCTGAAGTCTAATGACCTCACATTTCCCCATTCTCTTTTTTCCTCCCCAAAAGTATTGTAACATAAAATGCAGCTTTACACTTGGGGGCATAATTTCACAGCCTTTAACAAACTGCAAGTAACATCGTGCAAACCCAAGCTCAGAAGAGCTGTCGTCTTGCGAACTGTAATGAAAACAAGACCACTGTGCAAGCTGCAGTATTACTCTTCACAAACTATCAAAGCCATCCAAGGGGAACACAGTTAGACAACACTACAGTAGCTGAGAAACTCCATGTGTTTGGTATCAAAAATTTTGGCAAGTGATACTGGTTTCCCCCTAGCATTTCACTGTTTACTCCCAGACAAGTAATAAATAGCATTAAAATAAGCCAAGAAAAGCAGAGCATAAGTTTTCTTCAGTAATACAAAAGAGACAGAGCATCCATCTTCTACAGTAAAATTCTTCTAACAGAGAGGTCTATCAAATGATCTTATAAATGAAACACTGTCCAGTGTTCTTTTGTGTCCTTTGGAAGAGCAGGGTTTAGCTCTGTACTTGACCTGCCAATGGTGGAAGACAATAAAAAACAACACTAGAAAAGCAGTAGAACTCAAACACACATAAAACACAACACAAAAAAGGCCCCACAAAACATCCTGAAAACTTCAATGTCATTACTTTTCAGTTTGACTAGTATCATTATACTTCAGTTGAGTTTTAGTCTCCTAGTAATCTGTACTTCACTGTCATTCAACTATATCATTATAAATTTATTTTCAAAATTTCCAGTTTACCACTAAGAGTTCTGTTTATTTTTACTCTAACCTACCTGCAATGTTCTCTCTAGTATTTTATAACTCAAGATATTATTCTGCTTTTGTAAGCTATGAGCCTTAACCACATCGCTACTTAACAATGCATATTTATTACATCAATTTTTTTGCTGCACATCAAAAATTACTGGAATATGGGTTTAATCATGAGTAGTCATTTCTTCAGTAATCAAACAGAAACCCTACCAACTTAACCAATAAGCAAACTGCACAGTTATGTTAACATTAAAAACAAACTGCAACTGTAAGCCTTTACAGCCTGTCCTATGGGTCAGTCAATTACCTGTAGATACAAACTCAGTATCAGAAAACTTTCTGAAAGAAAGGACAGTTGGGCAAGGTGTGGAATTAAATGCAACTAAGACAGCAATTACAAATCACTTACAAGTACTTGTCACATGTTTTTTATCTTAAATGAGGCAGAACTTTCTTGATCCAGCGTAACTGAGAGGCATTTCAAACATACTGGAATACTGCTGTTAGACTAAAAGCAAAACTACTTTCTCCCGTGAAAATCCTCTGAGACTGGTGAATGAAAGTTTAAACACACCACCTTGGCTTTAAGCTAGTTTATTAGTCTTAATGGTTGGAAATATCCACTGCACTTTTCAGCCTAATTTCATTAGTTGATCCAGGAGAATTCTTGTATTTACCCCTGCAGAGTTCATCACTCATCTATAATCTCCATAAAATTAAAACTTTAGAGATACTTAATGTAATCCCAAAAGTACCTTAAAATGTGTGACCAAACAGAAATTTAACAAGTGTATATGCTTTTTTCCTAATCAAAACTCTCTCAGATATAAGGAAAAGAAAGCTATCTGGATCTATATCTCTAATGGTATCTCCTGAAAAAACTGAACCTATACACGCTACTCATCTTGCTTAGGAACTGTGCCTGTTACTCCAGAATCAAGAGCAAAAATAATTTAGGTTCCGTTTGTGGCTGTTCGTGAGAGCACACATGAGCATGAGAAAAATTTATCTGGACAATATATGCAACCAATTAGGATAATGAAGCTTGCTGACAAGGGGGTGATTGTTCTGTTTGATGCGATGGGAGGAAGGAAGTGTATGAGCAAAGAGGCCTCTTTAGATGTTTATATTAAAATTCATTACTGCATCTCAACATTTTTTTTTCTGTGTAAGTACTTCAAGAGACAAAACGACTCTTTCAGTTCCTAACAAATTGGGAGAGTCCCTAAAAAAACCACCATTGTAACATCTGTCTCCTTATCCTTTCTTCTTCTAGACACGGAGGCCTAGGAATACACTTGGATGTCACTGGATTGGGAAAGAGTGGAAAATGGCGATACATTTCTGAGAAAGTAGTACTGGGACACACATGTTATCATTCTGCACCATTAAATACCTCCAAGTGAAACTAGTCAAGATCTGGACAAGCAGTCCCAGGCAAACCAGACACAGGAACTTCTCTTCTAGTACTAAGGAGTTTTCCAATCCTTCTCCAGATAAAACAACTTAAAGGACTCCTTCCTAAAACTCTTTTAAAAACCCACAAGTAGTAAACCCTCTATTTTGTAAATAAGAAAAACGAGCAGAGACAGGTAAAAAGACTTCTGTCATCTCAGTGTCTCCCAGTAGACTAGGAACAAAGCTGAAATAACCTAACTCAAATCAAGCAGATATCCACTTGGCCACTGTCCACACTGTTATGCCACATCATGTGTTTGTTTTGCACTGAACTGAGGTATAGAAGTCAGACATGAAGGACAAAAGGCCAGCAAAGTTCACTTGAAAGGGGTATGGACAAGGCAGGGAATGAAGGGAAATGAAAGTTAAGGCAAAGCCAGCAGCAAAGCAGAGCAGAACCTCCTCTCAGGAGGCTGCTGCCCTAGACGGGATTGCTCCCAGGGAGGGAGAGCAATCAAACAGCATCTCCTAGGCCTAGACTTGGCCACAGTGCCACAATGCACATCACACACAGACAATATAATTAGCACGCTAATTTTACACCATTCATTTTCTTAAAATGCTCCCCTAGAATTAATAGCCTCCTGGGGATCCAGACAGATTAACAGAAGCCTCCTGGGATTTATCCAATGTCTCAGGAAACAAGAGGAGAAAGTTCTTCCCTCCGATGCTTGAAAAGCTCTTCTGAAACAGGCATATGACACTTGAGCAGAAGACCCACTGCACAGAGATTCTAGAAATAAGGAAATTTTATGCAAACAAACATTTACTAAGTGATAAGCCACGGTGATCACACCTTTGGTTGTTATGTATATGGTTAAACAATTACTTGGTCAGGTAATGGAGTGGAACACTGCACAGCCATTAAAAGTCTTATTTTCAACATCTGTTTCCCAAATTATTTTTTGCCTTTTGTTTGAACGCTCTTCAAAAGGGCATATTAATTCAGAAACTAATTGGCAGGAATAAATCACTCAGACCTTACCACTGCCGATTATAAAAACCAAAACAATAATTACATATGTGACTGTACCATAAAGTATCTTGTCAGCGTTCCACAGTTAACGCACAAAATTGCACAGAGAAAGCGAAGAAACGCTGCTGCAAATAACCCTGGGAATTCCTTATATGAGGTTTTCCTCTCTGCTACAAACACTAATATCTCAGTGAGCAACTCATTCCTTAAATAAATGTCAGTAAAAATCATTTACCACAATTAAATATCTAGTTTTCTTCTTTCAAGACACAACTGTACTGTGCTGCAAGAAGAAAACATAGAAGTATATATAAGTAAAACTATGCTTAATCAGAGTTAACCTGTGGCAAGTGACATACGAAAACTAATGCATAATTTCAAAGCTGCGAAGTGTACATAAAACCAATTGCTACAGTGCTTAAAAGTCTGGCCACTAATGAAGTGCACAGTAAAGTCGCAGCTTGCACATAATTCTCTTCCACATTTCTGGAATAAATGGAACAAGAGCCAGAATAGGTCTAGTTAGATAAAGACAGAGGCATGCATCATCTTCCACTGCAGTAAAGAAATAAACTTGGAAAAGGGATCTAACTTATAAGAGATTACAGAGATGCGGAAATCACAAGTATTATGGGAAAATGAACATGGAATTATATCCCCTTCTCCACAAAGCACAATAACTTCAAGTAATGAATGGTATGGCAGCAAGTTTGGAATGAACCAAATAATATTTGCACAAAGGTGCAATCAAGTTATGGAACATCACTGTCATAAAACACTGTGAAGGTCAAAAATAGCTGCTTTTAAAAAGAGTTATAGATACAGGAGGACTTAAGTACAACAGTCTTAATGCAACCTTTATCTTTGGGAGTCTATAAAAACTATGGTTAAATCTATACTTTCTGTACTTCTTACAAATTTTCCTTAGAGGATTAATGGACAGGTAAGAGACATTTCTGGCATGATCCAGCTTGACAGTCATTCAGTTCCTATACTCCACCAAGCAGCTTTTGATACCAACTTCAGGTTTAGTAGCAATATATAGGCCTTGAAAATCAGTAAATTAGACTATCACTAGAATCCAAGAATGTTTTTAAAACTAACCAAAACCTGCTCCCAGAACTGATAAGATTAACATGATTTGTTATGTCCACTATATGGAGATGACAACACCTTAAACAAAAGATTTTTCAAAACCATTGAAAAGCATCAGCTACCAAAAGCCAAGACATATGCTGAATGTGAAGACAGCTAAGCACAAACCTACTTTAAAAACAACAGTAACTTTTCTTAGACTTATCTGGCTTTAAAACAGCTGTACATCTTCTGCATTATTCCCATTGCCACTCTCAAAAAAATGATTTGCCCAAGACCTCTGAACTCAAGTAGTTGAGGTATCAACTCACAATAAGAGAAGCACAAAGGAATAAACGCTGTTCAGGATTTGAATCAGTGGCAGGTTTTGATCCATAGCCTAACCCTACACACTAATTAGAACTATTACAGGTGTGCAGATGATTGATAATACATCTAGCCTGGGTGTACTGTTCCAAACAACAAACTTAAGAGACCAATTCAAGGAAAATTATATGTTACGGAATACGAAAATATTTGCAACCCAATACACAGTCAAAATTGGGGAGAAAGAGGAAAGTAAGAGGCTTAGAAGCAATGTTGCAAGCATTGATAAACTTCCTAAACAATTTAAATATAGCATATTTAATTCACAAAACCCATGCAGCTTCTTAACTCTAAAATCATCATCCCAATTAAAAGGAATCCCTTTTCCACTTCAACAGGATTAACTGAAAGGTCAGCTGACAACCACTGCTGGGCTTGCACTGAAATTCATTTGTTCCAACCAGCAGCAATGTTAATGGATATGATAATTACACTCACTGGTGGTTGGGTTACTTGTGGTGCCAAAAAAAGACACTATTATGTGACCAACATAATCCTACCTAATGCTTGAAGGCTTGCATGTAAACCACTCAAGTGTCACAGACAGGAAATTACATATGGGAAACATCAGTGAAGTAGTGTGTTACAACTTTTCATGCTTGTTTTCTAAAATGTACAGAAATTAGACTATTTTATGCTTTCAGCCTCCAAAAGAACTTGAAGTGTCAGATTAGCTGAAACAGAACATCCTTGTTCAAGTACATCATGTGGAATTTGAAGCTTTTCAGTGGCATTAGACAGGAGAAGAGATAAATTACAAATTTTATTTGGAAATACCCCTATCAACGCTTCACCTTTTCTGAAAAAGTTAGCATACTGATTATGGTCTGCCCTATTATTTCTATTTCACTGTTTCAATTCCTTCCTTTTCTTTTTTCTTTTTAAGGCCTGAAAAAAATCACCAACGTTAGTATGAGGTAAACAATAACCACTAAAAAGAAATGATTACACAGTGATGGATGAATTAGAATTAAAAATTCAACTGAAGAGGTCTTTAATTTATGCCTTTGTAAAGCAGCACATAGTTCTGAAGACACAGAAAAGGCCTAATACTAAGTGTGGAGATTGGTCTTCATTACCCCAAAATACTAAACTGATTAATGGAATCATTGAAATGTAGGGCAAGTACAGGTCAAATCTAGACTAAAATATCATCTTAATGATTCAGCCTTGTAACTTCCTTTGCCCAGGTAGGCTTTTGAGCTATGAACATACTCCATCAGGACTAGAGATTTACATAAAATACTCAGGGTTGACCTGGTTTTATCAACATTATCCCTACTTAAAACTTGTACAGCTAGGAATGGGAAGCAGAACTAGGTGACAGGACAATGGCATTCCAGCTTTTATCTTTTAGGGTTGGGTTTTCTCTTTTAATAGTTCTTTATTCCAAAAGTAATGAAAAATTAGAAGGTCTCTAGTTTTAGCAACACAAAAATTAATGGAAGTTGGGTAGAGCAAAAGCTGGGCCAATTCATATACAGGTATTTTATCGCATCCCTCCTGAATTCAGGGTAGTAGTGACTGAGAAAGATGCTTTCTAGTTTTGAATCCTCTTTAATAAAAAAAAAACTTTCTATCTTTGGAAACGTATCTTTTGTAATTTAGAATTTCATACTTAATTCCAATTATTTTTCAACTATGAAATTATTGATACATAGGAGCTGATAATTTATGCTTTTCAAAACTATGAATCATTCATAAATTACAACACAGGGCCCATGTGGAATTACATGTGTTGATTCCTAGTGGAGTTGCTTCAAGTAGCAGCAAAGAGCGAGAACAGCCACTAATACACTTGTCTCTTAACAGTCAAATTAACTCATGCCTACTCACCGCATAAAGATATCACTCTTAACTTTGGTATCCAAGAGAGGTCTTTCACAGTAACTCCAGTATTCTGCAAGACACTACATTCTGCCATACAGCTGTGAATACTCAAGTGTCAGAGTGTCTGTGGTTCGTGTACATGGGTTTTGCTTTTCTCACATTTCTGGTTTAACTAAGATGAGAAAAACAAAGATGCGACCAGAGTTTGTCATAGCTACAGTGACAAAAAGAATACTCTGTCAATGACATGTAAAATTTGGGCATGGGACAAGTGTTTCCAGTTGGATTTGCCACGGAATTCATAACATAAAGTTGACTGTCAAACAGATAAAGTGAACTGAACCTGCAGCTGCAATATTTTCCCTGATATAAGTTAGAAACTTAAAACCACCAGAATGAGACAGTATTCTCTTAGATAATAATTTAAAAAACACACTGAACAAAACAAAACAAAAACCCTTACCACTCACAAACAACAAAGAAATCCAAACACGAAAAGATTAAGAATCAGTAGAGGAAACTAAATCAAGGACTTAATCAAAGGCTTACAATGAGAAACTGTGTATTATTTCCAGAAAGACAAAGGTGGCAATGTAAACCTAAGCACCAAAACTACTGTAGCCTGCAACACAGAATTCACTGGAATTCTTAATCTCATAAGAAGACTTTAAAGTAGGTCACAGCAAGCTTAAAATTTGACAGAAAGCAAAGACTAAGGGGTAATAGTATGCAAATCACCTGCCTTGCAAAGTTGATACTTCTTTCCCTGTCTCCACCATGATTTTGATAAAGCCTCAACTACAAAAGAATCCACTGTCTCTGCAAACAGAGGAATATTCATGTACACACCCTTAAAAATAAGTACTAATAATAAACAATATCCTTTTAGACCACTTCTAATTGATTAACAATTCTTTCAGTATTTATTTTAAGTAGTGAATTGCAACTGCTCAGAATTATCTTAAATGCTATGATTAGAACATATTAAAGAGATTGAATACATTTTATAGAATCTTAGTTCAAAATACACATATATTTATAAACTTTTTTAAAAAAGTTATAGCACCAGAATGCAGGCTTAATGGAGACGCTAATCTAACTTTTGCACAGAAATTCCAACTCCAATATTTGTGCAAGGTAAAGAGGAAAGTATCACAGTTATTTCTTTGCAACCAACATTTGAAAGTATGTAACCATTTATCTTAACTTTCAGTACATCCTGAAAACTATGTTTATTGATAAAACAGAAAAAAGTGACTTAAGAATGATAAAAGTCTGCAAAGTCTCTGGTTTTTTTACATCACAAACTATAATCGTGACTTTCAGTATGCAATGCACTTAACAATTAGTAAATTGAATAATTAAGTGGAGTTTGCCTCTTTCCTGTATTCAATGAGTTAATTTGGACATTCATGATATTAGAACTCCATAACAATACTGTTCTGTCCAAGGGAAGGCCAAAACTTGTGGATAAAACACTTCATGATAAATAAAACTCTTGAAGTGCCTCACAAGTGACATTTTTAGATTTGAAAGATGTGTTCCAATAGACAGTTACTGTATCCAGACACTTCATTTCCAGCTCTGCTTTGGATTTCACCCTGGAAAGAACATTGCTCTCATATCATTATTCAAAAGGAAGATGCTACTGCATCAACACAGCATTCAACATAGCATTTTAATCTTATTCAGGGTTATTATACCCAGGAAATAATCTAGCTAACTCCTGCCAGGCAGCTTTTTTTTTTCTCTTTAAACAAAATGGATATTGTTTCTCTTATTTATTCACACTGTTTTTAAAAACAACAACTTCAGACTCAGGTATTGCACACTCACAAGGCTTTTATACAAAGAGAGGGACCAATAATGGTTACAGTAGGGAAAATGATACTGGATGTAACAGTGACTAGGTGAAAGCATGTCTTACAATTTGTGGTTTGTTCTCTGCATTTTCAGAGCCACATTACAAAGCTCACTTCTACTGTCAATATACAGTAATGTTTTCAGATGTCTGCTTTGGAATCAAGGCAGTTGTAAGGGAATGTTCAAACCCCAAAACTTCCCCAAGGTGCCAGAACAGAACTTCATAACACTGTTTAAAGAGGCTTTAAATACTCAGTAAATCAACTAGAACAGTTTAGAGTATCTGTCTAACCACACTCACTTTGTATCATGAGTATTTTCTCCATTGACACAAGGTGAGTGACATGCTAGCCAAGAGGAGTCTGGGTGTGGAATGGGAATTCAGGATCCTGAAACTTTAATGACTTCTATCTGTGGAAACTAGACCAATTCTCTTGTAAAGGGGCAAAACTTAATGACAGAACCATTTTTGTCATTATTTACGCAGATTCTTGCAAATCTTTATCTCAGGTGGAAGCAGAGAGATTTGGTACAACCAGCAAAAGAATTGAAAGAATGAAGAAATCTGAGGAAGTCACAGAAAGGTTGTGGAGGAGAGAAAAAGATGAGAGCTTATTCCCATAACTTGTAGGGAACTCCTAGGAGGACAAAGGGAGTGTATCAACAGTTGAAAACTAATGTGATATGAGGTAGGGAGAAATATAAGAACAAGCCTTTCAAAAACTCCAGTGTAAGGAAAAGAATGCAAGCACTAGAGAAGTTAGAAAACAGAGGCAGGGAGGAAACATAGAAACTATTAACTGTGAGGAATGGAGCCAATTAGGTGGAGAAATCTTTCAGAAACTTACATATTTTTAAATATTTTTAATAACCTTTTACTATAACATTTACCTAGACAGGTAACTCAGTGTCAACATGGTCAGAACAGCACTTTCTCAGGACAGAGTTCTGCTGAGATCACAAGCGATCCTACCATGCCAGAGGCAGCCCCAGGATCCTGCTTTCATGAATGGATAGTATACAGATAACCCTGAAACGCAAGGCTAGTCTGCCATAACCTAAGAAATACTAAGGCACACTGTTAGATTGCAGTGGCACCCAACAATGTTGACCTAAACTGAGCAGCTCTCCCACAGGTATATCAAAAGATGTATGATGAAGCAGGTCAATGGAGGTGATTCTCCACCTCAACTCTGCTCTCGTGAGATATCACCTGGAGCACTCCACTCAGTTCTGGAGTCCTCAAGCACAGGAAGGACATGGATCTGTTAGAGCAAGACCAGAGGAAGGCCACAAAGATGATCAGAGGGCTAGAGCACCTCCCCTGTGAGGACAGGCTGAGAGAGCTGGGGATGTTCAGACTGGAAAAGAGAAGGCACCGGGGAGACCTTATAGCAGCCTTCCAGTACTTAAAAGGCAGGTACAAGAAAGCTGGGGAGAAGCTCTTTCATAGGGAATGCAGAGATAGGAGGAGGGTGAATGGTTTTAGGCTGAAAGAGGGGAGATTTAGATTAGATAAGACATTTCTTATTGTGAGGGTGATGAAGCAGTGGAACAGGATGCCCAGAAAATTCATGGATGCCCCATCCTTGGAGATGTTCAAGGATAAGGCTTTAAGCAACCTGATCTAGTGGAATACGTTCATGCCCATGACAGGGGGGTTGGAACTAGATAATCTTCACAGTCCCTTCTGAACCATTCTATGATGATACAGAGGGATAGTTAAGTGCTATATAAAGCAAACTACGAAGAACTTTAAAACTTAAAAGAAAGGGGAGGTGCTGAATTCAGAGATGCTGGAAAAAAGCAGTCAGTTGTTGGCTTCTAAGACATTTTTATTCATCAGCAAGTATTAATGTTTTGAGGTTTTTTTCCATGATGTGGTCATTTTTCCTCAGAGAATGGCACTATGACCAGAAGAGTCATTTCATGTGAGTCATTAAACAAGTAGCAGATTGCCATGATTTCTGGATTACATAGACTTTTTCAATGGTGAATGCCCTTTCTGGCTAGCCATCAGCATCCTTTCCTCTTTCGGTGTATTATTTATGTCTTTTATTTAGACCCACACCAAAAAAAAAAAAAGACAGTCAGCATTTCATATTTGACAGCTAAGGACTTAAATATGAAGTGACTCAGTACTAATTACCATATATGAAAGCCTCAATGTTGTGATTTATCACAACCAAAGCACTACAATAAACAACAAAAGAGGTGATGGAGCAACACTACAAATGTTTGCAACTGCTGACAGTCAACGAACTGCCTAGTTGACTGTTGTATAAAGCCAAAATTGAAGGGGAAACAACACAGTAGACCACAGGGTCTATATTTACACAAGTGGATGAATTAAGAAGATTAATTAACATTCTGATGTGTCAGAGAAAGTAAAATGTCAAGGCAAGTGCAGCGTAGATAAAAAAATTACAATGTAAGAAAAAAAGATTTTAGAAAAAACTAATTAGCAACTAATTTATCATACTACAACTACCGACCAATTTAACGTCCTGAGGGGGTTTGTGACAAGTTAGAAGGGGAGAATTAAGGAAATCCTATGAAACAGATCTAGGGCAGCATTCTAGGTCAGTATGCCAAGAGAAGCAGTACTGTGAGGGCTGGGCAGCAGAGGCACTGCAATCTCACAGCTGCCAAAGGGTGTTGCTATGGGCACAAATCCCACAAAGGAAGTGAGATAGGAATCAGCTCTTTCAGTAAGCTGACCTCAGTGGCAGAAAAATCCATCCCGTCTTCTGGGATTTGTTCAAGCTGACCACAAGGCATTAGCTTCCCCCAGAGGCTTATTTTCCCAACCACAGCTGCAATACAAGTGTTATTTTTTGAGGAAAACTTCTATAAATCACAGGTATACTGTGACAAACACAGATTTCTATTCTTCAGCTTCCAGAAAAACTGAAGGTGAGATTCTGTTTTCCATGAGCAGGAAGGTGCTTGATGATTCCTGTGAAGCACTGTGTGTTTAGCACATCGCTGTCACCATTCCGGAGGTGGGGTAGAGTTCCACTTTGATTACTTGACACCACCATCATGAACCTCCTGCTCTCAATCTTCAGTAGTTCCAAAGCTCCTCTGTCTTACTCCAGTACTAGCAGTGGCACTCTGCCACCTCCCTTCAGCACAGGCAATTAGAAAAAGTATTCCAGAAAGGCAGCCAAGGTAACTTATGTAACTGGCTTTTATCACTTTAGGATACATGGAGAGGGGGAAAAAAAGAAAACTAACAAAAAAATCCACTCGACCCACCCGCCATAAGATTTGCATTAATGTCTCAGTCTCAAAGGATGACAATGTGTTTCTTCAATTACCTCCCCCATTCCCTTTTCTAAGCATGTGTTAAATAAGTTTGTCACGTTACACTGTATTTTAAACTCCAGATGACTGATTCAATTATGCTGCCATAAATATAACTGTCAAGGTCAGCTAGGCAATCCTAAACATTTTTTTCCAAATTAAAAAATTGCAATTTACCCTAGGGATCAGGACAGACATACCAAAGAAAATTACAAATATCTGTATCCCAGAATAAACTTCCCAGCAACATGCAAAGTAGCAGTTACAAAATAATTAACTACTTCATTTTGAGGGATAGCCATCAACTAGTATCTTCAAAGGTATTTATCACTGCAATAAGCCTTCAGTTAAACTAACCCAAAGAAATGCTTCTAATACCTAGAAAATGCTAGTCAACAGAACAATACTCAGTACACAGTAGTTGAAAGTGGAAGATTTCTAAAAGCTAGAGAAGGAAAAACAGGAATCTGAATAAACCTCAGGAGGAACTGGTCATTCATTTAAATGGAACTTAAAGTGTTTGTTTATCCAGAAATCTAGTTTGAACAGCTAGTCTGAAGTGTTCACCTGTAAAACCACTGGTTTTTTTTCATTCACCTAACAGACTTGAAACAAAGCATCATTCTTGGTTACAATGCCTGGAACAAACAGAAGGCATGGTCACTACTGGTGGAATTCACATCCACAGTCAAAGCAGCCTATGTGAGATCAAACTACTAAAAGTAGCAAATGAATAAAGCATTTAATAGTTTTAACTTGGTTTATCAGTATTTTTTTTGCTATAACAACCATGGTTTACATATACATGATGTCTGTGACTAGAGTTTTCCACCCAGCTGTATTACTTTCAAACGAACATCAAACATTCTCAGAGTGTGCCAACTAAGTTGAAGTAAGAGACATAAACATCAAGATACTATAGGCAAAACAACTGATTTTTCTTCCCAATTTCCATCTTCGGCATATTTGCAGTCTCTCCATTTAATTTTGATACCACACCCACCAGTTCTGGAAACTCAAGTGAAAGACTGAAAGTGTGTCTGCACACAAATGAAAAATAGTCTGAAAGTTACTGGCTCATAACTTTTGACAGAAACAGGAGGGGATTATACAGATTGCATTTCACAGCATATAAACAATAAGAACTAAATATAAGAATACAGATGTACATTTCTTCACTCTTGTGCTTGAAGATGGGAGCCTGAAGTACAAGGGCCATTTCTTCCAAAGGCCAAAGTGCATTATCCACTGACTCTGCACGCTCAGCACTGCTGCCACTGGTGCTCACCTGCTGCAGTAGCAGAGCTCCCACAAAACACAACTTAAAAGACTTCTTCTAATCCTTCCTTGCTAAATTGACCAGAGTATTTACGGCAAGTTCCTACTTCAAATGCCTTAACATGTTCTGCAGTCACTAGGAAAATCAAGGTGCAGCTACTGAGGTAGAGAAATAAAAGCTATTAGTTCATTAGTGAATTCCTCTACTGGTGCAAAATTACATCTTGCAGCATACGACAGTCTTCAGTCTAGTGAGGATATCGGTCAATAGCACTTTCAAGGGATGATTTATCACACGCATTTTACTGGAAAAAGTACAACTATCGAGTACAAATTTTTAGCACTCTCAGAATTTCACTCTTTGTAGCACTATAGAAGGTTGGGTTTGTTTTTTTTTTTTGCTTCGTGCTGCCAGCCATCTCTTCCAGTGACCTCCACAATCCCTCAGGTGAAATTCTCTCTCTCCAAATTTTTTCTCTTATACAATCCATCTTACAATAGGGCTAATAAAAGCCACACAGCCCATGCAGCACTTTCCACCACAGCAGCTCTACCTTATGTATTCACTACAGACCATCCAAAGCAAGAGTTGATTCTAGAAGCCATCATTTTGCAAGACTTGGGAGTCCTGGAGAGGCTGGTAACACTACTTACAAGCAATCACATGGAGACTACTACAATGAGAAACTGAAATAACAAATAGTTCAGGAGCCCTCAAAAACAGGAAAAAATACACTATGTGACAAAGTAAAGCAAAGTTTACAGACAGAGCTCATAACAAATCCTGATGAGATTCATGTAGAGTAAATATATCTCAGCTAAATCCCACTTAAACATTTTCCATACCTTCAGCTCCATGGCTTTCACTGTCTGTGCATCAAAACTTTCAGTGGCTATACTAGGTTTTCAGCAGACTTCTCTTCACCAAAAAGAGGTATGTGCCAACCCACAGGCTCCAGATCTGCACCAGACTCTGCCTTCAATCTACTTGATGGGAAGGTGAGCCTCAATTTTAGCTTGCATTTTTGGTGCTATAATATTCACTTCTTTCAAATGAACATTGATTGCAGGACCACACACATCACTGTTTTAAGAAATAGTGTTTATTTCATTTGGGTTCTTGGTGGCACCTCCTGAACAAATGGATTTCAGAGACAACTGCTACAGCACAAACTCCCTACAGTGTCTAGCACTTAGCAAACAATGAAAACTCAAATTGTTAACTTGCACAAAAAGAACTCATGTTCTTGGAATCAAGGTGTGGCACAAGTAGAATAATACAGACTTGTCCTCACCTTAGATGTAAGCTATAAATCTAATAGTTACTAAGATTAACCCTCAGAACAAAACCACACACTTTGAATGAGATACACAAACTACCTGGGAATATACAAATTGAGCTATTACGGAATTTGCATGAAATCTGAAGGAGAAAAGCTATGAAACATTTGGCACTTATATTTTAGTTCTCCTGCTGTTTACCCTGGCAGGCAGAGAGAAGGCCCTCTCCAAATCATCACAAACCTCAGCATAATTAATCGCCACCCACTTTAGAGACAATTTAGAGGAAGGGTTTCCGTAGTTAACATTAATATCTATGCAGCAAATAGTTTTTATTTCATTTTTCTAGTGCAGTAAACCCCAATCCCTCAATTACAATTGCTTCACAGTACTGCAAGTCTTGTGTTCCCTGACATTATCTCACAGAAAAGAAATAAAAAGGTAAAGACAAGGGAGTGAAGGAAAGAGATAAGTTACTGCAGTTAGGTAGTTCTGTGTGCTGTTCAGTGTTTAGCTGACTGGAACCTGTCTCTTTAACTGCTAATATATCACCAGTACTGAAAGTCATAAAAGTACTTCTGTTCCTCTTGGTCCTGCTGTCTGAATAACCACCATAAGTAAAATATGTTTCTAGTATTAGAGATGTTTATTTTTTGGACTACCTAGTCTACCTGGCCCAAATTAAAAAGCATTCTTACCTCTAACTTTACTTCCTTACACATCTGCAGGAAAAAGTTTTCCCTGAGAACGAACAGAACATCTATCAAAAGAATTCCCTAACAAGGTAAGCTAAAGGAAAATTAATCAGTGTTTCTCTGATCAGAGACCCCTTCTAGCTCCATTACATTAAAACTTTAGTAACAAAGCTTTCTTCAATGTCACTAAGACATTAAAGATAAGCAGATCAAGTAAGCTTTTTGCATTCCCAGGGAGCTTTACCGTGGCAGACAAGCCTAACGTGAAGCCTTGTATTAAAAAACAGTATTTACTTGCCCTGTGATTAATGGAAACAAGTTTTCAGTTACTTAAAACTCCAGGAAATAGAAAGAGTCACACAATACATAAGAAAACAAACAGATAAATCATCTCAGCCTTTAAAAATGCATTGATTAGCAAGTCCTAAATATCAATATCTTCAGTTCATACTTAAAAAAAGTAAGTAGAAGCATTCAGTCGAAGGATCAGAGGACAAAATTTAAAAACTGCAAACAATATTGCTGATCATCTACACTTCCAATTTTGAAACAATGAAATGCAAGCGGCATTCTTTCTAGTAAACATTAGATCGTTTCCTGCAATTGAGGAATGGAAATCAAAACAAGTATGGGAAAACTAGTGCAGAAAAGTAAGACTACCACTTTATTTCACAAAGTATTGAGCAAATCTGTGAGACCTCAGGTACTTTTCTGATGTGATAAATAGGCCTTGGATGCTGCAAATACATTTGATTTTGCTGAATGGGAAATTTCTCATGGAAAAGGCAGAAAATGCAGTCAATAACTCACAGTGTGAAAAATTATGTGCACAACTGAACTCTGTCCCACTTTCCAGCTGAATTAGGTTAGCTCAGCTTTCAGCCAAATAACCCAGCCTTTACAGGGAGATGCCTGGCACATGAAATGATACTCACACATCTTCAGTACATAACAGCCAAGTGAAAATTCCCAAACAGAATAAAATTACTTACAGAAATATAGTATTTTTTAATACTGTGGCTAATAGTTCTACCATTTTATGAACTACATGAAAAGCATTATTAAATATCCCCCTAACCAACAGCAGAAATATAAAATGGCAATGAAAAAGCTGCATAAAATACATTTATTTAATACTTTATTTAAATAAATAGATTTCAGACACAAATAAGACAAATCATTTATTTTAAACTCTAGAAATCTGGTTGCATTATCAAAAACATTTTATTATAGTAGACAGTTGTAGACCTTTGGAATACTGATGAAGTGCTATACACCACAAGGTACTTGCCATACCAAGCAGGTACAGCATTATCTGCAGGTTATGTCAGCATTACTGCACTATCTTCAATCAATCTTCAAAACTCACCACAACTAAAACAGAATTTACAGTTCTGTTCAAAACCAAAGCAATATGCAATAAGACATGAAGCACATGTTGCACAACATTTCAGGTTTTCTAATAAGATAAATCAAGTTATTAATCCTAGGAAAATGAAAAAAGATGCAGTATAAAAAGCCATTTCCTACCACAGAAGTACAGGTCTATGAAATATTTTAGTCAATACAGGGCGGAAAAAAGCTCCTGGGTTAAGCGTAAGCATTCAGTTCAAATTCTGTCTTTCAAGGTAGAAATAAATAAGCTTAAAAATAAATAGTGCTACAGCAGGTTTGACAGGCTTTATGCCATCACTTCTCTACTTAATGATCTAGATAACTGCATATACCTTCTTTTCAACAATGCATGGCATAGGAAAGGTAAGACTGGCAAACTATACAATCCAAGCAGAAAGCTAAAAATGTTCCCTAAACGGCTTTTTAGTATCTGATGCGTATATCATGAGTCTTCCTATTTGCAGTTATCTATTCCACACCACCACTAGAGTTTTGACTATGAGCAGCGTATAGCATTCACAGAGTGGTTTTGAAGTGAAAGATGTTACACAAGTAATAAAGCTTGCCTGGACATTGTAAAACAGTTCACTGCGTATTTAATAAAGTTTTTTATACATCATCTAAAACTAAGACAGTAGTAAGAAATTAACAGACTATATGACAACTGTTTATAAGCAGGGCTTATGGAGCTCACAGACACACAGTAACCATCTCTCAGTTTCATATCTGTTATTCAAAAACCATGGTCTGCACAGTAGTGGTGGAACAGGAGATCATAAGTAGTGGCGTTCCCAAATCAAAGCATCACAAAAAGAATTTTCATTAGTCAGTGAAAAATTGAGGGCTGATAGTAGTTTATCAGCTAAAAGCCTTTTGATACCAATTAATCTACAAGCTGTATGCACTTATTTCCATCTTTCCTTGCATAATACACTAAGATTTTTAACAAAGAATGGGACATCTGAAGAGAGTTCTGATTTATCACTAGGTGTCAATCAGGCCTTTATAGCCAGGCTTTCCTTTAAAAGCTTCATAGCACTACTCAAAATTCTCTGATCAGTCTTGAAAATCCTAGGTATGTTTTAAAAAATTTCTCATTACAATATATAATTACCACAAAGTCAAACAGTAGAAGATAAATATGTGTAAAGCAAACTAAACATGTTAGTGAAATCAACTATTTTTTTTTATGTATTTACTGAATCAATTACCACTAATGCTTTCAAAAACATAGGTAGGTATCAGTACAACAGCCCTCCTTCATAGAGGTGTCCCTAGAAAGTCCTCCTTTGGTGATCTCCCAGTGTCTAATCTGTAAAGAATGGTAATGTGCCCCTTTCAGCCCCTAAACCATAAACTCTGAGCCCACTAGCACATCTGCACCAGTAGAAGCCAGGGCCTGGTTAGAAAGTAGCTTCCTAGAAGAGAATTAGAGGGTCCTATCACACATCAGTTTGAACAGCACTTTTTTGGCAGCAACAAGACCTTGCTGCAAAGAAGACCACTAGCAGCCTGGGCTGCATTAGGAAGCACACTGCCATCAGTTAAGGTTGAGGGGAGACACACCTGAAGGGCCAAGGCCAGAACAGAGTATTTGAATTTATAGTGACCTACAATGAGTATCTAGTTCAATTGCCACTGGGCTTCTCCAGAGAGAGATGAACCCACTGGAGTGAATTCCAGCAAAGAATTGACTCAATTTATGAAGATAAAGGGCTTGAAGCACCTGATACACGTGGAGAGGCAGAGATCTGCGATTGTACAGAGAAGAAGGAAGAGCACAGAGGAGTCTTTTACCAGTAGTGCATAAAAGATGATGGAACCAGACTCTTCTCAGCACATCCCTGCAACGGGCAACAGGCACAATCTGAAGTACAAATGGAAACACTTCACTGTGTGATGGGCTAAACAATGGAACAGGCTGCTCAGAGAGGTTATGGAGTCTCCACGTTTGGAAACATTCACCACCCAGTGGACCACAGCCCCCAGCAAAATGCTATAGCTGACCCTCCTTTGAGCAGAGGGATTGCTATAACAGTAACCTTTCACAACAGCTCACCGAGACTTCACGGAAGAGGCTCCCTGCTCCCCCCTAACAATCAATTCCTTCATCAGCTCTACATCAGAAATCTCTGTACATTCCTCTAACCTCCTGTTTCACAGTGCAAAGAAAAGGTAGTTCAATAATTTATCAGAACCAAAGAAAACTTCTTGTACAGGGGGGTTCTAAGATATCCTTAAAACTCTATAATATTAAATAACACATGTAACTTAACTGATAATATGTTAGAAAGTAATTGGAATTTTCAAACGCAAAATAATGGTGATCTTTTGATATAAGAAGGAAGTGGAAATATCAGCTATAATCCCTTGGTAGTAGTCATTAAATCCTGAGTCTAAATATCTCCTATAGTTTGCACTTTGTTGCTGAGGGGTCATTTTAAAAAAAAGTTCAAAATAAAATTCCTAAGATTTCTAGTGGTCTGAAAATAACCCGTCAACAGGATGCACAAACTACTGAGACACAGTTTAGTGAAATGTATTTTTAGGTCATTTCTCGTAATCTGGAATTCTGAATCATGGGAAGACAGTTAGGGTAGATTTTTTTCCCCACAAGGAAAGGACAAAGAGACAAGTTGGTGTGAAGAACTGGTCGGTGGAGGTGGAATATTTTTATAAACAAGGAAAAAGCATTTAATATTCCACTATACCCTAAACTGTCAGGGGTGATTTTGCAGAAACTGCATGAATGGTATAGACATCATGACCATAAAGTTAATGAAGTATCAGAAAAAGGTATGAAGGATTAAAAGACTCGCACATGTTTTGCAATACTATTCTCCCATTCATTTTTTCCATATCAATCAACTGCTGTCCTTTTCGACAGAACACTAAGCTAGTTCAAACATTCCCATTCACTTACTACTCAATAGAAATAACATACTCTATAATTCACTACCATTGATCTGTTGTAGATTAAATTAACAGGCTTCATGCAATTAATGGAAAAACTGATATATTTACACTGGAGCGGACAGCAACAATGGTTTCCAATTGCACCTTTGGTATAATCCAGCAGCCCTAGCAAAGTAATTTGTTGTAGGATTAGTGTGCCTTCACTGGTCTTGAAAGCCAGCAGTACAGTTTTATATGAGATGCTTTACAAGCAACAGAGAGTTTTGTTTACATTAATAACTTAGTTCTACCATATCATAGTATATGATGTTTTCAAGTCACGTTTGAAACAAAAGCAGTCAAGTCTGCCACTCTAAGAACTAAGCTAAGAGCAGCAAGTTGCTTTTGTGCAATCCTGACAAGTTCTCATTTTGATTTATGTGTTCTGCATGGAAATATGTGAAGCAGCATATGCACTTCACATCTTTGATCTTCTCTCATCAGTGTAATTACTCCCATGTGCTGGGAGTGAGAGTGGCTGCAGCAATTAAATGATCATGACAGCACTGGCAGCAGCTGTGGTCATGGCAGTAATCTCCTTTACTTATTTTTCTCCTCTCCTTCCAGAAAGGAGCCAGGTAATCTGAGGGAAAAGCCCTTCACTCCCATTTCAAAGAGGATGCTGTCCTTACTGTTTTTTCTTCTTGAAGGCTTCCAAAGCAAGGATGGCTCCAGATCCTATCCTGAAAAATCAAAAGCTCTACTGGGAAAATAAAATGGGACACGAACCACAGAGCCAGAGGGTGAATGAGTGCAAAATAGAGGAGGTAGTGAGTAAATGGAAAAAAAATGGAATGGGATGAAAAAGGACAGGGTGGTGGAGTCAAATAAGTTTTGGTGGGTGGGGGGTGTTGTGTTGTTTTGATTAATGAATGTTTGGGTTTTAGGAAGTAGGGTAAACTTAGTTTAGTTATGGAAAAGTATCCAGTTCTTTGCCCAGAAGGCGTTGGAGCCGTGGAACAGCTTCCCCAGGGAAGCAGTAATGGCACCCAAACCTGACAATATTCAAGAAGCATTTGGACAATGCTCTCAGGTAGATGGTGTGAATTAGGGGTTCTTCTTTGTGGTGACAGGAATGGGTCCCCTCCAACTCAGGACATTCTACAATTCAATCTTTACACCTCCTCTGCATTACTGGAAGTGTACTCTAGCATGCAACAATACTACGTCTCTTACCACAGCAGGAAGAAAGAAGCCTGTCCTCAGGTCTGACTAGAGAGCATAAAGAGCTGTAAGAACTCATCTGACTTCAACTTCAAGGAATTACTTAATGAAACAATTCACAGATTATATAACCCAGATTGTATAACAGATTGTATTAATTCTCCGCAACTCATTTCACTTCTATCTTTGCAAATCTGTATTGACTGAAAAGTCTTACAAGGCGCAGGGCACTACCAGCTATAGTAAGGACAGGAATGCTGGGTGTTACTTTTTTAACAATGCAGCAGCGACGGCAGCAAGCACACCTACTATATTTTCATCTTCTCTCAGTGGTTATGTTACAGGCGTATTTTAAAATATCTTGCAGAACATAGCAATTAGATAATATTTCTGGATATTTCCACAGGGAACTTGCAGGGTGCTATACCAGACTTTTTCTCCTTTAGAGCACTGCGTGAGGATTAAAAACATCAATACGGTTCTGCTTACAGATATTTAACTGCAAGCAGAACAAGTGAAACAATCACATCCAGTATGAGAAAGATTTTATATAAGTATAAATACAAAGAACAAAGTGGGTTCAAACCAAAAGTAAACACACCTATACAGATTACAGGGCTTACAAGTATTAAAATTTACTGAAATAAAAGCATACCCAGTCTCCAAGTGCTGAACCACCATTATTGGAATCACTTCAGAAGTGATTATTCCCTAAATAGTTGGCAGGTAAAAAAAAATCTTTCAAGTATTTTATTTTATACCTCTACGCTGATGACCAATATAAAGTGGCGAAGCAGTTTGTGCTAATGGATTCTTAATTATTCTGGGATGCACAAAAGAAACTGCACATAAGACTAACTTCTAAACTTTAAAACACCAGAGAGCTACTCAAACACAGCAGCAGCAATATCTGTTCCAGTATCACAGTAAATATCAAAGCTAGAAATTTAAAGTTGTAGCTGTAGAGTTCTGCGTATTCTGCAGAAAAGGAAAACTTACTTCAGAACACAAGCCTCTCTTTCTAAACCAAACCACTTATTTTGCAAGTATTTGCAGCAAATTAAATGTCAGATTTATACAGCTATTAATTGATTACGAAAATAAATATGAAGATGAACCAAACAGCTAGTCTTAAGTTTGCCCAGGAAAAGAGCTCACTCATAGTGAACAGAGAACAGTACATCCTATTATTGCCACATAAGGCAGCCAAATGCAAGCACCAATTGCCTGAAGACAAGTGCATTCACATGCTGCAGAACAGACCAGAACTCACCTGCATCTCACTGTAGCAGACTAGAGGTAGAAGTACTATCACATGCCACGTTTCAGCCTGGGAAAGATGGAAGCACATTCTCATGCCTACTCATTTAATGGCTACAGGTCATTTGAGCATATTCTAACTGGAGAATTTGAAGTAAACATTTAAGACAGTATCCAAACACATCCATGACAGATTTTGGTACCTGGAGACATAAAATAAGCCTTCTATGCAAACTGTACCACAGTCTTGAGAAGAGTACATGTTCTGCTACAAACCTGAATTGCAGCAATCTCTAACAGTCCCTTGTGCTAAGAAAAGTTCTTCTATGGTAGCAAGTATGACCTTTTATATACTGTAATCCCAGCTGTAGCCTCAATCATCAAAACAAACTGCTATTATTCTAAGCTACACTGTGTCTGAGACCAGTAACTACTAATCACTAACAGAGGTCTCACTGGTTGGACACAGGGATCCGAGATCACCAGTTCTGCTACATCTAGTCTGGTGCAGAGATATGGAAGAATGAAGCAACATTTCTTCTCCAGATATGAATCATAGAACAACCAGAAAAGAGAGAAGTCACAAAAAGAAAAATGTTCTGCATCTTGCTAAGTCTTAAATGAGAGGAACTGTCAAAGACTGAAAAAACCATTGTGCTGCTCTAAAAGCCAAAGACAACATAGCAGTCATGTGTAAGCTAACCTACTGCACCTACACAGCTCAGGGAGGGTTGAATCTCCCTCTGCAACAATAGATTTTAAAAAAAAATAAATAAATCAGAGTACTAGCCTGGTAACCTACAAAAGCAAACAAAATTCTTAGGAAAGCCTTTGAAGAAGTCAGGGATAGTAGTTTAATTAGAAGTGGTTTTTAAAGACTAACTCAATAATGCAATGTTTGGGGTTTTTTTTACTACTGTATTTTGCTTAGCAGGAAATACTGTTTTCTCACATGTGCGTTCTTCTTTCTTTACCACACACCAGAAAAAGATGATTTAGAATGTTCAGTAAGAACGGTCTCCAGAGCAGGGGCAGAAAATAAGTTACAGGCAGACATAGTTCAGTCTTAAAAAGTTGTTAAGACATTCACACATCAATAAATTCAGCTGTCTCCTATGAGCTGTTTAAATTACATGTGTGCACATTTGTGCTTAAGGCATACCAATCAAATTTATGAAGTTCAGTTTCAAATAATGGTCATGTCTGTATTTGCAGATGTTTTGGTAGATCCTCAGGACAGTGCAATCCTTGTAATCCCAGCTAAAAACAAATTTACTTATTGCTGGCAACCAAAAGAACTTAACTAAAATGAGTTTTCGCTTGGGCTGTTCATTGTATCCAACGCATCTGACTTGAAACTACCCATCCACTCAAAATCTTTGTGACAGCAATGCAGCTACTGAAAAGTTTAAGGCCAAGGTTCTATCTCTCAACAGTTACTTTCCCCAAGTTCATTTGGTACTAAAATGAGGAAAACTTTACTCAGTTTTCGGATCTGCAAGTGTTATAACTATTATGAAATTGATAAGGGCAGGGAGATGAAGAAAAATTAAATTCTGCATACTTGATGAGAACTTATCTTGAAGGATTTCTAAGGGTATAACAGAAAGGAACTACTCCGAAGATGATAACAATAAAAGCAGAGAGCAAAGCAAAACTGAAAAAGGAACACAGAAAGTACAGACAGCAGTACAGAGTGGTAGGTATAAACAACTTCAAATTTTTAAGAAGTGCTCTGAAATAAATTTTATCACAAAATCTGGATTCTTACATTATGTAAGGAGAACAGATCATTTTTTCTTCAGAACTGAAGTTGAAGTTACCAGAGGAAACAACTCAAATGACATTAATGACAGCAAGGTTCAAACAGCTGAAGTGATACATAAATTCACAGAATTGTTTGGGTTGGAAGGGACCTTAAAGATCATCCCATTCCAACCCTTCCTGCCATGGGCAGGGACATCCCACCGGATCAGTCTGCCCAAGGCCCCATCCAATCTGGCCCTTAACACCCCCAGGGATGGGGCAGCCACAGCTTCCCTGAGCAACCTGCACCAGTGTCTCACCACTTTCACAGTGAAGAAATTCTTCATAATGCTTAGTCTAAATCTGCCCCTCTCCAGTTTATACCATTCCCCCTATCACCAACAAGCCTTTATAAACAGTCCCTCTCCAGTTTTCCTGTAGGCCCCCTTCAGGTGTTCCAGCCCTCAGAATATCTTTGTAGCCCTCCTCTGGACCCATTCCAAGAGCTCCATATCCTTCTTACATTGAGGATTCCAGAACTGGACATAGTACTCCTGGTAAGGTTTCACAAGAGAGGAACAGAGAGGCAGAATAACCTCTCTCGACCTGCTGGCCATGCTCCCTTCAATGCAGCCCAAGATATGGTTGACCTCCTGGGCTGCAAGTGCACACTGCCAGCTTGTGTCGAGCTTTTCATTGACCAGCACCCCTGAGTCCTTCTCTGCAGGGCTGCTGTCACTCACATCATCCCCCATCGTGTACTGAAAATAAGGATTTCCCCAAACCAGGTGTAGGACCTTGCACTTGGCATTGTTGAATCTCATGAGGTTCTCGCAGGCCCACTTCTCCAGCCTGACCAAGTCCCTTTGGATGACTTCCTGTCCTTCCAGTGTGGCAACTGCAGCCTGGTGTCATACAGAGAGCAATGTTAAAAACTGCCAGTGCAATTCTACAGATAGTTTCAAACAAAGATGTGGGCAGGTATTAAAAGCATCCTATGACAAAATTCAAAAAGCTGAAATGAGAAGAATTGATTCCTATGAAATCTTTCTTTTATTAACAAATCTGCCCTCTACTGCTAGCTCAACATCCTAGAAACAACAACCATTCTTCAAAGAAATTATACTGACATACATTCATCAACATTTGAAACAAATACTAGTCCCAGTCAGGCTGTGTAATCACCATTCACCTGATAAAAGCATCTTGACATCACATGCTCGTATCAGCATTAGCAGAAACGATGACCCAACACTCAAACAACCCTTTTTCCTATGAACTCCCACAAGAATTCAGATTTGTAAAGTTAAGGGACTGGTGCTGTTTAACATCTTTGTCGGAGACCTGACAGTGGGATTAAGTGTACCCTCAGCAAGTTTGCCAACAGCACCAAGCTATGGGAAGAGATGACATTCAGACACCCCTTGACAGAACTGACACACAGGTCTGTGCAAATATGAACTTCAACAAGGCTAAGTAAAAAGTCCCACAGCTGGGTCAGGGCAATCCCAAGCACAAATACAGGATGGAGAGAGAATGGATTGAGAGTAGCCCAGAAGAACACTTGAGAGTGCTAGTGGGTGAGAAGCTCAACATGAGCTGACAATGTGGACTTGTAGTCCCCAATGCCAGCTGTATCCTGGGCTGCATCAAAAGAAGCGTGGCCAGCAGGTGATTCTCTCCCTCTGCTCAGCTCGTGTGAAGAGAAGGCTCTGAGGAAACCTTATAGCAGCCTTCCAGTACTTAGAGGGAGCCTACAGGAAAGCTGGGGAGGGGCACTTTATCAGGTAGTACAGTGATAGGATGAGGAGTAATCATTTTAAGCCCAAAGAGAGTAGATTTAGATTAGGTATTGGGAAGAAATTTTTTACTCAGAGTAGTGAGGCACTGGAACACACTGCCCAGAGAAGTCATTGACACCCCAGTCCCTGGCCAGGTTGGATGAGGCTTTGGGCAACCTGACCCAGCAGAAGGCGTCTCTGCCCATGGCAGGGGAGTTGGAACTAGACCATCTTTAAGGTCCCTTCTGATCTAAACCATTCTGTGATTCTATATGCTGTCAAAGCCAGCTAAAACCAGATGCCATATAAAATATCACAGCCAGATCTCAAAATAAACAATTGTGATGGTAGCTCAAAAGTCTTCAGCATATAAGAAATAACCAGAAAACACACAGCATTACATCAGTAGCTTTTGAAACTGTATTTATTACAAATAATTTTGCTCATGTAATAAAAGCTCCCAAGACTGGACTAAAGCAGTAAAACTCTTTGCAAAACCCAAACAACTAAGAAAGAGTAAAATAACAAATCAGATGTTCCCGTTGATTAACACTAATTATAGACATCATCTAGTCACAAATGCAAAACAGAAGAATGCATTTCTTCTTTCTAAAATCAATTTAACCTAGATCTTTCAATTTGGCTTGTGTTGTCCACTTGCTATAATTTCACACAGAAGAAAAAAAACATAACCTGAATGCGCAATTAAAGTACTGAGGTTTTAACATCTAGTGTTTTTATTGAAATCTTTCAATCCTCAAAAATTTGCAAGCTGTATCAAATTCAGATATAAAATAAATGCCGTAAAAAGTGAATTAATCAAATCTTAAATTTCTGTTTCCCTAGGGAAACACTGAAATAATTTAACATGATTTTCATGAACATGAAGCACATGCTAAGTAACTCAGCTAAAGCAGATATTGCCTTTTGTATGGACAGAAATTTAAGAAATCACTAGAGCAAGTCTCTTAACTATAACACCAAATTCAACAGGATTTTTGCAGAATGAGAAAAACAGTTGAAGCACAACATATATCATGTTTTTAGTGTATGCCATCTAGAAGCAACACTAGACTATTTTGCTTCTTATTTGTCTTCACAGTAGTGAAGCTTAGAGGAGGGACCACAGGCTAGAACAACAATTCCACAAGCAAATTAGATCCAGATGACTTTCTCAAAATGTTTCAGTGGTTTATAACATGCTTCAAGATTTGTTTTTATCTGCATCACCGCACAGGGAAAAAAATCCAGCTACAGCTGCAATCATGGAAAACAAAGCCAATTCTTAAGAGAATTAACATACTTTGCATGGTAATTTCTTTTACTCCTTTCCCCAATATATAAATAATGATAATACAGTCGTGTATTTTACTGCCAACAAGACAGCAGTGTAACATATCATCAGTATTGGAATATACATCCAAGATACTATATTAACTGCTTATTCATTTCTAACAAAGAACTGATGACAGTATAAGCTCATCCTCCAACTCCCAAGTAATTAGTAAAGGGAAAACAACATGCAAATACGTACTGGTGACAGACTAACTTGTCTTAAAAGAAACTGAAAAGCCTATTTACTTAGAGACTTTTAAAAGTAGCTGAAGATCTAGATAGTTTTCAAAAATAATAGAAGTGGCTTTACAGAGGCTGGATGCACTCAAGAAGCTTCTCGCAAGTCTAAAAAGGTAATATTTTAGTGCCAGAAGTGTATCTTCAAAAGAAGCAGAAGTAGCTGGTAAGTGGAAAAGCTGACCACATCTAGTACAGCTCTGTCATATGTACTTGAATCCATGCAACTACTATCTCTCATAGAAAAAGCTTTTTGTAGGAAAAAACCCAGAACCTTATATAAGCAGCTGTCTGTGTCATCCACCTTTGTTTCAAAGGTTGAAACTGCTGTTCCTGTTTCCCATTTGGTTGCATTCGCATGCATGTGGTTCACGTTCCATGTCAAAATTCAGTAGAACCCTCAAGCACAAAAGTACTCTTTGCGTATTGTGCCAAATCATGTCTTTAAAAGGTACAATTAGTCCTGTCCTTTCAGCCCTACAATCCACAACTTGCATAACTAACCATCAAACCCCGACATTCTTAGATGATGTGACCTGATGGAATACAATCAAGCCTGGAGGGAAACAAAATTCAGTCAAAACATGAGTGCTTTAGATAGTCTAGAAAATTAAATATTTTGTGAACCAAGCAAGGAGTGGGGATGGGACAACATGGAAAGATGAAGCTTGAAAAGGAAAAAAATAAAGTGAACAATGAGTTGCTGGAGTAGGCAGAAAATCCTGAAGAGAACTGCCTTAAAACGGCTGCAACTGGGAAGCAGCAAGGATGAAAGAGGAGCAGTAAAACTAGTCATGATTTCTTACAGGTCATCTTTTGGGTTTAGTTGGGTTGTTTTGGTTTCTATTATAAACACAAACCATTAAGGACAGATTTAAAAAAACAAAAAAAGGACCCAATTAAAACTTACTGTAGTAGGAAGAGAAGATCACAGCAGTAAGGTTCACACTAGCATCAGCTGAACCAGGAGGATGCAGGTCATCTGATTCTTCACCACACATCTTATTTAAAGTATGGCTAAACCATGACATGTATAAACAAATCAATTTCCCCACTATCAACACCAGTATTCCTCCTGCCAATCAGACACAAATTTTATCTGTTCACCCATACATGGGTGGTATGTGCATTATCCTAAGGCCAAGCTGTTGTTACATTTTGTTTGAGAGCATCCTAATTGTTACTGAGTATTACATTTATTTCAGTATGTACATAGTCCTACTAGTCATCTAGAATACTGCATGGGGCAACATTTTATAAGAAAAAGTCTGAATAAGTATCACAAGACAGCTACTGGCAGCAGTTCAACCAACCATAACACAAATCACGAATAATAGCAGGACACAAGTGTTCAAGTTTTAACTTTTATTTTGCTCTGAATTCAGGAGAGCAGAAGCACAGGATAAGTTGACTGTTTCAAATTCCAGCTCAAATTCCATGGACAGTGTGAAGCTCTAACAGGTTCTTGTGGCAGAAAAGCCATTTATAGAAAGGAATTCCAATTATCTCAAAATTTAAGACAAGCATGAAAATATTGTTAAACAAGTCAAAAAACAAGGCTGAACAAGTTAGTATTTATCACTCAGGACTATTCTAGAATTATTTCTTCTGAAAGTTTTGGAAGAAAACTGATTAAAAGGCTAGAAAACTTCTCAAAAAACACTTAGCTTTCAAGCATCCAATGGGAAGTTTTACTGTTACAAAGCAAGGGAGGCAGAAACAAGAATGATCACAGGCCTAGATGAACAGCTGTATCACTTCCAGTATGAGCATGCGTCTGAAAAAGTTACTAACTACTTTGCCTATAAAGCTGAACTAGTTTTATGCAAAACCACCTCAGGTGCATTAAGGCCATAATTCTCAAACTGGGACTGCTATGGACTACATGCTGCAGAACCCTGAGGGTTCTCACATTCTATCCAAGTGTATCCAAGGCTTGTAAACTCCAAAGCACCCAAGTTTCAATACAGCTTTGTGCTGCACTCCCCAGTGCTGTGGATTCCGGGAAGGTTAATTCACTGGGGCACTGGACCAAGTCCTTGTACACTTGCTGCACCCATGCAGAACCTGCAACAGTCCTCATTTCAGTTTAGAGTCATTTCAGGGCCTGCATGGCTAATGCTTAGCTGAGGTCAATTAATCCTGCTAGAAATAAGCAAACTATAGTAGAGTCACTAAAGCGCTCCTGTACTACATTCCTAGCATTGTCTAGGTTCTTCCCTTCTTTGGGGAATACATATTTTACTCACTTAATTTAAAATAAACAGTTGCAGAAAAAAATTGCAGTCTGGAGTCTTTAATTTAGGACTAATACTATTTCAATGCAAAAATACAGGGTTAGTCTGCTAAGGATGTCATCTTCAGCTGATTTTACAACTAGTAACCCCAAGCCGTTTCACAGACTGCCCTCAGTGTTTAACTACTACTGCTGTTTAGCAACCTCCTTGTTCCTATGAGCTGCGAAGCAGAAATCTTCACATGTGCGTAGGCTACAACACACTATCTGCCTGAAAAATCAAGCGAAAGAGAAAGTTTAAATAGCAAACTAACATATTAATTAATTGAGGTTTATTATTGTTATTATCACAAATGTTGTCAATAACTTCATCTGCCACTGAGAAAATGTGTCTTCCTTAAGACATGTCTGAGGGTCATATTAGAAGTTTCTGCTAGAAGGAGAAACAATATGGTTTAGTTTTTCATAGCCAAGGTATAAAACGTGTAAGAACTTTTTCAAGCTTTTCCTATCAGTTGCAGACATTAATACATAAAGGAATTGATGTCCAATGTACCTCAGAAGAATTAGGTTCCAGTAGTGCGTATATATTTAATCATACCATAGCATCTGCACCAGATTTATACACTGGCAGAGCAAGAAGATGATTATGCAAATAACAAGAATGTAAGTAATATATATATATATATATATATACACACACACATTCAGGAAAACAGAGGGAAATACTTCTCCGATAACTTTGGCTCTTCCATTAAAACAGTCTACTTCGGGAATGCACAATGCATCAAAGCCCTCTATGTTAGAGAGGGTTTTGATATCCTCAAACTTGACTGAGGTGATGACTGAATTGAGTGCCTCTGGGTTAAAATCAGAGGAGCCCAAAAGAAGGCAGATTATGTGATGGGAGTCTGTAACAGACCACCCAGACAACTAGAAGAAGCTGACGAGCTCTTCTATAAATAAATAGGTGTAGTCTCAAGATTGCTAGCACTTGTCCTTGTGGGAAACCTCAGTCCTCCGGATGTCTGCTGGAAGTACAATACAGCAGAGAGGAAGCAGTCTAGGAGGTTTCTGAAGCACGTGGAAGACAACTTCCTCACACAGCTGGTGAGTGAACTGACAAGGGAAGGTGCCCTCCTGGACCTGCTGATTGTCAACAGAGGAAAGCCTTGTGGGGGGATGTGAAGGCTGGAAGATGCCTGGGACAAAGCAATCATGAGACAGTAGAATTTCACTTCTAGGTGAGGTGAGGAAGGAGGTTAGCAGGACAGTCACACAAAACTTCCACGGGGCAGACTTTGGACTGTTCAGAAGTCTGGTTGGCAAAGTCCCATGGGAGACAGTCCTTAAGGGCAAGGGAGCCCACGAGGGCTGGGTGCTCTCTGCCCCTGTACTCGGCACCGGTGAATCCACACCTCGAATACTGTGTTCAGTTCTGGGCCCCTCACCACAAGAAGGATGTTGAGGCTCTGGAGCGAGCCCAGGGAAGAGCAACAAAGCTGGTGAAGGTGCTGGAGAACAGGCCTTATGAGGAATGGCTGAGAGAGCTGGGGTTGTTTAGCCTGGAGAAGAGGAGGCTGAGGGGAGACCTTATTGCTCTCTACAACTACCTGAAAGGAGGTTGTGGAGAGCAGGGAGCTGGCCTCTTCTCCCTAGTGACACATGATAGAACAAGAGGCAATGGCCTCAAGCTCTACCAGGGGAGGTTCAGGCTCGACATCAGAAAAAAATATTTCACGGACATAGTCATTGGGCACTGGAAAAGGCTGCCCAGGGAAGTGTTTGAGTCACCATCCCTGGAGGTGTTTCAAAGACAGGTAGATGAGGCGCTGAGGGGCATGGTTTAATAGTTGATAGGAATGATTGGACTCCATGATCCTGTGGGGTCTTTTCCAACCTAGCCACAAACTTAAACAGTATTGATTGTAGCAGCACATACATAAGCAGCTCAACAGTTTAGCACAAAGAACTGATAGTCTGGATTCCTGAAAGCATAATCAGCTTTGTGGGTTTTCCATCATAAGTTTCTGATTCTTCCACAATCCTGAATATTTACATAGGGAACAATAGTAACCATTTCTGAGACTTTCCAAACAATACAGAGCACTCTAGAATATTTAGGACTACCACATCCACCAAGTCCCACATTAATATTTTAAAGAAAAGGAAGGGATAACATGTACCCAGTTTGCTGGACAGCTAGTTCAGACAGAAATTTAAATACCTGCTGTTACATGAACTTATGTTGGAGGACCCCACATTTAAAGTATTTAGCACAAATATACATTTAACTACAAAAAGAAAAAAAAGCTGTCTTTTTTATGCCAGCTCACTTTCTTCAACCTCAAATCAGAAAGGGATTCCTACATAGGAAATCAGGAACTGAATGCATGCAATGACCATGGGGTACACCATTCCCTACACGCATCTAGGAATCTACCTCAAAATAAAACCAAATTGCTTCTTACAGCCCATCAAGTAAACCAACACAAACTCATCACTTGATATCAAAGCTTCTGCTAAAGCCCTCAATTTTTAATGGAAGCTTCAAGGTTTGTCTTATACAGGCTGTTTAAAAAAAATTATTTATAACATCAGTAGCGACACTGAAAGGAAGCGCACATGAAGCATGTACAACCTCCTCGCTCTGCATAAGAATATTCCAAAATTTATTCCCACTATGGTTGACAAAAGACAAAATTTTGTCATTCAGATCAAAATCTAGGACCTTCTCCAGCTGCCTCTGCAAGAGACACTCAGCAGAGTTGCTTGGGCTGAAACACTCAAATAGCAGCTCACAGGCTTTTTTTCCCCAGAAAACTCTGATCCTCAATCAATAACATTTTTGTTCAGCAAGAGGCCAAATTTAATGATTCTCCAAGGCAGGCTACAAAGTCCAAATCCTATTTTGGGTGAAGTACAGAATTAAACATATTTTTAAACTGGGTGCAGAGGGTCTGTTAATTCCCTTCTTGATGTCTGAAGTCAGCTACATTGCACTATACAGAGGCACATAACTGCGGTTTGTTTGGGAAGGGTTGGGCAAGGGCTTGGAGATGTTTACATCCATGAGATCAAGTATACGGTCACCAATATTTCACACTTGCTTGAGGTCTGTCTAAAGTTATTACTTATTTAATAACATTAAGCAAGTTTTTTCATAAAAGTGGACAAAGCCAGATGAACACAAAGCACACCAAGTTTTAAATCCACATACATTCTTGGCAGGCTCAATATTCAGATTTTACAGTCCCTTAATGCAAGGATTCATAGTTGCCCAGTCTGCCCCACAAGGAGCCCTGAAAAGCCCCAGCAGGAAATCTACCAAATAGGATTCAAAGTGTCTTGACACACCAAAATAATTGCTTATTTTGGGTTTTTTCCAAGTAATCTGATAGTGGATTTCCCAAGACAGCCGACACACCCAATCACACCGGGTATCTGCAATGAGGTGCGGTCAGCCCCTCAGCCAAGACAGTGGTGCTTCAGGGAAAGCAGATTTAAGAACGGGCAAAAATGCTTGGCAGAGGACCAAGGAACCAAAAGGAGAGAGAGATCGCGCTGTAAACACCCAGGCCAGTGACAGAGGGGTGGGAGTTGCTCCAGCCACTGTCGCAGAGATTCTCCTGCAGCCCCTGGAGGACCCACACTGGAACAGGTAGGCACATTCTGAAGTAAGCTACCACCCATGGAAAGGCCACACAGGAGTTTTTCTGCAGTCTATGGGACAGACCCACACTGGAGCAGGGAAAAACGTATAAGGATGAAGAAGCATCAGAGTGGATCTCTTATGGACTGATCATAACCCCTACTTCCCCATCACCCTGCACAGCTTGGACAGCTAGAGGAAAGAAGGACTGTAAGTTGAATCTGGAAAGAGGAGAGATTGCTGGTAGAAGGTGGCTCAGCTTGTCTTTGTTTCTCAACATCTTCCTCTATTTTTAGTTGGCAGTAAATTAAATTTTCTCCAAGTCAAGTCTGTTTTGCTTGCGACAGCAATTGCTAAGTGATCTCCATCTTTATCTCCACACTAGGCTTCCGCATCTTACCTCAGCTGCCCCATCCTACAGAGGAAAGGGGAGCAAGAGCAGCTAGGCGGGCATGTGGCAGCCAGCCAAAGTCAGCCCACCATACCAGTGTACATGCTTATCTTCAGTACCAGCTTTCTTCAAATCAGAATCCCTCTGTATGACCTACCTTAACCAGTTATTAGCTGATTCAATGTGCTATATACACAGAACAATTAAAATTTTTAATATTTTCCCAGTGCAGAGAATAACAAAGAATAGTAATTTGTAATTGTAACAGATAACTAATTTTTAAATAACGTGACAAAGCATTTTTCAGTGTTAAAGGCTATGTTTTCACTTCATGTACATGGCTCAAAAACACCTACCATTTAACTTTTTATAGAATTTATATGTATGCTTAATATACTAGAGAGAAGCCACTAAGAACCTATCTTCTGTTTAATTCCTTCTCCATTACAAAAGTTACATTGAACAGTCAGTTTAGACAAGTTAATCATGCCTAAATATTCATTTCGCTCCTTTCAGTTCAAACTGTCACAGACGTCTACAATAAGCACCAAATCTTTTATTTCACATACACACATTCAGTCAGATACCCATTTAATCTCTAATTACCATTTTTAATGTCTCAGTAATCCTTTACATCAAGTGCTTCTGGCTTTTACCCACAGTAATCCAACAAGTACAAAATGTCGATGTACAAGACAACCACTCAGACAGGAGAGATAATGAGAATATCCTAGACAGCTTCTAGGTACATGTGTGCATATAACATGTTAAGCCACAGAAAGTGCTTATGTAGGATGTTGCTGTTGCTCCTAGAAAAGTTAAAGTGCAGAATGGGAATAAGCTTAGGTCATAACATGTGAAATTTGCAGGAGAAAAGCTGTATGCTCACAGTGTTCCCATCGTTTTATTAAATTTCTTCTTTGAAGCCAAGTTTCACTCCAATGCATTCCCAATATTTCATGTCATAATCTAGTAGGGCAGCAGGAACAGGAAGATCTTTTCAAGCTTTAATTTAACAGACAATTTTTTTTACAGTTAAAGGTAAGTGGTATGTGATTTTTTTCATAATGTCAATAATGTGGCAGAAAACAGAGAAAGCTCTTTTGAATAGCATGTATCAAACTCATAACAGGTAGTTCAGATTGACTGAATAGGAGTGTTCCACAAATAGCTTTTTCCGTTTTCCAAAACAACTATCTTAGGTATAAGAGACTCTGATGAAGATCAAAATCACCGCTCATTGAAGAAACAGATTAAAAAAAAAACATGTCAAGGTAATTCCTTAATCACCTTTTAGAGGCAGTTGTGCATGTGCACATTCCTAATACACACACACTCCCTCAAATTCAGCACAAGATCCTGCAGTCTATTCCAAATCAAGAGTCTAGAAACTTAGCGAAACCTTTGAAAGTCAATGGCAATAAGCATTTGGCATAGGAATTAGTGTTACATGCTTGCTCTTCTTTTTCCTTTTCAAGCACCGCAGTTTCTCTTTATATCTTCCGCTAAAAAGTTAGTTGTATCAAATGTGCAGTAAAGTAGGACTTATATCATAATATTTTTCAAATGAAATCTTAAGCCAAGGAAAGCCTTTCTGGTGTTTGTCAGCCTTAAGAAGTCTTTTTGTAATTTCTAGAGCACATCTAGTAACTATTGACATTGCTTTGTACAAACGATAGAAGTTCCTTACATTTCTCATGTAGTTTTTCTAAAAACACCTATAGCTTTATTATTTCTTTTCAAAACCTTTATTAAATTCTCTTCCCACATCAGATAAAATGTCCTTTTGCATTTTGATTCTAGAAAGCTGCCTAGAGGAGAAGGACCTGGGGGTGTTGGTTGACAGCCGACTGAACATGAGCCAGCAGTGTGCCCAGGTGGCCAAGAAGGCCAATGGCATCCTGGCTTGTATCAGAAATGGTGTGACCAGCAGGTCCAGGGAGGTTATTCTCCCTCTGTACTCAGCACTGGTGAGGCCGCTCCTTGAATACTGTGTGCAGTTCTGGGCCCCTCAGCACAAGAACGATGTTGAAGCTCTGGAGAGAGTCCAGAGAAGAGCAACGAAGCTGGTGAAGGGGCTGGAGAACAGGTCCTATGAGGAACAGCCAAGAGAGCTGGGGTTGTTTAGCCTGGAGAAGGGGAGACCTCATTGCTCTCTACAACTACCTGAAAGGAGGTTGTGGAGAAGATGGATCTGGCCTCTTCTCCCAAGTGACAAGAGGGAATGGCCTCAAGCTCCACCAGGGGAGATTTAGGCTAGACATCAGGAGGAAGTCTTTCACAGAAAGGGTCATTTGGCATTGGAACAGGCTGCCCAGGGAGGTGGTTGAGTCACTTTTCCTGGAGGTGTTTAAGGCACGGGTGGACAAGGTCCTGAGGGACATGGTTTAGTGTTTGATAGGAATGGTTGGACTCGATGATCTGGTGGGTCTATTCCAACCTGATGATTCTATGATTTAGCTGAAGTGTGTCAACAACATTCTGCTTCAAGCTAAAGTTCTGTCTATACTCCATCAATTCTTTTAATCAAATTTCTTAATTATTTAAGAGCAACTTTTATTAATATGTTTATCTACAACTCTCATGTCTCTAGTTAGCCACATTAGAGATTTTCACTTAATTAGCATTTGCCAATAATTGGTTCAGCCTTTTCCCCTGAATTTGCAAGAACTATTTGGTAACTTCTGGAATACTTGACATGTTATTACTACCCAAGGAGAAAAAAATAAAATTCCATTTCAGAGACTGAAACAAAGTATGTCAGAGAACATCCAACCAGATTTCTCAGATTGTTTCAGTATGTTACCCCTTGCATAATATTTAGAGCTGCTTTGAACTGCACATATTTGACTGCTCAGCATTTGGCACGTCACCCACAGCCACTAACACCCATATATACAGCTCATCACCAACATATCTCAGAAAACACATTGAAAACATTTTCACGAGACTGGTACATTCCACACAGACAGTAAGTGCACATACAATCTGTATTTTAAGGTCTCACAATCATACATTTGGTGAGTACTGGGACCATTTCACTAACAATAACAATAACTCTGTATTAAGTGAGAAAAATGAGCATTTAAGTAAGCAAGAAGGAAGTATCATAAGTATAATGAACATGAACAATCTTGTTATTTCCTGTGCTTCCAGGCTGACATTGTCTGGAAGGAGTAACTGTTTTTCAGAGATTGTCTTTAGACACTGACTCAAATTGCGGACTGGCTATCAGCAAGTTGAGCTATTTTGGGTTTATGTACACACTCTTTACATCTTGTCTTGGCTCTTTCACATACACAGTAATGCTGTATTTGTATATACATGGAAGCCTTGTTGTAAAAGGCAACCCTGGTAGTGGAAAAATGAGTTTTGCCTCAACAGTTTCAGCTTTTTCAGATTTCAGCAGTATTCTTCTGCAGAAAACTAAAAGACTACAGTAATAACATCAAATTTAAAAAAGACTACCCACTTGCTCTTTACCCCCCCATCTCCTTTTAAGCTTATTTTCCACAGCTCTTTAAAAACCAAAAGGACTCCAGTGCATATAAAGTTTCAGGTTCCAAAAAGCATCGGCTACATTCACAAAAGAATGCAAGAAAAGAGTGACTTCTAAAAATATTCTCTGGTTTCAAAACATGGTACAATGGAAAAAGAGGAACCAGCACTGTCAGCATTACTCCCTGTGAGGTAGCAGCAAGACAGAAGAAATATTTCACAACCATTAGAGAAGCTCATTACAGCTTGGGGTTGAGCCATATCTCCAACTTCTCCTCTGCTCTCTACTGTGGAACTACTTTGAAATGACAGGCTTATAGTTGTATTCTTTACAGCATGAAAATCACATTTCACTTGATTTCAAACTAGACGTCTGCACTATGACATCCTGCTTCTTAGCATCCCTTCAAGATTACAGGGCAAATGACAACTTATACTGCCTTGCAATCTCACAGACCATGGTAGGTTTCCAATACATCTACCTCTTTCCTCCTGAGGTGAGGTGCTCACCTTTATCATTCAGCATAGGCCCAGGAGAGCAAAACAACTTACTAAACATAGTAACACAGAGGCCCACGTATGAAGTGATGCAGAGAGCAGGACTCCTACCTAGACATTAACAATTTCTGTTTGCAATACACCCCTCTGCCAGGGCTGCAACCACTGTGTTGCTAAAGCAATCCCAAACAGCTGCATTCTGATTGACTTTCCATACATTCACACAGGTGTAGTACCAGCAGAAAGGGCCATACAAGAGACCTGTGAGAAGTCTGCTTGTCTCCATAGCTATGCCTAACTAAGTGCTAGGGAAGTCCAAGCTAGGTAGATAACACAAACCCAGCCAGAGATGCAGACCCTGTTGTGCCTGTACATTAGATACATCTTGCAGAGCCCCTGCTTTAGCTGCACTGCACTGTCTCACACTCTGCCAACTGCCAAGTACAGCAGCATCTGCAATTCCTTCGCTAACATACACACTGCACTTTCAGAATACCTCTCCAGGCAGCAATTCTGAATAGCTTACCATTCCTCTTTATTCCAGACTTCAGTTTAAGGGAAAAAAAAAAAAAAACCTACCTGATGACTACCTCGAGGTCATTTCCCCCATTAGTAGCTTACCCATAGTTTCCTGGAAGGCACTCTAAACAGATGGTATTTTTCAAGTATTTCTTTGCCTCTTTGCTCAAGCATCTCTATCTCATTCTACGTACCAAGCCAGCCAGAATATAATTAAGGAATTAAACTAAGGTACACTGGGTATCTCCCTCTCTTACCCTAAATATCTTCTGAATATACAAGTAATAGTAATTTCTTCCCTGTTTATGGATTGACTTTTACAAAGCAAGAAGCTGGCTTTTGTATGCAAATACTATTTTTGAAATGTTAACCCAATTTAAGATCCATACTCTCTTATTCATAGAGTCATAGAATCACTAGGTTGGAAAGGACCCACTGGATCATCGAGTCTAACCATTCCTATCAAACACTAAACCATGCCCCTCAGCACCTCATCCACCTGTCTTTTAAACACCCCCAGTGAAGGTGACTCAACCACCTCCCCAAACCATTTTAAACCACTACAACTGTAAAAATCTTAAGCAGACATTGTATCTTTGATAATGCATTCTTGCTATTGCACATATGCTCATATGACAGGGAAACTCAGGTCCACATTCAACTATATACACATTCTAATTCTAATTCCTATTCTAATTCTTATTCCTACCTTCTCAAAAGTTTGAGATAAGAGAATAGCAGGTCCAATCCATGATCAGGCAAAGATTATCTATATAATTAGCTTGAGGTTTCCCAATACATGTGGAAACACGCAAAGAAGTCTTTTTTCCTAAGCCTATCCGTGCCTAATCCTACAAAGATAAGTTTTGTCCTGAAAAGTGAACTTAGGACAAAAGCCAAAAGAAATCCCACACTTCTTAAAGCTCTTTTTCCCCTCTAGCAAAGCATTACTGCCCTCAACCAGCCTCCACAAAGTAGCGTGGCAAAGAGTAACTACTGTCCACCACAAAATCGCAGAAGGCAACTAAGTCAGGAGAATTTCAGACACCTAACAAACATCCACTGCAACAGCACCTTACAGTGAGTCGGTGACTGAAACAGATTTATAGAAACCCATCTGCAGGAAAGAAAAAGCAATTTTTCAACCAACTCCATAGTCACATACCTCATAGCCACTATCAAAAAAAAAAATTGTCTAGAGATCTTCAGTAGTTTAAATAGCATAGTAAATAGTTGTTATGGATGAACCACCACATTCAACATTAGCCACTGTGTAGGACCAAATACCTCTTTTTCTTAGCTGTGAACATCTGTTTGAAGAACAGCCAGAAAGCTTATGCTTCCTAAACCCTTCTGCTGCAATAAACCCATGAAATAAGGAAAACAGTTAAACTAAGAGCATGCTGTGATTTTTAGGTATGATTGATCTTACCTTGAGGGTGGAAGGACAATTACACACATGTAATTTAGTATTAAATACAGGAAAGCTCATTCCTGAGTCCTAGAAAATCTTTATCTTGCCAGAGGGTGAGAGAAACAGTAGCAGAGTTTCTGGAAGTAAGAGAATACACCTACAGCAAGGTACTGGATCTCATAACAGAAGCATGTTTTGTCAGTGAATTATGAAAAAAACAGAGGAGACAATTTCCCTGGGGAAAATAATTCCTTGCAAAAGCTTTCTTACGAATATCAGGAAAGGGCGAAAATGTTCTTTGATTACAGCAGTGGAAATGCACCCTAACACAGGAATATTAGACAGAGTTGCTCCCCGTGAAAAAATGAAGTCCCTAAAGGCACAATGTGGTAGAGAAAGTGTAATGAAGAACACATAGGAGGTAGGTCAGGAACAGCTATTCAACCTTTCTCACAAACCTCCAAGTAGACAAGACAACTTAAGGCTACTAAATTAAAAACGGCAATAAAAAAAAAAAAACTTTTTATATAGAAGTTCTTGTTTATGCAGTAATGACTGTCTCCTTACAGCAAGAAACAGAAGGCAAGTGCTTAGTAAAACTGCCAAAAGGAACGGTATTTGCAAGGGTATCCAACGCCATTAGAAGCAATATTTAACTGTTTTGAAAGGGCAAAAATCCACAAGCTCTAGGCGATATCCATTACCCTGTAATCAAGAGGATCCTTTCCCCATTGATAGGCTCTGTGGCTCCCAAGAAGCTGTTTTCACACCTCCCACTGAAACACAGACCCCAGCCCCTTCAAAATGAATCACTCCAATTAATGTGGTTTCCTTATTCTTCCAAGAAAGGCTACACAATCCATCTGTAAGAGATAATTTTCCATTTTACAATTTTGTTGTGCGGAAAAAAGCTCATTTGTTTTTAAGCATGTTTACAGTTACTAACTGTATTATCAGTAATGCAGAACTTTGTCATTTGCATATTTTACAACTTCTCAACTCCTGTGACTTGTCAGCACACAAAGAATTGAGTTTTATTATTTGTGACTACTGCAAAAAAAAAAACCCCAAAAATTAGATAATTATTTGGTCATTATTGGAATTATACATTATAAAATTGGAGTAGTACATGGGGTTTTAGGCATCACAACCTAAATTAGTAACCGGCCATTCCATCTATCTTCATTTAATAAAAAAAGTACATCAATTAAATACATAGATATGGCAATCTAACTTGCAATGTGGTTTCAATAAGTCTTCTGCACTTCCAGGGAAGCTGAGAAACACAGAATAAACACAGTTGTGCAAGTCAATCCTCAAACACAAGTATACACTTTGAAGTGAAGCACTATGTCCATAAAACACTAATGGATTATTAATATCCTAAAGTCCTGCTTGATCTTTTCCTGTTTTGGTTGATTTCAAGCCATCTACCACAGTTCTAATACCCAAATTCTTCACACATAAGCAACACAAAGGAGTTATTGGCCAACCCCTTAAAACTGACCACAGACAACACTTCACTCACCTGCAGAAAAGGGAGGGATCGGTGCTAATGAGATCAAATTAAGCCCCTTGGATCAAACAGATTAAGCTGAACGATATTCAACTGAGTACCAGAAATATAAAAAAAGAAATTACTTTGGGATAGTGTAATAACTGAATCTCAGCACATTACACTAACTTTTAAAGAGTTATTTTCATAAAACCCAGAATTACATATCTCTGATTACACAACTCTGTGTTCACAACCAAAATTTGAAAAAATCCCCCAGAAATCTATGTCCTCAATACACTTTGCCATGATGTGCTACAGTTTGGTTTGTATTAGCCACTAATGTCATGGTTATCAGTCCCATCAGAATTTATAAACAAGTTTCTCATTTTCTGTATCCCTACACACTGTGAATATACCAACTATCTGTTCTAGAGTTCATACCTTACCTGGCTTGCTCTTTGTCACCTTAAAGTGTTTCTATATGTATATTTTTAACACATTAAGCATGCCCAAAGTCACACTAAACAACACACACTGGAAGAGCTCCATTCTAAAATGGATACTGAGGAAAAACTGCAGATGAAGTAAAAAACATTCTGCTCTCACTCCAGTTTCACCCTCGTGGGCACTGGCTCTGTAGTTTCTACAGCATGAACAGTATTAATAGCCCCATAGTTGGGTTCCCAGGTTACCTAAGCATTCAGAGAATTCTCGTGTCATTAGGAACGTCTCTTGATATTGCAGAAATCAGAGTTTGAAACTGCTCAGTTTGCCATGGGAACACCATGCATTTGGCAGGGAATTAGAACTATAAGACCTCTAAAACAACTGACCGCTGCTGACTGGGGGACCTGAAATTCTCTATCTTGTCTGCATGGGGGAGGAATTTCTTTAATTTCTTTTTGAGAACATTTTGATAACTCTATATACACATGCTGGAATTAAGTCTCACTCAATAAAAAGTCACATGAAAAGCACATGACAGCAGTTCTTCAAAACACATACTACTATGCACCAACTCCACACTCAGCCTATTCCACCTTGTCCTATACTCATCTGTAGGAGGCAGATGCAGCAGGGATATGCTACTGCTAGAACTGCATGCAAAGAAAGGCACAGCAGGATCTCACTTGTATGGCTGGATTTTGGCATTTTATATTTTCCCCAACACATGCAGAATGGAGTCCAGCTTACCACCTGTAAGATTCCTTTCTAGTCATTCAGATCAAACAGGCTGTTATTATATAAGTGGTCTGCTTCATCTCCAAGTAAATACCCTGATGTTCTACCTGCACTTGTCCTTAGTAGTGTTTCTCAACATAATTCGTTCACACATTCAAGCCTTTAGGTGATTATTTCCTCAAGCTGTAAACTAAATTAAGACTTGAGTGGTCACACACTTCCTACCAAGCTTAGTCACAGCTCAAGTAAGACAGAAACAAGCTCAGCTCCTCCAGGGAACTGAAAGCAGCAGTCATAGTAATAGAGTAGAGTCAGGATATTCAGCTGTCCAGCCTTTGAATTGTTATCAGCAATTAAAGGCATTTAGCAATTCATTTACTGGAACAACATTTCCAATTTACAAAAGCAGTTTTGTTATGGGTTGGGGTTTTTTTTCCCCTGAGCTGGAAAGAGCAAAATACTCGCGTGTTTGTGAACCAGTATTCGAGATAGCAACACGGTTTAGTAATCCACCTCAATTTTCTGCTACTGTTTATAATCTCTGAGTTTTGGTTTTCTCCTTTTGTGCATAGTGTTAATGTAAAAGTAAGCATACAACTACTTTAATTTAGGTTAAGCAATTGCTTAAGCATGAAATCATTTGAAAGAAGTGCTAAGCTTCATCATAAGCTTTATGAGTGGGAAGGAAATAGAGTGAAGTTTCACCTGGGGAAGACTTAACAGAAACAGAAGTAGTGGGTGAGAGCTCTAGCCTGCTGAGTCATTTATACCTTTTAATTACATTTGGCAGCTTTTGAAGAAGTGTATCCCAGTTCACATAGTTGGAATGAAACCAAGTATTTAAGTCTTGTCTTCTAGTATTTCCTTCAATCCTTGATATCATTGCTCCGGATTATGATGTGGAAAAAAATTCACTGTTTTCATCAGTTCTTATTCAACATCCTAGAAACTGCTCAGTGATAAAACCTGAAAATATCTCCTCTTCCAGAACAGTATCTGTCATAGCAATTAAAATCACCAAAGGGTCATACTTCCCTTCACACATACTCAAGACTAACACCACTGGACGTTGTCTGATGTTACAAGAACGACAGATGTCCAAGACCATGCCATGAAAAATACACACACAATTCCTACAATTTCAGTCTTAATATTCTACAGTAATTCAGTACATGTTATAAACCCAAGTAAATGTTTACATAAAAGGTAAGCTCAGTATTCAAAACCAAATCTTTCGAGGAAAAAGTAATGGCATTTTCAAAGCACAAAACTAAAATAGCTAGGTATGGTACGCTTTATTGTTAAGCAAGCAAGTACATGAAGATTGTTTTAATTACAAAGCACAGGAAAATAATGCAATGTGCTTTTTTCCTGGTCTAATTTAAAAATTAAATGTGAAAGCTATAATTAGGAATTCTACCGATATCAACTTACTGACATTGACCTATGAACTCACTGAAAAACTAAAATTCCACTGAATATAGTAGATTTCTTACAGAAATAGGGAAATGGCTCCCAAGACAGATAAATTTAATTGTGAGATTTCCTTTCCTGTTGTTACCATTTGGCAGGTCCTGCTGTTGTTTCAGACATGAATAGTCCAAGTATCAGCTTATCTAATTTTAGCCAAAAACCTTTGACTTTTTCACGAAGTGTTATGAAATCATGATTCAAGAACTGCTTTTTTCAAATAATATAGCCAGGCACAACAAAAGAGGGGAAGCTGGTTAGACAGTTTAAGTATCGTCACCTGAAGTTATACAGTCTTCAAAACACTCCTTAAATAATCTCTCATTCCATCCTTTATTTCGTTGTTTTCCTAAAAGAAGCAGGATTAGAAAGTGGATATAGACTGTATATTAACTGTATATATAGCATTTTTAACTTCTACATACTGCCTCTTACCACATCTAGTGAAATTTCATATAATTTAATAGTACAACATGCAACAACAACAAACTATTTCCCCTCTCTCCTACCTTTATTCAAATACGAGTGTCTGACTTCATAGTCGACATAAGATGACTTTGTTTTACCACGAATAAACAGTCATGGTGAGTCAGTGAATAACTCTCAAACCTTTTGCTGAAATAGCTGATTTTCCCTTAGCACAGACAAAGAAAGTGTGAAAGTGTACTGCCCAACCTTCCTCCATCATGTGAGGTGGTACAGATCTGTCACTGGGCCAAATCACAGATACTAATAGTTAGAGGCATATGTACCCTCCAGCCCCACTTCTTGTTGGGGGCTCAGGAAATAGACAAATGAAAGCTATTGAGCAATGAGAAAATAGTCTACTACCTCACATTTACAGGTACCACAGAAAAATGGAAGATGGCAGTGGCACGAATGCTTTGTGACAAGGTCAGGCAGAATGCAGTCAGTTAGTAAATTTAAATTAGTTTTACCTGTAATTTAAACAGTCCCATTAAGAATTTGCCCACACCACCATTCATACATTAACCAAACAGCTTCAAATAAAGGAAATTCCCAGTTCTAGGCAAAGAAGCATCAATGTCCATGCTCAATCCTTTTAAAAAATAGAAAGCACTAGGGCTATATATTTTTAATCATATAAAAATAAGCTTACTACAGGAGAAACTCAAGTTAATGGAACTGTGCTGATACATAGCAGCCAAGAGGTTGCCCCCAATTAACTCTGCTACTTCAAAATACATCTTTAGAAAAAACAATTACCGTGTAAATGCAATGACTTCTTGTTATCAACATACAGCTGGGGTCTATTAATGGCAATCATTTCAATATTATAGACTCCCTAGGCAAACATTAATATGCTGTATTTTATGCAGCAATCTGCACTCTCTGTAAGTACTTCTGACAGACAAAACCTCCTCCCTGTGAGCCAGGCTCCACAGCATCACAAAACTCCTGTTGTTCTGACCAAATAATTCAATTTCTTCTGAGCAACAGTTAAGCTAAAGCCTTACACTGGAGTGACTAAGTATACTTAAGGTAGGTGAATAGAGTTATTCACTCTTTTTAACTCTTTCCACTATGCCCAAGTATCCTATCTTACCCTCTAAGATTAATAAAAAAATCCAGAAAGCCTTTGATTTAGGAGTTCATCTCCACAGAATTACAACTGATCCTGGGAATACACTGTATTTCAAATCTAACTTTCTTTTCAGTTACAATGCTAACAATTTATCACATTTCATATTTTTCTTGGGGACAAGTTTTTTCAAGCTATTCTAAGGAGCACCAGAGCACATCATCCAGTGAGTGAACAGAGTCAATACCAGGAATAACTAATTTTTTGAGTTTATATTGTAAAAAACGAAAAGAACAGAACTTACATCAAACAGTTATTTCAGTGGTTTCACAAGCACAGCTACTTTCATACTCAATTACATTTCAAAACTTTGTTCTAAACATTTACATTTTATTTTAAACTTGACATCTTGTAACTCTGAAACGCCCTCTTGCACAAAAATATATGAATTAAGGGGAGATGAAATTATTACTTTCCTCTGATCTTTATTAGAAATACAGATAAATAAGTATTTTTAAGAAATAAAAAAATGCCAGTCACTTATCTGAAGTATCTTCAAATATTTCATTTTCTTTCTAGGTTTAACATACAAATAGGTTCATTGATATGCTGCATATCAAAGCAAAATGGAAGAAAAGACAGAAATAGAACAGTTTCCTTATTCCCTGACCGGGCCCTGTATATTACTGCAATATAAGCATGGCTAAAGCTAAATTGCAAGAGAGTTGTGGCTAACAGCAGCCGGAAGGTAATTAAAAGACACAAATGAACAATGCAAATCCCACAGCTGAAGTCCTCAAAATACATTTTTAAATCCCTTAAGAAAATTATTTGGGTTTTGCTAAAATTGAAAAGGCAAGCAGAGTTTTTGCCTCTATTAAATTTTGAGATAAGAAGCCTATGATGCAGACTTTAAGGTTTAAACATTAATCTTACATTATCTGATTCTGTACTTGGTCTACAGTTATCAGAAACCCCAGAGTAACTTACCACCCCCAAATCAGCCCTGTACAAACATTCTCTGTTTGTAAAAGGGAAAGATTTCAAGCCATTCCAAATCCTGCATGTTAAACATTGTACGGATACTTAGATGCACACCAACCCCCTTCCTTCCTGGGCCTTTGTTTCCAACTATAATCATGTCTGACAGGATCCTGTTCAAGTCTGTTTTCTCAGACCTGTTCTTTAGGAGCTCTGGGAATAAATATTTAGAGAACTCATGGTCTTCTTAGCCCACCACTAAGCACAGATGTAAGAACTCCGGAAGGAGTAAGTTAGTCAGGGCACTCTCAGCAGCAACATAACAACAGCTAAAGCTAAACTTAAGCAAACATCTGTCCCATTGCATCTTCAGCACTGACTCCTGGGATGCAGCATCTACTGAAGACATTATGGTAACAATAAAAAGAGACACTCTACCAATGATATTCTGGGCTGCTTTAGACAAAATATTGCCAGTAGATTGAGGGAGGTTTCCAGTTTGGGGCATCCCAGTACAAGAGACATGGGCGTATTGGATCCAAAGGATCACAAAGATAAAGGGATTACAACAAAGAGCTAAAGAAAACACGGAAAAAAGCACTGGCAAGCAAGGTGTAACAACTGCATGTTTTTATCAGCCTCGCCTAATGAAATGCTTGTCAACATTCACAGAGCATTAAACTTTATATGACATGTAGTAAAGGAAAGAAAATAAAAAGTCTATTTAAGTCTAACCTATGCTTGTACTGCTTTGCAGAAAGTGGCAGAGGAACAAATTTAAGACAATAGAAGTAGTAATGTTTCTTAAAGGATATCCTATATTTGCTGTGGTAAGAACTTTGAAACAAAGTTCTACTGTGGCTTTGGAGAAGAAATCACACAACACTTCCCTTCTGGAATAGCTCAAAAATTTAGGACAGCTTCCATGTTTCACAAAGAAAAGTTATAGACCATGACATTCAGCACTGTCTAATGTTACAGAACAATTGCTCTCTGCAAATAATTTGTAAAAAAAAAAAAAAAGAGAGAGACTGGCATTTATTCCTCCACAAGATAAACATGCTCACATATCTTACAGAAATGTTGGCACAGATTAATAAACTCAAAGCAGAGAAGATCTCTAATAGGACTCATTTCTAATAGTTTTCTGTTCCTAAAACAAAGGCATGGCTTCCTTTTGTCAATCATTTGAATCTTTATAGGCACAAACAAGTCCAGTAAAAGAAAAATGACAGTACTATACGTACACTGACACCACAAGAGATGCTAGACTCATTGTAAAATTGTATCACCACAGCCAGTTTTTAAAATGAGCACATAGTTTATGCTGTGCAGGGAGAGAAATGCAGGCACAGTTTAATTTTAAACACAAATCTCAAAGCTCTTTTCCAGGAGTTTTAGAAGCAGTCATTAGAATTAACTGAGAATAGACAGTATTTTCCCAAGCCTTTGTAGCTCTCAGTAATTATTTCTTTTCACCAGCCTTTTATGAGTTAAAGTATTTATTAGCATTACATTCATTAATATCAAAAAAGCAATTTGTGCATGCAAGAAACTGCTAATCAGAGACACTGCCAATTATAAGCTATAACACTTAACCAAAACGACTCATTAAACAATATATCTACTTGAAGTAACACTAGTAAAATTTTTCCAAAGACACAGCTTTTATTAATAGAAAGTGACGTATGATAAGTAAAATACCAACTTTGCTATTAAAATAAAGTTACATGCATTTGTTTTCACAGTAAAAAGCCAAGTTCTCCGCTTTTCCTGTTGTTAAAGTAAGGTCAGATATCTTAAACGGTATTACTTCAGCTTCACAAGTCATTAGTAAGAACAGAATTCACTCCATTACATCCACACCCAAATTCAATTAAACTAGCTGAAAATTTTAACAGTGTTTTGCATTACATAAAACAGGGAAAGATGACCACTTATAATAAGAGTGAGATGGCCCATGGCAAGTCTTGACATCTCACATGCAAGACTGTGACATGGCCTGACCCAGGCAGTGTAACCTACTCAATTCCTATCTACTCTAGTGCAGAAATGTCCCAACATTTACACTGCATGACATACCTCAGCCTATACACTTATTCTATTGAGTACTCAAGTATACAGGGGAGGTCAAGCTATAATTAACAGCATGTGGTGTACAACAAGTGCCTTAACAGCTCAAGTTGAGGTCTCAAGTTCTCTCACAGGATAGCTCAGATAGCTTAAAAAAGTAAACATTCTCAGCAATTACCTGGTACAGCCTCAGGTCAGACTAACCACACTGACATGTGTCAGTAAGAGCTTCCTCAGTTCTGTCCAAAGTCTGCTTTACACCAATCCAGTAATGCTTGTTAGTGCAGGCTCAAAGAACTTGCAGTAAGACATGCAACCAGTTTAAGGCATACATGTTCAGTATGGGTGAGAATCTCTAGACCACAAGAGACTATTATTTCTATGACAACAGAGCCTGAAGGCCTCTGGACTCCAGCTTGGTAGACACTAAATACACAAAGTCCAACACAAAGACAGGTTAACCCTACACCTCAGGAAGGGTGTGGGGAGGGGAGAAGGTGGGGAGGGAAGAAGGCAAGGAGGTTACTACAGAACACGTTCTAAGCTGTCACAGTGAGACAAAGCTCAACACAATCGCTCAGTATGAGTGGACGTATGTTCAACTATATACGTTTACTTACCCTCGTTGAAAAGTGTCAGTGTGCCCCATCCCACAACACTTGGTTTGTGAAGCAGTTTTTAGCCAAAAATATTGCTGTTCTTCAGCACTCACCTTGTTCAGCAGGCCTGGCTCCCTCTTCCCAGAGATCAGCTCAGTGCTCAGAAGGAATCCATGTTTTGTCATTGGAAGATGTGAAAGCAAAAGACTAAGTCCCTCAACAGCCTTTGAAAAAGTGATCTGTGGAATTGCTTTGAACATGGGCAGTGTTGTATGCAGCTGTGTGTCAACTCAGAAGAGAACTACTTTGAAGGTGATAGTAGTTGATTTTCTTAATTTGTTAAATAAGAAGTTACAGGCACAGCCTCAGGTTTTTTGTGTTAGACAGCGTATTTAATGACAGCTTTTAAGTTACTGCTATTGATGTCCTCCAGCAACTCTAAAAACTGTTATATGAAAATATACTATATTTCAGTTAATAATTTGAAGCCTTCCCTATACTTTCTGACTCAAAAGATATTTCAAATGCTTTTCTTGCTTCAAGCAGGTATTATAAAGAAAAGCATTTGCAGCTGTTTTCCATCACCTTCCAAGCTGCTACTGAGTGGCCTGAGGGAAGGCAGGCACACACATACCTCAGCAGTTGCCAGACAAGACAAGCAGAAGCAACAGGAGTATATCTGCATCAGACCTGAGCTTGAGCGCACACAACCAGAGTGGCAAGAGCATGTGAACAAAACAAAAAAAGGCAAGCAAGTTAGCGCAAGAAGCCCAGGAGAGGCATCTGCCTGTTAATCAGCAGTCTGTTCTCACTTCCCCTCCTGCAGCTCCTGCCCAAAATGCTTCCACTTTCACAACTCCCAAGCTTCAACTTCTCCAAATCTTGTCACTAAGTTTGCAGTGACCTGCTGCAAGGCACGCAAGAACTTGGAGAGAGCTGGAAACAACAATATTTATTGAGGATCTACTGAGTAAGATTTTACAAGAGGACTCAACACATCTGCTCAGCTCAGGCCACAAAGGCAGCTCAGGTCACCAAGAGCACACAAAGTGCCCGCACAGGGAACAAACCAGAGCACCTGCATTCCCAGTTGGTCAGTACCAGCTGGACAGACTGGATACTCCTGTCTGTGAAAAGGGGAAAATAGCATCTCATCCCCACTATCCAACTGCTTTAAGATTGCTAACAGGGTCTGTGGTTTAGCAGCAGCCAACAGGTGATATTTCCAATTTATTTATCTTTCCATGTTTATGGGCCTAAGCAGACTAACTTCCAGAGGCAGAGCTCTTCTATACCCCTTCTCCACAAATCCTCCTTCCATTGCCTCTCGGTCTCCTCTCTCAAATACTGCCCTTGACAGTTTCAAGCTCCCACCCCTAAATGTCTGCTTCCTGGTTTTATCATGTCAAATTCAGGTTTTCCCACCACTTTTCCCTTCTAGTTTTTCCTAGTATCTACAGAAGACACATGCTAGAGTCCAAAAAGTAAGTTTTCTAGACCTACTGTGCCAAATATAGAAATAAGCTGAAGAATCATCAAAAAATTATTCCAATCTTGCTGGAAGTGTTAATCACAATCCTGCACTAGATACTACCAAAATCTTCACATCAAGCAGAAATATCAATAGGAGATAAAAGACTTTCAGCAATACTTTTGGATAACTAGATACTCTTGAAGAAACCCCAGTTTTACTTTGTTCATTTTCGCTTCCCTTCTGCTCACTCCTATCTCCCAGCAGCTGACAAGCTTTGAGCCTGACAGAAATGGGTAATCATTTGGTTTTGTTTAGGTACTTCAGTTGTTTGTCATGAAGTTTACTTTTGATAATAAGGTCTTTCTGGTTCCAAACTTTAAAGAAGCTTAAATATTGACAAAAAAAATTTGAGCACGGTTTCTTCAGCAACTATTTTCAAATCTCTCTCATCAGTACCCCCACCCCACCATCTAACTGTTGACCATTCACACTGAATACAATTTATCACACCAAAGTAATGCAATGAAGATTTATTCATGCACTTAAGACTATTGTGCACAACAGCTCAAGAACCAAGGCCACTCTCTCCAGACTACACAAAAATTAGATTGCTCATGAACAGCATATTCAGGAGTTTAATTTAACATAAAAACAGTAATCAAACACTGAAGCCAGAATTAGTCAAGTCTTTCTCCAGTCACCATGTTTTGAGGATAGCAAAGAGAATATTGACCAAGTCTTCTCTCAACATCCTAACAAGGCAGGGCAACCAAACGGCCAGTTCTCAACCCAACCACTACTACACCTGAACTGCTTTTAATATTGATAGCACTTCTTGTCCAAATGCTAAGATTGAAAAAGCTAAAAGAAAATAACTGTTGCATCACGGAATTTTCAATTTTCTGCATTTTTATTTTGAGAAATAAGGCCCTAAATTTTAGCCACAAAACACACAACTGGGCTTTGTGTTGGTTTCACAGTTAAACTGGAAGCAAAATCCTAGTTTTTTCTCACTTTTTTAAACTCTTCCTAGCAGGCACACATCAAAAAATCTTTCCAAGGCAAAGCTCAGATAACCTGAGCACACAGTCAGTTAAAAAAGAAAGTAAATAACTCTGGAGAGCTTCAACACTAACATTTCCCTAAGGTATATCAAGAAAAGCTGTTACTTGTATCTTAATCCAGATACTACTACTTCAAAACAGCAGAGGCACATGGTTTAGCGTACAGCAATCCCCTACTTGGTGACACAGTCTGCACACCACTGAACTGAAGAAAATCTCCATCTGACACTAAAACCAGCTGACAGCATGTGATCTGCACAAGACAACAACAGTGAGCAATAAAGAGGTAATGTTCTCCTTAACTGATCTTTATAGTATACATTATACAACATTTAGCCACTTAGGAAGCAGAAACTTTATAAACAGGACACCACTAGAAATCTTCCTCTGTATCAGATGACACTAAGACAGACTTTATTCCCCCCTCTCACCCAATTCTGAATGCTCAGAAGTAACTCACGATAAAAATTGTTCTGTGTGCATTGCTTAATTTCATTGTCTTTATAATATCCTGAAAGCAGAATACTACACACTAATTGATAGAAATTGGACTGGTTTGTATTTTATTTTCAGATTTTTTTTTCTTAATTGTATCTTTTTAAAAAAAAAATACTTAGCATCTTGTGTTGTGGGTTTGTTCTATGGTAGATGCTTTTACAAAGTATGGAAGGAAATAAAGAAATGGATGAAGGAGCACTGGTTTGAAAGTACATCTTTGGTACCTAACAGATGAAAATACAAAAAGAATATCAATATTTACAGTAGAAAGCTTAGGAGTTGGAACTCAAATATTCTACTTGATAAATAACGGAAACAATAAGCCAATCTTTAATAATTCTTAATGTTTCTTGACAAGTTCCATTGTCTCACCTCTAACTCATGACAATCCTCTAGGATGTCAGAGAAACCCTAGGACCTCAAGACACCACAGGGGCAATCCTTCTAAACTCCGTACCTACATGAACATCATGCAGGTCCCCCCTACTAATCTCAGTCTGCACAACTACGTCCTGATACCAGATGTCACTATACTAACAGATACTTTTTTAAATGCTAGACACGTAGGCATTCAACCCTTTTAATAGACTGTGCCTCATAGGCCAAACTTCCCACTTCAACATTGCCAAATCACTAATCTATCTAACAAGCAACAGAGCCAGCTAACAACATCACACTTCTTCAGACAATACTGGAAGTACGTGAATAGCCGACTATTTCTTGACTAAGTCCATAACCAGTGCCTGCTCTGCCTACTTTCTTCTGCTCAAACAACCAGCAGAAGACAGCCCAAGCAGTCATGCCACCTTCCGAAAGATGCCATTTCTTGTAGATGCAATGGAAGCAAACACCAAAATAAAACAAGTGTTCTCCAAAAGCCTGCATAGCTTCTGCAGTATTCCATTCTACTCCATCAGGCAGACTTAAGCCTGTGAGAGCACCAAATGCATACATTAGTGTTCAAAGACAGATAGGTGGTGAAAGCTGAAACTTCTTTTTACTATGAGGTGATGGTGAGTTACACAGCACCACTTATATATCTGGATGGCAGGTACAGATGCACTCTGAGCAGCATGGTACCACCAGGCATATGTAAAGATGCAGTGTGGCTTCACAAGACTGATGCTGTAAGCACTCACTGCAGCATGGGTACTGTCAGGATGGGCTGGAAGTGTCATGGCCTTGTCGACTCAGTGTTTCAACTAGGTATGGCTTTTGCAGGTCAGTCTTCAAATGCAATGGAAAAAACAAGAGACATTTAACTTGCGTCCACTTGATTAATGCATTTCTAATAGCACAAGATAAAAACAATCCACTGGCATTAGTACTGATATCAAAAGTAACTTAAGTCTTTTTGGTTTATAATATAGTGCCTTAGTATCCACATGCACCCAAATCACCACATCATGTTTGTATCTGTTAAGAAAAGTGGGACAGAAACTTTAGATACAGATAGCAGTGTTTAACACAATGAGAAGCCACAAAACAGCCAAACCTTTTTATTTTGTTTTCATCAACCAACCACAATCATAACTCCTGAACTATCTCAGCTATGTCAGAATACAAGCAAGTACACAAGCTTTCAGTCAGCAGCAACAGCCTGTCTTTCAGTGTGCTGCTTTACAATCCAGGAGCTGAGGTCATGTAATTTGGATATCATCAATGAGTAGATCAGTAGTAGATGCAGGAACACAAGTCATTAATGGAGACTCTCCATTCAGCACTCCAACCACGCTGGGTTATTAAGGGATTTATACTCAAAGGCATTTACAATTATGTCTCCAAGTCATATTTATGATTGGTTTCTTTTTTTCTGCAGTTTTTCATGTTGAAACAATATGAACAGAGATGAAGAACTTAAGGCGCCCGTTTTGACAGTTTAAGGAATACTGTCACACCCATGTGTGGCTGACAGCCTGTCAGTGCTATTTGGACATTTCCCACTGGAGCAGTCACCAAGCTCATGCAAAGCAGGAGAACTGCAGTGTCACTGAGCAGAACTATATGGCTCCTGTTGCATCCTACAATCTGAAGCGTATGAGCCTGGTTTGGGAAAGCAAGCGTGGAGGTGCGAAAGCAGTCATCCTCTGTTCTTTTCCAACAAAGCCCTGCTTAAATGGCTAAAATTCAACTGACTACAAGAACTACAAAGATCCCAAAGTGGTCTACAGCACAGACCTTATCCATGACATTTTTTTTTTACAAATGGCAATGCTGAGATGCCAGAAAATGAACAAAACCTGCATTTGCAAAGGGACTAGAAAAACAGAAGCAGGTGGTCAAGTAGCTAAGCTGGCAAAGTGTTTGGACAGTAGCCGAATGGCCTGAATTCAGTCTTTAGTAAGGTCACCAGCATCTCCTACGACACACGCAGCTGCATTACTTGAAAATTTATATAATTTGTAATAATAATGGCACTTTCAAACACATTTAAGACTAGGGAAGTGAATTATAGAAAAGAATGGGCATTTAACACATTTAAATATTATCCATTGTGATTCATCAATAAAAAGGCCACATCACGAATGTCACAGGAATTCACTGTACTTCTGCTGTACACGGTTCATAATAATACAGTTCAACTCCTACCATTCTGCAACAGCCCATTGTGATGGTTTTTGAGCAGTACTGGCACACATGTGCTCACACACTCACCCTGTTTTCTAATTAAACAAGCCTTGTAGCAGCTCCAGAACACTCACTCTGAGCAGCAGCCTCTAAAAAAAAAACAAACTCCTGCAGTGTGCAATCAATCTTACTTCACCAAAATCAGATTCATCCATCACTTTCTACACTTCTGAACAAATACATAAAACTCTTCATTTTATTTTATAAACAGTATTCTTAGTATACAAGTTGTACTAATCTCTGCATGTCACTAAGGTGAAATGAGGTGTCACAGACAATACAGGGAATGCTAACATTTTGTACAGTGAACAAAGCTTCTTTTCAAGCCAAGTGAACATGGCATTTAATCAAGATTTATTTTGCCTCTTGAAAGTTCACTTACAAATGAAATCAAACTTGATTCTGATAAGCAATAGAACACTGACACAATCCACTCCCTTGGTGAAGCAGCATTTACACTAAGATCTTAACACACGTAGTCCCTGCATCTTTGAACATCAGCTACAGTCTCACCCACAGGTCACATCAGCCAATGAATCCTCAAGTTGCAGTTAGATACTGCCTATGCCTGGCCAATGCACTAACATTTAAATGGCTAGAGCCCATAGCACAGGAAACATTACACTAAGCTTTCAATCCAAGCTCTTTTTTTTTTTTTGTCACAATTAAACATTGAGACTAAACTTCCAAGCAGCCTTCTGGAAATGAGAACTGTACATGTTCAGGAACAGCTTATTCAGAGAGCAGCAAGCCCTTCCTTGCATCACAGGACAAGGAGTTTTGATTAGCCCAAAGCTCATTAGCAACATTCAAGAATCTCTCCAAGTTGCTATCTAGCAAACTAAAACCTTCATGACCTACAAACTAAAATAGATACAACTTAGTATAGAAAGCTCAAACCTGGAGGTCCCTACTTAAAACTACATAACTAAACGAGATAATACAAAAATTCAGTATGGATCAAGCACTTCAAAATCTTGACACAGTCTTGTTTCTGAAATAAGGTTAATGCTTTAATACCAGTTAGCACCACAAGTAATGTTACATATACTTTCCAGACCATAATGTCTGACAGCATGTTGTCCAGAAAAAACTGCCCAAATCTGCTCCCCTCATTGTCTTCATTCTGCAAGTTTTGCAAACCTTAATTACAGTTTCCCTACTAGACAGGCAAGCAGTAAATGCCACAGAGGCCAACAGTGGACACTTAAGCAAGCTTCTTCAAAGTTTTCTACATTTTCACAGTTTTCGTTCCTTTGCCTACTCCCTGCTCTCTGTCCCTTACTAGCAGCCTTCCCCTTTGTCAGCTCACTAGTAAACCTTTTTGAAAGACCCACTTCATGACCTGATAAAAGCACATGGTGATTCTGACCTCTGCCCCACCTGCAAATTAACTTGGGCTCCATAATCCCTCATCCAGTCTCTTCTTCCCAAACTTAGTACTGACCACTCTCTATTTGGTTTAAAGTCTAACTTCCTAGACTCACTTCCATCAAATTCTTCCTACATTTGCAACTGCTGCAACAACCTGCAAGCTTTTATATTCTCAAGAAAAAAAATTACAAATAATTATAAATTTAATAAATGTTTTTAGTACACTTCATGATTTATAGCAATTCAGCTCTGCAAAATTAGCAGAGCAACTAGTTTCCAGGTCAAAACCAATTTCTACGTAGCCAACAACTGACAAGACTTTTGCTTTTATCTCCACACAACTGTAAGTATAAATCTAGTTTGTTTTCCATATTATCAGATAAATAAACTAATTTAGCCTGAAACTAATGTCATAATGAAAGGGTAGTGCTGTGTGTATAAAGCACACATGTAATCTCAGTAGGGGGAAGGGTAGAAGTTCTGGTTCTAAATCATCATTGTAGGAGATGTTAGAAGAGCCAAGTGCCAGGAAAGGCTGCCAACTGCTATTCACCCACACATGCATGAGAGTTTAAATGCTTACTTAGAGAGCTTCATATGTGATTAAAGCAAATTATGTGAAATTCTGCTCCATATTTCTAAACTCGTAGAATTTGGGATATTTGAAACAGCTATGCTTTATTATTTATGTGCTGCAACGCTTCACACCAGCAGTGTCAGAGCTTCCTTGACATCTGAAGCCACAGCATTCCTCCTGCTTCCCCAGGGGCCAGCACCACATACCACAGGCTGCGGTAGTGCCCTTGCACATCCCGTAAATTAACATCCATACAGAGCAGAAAATTCTTTTAGCTAGTATATATACTAGGAAGAAGTGGAAGAGTTTTATGGCTGAACTACACATTGATGAATTTCTGAATCTTTAGAGAGGAAAAAAGATGACTGTATGATAGAATTACCTGGTATCCAGTCTCTGGGACTAAAAAGCAGCAAACACAGACCTGCCCAAAGAGTTTTCCTAGAAAATATAGATCTAAGGAGTCAAAGCTACACTTTTCCAAATCACTCATGTGGTTTATCATTGTCTTCATATCTACCCTTCCACACACAACATCACCCAGAAAGCATTTCCTTTTGCAGAAGGATATCGTAACATTATGTTGTAACGACAACAAAAAAAAAAAAAAGTAGCATCTATACAGATATGAAGGCTAAGCGTTATCCGAGCTAAAGCAAAAAGCAACAGTAATACTGATGCCTGATAACATCTATCTGTCCCTTAAAATCTAAAGGAACTTCAAGGATTCAAGACTTCAAGGGAGAGCGTAAATATTCACATGTTCAGATAAGTTCAGTATTTTAAGATCACACTGTGGAACTTTTCATCGGAATCCTGGATCTGAGCCATCCCAGTGATTATCAGACACACAATAGGTGTTTCTTCCCTTCACCTTCCAGTTCATCATGGTAGGGCTGAAAAGCTGGGACACAAATTCAAAACCTCATGCAAAAACTGGTTGAAAACACACAGCAAGTTGAAGATTCACACAAGAAAGGTAACTGCCAATTTGAAGAAAGTTGGAAAAACACATACTAGGTTATACATCACGTTCCAGACCCTATTTTCATACATTCCTGTACAACAAGCACAAAAAATGCTTTCAGCACAGTAAAAGTCATTTTACAACTAATCTAATTTAAAAGGTGGGAAGACACCCAAGAAAACACCTCTAATAGGATCAAAATTATGTATGTGATTCTCTAACCTTATATTTACCAAACCACAGAAGCTGGAAGAATGCCATTTCATATCAGTCAGACATTGATACGTCTGGTACCACACACAACAGGCAAATCAAACAATTACTCTTGTGCTAGATGTGCTTGTTATGTACCAAGATAAATTTTGGACACAAAACAAACATTGCATAATTAACAGAAAAGTACCCTCTCTAAGCTTGAGTCCCAGGTTTTGGGCCTGAAGAAGTGATAGGCAGAAATCAGACAAAGAAGCTGGGTTGCAAAGGTACAAGGAAGAACAGAGGTGTGGCAATGCAGGATGGTCCAGGCACTAGACTGAGGGCTTCCAGGAGCGTTACCACAGAGACATCCACAAAGAAGAAAATACGACAAGACTAGTAAAGATAGTTAGAATTATCCTCAGAACTATTATTTCATGAGAAGCAGCAGTTCTCATTAAACTGAGGGTACTGAAGCTCTCCCATCAATTGCATTATGTTACCATTATAAAATATGCATTTTTATTATATCAGGCAGAAAGGGTTACTTTTCTTTCCCATACTACTAAACTGAAAGAACTCAATGTTTCTGTTTAAGCACTGGATGCAGCAATGATACAGACTCTCAAAAGGATGTTAGAGGTATTACAGCTGTACTCATTTTACTTCAACTTACACCTCAATGAACTCCAGTTCAGTTCTGCCGTCGTTCTACCTTTTTCAGAGTTTTTCTCCATGGCAAAATTAGATAAATTTTACACCCACAGAACTGAAGATGTAGATTCGGAGTTTTTAGCTTCTAATCTTGTGACTCTCAAACTATTTTGGTAGCCTGCTCAGAGAGTTGACTAGAATCAATCCCAATTTAATGTCCAAAATATGTGCTTGGTATATGTGAAGACAAAGTTCGCCAAGGCAAGGACTGGCGACCGCTTACTAAGCAGCCTTTTGAATAGGAAGCCACTTATTGTCATGCAGGTCAAAGTGCTCAAAGAGTGTATGGGAACAACACTAGCAAGTAGGAGTAACCTAAAATTCATAAATGTGTTTTACAACTAATAGCAGGTTTAGTAAAGAGCACACACATGAATTCTGACAAAACAGCTAGATGAGAAGACTTACAAGTAAACGAACTACTTCAGCTCCTTGTTTGTTCCTGCCCTATGAAAACAGCCATATACTCTTGGCACATCAACTAAATTTCTCAACAGGCTGTAGCTTTCTATTACACTTCATCTAATGTTCCTGCAGGTTTGACCAAGCAAGGCAGCTTCCCTGGCACCAGGGTTAGCAGTCACACAGCAGCAAGCCAGTCACCCCTCAGCAGCTGGGGAAGCCAGTGCCTCCGGAGCCACATACCCAGCAGGCTCAACCAACAGCCAGGTCCCATTCAAAGCAGAGAAGCCCATATGCATGGCAGCATATGCATAAATATGCAGTATAGCATAAAGCTGAAAGGCATTTGAACAAGACACCTGAAGAGCACTGGGGACTTCTATCCTTCCAGCAGCACCTTCCCTCACACCTGCCCCACACTGGCACACATACTGTGACAGACAATTGGAGCCCAGCTAGAGGTGCTGATCCAGTAGAAACCCCTCTCTGTCAAAGAAGTGCTTAGTTTTCATCCAAATCAGTTCTTCTTAACTGTTCATTATAAAAGCTGTTATGAGGGAGCAGGGGGATGCTCATGGCCAGATCTGGAAGAGCAGCACAGCTGGCCCAGCCAGGACAAGGTCACACCGGTCCCCAGACAATTGCATCCTGCTCAGAGTTTTCCCCCCCAAACCTATAGTCAAGACAATACGCTATTCCAAGTTTCCCGAATTATTTTAGCATATTGTACTGTAGCTGTGCACATTCCTACCCTACACAAACCCCATACTTTTACATAATACCCACTATCTGAAGTCTGTAGAATGCTTTTGAGGTTTTGCCATTTATGATTTTTTAACGTGCATTATGCATTTTACACAGGCCATTAAAAAGCCAGATTCATGACAGTTCTGCAAACAACAAATCCACTTCATAGATTAAACAAAAGGCTCTTAAATTGCTAGTTAAACAAGTCCATTCAACACTTACCAGCTAAATAAGTTTATTTGGGACCTCTGTTCGTCTAAAAGCAAACACCTCCCCATCAATCCAGTCTGTCTACTTGGTTATTATTTTGTCAAGGAACAGAGAGGCAAAACACACTGACACAGACCATAGATCTTTATCAGCTGTACAACCACATTTAAGCCTCGGTTATGGTACTATTAACTGGCTACTCAGAGAGCACCAGAGGCAATTTTTATCAATATAAATTTAAAGTCATCTTTGTAAGAATCATTATGAAAACCTACATTATTTCTAATGTTGTGCTTTTTCTGTTTACTAGGTTATATATTTCTGACTATATCAGGGAAAGGAATCACAGAATTTGTGCCTATTCAACATGAAAACTAACCTCTGTGCTTTGTCTCAGCCACCTTTAAAACTAGTGTTATTTTTTAACATATCTATTAAACACACATTTTTATATGAATTGCTATTCAAGCCCTAGCCTATTCAGTAGAACAAAGTATTTGCAGAAGGAAAAAAAAAGTTTCCTCCATATGTAAACACAATAAAACTCAATGATTTTTAGTTTTTTAATCTTCCCAGAATTCTCTGAATGTAAACAAGCATAAACACATTTAAAGCCTAAAGACAGAAAAGCAGTGCACGTGGTCTAACACTAAGCAAACAGGTAGCCACAGTAAGATTGACACCACTTATCCTTCGTGCTGCCTGGAAGTCAAGGCTTCTCGTGAAGGAAACAAGCTTTAAATACTACTTCTTAAAGCATATAATTGCTCAGGTTGAGATAAGCTACTATTTATACTGCAAACAATTTAGAAACACAGACCAATAGTGTTTCCCAGAAGCAACCACCAACAGCAACTTAAAAAGCTCTGCAGGTGACTATGGTATAATTTCCATATTACCCTGTCTCTGAAGCTGGACAGCCCTCTACCTCAGGTTCTTGCGAATATTGTTTACCATGTCACAACATACCATATCCAAATAAGATTAAACTCTATAACCAACAGTTGCCTCAAACAAGAGCCCACACTTTTCTGGAAAAAAACATGGTTTTCTGATATTTTACCTACTCACAGCATTTTTTGCTACGTTCTTTCACTTAATAGGTGGAAAGAAATGGTTCAAAGTCTTTGAATAATTTAGTCATTACAAAAATTCAAACATTTATGCAGAAAAGACAATAGGAAAACCTTTCTCTGCAAATCAGACTGGCAAAGAACAAGAACAGTTCAAGTTGTTGAATTCAGCCTTCTAGCTATGTATGTAACTGGAGAATCTGTAACTTGAGATGCTTACCATTATCACTGACATTTTCCCAAGACAAATAGAACAGCAAAATATCTTTGGGCAGATACTTCCCATCCTTAAATGTACCTATTTAACTTGGCAAGCAATAGGAATAAGCCCACTGGTTCAACAGAGATGAGCACTAAGAACAACATTTGGTCCAATGAAAAGAATTTTAGCTTTCAGGTCCTTTTATTCCAAGTAGAAAAAAAATAGGATATAATGAAGTAGTACCATTTTCACTTGAGTTATAATTAGCTATCCATGTTTTTCATGTTTTTCTGATATGGGTGCGTGGAGGAAGAGAAGTATAGCTACAGTATTGAACTCTGTACTGAACCAACACGTACTCTCTTGTTACACTGAGACAGAAGAGAGGGGATCTTCCGTTTCCCAACTTAGGATTTCCTCCTTTCTGTCTGAAGCTTTACAGACAGAAAAAAAGGGAAGGAAACTGGGGCAAGGGTGAACATAGAGGAGCAGGGAAGAAACAGATAAGTAAAGAATGTTTAAGAAGTTTCCCATATTAACTATGGAGCTCTGCCAGCTGTTGTCCACTGAATTGTTTCAATATACTTGCTCAGATTTCTTCTTTCTTTATCCGCTTTATAAGACAGAAGACAATGTTAACACCAGGAGGAGCAAGTCTGACTTCCACACGAAGCCAGAAACCACACATCAAGCTCTGTATCCACACTGTGCTACAGATGTCAGGAAAGGAACTACGCAGACTAAGAAAGAGGCACATTCCTTCAAGGTACAAAAATATTAGCCTACTTTATTATTTATAAAAAAGACAACTCTCACAAAATAAAATAGTATTTATAACCTCCGACCTACCTCAATACTACGTTGTTTCTTGGAGCTTACCTCAGTTGTACCTATGGAATCAGAGGTAATATTATGAACCACTGATGACATTTAAGTTTCCCATTGCTACTTCCCCCCCCAAAGAAATAAGTCAAAATCAAATAGCCTTTATATACAGGGTTCTTCCTCAGAAAAATAATATTGTGGTTTATGGGTAACATTATTTACAAAAGCAGGAATGCTGCTTCACCTAAGTACAACTATTTCATACCTATATAGTCAACCACATACCTACACCTTGATTAACCTTACTCATTGCTGTTTGTATAGTATCATAATGAAAATACAATTCTTGCAGCTAGTTTGCATTTAACCGATGCTCCCCCACAACACACTGCACATGCTTAGCTCACAACACCACTCTGGAGAAAAGTTAAAACAAGGCCTCACGGACTAAACATTTGCTTTCTGCATTGCAACCTATAATTTCAGAGACTTTTAAAAATTATTACCATTTTCTGCGATCCACGGTTTACGACAGTAGACGAAAATGCTTTGTTTTAAAAATAAACAAACCAGTAACGCCTACTACAGAAAAGCTTCTGTGTGCAGTTGGTGCTCACCTCTTGTCCACACCATACAGGTTCCCATGCACTCAATACAAATTATTCACGAAAAAGTGTCTGTACAAACCTTTATAGTTAAGAACTAATTTTGCATTTCTAAATAAGACTCAAAATTGTAAATCCAGTGAAAACAGCAAAAACGGAATTAAAAAATCCAAATCAGTGCATTTGAAAGGCTACTCCATTTCTTCCCTGGTGCAGAAGGAAATGAACGAGTTCACTCATTAGCTACTGATTACTTAAGACCAGCCACCACCTGCCTCCAGAGACCTCAAAGGACAGACACACACTTGAAATCGAGTAACACAAAGCAGAACTGAAACAAATTAAAGTTACCCCTCTAATGCCTTATTCCAAGTTCTGTTAACTAACAACCCATTTTCAGGTTTATTACTTCACCTACTATTTGTAGTTTCCTGTACACATTTGTGTAAAGAATGCAAAACTCAACGTACTAGGGATCTGAGTAAACAGACTTTACCCACTTTTAGTTTGAATAATTTCTGTTGTTACTATTAACAAAGTAGAGAAATAATTGCTTGTGAATCTGAAAAAACTAAAAATTACTCGGTTCTTTAACTGGTGAATGAGGAACAGTCCAAGCAGCAAGTATCAGCAGCTCAGTATATTAGCTCTCCTTCATGAGCAAACGAGCTCATTTTTTTTCTCATTCTGTAACAAGAAGTGACCTAGGGAGCACTAGCTACCAAGAGTACAGCCACCAGAGTGGGCAAACAGGGCATGGTGCAGCAGTTTGCATGGAAGGATGCATAGGAAGGCTGCTGAAGCTCTGTCAGCCCAACCAGGGAGCAATAGTACCCACCTGGCAGAAAGCCATGGCTCCTCTAAGCTCTACACTCGCTATGACAGCAGCAGCCCCCCAGACAATGTTCTGGTGGGAACAGACTGCAACCCAGACATCAGGAAGCAGGATGGGACAGAAGCAAGCATACCTGTGGGAGGTGCACCCAGGTAGTGGAGGAACTCCTCTGCTTTGTGACAGAACCGAGGGAGGAAAGAGAAAAAAGAGGCTTGCTGGGTATAGGTTTGAGGGAAGCATGCCAGCGTTAGAGGGACAGTGTGCTAGTGAGGACCATCCACCTGCCATCTCTGTGGAGGCAATGGACGGAGATCCATGTGACAAAGACAAGTGTCACTGTTATGTTAGAAACAATGGAAGTGCCTGAGAATGGCCACATAGGAACTAGGGTTTCTGCCCACAAAAAATTCTAAAGATCATTAGCCCACCTGAAGTGTACCTACACCAATGCACGCAGCACGGGCAACAAACAAGAGCTGGAAGCCATTATGCAGCTGGAAAATTGACAGTTGCCACCACAGCAACATGGTGGGATGATTCACACAACTGGAACACTGCGATGGATGGCTACGAAGTCTTCAGAAGGGACAGACAAGGAAGGAAAGACAACATAGCCCTGTATGTTACGGAGTGTTTGGTGACATGATGGTTAGAGGCAGACGCAGACACTGCGACCACAAAATTTTAAGCTTTTGCAATTCTCAGAGAAGGAGAGGGAGTCAGAACTACCATCCTGTATTTCTGGAGGGAAGACCTTGTCAACCAGGCGCGTTTAAGAGGCCAGAGTTCCTTGTGAGGTAGACCTGAAGCACAAGGGAGTTCATGAAGGCTGGATAGTCTTCAAGAAGGTAACAGTGAGTAGTCATAAGCTGTCCATCCTCATGTGCCAAAAGATAAGCAGGCAAGGAAAAGGATAAACCTAGCTAAACAGAGTGATTTGGCTGGAACTCGGGAAAAAAAGGAGAATTTATGACCTTCGTAAGAAGAAGCAGGCAACCCAGGATGTCATGAGGTTATACAAGCAGAAAATAAGAAAGGCCAAAGCCTAATTGGAACTTAATCAGGCTGCTGCTATAAAAGACAATAAAAATATTTCTATACATACACCGGCAGCAAAAGGAGGTCTAGGGAGAATCTTCATTTTTTATCAAATGAAGAGAAACATCATGACTAAGGATGGGGGAAAGGCTGAGGTACTTAATGCCTTCTTTAATAGTAAGACCAGACATCCCACCCCTAAGCTGTAAGATGGGGAGCAGAATGAAGACCCCATAATCCAAGGGGGAAAGGTCAGCAACCTGCTAAACCACTTGGACACACACATCTATGAGGTTGGATGGAGTCCAAGGTACACTCAGGGGTGCTGAGGGAGCTGGCAAAAGTGCTCACAAAGCCACCTTCCATCATTTATGAGCAGTCCTGTACAACCGGAAAGCTCTCAGTTGACCGGAGATCAGGAAATATCTGACACTGACCTACAAGAAGGGCCAGAAGCAGGATCCAGGGAACTACTGGCCTGCCAGCCTCACCTCAGTGCCAGGAAGGTCATGGAGTAGATTACCTTGAGTGCCATCACACAACATGTACAAGACAACCAGGTTATCTGGCCCAGTCTTCATGGGTTCATAAAACTTAACTATAACTAACCTGATCTCCTTCTACGACAAGGTGACATGCCTAACGGATGAGTAAAACCCAGACTTTAGTGACATCTTTGACATTATTTTTGTCAGCAGTCTCCTGGAAAACCCCGCTGCTCACGGCCTGGACAGGTGTACTCTTCAATGGATAGAAAAAACTGTCCGGATGGTCAAGCCAAATAAGCTGTGGTGGATAGAGTTAATCTATCAGGTGTCCAGTCACAAGTGCCCTGTTCCCCAGGGCTCAGTTTTGAGGTCACTTTTGTTTAATGTCTTTATCACACCCTCAGTAAGTTCACAGATGACACCAAGTTCAGTGAGAGTGCTGAGTTCCTTGAGGGAAGTAAGGCTCCACAGAGATCTGGACATCCTGGATCAATGGGCTGAGGCAAACTGCACGAGGCTCAACAAGGCAGGGTGTTGGGTCCTGCATTTGGGCCGCAACAAGCTCATGCAGTACTACAGGTTTGGGGACAAGTGACTAGAAAGCTGTCTGACAGAAAAGGACTTAGGGGTGTTAGTAAACAGCTGGTTTAACGTGAGCTAGCAGTGTGCCCAGGTGACCAAAAAAGCCAAATAGCATCCAGGCTTCTATCAGAAATGGTGTGGCTAACAGGACCAGGGAAGCAATGGTCCCCCTATACTCTACACTAGTGAGGCCCAAGTGACAGGGGACAGGACAAGAGGGAATGGCCTTAAGCTCTGCCAGGGTAGATTTAGGCTGGAGATTAGGAGGAGGTTTTTCACACAGAGGGTCACTGGGCATTGGAATAGGCTGCCCAGAGAGGTGGTTGAGTCACCTTCCCTGGAGGTGTTTAAGGCACGGGTGGATGAGATCTTGAGGGACTTGGTTTAGCGTTTGATAGGAATGGTTGGACTAGAAGATCCGATGGGTCCCTTCCAACCTGGTTGTTCTGTGATTCTGAGGCCATGCCTTGAATGCTGTGTTCAGTTTTGGACTCAAGGTAGACAGAGTTGCTGAAGCATGTCCAGAGAAGGCAACAAGTCTAGTGAAGGGTCTGGAGTACGAGCCTTATGAGGAGCAGCTGAGAAAACTGGGGTTGTTTAGTCTAGAGAAAAACAGGTTGAGGGGAAACTATCACTGTCTACAACTACCTGAAAAGGAAGTCGTAGAGGTGGGTGTTGGTCTCTTCTAACAAGCAAGAAGTGACAAGACAAGAGGAAACACCCTCAAGTTGCATCAGGGGAGGTTTAGGCTAGATATTAGGAAAAATTACTCTACCAAAAGGGCTGTCAAGCACTAGAACAAGTTGTCCAGGGAAGCAGTGGTGTCACCGTCCCTGGGGAGGTATTTAAAAGATGTGGTCCTTAGGGACATAGTTTAGTGGTGAACTAGGCAGTATTAGGTTTAGAGTTGGATTTGATGACCTTAAGGGTGTTTTCCAACCTAAATTATTCTATAATTTTAAGTCTGTGTTGGGGTTTTTTAATCCTGGCAAACTGATTTCATTTTATCCTGTTTTCTTACTAAAGCAAACAGAAAAACAGCAAGCACAACGCATTACAAATTGCAAGATCCAAGCTTCTTTCTTTGTCCCTATGGCACAGGTGACTTTCAGAGCTGCACTGTTTGCATCTCTTATAACCACCCTTGAGAATCTAGAAGTTACACATCAGCATTTTTTCCAAACTAAACATTTCGGGTGCCCAGGAATGCAAAGCTGACATGTTATTATTATCATCTTTGAACTATATGACTGGGAACATGTATTATGAACCAAAACAGAAAACAGCTATCACTGCAAACTCTTGTCATTGTAAAGATCTAAGAAATACATTCCCTTAGACACACAAAGACAAACTAATGGAAAATCGTTGTGGCATCCAAATGTCTTTAGCTGTTCCTGCAGTGCTTCTCTTAACAAGCTCCACTTCTGTTACCAAGTACAGTTTCGAAATTGCCTCTCTCACAATAAAGATGTCAGACAAGGTGCTTCCAACAGGCATACATGAGAAAGGAAATTTGGAAGCCAGCGGCTGACAAGCAGGAGAAATAAGATGGAAAAGAGGTGCTGTTCATTAAGAACACATAAGCAGAAGTAATCAGCTGACAAACACAGGATGGGAGAGCGACTGTCTAGACAATGCTCCGGAAAAGGATCTGAAGGATTGATTAGCGGTCCCTGACTGAACATGAGTCAATCTGATGCTACTGCAAAAGGAACAACCATCACAACAGGAGTCACAGACACGTCACCTAAAGCACAAACCAAAAGATTCTCTGGCTTTACCTGATAAAGCTTTCCTGTCCAGTTTTGAACATAGATCAATTGGTCAAAGGAAAGAACATCTACAAGGAAAGAATTAAATAATTGGAGCTATTTCATACAAGGAAGAGGAGACAGCCTTGGCAAGTCTTCATATACACACAAGGATACCTTCAAAGAGAAAACTACTCCAGTGCTAAACACTTTATAGTAGTAAAATTGTTAAGTCCCAGCGACAGAAGTTGCAGATGCTGGATTTTAAAGAACATGCTGGTAAACCTCCTTCAGAAGGAGTTGATTTGGCCTTGAGAAAGTGATACAGATTAAATCTTTCAAAACTCTTTCTAAATATTGTTCCTATGATTGTAATGATCATCTCTGAAGAAAAAGAATTCAGTCCTTTCTATTACAGAAACATTAGAGGCATTTACGATAAATTAAATGCACGTGAATTATAAATAAAAAGGGTTATTTCCCTCCAGCATAGTCTCCTGGCTTCCAGATCACTGGAAAAGTGACAATGGTCTCCTCAAAGGCATTCTGCCCAACTCCACACAAAAGGACAAATAGAAAGCAAATGATGAAAAGCAAAAAAAGGTTACTTATGTACACCGTGACTTGGTAACATAAAAAAACCAGTTTAAAACGAAGCAAAACCTTTGGTTTTCAGCCCTTCTATGCAGAACCACAAGGACAGATTTGATAGGACTTTTGAGGGGTTACCTAGTTTATTCCCCTGTACCTTCATAGAACCAACTACAAGTCCAGAAGCAAAAATCCCACTAAAAAATACCTCCACACAACAGTTATTCTCTCTAAAGAAATGAAATAACACATCTCCCAGGGGTGTAAACTCTCAGCTGAAAGTACATTCAAGTTTCACAAATAATCCAAGCAGTCAAAATGCTCTCTTCAGTATTTTCCCTGTTCCTGAGACTTTAATTATGGAGAACTGCATAGACCAAAACCTACGCAGCAAATTACACTCAAACGAACTGTAAACTATGGAATATGGTAGAGATTGCGTGTTTATCTTGAACCAGGCTGTAAACATGAAACTATTTTATTCTGAAGTTCCATTTCCAGGCTGCAGGTTAGGGAATCAAAACAGATATGCTGAAGACACACACTCTCACAGTAGTACAAAAAAGTTGCAAATATCTCCATGGTAGGAGTAAAATACCCTATTACAGCTCCCTTGACAGAGGAATTAGTGACTCCATCACCTGCTGTCTCAGCTCCCAGAAGCAATCACAGATTACATTAGCCTGTCCTAGAAAGCAAACAAAAGCATTCTCCCTTTCAGCAGGGAGACCACGTTCTCACTTTCATTACTAATGTTATCTAATTCACCATTGTTCCATTGCCTTTTGGCTGAATCTGACCCAGGCTAGCGGCCAGGCAAGACTGGCACTAATGGTGGCAAATAACCCTTAATACAGTGAAAGAGGAAGAAACTGTGTGTCATCAAGATACAGCTAACCATGAAATAACATCAGTTTTCAAAAAATCTTCCCTAGTAGCTCTAGATATGTAGCTAACAGGACAGATAAGATCCCTGAGGGGCACTGTGTAAGGAGTTAGCAAACCAACCAGCTCTGGGTTGTCCTTAGGAGATGCTGAAGGCATACCCATACCGAAGACTCCAGATTTTCAGAGGCAGCTGCTGAAGATCCATTTTAAAAATCTTGATTTAGTCTTATTTCAAGGCAATTCCACCACTTTATCAACAATTCTTTAACTTAAGGCTAGTCTTATGATGAAAAAGACTTAAAAATCTCAAGCTTCATATTCTGCTCTCCAACAGAATCTAGCCAGTGGGTTTTTTTGTCCAAAATTTGAGTTGAGATCATACCATTTTTGAAAGGTACTGCAAGTTATTGCTTATATAGAAGACCAGGAAAATATCATCTTTATCTGACTGACATCCTAAACTGATGTAAAAGCCTCCATAAACCTTATGTTACATGTCAAAAGTCCTCCTATGGCAAAGACCCAAACATTTTCCATATCAGAAACCAAGAAGTGATAATATTTAATAAGATAAGAATGGGCTCCCATTACCCCATTAAAACAAAGGGTGCACTGGTAACTTGCCAGCTTCACTCTCAGTGCCCCATCTCACCTTCACCTACTTGCAGGTGGTCAGCCCCACAGTCACAAACTGTAGTAAAAAAAAAACAAAGATCATCCTCTAACTGTTTACAAGCCCCAAAACATCCTATGTTTTACCCACCTTCCCCATAAACAGCTATTTAAGGCAGCTTGATAGAAGTTTTGGATATTGCTCAGTATTTGTGGTCATATTAGCAAATACCACATAGAAACATGAAGCAAAATCAACATAGCAGAACACAAGTAAGACTGAAGGCTTCAGCTGTACTATTCAAAAATAGATGGAAGAAAAGCTGAAGTGTTTGTGTTCAACAAAACATATTATCTAGCAGAACTATTGACAGAGATATCATGTGACAGTAACCACATCATAGTCTTTAGCCTTTTGTTGTTGAACTAAACAAACCAAACTCATTTACAGTAAAATTAGTTTGCAGTAAAAACAGTGACTACAGTGCAAAGATAAAGATGTCTTGGCTATCTTTTGAGAGAGAACTGCTGGCAAGACCAGCCTGGCTGCAACTCAGAAGAACATAGTACAAGCCAATTGATTTGGCTTTTGTCTACACTTTAGTCAATACCGCTCCTGTGATCAACTAATAAACCCCTGTGTTTTTCCTCCTATAAACCTCAGCTTACACCACAAAGACATTTGATCCTTCCATGTCTCCATCTATAAAATAGGAGAACGCCACACTTCATAACCCCTTGGGAAGGCACATTTACAGCTTAACCACACTAAAAATACAAAGCAGTATTTAAACTTGTCTGACTTACATTAGTATATTTTGCTGTATGGAATGATTTCAGGATCTGGAATATCATTTTACGGATAAATTAGATGATGCATTCAGCAACTGTTTTAAACTGTTCTCCTTAATTAGTCTTTCCATCCTAATAAAAAAAAAAATTGCCTTCCTGAGAAGCTTTGTGCTCAATAGATAAAGGTGAAGCACTTACACGCCACAAAGCCTAACTGCATATTTACAGATTCAGGTAAATCGAAGAAATTAGATGATATAGCAGGATACAGATCTGGTGATACAAAAAGAAAAACTGACATTCTATATTCAGGCTAACAAAATGTGTATTTTCACTCCAAACAGCAGCTACAAAATAATTATATATACACCTGCAATTTATGTATTACTGCTAAAAGTTTCCAGTTTACAGGTCAGAATCACCTTTAGGCTTATTAACTTACTGTCTGCAGAGCATTCACAGCTTTGCCATCTTAGATGGCTAATTTTAACAAAGGGTTTGGTTATCGTTCCAAATAGTATTGTTCTGCTAGGTTGTAAATTAACCTAAAACAGCACACAGCTTTTGCGCAGGCCAACTCCATTTGGTAAGTAGTTTCAGATACCATTAACAGGAAAAAAAAAAAAAAAGCTTACCTCTCCTACCCTTACATCAACATACTTTGTGCTAAATTCTCCACATAACTGACCACTGGGTCTTTTGTGTCAAACCAGGGATGGCATCACAAAACAGCTGAAGGTGTGACTCAGAACATATAGAAATTCAAAGTGAAATAAAGAAGTTTAACCTTCTGGTCCAAAAATAAAAATATCAAAACTCAAACAAAGAATACTTTTTCAGAACCAGAAATCTTCCAATGTTCATTTCACCTCTAGCATCCTGAGGGTTAATACAGAACTGCCAGAACCTATAGCCTTAGAAAAGAAAATACATAATTGTAGTACAAAGAGTGTCCCATATAAATGGGATAATGTTCTTCATTATGGCAGTACTTTTATCCACTAGGAAACAAGCCAGCAGTAAATCTGCCTACCAGCAAATTAACTCAGAGTAAAGCAACTCACCCAGTTAAAAGCAATTAGATATTATCAGTGGCTATCAAGCAGTAGTTTAAAAATTTGAAGGAGAGAAGACTGCTACTTGTATAAACTACACTTCTTAAGTAGGAATCAGTCAGGCTGTGCAAGTGAGCAACAGCCACCTGGTTGCACTGAAGGGTTGCTGGTAACCAGGTGGCTGCTGCCTGGTTATTCATCCATTTTGGCATGTCACAGTAGAAATGTGCAGCACAGCATGTGCGGCAAAATTCAGATTGAAAACGCAGATGAGGTCTGATGTTGATGCAAGCCCTGAGCTCTTTATACAAAGGATACATATGCGGGCTACAACTCATCAGCATTCTCCAAGGGGTTTTAATAATGCACCCATTTTACCTGGGCAGATAAATATCTGTGTATTAAAAAAAAAAAAAAAAAAAAAAAAGTTGGGAAATATAGCAATCCCATCACTTTATTAAGAAAATATATAAACAGGCCAGTGGTGCAAAATATAAGTTTTATCTACAAAATTCACTTTACATGAAGTTTAAAGAATTATATAGCAAGAAACAACTCTCTCCTGTCTCCCCTACCACTGCTGTAGAGCACAATAGCTCACACGCTAACTGGGTGTGAAGATTTTGCAGACAACACTCATCATGCAGGTGAGTGAGCACATACCATAAAAAGCAGCTCAATATAAAAATTAAACACTTGAGCATTCCAACATTTTGCAGCAGTCACGGTAACTACATCATCACTCCATCCTAGAGGTTTATTAGAAGACCCAAACTGAACAGTGGCGTTTTGTTACTATCTTGAATAGCCCTTGGAAGGCAAAGCGCAGAAAATCATGGAATGAATTTAAATAAGAATAAGCATCGTTTTGCGACTATATTGCGTTTTAGACACATAAAGAGGATCTTTGTAAGGAATGACATTTTCCGATTGATCCAAAGGGGGGGGGGGGGGGTCGCTACTGAGAAATCACAACCGCATCTCTTCAGCGGGAGCAGGACTTCAACACCAACCTTCCCAACCGAGGAGGAGCTGGACAACGAGCCCCGTTTAAGCTCCACAGAGGGTTTACTATACGCACAAAACTTCACGAAGGGGTATCGCTCAATAGTTGAGGAGCTGGGGGGGGGGGGAGTTTTTCAAATAGGAGGAAAGCACTGGGCTGCCCGCTTTCTGCATTTAAAGACGCTCCGTACTCATAAAGCCGAGGGGAAAAACAGTTCTGTTGTCGAGCAGCATACTACGAGCCAAAATAAAAATAATTACAAGACAAATAAAGAGGGGAGTGGGGGGTGGTAGAGCGTGGAATACGGTGCCGCTGACACGGAGGGTGCCTTCCCAGGGAGTCCCGAAGCGGTTCTGCAGCCCCTGCCCACGCCGGGAAAGAAAGGCGAGCGACGGGACCAATCGATCCCCCGCGACCCAGCTGCGCCCGGCAAAGAAAGGAGCCGACGGAATAAACCCTGGGGACGATCCCTGCGACTAGGCGCCGGGAGGGCGGCGACCGACCCGCGGGCTGAGCCGCCGCCGGGACGGAGCCGCCGCGAGCGCTCAGACAAAGGCGGCTCCGCGGGACCCGCGGCTCGGGGGGGGGCGCTTCGCCGCGGGACGAGCGGCCGGCGCCGCCCCGGCGCCTCCCCCGCCGCCCCGCACTCACCCACGCCGTACTTCTCGTGCTCCGTGGGCATCCACATCCTGGCGGCGCCGCTCCGCTCCCGCTCAGCCCCGCCGCGCCATCGCCCCCGAGGACCCGCCCCGCACCGCCTCCCGGCACAGGGGGCGGGGCCGCCGCCATGGCCGCGCCGCGCGGTGAGTGAGAGAGTGCGGGAGGGGAGTGGGGGGTGGGGGGGGGGTGGATTCCTCGCCTGAATCCGTTTCTCGTAGGAGCACTAGGGTGGGAAGGACCTCTGGGGTCATCCAGCGCGACCGTTCCGTCTGCCACGAGACCGTAGAATCAGAGTACTTCGGGTTGGAAGGGACCCTAAAGATCACCCGGTTCCACCCCCCCCTGCCACGGGCAGGGACACCTCCCACAAGCCCAGGCTGCCCAAGGACCCATCCAGCCTGGCCTTGCACACCTCCAGGGATGGGGCAGCCACAGCTTCCCTGGGCAGCCTGTGCCAGAGCCTCACCACCCTCATGGTGAAGAAGGTCTTTACGTCTAAGCCTAAACTTGCCCCTCTCCAGATTATCCCCGTCCCCCCTCGTCTTATCACTACAAGCCTTTGCAAACAGTCCCTCCCCAGCTTTCATATAGCCGTTTTAGGTAGTGGAAGGCTGCTCTAAGATCTCTTCTGAGCCTTCTCCAGGCTGAACACCCCCAACTCGCACCTCCTGTCCTCGGATGGGAGGTGCTCCAGCCCTCTGTTCATCTTTGTAGTCTTCTGGATCCTTTCTAACAGCTCCGTATCCTTCTCATGTTGAGGATTCCAGTACTGGACACAGTACTCCAGAGGAGGCCTCGAGAGAAGCATCTCATCTGCATGCCTTTTCATTACCTCTAGGGATGGTGACTCAACCACCTCCCTGAGCAGCTTTTTCCAGTGCCTGATGATCTTTTCTGTGAATTTTGTTCTGATATCCAGTCCTAACCTCCCCTGGTGCAGCTTGAGTCCATTGCCCCTTGTCCTGTCACTTGCGACAAAAGGCCAGCACCTTCCTCTCTACAAACCTCCTTTCAGGTAGTTGTAGGTAGCCATAAGGTCTCCCCTCAGCCTCCTCCACACAGAGACTAAGAACAGAATATGGTGCACAGCAAGGAGCGCAGACAGGGACAGTCAGGGATCAGTGAGGCACCTTAAGACGCAAGAACAGTGAGGCATCCATCCTTGTTGAAAGGGCTGCAAGCCTGTGCCCTCCTGGAAGCAGCTTAGCTAGAATACACCCTGAATAAACTGCAGGAAATCCTTAGGCTGAACTGCTCCGTGTTAGAGAAGCTTGGGCGCTGTGAGGCAGGAGTAAGAGCTTGAGTTGCATCTTCTGGTCCTGAAGGAAGGAACAGATGGAATAACAGAACTCTAGTGGCACGATGCTGCTCTGCAGGCCTCACCACGCTGCCTCTGAGATAAGTGTATCTGCTTTTAAAAAAAATGTTCTCCAAACAAATGGTTACTCTGAACTGCAACTAGAAATTTTAAAGGATGGTTCAATTTGACCTGAACAACAGAAGTCAGGTTTAATGTTTTCACATTTAAGAGAGGAAAGGGCCTCATTTTTATTTTTTTCAGTTCAGGCTGACTTTTAGCCTCTACCATCAGGTTATGTAGAATGCTTAAGTCACCGGTAGTGTGAAGGACACAACAGAATGGAATTGTGTGCAACCAGGTGGCTTCAGACCTACTGTCAGAGCACACCTTTTCTGTGTCTATCCTAGTTGTCAGACTTTGGTATCGAGTGATCGTTTAAGTGACCTTTTTGTTGTTTCTCTAGAATGTACTCTGTTTCTGTTCTTGAAAGTATTAGCATTTTATTTATGCTAGGGGTTAAAGCAGTACTCTTACTTTATTTAGGTGTTGCAGTGTTGGCATGAGGCCCTCCCATATGAAAAGCCAGGCCCTTCTAGAGCACTTCCACACTGGTACAATCACACGCAGAGGCAAAGCTGTGCTGTTTCAGCTGTTGAAAAGGACATGTCCTTTTGTCTGTGCCTCTTCTGTGTGAACCTGTATACAGGTCTGTGGAGTACTAGAGATGATGAGGTTATCCTGAAGCTTTTGCAGGTAACTTTTTAAAGGCATTCACACCGATACGAAAATAAGTTTATACCATTGAATTTCAAAGACCTATGCTGGTTTTCTGTTAGTGAGCTCCAACACTCATTGAAAGGATTACTGAATTTTCAGTGGCTTTGCTCCCAAGATTGCTTTGCATCCCCTGGCAGATTCTTTGGAGTCTATAGGTGACAAAATGTGTAAAAATCACCATTGAATATGAAAATAATAGGTGCCAGGCTGAATTAACCTCTACCCTAGCCCATACCCTTCTACGTACATCCAGGCTATCCCTGTCTCCATAAGAAAGGGCTGCCAACATGCTGGCTGAGAGTCATGAAATTCTGCCACAGCCCTTTAACTGCTGTCCGTCACGTTAACCATGACTGACTTCAGCATGTTTGTACTAGGCTCTAAGCCTGTCTTTCTTCTTCCCTTGAGCAAAGACAAGACTAGCCAACAGCTGAAATAGCTTTTTCAAAACCATCCATTTAAAGCCCTGTTGTTTAGGGTAAACAGATCTTATACTATATATCACATTGTCTATGAACAAAGAAAATACCACTCTAATATTAATCATTTCCTTGTCTCAGAAAAACTCCTGTTCTTTCATGGCTGTTCACTCTAGCAACTTCTTGTACTTGCATGTGAGCCTGAGAAGGTCTGTCACTTGTTTGGAGACAGTGTGTAGGAAAATTAAATGAAATGCTTTTCCTGTCTTGCAGTTTCCTATTTACTGGGAAGCCCGTGCTTGTATATTCTAATCCAGGACTGTGTTTCTTTCTGGTTAGTTCCCTCCAGAAGCCTTCACCGAGTAACTTGTAATAAACATATCACTGTCCACAGTACAATTTGTTCAGTCTATATTAATTACTACACATCAAAATTTTTTACAGTATCTGTCAGTGGATTTTAAAATGAGATTTCTTCTGGAAACATGTCTTTCATAGCTTCATCAGAAGTCTGTCAGTTACAGTTTCCTACTCAGGTTCTTAATGTGCTCAGATCCTTTCTAATACCATGCTGCTGGAGCATACCATGCCAGACATTATTCTTATTCCATCCACGTCTATCTCTCGTGTCCCACTTTTAAGAGAATTCAGTTTACTGTGGAAAACAAAAGTTTGACTGGTCTTGGAAAGTCTGCTTTTTTAATTGCTACCTAGAGAATCCTTTAGTAAAAGTGCATCACTTCTTTAGCTGAACTTCTTTAAGCTGCTATTAGAGCTGTTTAAACCAGTCTACTCTGGGATCCAGGGCTTCCTTTTTCCTGATCACTGCAAAACAGCCACATGTACTCTCCGATCTGAGAGATTTCTCTGTCTGCGTTCGTGGATGCAGCTGCTGCTGTTCCTGTATGCAGGTCTGGCCAGTAAGAAAGCACACACGGACCTGAAACTGAAGTGGCTGGCCACACAGGCACCCACAGAGCAATGCCTTTGTCATACCCTCATAAACACTGACAGCACTTGCATAAATAAGAACACAGATAGACCGGTCTTGTTCCTCCCTTCTGGTGGATCAGGATCAACCATCACTAGGGAAAGTGCTATTTCTCTTTAGATTCGCAAGCACTGCCATGTTCACAGGCCACTTGAATTCCAAGTTGGGCTCCAAGTCTGTTTGCTGTTCCTAGACCTTGTGCCTTTTACCAAGTCACTGGCTCAGACAAGTCTTTCCAGGTGACGGTGTCTTCCCGCTCACCCTCTGCTCCAGCTTGATGATTTCAATCTGATACATAACCAAATTTGGTATTTCTGATGCTCTTAGCTGGACCATCTCAGCCCACTGATACAGTTACCTTGGACCTATGCACCTTACAAGATTTCATCTCCAAAAAGGTCCCAACACCACTCCTCCCAAGCCTTTGTGAAGCCCAGCCACCTCTCACATAAACACTGTCTTAATTACCTTCCTCACCACGCTCTCAACAACTTTTTCCAGCTTCTCACTCTGTTATTTATTTTCAGCTGTTTCTCATGTCCTGCCCAGTTTCTCACATTAGCTATACCTCAGGCCAGGGCCCAGTCATCAGTCTGTGTATCCTAGAACCCTTTCTACCCCGTGTTCAGTTTCAGCTGCCAGAAGTTGGGCTTGCTGCCTCATTGCCACACCCTAAAGGGTATCCCCTCTGCTGTTCCAGCCTCTGCCAGCCCAGGCGTTTAGCGTGCTTTTTAGCTTCCAGTTAATTTTCTTCAAAAACTTCTTCCTGATTTTCCCCATCTGCTTTGTCTGTCAGCAAAAAAGGGGCTTGATCTGGTTTGTGTCTTCATTTCTGCACCAGCTACTTCTGTCCTTTGTGGTTCTCCAGACTTTCACACTGTCTTCTCATCTGATTTGAGCCTAGTTGTCATTTCTCACTCATTTCCTCTGTGGCTCAGCTGTTCCCTGCCTGTAGAAGGATCCTCTGACTGATGACATTTCCTCAGCCAGTCACTCTCCAGTGTTAACTTGGTTCCTCCTGCCCCTGCTCTCTTCCACCTCCGGTGTTCCTTCTGCCCCTTTCCCTTCCAAACCACCATCCTCCGCTGCTCACAGTCCTTCCTTTGGTCCTGCTACTCCCATCTCTCAGTCTTGTTGCCATGCATCTCACTAGCCCCTGTTCACAAACTGATATCCAGCCTGGCCCCTCTGACACAGAATGCAGGCTTCCTCCTATTTATGAGCAAACCCAGCTTGGTGTTGACTATCTGAATGGATACACACACTCACAGCTGTGGCACATGAACCCCACAGACATGGATCCCTCAAATATTAGCAGAGTTTCCGAAGCCCATAGGCTAGACTGCCTCAACAGGTGTCAACTCTGCCCGTGGCTGAGTCCCAGCCTCCTTGCCCTGCCACTGACTTAGACCAAGAGTTTTTCCAGAAACAGGTCTCCTACTCACTGGCTACTCACTGGCTAGTCCTGTGCAAACCTTGCTAGCAAATTATATGAACACACACATGCATATAAAGTTACATTCACTAGGAAAATATGAACACAGCATGGTCCCTCTAAATGCTAGTTTCTTGACATGCCACCTTGTGACCAGCAGCCTCTTCTGCACTTGCTGGCACTTAGATCTTGTCCTGTTTGCTCCAAACATAGGACAAAGGGTAGATTACACACAAAAAAAAAAAAGTAGTTAAGAAAAGGATTTAGTAAGAAGACAAGAAGCTGCAGTGATCAGGTGCAGGGTTTGACCAGAGAAGCGCACCCACCAGCAGTTTGAATGCAGCTGACCCCGCCCCCTGGCCCCGTCTTTGTTTTCTGGTGGGTTTTGCCCTCTAATCTTTCCTTTTCTCTGCCTGTGGCCCCTCCTCTTAATTTCCCATAGTAAAATGTACATAATCCCACAAATCACTTCTGATATCCTATAGCAAGTTTCACACAGTTCTACAAACAGCATTAGATATACCATAATGCATACAGTAATCACATTTCCCCATCCTTGTCAGTGACAAAATTCAGGTTAAACATCTTCAAGTTGGTTTAGTAGTTCCTTCAGTGGCATTAGTTCTTGTAGTGACCAAAGACAACTTATTGTCTCTGTTATCTCCAGTTCATTAATATTTTTTTGTGTGTAATCTACTACTTTGCATATGATTTGTTACTTCTTTTTTTACAGCATAGTCCTTAACCATAGAAAGTAATGAACCAGATGCCCTCTGATCCCAGACATCCTTATACTACCCCTCCTATTCAGATCAGCCTTGAGCATGCAGGTTATCTCCTTCCTGTTCAAATGTCTATGGTGTGTGTGGTTGCGAAGAGGGAACTGTTGGCTGCCACAGATGAAAACCCCAGCAAAGTGGTAGAACAACCATTGCCCAGGGTTACTGCTGCCACTTCTTGTCTGTTCATTCAGCAGAGCTCCTCAGACGTTAGTCTGATGCACAGTTGGTCACCCAGCCCACCCGTAACTGGCTGTTTCTGTTTGATGATTTTAGAGATTGGTATCTTGCTCAGTACCCTTCCTTAAAGACCAAGCCTGTTCCAAATATTCATGCACATGGTTACTTCCTCACTGGTTCCCCCACAGGGCACTTGCATACATCTAGAGTATCTCCAATAATACATTTCTTGGGTTAAATCTGTGCGTTCAGTGGAGGATTTCAAGATCTATGGCTTCCACTGTACCATAGTTTTTGGAGAGCGTGAGAAGGGATTTGGTCTACCAGTAAGCATTATAAGCTCTGTAAAGGATCTTGGTTTGACACAAGTTAGTCATTGTGGACTGAACACTCAGAAATTACATCTGGAGGACAGGTTCACTAATTAATTCTGTAAATGTGACACAATTTATAATAATATAGATTACAAGAGTGAATCTCCTAAAGCACTATGTTTTAAGAGCATTTGTTATGATTTTTAATTAAAGAAACAATCTCATAGCCATTTTAAACAGTTACTTGATAAGCAAATAGATCTTGTGGAGGACTGGAAATTACTAAATTATGGCTTGTGAAATAACCTTTTATTTGCTCCTGTGTTTGAAGTGTAAAAAAGGCAAAATCCTTTCATGTAGTGTTACAGTAAGATTTTAGTGGGTTTAGCCTTCCACAGAATGTTTCTTTAAAAAAACCCCTGATGATGGGAGCATATACAAGTGAAACTAAGGATTTCATTAAATGGATAGTAATGGATTAATGAAGTAATAATGGGTTGTATTTCTTGGTAATACACATCTGAACTACATGTGATCCTGCCATAATTTTAGAAATAATTGTGTTACAAATATGCTCTGTATTTTGTCTGAAGACAAAGGGATGTCCCCCACACCTCAACATGTATATTGAGCTGCCATTAGCCCAGAATATGGGATATGTTGTATTCTCCACAGATACCCACTAAAGGCTGGCTGTTTAGTTTTCTGTGAATTCAAAAAAGAGTTGGCTTAAAAAGAGAAGGTGGCCTTTATCTTGTTCTATACAATTTAATTGTCTCCTAGTGGACAGTGAGCTCCATTTAATTCCAGTAATCTAAGACAATTCTTCCCTGCTCAGTAGCAGGTAAAGGCTTTGATACACAAACAAGCTACTAGGTATCATCTACCTTGTATATTAACTGGAGCTCTTTGAGAACTAAGCTGCATCAGGCTACTCAGTGAGCATATGTCCATGGACCACAGAGCAGGTTAAACATGCTAACTTGTTTGCATGTTAAAACCTTTAAGTTTGAAATCTCTACTCAGGCCTGTTACCTGCAGCACAGCAATAGTAAGTGCTCGTTAGTAAGTCTGTGAAGTCCTTTAAACTGTATCAGTATTAGCAAATAACCTGCTTCTCAACTGAAAGGCTTTCTTATTGCCTGAACAAATAATAGATGTGGACATTAATTAGATGTAGAGGCGTGGACCAAGGTGGTATTAACTTTTTGAATGATCTAAGTGTGACACGGATAGTTTGTTATATCTGTTGAAACGCCTTGTTGACCACTTTGTTTTCGTTTGTTGGATTTTTTTTCTGAGGAACACCATTTTTCTGGAACAGCACCAGAACTAAAAAACCTTGTAGCCAGTGATGTCTGCCATAAGGTGATACATAAACACATAAACAGGTGATAAGAGTTCTCCTTTTGAGACTTCAGCCAGCTTTCTTGATGAAGATATACAGAGCTTAAACTAAGATATGGTTGTGATAAGAGCGGACAGTAGGAAAGTAAGAAAAGGACATTATGAAATGACAAGCATTAAGTGTTTTAACTTCAGTATAGATGAAATCTTGCCCAGACAGCCTTTATAAACTTTCCCAGCCTTGTGTGCTTCCTTCCACCATGTCCTATCTTGCAACTCCTACTCTTTGAGTTCATTTGAACATTTGCATTCTAAAAACTACAGTTGCTCCCAGATTCTCTCTGAGTTTTTCTCTTCATGTTCTTATCCACAAACTCCAGCAAGCTGAAGCCAGGAGAAGAACCTGAAAGCATTTGAATGTCTTTCTGTGGACCTTTTAAACCAGCTTTAAGTGTCGCATTGATAAGAGCCCTGCAGAGTGTGGTAAAGATTGAAGAACTTGGAGAGAAAAAGGGGGTTAGTTTCATGCAACATTAGAGCAGGCTTGGGCAGACCTGACTGGTGCCTCACTGAAATCAGGGGATGTGTATGTGAAAGTGCAGGTTCTTTGCAGAACCATTGTCTCAAGTCATAAGTAATTAATTACAGTCACTTGAGAGGAAAAAGCTAATGTTGTGTGGGGCAGTGCAGGGTAGTAGATTTATGCCTTGTTAAAAGCAATAACACTTCTTTTTCTGTGCAGATGTGGAATGCTCAAACTACTTCATACAGATATAGTACCCATATTTTGATTATGGAATAGAGCCAAGAGTGCTGGAGTATTTATTGATTTTTTTCAAAACCTGCTACATGTTACGGCAGTGAAATTGTAATTAAGAAGTAAATGAAAGGGACATTGTGTTTTGCATGAGTTTATTCTCTGATTATAAAGGATTTTCGATCATCCGTGTACGGCAGTAATCGTCAACTTGTCAAATTTGGCACAACAGATAACAGTATAGTTGCAACTCTGTAGTCTGATCATTGATAGCAAGGCCTGGTTTTCCAGCAGGTAATTCCATGTTCACTTCTTGTTTGACGATCTGTCCTAATATTTTGCTATAATAGACCTGTAAATGAAAACTTGTAGTAGATGCTTTGTCTGTAGCTTCAGTGTCCCAGAACTCTTAGTCAGTTACCTGTCTATTTCAGTGATGTATTTCAGATGGGTTTCTTGAAACTTTCCTTTTGATTTTTTTACCTCATGTTTTCCCTGGATCATCTCTTCCAAATGGTCTTTTTTTCCCACTTTCCTGTGTTTTTCTCTGATTTTTGTGACTGACAGACAGGAACCAGTGTGAAACGGCACAGCTGCTTCTGTTTGATTCTTGCTCATTGAGATGTCATCCTCCCATTTGTCATCGGTGGCTCTGTCCCTGAGGAATAGCTGCTCCTGTTTTTTGCCCTGTGTAGTTGGAGCACGTTATAAGCCTTCTCTTTATCCCTCTGGTATAGAAACTTTATAACTGGATATGCCATCTGTTTCAACCTTACAAGCTGGTATGCTATGGTTTGGCTCTCTCCACATGAACAAAAACTAAGACACAGTAGATAAAGACAATTGATGCTGCAGTCCCTGCAATTACATTGCACGGTCTGGCTTTTTTGCTTTGGATCACGTGTAGCTGGCCTTCCCATGCTAATAGCCTCAACATGCAGGTGTTTCAAAGCTGACTGAAGCAGTGCCCCACAGTTTAAACCCAGATGTCTCTGCGTGTGGTTAGGTTGGGTTGCATTTCATATGTGTCTGGGCTGCAGATGAGTCCAGTTGACATGCACCAAAACTGTTCTCTAATCCCAGCCTATATGCAAAGCAACTGGAGGATGGTCAGGGACTTCAAGACTCCCATGCAGGTCAGAGTTGTGCTGAGAGGTGCAAGCAGAGGGACAGAGCTAGGAGGTAGTGTGTGGAAGCATAGTGCAGCATCCTGTGCGTCAGAACTGCTGCCAAAGTTCATAGCATGTGCCCCAGCTCAGCCCTGGCAATCCCACAGTGGGAGTGCGAAAGACTCACAAGATGAAAACAGGAATGGTCGTGAAACAAATGCGTGCAGTAATAAGTGATAATACTGGCACCAGAGCATTTTGCTGGCATTTGTCTTGACCAGTGTGCCAGCACTGGATTTTATTATGACTCAGTAATGCATGAACAAATGAGAGAGAGAATTTTCTCTGAAGGCTGGTATGTAACAGAAAACATCCTGCTTGAGGCTTTAATTTGATTTTGTCTTCTATGGGATGAAAACATGCAGCCTGTGTTATTACTGTGCTAATTTAATGTACAAGAGCCTGCATGTATTTATACAGTTAGCAAAATGTTGCTTGAAAAACATACACAACTTGTATTACTAATTCTGACATCGTAATTCTGTTTCTTGAGGAAATTAACTTAAATTATTTTACCATCAGTGTCCATGAGCTACATTAGCAGTATCAGTTAGGAACTATATATCATAATTAAGAAACCAAGATCTGTGTCGTATGTTTAATCAGTGTTGGAAGGACAAGAGAAATATGACCAATTTAACAAAAATATCTACTTCAAACTCTAGGATAAAATCAGAGTATGCTTGTAGAAATTTGAGATAGCCTGCTGTGAGAGGTCCCCTTGAGACATTAGTATTTGAGCTCTGACTTGAAAATACTTTCTTCTGAAATTAATTTTCAAAAATTTCTTTATAAAGAGTTTAAATAGTGAATTATTTGAAATACAATCAAAGCTTTGTTTTCCTGAGCTAAGATATCAATTAGGCTGAACTATGTTGATCCACACCACTGCACACTATAATGAACTGTCCTTTTCAGCTGTTGTGTTTTCCAGTTTGAATACCAATTTATGGAGGTTTGATTCTAAAAGTAGAAACAACTTATTTTACTACTTTCCATCTGGAAAAGCTCCAGTAACATACCACCGAGCTTCTAACGCCACAGGGTCTCTTCCTCTTACTGATTCTTCATTAAGTACAAAAGTCAGTTAAACAATTCAGACTTGAAGGCTTTCTGAATATAAGGAAGCTCAGTCAGAATACCTGAGAGAGATTTCAAACTCTTCTGTCTGGGTGAAATCCACACATATCAGATTCCCAGAAATGGGAATTCTCAGGATTCACTTCTGAGGGAGGTTAGCTCTAATTTATGCTAGTCTTGAAAAAAAATAAAGCCACATTTAAAATGAAAATTTCACACTTGTTTTAGCTGTTCTTCTCAAATATTTGCCTTTGTCAAGGAATGTCTAGCAGTGTAAAAGAGTAAGAAAGCCTGTGATGCATTGTAAAAATTCCTGTCATAATGACTTGGGAGTCTCTGACAGGACAGGCTTTAGGTTTTTAAAGGAAAATCACACAGCCTTTCCTTTAGCTACAGAGTGTAAGGCAATCATTTAAAATGACCACTAAGTCATCCTTTTAACATCAAGAGGAAAGCCGTGCTTGGAAGTTGAGTCCTGTTAGAGGAAAAGGACAAGTGACACGAGAAAGGATGAGGAAAATTCTTGTAATAAAGAACTATTGATCTCTACTAAATAATGTTAACAAGAAATAGAGAGTAAACTAATTAACACAGTTTAAGTAGCAATACTGGCATAAAAGATCCTAAGCTGAGTACAGTAGTTACTAAAGGTACCACAAAGATAAATTGTAGCAATGAAGTAGTAGGACTATCCTTATGAAACACACTGTTAAGACCCCTGCTTTGTGGAAAAGTGGAGGTCACAATCATGGTAACTGGAAGCTGAGGTGCCTGCTTCCAGCTTCCTAGTGTTTGCGGAGAAGCCAGGGGAACAGTGGCAGTGGTAATGTACACAAGTACTAAATTCACATCCACACCTTCACTCCTGACAACTTCCAGTGTACATTTTTAAAGATTTAGAGGGGTGATCTTGATCAGCTGGGCACAAAATTGTGCTCTTTTTTTAAAGTAGTCAGTTAGCATCTTAAAATATCTGAAATTTAGTCTTTGTGCCTCAGCCTTAAACCAGCTCTGTTTATACTTTATTATGATGCCTTTGTTATGCTGTTTAACAGCAAGTTAAACAGAAAAAAAGGTACAAATTTATATTAGATTTGGATGGTAAGTACAAAAGAACCAAAATGATCACTTTTGTCCTTCTGTTTCAAATTCTTGTGCTGGATATTTTCTTCCTCTTCTTTGTAACTAAACATTCTGAATTTCAGGCTACATAATTACCTTGCTAATCTTTCCAGATAATAAGCTAATGTTAATCATTGCTTCTCAGTCCCCGGTTTTAGTACATAACGTAGATCTCAGCTCTCCAGGTAAACCATGTCACATGATCACACTAAACCTTCGAAAGTCAGTATCATTTACATCAAAAATACCTTTTTTTTGCTGAAGTGTCCTATTATTTTGGAAATTAGTATAATTCATACAAACCTAAGTGATTCGTAATTTTTTTTTTTTTTTTTTTAAATTAAACATTTAAGGGCTGAGAAAATGTCAGGGAAGACCACTCAGTATTGAGTAGCACTTCAGAGACATCTTGATTTGCCTGGTTGTTTTTCAATTAGAGGAGAGTAGGCTCAGGTAGCTCCTCATAGAATTTCTGTAAGAGAGCTGTGTTTGTAGAAAAATGAATGAAGATTGCAAGGAAAACTGCATTCAGAGCCACAATTCAGGAAAGGAAAAGCTTTGGGGAGATAATATGACAAAAGTCAAGATACAAACTTGGAAGGAGAGAATTGGGGGATGAAAGGAGACTGATGGCTTCTGGTGTAACTCATGCATGTGCCACCTTTCTACTGCGGGGCCTTAGGTCGTGGGCAGGGAATGCACTAAGGAGTAGAAGGAAATGAGAATTACGTTTTGTGGAAAATTGCATAAAGTAATTGAATGGAACTTTGTTCCCTGATTCCTGCCACACCCATGAGGACATTCGATTGCTTGAAGGTGCTCAGAGGAGGAATACTCTGGAAAGAGCAACCTGGAGGAGGGGGTGTAGTGGGGTTAAAAAGGAAACTGTAGCCAGAGGAGTGAAAGACTAGCGTGCTGAAACCCCACAAAATGTTTGGCTGTGAAAAACTGTTCTCATCACAGTGCCACTCACTGGCACAATCTGTCCTGTGAGCCCAGAGCAGCACCCATCCCATCTGTGAAGGACGCAACATGAGTAAATGCTAAGGCACCTCCAAAGGAATCAGTAAGAATTTATTAACTGGCAGAAGTGGATAAGAGTGGATGTATTAAGTCTCGGGAGATATTTTGAAGATGCTGCTTAAATCAAGGAACTGCCTGCTGTAGGTAGAGACCAGACTACAGCCTTCACTGTTTAATGAAATGGCAAACCAGAATTTCTGCAATTAATCATTACATGGGTTGTCACCTGTGGGAATTATTGTTGCTGTGCATTTTTTAATTCCAACTTTTGGACAGGGAAGGTAGGGAAAAATGCATGAACATAGATTCATTTAGTAATTTGTGTAAGCACGTTTTTCCAGTTTGCATAGGAGTAGGAACTAGCTTTGAATTTTGAATACGATACAGATGCTCCTGCAGTGCTACAATTTCACTGCTTAGGTGTCCTGTAAACAGAAATGGTAATGATTTTGTTTGACAACAGATATAAGAAACCAGAGTAGCTCTAAAGGGTGTAATAAAATTTTTCAGAATTTCACTCTGAAGTAGATAAATGTTTGTGATCGAGATATCAAACATTCTTTTTAGTTACACTGCTGAGAGGCAGGCGTTGTGTGGCTCTGAGCTTGCATAGAACCTAGCTCTAGTGTGTGAAATATTTATAAACTGCACATTAACATCAGCACTTAAAATATTGTTATGAATACTTATTAGAGTCACTTTAATTAGTGTGTGTTTGCTTGTATGGCTCTCTCAATGTAAGAACAGTGCATTTGCTCTGGTCTTTATTTTTATTGATGTAAGGGTTTGTCTGGGCTCAAGCAGAAAGATGGCAGGCAGTGGCATATACTTGCTGGTGAACTGGGCAATATTGTAGTCTATTATTTAAACGTGATCTTACTGGCAAGCACATTGGGTTTTTTTATTAAAATTCCAACACTTCACGTCTTTATTAATCACTTTCTTACTCCTTCTATTCACTTGTATTCTGATGCCTGTGCTCTGGTACCCATAGCAACACTTGTTAATGCTAATGAAACTGCAACATCCTAAGCTCCCCGACAGAGCAGCCCTGTTAAATATGGCTATTAAGCACAGTTGTATTTCTGTTAGTACCAGCTCCCAGCAGACACCTGCTCTATAGAAACTCTGTCCTGAGATATTAGGATTTGGTAACTCACAGCTTTTCTTAAAACTGTCATTTGACTGGAGTGAAATTCTCATATTCCCAGACAGTGGATGCTGCAGAATATGCACAATATCTGTAAAACTGACAAGGTTTAGCTGTAGGATTAAGTACTCTTTTGAAGTGCTCATTTGCATTCAATGAAAAACCAGGCAGGGTTGAGACTGACTGATCTTGGGGGAAGCTATGGGATGTGTTGTCTCCTAGAATACATGGATATTTTAAATAAATGTTATTCATAGTGTGTTAACAAGCAGAAGTAATAGCTAAATAATTCCTCATGAACTAACATTCAATGATTATTCAACTTAATAGAAGTTCTTGAGTGGTTAATATAGAGAGCTGGAAAATTGTTATGTATATTAATTCTTCTTTCACTAAGGAACATATTTGCATGTAGCATTGTTGAGTATGATACAGGGTGCTTTATTTCCATTATTCTGAGTTTTGGTTTTTAATGCCATTTATTTGGTAAGTCATTAGTCATCCATCTTTCATACTCTAGAAAACAAAGGAAAAATCCTGTAGTCAGTATAAAATCTCTTCCAAGAATAAGACCAGAAATTAGGGAATGCTGCTGTGCCAACAAATAGATGCTGCAGTGCCAAGACTGCAGAACAGGGAAGCTGTCATGTTTGTATTTCCACTGTCAAACTGGTGCTTCTTGATATTCTTTTTCATTATTGCCCCAAAGAACTTGAATACTAAGTAACATTTTAAAGCTGCTCATTTCCCAAAGAGTTAAATGCAGTTCTGTTCTATGCAGAATTACCTATAGGAATCCAGCTTGGTTCCCTGCTCTACCATATATCTGGCAATTTGGTCATTTTGACAACTACATGGTTTTTCTATGTAATCAGTGTGAGCTTGGGGGAGGGTGCCCAACCTTTCTCTTTTTCCATCAGCATCTGTTATGCTGTTAGTGTGGAGTGCCAGGTCTACTAGGTGTCTTTTGTTTTCCTGTTGTTCTTCCTCCCCTTTGTTCTTTCAATGTTTAAAAGCCTCAGTCTTTTACTCATTGTTTAAGACTCCTTAATTTGCCTGTATATCTTCATTGCATTCATTTTTGGTTTAGGATCATTTCAAGTTCTTGTGTGAATTTCCTCATAATATTAACAAACTGTATTAATGAGATAATAAACCAGACTTGTTGGTAATGAATTGATTCATTCAACTGCTGGATTTAATTAGAAAGACGCTTAACATTCCAGCAGATGTTCTTATTTTCTTTCATTATCCTTGTGTTACCAACAGTGGACTTATAAATATATACTCTGCTTGTCTGTATTTACATAATACATTCTTCAACCTGTAACCTTGTTGTACCATAAACTGCAAAAAAATTACAGGAAACCTGTAAATACATAAGTATTTATCTTAAGTCATTTTTTATTAATTCTTTCATTTCATTTCTCAGACTACGTGTAGTCTTGAATTTTCAGAATATTCTTAATCTGATAATAAAATGCTTAAATCTTTTTCAATGAAGTTAGATTTCTTCTTTCCTACTTAAAAATCCTTGTCTTTGGACTTAGCATTATCTTCTGTCCTTCTGATCTCATGACTCTCATTCTTTTTTATCTGGTGGCAAAGCTTCAAAAAGAAGGGTACAAGTGTCCCTCTCCTTACTATTCCCTGCAGACTAATTTCGAGAGTTCCTCCTTCAGCTTGCTGGTTGCCCAAAGGATTTGGCAAACCTAGGAGCCTGCACAAGCAGAAGGAAAGTAGTAGATGATTAGGAATGGTAGAATAAGATGAAGAAAGACTGCATAACAAGATATCCCTTCGCTTCTTGGTGGCAGAAAGCTATTACACTGGTTAAACCATCTCTGAGAACTTTATCTTTCACAATCCACCTTCAAATACCCAATCTTTACTTACTTTTCTTTCTGATACTCACATCTATTGTATTGGTGGCCATAAAATTGCATGGCATATTGCTTTGCGATAATTGCATGTGTAATTGTGCAGGTAGAGTACATTGCCTGTACTGCTCTAGCCTGTATTGTAACTGTGTGGGTGTAACATTTACTTAATGTGCAAACTAACATTAGTTTTGAGTTGAGAACAATTATATTTGAAACTAAAAATGTTACAGTAAGGAGCCTGTTGCTTCATTAGCTGTGAAGAGTAACGACATGTAAAATAAAATAAAGCTATAGAATTTCTTTAGCAGGCAGCCTTTTTTTGCTTTCTTTTATCGCTGTGGTAATGGTGTGTAGAGTTCCTGTGCAGGGATGAGGATTCCATTCCACTAGGTATCTCAGGGGTGCTTATAACAATGACGTAGTCCTTATTCTAGTTATGAAAGTAATTTATTTAATCCAAATAATTTTCTATACCATTTCATTGTCAAATGTCTTAAAAGTATTCTTTTTTTTTATCCTGAAGAACTGGGTATAATTCTTAGTCTTTGTTTTCAAATAACGTATTCCTCTAGTCTCTTCTTTCAATTAATCCACATTTGTTAGCTCTGAATTAGCTATAGAAGACCAGAATTTTATCTGTCGTGTTAAAGGTTGAACAATAGGATGTCAACTGTCAGTTCTGTGAATGAGAGAGAGATTTGCTTCATTCCCAAGTTCGGTGGGCTTTCCACAAACCCTTTGGGATATCTGTTTGCATAGCAGTCATGCTGTTTTTCCATTATGCAGAGGGGGAAAACTCAGTGGTGACAGAATGATTTGGCAGAAATTTAATGGATGGATTTTGTAGGGCTCTGTTCTCATAGGGAGCTAGGTCTTGTGCTTCTCACCACAGACACAAATAGGAAGAGGGTTAGGTGATAAATTTTGCTGTTAATACACATTTTTTTTCCCAAGCAGTAAACAGAATAGTCAACTGAAGCATTGCAGAAGACCCTCATTGTATTTGAGTGAACTGGACAAAAAAAAAAGCACTATTCAAAGTTAATAAATGCAGAGTAACACTGATGGGAGTGAGCACAAAGAATATGGCCACTACTTTGTATGCTAACACCTGATTCACAGCTTCTCTGAGACTTTGAAATCACTGAAGATAACACAGTGTTCAGTTATCCTAGAAGCAGGCAAAAGGCTAGGAATAAAAAGGAAATAGAGAAGAGATTGAGGAAAAAAATGTGCTGATTTAGAAATCTGTTTTCTTCCACCCTTGGGCATTTCCAAATCACCCATCACCCCAGCATATGAAGAAGGATAGAGTAGAAATAGCCAGGAGTTGAACAAGAATGCAGAATGAAGGAGCATTAGGAGAACATGCAGGGTTGCTTCAGGGTTTTGCAGGTGTTGACTAACCATTTCAAACACTCCAGAAACAAATGCATTCACATTTTAAAAAAAAAGGCAGCTGTAAAATGCTGTTAAATTGAGGTACTTATATAGCCTATGACTTAAACTCTCCACCCTCAGATTTTTGGATAACTATGCTATTTGTGTGATTATTGTTTGTTTGCCCTGTTTTGATACACTTGCCTTGTTAGTTGCTTCTTACCATTGTCAGCTGGGGCACTAACACTAAAGGGATGACCCTGTGAAGTCATTCTTGCTGGAGTAGATTTTAAGAGAAAAGCTTACTACTTTTCTCTTTCTTTGAGTAGTTATTTTCAAGGATCTCTGCATGTGGGAGTGCTGGTGGAGTTTGAACACTCTATCTGAGTGTTTTTATTTCTCTGTTAGCCCTTAGCTGTGCTTTAGCTAACAGTTTCCTTCAGTACCTGTGGCCACTCTGCTTCAAATATAGAATCAAATTCAGCAGCTTTTACAGAGATTTCAATAATACGCTTAGCTTTATTTGTACTATTTTGATGTTTCTGTTCTGTGTAACTCCATTAAGTGTTGTGCTAAAGGCCGTGCATCTTTGTTCCACACTATGCATTTATTCTGTTCAGTGGTTTTTGCAGCAGATGAGTCCAGAGGTATTTTCATGGATTCTTTTTTCCCTCACCTCTTGCTTTAAGTGCCTTGGAATTAAATTGCATAAGCTTCTGCAGTTGCCACACTGTGGTCTATATTTAAGTCATTCTATTTTATAATAGTATTAGCTACTTTCTTTATGCAGCAAAAATATCTTCACCCCCATTTATTCCTTCCAGCAACTTGCCACTACAATTAAAGATTAACACTGTTCTTCAAGCCTAAACAATTGCTGTTCCCAGGTACTCATGCTAAATGACTATATTGACTCCTTGTCTATGTTGAATAGCAGTTCCTGCTGTACGCACCTGTCTTCTGAAAGTTGGTTTGTTTAGGCAGATAGGCACTTGTTTATTTGAACTTCCAAATGTTTGAATAGGTCATTGCAGGAGAGCGAAACAAAAAATTAACAAAAAGTGGTATAGCTTCTTGTTGGGCACAGCTGAACTGGCTGATAGAGTATCTTCTTAGTTCTTTAGGCTTCAGTGAGAGTCAGCAATTGCAAAGGAAATTAAGTTGCTCTACTTTTCCTCAGTAAATGTGCTTTAATGATTCTTCAGGCTACAAACTAATACTGACTCTTAAGAATGCACAACCCTAGAGTCTTGCAGGTAACTCCACTTTCATCTAGGAGAGCTGACCCTTTCATGAGGAATGCTTTAGCATTTAGTGTAGCGACTGCTGTTCTTAAACTAGGAAAAAATGGGACAGTTTATACAATACCAGTTTAATAAAAAAATGTCTGGGGGAAGGGAATGGGCTGAAGTGGAGGCAAAACTAGTAAAGGAAAAATGTTAGATTGTCAACAGCAGTTGTATTGCTCCAGGTAATGCCATGTTCTGTGTGCTGCCATCTCTCCATACTGTTTAATTTTGTGGGATAAACTGAATTCAGTGTAACCTGACCATCACTCTTCAGCAGAGTCACTGCCTTTCCAGGAAGTTTTATATTTCAAATGTCATAAAGTAGAAGCCCGATATGTCATTCCAGGACCAGCGTGGAACTGATGAAGCCGTATTTCCTATGGTTTTGTGTCCTTTACAACCTGTGGCTCCCAGTAGCTCCTCAGTACCCCACAGCACCCTTACCGGGCAGTCACTCACACATGCTGTGGAAGTTCTGGAGCACTTTATGTTCACACTGCCTGACCAGCCACTGCCAAATAGCATGTGCAATGGGTGGCAGTGACCTGTTCCCCTCTCTGTGCCTCTTCCTTTCCCTGAAATTTGTTATAGAACTTCATGAAACTTTCCAGGTCCATCACTGAAACTGCAGCCCTTCTTTGGTTATTTCAAATTCTTGGCAGAGGATGGGAGCAGTACAGCTTTGTTACTTTATTTTCCTAGCAAAAAAATGCTAAATGGCTATTACTTTTAAAATTATTTTCAAATTTTCCATGTGGCATGTTATCAAATTGTTGGATTTGGTGTGTTTGCCAATTTGTAATACATACAAATAAATTTTGTAGGATGAAAATTGTCATACGTTGATTCTTACATCTGATAAATATGATTAATTAAAATTCATTTAACCTTCCATATTTTAAAATTTCTGTGTGACAGGTTTAGGAGATAGGTTTAGGAGAAGACCTTTTTCTTAATTTTTTAGATATCTTTGGGAACCAAAACGCAGGAGATTCTGTCTGAACATCAGGAAATGCCTTTTTCACTGTCTGGGTACCACGTGCTGGCCCAGGTTGCTCAAGGAGGCTATGGACTGAGATACACAAAAGCTATCTGGACATGGTCATGCAGGTCCTGCCAAGCTAACTTGATCGTCTTCTATTACAAGGTGACCCACTTGCTCAATGAGGGAAAGGCTGTGGATGTATCTTCTTGGACTTTAGTAAAGCCTTTGACAGTTTCTCACAACATTCTGCTATGGAAACTGTCAGCCTCTGGCCTGGACAGGCGCGCACTCTCGTGGGTGGAAAACTGGTTGGATGGCCGGGCCCAGAGGGTGGTGGGAAATGGTGTTAAATCCAGCTGGAGGCCAGTGACAAGTGGGGTTCCCTAGGGCTCAGTGCTGGGTCCAGCCCTGTTCAATGTCTTCATCAATGACCTGGATGAAGGCATTGAGTGCATCCTTAGCAAGTTTGCAGATGACACTAAGCTGGGTGGAAGTGTGGATCTGCTGGAGGGTAGGGAGGCTCTGCAAAGGGATCTGAACAGGCTGGACCGCTAATGGGAAAAAAAAAAAGTAAGACAAATGCATACAGACCTTAAAGCATCAATCAGAAAAATGGTAGAAGTATTGTACAATAAAAAAAAACATAATTAAGAGAAATCAGCATACAAAAGAAGTTGTGCTGTAAGGTGTAAAGCCCTTCTAATAGTATGACGTATATGGCAAAGAGAGTAGTTAATTCATTTCAACAGGTAGACTAGGTAGTGAGAAGAAGAAAAGTAGATTTCTCATAATAAAGCTTCCTTTAGTAATAAACAGAGTAGTTATGTCTGATTGGCTTGGTGTTAGCTGGGAGTTTCAGCTGGAGCAGATACTTGAGAGCTGTCCTGTGCTAATCTCCCCTTATTCTTCTTGGAAATAATACAGTCAATTTTCTTCCAAGCATCTTGTTGCTGGAGTAATCCCTGCAACAAAACTGAGAACAAACAAAACAAGTTTTGCATGTGCTGCCTGTAAGTACTGCAAGTGATGTAAATTTATTTGTGTAGTCAAAATTAATTACTCTTTTTTATTTTTTTTAGATACAGAGTGTATTTTGGAGCCTCTGTCTCTGCCAGAAAGTCCAGGTGGTGTTGCTGCTGTAGAAAGTTCTCCCTATGTGCCTTGTATTTTCTGCAAAGAATGCTATCTTTTAGCAGAACAAAACCAGCTCCTGAAGCACATGATTATTGAACACAAGCTCGTCATAGCAGATGTGAAACTGGTTGCAGATTTTAGAAGGTAAGGGTTACATTGTTAAAATGAGTGTGTATGAGTGCAGATATTAAGGAAGGTTCATAAAACTAGAGATCATATTTTAAAAATACCTCAAGAAGCAGTGGGCTGTTGTGGGAGGATTTTTATTACTTATTTTGTAAGCCTTTTCTTACTGGAATGTAAGGTGGTTTTCCCATGCCCTTCCTGCCCCCCAGCCCCTAGATGTTGCTGGGACCAGGAGACTTGATATTAGAATACAGGGCAGTTCCTGTGTTGGGCTTTCTTTGACATATCCTAGGGACTTCCCAGGTCTTGTCATTAATCAACAAGTTTTATACGAGCTAGAAAACTGTATATTTTGCTAAGTGCATTCTAGACAATTGACTCTCACAATTTTGGGTTTTAGTCTTATAGGACAAGATTATTTCTACCACTGTAAAATGTCCTAAAGCTGTGTATTGTATGCAAAATCTGCTCAGTACAAGGTATCTCACATTTATTTACCCTATTTTAAGAATGTCAGTGTTTCCCCACAGAAATCACACATAATCCTTAACTATACTTTACAGTACTATGATCTACATACAACTGTGACTCCTTTTACTGCTGTGTCATTGATCATCTCAGCAGGGTCACATTTGGCTTTCTCTTTCTTTGAACTTCCTCCAGTAGCTGGCATGGCCTCAGCTGGCTTGTAACTTCAGAGACTAGGAGCTTGCTTGGGATTTTGCTTTCACACACAGCAATGTATGGGCCACACAGTAGGCTAGATGGTACCTGCCAGTTTATAGATAGTTCTGTTGCAGTGTTTAAATATTAGCTGGAGCATTTCTTAACTAAAAGCAATTTTCTAGTAAGTCTTCTGTGATTAATTACCTAGACAAAGCAAATAACTTGTGTCTATCAAGATGCAAAAAAGAATGAAATATGAAGATGAAATTTAGAAGGAGAAATGTAAGCCATATGAATCCTTATTCAAATGTATGAGCTTAACATTGCTTAAAATTGAAAACTGATACTTGTTTTTGTTTGGTTTTACGCTGAAAGCTGAAAGCAGGCAGAACAAGAATGCAGTATTTGTTGGAGATAATCCTCATTTCCTTAGATAAATAAAGGAATCAGAGCTGCTCAGTCATGGGCCACCAGTTCAAGTGTGCTTGAGGGATTATTCTGTGTTAATAAAAATGTATTTTAAAATCACCTTTTCAAGAAACTGTCCATTTAGATTCTTTTTGCTGCTAATGGAAAGTAGCCAAATCTTATAGAAAGTGGCCCCAGGATGTGAAATGATGGAGTTGTTACTCTGAAGTGTGGCTTCTCTTATTTGCTGTACTGAATATCAGTAAAATAGTCTAATACTAACACAAAACAGGAAGGTACAATCTGAAGTGTTAAATTGAAGTGTGGAAGATACAGATAAACAAGTATGAAAACTTAGTATTTTTTTTATACTTAGCACTGAGTTACAACCTGTTTTAGGAATACGTTTCTTGACAGAACTGCAAGAAATAGAGAATTTGGAGAAAAACAATGCTAATAGAATACTTTTTTAAAAAAACTTGGAAAACTAAAGATACATTGGCATTAGAGGAAGAGATTAGGGGAATAAGCTTCCACTGCATGACTGGCCATGATCACTTATGGACATTTATCACTCATTTTTACTCCCTGGAATTATGACAAGGCATTGACTTTTATTTGTTCGTTGATTTTTTGGGTTAAGTCTTATGGTACGAAACCCCCTAACAGTAAGCTGCATGGCACTGACAGTTATGGTGAGATAAGTTTGTCTGAATGGTGTTAATTTATTTTAGTGCAGGGAACTGAAATGACATTGTGAAATCACCTCATTTGCAGATTTATGTCCTAAAAGCTCAAGGATTACTTATTCTGGAAGACTTGCTGTTCTGTGTAGCATCAAGACTGTGTAATTGTGCATTATAAACAATGGAGTAGGCAGGGGACAGCAGAACACTCACCTTACTGACATATAATGATGCCTCCAAATGAATTTCATCAATGCATACTGGCTTCACTGTCCTTAGCTGTCTCCTGTACCGGAGGTTAATCCTCTCCATGCCAAAGTCAGTGGAAACAAATATGTGCCAGTTCCATGGCTGCTGCTGTTAAATTCCTCACATAGTAAGATAGATGGTAAATAGAGGTAGTACGAGCCACCATGGGATGTCATAGCTGTAGCAAACAAACTTTTAAACTGCACGAGTATTAAAAGCTGTAACTATTTAGAAATGTCCTCATACATATATGATATTTTATAATTATTTTCCTAATTTTATGGCATGTAAATAGGAAGCTATAATTAAATAGTTATCTTTTACCTTTCTGACTTTCACATAATTTATATCATATACATGAGTCATAACTATAAATGTAAGTATAGACATAAGCATTTTCAGAATTTTTTTTTATAGTAAGATTCTGAGTAATTATCGCAAGGATTGCTTTGTTCCTTTCATCATATAATTGAAAGTGATGATTTCTCCTTGGTTAGACAGTAACTTCCAGTTCAGTGGAAACTTAATCTCAACTGGTGTCTGCTTTGATACAGTGGTAGCACAAGAATGTTTCTAAGTAACTGTAGTTGATGGGTTAAACCTTCAAGATGTGTTTAGAGCTTTCCTTATTCTGTCTGATATCCCATTCCCAAGTGTTTGGTGACTTCATTTCTCTCTCTAGTTGTCTGCTAAACTATAGCTTTCATTATAACTCCAAAGGAAACCTGCTGAAACCTCCATTCTGACAAGTTGGTGTTTTTACTAAGTTTCACATTCCTACCTTCATCTTGCAGAACACAGACCACAATATTTTGGGAATTTGACAGTATTCTGTAGTGTATTTTTTCAATAAAGATATGTCTGAGTGGCACCTCTGTCTAAAGATGTGAACAGGTCACAGTGTTCAAGTAAAGCTTAATGCAAATATGTCTTACGGAGTTCTTCACTTTGACTGGATGGTTAAACGCAGTTTGTATGACGTTGAATGAATTTGATGGTTAAAGGAAATAAAAACAGACAGGAATTAAACCACAAACCACTCCTGAGAATTCAGAGGATGGAAAATGCAAGAGCTGATCAACTGCTTATTAAACTTCTTTTGATGCTTCCTTTTTCTCTAATCATTTCTCTCGTATTTTCAAAGATACATCTTGTATTGGAAGAAGAGGTTTGCAGAACAGCCCATCACAGACTTTTGTAGTGTCATAAGAACAAATTCGGAAGCTCCATTAGGTAACTATACTGCTTGTTTACTCTCTGTTGGCCAGATCATGTGATAATCCTTAGTCGGTACTGCTGCCTTGAAGTTACCCAACACTACGTCAGAAAAGCACAGAAATAATTTTTAACTCTTAGCATTTAAATTTACCTTTTCCGAGGACTGCAAGACATGTTTTAGCTCTATGCTGAGTGAGGGTGAACTCAATACATGCTTAAATGTGCTATCAGATTAGAGCTAGTTGCAAATCAAGGCCTAAAAACAGCAGTGCTTGCATCATGGATGGGGAAGCTTTGGCACTGACTGCATAAGTAATTGGCAACAGTCCTTCTGGAGATACAGAGGAGCAAACCCAGTGAGCTTTCTTTTCAAACTTCACCCTGTCTGCCTCCCTCATGATGACGCTAACTCTTCCTGGGCATCAGGACCACAATAACCCTTCTTTTCCCCTGCCTCAGTGCTTGCTGCCCCAAGAGTATTAGGAGACAGTATCTTCATGGTAGGGGTACAATGACTGTCATTTTCTGAGCTCCAAGACAAAAGATCCTACTTCATGGTTCTGCTGTGATGGTACAGTGGGACATTCCATCATAGGGACAGTGATGGCTGTGTCAGGGAAGTGTTTTTCTCAGTAGTAGATGATTCATTTCTTCTGCTTCCCCTTCTCTATCAGGAAAATAAAGTTTACGTGAAAGTAGATAAGAGAATGTTAGGGTCTTCCTACATCCTTAACTCTTCATGGAGAGCTTAAAAAATAGGAAAAAATGCATGCAGCCATTGTCAGAGACGTGTGGAAGATAAAAACTGAGTACAAAATAGATGAGAATAAACTGTTTTGATTTTTCAAATTTATTTTAAGAAAAATAGTCCTAGAAAACATGAAAACCACTCTAAGGAACATATGTACATTTCTTTTATGCATATATGGCTTTGCATCTCAAAATTTAACACTTACCACTCAATTTGAAAATTTCAAATCAAAGTCTGAATGCCAGAGCTTGCCAGAATTGTAAACAATCTCTCTTTCAGAGGACAATGAGAATACTTCATTGTTTCTTTGTTAATAATTTTGTTAATTTTTATGACTCTCTCCTTAAATTTGATAGCTCAGACATCAGGAGGTTTCTCTTCCTCAAACAGGCTTCTGTATGAAAAGATGGGAAATACTGAAATCTAGCAAAATTGTAAAAGGCTTAATAATGGTAACTTCAGTTCACCAACCACATGACTCTGATTAATTAGTAACTTTCAAATGAAAAATATTCTTAAGTGCTTTTATATTTTCTTACATACTGAATAATTTCAAGGTGATTCCTTTGACTAACGTTTGCTTTATTATTAAATTGGATATGGACATAAATAGATTTTAGTAGTTAATAAACATAAAATGTGGGTAAAACATGTAAGTAGAAATGCAAATTAGCAAGTTTCAATGGGTGTTACTGAACAATTGTGGTGCATATCTATAGATGAAATGAGATCTGAGGGTAAAAGGAGATGTGATCAGTCAGGATAATGAGAGGGTTTATAAAATGATGAGAACTACTGAAAACTGACAACTGCTTAGGGAAATAATGGAAATCTCACATAAAATAAAATTAAAGGTGATGTAAAGATCTTATAAATATGAATATACAAATATTTAAGCACATTTCTTTAAATTATGATATCAAATAGCTGACTTTTAGAGATTAAAAAAACACATTCTCACATTCCTAACACATTCCAAAGGTTTAGCAAATTATGTACCACAAGTATTCAATGCAGCTGCAACTTCCCATCCATTACCCACATTTCCTAATCTCTTAACAGAAGAGCAAGAAAATTATTTTCTTCTTTGTGATGTTTTACCAGAAGACAGAATACTTAGAGAACAGCTGCAGCAAAAGAGACTGGTAAGAAATTACTGTTGTTTCACTTTTTTGAGGTAAACAGTTCTGTAATGTAATATATAGAATCATAGAATCATAGAACAACCAGGTTGGAAGGGACCCATCGGATCTTCTAGTCCAACCATTCCTATCTAACACTAAACCAAGTCCCTCAAGACCTCATCCACCCGTGCCTTAAACACCTCCAGGGAAGGTGAATCAACCACCTCCCTGGGCAGCCTAGTCCAATGCCCAATGACCCTCTGCGTGAAAAACTTCCTCCTAATCTCCAGCCTAAATCTACCCTGGCGGAGCTTGAGGACATTCCCTCTTGCCCTGTACCCTGTCACTTGGGAGAAGAGGCCAGATCCCTCCTCTCCACAACCTCCTTTCAGGTAGTTGTAGAGAGTAATGAGGTCTCCTCTCAGCCTCCTCTTCTCTAGGCTAAACAACCCCAGCTCTCTCAGCCACTCCTCATAGGGTCTGTTCTCCAGCCCCTTCACCAGCTTTGTTGCTTTTCTCTGGACTCGCTCCAGAGCCTCAACATCCTTCTTGTGGTGAGGGGCCCAGAACTGGACACAGTATTCAAGGAGCGGCCTCACCAGTGCTGAGTACAGAGGGAGAATCACCTCCCTGGACCTGCTGGTCACACCGTTTCTGATCCAAGCCAGGATGCCATTGGCCTTCTTGGCCACCTGGGCACACTGCTGGCTCATGTTCAGTCGACTGTCTGATATGGTAACTTAGGGGGCATTTTAAAGTGAAAGGTTTTTTTGCTAGACTGCAAAATTCTGATTTCTTATTTTTTTTAAGCTCATTTCCCTAGCTGCTACACAAACATACACAAACTCCTTGTTTATAGATTTTTCCTTGGAATAGACAGGTTGTATGTCGGTGTTCCACACTAGTGGAAAACACATCCAGAGCACTGAAAAAGACTGAGCATGCTGAACATTTTTAATTCTTGAAAGAATCTGCAATGTATTGACACGCTATCTTTTGTGTAATAATGTACATGTAGGGAAATTAGCAAAATAAAATTCAGTGTGTGATATTGTGAAAAGGGAAGATGATACTTATTTACTTTCAAGCCAGTTGATCTTGTGCATTCACACTCCTTTACCCACATTTCATTAATTTACACCTGCGTACCCACAAGGACCACAGTGCATATGTGGAGAGAGTGTAGCCAGTGTCATTTCTGTGAGATACAGAGGACAAGAAATGCTATCTGTTGAGTCCTAATGAGAACTGTTCAGGTTTCTCTTGATTGGTGATGGCAACCTAGTAGTTTGGACAGACCTCATATTTTTTCAGAGTTGTCGCTTGGAAGAGACTTTAAAGATCATCTAGTTCCACCCCCTCTGCCATTATGTCTTTTATTAGTCATGTACTATAAAGCACACTCACAGCAAAGGCAGCCAACGGTATTTTGGGCTGGATTAGGAAGAGTGTTGCCAGCAGGTCAAGGATCCTTCCTCTCTACTCAGCAGTAGTGAGATCACATCTGGGCTGCTGGATCCAGTGCTGGGTTCCCCAGTACAAGAAAGATACAGATGTTCTTGACCGAGTCCAGAAAGAGTCACAAAGATCATAGAGATATCCTTTATGTAAAGAAAGACTGGGAAAGCTGAGACTGTTAAGCCTGGAAGATGAGGCTTAGGGAGATCTCATTGACGTGTTTAAATACTTGATAGAAGTAAAGAATGGGGAGCCAGACTCTTCTCAGTAATGCCCACTAACAAGACGAGAGGCAATGGATACAAACTGAAAATCAGGTAATTCCATCTGAAAACAAGAAGACAATCTTTTGCTATGCAGGTGGTCAAACAGTAGAACAGGTGTAGAGGGTGTAGAGTCTCCATCTGTGGAGATATTCAAAACACAACTGTACACAGCCATGGGCAACCAGCTCAAAGTGACCCTGCTTGAGCATGGGGATTGGACTAGGTGATTGCAAAAGGTTCTTTGTAACCTCAGTAATTTAGTCATTGAAGGTTAAGAATGTTGTCGATTGGTGGTTCTTCACTGTACGTCATTGTTGCAATTCCTTGTGCCAGTTTCCTATAATGCCTTTGAGGTTATGAAAGATGTCTTGAACATTGCCTGTGGGCTTGCAGTGTCACACTGATGTTTATTTCACAAGCATATATTGTGGTGTTTGGGGCTTTGAAGAAGTAAAGTGTGTCATGATTGAGCATGCAGCTATTATTTCTATAGAACTGTCTATTGTAATAGTACATTCTGGCTGCTACACATTGGACGGTACTTTTTCTTTTTCTAAAGGGCATTTGCTTCCTGTGTTTTTTTGCGCTATGCAATCCTATTCCAACTGAGCCTTCCCTACACTGCTAGTGTCAAGGGAGTGCAGAATCTGTTGGCACAGGTGAGCTGTCTAATCTTGTCTGCAAACAGATATTTCCTCAGTGCAGAAAAGAGTGCAGGATTTAGCCCAGTTCAAGTGCTGAGTTTGTTTATCTGTCATTAAGCTACAAAAAATAGAGATATGCATTCTTATTTTACTGTGAAATAGCCTTTACTGTTAGCACTGTTTTAAGTATCAGGATTGTATCTTCCATTTTTGCATCAGGATTATGTGAAATCAGGCTGCAGCTGTAGTTGGGAGCTGGTGGAGTCACTGCTTTAGTTACAGCAATAAAGTCTGTTTAGTTTTTCATTTCCTTTTGGTGCAACCTGAGTGTTGACTTGCAAGTTAAATAGTTATTTTGCTTTGCAAAGTCTTTTACCTCTGGACAAGTCCAGCAATTAAGAGTGAGCTGGCAAATGGGCTTATGTGAGTTGCGCAGAATAAAGACTAGAACTATAGAACTTTTGGTGATTTTTCTGCAGCCTTTGAATCTTGACTGCTCTCTCCAACAGCAAGCCCAAAAAAAGAATAAATGTTGTCTTTAAAATGTGCTAGCTGAAGCATTTAATTTTGCAGTTTTGAAACTCCATTTTAGAAATATCTCAAGCTGTATTGCAGCAGGGGAGCCAGCCAAGGTGGATGTCATGCAGAGACATTATGGTGACTGTGATGTATTGAGAGAGGCCAAGGAATGAGCCTGAACTAGGTTAGAGAGCACAGCTTGCTGAAATAGCTGACAAGGCTATGTAACACAGAATAGATACAGGCTTTTGGAAAAACAAAGTCTTCATAAGCAATTTGTAGTTGGTGAAGCAGTGTCAGGGATGGCCTGGCATCAAAACTTGAGATACTAGAAGAGTCACTGTCATTATAAGCTACTTGGGCTTATCTTTCAGATTTTTTTCAAAAAGATAAAAATCCCAAACCATTTTTTTGAAAACACTGTTCTGTGGTAGGAAGTTACTGTTAACAACTGCCTACCAAAGCCTTGATTTTGTCTTGCTGTTATGTTTACTGCTATTCTCCTGTCATTTGACTGGTTGTTTTAGGTGAGGAGGCTACTGTTCCTCCCATTAGGTAGACTCTGAAGAGGAATCTTCACCAAAACTGGAGAGGTACACATGAATGTTCAGAATACTTGGCTATACTGGTTTCCCAGGATGAGCTGGTCTGTGATCTCGGTTTTGTTACAAGCTTAAGCTGAGACAAGATTAAAGGAGTTGAAGTGATGTGCTGGAAGAGATCAAGCTGTTAGCCTAATTTAGCATCAAGCAGCATTAGAAGTGCCTACAGAATAGTTAATAACGTCAGCATGTTGATACTTACATCTGAAATTCTATAGGTCTTTCTTCCCCCGTGTTCGGTATTTAATTGCTTTTCTCTAGTGTTCTGAATCCTTACCTATCCTCCAGAAGTTTTTGAAGAGTTGTCAGGCTAGTGGTCAGAAATTGTTTTATCTAATTCTGTAGTGAATCTTGAGTAAATTCTGTCAGATTTGAATATGTATAATGTCCAGCTTTTCACCCTTTCTTACCCTTTTCCAGTCTCAGTTCCTTGTTTCCTTTGTGTTAAGTGCATTTCATGAATGATTGTGACATAATTAACCCTACCGTAAAGATTGAAGCCCTGAATATTGCAAGAAATCATCTTTTGTTTGTGTTTGGTCTCTTCCTATATTAAGAAATGGATCTCCGCTTTTCTTTGCTTATTATTTCTAATGTGTTTGGGGGTGGGAGAAGGTTGGATTTGCTATTCTGTTTTCCTGTGTTAACCTGCCTCCATCTTCTTTTGCTTGTCTTAGTTCAAACAAACTTCACCTTTCTCCTGCTTCAGCTTGGCCTGAGATGCATGTCTACTGTAATTTCAACCCTTTTTTTTTCCATGCGTCTTTGCACAGTTACATAGTTTTCACAATATCATGAAACTATTCGTCCCTTTTTAAAATTGACTTAGCTTCCTGAACAGCCTTCAGTAATGTCTTCTATGTCAGAGTCACAGTACCCTTCAAAGCCTGAGTTGTCTGATCTGTCATTGATTACTGCCTTTTTGAGAGTAGATTCTAACACTTAGGTAGCTCTGTCAACTCAGGAAGAGGAACAGTAGGGAAAAGAGGAAGAATGTAAGAGCAAGTGGGACAGACAGCTAGGGGAACAGTTCCTTATAGCCATCCTAGTTAGTCATTCCTGCTGATTACTTCAAACTTGAGCTCTGCAGACTGGACTGGAATTTAGGATAAGGTATGGAAAAAAATATTTTCACTATTCCCAAGAGGCAGCTTGCCATACAAAACAAGAGTGAGGAGAATGCACCTTAGAGGTTTCACAATAAATTTATAACACTGGTATTCCAATACTGAGTTTTTTGCCAATTCATTGTAATGCCAGTTAAGTTTCTGTTTGTTCTTTGTACTCATTCAGTCTGCCTAGGGTCTGTGGTTGAGCAGGCTGTCCAGCTTGATTTCCTTCTTGCATTCTTTCTCAAACACCATTTGCTTTACATCTTCCTGTTTATCCCATCAGTCACAACTCTTATTTCTCTCAGGGTTTTTTTATGCTGTCCTTTCAAACTTGGTTTAAAGTCTCCCCTCTTAGCTGACAAGCTGATAACATGAGATGCTCTTTGACATCTTTGTCAGGAGGCTCATTGGTAATCTTTTTTCGTCAGCCATACGATGATATTCTTAAATGCTCCTTACTTTGTCTCTGTTACCATAGCTATATATTCCTCTGCAGAACATGTTGATCTATGCTTGTGCCTTGAACTCAACCAAAAGGATTTAGAAAGACACTACTCATTCCTTGTCCTACTTCATTCTTGTTCACAGAGTTTTATGGCAACCTCTCATCTAAATATCTAGCAAAAAGTCAGGAATCTACACTTCGGTGTTCAGCGTGTACCAGATGAGTTGTAGTACTCTCAGTTTTGTCACCAGATAAGCAAGATCTATTAAATGGTAGTTAGTAATTACTCCCCCATTGCTTTCCTCTCCTCTCTGTCCCTAAAGTGAGTCTCTAATGCCATCATCCTTCATTCTTTAGTGACTAGTCTGTGACATGCTGATCTGTCAGCCTAGCCAGCGGGACTCTGTTTATGATGTTCCTGAACTATGTATGGATTTTCATATTCACTGGATGAAAGAGGAAAGTGCACAAAGTAGTTAGCAGACATATGTACTTTGGATCATCAGTGTGACAGCTGGCTTCAAAAATTTTGAGTTTTCTCCAGACTGGATGTCTTATCCCAACACATGCTTCATGTTTCCACACACCTTATAGCTAAGCTTCTTTCACTAGGGGCTTCTCCAGCAGGTATCTCTGATAATATTAAAGAAAAGACACTCTTCTTGAGATGACATTGTAGAAGACAAGGTAATGATTACAGAATCGGAAGCTATGTTTTTTTCTGTAGTCAAGGAATAAGACAGTATTGTGCAAGACGGTCTTTACAGAGACTTGAAGTTCCTGATACCATGGCTCTCTCTGAATATTTTCCCTGTTTAGCAGCTACATCCTCAATCTAAAGCTCGTTAGTCTTGAGGAAAATGTAGACACAGAACTAACTGTTGCTGTCTTACTCCAAAGTAGTTTATCCTAACAGTGTGTATAATTGTCAAATGATGTGCCTGGCAAGTTTTTAGAGGCAGTAGTGCATCTCACATATCACCAATCCTAGTCTTTGTCTCAGTGTACGGGGCTGGTTTGTTTTGTTGCCAGCAAAGTGTATAAGCAGTTTCTTCTTGTGATCTGTCAGCATGTTTTTTTTGTTTTGTTTTCAAACGAGAATCTGTTTCGTTCACTTGCTTTGCCTACAGCAATAGCTAGTTTCTGTGAGCACTCAGCAGGGAAATCTAACTCTTATTTAAACTGGAAGAAACTACAACTAAAGATACACACTGTCTGTTTGAGAGGTCACCTAGGAGAGCTTGAAAAAAAAACATGTTCTTATTGTGAAGTCTCTGTTTTATAGTATTTAGGTCCATATTCACCTCCACGTTGATGTCTCTGGTAGCATATTATTTATTAGGCAGACACTGATTTCAGTAGTATTAATGAGTCTGTTATCATAACAGAAGGAATGTGCCCTGTGATTGTGCACTATTCACAACAGCATGACTAAGCGCTCAGATATTTTCGTCCTTCATGCTGTAACAGTTGTGAAGTTTCCTCTTCAAAGGAACATCTTTAGTCAAACTGTTCAAACCCCATAGGGTATAGCACCATTTATAAAAAGCTTTCATTGGAACTTCTTTTAAGTGATCGTTTGTATAACGTACTGTCTTTCTAGTCTCTTGCTTACACAGGATGAGAGCAGAGGGCCAGAACTGGCAAGGGAGATGCCGACAAGAACCCTCAACAACAAAATGTTCTTGCCTCAATCCAGCCAGTAGTGCAACACAATAACTGAGTCTACTTGTGTGCTTAAGTCTTTAAAATAGAGACTTTGGACCTTGTCTTATCAGGGCTTATGGCAGCAATTATTTTTTTTGGTCCTGAACATCTAAATAAAAAAGAAAACACATACTGCTGCTAGCTCTGTTTTACTGACTGAACTGCACAATCCATTCTGCACTGCACAAGCAGGTTCCTGGACTGAGGAATGAGAAGTTCTGATCTCACAGTCACAAATTCACTGTGTGATCTTGTCCCAGTCTGCATAGTTCAATCTACCTCTGTCTCAATGGAGTCGGATGATATGGTGGGTCTCTTCCAACCTGGTTGTTCTGTGTCTCAGAGCTAGAGAAGAAGCTAACTTTCTACTTTGATTTCTTATCTGTCCGAAGTTCTGGTATTAGAAGAGAAACAAGGTTTGGGTAAAGAATTAATATTTTTTTTTGTCAGACTGACTGATGCAGTTGAAAAAAACTAGGCAAAAATTTTGACCAACAATTATTTCTTTATGTTGGAACCAAAAGCAGCAAAACTTGTGCCGAGTAGTGGTTCCGAATGGTTGTTCTGTGTCAGTGATCCAAGCCATATATTTAAATAGCTATGTAAGTTACTTATGAGGGTCTTGTTAGTAAAGGAGTTCATGTTTGAAAAAAAACCTGAAAAGCAGTAGTCTGAGAGCAATAAAGAAAGATAATTTAGCATCTGGGATACAGTGTATGTTGGAGGGAAGGGTAGCAGGAATTACAGTGTCAGAGTAGTCTAATGTGCCATAAAACTCACTCTCGTGAGTCCATAGCTTTTGGCATTCGATCAAGTTGGTTTTTAGTCTTACCTTTTGAAAGGCATTTTGTATATCTTGAATGTCTCTTGAGCTATTGAACAGAGAGACAAAGTAATTGTTCAGGGAAAAGTGCTTACTAGCTGCAGGTATGCATTTTTTATCTTTTAGTGATTATCAGTGTGAGTTCTTGCTGCTGCATAATGCTTAAGCACTTATGAAAAATACAGGTGGTTTCTTACAAAATATTGCTTTCCAAGAACAGGCACATTTTTTTTCAAGGCACATTTTAAATTATCATCTCCTGGGAGAAAGTCTGAAGTTCTCACAACCTCAAATGGAGCATCATGGGTGTGTGGGGCATTTGTATAGACTGCAAGTTACAAATTGTCATGCAAATGATCAGATTTCTTTTGTATTAATAGTTTATTGCACTGATATATTTAAAGATTATTATCCTGGTGTAAATACTGTTTTAGTCTTTTGGATTACCTTTTGTGTCTCTACTTAATTCTTTTGTTCATTATGGAAAAAGAAAAATAATAGATGTGATTTTTCCTCAATTAACTTTGCCCTCTCATTCTCTGAAACAAATATGACACAGTATCCTAAAAGAGTACTGCAAAATCTTCATGGCTGAAATATTTTTGGTATTTTTATCTTAGTATCAGCCATGAATTTATGCGAACAGCCCCAAAATTTTGAAGTGTTTAGAAATTGGTGTGAGTATTAAAGTAAATTACTCATTACCTACCTCATACATTCAGTTTAAACTTCAGTTTAAGTTTGACTTTCATTACAAGCTGAAAGTCTCCACTCAGAAAACATCTCAGAAGTTTTATGCAAGTTACTGTCATTGCTGTTCTTCCTTCAGAGTCCCAGCAATGAAATGGAGGATTGAAAATGTCTGTAGGGAAGGAAAGCAAACTGCTTGCTTTCACCATACGCCATTTGAATCAGTGCTTTAAATTCCTCACCTGTGCAAGTACAAGATTTTCTTTCTGTCTTGGAAAGTTCCTTCTAAAAACAATGAATGATGTCAACACCTGATAAAAAGGGTGTGTACCCTAGGAAATATTTTTTGAACTCTGTTGAATAAATTGATAAAACAATGATTTTGGGCTAGTCAGATCTTCTCAGCTGCTGAGGTTGCTGGTGTAGGGCTAATCGGGAAGTGTGAGAGAGCAGAGCAGCAGGAGCACCGTCTGTCTGGAGGATACAGTGCGCTGCTTCTTCCCCCTCAGGCAGAACTGGGAGCAACTCACCAGGGCTCCAATAAGCAGGTTAGGTGAGATGAGAGCCTGTAGTCAGGCAGCCAAATATTGCAGAGCATTTTTCTTCCCTCCTTATAAAGTGCATGTAGGAGGCTATGTTGGACTAACGTTAATGTTAGTTTGAGGGTGTTTAAACTCTTGCTATCTTAATGTTTGAATTTTACGTGGTAGCTTTGATCTCCTTTTACCTTGTTTCTAAGACATTTTAAAAAAGTATATAAACTATACACAGATGCCTCCAGATTCAAGGTTTGGTGAACTGCCTTAGGTGTGCTGCTCAGTGCAGACAGGTGACAGCTCCAAGCACCAGTGAAAGCCCCAATTCTTACTGTTGTGCTGTGAGCTGTTCGCTGCCCACATGGAGCAGACAGACTTCCTCACTTAATTGCATCTCTGCTGAAGGGCTTTCACAAAATGTGTTATGCTCTGTTTATCTCTTTCAAGAAAAACAGGAATTTATGTTTCTGTTAGTTGACGTTTTGCATAATGCAGCAGGATGTGAGTAGATGTGGCCTGGAATTTGAATAGGCACTGCTGAGCGTGACTCCAACATAAAATGTACACGTTGTAGGAGAAAAACAAACAAAAAAAGCCCCAAGATATGCCTTTCCAGGGTAACAGACCCTTAGCAGGTGTGCAACATCTACAGCTCCTGAATGGTGTAGTTGAATATGGGCCCTCCAGTGGGCTGAGGGACTCTGCACTCATCCCCCACACAGCAGCCACTGACAGACACTACATCAAATGTAATGCAGGTGTGGCACACTCCTGCACTCCCCAGCAGGCATTCTTTTCATCCCACTGCCCCTTGCAAGATACAGCACACTCCTTTTGTGGAAGAGAAGACAATAGAACGTTTATTAATATTTGCCCAATATCAGCCTCTTGCTGTCTCCCAGTGGGCCAGGAGGTGTGTTGTGGTAAGCCCACACCAGCCCATCCATGCTGCAGGAAACATTTGAGCCTGTAATAATGATAACTGAAACATTCCTCTTATTTGTTCCTGGGGTTTTTTCCTTTCTTTTTTTGTTTGTTTTGGTTTTTTTCATTTGCTTTTCTTTCTTTTCTGCCTTCTATGGAGAGCTTGCCCATAGAAGCTGAATGTGCATTTAAATGTAGACTCTGGGCAAGTTTGGGCCTTAATCCACACAAAAAAAAAAAGGTACTAAAGAGGTAGGTGAGAAACACAAAGCTCCACTGTTGCAGGCTTTAAGGAGATAAAGAGATTGAGAAAATCCCCTATGAAATTCAGTCAGGATCTTGAATGTCAGAAAGCAGACAGCAGCACCTCTACGTTGCACAGAAAATAAATCCTTTACCAGTTATCAGTACTTAAGACAAAAGTACAGGGTAGTATACTGCCAGACTGAAAATATGCTAAACTTTAATCTAAACACTGATTCTCCCATGTCTCAGATTATTATGACCTTTCCATCTGAAGTGTATAGTAGCTCCACAGTGTAACTGCCTGATTGCTGATAGAGCACCAGAGAATTCATTTGCTATGTGATTGTGGTCAAGCGTTGTAAAACATCTAGCCTAGCCTTTTGCTCTTTATTATACAGGACTAGTGGTAAAGACAATCAGCATAGTCAGTCAGAGTTTACTATGTGCCCTAGTCCTTGCAGCACCTGCTGGGGCTCTTGTCATTGTCCTGTGTTTTGAAAAACTTTTCTAGATTGCCTGCAATTAGCTATGTAAAATTATTTACGATTCCAGTGAGCTTTGTGTGGTTACCCATAAAACTGCTCTCTGATGCCAGAAGTAAATCTGAACCATAAGTAGAAACAATAAACTGATATGTTGCTTACAGCATCATTTAATAGTTGTATAAAAATCTCACTGTGGATTGTTCTTCTTTCCATATACTTTCTATAACATTAGGAGAAGTTTACTGACACTTCTGGAGCGTATACTGCCTTTGAAAAAACTTGCAATTTTTGTGAGAACTCACCCTAAAAAATACTAACATCTGGTTTGTGTCAGCAGTACATTTTACTTTGATATGTCCATTATTACCAGTAAGGATAAAGAGGTATATTAAGCCCATGTGGTGGAATAATTCTAATTTTTAACTGAATAACTGTATGTTTCTTTTCATAGAGAGAAATTCTAGAACAACAACAGCAAGAGAGATACGATACTAGTTTTCACAGTATGTGCATGTTCTGTGATCAGGAATTCACAGGAAACAGGTTTGTTTATTGACCTGCCTGCTTTTGCTTTTTTTTTTTCCATATCTGCTCAGCATCTTTCTTTATGGTTTTGATGTTATCAAACCCTTTAGTGCCTAATGGTAGGACTTGGAAGGTAGAATTAATTTTAAGGTATAGTTTTAAGTATTTATTTTATCTGCAGTGTCATTTTAAATAGACTTTACCCTATATTTCAATCTTTTATTTATTCCACTGCAACTTTTTATACCACACATTAAGCTAGACTTGGGAACCAAACCATTTTAAAGAGAGAGAGCTTTTTGGCAGTTGTTTTAGTGGCAATGAGAGTCATTGTGACTGTTAAAAATATTTGCATCAAGTTACACATTTTCCTGTTTAAACCTCACCAAACCAATGTGAATTTGAAGATCAAATTTGAAGAGAGGGAAATTAGAGTGAGAATGGAATGCTTTGTAGCATCATTCAAATGCAAGCAGGAATGATATCTAAGAGCTTCATGAAAATTATAGTGAAGTTCATGTTTCAGCACCCAAGAACTTTATTCTCTGCTTACTGTTGAGTCTGACAGGTAGAATACTTGGTTTGAAAATTTCACTTGGATATTTCATTACTCCTCAGAAGTCTAGACACATAGAGATGTTGGCACCTAAGAAATTAACCAGTGCACCTCTATTAAAAAACTAACTTTCCATGAGGTTTGTTCATGCATATTTTTGAGCGCTCTTCATGTTGGCAGTGCTGTGTGAAGCAATATTGATGTAAAAGCATATAAAGCCCACAAATTTATGCTTTGCTAACCAGCATAGAGAAAACTGACAAATGGCTTTTTTGTATGTTTCTCAAGACAGTTGTTTGAAACATGATTTGCTTATTTAAGTTAATAAATGAGCCTTGCTAACAGTGAGGGTTAAAATAAACTATATTGTAATTTTCCTTTAAAGGATTATTGTATGCAGATTAAGCAGTTGAAATGTTACTGAATATTTAACAGAGGTGAAATTGAAATTGAGAACTTCATATTTCAATAATGTTGCATTCTTAATTTCTAGCATTGGCATCAACACTATTATTGTTTATTTAATGCTGGCTTTTATGAATTTTAAGAGTAATTGGTGTATTTCAAGCCACTAATTAAATAATTCTCATAAGTATTCAAAAATATGTAACGTGTTTTTTGAATGTCTTTTATAGATCTGTCCTTCTCAATCATATGGCGAGAGAGCATGCTTTTAACATTGGGCTGCCAGATAACATTGTGAATTGCAATGAGTTTTTGTCGGTATTACAGAAGAAACTTGACAAGTAAGTATTTTTTTGTTTGTTTGTGGTTTTTTTAGTGGTCTTATATCGTATTTCTTTTAATCATGAAATAAATCTGTTTAAATTTAATTCAACATTCATAGTTAGTTAAGAAGAAACAAAGAGAGAATGTAAGTTTATTGAGAGTGCTCTTAGGAGACTTCTTGTTGACTTTTTGAAAGGTAATTCATAAAAACTCGTAAGATGTGTTTGCTGGAAAAATGGAGTCATATGCACTGCTTTAGTTGGTATGCATTGTGCAGTTTCCATTGACATCAGTAGCCACATGTCCTTTTTTCTCATAACTGTTAATTTTCTTGTTTCTCATCATAACAATCCTTTTGCTAGACAGCTATTTAGTCACTGAATGTAGAATTCTCATGCCAGTCTTTGTTTGTCTCTCTGTATATCAATAATGTGGAATGTTTGCTCTGTTCCTTCTCTGCTGCTTACAGGATATATCCCAGAGCAGAAGGGGAAAGTCAACGTATATGCTGTCTCAGAAACATTTAAAGCTGAGATAGCTGAAGGGAATTTGGTAGAAGAGCTTGGGTAGTATAAAGCAAGAAACTCTTTGATTTTCCTTTGCGTATATAAGAGCCTTCTATGAATTTCATAAATGAGACAATAAGAGTACACCACAAATATAAATTGGGCTGTAGCAGAAAATGTACTTCCTTAAGAATGAAAGTGTAGCTTTAGCAAGTTTATCAGAGATGAAGATGGATTTAGAATGTCTTTTATGTTATCATTGATGTTGCCTGATGCTCACAGATAAATTGTAGCTTTACCATTTATCACTAGGCTTCTGTTTAGATTGAGGTTTCTCAAAGCCAGTCCTCTCTGTAGGTAATACACATGCTGAAATTGCTTCCAAAGTGGTGAAAGGCCGCTCCTCCTAGTGCTAAGAAAACACTTATTAGCTACAATAATAGTACCTGAAAATGTTATTAAGAGAAGGAGAATCTTCTTTCATGCAAATAGCATGACAACATTGCATATGGTGATCCTCAAAATGCCTTTCACAAATAGAGGAAACACAGGTGGAGCAAAGCAGATATTAAAATGCATAGACATATTTTGCCATTGGACCTATGGTTTGCCAATGAGGTAATATTTAGATTTTGCAGCTGCAAGCACAAGGCGAACTCAAAAATTCATTAATAGTAGGCTGGAGATTAGGAGGAAGTTCTTCACACAGAGGGTCATTGGGCATTGGAATAGGCTGCCCAGGGAGGTGGTTGAGTCACCTTCCCTGGAGGTGTTTAAGGCACGGGTGGATGAGGTCTTGAGGGACTTGGTTTAGTGTTTGATAGGAATGGTTGGACTGGAGGGTCCGATGGGTCCCTTCCAACCTGGTTGTTCTATGATTCTATGATTCTATGATAAACAGCAGTTCTTGAAAATCAAAAAGATCCTGAGAATCCTGAGCTGCTGTTCCACACACAAAGACTGAGGAGAATCTCGGTGCACCTTTGCTGTAGGTGTCTGAGGGATTTCAGAGTGTAAGTGGATCTTCTAGGCACAATGTTAATGGTTTTTGTGAGGACAAATGCTTGCATAGGAAAATAATTTTCTTCTTGAACATCTATATCTTAAACACTGGAGAAATCACAGAAAGGCCTGACCCAAACACTGTTAAAAGTCCTTTTGACTGTACAGTCAAGTATGCTTTCATCTGAGTAAAGAAAAAAGGTGATCATTTTCATTCAGAACCACTGCATTTTTTTGATATCCATGTGGTTTGTGTCTTGAAGTGCTGTTGTTTATCCTTCCCATCAATGTTTTTTTCCATCTTATCAGTATCTCCAATAGAAGTATGTAATATAACATCAATTACAAAGTTTTAATTTCCTGAAAAATTTTTTAGAGGTTTTCCCTAGGTCCCAGTGAAGATAGTTTTTCTAACGGCCCAGGAAAATCTCCGTGTTGGTAGGATATACAAGCTGTCGCTTATAAGAAAGATATATATAGCACCTTGACTAACTAAAGGCTCAAGATCTGCATCCATTACACAAGGATGTTTCTACATCTCTCCAAGAAAAAGATGACCATCAGCTGTTTCAGGAGGACTCACCCATTTAGGCTGAAATGCAGGCTACTGTCCTCACAGTCCACTGTCTGAGTCAAGAGACTTGACTTAATGCTTAATATGCTCAACTTGCTATTGTCAGTTGATGCTATAGTGGGGAGGACAATTATTTTTATAGTACTTCAAATAGAGAATTTAAGACAATGTATAATCTTTTGTTTGAACTGTTCTGGAAGACAAACTGTGGTAAAATTCTCATCTTAATGTTAAAGGATATTTACCAAGAACCTAGCAGAAACTAGATCTGAAGAGGGAGAGACACAAACCAAGCTTGATAGAAAAAAAAACTGGGAATGGCACCCCAGTGTTTGAGGAATGGTGTGCTGGCAAGGACCTTTGGTCTGCCATCTCACAGGAAATGGGGGATAACACAGACGGAAAGATTACTGATGGGTTGGAGAATTTGGTGAGTGGTCATTTAGGAATTAAGACTATTCCACTTAGGAATGTAGCAGGATCAACAGCCGAGCTGAAGTGCATCTACACCAATGCACACAGCTTGGGTAATAAACAAAAGGAACTGGAAGTTATTGTAGGGCAAGAAGACTACAATATAATTGCCATCACAGGAATGTGGTGGGATGATTAGCCTATCTGGAGTGCTGCTATAGGTGTCTATAAACTCTTCAGGTGGGATAGGCAAGGAAGGAAAGGTAGTGGGTCAGCCCTCTATGTTAGAGAGCTTTTTGATATTGTGGAACTTAATGATGGTGATGATAGGATTATGGGTAAAAATCAGCAGAGCCCCTAGCAAAGTAGATATCGTGGTGGGAGTCTGCTATAGACTACTCAGCCATAAAGAAGAGATTAATGAGATAATCTGTAAGCAACAGAGAGGAGTGTTATGGTTGCTAGCCCTTGTCCTTGTGGGGAACTTCAACCTACCAAATATCTGCTGGAAGTACACTACAGCAGAGGTGAAACAGTGTAGGAGGTTCCTGGAGTGTGTGGAAGACAACTTCCTGACACAATTGATGAGAGAGCCAACTAGGAAAGGTGCCCTGCTGGACCTGCTGTTTATGAACAGAGAAGGCCTTGTGGGAGATGTGACGGTTGGAGAACGACTGGGGCACAGCGATCACAAGATGATAGAATTCTCGGTTCTAGGAGAAGTAAGGAGGAGGTCAGTAGAGTGGCTACCTGGATCTTCTAGAGGGCAGGCTTTGGTCTGTTCAGAAGGCTGCTCAATCAAGTTTCATGTGAGGCAGTCCTTTAAGGGCAAAGGATGCTCTTTAAGAAGGAAATGCACTGCTACAGGCTTGGGGAAGATTGGCTGGAAAGCTGTCTGGTGGATAAGGGCCTGGGGGTGTCGGTTGATAGCTGACTGAACATGAGCCAGCAGTGTGCCCAGGTGGCCAAGAAGGCCAATAGCATCTTGGCTTATATCAGAAACACCATGGCCAGCAGGACCAGAGAACTGATTCTGCCCCTGTACTCAGCACTGGTGAGGCTACACCAAATACTGTGCTCAGTTCTGGGCCCCTCACTACAAGAAAGACGTTGAGGTCCTAGAGTGTGTCCATAGAAGAGCTACGAAGCTGGTGAAGGGGCTGGAGAAAGTCTTGTGAGGAAGAGCTGAGAGAACTGGGATTGTTTATCCTGAAGAAGAGGAGGCTGAGGGGGAGACCTTATCACTATCTAGAAGTACCTGAAAAGAGGTTGTAGAGAGATGGGTGTTGGTCTCTTTGCCCAAGTGATAGGTGATAGGATGAGAGCCTCAATATTTGCCAGGGGCGGTTCAGATCAGACATTAGGAAAAATTTCTTCTCTGAAAGTGCTAAAAAACCCTCGAACAAGCTGCTCAGAATGGTGGTTGAGTCATCATCCCTGAAGGTATTTAAAAGACAGGTAGATGGAATGTGAAATGCTTAGGGATATGACTTAGAAGTGGACAGGTATGATTGGAGTTGATGATCTCAAAGATATTTTTCAGCCTAGTAATTCTATGGTTCTGTAACTCGATTGTAGTCTAAGATTTTTGGGTTTTAAATAAATTTTCTTTTTCATTTAGCTTGCTCTCACATGCTTAGGATTAATCTTACTGTCCAGTTTGTTTAGGGATATTATCTTGTATTATTTGCATTTTAACATGTTGACCTGTTTATGTTTTAATCTTAGTTTGCAGTGTTTATACTGTGAAAAAACTTTCAGAGACAAAAACACACTTAAAGATCACATGAGAAAGAAGCAGCATCGCAGGATCAATGCCAAAAACAAAGAATATGACAAATTTTATATCATTAATTACTTGGTAAGTGATGTAAGAATAATTAGTAAATTGACTAAAGAAATACAGACTGTTAATGTTGTTAGAAGTGAATAATTTGAAACCAACAATTAGTACCAGGGTCAGAAAGCAAGTGAAGGGCTTTTAAGAAATTGCTTTGTTTCTGTATGATGTTCTGGATAATTGTTAAACTAAGGAATAGTAAACATTTTTGTTTAGAATTGATTTTGAGAGATGCAAGAATGCAGCTTGAAGAGATGCTAATCATCGTGTGATTTGTGCTCAGTCTGTGCTTCAATGACCAGAAGGGAAAATGAGTTTTAGTAATGAAGTTAAAGCGACGTCTAAGTTAAATGCTACTCTCTTTGAGCGTGTTTTCTACAAACTTTAAGCTGGAAGTGCTGTTCAGTGTGTAAATTAAATGCAAAGAGGAGGAAAATGAAAGGTACATAGATGAAAGAAAACTTAAGTGTTCATTTTTAGCCTCAAGGTAGATGTGTGTTGCTACATATTAATATTTTTTCTCGGAGACCTTTGAGAGTGTGTATGCATGTGTGTGTAACAAATTTTCACTTGATATCTTCAACTCATAAATATAGGACCTTCTTCAAAAGCTGCTATATTCTGTCCCAGAAATAACCTAATTTCACCTGAACTGGTGTTTGTGCCTGCTACAAGTGTTAATAACCAGGCTATAAATAGGCATCTTAGACTATTTTACCTACTCTTTCCCTTTAATTTCTCTCCCTGGGATTTACTGTAAAACTAAGAAAAAAAACCCTGTATGTTTAAAATGCTGTGCTGAATCCCTTCTACACAAGGAGGAGTGAATTCCCTCTATAATCCTGTAGACTTTCTTTCCAAAGATCATTAATCTAATTTTCTTTCCATTTTTTGTATGTCACACCACCAAAATATTAAAAATTGGGCAGGAGGTCCTGCATATGCAAGGTTTGTGGCAGTGTCCTGCCAGTGCTTCTTCTGGGACATACTTAGAATGGTCACAGTTCTTTCTCTGGCTTTACTTGCCCTGATACAGCCATGTTTTGTTTCCACACATTTTCAGTTGTCTTTCACTACATTCTACCTAGTCAACCGTTTCTACTTAGCCTTTCTAATCCTTCAAACTGTAGCCATATCAGAATTCCTAACATTTCTTGGTTTAAAGAAATGGTTATTGTTTTTTTTAATACATGATTAAAAACAGACTAAAAACTCTGTCTTAAACACTTAGAAAATAGTTTGCTTTAAAATTTGTATTTTCACACTAATGTTGCATGAGATTAAATTTTTCATTAACATGAATTTTTTTAGGATAGTTTCTACATAATAGAAAGTGTAGTAACTTTTGGTAAACCTGTTTATTTGCATAAATGAGTAAGAGATTTAAGGGAGGAACTTTTCATTTATTCACTGGGGTTTTGGTAGATTTTCCTTCACAGGTAAGGAGAAATAACATTGTTCTCTATTGCACACTTGTAGTCTACAGTAGATTATATTAATGCAATAAGATTCTTTTTTTGTTTTTTGAGCTGAGTCTACATTCAGTGAATTTTAGATGTCATGCAAGGTCTGCTTTCTGTGATGACTTGATGTAGTGATTTTGCTTCTTTTCACCGAGCACTACACAATTTACTAGAGGATACATTTTTTTAATATGCACTATCAAGCTTTACTGGCTTCTCAGTGAGTCTTAAAAATCTGTGCTTCACATTGCTCTAAATGCCATGGGGATTATGCAATTTCAGAAACACAGACATAGATTAAGTATCTTATCAGAAGTGAAAGATGCACTATTATAAAATTTACTGCTAAATTCATCTTGACCTAAAGATGTAGATGTACAATTTATCTATTTTTCGTATATTTTCACAGAAAAGTTTGAATTTTGGGAATGTAGCAATGATCTTTCTATATGCTGGTTTGATCAAGTTTGTTTCCATCATAAAGAGAGTATAAGGTTAAGTAGATCCCTCATGATAAACATCAGTATTATCACGGTCTTACCCACCTAACTTTTAGGATGTACACCATAGAGCTTCTCTGTTAGCAACTAGATCTTAAGCAGTTTAAATGGATAGTTCTTATAGACATTACTTTCCTTTTTTACAAGTTTCCATAACAAATTATCAAGAACTGTGTAAATTAGTCTTATTAAACTGGAACTAGCAATCTCCTTTATTTTGTGGCTTTTGTCCTAAGAGGTTTTAATGGCTTTTTGTTCAGATGTCCTGAGAATATCTGCTGAACTGCCTCACAATCTTCTGGCCTGTTCTTACTTCTGGTTTTCAGCTAATGGCTGAGGTGCCATTGATTTCATTTGGAGCAGTAGGCTTGCCTGCCTTCTTTTCCCTCCATTCTGCTTTTGGCTTCACTTATGTTTTTAATGGAGTCGTGAGAATCTGTTTTCATAATATAAGTGACATTTTATGTCTGTGTGTTGGTAATTCCTTCCTCTAAATTCCAGTTTGGCATAGCAATGAGTAATGAAAGTGCAAAGACCTTTGTAAATATTTTGGTATTCTGAGACTTTGTATGACTTCTGGCATGACCTGCAAGCTGCCTTGATTTGTCTACCCCCATACTATTGACATGTTCTGTTGCTCACAGATTAGTGTTAATATTACATGTGGTCTTTCTTTCATAAGCAAGTATCAAAAGTTTATTATTAAATCTTTACATTAAATTAGAGTGGAAGTTTGGCACTTACACAGATTACTTGAAAGGCGGTGGGGGGGGGTCACTTTCACAGCTGGAGGTCTTTTGTCTGTATTGTGTAAGTGTGGAAGATGATACCAATCCTATTCAGAAAGGCTGGAAGTTTAAATCAAAAAAGATCAACATATAGCAGAGGGTGAAGAACTGAGTAACAATGGATACATGTGTCAGTTATTTTTATTCTTCTTTTCTCCAAACAAACCCTTCCAACCAAATTTTCTTGTCTCTTTACCTGTGCCTGTGACTCACCTTGCACAAAGTCAAGTGAAAAAGTAGGGAGAAAAATTTTTTAATCTGTGGTGCTTGCCTCAGGCCATAAAAGAGCAGAAAGCTGCACTGAAACTCTCTTATTCTCCAGCCCAAGGAACAGAGATGGATCCAGACTGACAAGGCCTTTATGTGTTCTAGCAGTTGTTATTAACAGCATTTTTAAGTTTACAGTGTGCTTTGTAGTAAGTGTAGATGTTTGTTTTCAAATTAACTAATGCCATTTATCTATTGTAGCGTAACATCACAGTAATGAATGTGCTTGTGTCTAATCTAGACAGCTGGAAATGGTACCTGTTACTTATTAGAAAACCTGTTTCATAAAGCCTTTACTTTTCCCTAAAGATGAAAAGACATTTTCTCCTTATTGCCAAGCCCTAAATCATCATTGTTATCTGTTGGGGGACAGGGAGATGTTTTATTATGGGAGTTACTATTTATATTTAGCCTGTTTTGATTTCAGCAGGATATATGTTGTGAAATAGTAAAGCAAACCCTTTGTCACTTTGTGATAGTTCAGGACTTAATGAAATCCCCCAACTGTGGGAACACTTCCTATTAAAATTCATCTAATGTCTATTAACTAGTGCTGGGATAAGACCATCTCTTCTATGTGATAATACTGCAGCAATATGAAAGAATTCAGATAGCCACAGTAAGGCAGGTGAGAAGAAAGGTAAGAGGAAATTTACAGGGGAAAGCAGCATCTGTCTGGAGTTTCTGAGCTCCATGGGCCTAGAAATACATTTGCATGTAGTTCAGTAACTGCTCTTTTGGGAAAACTGCTTGAGTTACCAGCTGCTCTTTCTATTTTCTCCTATCTCAGCACTTCTTCTCAAGTTGAGATATGCTACCTCAGTGAAGCACACAGTCCTTCTCCCTGTAGAACCCTTAAAAGTGTGCTCAAGTTGAGAAGATAAATTGTCTGTGAGTTAATTCATCTCTGTGCATTTAGACTTTAGTTTGGAAGAGGAAATCAAATTTCACACATTTGCATGCTCTCCTCACTTTTCGATAGGATCCTCCTCTTTGCAAGGTACAAGGAAGTACTTTTTTAAACAGTTGGTTTTCCTCAGATAAATAGCAAAGCCTGCAATTTATTTAATTATGTGTCTTCTGCTCTTTGAACTATTAAGAATGTCAAGTCTAGTTTTTCCTCTGATTTTGTTAAGAATTTATTGGGAGTCTCTGGAGATGATTGCTAGGAGCTCCTGCGTCTATGATGAAAGAGCAAGGGAAGTTGAATACTAAACAAAGGCACCCTTAGTCCCAGATGCCCATCAATCTGTAGAATTGAAAAAAAAATGCTTTTTTCAAAAAGAAAAATTAAAAAATCTGAAAGAGCTTAAAGAATATAAGAACTCTTTCCCACCCAATTGCTCAGCTTCAGTCTCCCAGCACTTTAATCAGTGTCCCCAGTTATCTATTCACTGTGCAATTTTCCAGTGATACAAGACCTCATTAGCTTTTTCCTTTTTCCTTTTTTTATTTCCTCCTCTGAATATAAATAGATGAGGGAAACAGAGGCCTCTTACAAGATCCTTCCCTGCCTGCTTAACAGAAACACCATAAAGAAACAGCAACTGTAACAAAACTTGTGCATGGTTCTCCGCTTTCGCATTTAATTAGAAGGTGAAGCTTAATATTGGCTTCTGATTTGAACATACCCTTTTGTGCATATGCACTTCAAGCTGATAAGGGAAAAAATTGTAAGCATTTATTTGTCTTTGTTTTGCAGCAGTTATGAGCCACTATCCTTTCACTGAGGTGTTAGCATTAGCAGCCATAGGAAACTGGTGTGCAGCTGCAAGAACATGTGGCGAGAGATGTTAATGGCTTCAGGTTTTCTCACAGCAACAGTGACATTAATGAGTCTCCCCTGTAATTCAGAGAGTTTACACACTACCATGCAGCATCACTGAATTAATTACTGAATTTTCATTCTGTAATATATGATGACATTATGTTTAGAGCTGCCTCGAGACATTTGTTTTTCATTTACCTGATAGACACTAACGGCTTTGAAAATTATCATTAAATTGTTAAATGACGGATCTCTTTTCCTTTTTTGTCCAAACACACATAAAGGCAATAATAACACTTGTTTCTAAGGTTGTTATTAAATATATTTATCAGAAGGAATATTTGAATGAAATAAGTGGAAGAATTATCATTTTATTAGCTGCCTTTTCATTTTTTTAATGGAGACAAGGTCTTTAACTATGATCTTCATGAATGCTTCACAGCCATCAAAAGTAAGAGATAAAAAGTGCTATATTGATTACTGGTTAGTTTGCTCTGGTTTATTTTTAAAAGCAGGAAGAATCAGAGGAAAGAAAAACCCTAGCTAAAGATCACTGCTGGTATTTCAGTAGAGTGCTTCAGCTTTTTATTGCCTGTTATTTATATCACATTCATGCTGAGAGTGCTTGCCATTGTGCTGAATGCTGCACAAATGTATTGTGATATACTTTGTGCTGAAGGTCTTAAGATATAAATAAGCAGCACAAAAAGTAAAAGGAAGAACTGCACACCAGGAACAGATGTGCTTACGTCCATGTCTGAGAAGAAGATGGAAGAGAAACAGGAGTGTAGCTCAAAGGTGTCCTGGCTCACACTGCCTGTCTGGAGTACTTTAGTGAGGCTTACACCATGTGTTTTCACTGACGTAACTTTGTACAAAGAACAAGTGCTGACTGGTGTAGCTGTGCTGGCTAAAGTCTCGGGCATGATGGTTGCATTGGTTAAGCAGCAGATGCTGCATGAAGAGCCAGGTGGGCAACGTGATGGCAAACTGGAGACAGTGATAACATACCCACCTCTTGTACATCTTGGTAATGTTGCAGCACTCTAGTTTTACACAGAGTTCAGATGCTTTCGTGCCAAATCATCTTCTTCACAGACAAAGGGTGGGAAATGTCTCTTTAAAAGACAAAACAAATTGTTATTTTAAAAATTATTTATAAAGCAGTGTTGTATGACTACCTTTAGTTCACAGAAATACCAGTGTGATCCAAGATAAGATGTTCGTTATGACTTCCCAGATGTTCATTGGTTTGATGTATAAAATTTGATGTGAATCAGGAAATACTGTTTTCTTTTTTTTTTCTCCTCAGGAGTTTGGAAAATCCTGGGAGGAAGTGCAGTCAGAGGATGACCGGGAATTACTAGATAACTTAGAAGAGTAAGAGTTATTTATGTGCCTGTTGTAAAGACTTGTAAGACCCTTATTGTGAAAATACTGTACATAGGTAGTACACAGTTAAAATTCATTTAAGCCAGTCATATCAACCCAAATTGTTCTCATCAAAGACACTTCTCCACAATAAGGGCTGTGAATTCCATATGTCAACCACAAGCCTATTTTTCATGTGTATATAGCTCAAATAAGAGCCCTTTGGGTTGTAATGTTGTAGGCAAAACATACTTTACTTTTGTGCTAAAAGAATGGTTGAATTGATTTTGTTCACATTTGAAAATGAAGAGGAAGCAAAAAAATGTCGGCATAAGAAAGAAATAGTGTAAAAAAAATCAGTTAAAAGCTAACAACTAGAGAATAAAGCTGGATTTTGAAGGAAATGTCTCAGTGGTACTGATGAAGGGTGACATCTGCCTTTCCTCTCTGGTCATCTGTAGACCAAGCCCTGAGATGACTGCAGTGGTAGCTTCCTTGTCCATAGAGAACTGAATAAGCAGGAAGGAATTTGTGGGTGTTGGAGCCCCTGACCTTCCTGTTTCTATCTGTGACTTGAACTTAATTTTACTTGGCTATACCCAGTTGCAATAATACTTCTATCTCTCAGCAGTATTATGGATCTAAATGGATATGTTGGTAAAGTAGTTAGTCACTGTGTGCATCTCTAAGTCTAGCATGAATGTCTCAGTAATAATAATATTTGATAAGTGAATAGCACTAAGAGTGAACTCTGCCTGATGACTGTGTATTTACAGTTGTATTGAAAAATTAAAAAGGTGTAAAAGAATTTTAACAGACCTTAAAAAAAAAACAAACACTCAACACAATGTTTGATGACTTGCCAAACTGGGTAGAAGTTAGGTTCCTGTTTGTTAGTGCAGGCAAGTTCAAGTAGGACTTAATGCCTGTCTGCACAGGAATTACCCAATAGTAAGCGCTCAGTTATTCTTTAATTTGTATGTTTTTAGATCATAAACCAGATTCTAATGATATATCCAGCTATAAATCCACGCTATCTCTTCCACCCCTTTAAGTATTCTGTTTCTTTGGATTTATTTCTGGTGCTGTGAGTGCAGTACCTGAAGTACCCTTTCACGAAATGTCTCTTTTCTTTTCCACAATTAAATGAATCTTTTTGACTCTTAATCAAAAGAGACTGGTCTGGCTGGGAAGAGCATCCTGTGTGTGCAGTTTGCCTGTTCTGTGAACAACAAGCAGACACCACAGAAAAACTGTATCTTCACATGCAGGTGAGACTTGTTTCAAGTATCATTTTCTTTATCACTTTGGAATTAGAAAGTAGGACTGTAGCATCTTTGTTAAGATCAAATCAGCTGCAGCATTAGAATGCTGTCTTCAGTGCAGAACTAAAATACTGTGTGCATCTCTAGCATCTGCTGTTTAAAATAGGCAGTGGAGTCAGTTTTATATTGGAAGTATGACTACCTATTACTTTCAAACACACAGACAAAAGAGAGGTAGTATCTTTAGTATTATAATGAGTTGATGATTTAATGCATTTGATGGTTAGCATCTGTGTTTCAGTTTTAATAAGCTTGTATGGGAGCATTTCAGTTTAACAAAACTTTCTGATGAAACAAAATTTCAGGCAGTTGTTTCATGTATTGGTCTTTGCGTGTTTATATGTGTAGTCTGTGTCGGTCTAAGAAAAGCTGAGCTGTTTTTAACCTGGAATAGTAGAAGTAGTGGAAATAAGTTTATTCTTTCCCCCCCTTTTTTTTCTTCCCTCCAGGAATCACATGGGTTTGACTTTCCTAAAATAAAGTCAGAGCATGGTGAGTAAGAGATGCTGTAGTTGTCAGGATTTGTGGAGAAAAACACATCATAAGAATACTGGAAAACAACTGTATCAATTTGATTTTCATCCAGACTTTACCTTTTCCATTATGGAAACCTTTTCTACCAGCTTACAAAAGAATCAAAAGAATGTCAAGAACACTTTATTTTTCTAAAACTTGTTAGTTACAAAGGTGTGAGCTATTTTCTTTAAAACAATTGGATTCTTTTGCAGAGTAGCCTCTACAGATGCCCACTCTGTGAGTCATGAGTCTGGCTGCTGGAGCCCTAGAAGTATTATAATTGTTGTTGTTGATTTCCTTGCAACTTAGAAGTCTGTGCTCTGAGCTGTGTTTGGCCAAGATTTGCTTTCTGCTGTAAACTGAGAGGAAGCAAGTTGTTTGCAATTTTTACATTAAAAGAAGGGCTAGTTCCCCTGCAGCTGCATTTGTTCAGTGAATTGCTAAATTACAGCATTCAGGCAGTGCTGGTTTTCAGTAAATCCTTACCAGTATTTATGTTTAATCCAAGAGAGCATTTGTAAATTAAGTCTTGTGTTCCTCAAGTGTTTGTTTGCTACCATATCTCCCAGGTCTGAACTTCTATCAGCAAGTAAAGCTAGTGAACTTTATCAGAAGAGAAATCCATCATTGTCGTTGTTACAACTGCCAAGAAAAGTTTCAGTCTAAAGGAGGATTGATAAGTCACATGGAAGAGACCAAACACATTACATTCTTGCCAGCCAGGTCTACATGGGATCAACCACAGTAAGGGCACACGTTTCTGCCAACATTTGTAGTGTTACTTGATAATGTCTGTAAAAATGTAAGTTGAAACTTCTGCGTTCTGCCAATGCAGCAGTGCCCTGAGCTCCCCAGCTCTACTGGCTCAGGTAGAATAATAAGTGGTCTCAAAACTACTCAGAATTATAAATACCTGTACTGTCTGAAGCTAAAACGAGCATGTGTTACCACTCTTCTAGTTGCACCCAGGATGCACTGTCACTACAAATTGTGTCTGCACCATCAAGTCAGGATGCGCGGAAGTTTATATTTACAGAATTGTCTTTTGCCTGTTATGCAGTAAATGGTGAAAGGCATACGTGATGCATTCAGAGCACTTCCCCTCCTGGTGGAAGCAAGCTTGAATCTATGCACTGAAGTGACGTCTTGAATGTCCCACTTGTAGGCATGAGATTCTTTGAGCCATTAGTTCTGCACAGGTGCATATCATGCCTGGGATGCACATCTGGCACATATTTCATTGCAAGCAGAGATATACTCAGGGCTTATGGTTCTAGAACCAGACTAAACTCCTTCTTTTGCATGTCTAATGTAGATACATGAATAATGTCTTCCTAACTGTAGGCATCAAAACAAGTCGGTTGGTTACCCTTAGTTTTCTCCATAACAGAGTGTGTAACGTAACACTAATTAGGGTTGCAAGAAGGCTGAATAGGTCTGAAGGAAGATGCTATAGGTGGTAAAGCACAGGGAGTATTCTAACTCAAACTTTTCAGTTCAGCATTTGTTGTAAGACAAATCTGGATCTGTGACCTCAGCTATGACAACATACAGGTGAAAAAATAGGGGGAAGGACTTGTCTGTTGCCAGTTCTTCTATATGACTCTCCTAAGATATTTATGCCAGTTGATTTTTTGGGGGTGGGGTTTACTGTCATTCCAGACAAGCAGACTTTCTCATTTCTCCTTTTTTAAAATCTAATCTCATAAAATATTATCAACCTCTTTCAAACAATATATGTGACTGTCTAATAATTATGCTTTGTTGCTTTCAGGTATTATTTTCCTACCTATGAAAATGATACACTCCTGTGTACGCTGTCAGACAGTGAAGATCTGATAACTGAGGATCAGTGTGAAGATGTCCCTGTTGTAAGCGAAGATATATCCAATCTAAAAGCTCTCAAACAGAGCAGTGTTTTAAACCAGCTGCTGTGTGAAGAGAACAAGAGTCAGGAGAAATTTTGACCTTGGATTACACTTGCTGACTTTTGAGTGCTTCTTCTGCAAGACAAAAAAAACCCAGTTTTTTCTCTAATATTGGAACACAGTTTAACTCACTGGGCAAATATTATATGAAAGCAAACGCTAAATAAAATTTAAGTGTAAACTTTTTTATTTATCTTTCTTTAAATTCTAGCTTTATGTTAAAATCAAATGGTGGATTTTCTGCTTGGCCCTCCAAATACTTCTAGTATTGTTTATAAATAGGATCTTTCATCTTGTTCTTAGTTTTTCTGAATAAATCAGAATCAGAGTTCTATTTTAAGGCTAACTGTGAAAGGTACAACAAAGACAATGTGTCTTGATATATGACCCAAGGAGTGAATCTTCTATTTATTATTCCTATTTGAGAACATAAAGAAAAAAGCCTGAATTTAATTGCTAGTCTGTTACATTAAGGAAATTTTGCTGTTTTTAACCGTAGGCCTTCTTTGAAGTGAAAGTAGATCTGTGTACCTCTGTTATTTGTTATCAATACAGAAGATGTGTCATGTTTTTTGTGAAAACTGGCTCAGAAACATTATTAAAGCTCTTCCTGGCCTATGTCTGCATGAAATACTGCCAGTCCAAAGCCTGAAAAATGGTAGGAACAATTGTAGTTCTTGTTACATCAAAATTCCAAAGAATTTAAAGTATATTTTTTATATGGTCATGAACTGAGATGCAAAAGAAATTATTTAAGGGATTGCAGATAAATAAATCCAAATTAAATCCTTAAAATCTCAACTCAGCTGTCCATTAAAGCTACCATATTCCCTTTAATATTAAACTTCTAAGTTCCCCAAGTAACAGAAGGTCTTCCTGCATGTCCAGAAAGCATCTCGGTCTAGACAGGGCAAAGCAGCTCAGAGCATAAGGTCCTACTAGGATGATCTAAACTAGGTATTCTCGCCTCTCTTTCTCCTCTGAAGTCTTAAGAGGTAGCTCCAGAGTTCAGGTTTGGCTTTCCATAATATGTATAACTGCTTTCAAAACTGTCAGCACATTCCTTTTTTTTCTTCTTTAGGTTTAGGGCACTTGCTCAAAGTAAGGGAGTCTTGGCTCAGTGCCCTTCCCTGCCTGAGATGATTGATAGCTGTGGCTTTGCCTTTGTACAGCCCTCTTTACCTGAAATAGATTGCTGTCAATAAGAGTTGTTTGTTGTTATACACGGGCTGAGAAATACATAGCAGTCCCTAGGAGCAGGGACTAGAGTTCAAATCTTTACCCATGTTCTGCTAAGCTTCCATATCCAGCCTAATTCACCTTGAAATGTTTGTATCGGTTTCTTTTAATTTGCCGTGAACTTGCTTTCTCCTGGAATTGTCCATCACCCACCCAGCACCTTTCTCTGTTTTCCCTTTCCTATTCTTGGTTGAGCCCAGGTGCTCTGGAGATAATTTAGAACAACAAGATGCTGAAAATGTACTGAAGAAGGCAGATCAGCCGCTTAACTGCACAATGAAACAGAGACAGAAGCAATGACTCTGGCAAGAGGAAATAGGATATAAGTGATTCAGCAAGTGCTGAGGATACAGAAAGAAGAAGGGGGCAGGTGTAGTCATATACCTGCACTGGATTTGATTAAACTGGTACAAAAATTTAGGAGAAGCAACCCCAGTATTTTTGAACTAGAATATCTGGCCGTCTTAAATAAGCTGTAGTGTCTGCTTGCATTTGTAAAATTTTTAATTTCATGCAATAATTGCAACAACAGTTGCTCTTGATTATTTTTTCCCCTCTTGAGTAATTTTCTTCCCAAACAGTTATTTTCTTCCTAAATTAGAAATTTATTCCAGTCTTTGTTTTTCAGTCATATTCTTAGCTGAGGTGGGAGTAAGAGTTGATGGGGTTTACGTTAATGATAAGTGTCTTGAGCAATCGAAAATAATCAGCAAGAGAACTGTGGCTAAATCAGCAGTACGTGGATTTTTTTTTTATGGCAAGTCCATCTCAGAAGGGCACATTAAAAGAAAGATAAAATTTTATTGATACGTCATAAAGTGAAATTACAAAACATTTCCTAATCGTGAGGAATGTGATGCTGAGTCACACAAATCCATACAAAATGAAAGAAAGAATGTTAATATCAGCAACATGAAATGACTGCTGTTCCTGCTTCTAACACAAATTTGACATAGCAATTTATCCGTGTAGAATTAAAAGTATATCTTAAGGTAAATTGCGTAAATAACATGGATTGGTTGTATTTTGAGTAAAGAGGAAAAGGTACTTAGGAAACAATTTATCAGCAGTGTGTAACTGTTCATTGAAAATACGTGAAACATGAGTCAGATTAGGGTTGACCTTTTTACTTCAGATATGAACAGCAGGCAACAAAGTAGTTTTAAAGAGAGGGTTGGGTAAAGTTCCTAGAGTAAAAATTTAGCATCTTCATTTAGCACAGTGATGCTTCTAATCAACTTTTTGCTGAGCATACTGTATTTGTATAATGACCACAGTTTTCCATAAGCATTCTTGTCCTCTGTCTAAAGCAAAGCCAACATCAGTGTCTCTTTTAAAACTGAAATTATCTTTTTGGTAGGAGTAGGGAACACAGTTATGACTGCATACAGTATACAGGCTCAGCTATTATATGAGTAAACACGTTCTTCTGACAAAGGAGCATTTTTGGAAGTAAAAAATCAGCATTGCCCTAAGTCATGGAACGGGCAGAGATGGGATTGGCAGATGCTCTTGAGAGAGTCAGATCAGCAGAATGAGCAGTGCTAATTTATATGGAAAAAAAAAACTACACAGAAGTCCAATGCATATTTCTTACCATAAGAAGGATGTTGAGGCTCTGGAGCAAGTCCAGAGAAGAGCAACGAGGCTGGTGAAGGGGCTGGAGAACAGAACCTATGAGGAGCGTCTGAGAGAGCTGGGGTTGTTTAGCCTGGAGAAGAGGAGGCTGAGAGGAGACCTCATTACTCTCTACAAGTACCTGAAAGGAGGTTGTAGAGAGGAGGGATCTGGCCTCTTCTCCCAAGTGACAGGGGACAGGACGAGAGGGAATGGCCGCAAGCTCCACCAGGGGAGATTTAGGCTGGAGATTAGGAGGAGGTTTTTAGCAGAAAGGGTCATTGGGTTGTGTCAGAGGCTGCCCAGGGAGGTGGTTGAGTCACCTTCCCTGGAGGTGTTTAAGGCACGGGTGGATGAGGTCTTGAGGGACTTGGTTTAGTGTTTGATAGGAATGGTTGGACTAGAAGATCCGATGGGTCCCTTCCAACCTGGTTGTTCTATAATTCTATGATTCTATGATAATATTTCGTCTTAGCCTATATCCTGACTACTTATGCATACCCATTTTGCTTTATCTAAAGCCATCCTCTTATTTAGAAAGACGCTGGGTAAAAGAATCAAAAAGGCTTGTGTCGCTGTGACCAGTAATTCCTCCTGCCCTTTGTACAAGTACCTTAATTATGTCTTTGATACATCTCCACACACAATTTATTCTGACAATTCTCTGCAGACTTAATCTGCCTTAACGAGTTAATGGTTGTTGACTTTCATTTAAGACACTTACTGTTTTCAGTTTCTGTATTACACGTCTGGCATGCTGTGAGAGAGCTGTCAGCGGCTGCTCTCGGCTGGCGAAATGGTAACTAATGTGTGAAACACCAAAGTAAGTCTCTGAGAAGTCTCTCTGCTATTGTCATCTCTCAGTGCCATCACTGTTTCTGAATTCTGGTTGGATCTCTGCTAGTTAACGTGGTGTCTCTCTGGCTCCCGTTTTACAGAGTGGTTGACCTAATGTGAAACTGAACTGGGAACAGAAGTGCAGTCTCTTTCTTCCAAGCTTGCCAGTCTCTGTGCTCAAATTCAGGTCCAGAGTGTACACTGGACATAGACTTTGGCAACATCTACCATCCACTGCCACTGAACAGCAGCAAATTTCACAGCTTTGCTTATGACTCAGTGCTGTATTAAATTATCCTGCATTACTTGCATTTTACTTATACACAGACTGAGGCAAAAGAGAATCAAAGATCCCTGGAGAAAAGCTGTATTTAACAGAGGCACAAAGAAAAAACAATTTTATACTTTTCCCCTGGAGTTTTTGTTCAGTTGTGATGTTTTCTCAGCCTTAGTTACAATAGAACAAATGAAGTGTGTGATCAAATCTGCCAGATACATCAAACTTGATAACAACCATCACATGGAGCAGGTATTTGTAACCTGGAATGAATTACGGCTTCCATGTAATAGCCAATACAATCAGCTGCTGTAGAAATACTACAGGCAACAGTTGCTGCATGAAGAACCCAGTTCATGTAAACTCCATTCCTTTTATCTGCAAGCACTGAATGAGCTGTTTCTGCAGTGTTTGGATTTGGTTTTTTTTTCCTATTGGAAGTTTTCTGCTACAAAGTCACGCTGAACTTGACATCTTCCACCAGTGACATTTTAACTAGCTTCTAGAATTTGATTGTACAGCCTTTCCGAGACTGTTGCTCATAAAGGTACAGATAAGGCAACTATTCTAGAAATTATCTTGTCACTCCTTAGCCGAACTCCCATTTGGTATTTTACATCCGTGATATATTTATCCTTTCCCTAGGAAGGTGCACATTAAATAGGAGCAGCCAAGAAGCTGGACAAGCCCTCCAGATAGGTTGTGACATCTTTTTTTCTTCCTGTCCGCTAACCATTATTATGTCTGTATTTTTGTCACAGAAATCCCTCCTGAGATTTAATATAAGTGAAAAAAGATGTTAATAGAAGCCCATAGACGACATTGAGGAATATGTCTAAAACTTTCTGTCCTAGGTGAAGTGAAGAGGGTGCTAAGCAGGACGGTAGCACTAAATTTTCAGAGGGCAGACTTTGAACTGTTCAGAAGGCTGGTTGGCAAAGTCTCCTGGGAGACAGCACTTGAGGGCAAGGGAGCCCACGAGGGCTGGGAGTTCCTCAAAAAGGAGATCCTGGCAGCTCAGGAGAAAACCATCCCCGTGTTCTGGAAAAAGGGCCGGCAGGGGAAAAAACCAGCTTGGTTGAGTAGGGAAATCTTGAGTCAAATTAGAAAAAAAAGGAAGATTTATAGGCTCTGGAAGGGGGGACAGGCCTCTTGGGGGGACTTCAGAAGGGAAGCGAGGCTATGTAGGGAAAAAATCAGAGGGGCTAAGGCCGAGCTAGAGGTCAGATTAGCTAAGTCAGCAAAAGACAATAAAAAATCTTTTTATAAGTATATTAACAGTAAAAGGAGGACTAGGGAGACCATACAGTCCCTTTTGGACTCAGAGGGAACAGCAGTGACAGGGGACGACGAGAAGGCTGAGGTACTTAATGCCTTCTTTGCCTCAGTCTTTAATTGTAAAGAAAGCTGTTCCCTCTGTGTAGATACCCGGGAAACAGAGGAGAAATATGAGGCTCCCATAGTCCAAGAGGAGGTGGTCAGAGCCCTGCTTGGCCAGCTGGACACCCACAAGTCCATGGGGCCAGATGGGTTACATCCTAGGGTTTTGAGGGAGCTGGCGGATGTATTGGCCAAACCCCTTTCCATCATCTTCCAGCAGTCCTGGAAGACTGGGGAGGTACCTCTGGACTGGAGACTGGCTGATGTAGTTCCCATTTACAAGAAGGGTAGCAGGGAGGATCCGGGGAACTACAGGCCAGTCAGTCTGACCTCAGTGCCAGGGAAAGTCATGGAACAGGTGATCTTGAGTGCTATCATGAAGCACTTACAAGAGAACCGGGTGATCAGGCCCAGTCAACATGGGTTTACCAGAGGCAGGTCCTGCCAAACCAACCTGATCGCCTTCTATGACAAAGTCACTTGGCTGCTGGATGAGGGAAAGGCTGTGGATGTGGTCTTTCTGGACTTCAGTAAAGCCTTTGACACGGTTTCTCACAGCATTCTGCTACGGAAACTGTCAGCCTCTGGCCTGGACAGACACACACTCTCCTGGGTAGAAAACTGGCTGGATGGCCGGGCCCAGAGAGTGGTGGGAAATGGTGTTAAGTCCAGCTGGAGGCCAGTGACAAGTGGTGTCCCCCAGGGCTCAGTGCTGGGTCCAATCCTGTTCAATGTCTTCATCAATGACCTGGATGAGGGCATTGAGGGTACCCTTAGCAAGTTTGCAGATGACACAAAGCTGTGTGCAAGTGTCGATCTGCTGGAGGGTAGGGAGGCTCTGCAAAGGGACCTAAACAGGCTGGACCACTGGGCAGTGTCCAACGGCATGAGGTTTAACACGGCCAAATGCTGGGTCTTGCACTTGGGGCACAACAACCCTAAGCAAAGCTAGACTGGGAGAAGCCTGGCTGGAAAACTGCCAGGAGGAGAGGGACCTGGGGGTGTTGGTCGACAGCCGACTGAACGTGAGCCAGTAGTGTGCCCAGGTGGCCAAGAAGGCCAATGGCATCCTGGCTTGGATCAGAAACGGTGTGACCAGCAGGTCCAGGGAGGTGATTCTCCCTCTGTATTCAGCACTGGTGAGGCCGCTCCTTGAATCCTGTGTCCAGTTCTGGGCCCCTCAGCACAAGAAGGATGTTGAGCCTCTGGAGCAAGTCCAGAGAAGAGCGACGAGGCTGGTGAAGGGGCTGGAGAACAGACCCTATGAGGAGCGGCTGAGAGAGCTGGGGTTGTTCAGCCTGGAGAAGAGGAGGCTGAGAGGAGACCTCATTACTCTCTACAAGTACCTGAAAGGAGGTTGTGGAGAGGAGGGATCTGGCCTCTTCTCCCAAGTGACAGGGGACAGGACGAGAGGGAATGGCCTCAAGCTCCGCCAGGGGAGATTTAGGCTGGAGATTAGGAGGAGGTTTTTCACACAGAGGGTCATTGGGCATTGGAACAGGCTGCCTAGGGAGGTGGTTGATTCCCCTTCCCTGGAGGTGTTTTAGACACGGGTGGATGAGGTATTGAGGGACTTGGTTTAGTGTTAGATAGGAATGGTTGGACTAGAAGATCCGATGGGTCCCTTCCAACCTGGTTGTTCTGTGATTCTGTGATTCTGTGAACTTGACTATCCCACTCCTACCCTTCTAACCATGTCCCAGGTTTTTCATTCATCTTTCCAAATTCTTTTGTCTTATAAGCATTTGGGATCAAGGAGTATAATTTTTCTTTTTTAAGATGTTATTTCAAGCACTTAGCATGCGTGGCTTAACCAGGTTGAGAACAGCAGGCACTATTACAATGCAAAGTAATGACACTGTAATGACACTCTGAAAAAAAACAGCTATGGTTTATGGTGATTAATTTAACCTGGCTCTTGACATAAATTATAACAGTCTTTTTACCTACTCATTACAGAAGAAAGCATTAGATAGCACTTAAAATGGCATGTATCTCCTTGGGTGCCTTTGCAGAGGGAAGCGTTTGTAGCTCTGCGTGAAACTACAGCTGAAAAATCCCCAACGGGATGTGTCCCTCTGGCAGCTTATACTTTTCAGTACCAGCATAAACCAGGAAACCAGAAGACCATAAGGACTTGGGTGTGAATTCACACTAGAGGCGCTACTGCTACATATGAAACCTAAGCCACATATGAGCCGTTGCTAATTATTGTTTTAAAACTTACAGGCTGGTAGTTGTTTTTATGAACTGCGTATCTGATCACATTGCAAAGAAAGTACAAGGAGTATCAGAAGCCTTATCTCATCACAGAAAGAAAACACATATTGCTCTTTATCTGTGCTTATCGCTCCAGCATGCCCACAGGCAGCCTGACTCTACCACTCTTGCAGTGTTTCTTCTGTGGGTATCCCAGCTGGTATCATTACTCAGATAAGAGGCATTCCAGAAACGCCTCTTCTTCCCTTTAGCACCACAAGGAGCCAGGGAATTGCCAGTGGCAGCTCTCTAGTATTACTGCACTTGAACCCTGGCAAGCCCCAAATGTGATTATTTGGCATAAACAAATGCTTCAATATTTCAGACTTCGAGGGCCACACAATACATTTTTGTATCACATCACATGAGGATGTGGTGAAATCCCTCAGAATAATTACAGGCAGACTTTTGGCATCACCTCAAGCCATAAGTCTATTCAGTGTGAGGAGACAGACTCTTTTATATGTATCTATGCTCTTTGAAAATATCAGGACAATATAGAAATAAATAATGCAGGAATTGCTGAATGTTCATAGAATCATAGAATCACCAGGTTGGAAGAGACCCATCGGATCATCAAGTCCAACCATTCCTATCAAACATTAAACCATGTCCCTCAGCACCTCGTCTACCCGAGCCTTAAACACCTCCAGGGAAGGTGAAAGAGTCTGTCTTCATAAGCTGCCTGCCATATCTTGGCAGAGCTGAGCACTGCTTTAAACTTCATGTGGGTTTGCCTTTAAACTTCCAGTTGTATTGTGGTTGGTTGTTACTTTCTGATGCACATCTGTCTTCACACCATCTACAGAAATATTACTGTGAGTCTTCACAAATATTTGACCTATTTTAATAAACTGCCTGGTATTTTTGTTTGAATCTAGATGAAATAAAGAGCAAATAAGCAAGAACGGTGCGAAGCATTTGCAAAGAAGGACCATGAGATTGTGACAATGCTGGCCTCCTGTATTTTTACAGGCAGTGACTTATCATATATTGTTAGTTCTCTGTGTCTCGTTTTCCTAAACAGCAACATTGTGATTATATGATAATACCTACCAGGAGAAAAAAGCACACATAAAATAGAATTCCAAGAATGCGTGCAGTTTATCTGCATTAGTCCAAATTTTATATATAAAATATCTAGTTTAAAAGGTGACCAGATCACAGTCAAAATACTTAGCATTTCAAGAAGAAAGTCAGATTTGAGGCTACTTTCCCATAAGGAAACAAACATTCTGAAAATGGCATCCTTTAAAAAGAAGAGTTAACTTCTGAATCGGATTTTCTGAATATGCCTGGTTTGTTCTCAGGGTTTTTAAGTAGAGGATCAATATTATACTGCATACTAAGGAAGAGCAGTTTTCTGTAAAAAAACAATTCCTGCATAATGTAGGGCAGCCATGGTTCACACTGTTTAGAGAAGATGTTTCTGTTACATCTCTTCCAGCCTTAAAAGCTATTAATGCATGAGTTTGCTGAGATAAAAATTAAAAAAAAAAATAACATTGCAATTTATTGTGCTTCCTTTAACACATTTAATTGTTCCTTTCCTTTGTAAACAGTCTCCCTTTAAATTTTTAGCTCTCTAAGAACTTTTCAACTGCAGATACAATATTTTCCTCACAAGTTATATAGATATGAGGTAGAGAAGATTTGTCAGGATCCCCTCAAGCTTGCCTTTATTGTATGTACCTTCCTTTTGCCTCAACACAGGAAATTTCTGAGTTAAGTAGGTTTTTTTTTTCTCTATTTGAGATTCTCTCCTCAAAGTTACTGCAATGATGCCTTCGTTCATATTCTCATCTTAACCAGAGGCTTACTTTCTTTTGCACTGAGCCTCTCAGACAAACAGGATATATATCAGGTAAGTAATATGAGAAAGGACTGAACACTTAGTGAGTCTGATAACTGTTTCTGTAAACATAAATTAAGGAAAAAAAAATCCTAGTGCCAGACCCTTAATTTATTTCTGGAGGGTTTGGGGGTTTTTTTGGACAGAAAGCAATGGAGATTCATTAAAGAATCTTTAATAACAGAGCATCTACTATCTTCTGTGTGAGCCCTGTTGCAGTGAGGATTTTCAGCAGATGACAGCTGCTACCCCTGTAGCAGTCCCAGAGGGCTCTCAGTGACTCCTCACCCTCTCAGCATAGTAGGGAGGCAGGTGAAAGCAGCTCCTCCAGCTCCAACTAGGACCTGTGCTGCAATGGGGCAACAAGGACCACTTCCCCATTGACTCTGGACTGCCCCTGGGTGACCCTTAAGGACCAAGGAAATGGAGTTCCTGCTGCTTCCTGCTAGACTCTGATGCCATTGTGAAAATTGTCTCATTACCTCTAATGACTGGTTTGAAACCAGTTAGAAAGGAATCCAATCAATATCTAAAATGAATATCAGCCTCCTGCCAAGCAAGAATATCCTGCTGTTTATTTTGTTTCCACTTATATAAAAAAAAAAAAAAAATTTTCTAACAAAGTTTGACAAGTGTTTATCCACTATATCTCTTTGGGCTTTGTGCTGATTAAAAATCATACAGCCAAAGACTCTGGTCTTTCTTGTTCCCACTCTCTTATTCCTCATCTCTGCTTCTGCCATCATCCCTCTCGTTACATCCAGCCACTTCCCACTCCTCAGTCAAATCTACCTTGCAGGCTCACAGGAATCATCCAGTGCCAAGTCAGACTCAGGTTCTTCTACCTTGATACAGCAGGGTCCAATAAGACTCTAGCAGCAGCTGAGAGCTGACCTGAAAAGAAACAAAGGGCTTGGGGAGTAAGAAAGGAACCTGTAAAAATGATGCCTCCAGTACTACTTTAAAATGAAAGATAAAATTGGATAATAAGCTGTGCAGAAATCACAGGAGGGTTGGAGGACTCAAAACATCAAGTGCAAACTTACACTGATTCCCAGGAGTGGCAGCAATGGCTGGAAGTTAAAAAAAAAAAAAAAGAAAGATGGCAAGACTACTACTAAACTTTTTGTATTAGAATAAAATTATTAACCTCAAAATATTTTGGCATACTGGCCAAATAGACCTACAAAAACTAAAGCATCAAACTTACCTAAGTAGAAGTGGCTGTTGCAGATGAAGCCACATAACTGAGTGAGGTATCAGCAGATCATCTAGAAGCCAGACTAAATATTATTTAAGGTAGCTACGGGTTTAACAGAGCTTAGGACAATGTGAGATGCCTCCTGTGCAGACTTGAGGCTTTGCAGAGGCAGGGGAAGGTAGTGAGTCCTGTTAAATATTGGTGGTGGGTTCTGTCTGTGCAGTAAAAGGCAAGAACACATTTTCTGCATGTACATGGGATGATCAATGTAAAAATCAGTAATTATGGAATCTTGCAAAAGGGCTTCTATAAATTAATAATGATAAAATATGTACTAATCTATTGGATGTAGTAATGTGAGCATGATATAAACAGATGACTGGTGTCATCTGTTACACGGGCTGTGAATCAATGTTCTAGTGGGTACAAAATAGTAAAGGGAATCTGGATTTTTGTCTAATTTCAAAGAACTCATTAGTATATAGACCTTTTATTTTCAGAGTTTTTATGTCTGCCTGTGAGAAGGCCATATCCATCCCAAACATCTGATCTTTTCCTCTGGGTGTTTAGAGTGATCACTGTTTTCTCCTCTATTTTGTAAGATTTTTAACTCCTTGCCCTTCTGAATTTAGATAGCGATTCAAACAGTCTGAGCTTAGGCCCATGGTGATAAGGCAGCCATCTGTTTAAAATGTGGAAGTCCAATAAATCTCATTTTCAGCCATTGACTCAAAATACCCTTTAGCTTTAGCTCCTTCCATTCTATTGATTTGTTTTATTAATGATTTTTAATTTATGCTATTTTTATCTCAGATTATGTAGGAAAATAGAAAGCTTAGAGGTTGTAAGGTGAAATCAGAAAAAAAAAGACAGAAAACACATACTGAGATGCAAGATTTCCAAAAATATCAAAGGCATGCAAATAAGTAATTTTTTCCCCTGGAAGAATTGAGAATACACAGTAAGTGTTAAAGGAAATAGTTACAAAGTAGATGTAGCTTGTTTACACTCCAATACCAAGTAACAGACAGAACAGTAGAGGTAGAACTACACTGCTCTAACAAATCCTTCCTAGAGATTTGCTCTTCCTTCCCACCCTCTGATTAATCCTTATGTCTCAAACCTCCTGTAAGGTTTTGAGGGTCCCTTTTCCCCCCTTATTTTCAGTGGGAGTTCCCAGGAGTATGCAACTTGCAGATTCAGTCACCAAATGCATTCACTCCTTTTGCTGACTGCTGGAACCTCTAACTGCAATAAGTCACATTGTAATATATTTTTCTAGTGAGCGGCATTTGTTTTTTTGGACAAAGAGCCATGTAAGTTCTCTCAAAGACAGAGAGGAAGGGGAAGACTTTTCTTCACTTTCTCCCCTCCCTTCTCCAGCGTGACACCATTCCTCCCATCCTCCAGCTCTCCTGCAGCCAACTGCCCTTTAATTTCATGGCAACTCGCCCTGAGAAAATTGTCCTTTTCCCATGGTAGAGGAAAGCTATGGCCTCCCATTCATCTAAGGAGATCCAGAAGAGTGAGAAACACTCCTGACTCGTCCTTCCAAAAGTATATTGTTTACATTCACCTTTCTCCACTTTGCAGTGGAGCATAGAACTTCATCTCTGCCTCAGCAGGTGGGTCATTGTCAGACCCTGATTTCCTTAATCCCCTTGATGGCAGTAGTTAATATGCCAGCTAAAACCACAACTAGAGCACTTGTTACTGAATTTCCTTTGCCCACAGCAGGCTGATACGGAAGCTCATACCTGTGCACAGATTAAATTTCAGTGACGTTTCCTGACTAATTTCACAGACAGAATCACAGAACAACCAGGTTGGAAGGGACCCATCAGATCTTCTAGTCCAACCATTCCTATCAAACACTAAACCAAGTCCCTCAAGACCTCATCCACCCGTGCCTTAAACACCTCCAGGGAAGGTGAATCAACCACCTCCCTGGGCAGCCTATTCCAATGCCCAATGACCCTTTCTGTGAAAAACTTCCTCCTAATCTCTAGCCTAAATCTCCCCTGGTGGAGCTTGAGGCCATTCCCTCTTGTCCTGTCCCCTTTCACTTGGGAGAAGAGGCCAAATCCCTCCTCTCTACAACCTCCCTTCAGGTAGTTGTAGAGAGTAATGAGGTCTCCTCTCAGCCTCCTCTTCTCCAGGCTAAACAACCCCAGCTCTCTCAGCCGCTCCTCATAGGGTCTGTTCTCCAGCCCCCTCACCAGATTTGTTGCTCTTCTCTGGACTTGCTCCAGAGCCTCAACATCCTTCTTGTGCTGAGGGGCCCAGAACTGAACACAGGATTCAAGGAGCGGCCTCACCAGTGCTGAATACAGAGGGAGAATCACCTCCCTGGACCTGCTGGCCACACCATTTCTGATCCAAGCCAGGATGCCATTGGCCTTCTTGGTCACCTGGGCACACTGTTGGCTCATGTTCAGTCGGCTGTCGACCAACACCCCCAGGTCCCTCTCCTCCTGGCAGTTTTCCAGCCAGGCTTCTCCCAGTCTGTAGCTCTGCATAGGGTAAGTAATTTCAAGTAAGGACTTGAGTGCTTTATAACTGAGGTAAGTAGAATGGTCTCGGTTCATTGTGACTAGTATTTCCCTTCAGTGACTGCTTCAACATGGACTTTACAGTGTTCTCCAAAGCAGGAATCTGTGGACCTGGTCTTGTTTTGGAGGCACGTTCTTGCACCAGCCTTTCTCTCCTATAGCAAAACATCCATGAGACTGAAAAGTGTTTAAGAGGAGTCTGCCTGTGCAGGAAATACTTGAAATGGTTTTAGGCAGAGGAAGAGGTTGGACCAGACCCCCACTCCTGTGTAGCTGCACTAACGAGGCTCTTACATGGCAATTCCACCCACAGCATGAAAACAAGCAAAGAACACCTTTCAGTAATTTAAAAGGAGGCGAAAAAAGCCTCCAGGGGAGACTGTGGGCTGCATAGCTTACATAGAAGAAATTTCTGCAGCTTTCATTCAGGCAATTACATGCTAGCGAGCAAAGGGCTTTTGGACTCAAGCTTCCTCATTCTGGCTCCCTGATTCCTAAGCTAATTGGTCTGGTCTTTATTTAAAGGGACACAAGTACCAACTCAGGGCTCTCTATTGCTTGGCAAGGGCAGGTATATAAGAGTTGCTATGTAATAACTGAGCCATTTGCAAAGGCACTAGCAGTTCCTACACGTGTAGAGCCAGCTCCTGAGCAGAAGGGTGCATCCCTTCCTGAGAAAGGAAGAAGGGAAAGTGTGGAGAAACTGCAGCACCAAGCAATGACTAGAGCTGGCTTGCTTTAGCACTAGCTGGGTGACAACACTACGCTGCTCCAGTGTGATAATAAGGCACAATCCAGGGTTGGAGGCAGCTCCAGTGTCAATACAGTTTAACTTCCTTCTAGTCTTGCAGGTAATTGCTACAAAAGTAAAAAGCACATATGCCATAACAACTGCCACAAGTTTGCCATTATTTGATTTGCAGACTGCAGAAGTCTCCCCTGTCCTTTCCTACACAGTGTTTCTGTTTCTTTTTGAAATTGGTTTTGTCACCAGTGACAGATTGCAAACTACCTTTCCTTTAGGAAGTTGACTGCATTAGGCTCTGCATCCATTACTGTCATTTAACACACTGGAAGAAACGTAGAAACAACTGCTGCTTCTACACAGCACACTACAAACTTCCTAGGAAAAAATCAGATGTGATGTTTTGACAGCAAACACTGGTTAACATGCAAGGCTTCTGAAATTAGCCACTGGAGTCAGCAGACAAACTACAAATAGTTGCCTGCTTTCTCAAAACTTTGAATAATTTAAGTTCACAAATTTGCCTTCACTAATTGTCAGAGAGAATTAAAATGAGTTTGTGTGTTTTGAGAGGAGAAAAAAAATATATTCCACCTGAGACAGGCAAAACTGCCGTGACTGAAGTTGAAACACTGTGGTGGGACAGCTTCCTAGGATTACACAGTAGCTCAGGGCAGGAATATTCAGCCCCGTTCTTTTCCAGAGGCACAGACCCTTCAGGAGCTTGTGGCACATGCAGCTTCACACACACAGGACATAAATTTGCTTTCCTTGGTCACTTTGGAAGTAGCTCCTGGAGCACGTGCTTTGGAAACTACATATTTAGACCTTTCAGGAGAAAGGAAAGGACTCTCTCACTTTGTGGTTACTGGAAATGAGGAGGCGTTATAAAAAGATACATTCTGTCACGTAAAAGTTAAATATAGACTACAGTAGGTAGATGTCTAACCTCAATGCCTGACATGAAAGGGCAGAAAGGGCTGTGGGGCTGAAAGCTCCTGTACCCAGCTGTGCAGAGCTTCAGCTTATTCCTCCTGCGTGGCCATTGCTCTTTTAATGAAGTCAGCGTTCATAGAGATACCAAGTTGGGTCACTGAACTCAAATCATTCCTTAAGCAATTCTGTCCAGTAATATTAAGGAAGACTTCAAGTGATTCTGAATCATCGATACACCTGATGATCTTCTGTTCATTATTTTCAGTACATTATTGGTTGCATCTTTTGCTCATTTGCTTGAATGGAGTTGAATTGCATTCAGGAGCTAAAAGTTTGTACCCTCTAGAGAAGAGGAGGCTTAGAGGAGACCTCATTACTCTCTACAACTACCTGAAAGGAGGTTGTAGAGAGGAGGGAGCTGGGTTCTTCTCCCAAGTGACAGGGAACAGGACAAGGGGCAATGGCCTCAAGCTCTGCCAGGGGAGATTTAGGCTAGACATTAGGGGGAAGGTTTTCACAGAAAGGGTTGGGCATTGGAATAGGCTGCCCAGGGAGATGGTTGAGTCACCTTCCCTGGAGGTGTTTAAGGCACGGGTGGATGAGGTCCTGAGGGACATGGTTTAGTGTTTGATAGGAATGGTTGGACTCGATCATCCAATGGGTCTCTTCCAACCTGGTGATTCTATGATTCTCTGACAGTTAGTCTGGAGGCATCTCCTGGCCTCAAGGAGATTAATTTCAGAACCTTAATCACTGTGAACATTCGTTGGTTTTTCCAGTGGTCAGACAACATCCCAAAGGTAAGACGTTGAATCTGAACTATTACCTGTCCCATTATTTTCTTCAGGCAACAATGAGTGCAGAGACAGCATGTAGGTGTTCTTCACAAGTGCAGGCTTTTTTGGGGGTGGAGGGAGGAGCACTGAAAGTTTGTACCACCAGCCAAGCTCCTTTTAGAGCCAACTATTTTTATATTTTGTAGTTAATTACCAGGGAATAAATTCTTGTCCCTCTGATCGCATCCAATATATTTTCTTAAAAGAAATAATTTGGGGCATTTTGAGAGTGCTTTTAACAAATATTTGCACTTTTGCTCACATCAGTAAGTCAAGCACATGTGTTGTTATCTTCTGGTGGTTCTTTTTCCTTCAGCAGTCTCATGAAGCCCTCTTTTCATTTTTGTGAAGACACATCAGACAGTCTTTCCAACTTACTTGAGTGTAATTCAATTTAATGCAGGTCATGCAATCTAAGAGAGCACACAAGGCTGAGTAGCTGCATTTGCTGTTCTGCCTAACACTGACAGGGCCTCTTAAGATAAGGGAATTGAAAATTTCTTATGCTATTCATGCTTTTTCGTTACAAAAGTAGTTTATTCCAGCCTCAGAAGTTTGCCACCCACAACTTCTGTGTTAGCACTTAGTTTTTTGAAGTGTCGGGGGTGGAGGGAGCAAAGTGTAGCTGCAGATGCACTTGATAAAACTGCCTGTTGAATGGCAAAACCAGTCTGACACAATGCTGTAGTAACAATCCGCTGTCTTTGCTGGCCAGTTTACAGAAAAATAATGAAATTAAGTTCCTGGTCCAGCATAGTGTCTTAATTTATCAATACGACTTTCCTTGCTGCCTTGGGGCAATTCGGCAAAAGTATTTTTGAGTTTCAAAACCACTAAATCTACTTATCAGCCTAATCTATTGATCTTTCTCAAAAGCCTTTTTGTATAAATGGTGTTCAGCTATCTCTTCAAATTCAAAGAGGCTTATCTTACCCTAATCAGGGTTTCCATATGTATAACTTAGCAAGTACATTATACTAAGGGATTAATTAACCAACAAACATAAAGCAGTAAGTTCTTTTCTCTAGAGAGCTCAATGAATGCATCTCGAGTTTTGGACAAGAAGGTTAATGATACCTTTTTTTTCTGTACTTGAAGGCATATTTGTTTATAGGACTGTTTGTTTATGAAGAAAGGAGTATTAGGAGAAAGACTACATTAAAAAAGCAAAAGGATATTTTTCTACTTTTTTTCCTGCATGTTAACTTCCCAATGTTTTGTTTTGTTTTTTTTTTTTTTTCTTTTCTTTTCCATGTCTATGTTCTTCATCTCACATTGATAAGTACCCTCCTACGCTGAAGAGTTCTGTTTTGGATTCCATGTCCTTAAGCAAGAGATTGAACCTCTGGAGCGCAGAAGTGCCCTGTGTGTAGGAGCAGTGATTGCCCAAATTCTGTTTCAGGTACAGAAAGTTATAAGTCAAATAGAGATGTCAAAAGCTAGATAGAAACTCTGTTTGCATTTGACTCCGAAACCCTTATTTTATAGGCTATTTTCTTGGACTAGGCAGGCAAACTGTTCAATGATTCAGTAGGCTTTCGTTAAAAAATATTTGGAAGAGTTGATGTTACATTAACCATTACAAACAATATTACTGCAGTCTTCCTGCTGCTTCCCTCTCCTTTTCCCTTGTCACATCTTAGTCCTATTTAGCTCACGGGGTCTGAGTGAATACATGTTTGAGAGTGCCAAAATATCACGAGTGCCTTTTCTGCTTTGACTTAGGTTTGGCACAATATAAAAAGTGAAGGATAATACTAGCTCCCAACTCCTTTCAAGCACTGGGTAGGTGCATCCTCTCATCTTCCATGGGCAGTTATGATCAATTTATAATTAGGCTCATCTACTTCACTGTAGGATTCTATACAATCTTACAGTTGACATAAAAAAGATACTTCTTTAATATTCTCAGAAACCTCATCTTTCTCTCCCTGGGCTATTTCATTAATGTATTACCCTTATGTTTTACAAGATAGATTACACATTCATGTTTATAGAAGTTGTTGGAATCACCTGCAGCGGGGACTCGAAGGACACTGTGATTGTCATGTGAAGGTCTAACTTACATGCTGAAGTCTTAAGACTGGTAAAAATTCCAGTGCAAAGCTAGGCCCTCGCAAGGAAATTAATTCTCCAGAGTTACCTTGGAAGTCATTTACACACTTGTTAAGCCCATAATTCAAACATCAAGGCTAGCACTATCCTGCTCATGATTTCCATCACTCACGCTTGGGTCAACCTTAGCAGTGAGCCAGCTGTGCCAGCTGTGATGACAAAAGCATTAAGTGGTATGCTGTGGGTTTTGAGATCCTTGAATGAAATACACTAAACTACTCAAATGTAGTGGCAGTAATGTGACATATACCATAGGTATATGGTAATTAGCTTTTGGCAAGAGGAAAAGATACTGTGCACTGTCATGCAAGAATCCCAGGTGAACTTTGCAGGATGCGACAGCACCTGCATGCCATTGTTTTCTCACTATGTATCTGTTTGCAGCAATTGTTTATAGGATGTTTTACTGAAAACTTCTTCCTGCTTCCAACAAATATTCATTTGCATTCACATGGGGCCACACTCTGCCAATGCTACTAACTGGATGCTGAATAGCATCTTCCATTTCCAATCAGAACTAATGCTCAAAGAAAGCGAAGGAATTTGAATGCAAACCCATAGTTACCCAGAGGGAAAGAGGAAAATTTTTTTAGTATCTCTCTGCAGTTTTGACTTCACTGAAATGCACAGGGTATTATACATGTAACTTCCATTACCTGTGCAGGGAAAGTCTTGCTGCTTTCCAATAATTGTGTTATTCTGCTAGGAGAGCTTTGAAAACATGACTGTGTTTGTAAGCTTTTTAGTCAAAGGTTTTCTCTGACTTTGCCCCAGGTCACTTTGAGTTTAATTTGGAAACATTTCCAACTCAAAACTAATAAGGATACATGTCTGGTATGAGACAATTCTGTAGAGAAACACCAAGCTACCTTCACAAAAGAGCTGTAGGGTATGGTTTTATGCCTTGTAGACATGCCTCAAGCTGTGCAATATTTTCATGGTGCCTGCATATTGCAAAGATTGCACGTATTATCATCCAGTTTGCAGTTCAAGAGCTTTTCATGTTAGTGAGAGGACAAGATAAAGTCTGCTAGACAGTTGTGTTAATGGAAATACTTCACTTTTAAGTCTTAATTCATGGTAAGATGGTGTGCTAGGGCCATTCCAAAAATAACTTGTTCTCACTGCCTATGGACAGGAAGGCAGAATTTAAACCCTAAATCACCAAGTCTCTTTAAAAATCAATCATATACTAATCCCATTGAGCAGTTTGCTATGGCTGGAGACATGCTTCTTAATACAGAGACATGAGAAAATACCTTGACATCTGCCCAGGGCTGAACTCAAAAGTTCATGTACAACAGCAGGCTCAGTTAAATGCTCAATTACTGTGAATACCCTGAAAATGTGGCGTTTCCAGTGATCAGACATGCAGGTCTGGTGCACCACACAACCTTGTGCAGACTGATGTTTTGCAAATCAAGCTCTACAAGGCCAGAGGCAAGTCAGGAAAACAAGCGAGGCAAGGGGCAGCCTGGATGACTGCTTGTGAAACCCTTCTGTTGGAAACAGGCTCTGTGCCAGCTTCTCTTTTTCTATGATGTTTTCGTTCATGTTTGGTTCCACTGCCTACCTCTGCCTCTTCTGAAGCTTTTCTTTCCTTCGAACACTGCATTCCTGCTTCGCAGAGAAGGAGAGCCATGGGAGCACCAGCAAAAAAACCCAAACCAAAAAACATTTACTGCTCACACATGCAGAGTTCTGGCCTCTCATTTCATTTTGTTCAGGTTCAACCCCCTTACAAGACCAGTCACTGCTGGCAGCAGTGGGTTTGCAGGTTCCCAATTTCTTTAAGCATTAGAGGTATTATTAGGGCATCACCTACTTCTGCAAAACAAAGAAATTACTCGTAAGACTATTTCACAATTCCAACCTTGTTTCCCTAAAAAAAAAAAAAGGACAGAATTTGTTTTCCTTAAAAGGATAGGATCCCAGCTTGATAATGCCTAAGAAAACTCTGAAACTCTTGCTGAGCTGGTTGAAATACATAAGGCTAAATTAGATTCTCTGCAGGAGGTTACAGAAACCTGAGTCTGGAATACTGACTAGTTGAGAAGCAGTTGAAAAAATGAGATATATAGCCATGTTTCAGTCTAATCCTGCCCATGTGTGCTTCAGGTACCAGTTCAGAGCAAAGTGGCTGCAAAGTGGTTGCATTAGGGTTAGGCTAATGCCGTGTCTTAGGCTACACATCCACGCCAGGAAAATAAGAGGGAATTAGAACATTTCCTAAGCTAAATCCGTCTCTGGAGTGCATCAGACCACCACACTGGCTGTCCCCGAGCCATGTCGCTGGCCAGCCCAGCCAGGACTGCACTTGCCCCTTGCAGTGCCAAAGACTGGGCACCTTCCCAGTCTCTGGCATCAGTTTGTCCACATGAAGCACACAAAGCCTTGCCCAGAGCTGTCTCAAAGCCGAATCTGAGCTTGAGTTTTCCCTTTGTTTTCTCTGGGGGTGTGTGTGTTTTGTGTGTGTGTGTGTGTAATTTAATGCTTCCCAGCTACCACAGTGGAAGATGCACCTTCTGCTCTCAATTCCTGTGGAGCAGTGACAGTGTGCTCTGTTGCTCATGTTTTCATGCATCTGATATTTAAATAAGATTATGCACCTTTCATAGCTGGAAACTAATGTATTTCTTTGAGATGAGAGTGTATTTTGTAGCACATTTTCGGCAGTTGAGTGGAAGATATTGCAGCTGCTGTGGAATGGGTGATAGGTGCAAACCCAAGATCTCACAACAGAGGTAGCGGTCTCAGCAGTGTTTCCCAGCACACTGTGACTATGAACTGACGGCACTAATATCTGCTGCCAGGAAGAGTCCAGTAAATTCATACTACACCTCTGAAATTCCCAAGTGCAGTGTAAACTCCATGCAAAAAAGGGAATTCCTGCTTTTTTTTTTTTTTTCACTTTCAGAGGGAAATCAAAGCACAAAGAATCCAATGAAAGAATCACAAGGGGTGGCTGAATATGCATCTGCCTTTTGCACATTTAAACTCACTATTTAACTCCTCAAATAAATCTTCCAGAAACCACTTAATCCCACAAATATCTGCAGCAAAATAATAACTGAGAATAGGTTCCTCTTAGAGGATTCTAATAAAAACATATCGGTTTTATCATATTCTATTTTATATAGTAGTTTGTAGGAAATTTGGATGGTATTCCCTCCACGTGTCTTCTTGCCAATACAACACAATGACTAGACACATGCCAGTTCTTCAGTTTGTAGTGAGTATGACACAACAAAAATGATTTTGCTTGCATAGGAGAAAATTAAATAGTTCAGAAAAATTTCATTTGGGTCATTCAGGTGTATTTTGTTTTCAACTTTTCATCTCAAATTTGGAATTGAATGAATAAAAATAAAGACAGACTGACAGTTGTTTATTGAAAATTTTGCTTTTTCAATTGAAAAATAGTAATGGGCCACTAATAGGACAGTTTGCATTCCAGCTCAGAAACAGTAACTGGTTTAATTACAGAAATGTACTACTTCTTAAAAAAAGAACGGTGCTTTGCAAGAGAAAGGCAAACTAGTCAATGAAAATGAAAATGTTATCAAAATAAGACCTTTGTCGGTACATTTGGGTCTAAGATACTCTGCTTATTCAGCAGAGTAATACAATGCTGGGAAGTTTGTGAATAGCTCTTTAAAAATAGCAAAAGAGATGAGTCTAACGAAGGGCATGCCTATCATGGGGTTTCTGATTAATACAGTAAGATGGGTGGAACACTGAGCAGCTGATTCACACACAGTGCAGGATCCCTCTCAGGGACAGGGGAGCTTTGTGAAGATGAGGAGAAGACGCTCCTTTGTGTCCACAGCAGAAACCGCTGCTCCAGCAGCACAGGGAATTCGAAGTTGAATCTCAAGACTGAAGGCTGCACACACAAGGCTATGCATACGACTTGCCTGAGGCACAGCTGAGGTTACTTTAACTTGTCTGTACAACAGAAGCTTCTTTAGAAATTTGGTGGTGAGGTACGTAGACAACCAAACTGCTCAAATCCTATAATAGATCTATCACAACTACAGAGAGTCAGAAGCTCTACTTTAGGTGTATTAAACCAATGGTCTTCCTCTCTGGGTCTGGTGAGGGAGAGGCTCATTCTCATCTTGTTTCATTGACAGGAGCTTCTGAAGGCAGAACAGTGCCAGCTGGTGTAAACCATGGCTGTGTGTCTGCAGGGGTGGTTTCAAATAATTTTCCTTTCTGGTGAACAAATGAAAAAATGACCTAATAATCCACTTCAGTATCTTTAACTATGTAGTTCCTGTATGTTCTGCCCCTCCAGGTGGTCTAGTTTCTTTGTAAAATGAAGTCATAGATATGAAGGTCACACAGACAACTGATCATAGTTTTTTTCGTCTGTGGCATCATTTCTTTACCATGGGCAGCCCTAAGAGAATAAATTGAGAGATCATAATCTCTGTTTCTCTGCTGACACTAATATCACCCTGCACTGGAAAGGCCATTTGAGAAATCTTAAACTCAAAGAAAAAACCTAATCCTCCATGTAAGCCACTGTCACTTGGACAGTTTTGTTACACAAACCATAAAACTCATGGAAAGCCAGAGCAGAATTCAGACTGACTGTAAATATGTACGACTCATTTCTTCTTCTCTGCTAAGTCATCAAAAGAGGAACACACAGACACGCGAAATGATTCATGCCGGAAATCCAGAATATTGCAGAATTTATCCCTTTGCTGTATCAAACTCATTTTAGTTTCATGAGGTTTATTTCCAAGGCAAATATATTTCAAGTGAAGACAGTGCATCCGCGTTTTACCTAGGTTACTTGGGATATAGTGTGAGTGATGTGCCTTGACATGGGCAAGGATTAGAAAATGCAGCATTTAATGAATTCAGGGATTCTGCATTACAAACCTTCAGGCTGCACACATCAGTGCTGCAGGCACCATTTACACAGGAGTCAAGTATAAGTCAATGAAGCATCTCCCTGAAGGGCAGCTGAAATGGAGTCAAAGGATAAGCAGTACAATATCAACTATTCCTTATAAGTAATCACAGAAAAAATAGGCATAACAAAACAAAAAGAAGAGGTAAAATATTTCAGCTAGGTACCTTTTTTGGTTTTTGACTAGCCCTAATAACACCTATTGTTCTAGCAGTCACTCTGCTGTTACTGGCCTGAAAGTCCCCATTGCATTTTTACAGGCTTTGGGCAAAATTCTTGAAACAGAGAGGGAGATCAGAGTAGTTTCTCTTCAGCAATCAGACACTACAGAGCAGCCTGCAGTGGTGGGAACACCCTGTCAGGGCTTCCTGGGGGGGTACAGCACTAGGCAAGGCTATATACCTGGGTGTATACCTGGGTACAGCACTAGGCAAGGCTATATACCTGGGTGTGCCAGGTATGTAGGTGAAACCTGGGAGTCCTTCCCCTGTGAGGTAACCAAAAGTCAAACAACATGAAGCATAACCCATCCTTTTTTAGGCCACAGACATCTTCCTGTCCTCTTAACAGTTTCAGCATGGCAGTGTCTTCTCCTGCATAAAGCTCTCCAAGTGGTCCTGTGTGTCCCACTGGTGGAGGGGCTGACAGGCTTGACCTCTTCTGTAGATCTCATCTGCTGACCCAGTGGGGCAGGAAAAAAAGCGCTGGCATCTAGCATTCTGCTGCTGTCCTCCACAGTCCCCTCTGTGAGCACAGGGTGACCTGACTTTCTGCTGCCTGGAAATGCTGGAAGGTATCTGTCAGTTCAACCATTTCTCTCAGCTTATTAACACCTTCTTTTCCCATTTTGTCTGTTCCAACATCCAAATCTCCCTGTCTGATTAGACTCAGTCCCAGTACGGGTGCAGGCAGCCCAGCTCGTTGCTGCCTGGGCTGGAGAAGGACCAGGGAACATCCAGACACCATGTGAACAGAGCAAGGTGAGGGGATGCTGTCCTGCTTGGACAGGGAAGAGTCACACCATGCAGTCAAGGAGCTTACAGGGCGAGGGATGGAGGAACTAAAGCCTCCTCATCCCCTTTTCCTCCCACCCTGTATGTTCTGGGGAGAGAAACCACTCCCACTCCTGAAGGACACCAAGGTCAGGTTTCATTTGCTGCTTTCTGGGCCTGTGCTTGGTTGTACCCTACTTTAGAAAGCCAGGATCTGTCTGCAAGGCCCTGAAGATCAACAAAAGTAACAAAGACAATAAAACTGCACCTTAAAACTGATATTTTCCAGCATCTGCATCTCATCCTGCAATTCAAGACAGCATTAGTGATAAATTAATAAGCGGCAAGGCATAGATAGTATTTCTTAAGGGTACAGTTTTGTGCGCTGAGTTGAAAGCCAGGGGGCAAGAAGTGGCACTCACCCACATGTACTCAGCAAACCTTGGTGCCAGCTCCCTGCTGCTGGCCTTCCCACTCCCTGCTGGCAAAAAGGGAGCTCTGCACAGGCACATACGCTGCAGTGTTACAGTAAAGGACAAGGAAATGTGAACTTTCACAGCTGTAACTTGCATTTTATTACATTCTGCTCATTTCAGAATGTTGCATCTCTTTGCAATGAAAAAAAGAAATATCAGCCTCCTTTTTTTTTTTTTTTTTTTTTTGTAAGGGGAATTCTGCATTCAGCATTGGGGAAAAAAAGAATGAGAACATAATCAGACACACCTGAATTAGAGAGAAATTAAGCACAAATGAGCAGAAAACAGAATGGGTTTTAAGTAGCATTTTAATCCACTTCTACTCCAAGACTATATCTTTTGAAAGGGTGATTTGACAGCTCTGAAGATAAAAGGCACCACACTTTTTAGAAACAGTACAAAGGCTTTTAAAAGGCTTTCAGGGCCTTTTAATCCTACTTTTGCATTCTGACAACCTTCCTCAATTAAATACTTCCCCAGCATCAAAGATGCCCTTGGGTTGACAGAAGTGGTACTTTGCCTTCCAAGAACCACTCGCTTCCACTTTTGGATGAGTTTCTCAGTGGAGAGAGGGGTGTGAGCAACAGGCTTGGCTTTTGTTTGTTTTGGCTTTTGTAGGCGTCAGAACAATGGGTAGATTTTCCTGTAGATTTTGGCCTCCCCAAACCTTCTACCCTTTGGTGTCTTCTTGGTCAACACTCACTGGTGTTCCTTACCATCAATGCACCTGCACTAGCCACAATCAATTTGATAAATAAAATTCCTAATACTGCCAATACAAAAGTCGTTAATAGTTGTTGGGTTTTGGTTTTTTTTTTCAAAAATGCTTTTGTTTCCCTCTTTTAGCCCCATGGCAAGTTTTGCTGACTGTAGTCTATATTGTATGGTAGGAAAGGCCTGTGACTATGGGAGATACGGGGGGAGAAAACAATGGCTCTTCCATATGGCTTCTTTCTGCTTCAGGCAATGCAGAGAGACTGGACAAATGGGCAGCTGAAGATAAGTTAGAGCAGAAAAGGAAGCCAGATTACAAAAATAAAGGCAGTTTCTCCTTGGAGACGATCTTGCATCTGAAGAAGTGAACTCTCACTTCCTTGTCCTTTGTCTTCTGCTCATTGTTACCAGTGCTGTCACACAGAAGTCAGGAAGGAAACAGAACAAAAGTTTTAGGGAGATAACTTTATTTGCAAATACCTGAGATTGCTAGTAGGAAACACATTTCTCCTCTGCTGAGATATTTCTAAGAGCATCTTCTTCGTATAACATACATGTGAAAGAGAAATCTGAGGAAGGTTGGGTTGGTTCTTCATGGTTATTTCAAAGCAGCAATAGAGACTCATCTCAGAACAGCCATTGAACTAGAATTGACTTCATACAAAGGAGATGCATTTCAGCTTCTGTCAAAGCCAACCCTAAAGCCACAGACTTAAGACTGCTCAAGACTCAATTCCTGCACTTCACTTCAACTACTGTTGTATCTACATGGTTGCAGCCCACCACCAGCTCCCCAATTCCCTCTGCAGGTGTGAGCAGAGAAAGAAGTAGGCTGTGAAAGGGGGAGGCTGAGCTTCAGCATCTGTGTGCAACCCAAATGCACCAGCTGCTGGCAAAACAGTGGAGGAAGATACCCTGCAAAGGTGGAAACCTTTGTAGAATAAAGAAACTACTCACAGCTGTGAGAGAAGCCCAGTTATCTACAGTTCCTTGTGCATTACATCTGCTTGGCAAGAAAATGGTGCTGTATCCCAGTTTTCTATAACCCCTTTCCTACAGAGAACGTGGGGAACTCACAGGAACATCAGTCACTCCCAGGACTGTGCTGCCATAAGGGACCAGGACCCACAAAGGCTGCTGCGGCTAGAGGCTTTGGTCCAGAAGGCAGAGGTTTGTGCAAGCACTACTGCCCATGCTGCTGAAGGGCACTTGCCTCAGAGATAATAAGTGGTCCTCTTAAAAACACAACCCCAAAATTCCTGGTATTTCTAGCTATCCTTGCGGGGGTGTGTGTGTGTGGGGGTGTTATAGGTAGTTTTAGCCTTCAGATTTTAGTAGATGAATTTAAAAAAAAAAAAGAGGTATTTAATGGAAATTTAGATTCTAGATAACTCACACATGGGCTCACAGGGTTCTTTGTTCTCATTGTCAAGGGAAACTGAAATATCTTTACATTAAAAACTAAACAATCAGGCTGTGCCAAGCAGGTTGTAACATGACCATAAACAGAGAGCAGTGCCTTGGTTTACAGGGTAGGTTTTCTTTGCTTTTCAATGGACCCATGTAATTTCACAGTAGCCAAAGACGCTGCTCCACGGCACCATGTAATGCAAATGACAACATGAGCTTGCAGCTCCTCCAATTTTCAGGCAGTGGCATTAGCTGATCTGGAAGATTGAAATGGCAAGCCATGAGTGAAATTAGTATACTGCATAAGAAAAGCATTCAAATCGACTGCAAGTGCCGTGCATGAGTAAGATATCATTCTGTCTCTCCTGCTTAGCAATTAGTTTTCTTTACACTGTATTTATGCTATATTAACTATTTATAAGAGATCGCTTTAAATTCCCTTTGCAGTCACCATGTGTACATCTCATCTGAAGACTCATGGCTATTTGCTGAGGCTCCATAGTCATGAAAACACACTGTGGTTAATTGTTACAGTGAGGCTTTCAAATGAACAGGTAAAAAGCGTTTATTTTAAGTGGTTTACAAAAAAAAGAAAAGTATTTTTTCCTTCTGCCCTCTCTTATTTATGCACAATCCAAGTTAATTTAGGTAAGAGTGCTAACATGTGCTTGAGAAATGAATGCTAAACTGGGGGGAAGCAACTGAATTTTATGTTTCAGAACTGGAAAATTACTTTTTCCCTGCATAAAGAGACAATGTGTGTGCTGTGTCTATGAGGAGCAGTGTGCAGTGTGGTACTGCACCCTGTTGGTCTGCCGCATTATCGAAGCCCAAGTGCATTCTCAGTACAATGCAAGGCAATTTCTTTTATATTAAACTTTTCTTTCAGACTGTCTCCAAATGCAATGTGGAGACAGGTGGGAAAGAAAAAGAAATGTCCTTGCAGAGGCAGTGTGACCTACAAAAGGTGAGGAGAAAAAGCTGAATTAGAAAAGCAAGCTGTGATTGAAGTGTTCTCACTCACTAGCTAGTAGGTGGAAGCAACAGAAAAAATAATGAGCAAGCAGGGAGGAGTAAAGAAAGTTTTCATGCCAGTTGCATGGAAACTAGAGGAATGTTTACAATCATTAGAAAAGGGTGACTCAAAAGTGTCATTCACATGGTTCAGATGTCTACAAAGGAGACAACTCAGAAGAGCCTGAATGACGTTCTGGGAATGCAATGCCAAAACTCAAATTGCAGAGAAGGTGGTGAAGGAAGTGTCTGATTCAGCCTTATGTACTAAATGTATGGCTGCTGAACTCTAGCTCAGAAAGGCCACATCAGAGTGGCCTCTCAGCAAAGGGGGAAGAACAGGCTTCCTGGGAGGGGGCCAAGGAGAAGGACACAAGCACTGAGAGGCTGGCAGTCTGCAGGAGGTGGTGTGATCGTGGGGTCACACTGTCATTGTGAAGCAGATGCCAGGATCAGAGAGATCACATGTCTTATAAAACAAGCCAGGCAGAGAGGTTCCAAGCCAGATCCATGGTTAGGGGATTTCTCTGCAGAGGAACTTTGCCAGCATACCTTGCTTATCATTTGGTCATATGCTCTTACGCCGTTATCACTATTTCATAGCTGAATCAGGAAACAGGGCATACTGATTGGGTAGCCTTTGCCCAAGTAGTCTGTAAAAATAAACTCATCCTGTTGGAGCCACTGATTCAGTGATTGCACAAGACTATAATTTCATGTACACTGTTGGTTTTAACAACTCCTTCCCAATCCAGTCTTACTGGTTATCTGTTTTGTGACACTGCTTGCTCAGTGAAGACATCATTATAGAGATTAGCCAGTGGCTCTTACGTCTTCATTCACTCCCATGCTACCGCCCACCCTCCCCATCAGCAGAGAACTATTATAAATCCTAGGCCTGCCTGGCCTTTACTTTAGTCTAGGCCTGAATGACTTACACTAAGCCTAAATAAGAAAGAAATAAATGCCAAAGACAAGCAGCTGTCTCTAGTTGCTTCTGGGCTAGCACCTTAAAGGAACAGCTTTTAGAATCTTCATCTGGTGAAACCACAGTCTTTTAATAGTTGCTGACAACATTACTTTAAATCTGCTGCATTGTAACAACACCAGGAAGAACTTGGAGATGAAATGGTTATTTTGTTTTCTAAGAGATATGTTTCAGTTAACTCTTTGTCTCATTATTTACTTGGAATATAAACTAGGATGCAGTACAAGCCTAAAATCCAAGGTTCCATCTCTCACATAAATGCATGATTTATGATGACCCACTCTGACTTAGTTCACTCATGAGATTAAATCCAAGATGAACTGCTACAAAGAAAGGAGGAGTGGGGTGGAATGGGATGGGGTGGGATAGAATAAGAGAGTATCTACCACTCAAATGGCATTGATATTGATGTCTGTGCAGAGTTTTCAGGTATCACACAGCAGCTTTTCCCACAGCTGATGTTGTAAAACATTTAGGTACATATTTGGGGTCATTGAGGTTGTAATTATTGGAGCTAGGAGCCTGTTTTAGATTCTGCATTAATAACAGCACTTTTCCCCAGGTTTGCTTTGCTTACGGTTTCAACCTTGTTTTTAACTTACATACACACCAACATCTTCCATGGCTTTTTCTCATGATGATGCTGCTCCTCTAAACCGTGGCCTTTCCTTCCTTTCTCTACCACTGCTTGCTTATAGAATCATAGAATATCTTGAGTTGGAAGGGACCCATATGGAACATTGAGTCCAGTTCCCGTTGCTGCACAGAACGACCCCAGAATTCACATGGTGTATCCTGCCATAAGTGCACAGGGACACTCTGCTGGAGCTCAGATTTTCTTTGTGTGTTGCATCTTGGGTAGGGCTCTTGCTGGTACAACTCTTCTGCTGTAAAAGAATTGGCTGCTGCTCTCTGCACCTTTGAATGCAAAGCAGCCCTCAGACTGAAGAGCTTTACAGAATTTAAGCCAGCCAGGAGGAGTGTTTTATGTCAGTGTCTGTGATCTGCCATTCTCCTAAGGCTGAGAGAGTGTATAAAGGCAGGAACCATGCCTCAAAGACTGTGTGTTTAATTACTAATTACTATAAGAAACATCATTATTTCCTTGCTCTTTTTTTATCTGGTGCTTGCATGTGGCTTCCTGGTAGTAAATAGCTTTACCCCAGCAGCCATTTGTCACACCACAAAAGACAGACCTGCCACCATCTGCATTGAGAGGCGAGGAGGTGACAGCCAAACACTCTCCCCAGTCCTGGCTGCACGCAGCCAGTGACAGTAACTCACTTGGGAGCATATGCAAAGAAAGCAGCCATAGCAATAAGGCCGTAAATATCAGCACAGCTTTCAGTATCAACACATCTATATCTCCAGAGGGGGAAAACAAAATCACTGCAAGGCAGAGCAGCTCATAGCAAGATTAGCTTGTGCTACTGGGTCAGAGGGCACCATAGCCACACAGGATGCAGGAAGGCACGGGATGACCTGCAGCCCAAGAAATAGGCACCTCAACAGACCACTTGCCAAAGTAGCACTGACTGAAGGCTACTGGATGCTGTAGGGCTGGCTGTGTGCTGGAAATGGAGACAGACAGACATAGGAAAAGAGCTTATAGCAGAGCAGCCATACAACATGGGTTCCCCTGTGTACCACCATAGGCTGCTGAAGTCTCACACTAGCCTGATACAAACCTACACCACACAACACCTCTTCCAGCTCCCAAGGCCATGGTCTGTTGGGTTAGTCAATTTGCAAAGTGACAGAGACACCATGCCAGAATCCTCCTCCTTCAGTAGGCACCAGTTGGTGCCAGCTGGGTTCAGAGAGCAAAAGCAACTATGCCTGCCAGACCCAACCCAGAGCAATCAGCACCATTTTCAAGTGTGCTCCTTTGCTATTGCAGCCCTTACCTCTGCGTCACTCTGCCTGCCAGAGCAGGTGGTCTGCCTGCATGCAGCCTGTGCTGTGAAACTGAAGCACATTTGAAATGTTTCTTGAGAAGTGTCTCTTTTCCACAGCAGACATAGAGCAAGACAGCTTTCCCTGCCCTCTGTGATTAACAGCCAGCTCTAATTTTATGTCTTCCAGCACTATGAGGTAGCTCAAGGCAGAGCATCATCATCCTGCTGGGGTCATGTGCAGGACATCAGGAGATGCAACTTTCCTCAGGGGGTTCCATCCTGCCCCAGGGTGGCATTGGCATTCAGAGTGTCTGTTTCAAGAGATAACTTTACATGGGCAACTAGTGACACCTAGTTAGATAGCCAAGCTGTTGCTCCCTGCCTTATATGTTATCTGTTTCTGGCCCCCGTCAAACATCGCATTTATTGGGTTCAAACTGAGGGTAACAGCAGATACCCAAAGTGGGTAAAATCAGAAACAGAGCTTCTGGGAAAGTATTCAGCTCCATTTTGCTTCTTCATAAGAAGTCACTAAGCCTCAGCAATATTCTTCTTCTCTGGGTTGGGGGCTAGAACACTGGCAGAGTCAAAAAATGTTTGTGTGGATCTGAGGAGTGGTTTAATCTGCAAGAAGCGGGTGAGACCTTCAACACAGGGACATATGAGTGGAAATAGTTTTCTGTCATCATAGCTCTTGACTAGTCCTTTTGAAAAAGACAAGACAAATTTTAATTTTCATTTGACTAGCCACCTGAGGCAGGCAAATTTGATATATATCCTGCAAGACAACGATCATAAATATCACCATATGTCAAACCACTAAGAACAGGCTTACTTTATCTGTTTTCAATGTTTTCCATTTATTTATCTTGGCTAGATATTTAATACTGCCTTTTCTTCCTGTGGGAGCTAACCTCCATCTTCCTGTTTCTCTCGTGACATGCATGAATATCAACCACTTATCCTACTGTTCAAACTAGCAAGGAGGAAATTTTAACTCTATTGAACTGATTCATTACTTTATTATGTCCCTCATCCTCTGCCCTTGGCACTGAATATCAAGGCAAGGTTTAGATCACTCCATCTTTCTTCAGACCACCCCAGAGATGTTATTAGTGCATGATGAACGCAATCTCCCTTGCTTTATTATTTCATAATAACTCTTAATGCAGTGGCAGTGCAGCCAGCCAGCGGGCAAACTCTTGTGATTAGGTAGCAGGTATGCAGGACAATCTTGGAAAACCCTGGTGGTTTGAAGACTTCAGAGGTTTTTTCCCTGCGTTATGTTCACTACATGAAGCCCCAGCAGTGCTGGCAGACCTGACAAGCTGTGTGGCAGGCAGAACTTGCTGGGGACGGCACTCCTTGGGGGTGTAGTTTTGCTCAGGACTTGTCACTCGGATGGCCAAGAGAGGAACACTCTCTCCTGGGAATGCTGACCCAGATCTCCATGACAACAGATTTGGGATGGAGACCTGGCATACTGAGTGCCAGAAGGTCATGGTAGTAAAAAAAAAAAAATATATTGGAGGGGTGGAAAGCAGCTGGAGAAAAGGTCAAGGGTCAGCCTGAAGCACCTTCAATCATACTAAAGTTTAAGTTCACTGGCTTCATGTGCTGGGGTTTTAAAAAAAATTTTGTGAGGAGCAATTGCCATAGAGAATGAATCTAATTACATTCTTCGTATTTCTATCTATTACTACTTTTTCATTATTGCAATGGAGAATACAGAGAGCAAATTGCATTTCTTGTTCCATGAACCTTGCATTCAAATTCAGGATGAAAGATAATAAGCAGCCTGGTAGGCAGACAAGAGGCAGTGGTACTGAGTCCAGCTCCTTAGGATCCATTTTCCAATGTAATTCATTTTTAGATTGGTTTTCAGAGGAATTGGAGTTGTGCAGTGTAGTGGCTACCTGTCCTCCTGTCTGCTGCCCTACCCTGCAAAGATTCCTGAAGCAGTCAGAGTAATTTTACTAAATCTGTCAGACAAGTATAAATCTCAAAGATATTTAACTCCTATAAGGAGCATAAAATGCTGGTGAATGGGTAGAGTATTGAATGAGTGCCCTGAAGGATGAGAGACAAGGGTAGCTCAGTTGTCCTCTGCTCCAAGAGGCATTGCTCTGCTGCATGAACAGCACATACACACTGGAAATCAGGGAGTATAGACATGGATCTGAACCCAATGGAGCATATATTGCCTCTTTAGCTGCCAAAAATACAGAGGCAGGAGAGGAAGACAAAGCATCACAGTGATGAATTAGCAAAAACATGATGTACAGCTGAAGGAACCAAGGGACAGAGTAAGGGAGATGGAGAATATCAGGCCAGAGTTACATGAGAGCCAGTGTGGGGATGAGCAGAGTAATTGTGTGGGGGAGGATGTGCGGGGGTATGTTATATGACCCAGGTTCTGTTCACTAAACAAGTTACTTGGAAATAACTTTTGCATGCATGACATAACTGTGCACCTGGGAAAGCTGCTGCATTGAAAAAGATGGCAAGCCAGTCTCAGGTTCAGGTAAAGGAGAGGCACACAATAGCAAATCAACATCTGCCCCATTTATAAGAAATACCCTCAAGGAAAGGTGACCTTGTTTTTCACTGAGCTTCTCAATCTCCCATTTCCCTTGCAGGGTCAATAATAAAACTGCTCAAGAGCCTAAGTGAAGTGGAAGCATTATGGAAAGTGCTCTGAGCCCCACCTGCAAAGCAGCTATGTGGGAACATTTTACAGAGAAGAAGGCCTGGATGCTGTGGGACTGATTGATGCCAAACAATTCTAACAAGGCCTTGAAACAGAGAACTGAAAGATAAACAAAGGCCAGTTTGGTGAGGAGAAAAGATTGCCTTCTGATAAGCAAAGGCCAGCTGAAAGGAATACAAGAGCTAGTTCAGTGGGAATGAGTACCAGCTGAAAGAGAAACAATTGAAGAGAACTATCAACATAGTTAATTTTAGTGTAACTTGGTTTCTTAGCATGTGCAGTAGTTTAGCCAATAATACGTTAGTAATAGCTTTATGGACAGCTACCTTTAGCCAATAATACACTGTAGATACCCTTGTGGGCACCCAGTTATGTAGCCAGAAAGAGTTTATAAAGAAACAGCTAAGCTCAATAAATTGTACACTTGCTGATCATATTGATCTCTGCGTTTAATTCCATGATGCTCCCATCAACACAGCTAGATCTGACTATGCATGCTTCCAGCACTCCTCCTGTGCCATGAGCACATACAGTCAAATGCTTCATTCAGGCTGTGGTCCGCCTTCAAATGGTTCCCAGATATCTGCTTCTGCTGAGGATAAGGACAGTTTTCCCATAGGAATTTCTGCCACATGTAGCAATTATGAAAAGAAAATAAACCATAAATATTTTACATTGTCTTCTGTGCACCTTCACTCTCACTGTTCTACAAGAAAGCATTAAGTCTGATGTTCATTGCTGCAAGCAGTCTTGAATCATACCAGACACCTGTGTGCCACCGTGGCTCAGTCCCTGCTCATCCTGACATTCCCCATGAATTTCTCATTAGATTGCACTTGTCTCTAATATGTACTAACTCTTCTTCCTTTACACACCTTCTTAAAATATCTCTCTAGCTTGACAGATAAACTAAGCAAGCCATAAGAACAGCAGAGGGAAGTGTACCATTGGTTGACTTAATATCCACAGAAGAGATAACATGTACAGAATAAGTCCAGATTCTGACCACGGTTATTCTTGAGCAATTTCTTGAGAGACAGTTGAATTTCATGTGACCAGTTGGTAGTGGGATGAAAAATTAGACAATTACAGATAAAAATGACGTTGTTCATCATGTGGGGAAGAGGTTCATACAGAAGGTCTTATTCAAGACTACTACTTTATGCCACTGTGCAAGAAAAATAGCTCTGCCTAAGGTTAGGTTTTACATGTCTGGGTTTTGTATACATTTTTGTATGCAAAATATTTGTTGAGTGTAAATGGCTGTGCTCCGGAGAGTGTTGTGCATTGCTAAATCATTTTTAATCCCTAATATGATATAATATGATCATGTGGAGACCATGCTGAACTCCATAAACCTGGATGCCATATAGGTAGGCTGCCAGCCTGGGTAAATCAAAGACATTCTGTCCTTGGGGTGGGAAAGGTACATGGTTGGCATGAGCTCTAAAAAAAGATTAAAAAAACCAAACAGCATCAGGAAGTATCTTGGCCAAGAGGAATTTGGCAGAGCAGTATTTTAGCTTTGCTGAGGGACTGTGTATGCCCATTGAAAAGGTAACATCTGTGGAGGAAGGGCAGAGCGCGGGGATACAATGCAGTTTTATGGCAGCACTGCTTAGTCAGGGAAAGGGACTCCAAAGGGAGTCGATGCAGCCAGCTGGCTGGCTGATGAATGGAGTAACGCTTGTGGAAGAGATCAAAAAGCTAATGAGTGCTCCATCGTGCCCCATAATATCAGCAGTATGAATTTCTGAGGATTAATGAAGCTTGCAGTTGAAGTACATAGGTGTGATTTTGCTTCTTGTATTCTTAATTAAAAATTAGCTTGAGCTTACAAGCAAGCCAACACTATGACAAAATTCCAAAGAATCTGAAATTCAGCACAAATGAATGTAAAGCAGACAGAACACTGTGCTTTTGTTTGCAAAATGAGGGCAGAAATTCAACATATTTTGTACAGGCATGATGGATTCCCACTGGATTCAGCTGCACACCTCATGGAGTTGCTATCCATGTATAGCATAACAAAGGCTATCTTTTCCCTCTGAAATGTGGCATGATGTGCAGCAAAAATAGCTCCTAAAGATATTTTTTCTCCAGGTTACTACATTTTTATCTTGCCTTTACTGAACTCTAGGAAATGTATTAATGTTATTTTCATTTACCACAGTTGCCAAACGACAGTAACTGTAGGGAAATCATCAGTAGATCAGTTCCAAAAAAGTAAATTTAAGTAATTTCTAACCCTGCACCTCTCCATGAACTTTCCTGGGTAATTTTCATTGTTTCACAGTTACCTGCTTAAAACCCAAATTACTCATCTCTTCCCTCCCCACCCTAAGAGAACTATACAAACAGAAGGGAATGACTTCAGTATAGCCATAAAATCGATTGCAGAGCTGCTATATCCAATACCTTCCAATACATTTTTTTTTCCTTATGTTTTCTAATATCATCATGAGTGTTACATCAGTGCTACAATTATGGGCAAGGCAGTTCCAGAAAGCTTTGCAATTTCCAGCTGGCAAGAGTCTTTCTTCTATGCATTACCTTTTAAGACGCTCTTCTGGCATCTAACAGCTGCCTTCAGGAAGATTTATGTGCTATTTTAGTTTGTTTAATTTCTCGTCACTGTTCATGTGCCTTTGTTATTGCTGTGTGGAGTTCATTAACTGCACCAGAAGATGGCAGCAATGAAAACCGCTTTCGTGCCCTCCATTCATAAATCATGTTTCACGCTGAGCAGCAGTCAGTAATGTGGTTATATCACTTGACGTTTAAAAACTGTATAAAACAAACGAACAAACAAACAAAAGTTGTTTTAAAAACAGCAGTCTTCGCAATTGTAGACACTAAAAGATGTTAACAAAAGACGTGAAACAAGGAAGGAATGATGTGATCCCTTCCCAGGATTTAAGGGTCATTTTTCCAACGCCTCAGTTAAAAAATGAGGGATAGAGATGTCAATAAATAAAACCATAGAAAGACATGACTTTCCCAGGCTACCGCGACTGAAAAAGTCTAAAGTAGCCTTGATTTGATCTTCATGGCATGCAACAAAGAAAACATTTGGAGGGGAGTTGCACTGGGGAGATTCTGCAGAGAAACCATAAAGATCAGAAATATGTTTTGAGGCTGCTGGATCTTGACTTGTGTCACTGATTCAGTGAGAAAAGGCACTGGGAATAAGCTGTTTCTTTACTTGTTCTTATAAAACATGTGAAGGGAAACACAGAGCCAGGCAGAGTGTTTCTTTAGCAGGAATGAGAGTTTACATGGGCAAATTAACATACATATTTCCCACAGGACACAAGCATTATTAGCCCTGTTATGAGCTGTCTCAGCAACTGTTGAGGAAAAAAAGTCTTATTTACCCTTCTAAATACCAACCAGCCTTCAGGGCAATACAGCTCTAAACTTATTGACACAGGCGCTTGTGTTACAGCCAGGATTTATTATGCGTGATAAGTGCAAAAATATCTCAGCACCAGTTATAAGCTTTTCCTCCCACAATATTACCTGGTTTATTTATGTATTGCCCACAATAGGGAGCACATGGGGAAATAAGCTTCCCTGCTGGGGGTAGTGTTTGCGTGGCACTGAGCAGAAGAAGCAGGGAAGCTGAGGGCCAAGGCAAAGCCACGGTGATGCAGTGGGCTCTGCAGGATGGTGATGGCAACACCAGCACTGGGCATGCAGCTGGCATAGATGCTCTGATATATTCATGGCTTTCAGCACAGCTGGAGCAACCCTGGGCACATGTTCCCACAAAAGGTTAGGAGGCAAAGGTTTCTCGTTATGAGCTCTCCTGAAATGAAATTTTAGCAGTGAGAAGACCTTGCTCCCCTTGTGACCAACAGGAACTCCTGTGCCAGAGAAGTATCTGCCTTCATCTATGTATCCTCACAGAAAAATCTGTAACACTTTAGGCTTTGGATAACTACTTGTTTTAATGAAATAGATAACTAAGTAAATCATGTTTATGGAAGTAAATCTGTCCTGCATGACACTCTTCATTAGTGAGAAATTAATTGTGACTACTGGGAAAAAAACCAACCTTATGCAGTTTTATAGGGCTTGTTTCAGGTAGAAAGGCTAATATTTCCATAAGCAATACATGAATTTTGTAGGTACAAGCCACTTCAATCATGGTAGAGACTTCTGAGCAATTTTGGCTTCTGAAAATTAAAGATCCACCACCCTCAAGGTGTAATGAGCTCTACTGCAAGCAAATCTCAGTAATACTGCCCAGAGATGTCCCTTGTGCAAACCAGGTCAGTGGTTATTTTGATGTAAAGCAACCTGATCCAAACGACACACAGATCAAAAGAAGCTGCCTTTAGTTATATAAAACCCTGTAATTATGAGGCTAGTTAATTTGCAGAAGAGAAGACTGCAACCTGTGGGTTTGTTCATAGTTTATATTCTGTGTCTGACAGCATATGAGGAAAATAGACTTTTGCACCTCTAATTGTTGCTGTAGTTAGTCTGTATAAGAAGTGCCTTCTCTTACACACCTCAAATGTAATTATGTCCTATTACTACTTGTGTCAAAAATTTTATTACAAGCTACATTGAGTATTCATCCTACCTTGGCCTGTAATAGTCTACTATGTAAATCTGGCTCTCTTCCTTATTTCTAGCTACTCAACTGCATAAAGATACAGCCAGATTTACATTTTCAGTATGTTATTCTACTGCTCATGAGATGTTTTCAAATAAAAAATGGAAGGGATGGTATGTGCAGCACTATTGGCATGTGGTATACCTCATTCCTCCTGCCTTATTTATACAACATATAAATAGACGAGAGATAATTAAAGAGACTCTAATAATTTTAGTTACAATTATGAATAGAGAAATTCCATGAGGCACAGAAGCAAGGAAGTCCTGGGCAGCAGCATCCAAAAGGAGCCTGCTTAGATTTTCTTTTTTGCTCTGTAGGCTTTGCCCTGCACAAGGAGCAAATGGCACTTGAAGGCTTGTGAGCTGCATCCCTCTCAGTGATGCAGGCTGGGTACAGGCTTCCTTTTCAAGTTGCAGCACAGAGCTTTACTGTGAGCCTCCTTTAAAAATGAGATGCCCTCTGAAACGCCTGAATTTAGATGCAGATGTGTTATTCTGGCTGGAATAGCAATTAGCTCTTGCCAGTGTCACTAGACAAAAGGAAGCTTTCTCTAGATTTAGTTGCGGCATCTAAAAACCGCCAAAGCCCCACTAAAAGCCACACGAATGGAGATCATCCCAAAAGAATTAGCTTGACTTTCCTTGTCACTTGACCAAACCAGAATTCTCATAACCACAGCCGTCATATCTTATACAATACACTAACGCGCTGTATTGTATAATATCTTACAATGTCTTATCTGTTGTACTATCGCCTTGCTCATGCTCCATCCTGAGTCTGCTGACTCTGTCCCAGAAACAGCAGGGATGCTAGTGAAGTGGAGCTGCTAGATGTCAGGAGACCCTTCAAAGGGCCTGATCCTGACCCCCATCCACACACAGCCCAATGTTCTCCCTGACCTTGGCCTGTCCCCATCCCCCAGAGGTGCCTGATAGCTGAGGACACTGCTGGCTGTCCTTACTCCCCGAGAGAAGACTGCCAAAAAGGCAGTAAAGGACTGAATAGGGCTTTGAAGCCAACTGCTCAGAGATGAGGATTTGGCTTTTAATGACTTCACTGACAGGCGTGGTGAGGTGCTGGCATCTGTCTGACTGGTTTGGGATGCTGACCTCAAGGCAGAGGAACGCTGCCTGCGCCACACATTGTGATTATCGCCTCCGGTAAGCCAGCTCATGAGGCACCACACACTGCATCTAAGGATATTTTCTGTATGTCTCTACTACAACATTAGACATGAACTTATGGGGCATTTTGGACTGGAGGTGAGCAATCCCTCCCAAGTTACTGCCTGCAGTGATAGTCATCACAGGTGATCGTCTGGAGACAGCAGGTGAATCCACGAGTATGCAAACATGCTGTCTTTTTGAGACATGTCACTGCTATGGTCTTCTGTGCATGACAAGGCTCAGGCAGGTGGTGTTCTCCAGCTTCTGTAGAAGCTTTTCCATTCATACCTCCAGTTTATATGAGAAAGTGAGCTGCTGGAGATGGGAGATCTCCCACGTGGAGTCTGACACATCCAAATACTCAGTATGAAACTAATGCAGGGCTGCATATTTCCCCTTCTTCTTTTCTTTATAGTTTCTTCTTCCTCTTTCTTCTCTAAGTTCCTTTTGCTTTGAATACTCAAATTTAAATTCTGCTTTTCTTAAACAACCTGCAAATATTGTTTGCATGCCATAGGAAACCTCGGAAGGGTGGGGAGAGCTGGTGCCCATTAAGACTAAAAGTTTGTACTGCCACATCCTCAGGTGTGAAACACATCCGAGAGTGGATGAGAGTCGTGTGGCAGCTGGGTAGGTTAGTGCAATGGGGGTGATGAGCACAGACCCAGACAAAGGCAACAGAGCTGGGACAGGCAGTGCAAACTACTGATGTGGCAAAACTGCTGTAGCTTGTCACGTGTCACTAAGTAGCTGGTTGTGAAAGATACTGTTTAAACAAACTGTTGTGTACATTTCCATGCAAGTACCTGTCTGCCCGGATTCTTATTGTCAAAGTGCAGCTCTGAAGCATATTTGAATGAGTCATTTTTGTCCAGCATTGACAGCAACTGGAAAATCTAAACATTATTGCCTTGTATATCCACAGATTGTCCAGGAGTTTTCTGTATGGGTTGCATCCTGTTTCTGCCCCATTCATGCCCTCTTTTCTCAATTTTCATCTGAGAGCATTCTTATTCTGCCAGGAAGGGCTCTGTGATTCCTGCTGGACACATTCATTTCTCCCCTCGGTGCAACAGCACATCTATATAGTTACTTATTGAGACCGCTTAGCATTAGCAATTTGATTCTGTTAAACTTATACATTGGTGCTTGAAACAGTAATGCAGCTTTTCCATCCAGGAGTGAGTCATCATGTTTGGTAGTTGAAATCAGGGCCCACAAAAACCTTCACACCTATGTCTGATCATTTTTGTTTGCTTGTAACAGGGCAACTGTGCAACATTGCATTCACTCATTTACAAAATATTGAAGGAATTTTACAGACATCCTGACAGAAACTGCATAATTTTGAGGCCAGTCACCCAGAAAACAGTGGTTGTAACCTCTAGTTAGCATGTGCAGCACTTCCAACAACAGCTGGAACTGCCCACCTCTCAGAAAGCAAGTTGATAAAATCTTGCAGCATTATGAAGATCTCAGCTGTTCTCAGTGTGAAGTCCAAAGCATTGAATTGAGTTTGTGAAAGAGAAGGGGAGAAGGATGAGAAAGAAGGGAATCACGGTGACCATGGTGAGGAAAAAGGAAAGGAGGGACACTGAGCCCCTTGAAGGAGGAACAATGTATCCAGATACTGATGATGCACAAGCCCTGGAGTGAGGAAGGACTTGGAGATGGTGAATAGAGAGAGGCAGGAAGGAAGCAGAGAGTCATCCTGTAGAAGAGAAGAATAAAGGAATGCAGAAGTATCATGCATATTTCATGACTTGGATCTTGAGGTACTACAAAGTGTACCTACATCCTGGCATTTCCTTGCTTTGTCTTCTGTAGAATAAAAGCCATGTAGTTATTGGCTCTCTTGACACCAAAGAAAAAGAACAACTCTCCTTTCTTTGGAAATGACCTCTGCTACTCCTCTCCCTGTCTTGTTCAACCAGCTCTCTGTAAGCCAGAAATTGAAACAATCTTTCCCCTCCAACAATTAACCACTCTTTATATTTCCACCTTTTGGTGTAAAGAGAAGTATGCAGTCTGCATAATGTTCAGACAGCGGAGCATGGGCTTTGGCTTCAGTGTGACTTGCAGTGAGAAATCACTTTTCAAATAAGCAGCAATCAAGCAGCAATCAAATAATCATCTTTCAAATAAGCAGCAGCTTCCACTGATGGCATGGAAATAGGGCTGCAATTACATGATGGTTGGTAATAGCTGTATTTGTTACATTTCCCTCTATTTCAAGAACATATTTGTGATTAAGAAATGACACCTTTCGACACTCACTATTTTGGCAGCCTGGTAAATGTATAAGCAACAAGTGAGTGACTATTCAACACAAAACACAGACTTACAACAAGAAGTGCTTGTTCTTGCAAGGAGGCAGCCTCTTGCTTCCACTAATGACCAGGACACTAGAAACAACCAGGCATTGCCAAAATTTAAAACTGCCATGTAAAATGTCTTTATAAAGGAGGTTTTAAATATTGCCTAGGGCCATGAAGTCTAGGCTGACAGAAATAAAGTAAAATTTAATAATCCATAGTGAAAGATCATGGACTTCATGACTGAGATAAATTTCAGGTCTAAACTAGGGAGTTAATGAACTGTAAACCACGAGAAGGAAGGAAATACAGTGCAGAACTCAGGCCTGTTTAAAGTAAACATTATGGCAAACTATTTCAGATGGGGTATTTCCAGCTGAAAGAGAAGCAGGAAAGCTACCAGTGAGGGTGATGAGACTTCTGGAATATTGGTCATCTGTGTTCAAGAAACATAAATTCCCATGGGAATCAGTGCAGAGACAGACCTCATGACCGGTCAGGAGACAAAACCCAACATCATCAAAGCCCAGATTCATGCAGCCCCAACTTTAGGTACTTCACAAAGACACATAAATTAGGAGCAAAGTCACCAGGTACTCCTGTAGTCAAGGGAAAAAGATGAGCACCTTTAGTCATTCCGCCTATCTAAGTTCTGACTTGGCTCCTAAATTAGGTGTTTTATTTAACTATTTTAAGTTACAAAAGAAAAGAATCGCCCTAGCGAATTTGCATTGTGCCCTCAAAAACAAAGGCTGAGAAAGGATCCATCTGCTTCCAGAAATGCAAACACCCAAGAACAGGTGAAGGCTGGGTTTATCAGTAGGACAAACTGATAAATGCTAGGCATGAATAGACTGTTCTGATAAACAGAAGGTCGATCTTTGGAAATAACTCTCCGTATGTAGATGGGGGAATAAGAAAGTCAGCTAGAGTTAAACTGCAGCTTAATGAGTTCATTTAAGAGGTTATGTGATGAACATACCTGGAAGAGCAAACATTTGAACTGGCAGGTACAAAAAGATCTCTTCTTATCTTCTGTGCTCTGCTCTTTTATTTGAATTTTTTTGTTACCGAATACGAGCAGGACTAGTCCTTTACAGCTACATTAAAAGAGAAGCCTTGCATCTTGTGTGTTTCAGTAAAGAATTAACGGAAGGTGCTGCAGCCTTATCACTGTTAGTCTACATCTGCATCAAGGGAAAGGGTAGCAAAATCTATTTCCTGGGAGCAGAATTGCTCAGGAGGACAACCATCATTATGGGTTCAGCGCCAAGTGCCAAGCCTACTCTTGTGTTGTATATCTCAGTAAACTGAACAAAATGCTTGTGCTGCCCAAGGGAAAGGAGGTCCACTCTCCTAAGTGATGGGTGAATCTATGGCAAGGTGTTATTCAGAAGGAGCAGAAATGCTTTGAGTATGCCTCCTGTTGTCACTGGTGCATGTGGTGCGTGTGGTAGAGTAAACAATCGATGGCAATTTAGGCCAAGTGAGCATCTTTCCACATCTTGATTGTTCCAGTAATGGGAAGCAATTGCTCACGGGCCAGCCCCACGTGTAAACCTGAAGTACTTGGTACGTACACACAGTTAAGTGTCCCAGAAAATAAAAACACAGAGTATCGATTGGAGCTGTGTATTACCAAATGAGGCAGCAGAGCACAGCCAAGTGTGCAAAGAGTTAGAAAAGGACATGGAAGCATGAGCATGGAGGGGGTTTGGCTAAAGTATTGGCAGAATAGAGATCTGGAATGTTGTCTCCTGCTATTTAATCCTTCCTAATTTTCAGTGGAACAAGCTTCTATACATGTTGCGCAAAAATAATGGAGCAGAAACAGAGAAATATCAGATTCCCCTACAAATGACACTGAATAGTGGCTAACCAGTTGGGTCAGCAGCACTATAATGCAATAGAAACATGTTTTATTGTGGGAACAAGATGTGTACTCATGATTACTGTATCACATGCTAGAGGAAAGCTTGTGTCACAGTCCTTTACTTCAATCTAATCCTCATAGTTTGAAATGAATTTGGGGGGATGAATGTCATTGAGAAACTTAGGTTCAAATTTGAACCTGGATCTATTAAAAAAATACTTAATTTCAGAATAGCAGATAACAGCTGATTTTCCTCAGTAACACTTAGCATAAACTCAGTGGTTAGTATTAGGAAACACAACATTTTGCAAAACAGGCAGAGAACCAAGTGAAGCAAGACATAAACTGACAACATACGAGGCCTTAAGAGGTACGAAATACTTGCTTTTACAACACAGTTTTACAACAGTACCTATGTCCACTATTCAAAAGTTGTTTGTTCACTGAAGTTCACAAGAAACAATAGAGACAAATCTAGAGTCCCATAAAATTTTTGTTAAAAGAACTGTATACCCTTATTCTAACAAAATCTTACTAGCTATTGCAAAAAGTTTGCAAGGGCTTTACACTTGACAGAGATTCTTATCTTCCTTTCTCCATGGTGGCAAGTTGCTCTGTAATGCTGTTATTGTTAGCAATAATGTTTGTGGTCAGTTGCTATTGACAGTGACAGTTGAAGTGCAGGCAGCCAAATTTAGACATGAAATTAATAATGGCATATGTACCAGAGAGCTTAGTTATGCGTTGTTTCTTCATGACTTACCAGGAAAAATTCTTACTGTGGTCCAAGAAAGCTTGGCATGAAGAAGTCATAAATATGGAGTAAAGGATCTGTCTCAAGAAAAAAGAGGTAAGTATCAGCATAATATGGATAAAATCAGACAAAATATCCGGAGTAGGCATGCAGCTGAAGCTCCCTGCTGTAGAAATTCAGGGTGGTGTGTGACTGACGATATGCCTGCCTGGTTGCATAAATAAAGTATAAAGTGTTTCATGAAGTCCACATATATTGTACAGCAGAAATTGCTAATTTAAAGAGGATTGTACACTTGAAAGAGCACAAGCCTTCTTTATTCTATGCACAGAGTGCAATATATGCCTCTAGCACTGTATGTATAATATAAACACCACCAGGGCTGTGAGAGGATGGTGTCTGTGACCATTAACCGCTTAGCTGATTCGCACGGTCATGACTCTGTCTCAGTAGGCGGGCTTGCTAAATCCATCCGCTTGCCATAAATAACTAAACTTCTTTCCTAATGGCATTATTTTCCGTTCAAAATGTCTTCTGCATGTCCATACACACAGGGCTGTTGAAATTAGGGAAAAGAGTACAGGCTGCTTCTGCTTCACCTTACAGCTCTGGACTTCAGCCAGCTGTACACATCAGGAGCTTTCTTCAGAGTCTGAAGTTATCCAAGGCATAAATGCCCTCAGGCTCTAATAATAGCTACACCAATAGCAACCCTGCTGCCACATTTCATTTTATTCTGGACTTGGGGCTCTTGGACGTATGACCATGACTAGTCAGGCTTCTAAAATATACATAAGAAGATAGGAGGTAAATGATGTAAGAAAACTGAAAGGACCTTCAGCCTGGATGCTGTACAACTTTTGTTGCAATGTAATATCTGTGAAATATTATAGCAGGAACTGTTCAGCCCTCCAATATGTGTTACAGCATTCAAAGGTAAAAAGCTGCAGCTCTTGGCTTTTCTTCTTTATGTTTTTATTTGAAATTTGCATCTTACTGTTGCCCGTTAACAATCAATTCATGTAATTTTACATTGCTAGCTCAGAAATGTCATTAAACATTCTGCAAGAACTGGTCAGGCACATCTTGCATGTATGCCTGGAACTACATGTGTCTATTTGAGCATCTTCCCAGTGAAGATGGGACATAAGATTTCCCTCCCAAGTTTTAGTCTTTCTCCCCAGGTACAAGATCAAGTTTCCTACTGATGTGAAGGAAATGCATGAGCTACCTTTGCCTACAGAGTAAAATAAGTCCAAATCAAGCATAATGCTGCAGCAAGAACAGTGCAGGGTGGTGGCTGCATTTTGTTATAGGCAGTTTTATTTGGAGCAGCAAGACTATGCACCAATGCTGACAGTTTTTGCAGCAGTAAGTGTTCCAGAGTGAGGACTATGGCACTGATAACAGCTTCATGCTCTGAAGGCCTGTCGGTCCTGGTAGATCACTAGAAGCACAGGCATTTTTTAGTATTTGTCCGAGGAATGCCTTAGCATGGCACGTCTTCCAGCTTGGGACACTCTTCTGGGTTCCAAGATCTTTTATGATCGCGATGAAGTTGATCATGTAGTACAAGGAAACCAGTATGAGCCTGGGATTCTCTTTTTGTGTCTGCAGAGTCATATTCTAAGGAATGGCAGATAGAAAAAAAAAAAAAAAAAGAAAATCCAAAGGATTTTGTCTGCAAAGGTGGCAGAAGCATTGTGTCAAAAGAGAGGGAAAATATATTCATATGAATCAAGGATCCATGTGATTCCCTCATTTCTGACTTCTTTACGGCACTTAATGGTGTAAACAGTATGTTTGGCCATGCCTCCAATCATTCATAATAGGACAGTGGCTGACATGTCTCTAAAATAAACTGTGCCATACAAACACTTACTAAGCCACACATAGTGACTCAGTCTCATTTGTATGTCCTTCAGCTGGGCTGAAGTTCTTCATTAGACCTTTTCTTAGAGCTTTTGTCAGCATTAAGCTGCCTGTGCTCGCAGGCAGCTCTGTCGTGGTGCAGCTGAGCGGTCTTGGATCAGACTGCTGTGTGAGAAAGAGTTCCAAGAAGCGAGACCTGCTTACTTTCTCTCAGGAGCTGCACTTACACTGAAATGCTCTCTCTTGATCCTTGTTACAAACACACCTGTTCTCGGCCTGTACGTGCTGGTCGAGACCCTGACCCACCCTGGATAATTTCAGATCCTCCTTATTCCCGCGAGCCTGTCTGATGATGACCGTACTGGTGGCTAGTTGGTCATTGTTACTGCCAATGAACTGGATTTTGACCCTGACTTGGTGACTTGACTTTCTGACTTGGCCTCAGGCCTCCTTGTCACTATGGTCACTTGGATCATCACTGACAATCTGTAGTCTTAGCTGAAACTCATAATCACCACTGGACCTGCATTGCTATTCTTGTTTGGGTGCTGTGGGGTTGCTCCTGCTTGGTAGTGAAGCCACTGTTATGCTGCCTTTGCCAACACTCCGCTCCCAGTTCACCTTGCCACTTCATAAAGTACGTTTCTCCAAAGGATACTGCCTTTCACCTACAGGTGGTATCATTGATGCTAGTGGGACTGTGACACCCTTGATACAGTAGCTCCAGCACAAGTCAGACAATAGGTATATATATTCCTGACACCATGTGGCTCTCCTTTTAGCCAGAGAGTTATGTTAGAAAGTAGTCTTGAGCCAGCCTACTGGCGCCACAAACTCCTGCCGATAGGATAAGTCAGGAGAGTGGGCAAGAAGTCAGCAACCGAGACAAAGAGTGTTCTGTCACAGACAGATGGCAAAACTGAGCAGTGATACACAACCCCTCTTGCGCAGAGATCCCATTGTGGTCATGATCAGATAACAAGGGTACCTTGATAACCCGGAGGCAGTGCAGTGTAGAAGCCCAAATAAAACTCAGAGTGGTAATACATGCAAAGTAGTCACAGATTTTTGGTTTTGTCATCTCCCATAATTTATTTTGGTTGTCTGAGTCTGGCAACACCTTTTTGTACCACCGGAGCTGCAACATTGTTTGCTCTTCCTCTCCAGAGCATTACCTGCACCTGTCTTGGTAAGACCATCTTCAAACACACAAGGGCTGTGACACTCCTCTTCATTCTTCTCATTCCACCATGAGGTACCACTGCTGTCACACCTGTCAACCGTAGGATAACTGGACTACCATGTGTACATGCACAGTTTCTGCATATTATTCAAACTCTGGTTTGAACAACTCTGGCATGGTTTAATGGTTGATAGGAATGGTTGGACTCGATGATCCTGGGGGTCTTTTCCAACCTTGTGATTCTGCCACACTTGCCAGGAGTTCAACATTAAACCTAATCCTTTCTGGCAGCCTCAGGCAGTACTGTTGTTGAGATGGGGCTGTCAGCATGACGGTGACAATTTCAGTAAAGTCTAGGCCAGTCAGCCTGCACGTCCAAAATTAATTTATATATTCAGAGTGCCAGCACACAGGAAATCATTAAGACGTGGCTGACCTCACTCAAATGGTATCGTAATTTTACATCTCAAATAATTCCACCATACAAATTTGCTCAGCTCCAAGTAAGTGGCATAGCTTGTCCAGCACTGCTTCCGTGTTCTAATATTGAGCCTTGTGTACCCAAGGGCACAGGTGTGCCTTCTGTATTTAATTTCAACTCCTCCACTTACTTACCTGGAAGGCTTCTCTGGGCTCTAACATTTCATCTCGAAGCAGAAAAACCTGTGCCTCTGAGACATGCTTGTGTTGTCCTGTACAGATGCATTATGTACCGACTTCTGTCTCTCTTTTTCCCCCCTCTTATTTAAATAGAATGCTAAAAGAACTGGCTAGACCTTTTCAGTAATTTGACTGTTTCATGCCTGATGAGGACTTGTTCACCAGGCTTGCACTGCACAGCAGTGCAAAACATCGGGCTCTACCAGCACCCTCAGGTATCACAGCGAACAGCCACCATTTTCTAGAAACAGACACTTCCAGCATTTCCTTTTTCAACATGCACAAAGGGGCCACTGAAACCCACTTCATTATTTCATGTAGATTTTACGTGGAACTGTTACGAAAGTTTACCTTTCCAGAAATCAGTGTTAGCACATTTTATACACAAAGGAACTCAAACAGCCTAATCACTATTGTATCTTATGTAACTTTTCAACACGTTCTGCAAAAACTGCCTTCCGTCCCTCAAACCCTGCAGCACTGAGAGATTTCATAAACATTTACATTTCAGAAACGCTATAATCCAACTCTTTTCAGTGCATAGGACCACTGTTCTATTCATCTGAAGTTCAGCAGAAAACAGAAGTATCAGTTTTGGATTAAAAGCAAAGCTCCAGTACCACTTTCCAAACTGGGGGATACAATTGACAGGAATGTTAAAATATCCTTGTGCAAAATCTGGTGCGAGGTAACCAATCCTGCCTGTGTGCCCATTCCCAGATGAGTGATCTCTGGAGCGAGTCCAGAGGAGAGCCACGAAGCTGGTGAAGGGGCTGGAGAACAGGCCCTATGAGGAGCAGCTGAGAGAGCTGGGGTTGTTTAGCCTGGAGAAGAGGAGGCTGAGGGGAGACCATATTGCTGTCTATAACTATCTGAGGGGAGATTGTAGAGAGGAGGGAGCTGGCCTCTTCTCCCAAGTGACAGGGGACAGGACAAAAGGGAACAGCCTCAAGTTCCGCCAGGGGAGATTTAGGCTGGAGATTAGGAAGAAGTTTTTCACACAGAGGGTGACTGGGCACTGGAACGGGCTGCCCAGGGAGGTGGTTGATTCACCTTCCCTGGAGGTGTTTAAGGCACGGGTAGATGGGGTCCTGAGGGACATTGTTTCGTTTTTGATAGGAATGGTTGGACTCGATGATCTGGTGGGTCTCTTCCAACCTGGTTGTTCTGTGATTCTATGTTCTATGATTCTATGACCTTCCAGTACCTGAAAGGGCTATAAGAAAGCTGGGGAGGGACAAAGGATTGCGGTGGTAGGATGACGGGCAGCGGGCACAAGCTGCAGAGGGGCAGACATAAGGAGGAATTTCTTCAGGATGAGTGGCACGGCCCTGCCTCAGGGCCCCACCCGCCATAGCTGCCTCCCCGGGTCGGGCTGGGCCACGCGCCACTCCCAGCGAGCACCGCGGCGCCGCGCGCGAAACGCCCGTGACGTCACGGGCTCGCGCGGCCGAGTCAGAGGCTCGGCGCCGGCAGCCATTGGCGGAGGGGGACGCTGCGTCAGTAAGCCCCGCCCACCG